>JAQQTO010000060.1:65002500-66252500 GCA_029884595.1 Ormosia semicastrata
AGAAAGTTCAATACAACTTGAGAGCCAAGAACATCATTACCACATCTTTAGGGTATGATGAATTCTTTAGGGTGTCAAATTGTAAGACCGCCCAAGAAATGTGGGATACCCTTCAAGTAACTTATGAGGGCACAAGCGAGGTAAAGAGATCAAGAATAAACACTCTCACTCATTAATATGAATTGTTTAGAATGAACCAAGGACAGAGTATTCAAGAAATGCAAAAGAGATTTACACATATCATTAATCATCTTGCTTCATTAGGAAAAACTATTCCTAATGAGGACCTTATTAACAAAATCTTGAGATGTTTGAGCAGGAATTGACAACCAAAGGTGACGGCTATTGCGGAATCAAGGAATCTATCAACAATGATGCTAGCCATCTTATTTGGGAAGCTTCAAGAACATGAGTTGGAGTTAAATAGACTTAATCAAAATGAAGAGCATGATAAGAAGAAAAAGGGGATTGCACTCAAAACCACATCTTCTACAATTGAAGAGGATGATGAAGATGGTGAAGAAGATGCAGAAAATCTTGAGTAAAGTGAGGAGAATCTTAGTCTCCTTGTGAAAAAGTTCTTAAAGAAGAAGGGATTCCAAAGAAAGCCACCCTTCCCTCAAAAGAAAGCCTACCACAAAGGAGAATGATCCTCAACTCCTCCAAAATGTTATGATATGAAAAATCAGGGCATATGAAAATGGAGTGTCCCGTGTATCATAAGAAGATGGAGAAGTTTGAGAAAAGATCTTCCAAAGAAAAGAAAGGAAGGAGAACATATATAGTATAGAAGGACAATGACATGAGTTCTTCCCATAGCTCAGAGAATGAAGAAGCTCATCTTTGCCTCATGGCTCAAGGAGAAGAAAGTGAAGATAGCGACACCGAAGTAACATCCTCTAACTTAGATTCTTCACCTTCTTATAATGAATTACAAGATGCTTTTCAAGAATTACATGATGAATCTATGAGGCTCATAAAAATGATTTTATCTTCAAATAAAATAATCTCCTTATTGGTAAACAAAGTTTCTATTTTAAGCAAGGAGATTAATGAGCTTAAGAATGAAAATGAAACCTTAGGACTTATTGATGCTAACTCATTGTGCATGACTTGCTCCTCACATGATAACACATTCATACCCTTACATTGCTCATCATGCAAAGCATTTGAAAAAGAAATTGAAGATTTAAACAATACTCTTGCAAAATTTACCCTTCGAAGAGACAACTTGAATGTGTTGTTAGGGAAACAAAAATGTGTTTTCTAAAAAGCCAGTTTGGGGTATAATCCCAATAACCAACAAAAATCTTACAAATTTTTTTTTGTTTCCACAAATGCTTCAAGTAGTTCCTTTATCAAATGCTTTCATTGTGGAAGGAAAGGGCATAGTGCATCCACATGTAATGTTAGAAAGAACATTAACACCAAGATTGGAACTAAAAAGGTTTAGGTTCCTAAAGGCATCTTGCTTAACTCCAACACACAAGGACCTAAGACAATTTGGGTACCAAAGGTTAAAACTTGAATGTGTGTTGTAGGTGTACTTGAAGACCAAAAGCTCAAGTTGGCATCTTGATAGTGGTTGCTCTAAGTACATGACCGGTGATGGCTCCAAGTTTTCCTTCCTTGTCCCCAAGAAGAGTGGTCATGTGACATATGGTGACAACAACAAAGGGAAGATCCTTGGAGTTGGTAAAGTTGGTAAGAACCCTTCTTCATCTATTGATAATGTTTTGCTTGTTAAATGACTCAAACATAACTTGCTTAGCATTAGTCAACTATGTGACAAGGGGAATAGAGTAATATTTCATTCTAATTATTGCATAATTAATGGTAAAGATGATAAGCATGTTAAGTTTGTAGGTCATAGGGTCAATAATATATATATGATTAGCCTTGATGACATTTCCTCAAATGATGCTAAATGCTTTATGAGTAAAGAAAATGATTCATGCTTATGGCATAGAAAAATTGCTCACATTCACATGGATCACTTAAACAAATTGGTTTCTAAAGAACTAGTAATTGGTCTTCCAAAGCTCAAATTTGAAAAAGACAAACTTTGTGATGTATGTCAAAAGGGAAAACAAGTAAATGTCTCTTTTAAAGCTAAAAATGTGGTTTCAACTACTAGACCTGTATAATTTTTGCACATGGATCTTTTTGATCCCTCTAGAACTATGAGCTTTAGTGGAAATTACTATGCATTAGTGATTGTGGATGATTTTTCTAGGTTTACATGGACATTATTCTTGTCTCACAATAATGATGTTTTTCAATCATTCAAAAAACTTGTCGAAGTTATTCAAAACAAAAAAAAGGTTTTTGTATTACATTCATAAGAAGTGATCATGGTGCTGAATTTGGAAACCATGAATTTGAAACCTTTTGTGATGAGCATGACATTGAGCATAATTTTTCTACCCCTAGAACACCACAACAAAATAGTGTTGTAGAAAGGAAAAATCGATCTTTAGAGGAAATAGCAAGAACTGTGCTCAATGAGGCTAACCTTCTTAAGTACTTTTGGGCGGATGCGGTTAACACCACTTGTTTTGTTATGAATAAAGCCTTAATAAGGCCAATTTTAAAGAAAATCCCATATGAATTGTACAAGGGAAGGAAGCCAAATGTTTCACATTTTCATGTCTTTGGATGTAAATGCTTTATTTTGAATAATGGAAAGGATAACTTGGGAAAGTTTGATGTAAAATCTGATGAGGGAATTTTTATTAGCTATTCTATACATAGTAAGGCCTTTAGAGTTTATAATAAATGAACTATGACCATAGAAGGGTCTATACATATTGCTTTTAATGAAACTAACCCAAATGAACC
This sequence comes from Ormosia semicastrata, assembly GCA_029884595.1. NCBI lineage: Eukaryota > Viridiplantae > Streptophyta > Magnoliopsida > Fabales > Fabaceae > Ormosia > Ormosia semicastrata. The sequence continues at coordinate 65,005,342 of JAQQTO010000060.1, forward strand.
GAGAAAGGAGCTTGATGATGATGTTGCAGAAATTTTGGTAAGAACACACTTGGAGAATCAAGAGAAAGAGCCCAAGAAGCAAGAAGAGAGACCCATTGATCTCTCATGGCAAGAGGATTCAGAAATCATGGATCTACCCAAAGAATGAAGGACATCAAGATATCATCCTCTCAACAAGATGATAGGTGATGTATCAAAAGGGGTAATCACTCAAAACTCTCTTAGAGATGCATGTAATCACTTGGCTTTTATCTCTCAAGTTAAACCTAATGACATAAATGAGGCCATTAATGATGAACATTGGATCTTGGTCATGCAAGATGCAACAACCACCGTAGGGTATCACATTTAAGACTAATCCTAATATAACTTACCCAAGTTGTAAAAGAATTAATTTTGTAAAAAACATTAAATTTAAAATTTCATTTGCAGAAAAAGTGAAAAAAAATAAAACAATCAAAAACTATAAGTACAACTTGTATCAGAACAAAACTCACCATAATATACATTAATATTACAAACCTTGTTCTTAAATAATTTACATAAATATTACACTCCAAAAGATAAATATGTTAAACATATACATTGTAACACTCGATTTAATAACCATGACATAATCGTTATTATACCATGGTCACTAAATTTTGGTGTGTTACAACTCAAATAATAAGTTTTTCCAAATTTAATCATTTTGGATATAAGGAAAATATGAGCCACGAATGAATAGTTACACATTCTGTCATTTTAAAAATAAAGTTCGACAAGATATACCCAAGATACAACATATAAGACTAGTTAATTATCTTAAAACATACATATACTCAAAATAACCCTTATACAGGTAATGCAAAAGAAAATATAAACTATCCATAACAATGGCACAACTAAGGAGTTGGGCACTCCATCGGATCCACTTCGGGATCCTTTCCCCAGTTCATCTGAGGACACAAAAGCAGAACAGTGTGCGGTTTCACGGGCAGGCACCCTCACAGCTGATGCCACAGACTCGTCATCCTCTCTAAGGGTATGAATCAGATCACTTCATAGCTCCCGAATGAATAAGGCAACTTCGGATGCACTGATGTAGTGAAAATCAGGATAGGATCTTCAATCGCGGTCCTCTTCACGGTCAAGATCAGATCCCCAAATAATACCATTTACGCTCACCGGCCCAGTCGACTCGCTAAGCATTGGCACCCCCGGTGAATGCAATCCTGATGAAAGAATCAACAGAACCTCTCCTTGTTGCCCTCATCAAACACAGGAGATCATACCAAGTATGGTCTAAGAAATTCAACCTCATCCCTTTTACAGTCTTTACCCAAAAATCACACAGAATAAGAATAGTGTAAGCAAGAGGTGAGATATCCTACATTCATTACCAACAGGGCAGCGAAGGAAAATAATACAAATGACGAAGTTATTCCATACATACAGATATTGCAGATATATTCAAGTTATCAATTTCACATACATATATCATCAGAAAAGCATATCCCACGATAATATAAATATTAACAGCATTATAACAATAGATATCCACCGTAGATATATATATAATAAATTATGTCACCACAATATGTGTATTGACCATGCCATGACAATTATGTGAATTGACCATGCATATACACAATGCGTATGCTGACCATTCTCATGTACAATGTACTCATTTCCTACTCCATGGAGCTAGACTCAGTTTTCAGAGATGAACTCCCCAGGAGATCTGTCCCCCCTCAATAGACAGTCTATGCCGAGCCATGAAAAGCAACAGTGCCTTATCGGGCTGCCAGTGCGTTGCAACAGTATTCACGGCCAGGGGTATATAAGGTGATAACATAATCACAAGTGCAACACCGCGCCTTGATGTCCCCCTAGGTCTATTCAAAACCCCACTATCCTGTAAGTTCTCATTCACTCCTAGGTATAAAACGCCATAATTGTATAATGCACAAATGCATATTCAACGAGATTCAACCCTCCGTTGTACCATTCCCAATGGTATCAAAGCTATCATCCATACAATTGTTTCAATACCATTTACATCAGTGATATTATATAACCGTCCATACGACTACATAGTACCACCGATATTTGGGTTTTCTCTAATAACTAGTCCTTTCTGACTAAACTGTCTACCTGATGTTTCTGATTATCAAAGCAAATCACATCTGACTAAGTCGTCTACCTGATGTTTCTTGGTCTGGTACTTCGGTTCCATAATCACAATGTCAATGCATGCTTCAATCATGTTCATCATGTCAGACTATATTAATCATGCCTCACTGCATATGGATTCAATGCAAACATATACATATACATATATAGATTCACAATGATAACATAACTTATCCAAATTCACATGCCATAAAGAGTCCAATCATTCATCCAAAAATCTTTGATCCCAATTCCGGACCCACCTCAAATCAATATTAAAACCTCCAAGGTGAACACATACTATTCAAAGTTGCTATGAAAGTTATGTCTCAATCCCATTGTTTTCTTGTGTTAACTCTCTTAGAATATTTACTTTGAGTTCCTCACAACCCTCCTCACACTCATGTTCTTTCTTTATCCAACCTCACACTAAGTTGTATAATAAGGTTGTGTTCATTATCCTTTCCACATTATGAATTCCTACTCAAGTCTTATTCATTTAGTTAGTTAAGCTCTAGCTTGTTATAAAGCCTCACAATGAGTGCCCAATGAGACTGTGAGCCTCCAAGGGACTAGAAAAACCAAACAATTCTTCACTACCCTTGATTTCACGACCATGACCAATTTCACGGCCTGGAGTACACGGCCGTGTCAAATTACACGGCCTAGGCCGTGTACTCCTCTGGAAGAACCTGAAAACATGACTAAACTGAGTTGCCCAATTACACGGCCGTGTAACACTTTGTCTTGCGCGTTGAGCTGTGTTTCCAGTGGGGAACAAGGCTTGGGCCGTGTAAATCCACACAGCCCGTGAATTTACACCAGAAACCATGAAAATGAGTTTCTCCAAACTTCCAAATAAAATGGGTACCAATCCATATACATATTTGAGCATTTAGACATATACAAATCCATCAAGATACTCAATAACAAGTATAGAAAATCATACAACACAATCAAATCATAACATTATAAAAAAAATCATAAAAAATGAGAAAACCACAATGGATTCCTCACCATCAACACCAAAGACATTTCCTCACCACCAAGATTGGGTGAAGAGGATTATCTCTCTCTTACCCCAAGAGAAGACAAGAAAAAGAACCTTCTTGGTGCTTTTCTTGCAATTTTCGTCCAAGACCTCCAAGAAAACCCTACGATGATGAAACCCAAGAAATCCAAAATCAAAGCTTGAAAAGGGAGTCCTTGATCACAATAGTGGTCAAGGACCACGAAAATGAGATGAAAAAATGGAAAAGCTATGATCTTTTACCTTAAAGCTTTAAGCTTTGAGCTTCAATGGTGGAAGAAGAAGAAGATGAATTTAGGGGATGACCACTAAGGAGAAAAGCCTTAGGATGATGAGAGGAAGTAAGAAATGGAAGTAGTTTAACAAGCTAGAGAAAATGGCCTCCCTTTGGTGTGGCTACCGTGGAGTAGAGAGGAAGAAGAGAAGAGAACACATGAGGGAGAAGAGACAGAAAAGAGAAAATGGAAGAAGAGAAAGAGGAGAGAGAAAGTGACAGGTGAATGAGTGTGAGATGAAAAGATGATGATTTTTGCCATATTTCCCCTTTCATGGCCATGTGACTCTAAAGTGAGGAGAGAGAATGTGAAGCTTCCTCGAGAAGCTTGGTAGGAAGCTTCCTTGAAATTTCCTTGAAGTTTCCTTGAGAAGCTTCGCACGCTTCTTGATAAAGTGAAGGGTCATGATGTCACTTAGATGTTATCATAAAAGTGATCAGATAGAAATAATCTACTAGAGCTATTATTCAGTGGACAAATGTTATAGTCACCAGAAATAATATTTTATTATCCCACAGATAATAAAATATACTGTGATTTTATTTATCAGATAAAATCTCAAAAAATGAAAACCTCATAAATTATATCCAGCCTCGGGTTTAGTAAGATCCCCTATCGACGTTTCTATAATTCAAAGTTTTCCGGTATCGGGGAAAATATTTCATTTTCCCCAGCCTCGCTCAGTGTGCATGCAAATCGAGAAAAATATTAAAATAATCAAACAATTCAAAAAAATCTAGAAAAATTCTCAAAAATCATAAATAATATAAAATGAATACTTATCATGAAATAAGTAATTTTCGAGATGTTACAACTCTCCTATTCAAAAAGAAATTTCATCCTCGAAATTTTCTTTCCTTATAAACTAGCTCTGATGTTGTGCCTCTAGCACAACATTCCAAATCACTTATCCTAACACAATTTCTTTTTCCCCTTGAATTATTTGTATCCTTTCCTGAGTCATCTTAGCTTTATCCATTGCTCATTGTACAAGCTCGGGTCCAATCGCAATCCTTTCACTGTCTTGGTGCCAACACAAAGGTGTCTTACATCGCCGTCTATGTAATGCCTTATATTTAACTCCCGCTAATCAACCAAATATTTCTGACTCTAATGATTTCTGCAGACTTTAACCATTGCTCCATGCAGAAAATACCTCCATATTTTCAATGCACTACAATTGCTAATTCTGAGTTTGTGTAGAGTAGTCTTTCTCAGGTGCTCTCGATTGTCTCGAAGTATACATTACCACCTTCCCATTCTGCACAAGCACACATCCCAAACCTTGATGTAAAACATCACAAACTCATTTGGGATCGCGATGTAGTCAGTCATCTCCTTGACTCTTGAAAACTTTCTTCACACGCCTTGGTCCATAAAAAAGCTTGATTCTTTCTCGTAGGCTGAGTGGGAGGTCCTGCCATCTTGGAAAACCCTTTGGATGAATCATCACTAATAACCGATTAATCACACAGAGTTACGAACCCGTGTTATGATCTTCGGCTTTTCTCATTGAAGAACTATTTCAACTTTCGACAATTTCATAGCAACTCCTTCCTTTGAGATCACGTGACCCAAAAGTTAAATTACCTTTAACTTAAATCCACACTTGAACAACTTTACGAGTAACTTCTTCTTCTTCAAAATTTGAAGAATCACGATGAGAGGTTTGGTACGTTCCTCTGAACTTCAAGAGTAGATCAAAATGTCGTCAACAAAGACAACAAGAAGTTTGTCCCCACCGGGAAGAGAGAACCAATTCATGTTACCAGTGAATATTACCGAAGTGTTCACTGCATGGAACGATATTACTAAATACTCGTAGTGCCTATAACACGTCAGAAAAAGTTTATTTTAGAAACATCTTCTACCTTTGAGTGAACTTGGTGAAAATCAGAATGTAAACTGTTCGTGGAGATAATAGCGTCTTCATTCAGTTGATTCATTAAGCCATCTATCCTTGATCTTAACAAAAAAAGTCTTATAGGGTATGTTCTATTCTAATTGTACTGCATTCAGCACTATTTTATGGTCTGAATTCAGGAACACATTTCCTCAATCAAAGCACACTAGAAACATTACGAAGGTTAGAAGGACAAAATGGTGAAGCTATTTAGTATACTACCGGAGCCATCCGACGAAGAGCATGATATGGTTTAATAAAATTTAGGACTGAGCTTCATGGATCCAAATCCAGAAATCTCTATCTCATGAAACTCTAAAGTTTGATTGGAGTAATTTAACAGGATAGGGTTAGAAAATAACTAATCTATTTTCAATATTACATCTAATTTGTGAAAAAGTAAACAAATCAGATCAATAGAAAAGATTCCGTCTATAATAGGTCATAGGATAATTTAAATAACTTGGCTATCAACGATAGGTTCTTAGTAGCAGAAGTAGAAATAACTTAGTCAAAGATGACGAAGATACAAACGACCCTACTGGATACATACAGTCATACGCCATAAAGAAACGGGTTACCCCTGGAATTATATAACAGAATCACAGGGTCATCTGTTGTAGTACAACCTCCCTCGTTTAGATCTTCAGTCTGAGATGCTTTTACTCCACTTGAGGAATTAACTCCCCCTTCTTCGTGAGATTTTTAAGTACATACATCTCCAATGGAAGGCTTCATCCTATGTAAAGTACAATCCCTAGCCACAACAAATTATTCCTTCGATCGTACAATGCCTTGTTAAGTGGCCTTTTCCGCACTTCTTACATTTTGGTAATGATACCACGATCAGATTGGATTTACTACCACTCGCACCTCCTTCATGCATTTGCTATTGCTGTTGCTCCCTCGGTCATCATGTATACGATTTCTGCTTACACTGATTGATCTTTCTATTATTCCTCCTTTGGAACCTAGGTAGTCCAGAGTTACCCCAAAACTGACTTTCTTCCATTAAATGCTGAACCTCGACTTCCAATTCCTGCTACTGTGTGGCCCTCTGATCCTGGTGTGTTGTTACATTAACCATTCTTTGCATTACTTTGACTGCTGCAGTCGTATCATCATCGTCATTCCCTACATTCACACGCTTACATCTACCCCATCCCATTGCCTCCCTTCAAGGATAAACGAATCGAAGCATAAGGAAAATCAAAGGCAATCATTTCAAACATTATTGTCTCCTTTCGGAAACCAAACACAAAGAGTCAGACAACGCAGTAAGATAAACCAAACCACCAAATCCAAAAGACTCTAACTTGAGCTCCTTCATTCTGCCTTCTATGGCTCGATCTCCTATAAGTCTTTAACTTCCAAGCAGCTCTTCGAACCATACTTACGCCAGGTATTCTTTTCCCAAGAAAAATGGTTCTCTAAAACCTCTTGGACGCCTCAGTCCACAACCCTTGCAAGTCCTATTTAACTACCTTTCTTCTAACCCATTGGCTCAAACAATTCTAGAGGTAACATAACAAGGGTGTAAATGCAAATAAATCCTAAACAAGTTCAGCCATACCAGCTGAGCTTCTTACTAGAAGAACTTCTATTACCTTAATATGCCTAGGAGAAGTCATAGTTTCCCGTAAACACAGAACATTACACATTAAGTGGGCCAATACTCAATATCATGTAACTATGCAATAGTAGCTACCAACATTCAACCTATGGCAAGCCATGCCTTCCTTTCCCAAACATCTCAATCAAGAGACAAGGAAGTGCACAATATACAGAGAAACTTCTAACATGTCTAGGCATAGTCAGTCCATACCCCGGCTCAATAGAATGAACTGCGCTGTGATACCACCTAATGTAACACCTCTCGATTTAATAACCATGGCATAATCGTTATTATACCACGGTCACTAAATTTTGGCGTGTTACAACTCAAATAACAAGTTTTTCCAAATTTAATCATTTTGGATATAAGGAAAATATGAGCCATGTAACACCCCAACTTTTGGGATAATTACAATATAGTCCTAAAATGTACTGTTTTGTGAATTTTGTGAGCAGTAAATTTAATTTGACTGTTTCGTGAGTGTACTTGACTGTTGTATGTGATTTGCTCCGACCTAGGGAAATAATAATTTTTTGGCCAGATAAATCTTATTTTAATTAATTGGAGCTGAGGGATCTTACTAAACCCAATTCTAATTGATATATATATTAATCTCATAATTTTTCAGATTTAACTGTGCAATAAAATAATTTTATATTATTATAATATTATTTTATATTACAGTACCTACTGTCTCAAAAATAGTAAAAATCTGCTTCGATTTGACCACAGATCTTTAAAAGTACTATGGGACCCGCATTTAGGAAAAGCAGTTAACTGTGCTGACTGTACAAATTCTAGCCAATGAGGGCAAGTCAACAAAAGTGGCTTGACTTTCTAAACCAATAGGAATTGGTCAATGAAGGGAGCATAGACTTTCATTTGGACCATTGGATGAAGACTTAGTTAGGAAGCCTTTAACCTAAGTCGTTGATCTAATCAATGGTGAGATTAGAATGATAGTTTTATAACTAATTGATATCTACCTTAGATCTAATCTAGGGCTAAGAATTAAAGATGAATCAATGGTTAGAATTAAGTCAAAAATTGTAGGCTTGAATTTGGTTAGTAACCTAATTAAGCTTAATTTGACTAATCTAATTACTTAATTAACAAACTAAGTGAACTAGCTTAGTTATTAATTAATTATAATCTAAATAGTAATTAGATATATTAATATTAATTAAAGGTTATAATATATGTTAATATATACTACATTAATTAGTTATATGATTAGGATGTTAATTAAGTTTGGTTAGGATGTTTAACCTAACAAATTACCTAATTAGTTAACATGTAATTAGGAGTAATTAGAAAGCAATTAACCCCCTAAAAAGATGAAGGAGCACATGGTTTTGGGCAGCAGCAAGTGGGCTTGGATTGGCTTGGTTCTACATGGTTCTTGAAGGCTCCAACATGACATAAGCCATGTGCTTAACCATGTGAACACTCTATGATATTTTACCATGCAAAGTTGATCACTCAACCTCACCCACACTCACTCACGGATGCAGCTCTATCTATTCACTCTTCACTTTATTTTTCACACTTATCACATTTAGCTATCCATTTCTCTCTCTAAAACACCAAAAACTCAAGCACACTTCTCTCTCACTTTCTCTCCCTAGTTTCGGCCAACACCCATACACACACAACCAAACCTTCATAATTTCATCTCATCATATTTCCTAAACCCAAATCCCATTCTAAACACTTTTCATTCACAAAATTTTCCCAAATTTTTACTCTATCTTGTCCAAAATCTAACCTTTTGGTTACTTACTTAAGGGTAAGTTTTGTTTCTATGGTTCAAAATTACATTTCTAATTTTTCTAACCATGATTGTTCCATGGTTTTTCTATTTTGTACCTTGTATGTGTTTTTACTAATTGTTTAAGAATTTTAGGGATTTGTTTGGGAGTCACACGAAATTTGAAGGAAAGGAGAAAAACTAACCGGTTAAATTGTCTACAAGAGGTAAGAGGGAGATTTAATCTCATCAACCCTAAGTGGTGATGGGAAAATGGATTTATGTTTGTGTGTAGAATCCATAAGGATTCGATTTGTGTGGTTTATTTGTGGTTTTTATTATTTTTTGTTGTTTAAAATGCTTTCCTAATTGTGATTATTTTTGCTATGCATGATTATAGTTTTTATTATTTTTGCTGTGCATGTTTATGGCTTTCAATATATTGTATGTATATTATATGAGATTTAATAATTGTATGTGCTTATAACTGTATAATTATTAAAGTAGGATGTGAATAATATGTGCGATTTGCATAAGTGTTCCGAAGAACACATTATGAGGCTCACGGCCTTACATCAAAATAGAGAACCAAAATGTTCTCAGCAATTTTCTAAATCAATGATTTAATGAACCTAGGTAAAATGATGGATTTAAAAATGATTTAAGTTAAATGTGGCCAATATGCCATTTAGTGTATAATCAAATACCATTTTATTTTGAATTGGCCAACATGCCATTTTATTTGCTAAGATAGGTTAGGTAAGTGATTTACAACATAAATGGATTCCAATGATTCATTGAGAAAAATAAAAGGAATAAATTCAATTCTAGAAATTTAACTTAGCAGAATTTAGTTTAAGTAAGAAATAAAACAGATGCTAGAAAAATACTAACGTAAAGCTCATTCCATAAATTTTGAAGCACGTTAGTAAGTTTCAAAGTGAAATTATTGGGTAAAAATAAAATAAACTATATTTAGAGAAAAACGTTAAAAATACTTTATACTGATTTTATAGGCAAAATGCTGCTGAAATTTATTAAAATCAGACGCATAAAATGAAAAGATTCCATACTATATTTAGAACACAAGAAAAATACTCTACGTATTTTAAAAGTATTAGATATAGTTTTACACATATTGAAAATAATAATTACAAGCTATTCGGTTAAGAAAATGAATTAAAAATCCTACGCGATTGAGAAAATGATTTAAAAAGATTTTGTGATGTTTAAAAATGTCAAAATATCTTTACGCGATTTAAAAATGTCTGTGAAAATGACGAGATTGTGAAAACGCGATAAAATTCCTACACGATTGAACAATACTGTGAGTTTTGCTGTCGAGCCAAAGTCGTGGACCCAGACATATTATAGTGTAGTACTGTCAGGTGGGACGTACTATACTCTGTTATTTTGTGACAAATGGTATTTTGGTAATTTTTTGTAATTATGGTAAAATTTGGATAAAAAGGGTATTTTTGTAATTTTAGATCATGCTTAGAGTGTTGTGCCAATTTGGGTTATAATTGGTGATTGATTGACGAGACGAATTACACCGTGTTTTGGTGTGATAAGCGTAGTGTGGTTCATTTATGAACTTGGAGGCGTTAGTGTGCGGAGAATTCCACATGCGGACAGTGGGTTGCTCCTCTGGGCCGTGGTAATGGGCAACACACTAATGGTCTTGACAAGCACTATTCTTAATCGAGATCTTGAGGGAACTATTAAGTACTATGCCTGTGGTACACGATGTTGGACTGTGTACTACTACACGATGTTTTGGACTGTGGGCTATAGACACAAAGATTTGACAGTGTAGTAGTCTGGTTGGGCAGCCATAAAGTATTATTAGTTTCTAATCGGATCATTCTCTCAGATATCTGTGTTTAGCTCCATGGAGTAGGAACGAGTCGGTGTGTGTTCATGCATTACCTGCATTTTACTGCTTACCATAATCTATGATAAATTGTATGATTTATTGCTCTAATATATTATGCATGATATAATGGTATGTATTATTGCTATATATTGCTTGATATATTATGCATGATATATTGGTATGTACTGTTGTGATAACTGTTTTGTATTGTCATTTTCTTTATTGCCATGTGGGTAGTGATGTAGATTGTCTCATCTCTCTATATGTTTTCTCGAAATTATTATATTATATTCGTAAAGAGTTAGAGGAAGAAGAGGATCAGCCTCTTGAGATACAGTATCCTGACGAGCAACAATCGGGCGAAGTATACGAGGAGGAGGAGTCGGTAGATCACACTGATCGTCAAGACTGATCTTAAGATCATGGCATTGCCAGGATTCTTCGAGTTTGTGAGACTAGAGTTTCATGGGGGTTCCGAGGCATGGCGTATGCATGTGGACTGAGGGACAGTTGCTTATGTGGGACGTTTGTCCGTGTCCCTATGTAGAGAGTATGACGGAGAGGTCATATTCACTACTATGCTTTATTTACATTTAGAGTTACCTCTGACCATTAGGCGTTACTGGCAGGGAATATTCCATGCGCCTAGTGAGCTTAGTAGCGAGTCGACAGCTCGGACTCGTGTCCGTCGTGCTGTGAGATCTCATAGATGTGAACTTTTCGATGGTTATTCTGGAGGTTCTAGACGATGATCCATCGGAGGGTCCGATATCTACCGAGATGCACTTGGGCAGTACTATGTTATAGCTTTGTGTCAACTCTTTACTGTTTTATTAAATATATGTAGTTGTAAATTATGTGTGTACTAAAAGAGATTCATATGTATATTATGGTGAGTTTACGTTTGTTATATTTTGTGTTTCGTGTTATTTTATTTAATGTTATAATTATAAAAGGAAAAAAAAATATTACCACAAATATTATGTAAGTATCAAATGTTTTACAACTTGGGTAAGAGTTTTATTTTATTTTATTTCATTGCATTTCATAAATGTGACATCCCCACAAGGGTGTTACAAGCCACGAATGAATAGTTACACATTCTATCATTTTAAAAATAAAGTTTGACAACATATACCCAAGATACAACATATAAGACTGGTTAATTACCTTAAAACATACATATACTCAAAATAACCCTTATACAGGTAATGCAAAAGAAAATATAAACTACCCACAACAACGCCACAACTAAGGAGTTGGGCACTCCATCGGATCCACTTCGGGATCCTTTCCCCAATTCATCTGAGGACACAATAGTAGAATAGTGTGTGGTCTCACGGGCAGGCGCCCTAGCAGCTGATGCCACAGACTCCTCGTCCTCTCTAAGGGTATGAATCAGATCACTCCATAGCTTTCGAATGAGTAAGGCAACTCTGGATGCATTGATGTAGTGAAAATCAGGATAGGATCTTCAATCGTGGTCCTCTTCACGATCAAGATCAAATCCCCAAATAATACCATTTATGCTCACCGGCCCAGTCGACTTGCCAAGAATTGGCACACCCGGTGAACGCAATCGTGACGAAAGAATCAACAGAACCCCTCCTTGTTGCCCTCATCAAACACAAGAGATCATACCAAGTATGGTTTAGGAAATTCAACCTTGTCCCCTTTACAGTCTTTACCCAAAAATCACATAGAACAAGAATAGTACAAGCAAGAGGTGAGATATCCTACATTCATTACTAACAGGGCAGCGAAGGAAAATAATACGAATGACAAAGTCATTCCATACGTACAGATATTACATATATATTCAAGTTATCAATTTCACAAACATATATCATCAGAAAAGCATATCCCACGATAATATAAATATTAACAGCACTATAACAACAGATATCCACCGTAGATATATATATAATAAATTATCTCACCACAATATGTATATTGACCGTGCCATGACAATTATGTGAACTGACCATGCATATGCACAATGTGTATGCTAATGATCCTCATGTACAATGTACTCATTTCCTACTTCATGGAGTTAGACTCAGTTTTCAGAGATGAACGCCCTAGGAGATCTGTCCCCCCTCAATAGACAGTCCACGCTGGGCCATGAAAAGCAATAGTGCCTTGTCGGGCTGATAGTGCATTGCAACAGTATTAATGGCCAGGGGTATAAAAGGTGATAACATGATCACAAGTAAAACACCGTGCCCTGACGTCCCCCTAGGTCTATTCAAGACCCCACTATCTTGTAAGTTCTCGTTCACTCCTAGGCATAAAACGACATAATTGTATAATGCACAAATGCATATTCAATGGGATTCAACCCTCCGTTGTACCATTCCCAATGGTATCAAAGCAATCGTCTATACATGTGTTTCAATACCATTTGCATTAGTGATATTATATAATCATCCGTACGACTACATAGTACCACCAATATTTGGGTTTTCTCTAATAACCAGTCCTTTCTGACTAAATCGTCTACCTAATGTTTCTGGTTATAAAAGCAAACCACATCTGACTAAATCATCATGTCAGACTATATCAATCATGCCTCACTGCATATGGATTCAATGCATACATATACATAAACATATATAGATTCACAATGATAGCATAACTTATCCAAATTCACATGCCATAAAGAGCCCAATCATTCATCCAAAAATCTTTGATCCCAATTACGGACCCACCTCAAGTTAATATTTAAAGCTCCAAGGTGAACACATACTATTCAAAGTTGCTACGAAAGTTATGCCTCAATCCTATTGTTTTCTTGCGTTAACTCTCTTAGAATATTTACTTTGAGTTCCTCACAACCCTCCTCACACTCATGTTCTTTCTTTATCCAACCTCACACTAAGTTGTATAATAAGGTTGTATTCATTATCCTTTCCACATTATGAATTCCTACTTAAGTGCCTATTCGTTTAGTTAGTTAAGTTCTAGCTTGTTATAAAGTCTCACAATGAGTGCCCAATGAGACGGTGAGCCTCCAATGGACTAGAAAAACCAAACAATTCTTCACTACCTTTGATTTCATGGTCATGACCAATTTCATGGCCTAGGTCGTGTACTCCTCTAGAAGAACTTGAAAACATGACTAAACTGAGTTGCCCGATTACACGGCCGTGTAACACTCTGTCTTGCGTGTTGAGTCGTGTTTCCAGTAGGGAACACAGCCTGGGCCGTGTAAATCCACACAGCCCGTGAATTTACGCCAGAAACCATGAAAATGAGCTTCTCCAAGTTTCCAAATCAAATGGGTACCAATCTATATACATATTTGAGCATTTAGACACATACAAATCCATCAAGATACTCAATAACAAGCATAGAAAATCATACAACACAATCAAATCATAACATTATTATAAAAAATCACAAACAAAGTAAGAAACCCACAATGGATTTCTCACCATCAACACCAAAGACATTTCCTCACCACCAAGATTGGGTGAAGAGGATTATCTCCCTCTTACCTCAAGAGAAGACAAGGAAAGGAACCTTCTTGGTGCTTTTCTTGTAATTTTCGTCCAAGACCTCTAAGAAAACCCTAAGATGGTGAAACCTAAGAAATCCAAAATTAAAGCTTGAAAAGGGAGTCCTTGATCACAATGGTGGTCAAGGACCACGAAAATGAGATGAAAAAATGGAAAAGCTATGATCTTTTACCTTAAAGCTTCAAGCTTTGAGCTTCAATGGTGGAAGAAGATGAAGATGGATTTAGGGGATGACCACTAAGGAGAAAAGCCTTAGAATGATGAGAGGAAGTAAGAAATGGAAGTAGTTTAACAAGCTAGTGAAAATGGCCTCCCCTTGGTGTGGCTGTCATGGAGTATAGAGGAAGAAGAGAAGAGAACACGAAAGGGAGAAGAGAGAGAAGAGAGAAAATGGAAGAAGAGAAAAAGGAGAGAGAAAGTGATAAGTGAATGAGTGTGAGATGAAAAGATGATGATTTTTGCCATATTTCCCCCTTCATAGCCGTGTGACTCCAAAGTGAGGAGAGAGAATGTGAAGCTTCCTTGAGAAGCTTCGCATGCTTCTCGATAAAGTTAAGGGTGATGATGTCACTTAGATGCTATCATAAAAATGATCAGATAGAAATAATCTGCTAGAGCTATTATTCAGTGGACAAATGTTACAGTCAGCAGAAATAATATTTTATTGTCCCACAGATAATAAAATATACTACGATTTTATTTATCGGAGAAAATTTCAAAAAACAAAACCTTGTAAACTGTGTCCAGCCTCGGGTTTAGTAAGATCTCTCGTTGATGTTTCTATAGTTCAAAGTTTTTCGGCATTGGGGAAAATATTTCATTTTCCCCATCCTCACTCAATGTGCACGTAAATTGAGAAAAATATTAAAATAATCAAACAATTCAGAAAATTCCAAAAAAAATCTCAAAAATCATAAATATTATAAAATGAATACTTATCATGAAATAAGTAATTTTCGGGATGTTACATACATCAAAACATAAATTGTCTTACTAAAACTTTTAAAAACTAAGGATTTGGGCCCTCGGAAGGATCCTCCTCCTTAGTGTCATTAAAGAACCCGGGTGCGTACATCACTCGCCTGACAGGGGTTCTAGCTGAAGACACCACCGAGTCCTCCTATGGTGTATAAACAGTGCCTCCCCAAAGCTCTCGAATAGGCATCATGAACTCCAGATGCACAGACACATGTTGAGTCAAAATAGGAATCCCATCACGGGTTCCACTCAGATTCAAAGTCAAATCCCCGATATACACAAATCGTTCATTATCTAAGTTAAGCCTCCAAGCATCAGTTCCACCATGGAACTGTACTCGGACAAATCCTAGTACTTGGCGCCTTGCCGCCATTCCAATAAATTAAGAAAAACTGTTACTGATAAAAAGTAGAATTCCCGACTTTTTCGTCTCCTCGATCTTCATCAAACATACACAATAAAACAGATATAACACAATAAAGAGGTGAGATCCCCTACATCAATACCAATATGGCAGTATAGAAAATGACAGCAGATATACATATACAATATTAACACATTGAATCATATTATCACATCACAGATAAATTATCAGATAACATAAATATCATGCCAATATGTTGACCAACAATGCATATGCTCACAAACTCATTCCTACTCCATGGAGCTAATCACAATTTCGGAGAGAAAGATAGGGAGTACATGTCTGTATATTATCAGCCTCAAATCATGTGCCAATATATTATATCAATATGTGCAACATGGCTCATATAAGATACTCTTAACCAATCATGGAAAGAGTAGTAACTCCGTCAAGACCGTTGGTGTGTTTGCATAGGATACCACGGCGCAGAGGTGTTACCATCTGGCCACATATGACATTCCGCACCCCTATTTCTCCAAGATCACTGAAGATCGTAACTACGCGATTCTCACCCGCATGAAGGTATAAATTCAATCTCTTAGGCATCCTGCCTTAACCAATTAAGTTGACATGTTTTTCAATGCATTATGTATGATTTAAATACACATACAATCATTATTCTCACAGTATTTCACATACACATGTCATCTCTTAGCAGTAGCACTTTTCAACATAACCGGGCCCACCATAATAGCCCGACAGCAACCCGCTATTATTTCCAATCGCGTAAACATTTTATCACATTTTCACAATCGCAAAATATTTTTTTTTATGTTTTCAAATTGCGTAACCATTTTCCAGCATTTTTATAATCGCAAAAATATTTTCAAACATTTTCTAAATCGCGTAGGGATTTTTAAACATTTTCTCAATCGTGTAGCAATTTTAAATCATTTTCTCTATCCAATAGCTTAAAAATCACTATTTTGAGACCAAGTGACATTTCTCTAATTTTTTTCACATAAATAATTATTTTAGATTTATTTACCATATTTTACAATTAAAAATCCTTTAAGTAACATTTTCCATCATTTCTCACAAAATTGCATTTCTTTGACTTAATTTGGATATTATAGTTCTAAATTTCCTAACGCACTTCAAAACCCAAAGGATGAGCTATACGTCAGTAAATTTCAAGTTTTAACTGTTATCTTACTTCATAACTCAATTATGTTAATTAATTCTAAAAATTGGTTTACTTTCTTTTTATGTCTACAAGCCCATCAAATTAATTTCCTCTTAATTAAACATCTAAGCCTACTTAGTAAAATAATATTGGATCTAAAACCTCAAAATTAGGCATGTTGACTGAATTACAATATATACTTCATAAATCATATTTAATTATTTTGCACCACCTTATTCTTTACAAACCCTTAATCCAATTTCTTGTCATAAAATCATTTAATCCATGTTTAGAAAAATATTTTAAAACATTTTGCTTCAATTGTGGTGTTGAGGTCGTGAGCCTCTAAGGTTCTTTGGAACCTTCATACACTTCCTCATCATACATATCACATCCTACTATATACAATAATCAATATGTTTTTAAAATCACATATTCAAGCATATAATCAAAGCTATAAATCATACCAACAAAAAATCATCACAAACTAAGCAAGCTTAAACCACACAAGTGAATAAATCCTTATGGATTTTTCACCACAAACAAGCCATTCCCTCACCACCAACACTTGGTTGATGAGGTTAATCTCCCTCTTACCTCAAGGAAGACAAAAACCCTTCAAGTTGTTTCTCCTATGGATTTCGTGAACCACCAAAGAAAACCCTAACAAGCTTGAACCAAAACAAAGTCATAAACTAAGCTTGAAAAAAGAAAAACCATGGATCAATCATGGCTTAAAAACTCAAGAATCAAACTTAGGAACAAGAAACAAGTACTTTACCTTGTAGAGTAGAAAACTCTAACTTGATTTTGAAGCACCAAAAGGATGAACAAAGTGAAACTTATAAGATGAAAAGTGTTTAGGATCTTGTCTAGGTATATGAAATGATGTTGCATAGAATTATAGAAGC
The DNA here is from genome assembly GCA_029884595.1 of Ormosia semicastrata. Classification (NCBI taxonomy): domain Eukaryota; kingdom Viridiplantae; phylum Streptophyta; class Magnoliopsida; order Fabales; family Fabaceae; genus Ormosia; species Ormosia semicastrata. Next base: position 65,022,908 of record JAQQTO010000060.1, read on the forward strand.
TTGGATGTTAGTTTTGAGGGTGGTGGCCGAATGCTTTAAGAAAGGGAGAGAATGGAGTTTTGTGTTTGTTCTTAGAAGAGAGAGAATGGAGAGAAATGTTTTAAGTCACAAAGTGATAGAAATGAAATGAAATGTCCTATTTCTCAAGTGCATGGCCATGTAAGTGGATGCATAGAAAGACTAGAGCTTGTTCAATAAGATAGAAATTAATCACAAGGCTTCACATGGCTTAGGTCATTAGATGGTCATCCTTTGGTCCTAATAGATGAATAGATTTTTCAAGAACTCCCTAGAATCAGCTAGTGGCCGTGGAGCACATGGAGGTGAGTAACTAAGTTTTGATTCAATTAGTTTCCTAGTTACACTTAGTTTAGGTAGTTAGTTCATCTAGTTTCTTGTAATTAGTTCATTTAGTTACAAGGCTAACCATCTAGTTACAAGCTTAGGTCATGCATTATCATGCATTCTAGAAGACTCTAGATCCTCCTTGTAACCATGGACTCTAAGGATTAGCAAACTAAGTTTGTTCCATTTAGTTACTAATTAGGCTTTAGGTTAACTTAGTTAGGTTACTTAGTTTCTTGGCTAACTAGTCTAGCCACTAAAGTTGACCACATCCTATTGGTTTAGAAAACTCAAGCCATTAACATTGACCAATTTCTATTGGTTCACCAAATTGTGAGTCATAAACTTTTCCCAGCCTATTTTCCAACAGACAAATGATACAGAATCTATCACCCAATTTGATAGAAACTACTGCTCAAAAATTAGTAATTATTGTCCAAATAAATAAAAATACAAAATATTTTTATTTCACAAATAAATTCTAAAAATTAAAAGATCAGGTAACGTATATCTGGGATTCGGGTTTAGTAAGATCCCCTGACTCCAAATAAATTAGTAAAGATTTTCCCTGGCCCGAAAATTATTATTTGCCTGACTCGGAGTAAATCACATACAAAGATCAAAAATAGTCACTGAATAGTTAAAATAAATTTACAACACATAGAAACCACAAAATAGTACAATTCAAACATTACTAAGAAATATCAAATTTTGGGGTGTTACAACTCTCCCCCACTAAAAAAAATTTTGTCCCTGAAATTTATCATACCTTAGAACAACTGAGGATATTGTTCCCTCATCTTATCTTCTTTCTCCCACGTAGCATCTCCTATTGTTTCATTCCAAATCACTTTTACTAATGGAATCGCTTTCCCTCTGAGTTGCTTCACCCTCCTGTCTTCAATCTTAATAGGAAGTGTCTCATATGTCAAATTTTCTTTCGGTTGTACCTCATTGGGTTGAATGACATGAGAGGGATCGAGGATATACTTTCTTAACTAAGACACATGGAAGACATTATGAAGGTTGCAGAGAAAAGGTGATAAAGCTATTTGTTAAGCGACTGGACCTATCTGACGAAGAACTTGATAGGGTCCAACGAATTTAGGAGTGAGTTTTCTAAATTTTATAACCCTTCTGATACCAGTCGTGGGTGTGACTCGCAAAAACACATGCTCACCTTCCTCAAATTCAAGAGGTCTTCTTCTTTTATCAGCATGGCTTTTCTGCCTACTCTGAGTTGCCCTCATTTTCTCTTGAATCATTTTCACCTTCTCCGTCGTTTGTTGCACCATCTCAAGTCCTATGGTCATACTCTCTCCATCTTGATACCAACACAAAGGTGTTCGGCATCGTCGTCCATACAGCGTTTCATAGGGTGCCATCCCTATACTTAAGTGAAAACTATTTTTATATGTGAATTCTACCAAAGGCAAGAATTCATCCCAACTCCCTTTTTGTTCTAACACACAAGCTTTTAGCAGATCCTCCAGTGACTGTATAGCTCTCTCCATTTGACCATCAGTTTATGGATGGTAGGTAGAACTCAAATGAAGTTTAGTCCCTATTGCTTTATGTAGACTTTGCCAAAACCTTGATGTGAACCTTGGATCTCTATTGGAAATGATACTAGAGGGTACACTGTGAAGTCTAATAATTTCACTAATGTACACCTGGGTCAACTTCTCTTTTGGATACTTCATATTGATTGGCAAGAAGTGAGCAGACTTCGTAAGCTGATCAACAACGACCCATATAGAATCATGACCTTTCTTAGTCTTTAGCAATCCAGTAACAAAATCCATTACAATACTATCTCATTTTCATTCTGGAATAGTTAGGGGTTGCAGCATACCTACTGGTCTTTGATGTTCAACTTTTGCCTTTTGACACACAAGACAAGATGTCACGTGCTCAGCAACATCTCTCTTCATTCCAAGCCACCAAAATAATCACTTCAGGTCTTGATACATCTTGGTCATTCCGGGATGTATACTCAACCTGCTGGTGTGAGCTTCGTCGAGAATCGCCTTCCTAAGATCGGGATCATTCAGTATACAAATCCTACCTTTGAACCTTAAGACCCCGTTAGATCCTTCCTCAACTGTTGCCACACGACCTTGCTTCAAGAATTCCCTTTCGTTTTGCAAAAACTGATCATCCTCCGATTTTTCTCGTATTTCTTCTAGCAAATCATTCAGAATAGTGACCATATTTAAACAAATTCTTCCTAGCGCTAATTCTACCAATAGTCACATATCTCTAAATTGCTCTATCAATTTTTCCTCTTTGATCATCATGGCAGAAACACTGAGCATCTTCCTACTCAAAGCATTCGCCACAACATTCGCTTTTCCAGGATGATATTGAAGTTGAAAGTCATAATCCTTTAGAAATTCTAACTATCTTCTTTGTCTCATATTCAACTCCTTTTGATCAAACAAGTATTTCAAACTTTTGTGATCACTGAAAACATTGAACGTAGCTTCATAAAGAAAATGTCTCCAAATTTTTAATGCAAAAACAACTGCGGCTAGTTCCAAGTCATGCGTTAGGTAATTCCTTTCATGTACCTTTATTTGTCTTGAAGCATACACTACAACTTTTCTGTTCTGCTTTAGTACACATCCTAATCCTTGATAAGAAGCATTGCAGTATACCTCAAAAGACTCATTCGGATCCGGTGGAATCAACACTAGTGCGGTAGTCAACCTTTTCTTTAATTCTTGAAAACTTTCTTCACATTCTTCTGTCCATATAAAAGCTTAATTCTTCCTTATGAGTTGTGTAAGAGGTCCAACTATCTTGGAAAAACCTTCAATAAACCTCCGGTAATATCCGGCTAATCCAACAAAACTCCGGATCTCAGTTACTGTCTTTGGCCTTTCCCACTGAAGAACCGTCTCCACCTTTGCTGGATCCACTGCAATTCCATCCTTAGAAATCACATGACCTAAAAAATGAACCTCCTCCAACCAAAATTCACATGTTGATAGTTTTGCGTACAACTTATTCTCCTTTAAAATCTGAAAAACTATGTTAAGATGTTCAGCATGCTCTTCCTGACTTTGAGAATAGATCAGAATGTCATCGATAAAAACAACAATAAATCTGTCTAGGTATGAGCAAAAGATCCTATTCATGTAATCCATAAATATCACAAGAGTATTCGTCACACTGAACGGCATCACAAGATACTCATAATGACCATAGCGCGTTCAAAAAGTAGTCCTAGGTATATCCTCTACCTTGACATGAAATTGATGATAACCTGATCATAGATCTATCTTAGAGAAAATAGTTGCTCCTTGCAATTGGTCCATCAAATCATCAATTCTTCGAAGTGGACATTTGTTCTTTATCGTAACTTTATTCAACTGGCGGTAGTCCACACACAAACGTGAAGTTCCATCCTTCTTCTTGACTAACACTGGAGCTCCCCATGGTGAAACACTAGGTCTCACAAACTATTTTTCCAACGGTTCCTCCAATTACTTCTTCAACTCTACTAATTCTGACGGCGACATCTGATACGGTGTAATCGAAATAGGACCCGCTCCTAGTACAAGATCGATAGAAAACTCTATCTCTCTTTCCAGTGCTAATCTGGATACCTCATCAGGAAAAACTTCAGGAAACTCATTTACAACAGAAATAGCATTCACATCCTTCTTACTCTTGACTTCTAAAAAAGACAACAGCAAGTATCCTTGGGCTCCATCCCTTAATAAAGATTCGACTCGTTTAGCAGTCAAAAATCCAAAAACCTCATTCTCAGTAAATACTAAGGTCTTTTTAGAACAGTCTAATAGGATATGGTTAGAAGATAACCAATCCATTCCTAAGATTATATCAATATCGGTAAGAGGCAAACAAATTAAATTAACAGAAAAGACTCGATCATTGATAGTAACAAGGTAATTTAGGCATATTTTAGAAGTACTAACAGGTTTGGCAGTAGGTGTAGAAACAATCAACTGAAAGTTCAAACAAGACACAAGCAATCCCAAATGATCCACACAGTCATATGCAATAAATGAATGAGTTGCACCCGAATCATATAGTACAGTTAAAAGATTACCTGATATGACACATTCTCCCTTGATAAAATCATCAGACTGAGAGGCTTTAGCTTCACTCATCATATATACTCGTCCTCCGGCTTGTGGCTTAGCAGCACGAACGTTACTTACTAAAGGCTCCACCTTTGCTTGATCACAATCTCTCGAGATATGATTAGACTTTCCACATCTAAAGCAAATTATCCCTCTGATCGTGTAGTCTCTTGTCATATGGCCCTTTCCACACTTTAAACACCTCATTGGTGGTGCCACAGTCTGACCAAAATGATTGCCACTCGAACCTCCTCCACGTGATTACTGTTGTTGTTGCTGGCTCCCTGATGGTCGGGAATATGGTTTCCGCTGAAATTGGTTGTTGTTACTGTTTCCTCCCCTTTAGAACCTAGATGGTCCAAAGTTACAGCTCCTTATATCTCGCGATGGCTCTAATTCCTCAAGTCTGCAACACATATCCATCAACACTGAGAACTGGTTCATTCGTATTGGCAGTACTCCTCTCTTCAATTCAGCTCTCAAACTTTTCTCGAACTTGCAGCATTTCCAAACCTCATCCGACTAGATCTGGAGATACCGTGAGAACTTCGACAAGCTATTAAACTTCACAGCATACTAGTTAATTGTCATCACACCTTGTCGTAACCCAAGAAATTCCATCTCCTTGGCATGCCTTACACTTTCAGGAAAATACTTTTCCAAAAATGCATCACAAAATACCTCCCAGGTAATTTCCCTTCCTTCTACTTGTAGTACTCTCTAAGTTGCTTTCCACCAATTTTCACCATCTCCCATCAACATAAATGTGGCATAAGTCACTTTGTGGTCGTTCATACATCCTATCCCTTCAAAAATCTTTTCCAGCTCTTAGATCCACAAACTCGCCTTCTCCGGATCAAACTCACCCCTAAAATATGGTGGATTATTTCGACAAAATTCTGACAAATTTTGGGCTTCAGCATTTACTTCTTCTTGTTGTGTAGCTCGTTGATTCTGTTGCACAATCACATCTGCCATTCGCTGCATTGCTTCAACATCAGCAGTCATCGCGTCGTTGTCACGTTCCACATTCATACGTGTACCTCTGCAACGAGACATAACTTTCTTCACAAGAAACCAAACAAAACTCAATAAAAATCAGATGTAACCTTTTAAAAACTAAAACACAGAGAATCACACAACACAAGCAAAACAAACCTAACCACTAAAACCCAAAAGACTCTAACCGGGGCTCTGATACTAACTAATGCAACACCCACCGTAGGGTATCACATTTAAGACTAATCCTAATATAACTTACCCAAGTTGTAAAAGAATTAATCTTGTAAAAAACATTAAATATAAAATTTCATTTATGGAAAAAGTGAAAAGAAATAAAATAATCAAAAACTATAAGTACAACTTGTATAAGAACAAAACTCACCATAATATACATTAATATTACGAACCTTGTTCTTAAATAATTTATATAAATATTACACTCCAAAAGATAAAAATGTACAACATGTACATCAAAACATAAACTGTCTAACTAAAACTTTTAAAAGCTAAGGATTTGGGCCCTCAGAAATATCCTCCTCCTCAGTGTCATCAACGAACCCAGGCAAGTACATCACTCGCCTGATAGGGGTTCTAGCCGAAGACACCACCGAGTCCTCCTGTGGTGTATAAACAGTGCCACCCCAGAGCTCTCGAATAGGCATCGTGAACTCCAGACACACAGACACATGCTGAGTCAAAATAGGAATCCCATCACGGGTTCCACTCAGATTCAAAGTCAAATCCCCAGTATACACAAACTGTTCATTATCTAAGTTAAACCTCCAAGCATCAGTTCCACCATGGAACTGTACTCGGACAAATCCCAGTACTTAGCGCCTTGCTGCCATTCCAACAAAATAAGAAAAATTGTTACTGATAAAAATTAGAATTCCCGGCTTCTTCGTCTCCTCGGTCTTCATCAAACATACACAATAAAACAGATATGACATAATAAAGAGGTAAAATCCTCTACATCAATACCAGTATGGCAGTATAGAAAATGACAGTAGATATACAGATACAATATTAACACATTGAATCATATTATTACATCACAGATAAATTATCGGATAACATAATATCATGCCAATATGTTGACCAACTATGTATGTGCTCACAAACTCATTCCTACTCTAGGGAGCTAATCACAATTTCAGAGAGAAAGATAGGGAGTACATGTCTGTATATCATTAGCCTCAAATCATGTGCCAATATATTATATCAATGTGCGCAACATGGCTCATACAAGACACTCTCAACCAATCACGAAAAGAGTAGTAACTCCGTCAAGACCGTCGGTGTGTTTGCATAGGATACCATGGCGCAGAGGTGCTACCATCTGGCCACATATGACATTCCACACCCCGACGTCTCCAAGATTGCTGAAGATCATAACTACGCTATTCTTACCCGCACGAAGGTATAAATTCAATCTCCTAGGCATACTGCCTTAACCAATTAAGCTGACACACTTTTCAATGCCAAATGTATGATTCAAATACACATACAATCATTATTCTTACAGTATTTCACATACACAGTCCATCTCTTGGCAGTATCACTTTTCAACATAATCGGGCCCACCACAACAGCCCGACAGCAACCCGTTGTTATTTCAAATCGCGTAAATATTTTATCGTATTTTCACAATCGCAAAACATTTTTCTTACATTTTCAAATTGCGTAAGTATTTTCCAACATTTTTATAATCGCAAAAATATTTTCAAATGTTTTCTAAATCGCGTAGGGATTTTTAACATTTTCTCAATCGCGTAGTAATTTTAAATCATTTTCTTAGTCTAATAGCTTAAAAATCACTATTTTGAGAACAAGTGACATTTCTCTAATATTTTTCACATAAATAATTATTTTAGCTTTATTTACCATATTTTACTATTAAAAATCCTTTAAGTAACATTTTTCATCATTTCTCACAAAATTATATTTCTTTGATTAAATTTGGATATTACAGCTTGAAATTTTCAAACACGCTTCAAAACCCAAAGGGTGAGCTATACATCAGTAAATTTCAAGTTTTAACTGTTATCTTGCTTCATAACTCAATTATATTAATTTAATTCTAAAAATTAGTTTACTTTCTTTTTATGTCTATGGTGTGAGGCGGATAGTGATTAAAAATTTAAGATAAAAATCAGTTGTCAGGCCCACCAGAAAATAAAAATCTTACAACTAGTTGTAGTTAGTAAGGGTTGATCCACAGAGAACCAATTCAATCAATACTATTAAACAATTCCCAATTTAAACTCTGATTAACAATAAATAGTAAAAAGGGAGTTTTTGGAGTTTTGATGAACAATGAACAGTTTCAAAAACAATAATAATAAATAAACTGAAATCAACAATATAAGAAAATTGGTTAAGAGATAGAATCCACCACTAGATTTATATGATAATGTAAATCCATATATCCTTTTATTCCAACATGCTCAATTATGTTTTTATGCAATTGTGAGAGTAAATATCTATTTTCCTTACATGTTGGCCAATTCAGCAACCGTTCAAATTAACTCCTAATCACTGATTAGTTATAAAGCAACCGCTCTTACAACTATCCAACAATTGTATTAAGATTTAGAAAACCAATCACACTAAGATCTAATCACACACCGGGATTAAATTACTTTGAACATATATTTCTCTAGATCTATTACCGCAACTGCGCATAATAAACCCAGATCTACCACTTTTATAACTGGAAAATAGTACAAAGATAATTATACCCACATGAACATCATACATTCTGCTAGATCTACTATCACAACCGCACATAATAAACTCAGATCTACCACTTTGAAAGTGGGAACAAGTACAAAACCTTCATACCAACAATAGATTCAGAAATATATGAATAAAAACATAACTATGTTGAAATAATCAAATATGCAAGATTCACAACATCAAAACTAGTGGTTTCATCACCCCCTTAACCAAAGGAGGTTTAGTTACACATAGCTAGAACAAAATCACAAGAAAAACTGAGAAAGAACAACATGAGAAACAAAGTGCAAAAGAAAAACTAAAGAGCAAATGAGTTTTTGAGGATTGAGGATGGTGGATCTCCGATTGCTCGAACCCGAGACTCCAATCTTTGATCCAAGCCTCCCCTCTCCATTCTTAGGGTTTCCAGTTACTTCCCCCAGTCAGAACTCCCTTCAAGACGTGCTAAGAGTGTGTTTTTATAGGCCTCAGGGCTTAACTTCTTCAAGAAGGGTCCAAACTTCTTGCAGAAGTTTTAATAATTCATCTACTGGAGCGAATGCACAGCCGTGCATGAATACACGGCCTAGACCGTGCATGGCTCTGTTTGAAAGAACAAAATCTGTTGTTTTTAATTGCAAAAGTCAGAGGAGTACATGGCCTAGGCCGTGTACTCTTGCACGGCCTTGTATTTTGAGGCCTTGTAATCTGACGCAAGCCCTGTAATTTGAGTCAGGCCCTGTAATTTGAGTCCTTCATTTTTGGCCTGGATTCTTCTCAGAAGCTCTTCTTTCAGTGCTTCTAAGGGAGAAATTGATCTTCATGAATCCATAGCCCTTTTTCAAGTGGGTTTCAAGCCTGATTAAAGGTAAATGAACTCCGTCAACCAAAGATTTCCTGAAAAATTCAATTATCAGCATTTGAGAATACATTTAAGCAAAGTTTCGTAGTAATGTTCCAAGTAAGGTTTGATATAAAAAACTTAGCTAAATAATGACAATTAAGCACAAATGGAGTTCAATGAATCAATTACAAGGCATATAAGATATAGGAATAATCACCAGATCAATTACCCCCACACTTAACCTTTTGCACTCCTGAGTAAAAATATACAATTCAACACAGTTTCCCAACAAGCCAAGCAAATGCAGAATAATGAGCAGAGACCTTTATGCATTCAGTTTTCAAAGAATTTAATCAATCAAGAATTCCCTTTCTTAGCAATCCAAATTGGCAAGCAAAATTAATCCAATTTCAAGGTTCAATCAGCATGATAAATCTCCTGATATATACTCTCACACTCAAGTGTTTCAGGCTTATGTTTTTAGTCAACCAACTCATGAGAACATGCTTTACCATAGGCTTGTCAAGCTTCTACTTCTCTACCACTCAGACCACATGCAAACAGAGATCAAAAGGACTTTATTTAGGTTGTAATGGGGTGAGGGTCAAGGTAGGATACATCAAAGATAAATAAGGCTAGACCATAGGAACTAGAAGAGCAAAATGGAAAAATGTTCAATCATTACACAAAATTTCCCAACAATCTTCAAGTTCAAGTTTCTATTTTGTACCTTTTCTTTTTTCTGACTTCTCTTTCTTTTTTTTTCTTTTTTTTTAAACACCTTACATCCTATTCACAATGATATTTTGCCAATATGAGACTTTTATATACATGCGAAGCTAGGCAAACATATCATTAATTCAAACACCCCCACACTTATTCAAAAACTAATTTCCATCATAATCATGAAGCTCTTCTACTCCCTAAGGTAGGGTAGTAAAATGGTTTTTCACTTTTAGGCTTAAATTGAGCTTAGATAGAAGGAAATGGGGTCAATTAGGCTCAAAGGGGTTAATCAATGGATAAAATACAAGGATGACTATTTGGTCAGTAGTTATTTAAAAGAAAATGCCTTTATCATTTCAATTGCATGAAGTGATCATTAGCAGCTTAAAAGACAACCAAGACAAGTTCTGAAAAACACAATAATCATGAGTGGAATCACACATTCAAAGAATCAAAAATGGCCTCAAATTAGCCATTCACAACAAGGCCCAAAAACTCACTAGGTTTCGATTCATCAATTTTAACTAAACCCTTTATTTTTTCAAAATCTCACTCAACAAAATCGATAACTAGAATGTTCATTCAATCAAGCTCAAAGGTTTATTATTTTTTTCAAAAATTTGGGTCAATTGCTCAATAATCACAACATTTGAAAGCTCATCAGAAACTTAAAAGCCCAATCGAAAGTACCTATAAGAAAAATTATACAATTAAGATCACATGCACTCATTCTAAGAAAGGTAATTTAGTTCAATCAGTCATTCAATCCCCAGCCGTTCAGAACATCAAAAGTATCCTCAATAGAACATCAAAGTATCCACACCCCCATACTTAAACTAGGCATTGTCCTCAATGCTACACACATCCAGAAAAAGAAAAATAAATGACAAAGAAGAATGCTACACATATCCGAGAAAAAGAAAATAATTAACAAAGAAAATGCTACACACATCTAGAAAAAGAAAAACAAAAACAAAGCTAAAACATAAACAATCAGAAATGAAATGAAAAACACTAATTATGAAATAAATAACCAAATGTATAGGTAAAACCAAATCACACAGTACATAATACTGGAGAATAAGCATACAATGGAAACTACAGGGGTACATAAAGGGGAAATGGGAAAAACTACTTCAAATGCCAGAGGATCTCATCCATTGAGCTGTGAATGGTGCTCAACTGATCATCAATATGCTAAAGACGCGCAGTATGGTCCATCTGGAGGCAGTCGACACGTGTAATGACATCATCGAGTGTAGTGAGTCGCGCCCTAGAGGTAAATGGACCTGCCTCATCAGCAAAGTGAGATGCAGACTTCGGAGGCGCTGAGGTGTCATCATCATGCTCGTGAGGCTCAGGTGGCGGAGCTCTCCTCAGAATGGCCTGGTTACTGGTGCCCACTAAAAATAGGACTCCATTCTGATTCTCACATAGGCCCATGTGGATCAGAGTAGAGCCATCAATAGCAGAGGAACCCGAAACAGGACTCTCATCAAGAAAATCGGAGTCTAAACTAAAGAATGCAGCAATAATGGTGACAAAACCCCCCACTAGAATACGGCCTGTTAAAGTCGTCCCTAAATGTCTAAACAGGTTACACAACTAGTATGATCTATTAACAGGCTCCCCATTAATCATACAATGTAGAAAGAACAATTCTTGACGACTAATGGTTCCTTGGCTTTTGCCCCTAGCATAGATGGTGTTAGCTAACCATTTTTGGATGTATCTATGAGCAGGGGATTTAAGTTTTGAGGCCTTTGAGACTCGAGGGTCATAGTTTCCAGAGTCGGCAATAATCAGTGCAGTCCAAACTAAGTCAGGCCTAAAATCATTTGGGAGCATGTTATGGCCCATAGGAAAGTGAAAATTTTCATTGAATTGGTGGATGTCTAACTAGTGGGGAATGTCAAAAATTTCAAAAGTGATATTGCCAGGCCATCTATCCTAGTCACCAAGAGGATATAACTTATGATCAAAACTAATGATGAATTCCCTAGTGAAAGTGGCGTAGGTTGGTGCACGTATTCTAGCAAAGGTGCCCCATCCTATGCCATTCAATAAAGCAAACACCTCATCATAAAGTCCTATCTGCCTAAGCGTATCCTCATCTAAAAACTTAGTAGAAACAACTTCCTTATTCAAGACAGGGTGAATATGTACCTCGGGAGGAGATGGTTCATGTGGAGGAGGTTATGGAGGTGGAGTAGAAGGGCGATGGTACGATTGACTACTGGCAGTGTGCTTGATGTGCTTCTTTGGAGGCATTTTTGAGAGGTTTTAACAGGTGAGCACTGCTCACAGAGAGGGGGTGGTCACAGTGGTGGAGATGTGAGGGTTTGGTGATTTAAAGAAATGGTGAAGAAAGGGAGTTAGTTTGGCTAAAATGGAGATAGAAAAGAAGAAAGAGAGGAATAGGTAGTGATTTCAAAGTGGAAGATGGAAGAAAAATGGTGTTTATGGTGGTGTCTATGGTGGTGCATAGGTGGTGAGAGAAAGAGAATGGGTAGTGATTTGTGGTGAGATTTGAGGAGAAAATGGAAGAATAATGTAAGAAATGTGAAGGATTTGAGAGATTGGTGATGAAAATGGGTTGTAATGGTGGATTTGGGTGGTGAGAATAGAGGATTTGGGGCAGGTGAAGATGGTGGTTGCCTGGTGGCTGCGTGGAAGAAGGGGAAATTTGGGGGAAGAAGGGAAAAAGAAGCCTTAAAATGGGCTCTATCACGTTTACATGGCCGTTTGGCTCCACACGGCCACGATTACTCGGCCGTGTAATGGTACACGGCCTAGGCCGTGTATTACACTGACTTCCATTTTTTTTTTACAAAACATACCTCACGATTACACGGTTGTGTCATAGGACACGGCCTAGGTCATGTATGACTTTGACTTGAGAAAACTTTTGCTGCTCATGCATACAGGACCTGTGTAATTGTACACAGTCTCCCCTGCTCCTTTTCTACCAAAAACTCATCAAAATGCATCCCTAAACGATTCAATTCACATTAAAACGATAGGGAAACTCTTATGAAACATTATGGATGGTGTTGTGTTTTGAAAAACACTTAGGAAATCAATCCTAAATCAAGGCTCAAGGTCTTTTAAAGTCAGATTCCCAAGACTATAACTCATCATTAATCTTAAAGGGATTCCATAAACGAGAAGTTCATAAAGCACAAATTCATATCAATGTGTCTCAAGAGTTTGACTCTTTACTCAGTCCATTCATCATGAAATAAAATTTAACTTCTCAATTTAAAGAAATCATTCCTAAAGAACTTGACTCATCATTCAGAAAAGTACAACAACATCACAATAGAATTAATTCTTAGAGTTTCGCTTGACTTCCACCAAAACTCTTATAATTACTCCATATAATCATCAAACGATCAATCAATGCATTCAAACATATACTCAATAGTCCAAAACTTAACAACATCCAAAGATTTGCATGCTCATAGTCAAGAAACAGATCAAAACCTATTCTAAGAAACCAATAAAACACAAGATGAAAGGGATAAAGAAATCAAATCTGGTTTTTCTTGATGATGGGTTACCTCCTATTAAGCACTTAGTTTATTGTCCTCAGCCCGACATGATGATGCTCTCAATGATCTTCATACTATGGAAGGAGAAGGGTCATCACTTCCACTTCTGCACTGTCAGGAAGTTCATGATATGGTTTGAGACGGTGCCCATTGACTTTAAATGCTTTGCCAGATGTTTCACTCATGATCTCTACTGCACCAAAAGGAAAGACATTAGTTATCACAAATGGTCCAATCCATTTAGAAAGCAATTTACCTGAAAACAGTTTGAGTCTGGATTGATAGAGTAACACTTTTTGTCCTTTGTGGAATTCTTTCCTAGAGATCAATTTGTCGTGGAATACCTTAGCTTTAGTCTTATAGATTAGGGCATTCTCGAAGGCCTCATTCCTCAATTCTTCCAGTTCTTGTAACTGGAACTTTCTCTGCTTTCCAACACCTTCCAAGTCTAGATTGACTTGCTTAATGGCCCAATAAGAGTGATGTTACAGCTCTACGGGCAGATGACAGGGCTTCCCATACACCAACCAAAATGGTGACATGCCAATGGGAGTCTTATAGGCAGTCCTATAAGCCCATAACGCATCCTCAAGTCTAGTACTCTAATCCTTACATGAGGGATTCACCGTCTTTTCCAGGATTGATTTAATCTCTCGGTTGGACACTTCATTTTGCCCATTTGTCTGTGGATAATAAGGTGTGAAAATTCTGTGCATCACTCTATATTTCCTTAAAAGAGCATCAAATGTTCTGTTACAGAAATGGGTCTCTTGGTCACTGATGATAGCCCTTGGGGTCCTGAACTTGGAGAAAATATGTGATTTAACAAAATCTGCAACAGTTTTAGAATCATCAGATCGGGTGGCTTTTGCTTCCACCCATTTAGACACATAATCAACAGATAAGAGAATATATGAAAAACCAAAAGAATGAGGAAATGGTCCCATAAAATCAATACCCCATACATCAAAAACTTCCACAAAAATGATCGGAGTTTGAGGCATTTGATTTCGAGGACCAATGTTACCTGTTCTCTAACAGCGGTCACAGGACTTACAGAAATTATAAGCATCTTTAAAGATTGTGGGCCAATAGAAACCACTGTCAAGCACCTTGTTGGCTGTCCTTTTAATGCCAAAATGTCCTCCACAAGCATAGGTGTGGCAAAAGGAGAGAATGAAGTGTGTCTCAGAATCAGGAATGCACCTCCTAATAACCTAATCTGCACAATGTTTCCAGAGGTACGGGTCATCCCAGATATAATACTTACAATCACTCCTTAAATTATCTCTCTAGGTCTTGTTCAAACCCTCTGGAAAATCCTTAGTAACCAGGTAGTTAACAATGTCAGTATACTAAGGGATTATGGCCTTAATGGCCATTAGATACTCATCTAGAAAAGTCTCCATGATAGGCATTTCTTTCTCTTCAATTACCAACCTACTTAAGTGATCGGCCACTAAGTTTTCACTCCCTTTCTTGTCTTTAATCTCCAAGTCAAATTCCTGGAGCAATAAAATCCATCGGAGCAATCTAGGCTTTGCTTCTTTCTTTATCATGAGATACTTCAAAGCGACATGATTTGAAAACACAATTACTTTAAAACCAATGAGATATGATCTAAATTTTTCTAAAGCAAAAACAACAGCTAGAAGTTCTTTTTCAATTGTTGAATAGTTGAGTTGAGCATCATTTAGAGTCCTTGATGCATAATAAATGGCATAAGGAACTCTATCAACTCGTTGTCCTAAGACAGCCCCTACCACAAAGTCACTAGTATCACACATTAGCTCAAACAGTAGTTCCCAGTTAGGTAGCCTAATGATAGGCGCAACAGTCAACAATTTCTTGAGCTTAGTAAAAGCTCCCATACAATTCTCATCAAAGTTGAATTGCACATCTTTTTGGAGTAGCTTGCAAAGGGGCAATGAAATTTTAGAGAAGTCTTTAATGAATCACCGGTAAAAACCTACATGGCCAATAAAAGAACGAATTTTTCGCACACTAGTGGGTGGGGGCAAAGAATACATGAGTTCTACCTTAGCCTTATCTACCTCAATTCCCCTAGCAGAAATTACATGACCTAACATAATACCTTCCTCTACCATGAAATGGCATTTTTCCCAATTCAGTACAAGGTTAGTGTCAATGCATCTTTTAAGCACCAATGTTAAATGTCCTAAACAATTTTCAAAACCATTTCCAAAGACACTAAAGTCATCCATAAAAACCTCAATAATATTTTCAATGTAATAAGAGAATATGCTCATCATGCATCTTTGGAAAGTTCTTGGTGCATTACAGAGTCCAAAAGGCATTCTCCTATAAGCAAAGGTACCAAATGGACAAGTGAAGGTGGTATTATCCTGGTCTTCTGGAATAACAACAATCTGATTGTAACATGAAAAGCCATCCAGAAAATAATAATGAGAATAACCAGCTAATCTTTCTAACATTTGATCAATGAAAAGAAAAGGAAATTGGTCTTTTCTAGTGGTGGCATTTAGCTTTCTGTAATCAATGTAGACACGCCACCCTGTTTGTAACCTAGTGGGAATAAGCTCATTTTCAACATTTCTTACCACAGTAATTCCAGATTTCTTTGGTACTACCTGGACTGGCCTTACCCACTTGCTATCAGAAATGGGGTAGATCACCCCCACACTTAGGAGCTTCAGTATCTCCTTTTTCACAACCTCCATCATAGGAGGATTTAACCTCCTCTGGGGGTCTCTCACAGGTTTACCACCCTCCTCCATTAATATCCTGTGCATACAAATGGAGGGACTAATACCCTTGATGTCAGCTATTGACCAACCAATGGCTGTCTTATGTTCCTACAAAACAGCCACCAATTTCTCTTCTTGCTCTTAGGTGAGTGACTTTGCAATTATTACTGAAAGAGTGTCCTTCTCCCCCAAGAAGATGTATTTAAGATGATCAGGCAGTGCTTTCAGTTCTAGTTCAGGTGCCTGCACAACAGAAGGTTGAGGTATATCAGTAGTAATAGGTAAATCAACAAAAGATACCTCATGCTCTTCTAGAGTGGAAGAGAGCTTTTGTAAGGCAGCAACAATTTCATCAATGTCTTCACTATATGGCTCTTCTTCATCATTCTTCTTTTCCTCCTGTACATCTAAGCTATAAGTTAGAATTGTATTAAGAGCATCAGAATGGTCAGAATCAAAGGCTGCAGAAATTAAAGAATCAAAAGGATCAAAAGAATCAATTAAACAAGCAGAGTGCACATCACTTGGGTATCTCATAGCTTCAAAAATATTGAATCTAATTAATTCCCCATCAAATTCCATTGTTAGAGTTCCTAAGTGCACATCAATTTTTGTCCGTGCAGTCTTCAAAAATGGTCTCCCCAACAAGATAGGAGCAGAGTTAGGAGACTTGTCCTCTTCCATGTCTAAAACATAGAAGTCTGCCGAAAACACTAATTCATTCACCTGCACAAAAACATCTTCAACCACACCTTTTGGGTATGCATTAGATCTATCAGATAATTGAATAATAACACCAGTAGGTTCTAAAGGACCCAAGTATAAAGATACATAAATGGAATAAGGCATGACATTTATGGATGAACCTAAATCAAGCATTGCCCTTTCAAACCTTGTGTTACCTATAGTGCATGGAATAGTGAATGTGTCAGGATCCTTACATTTAGTTGGGAGTTTCTTTTTTAATCACAGCTGAAACATTTTCTCCCACTTGGACCCTTTCATTTCCTTTCAATTTCTTTTTGTTAGTGCATAATTCTTTCAGAAATTTTGCTTACTTAGGTACTTGCTTAATGGCATCTAACAAAGGGATATTAACTTCCACCTTCCTAAAAGTCTCTAGGATCTCTTTTTCTGCTTCTTCTTTCTTAGTCTTTGCCAACCTACTAGGAAAAGGAACTTTAGTGACATATTTAGGAGGGGTTTTAGAATTACTTACCTTAGGGGCTTTGGAGCTTTGCCCCTTTTCATTTGCTTCCTTGGATGTTTCATCTTTTTCTTGAGTGATTGGTAAAGGAGATGTCGGCTCATCTAACGTCTTTCTGCTTCTCAATATGACAGCACTAGCATTTTCCCTTGGATTCACTTTTGATTGTGAGGGTAGTTTCCCTGAAGATTGACTTTGAAACTTGTTGAACTCTTTGGATAATTGCCCTATCTGGTTCTATAAGTTATTGATTGCAGTCTTTGTTTCTTGTCGAAATTGCATGTTATCAGTGGCCATCTGTTTCACCAGCTCCTCTAGTGAAGGCTTAGGTTGCTTGGGAGCTTGAACTTGCTGCTGTCTCTGAGGGAAAGGTGCTTGCCTTTGTTGGAATCCTAGGGGTCCATAAGCTGGAGGTTGATTCTGAGGTTGTTTTACATAACTGAAATTAGGATGATCCCTCCAACTCGAATTATATGTGTTTGAGTAGGGGTTGTAATTTTTTGAAAATCTCCCTACTGCTCTTACCTCCTCATTTGTGTCCTCTTGGAGAGTGAGACATATATCAGTGGGATGTCCAGATGAACAACAAATCCCACAAGCATGAACTGGTTCTTTCCCTTTATCCATTAACCGCTAAACCATAACAGTCAATTGAGTCATTTGTTGCTGTAGACTGGTTGTCTCTACTTCTTTCACTGCTCTCACTCCAGTGTCATTTCTAGAGTAGAACTGTTGAGTATTGGCAGCCATTCTTAAGATCAAGTTTCTAGCTTCTTGAGGATTTTTATCAACCAATGTTCCTCCGCTAGAAGCATCAATCATGTTGCGATCCATCACTTGTAAACCTTCATAGAAATACTGAATTAAGAGCTGCTCACTTATTTGATGATGAGGGTAGCTGAAACATAGTTTCTTAAACCTCTCCCAGTAGTTATGGAGTGATTCCCCATGCCTTTGTTGAATACCACAGATTTCTTTTTTGATTGTTGCAGCTTTTGAGGCTGGGAAGTATCTATCTAGGAAAGCTCGAGCTATGTCCTGCCATGATTGGATGGATCCGGGTGGCAAATAGTAAAGCCACCCCTTAGCAGAATCTTTTAGTGAGAATGGAAAATCTCTCAACTTGACTTGCTCTACATGAATTCCTAAAGGCTTCATGCTAGAACATACCACATGAATTTCCTTCAAGTGCTTGTTAGGGTCCTCTCCGGGTAATCCATTGAAAGATGGCAAGAGATGGATTACGCCAAATTTCAATTCAAATGCCTATTCATTTTCAAGAATGTCTATGCATAGAGGCTGTTGATCCAAGTCTGGAGCACCCAATGCCCTTAAAGTGTTTTCTGCCATTGTCACTTCTTCAGATATTTTAGATGGCTCAAATATCTCTGAACTCGATAGATCAATGTGACGGGTAGCTTCAATGTCAGCAGGTGTGAGTTGGAAATTAGCCGGATGGAAGGGAAATTGAGGATGTGAGTTGAGTTGATCAATATGGTTCCTCAAATTCTGCAATCCCTCATCTAACTCTTCAATGGACATCAACACCTATAAAACACTTAGAAAACAAGAATCAAAAACTAAAAATAAAATAAAAATGAAAATAAAAATAAAGTAAAAATAGGAAATAAATTAACAGTGTAATTGAAAAATTGGCTCCTCAGCAACGGCGCCAAAATTCTTGGTGTGAGGTGGATAGTGATTAAAAATTTAAGATAAAAATCAGTTGTCAGGCCCACCAGAAAATAAAAACCTTACAACTAGTTGTAATTAGTAAGGGTCGATCCACAGAGAACCAATTCAATCAACACTATTAAACAATTCTCAATTTAAACTTTGATTAACAATAAACAGTAAAAATGGGGTTTTTGGAGTTTTGATGAACAATGAACAGTTTCAAAAATAATAACAATAAATAAACTGAAATCAACAATATAAGAAAATTGGTTAAGAGATAGAATCCTGATAACTTCGGAAATGAAGTTATTTCACATGGCTTTGAATGTATATAAGCATGCTTTCCTTAAATTTACAAGACCCAATGGTCCAATTCATACATGATCTTGATGATTTAAGCTTTGTATCTCAATTGTTTAAGAATTCAATTTTTAATGCTTGTATTTAAGAAATTGAGATGGATTATGGCTTGATGAATTAAAGCATTGTTTTTGTTGCAGAAATTCAAGAAGGAAAGACCTTGGAAAAGTTAAGGAAGCAAAGAAGAGTTCAAAATGGAGACGGATGCAAAAGAGAAGCAAGGGCAGCCTACTCACGCCTAGGCGTGTAAAAATCATGCCTAGGCATGATCCTCGCAGTATTTCAGGAATTTCCAAGCAGAGACCTCCACGCTTAGGCGTGGAAAAGGCACGCCTAGGCGTGTAACTCTCAGGTTTTTAGGGTACTCAGACAGAGACACCCACGCCTAGGCGTGGGAAAATGACGCCTAGGTGTGGATTGCACCTGAGACCACATGCTTTATAACCACGCTTAGGCGTGGAAAAGTCAAGCCTAGGCATGGGAAACATCCTGATCCACGAAAATTAGCTTTTAATATCTGATTTGGGGAATAGGGAGAGGGGATTCTATTTTTGAACAAAAACCACGAAGTCTAGAGAGCAAGTGAGAAGAGGAGGAACCCATTTGGATTGAAGGTGACTCAAGGGAGAATCAAGAACAAGGAAGAGGATCAAGCTTGGAATCTCTCCATTTTTGTCTATTCTTTCCCTTTACCTCTTGATTTGTAACTTGATGGATTATTTTATTTCATTTGTTTTCTTCTCTTTCATGATGTGTAACTAAACCCTAATCTAGGGGCTCTCTAGGATCTTGCTATGGATTTGATTAATATGTAATTAGTTGGGTATCCTTTCAATGAAATTGGTTTTGTTCATCCATATCTATGCTTAGTGCTTGTTATTGATTGGCCATCAATTGCATGTTTTTAATATTCCAATTGAACTAGAAATAGGGTGTTGTGAATATGGATATGATATGGTTTATGTATGTTCAATTACATTCTATTGGTATGAGTGTGTTGATTAGCTAATGGGATGGACACATACCTATTAGTCATGCATGGCAAGTGTTTGATAATTAGTCTCAATGAGTGATTCTTATGTTAACTCACATGGACACATAGTGGATTAGCTAGGTTTTGCATGGGTAATTGTCCTAGACATAGGCTCTTATCTATTGAAGGTTATCATCTAACAAATATCATTTCATTGATTGGTGCTTGTTGATTGCAATTATTCATTGAAGTAGCAAGTGAATAGGGACCTCTAGGCTTTAATCATTCTCATCTTCTCTTGTGGAATTGGTGTTTGGTGTTTTCTTATTTTGTTTCTCTAAATTGTTATTTTAATTGCAACACATTCTCCTTCGTTTGCTTGGATACAAATTTGTGAATTTTGGTTAAGTTTAACATTCTTCTAATTATTCAATCCCTTGGGACACGATACTCTAACTCTCCTTTATATTACTTGTCGACCCGTGCGTTTGCGGATTTACGGACTAATAAGTTTTTGGTGCCGTTGCCGGGGATTGAGTTTAGATTTTGTGTTATTTCTTACAATTATTCACAATTCTTATTTCAAGTTTTCTTTGTTGTTTTGTTTTGTTTTTCAAGTACTTAGCTCTTATATGCGAAGGACTCAAAGTGTATCTCGATTTCCTTACGATCCTGAGATCGAAAGGACCTTTCGTAGATTGCTAAGAGAACGACTAGTACAAGGGAAGGTACTTGAATTGGATAGTGAATCGGAGATGGCGGAAGAAGCGAATGCTAAAAGACTCTTGAGAGAGTATGCCACTCCAAATGCTAGGGACATTCGATCTAGTATTAGAAGGCCAGTTGTACAGGCACAGACTTTTGAGATCAAGCTTGCTATTATCCAGATGGTGCGGAATAATTTGTAATTTGCGGATCTTCCCCATGAAGATCCTAATGCTCATTTAGCCAACTTCCTGGAGATTTGTGATACCTTCAAGTATCAAAGGATGACTGATGATGCAGCTCGCTTGAGGCTTTTCTCTTTTTCCTTAAGAAATAGGGCCAAGGCATGGCTTCAATCACTACCTGAACATTCCATCACTACTTGGGAAGAGCTGGCTCAGAAGTTCTTGGATCAGTTCTTTCCTCCCATGAAAGCAATGAAGTACATGAATGACATCTTGTCCTTCAGACAATTCGAAGGAGAAACCTTGTATGAGGTATGACATCTTAGTTGTTAATAATTTTAGTTTCGTCTTGTTTTGTTTTTCCAAATTTGTGGATCTGAGAGTGCTTGATTAGGATTAGTGGGCTGCTTGAATTATGCTCTTAATTGATGAGTATGTTGAGAGGCAAGTTGAACTTATGCATGCTGGAATTTTGATTTGACTATCTAATGATTGTGTGGATCACAGATATGCCTCATTGCTTGGGAAATCACATGTAAAAATTTCAAATTTTGTGCTTACACTCTTTGCTATATTAGTGTATGAGAGAAATTCCCTATTGCATGTGTGGTGGATTCTAGAATATGAATGAAATGCATGATTGGAGAAATTTATGATTGGCATGTGTATAGTCAATTTTGCATCTTAGAAGGTTGTTTGATTCCCTTTTGAGGTGAAATCCTAGGCAATGCGTTTTCAATGAAATGACTAGGGCACTTATTTGGACCGATTGAGCTTTTCAAGCCAACCATGATTGAATGATATCCTTAGTACCCATTTTGAAGCCTAGTGTGCGTGTGTGTGGCCTAATTTTCATTTCTTTAACCCTAATCTCTCCACCCTCTTAAACCATGCTTGTGAAAGAAAAATCTCTTCCCTCATTACAAGTCCCTTGTTGAGCATATGATTAAGCGTTTCTGTTGTTTTGAGCCATAGTGTTGTGTATGATGCTAAGAATTAATCAAAAAAAAAAATTTGTGATTACCAGCTTTCATTCAAAAATTGGTTTTGATTAAAAAAAATTAAAAATTAAAAAAAAGAGAAAAGAGGAAAAGAAAAAGAAGAAAGAAAGAAAGATAATAAGTGGGTTGTTGTGTAAATTAAAGCCCTTTTGATTATGTGATAAGGAAATGGAATAAAGAAGATTGATTTTTCAAGTTGGTTTGTGTTTATGCATCTACATGCTTGACTTGATTCAATGGAAGTGGTTGATTATGTGTTTGATGTTTGGATTAAAAATCCTTTCCCTTCTTCCTTAGCCACTACCCTTAGCCTTACATTACAAGCTTGAAAGACCCTCATGATCTTTGATTTTGTCTTGCCTACATTAGTGGAAAAAGGGATGAAGGACATTCTTTTGAGAGTGCATGTGCATTTTATAATTCATCCATCTTGTTCTTCATGATTAGGAAAGGGTCTTAAACTCATGAGCTTGGGAAATCTTTCATCCACAAAAATGGCATAAAAGGGTGAGCATGGTAGTTGAGAATTTCTTGCATGTGTGGACCTTGTTGTGAGGTTTGAAAAGTGATTTCTGAAGGTATGAATGATAATTGGAAGCTGGATTTGCCCTAGTTCAATTTGCCTCATATTTCTTGACCTTTGGATTGGATTGTGTTTCCTTTTCCTGCTTACTTTAGTTTGCCCGAGGACTAGCAAAACTTTAGGTTTAGGGGTGTGATAACTTCGGGAAATGAAGTTATTTCACATGGCTTTGAATGTATATGAGCATGTTTTCCTTAAATTTACAAGACCCAATGGTCCAATTCATACATGATCTTGATGATTTAAGCTTTGTATCTCAATTGTTTAAGAATTCAATTTTTAATGCTTGTATTTAAGAAATTGAGATGGATTATGGCTTGATGAATTAAAGCATTGTTTTTGTTGCAAAAATTCAAGAAGGAAAGACCTTGGAAAAGATAAGGAAGCAAAGAAGAGTTCAAAATGGAGAAGGATGCAAAAGAGAAGCAAGGGCAGCCAACTCACGCCTAGGCGTGTAAAAATCACGCCTAGGCGTGATCCTCGCAGCATTTCAGGAATTTCCAAGCAGAGACCTCCACGCTTAGGCATGGAAAAGGCACGCCTAGGCGTGTAACTCTCAGGTTTTCAGGGTACTCAGACAGAGACACCCACGCCTAGGCGTGGGAAAATGACGCCTAGGCGTGGATTGCACCTGAGACCACGTGCTTCATAACCACGCCTAAGCGTGGAAAAGTCAAGCCTAGGCATAGGAAACATCCTGATCCACGAAAATTAGCTGTTAATATCTGATTTGGGGGATTGGGAGAGGGGATTCTGTTTTTGAACAAAAACCACGAAGTCCAGAGAGCAAGTGAGAAGAGGAGGAACTCATTTGGATTGAAGGTGACTCAAGGGAGAATCAAGATCAAGGAAGAGGATCAAGCTTGGAATCTCTCCATTTTTGTCTATTCTTTCCCTTTACCTCTTGATTTGTAACTTGATGGATCATTTTATTTCATTTGTTTTCTTCTCTTTCATGATGTGTAACTAAACCCTAATCTAAGGGCTCTCTAGGATCTTGCTATGGATTTGATTAATGTGTAATTAGTTGGGTATCCTTTCAATGAAATTGGTTTTGTTCATCCATATCTATGCTTAGTGCTTGTTATTGATTGGCCATCAATTGCATGTTTTTAATATTACAATTGAACTAGAAATAGGGTGTTGTGAATATGGATATGATATGGTTGATGTATGTTCAATTACATTCTATTAGTATGAGTGTGTTGATTAGCTAATGGGATGGACACATACCCATTAGTCATGCATGGCAAGTGTTTGATAATTAGTCTCAATGAGTGATTCTTATGTTAACTCACATGGACACATAGTGGATTAGCTAGGTTTTGCATGGGTAATTGTCCTAGACATAGGCTCTTATCTATTGAAGGTTATCAGCTAACAAATATCATTTCATTGATTGGTGCTTGTTGATTGCAATTATTCATTGAAGTAGCAAGTGAATAGGGACCCCTAGGCTTTAATCATTCTCATATTCTCTTGTGGAATTGGTGTTTGGTGTTTTCTTATTTTGTTTCTCTAAAATGTTATTTTAATTGCAGCACATTCTCCTTCGTTTGCTTGGATAAAAATTTGTAAATTTTGGTTAAGTTTAACATTCTTTTAATTATTCAATCCCTTGGGACACGATACTCTAACTCTCCTTTATATTACTTGTCGACCCGTGCGCTTGCGGATTTACGGACCAACAAATCCACCACTAGATTTATATGATAATGTAAATCTACATATCATTTTATTCCAACATGCTCAATTATGTTTTCATGCAATTGTGAGAGTAAATCTCTGTTTTCCTTACGTGTTGGCCAATTCAGCAACCGCTCAAATTAACTCCTAATCACTGATTAGTTATAAAGCAACCGCTCTTACAACTATCCAACAATTGCATTAAGATTTAGAAAATCAATCACACTAAGATCTAATCACACATTGGGATTAAATTACTTAGAACATATATTTCTCTATATCTATTACTGCAACCGCGCATAATAAACACAGATCTACCACTTTTATAACTGGAAAATAGTACAAAGAAAATTATACCCACATGAACATCATATATTCCACTAGATCTACTACCGCAACCGCGCATAATAAACCCAGATCTACCACTTTGAAAATGGGAACAAGTACAAAAACCTTCATACCAACAATAGATTCAGAAATATATGAATAAAAATATAATTGTGTTGAAATAATCAAATATGCAAGATTCACAACATCAAAACTAGTGGTTTCATCATCTCCTTAACCAAGGGAGGTTTAGTTACACATAGCTTGTAACACCCTCCTTAGAGCATCACATTTCCGACTCCCGACTCATAATCTGAAAAGAAGTTCGCACAAAGTTTGAGTTATAAAAGATGGGTTTTAAAATTCCTTCTTTACTGAAACGTAAATTTACTGAAAATATTAGGTAATATTGAAAATCATATTTTAACTATTCATTATGCAATATTGACACTAATTAATATCACAATTTAAAGAGAAATATAAAATTAACAGACTTTTTTTTTTAACAGTAGCAAACCCCATGACGGGTCCTACTTAATAGCACAGTGTAACACTAACATTATATCTTAACATACTCGTTCCTTCTCTTGTATCAACTTGATGCATCAGAACTTTACTCCTTGTCTACCCTAAGCACATCTTCGAACTTGAGACAGGCCACTTTTCAATGTTTCCATCAATCTCTGAGTATCTACCACCCGTTATGTCTAAGACAACTCATTCCTTCTACTGTATAATTTTAACAATACAGACAAAGCAAAACAATATAACAAATAGGTGAGATCACCTACACCAATACCAACATGGCAGCACAGAGATAACACAAACAGCAATATCATACAGATAGATCATACCATAATCATGCTATCAGCATTAATCAACTATCATCATCTAATCATTTATCAGTTCAATCATCATCTAAGTACTCAAAATAATTGTCATAGCCAACATTCCTCAATTAATATATCATACAGATATAAATGCTCAGATTTATGCATATGCACAAAGACTCAGTTTATCAAAAACAACTCCATGGAGGTTTTCACAATTTCGAGAAGAATGCTCTGGTTAATTGTCAGCCTTAGCCCAAAGACAATCTCCCAATCGTTGAAAAGAATCGTGTTCTTGTCGGGTATCGTCAATGCGTTGCAACGGACTGCATCGCCAAGTGGCACAGTGGTACTCGCTAAGCGTCCACTGGTCGACCGCCGCGCCTCGACGCCCCCAAGATCCATCATAGACCTCACTATCAATTCTCATTCCCTCTTCAACCACAAGGGCTATAATAGCTATTAGCTATATTTTATACAATGCACGAATATATCAGTGCAAGTCCAACCTCAAAGGGCCAAATCTTTTCAATTTCATCTGTTCAATGTAATCATATGCTTCAACGCATATTTTTTCAATGCACGTATAATGCACCAAATCCAATCACAAACATATCTTTCCAATACATGTATAATGCACCAAATGCCAATCACAGGCAAAACATGTCATTTTCTCACACAACATCCATATACTGGTTCTACAGTATTTATACTGTATTTTTAACAAAAAAATCATATTATCACATTTTCATAGTTATAAAACTCTTTCGTCGTGTTTTCACAAAATTGTGTAATATTTCCATTTCGTTTTCACAATTCCAAAACATTTCTGTTACGTTTTCACAATACTGCAACTCTTCTGTTGCACCTTTAAATCACGTATTAAATTTTTCAACATTTTTCTCAATCGCATAAAAATATACGTTTCTCAAATTGCGTAAAAATATTTTACTGTATTTCCAAACACTTAGAAATATTTTACTGTATTTCAAACCACATACTTTAAAAATTACGTTTTTAAGATATGTAAATAATTTTTTTCACCACAATTCCATTACAGAAAATATTTCTCATTTCTTCAAAAATTCTATTTCCACTTTTCTCAAAATAATATGACTTTATACTTTATTTAACACATTTTCTTTACTCAAGAAAATCTTTTTCCACATTTCTTTACTCAAGAAATCCTTTTCCAAAATATAATTCACAAAATCACTTTTTCATTGATATAAATCAACGTTTCAAAACTTAACATTTTCTAACGTACTTCAAAACTCAAAAATAAGTTATACGTTAGTAAATTTTCAAAATACCATTATATTCTCCATTTTTCCCAAATCATTTCCAAATCAACCTTCCTCAAAATAATATAACTTTCTACTTCATTTAATATATCTTCTTACTCAAGAAAATCATTTTTCACAGTATATTCGATAAATTCACAATTCCATTGAATTAAATTAATGTTTCAAACTTTAAAAATTACTAACGCTTTCCAAAATCCAACGGATGAGTTACACGTTAGAAAATACCAAATCACTATTGTATTCTTCATTTCATTTTTTTTCTTAAATCAATTTTAACAAAAATAAATTCTTTTTAAAACAAATTGAGGCTCACTTGCAACCTCTCTTTTCCATTTACATAAAAATTCATTTCTCAAGTGCTAAAATACTCTGATTCCCTTTTTAAATTCCTTGTATTAAATTAATTATATTTTCACTTGGAAAATCACTTTGTTTCATCAAAATCAATGCATTACAAGCCTTCGAAAACGTGGACATGACTATTGAAAAATATCAAAATATTTTTCCTTCTAAATTGATATGATTTTACACAAACAAAATCATTAAAATTTTATTTTCAAAACTGAAATACTGATGGTTATAAAAACCAAACCCATTTGTTCAAGTCCTTTTTCACTTTCTTTACAAATCCTTTTTCACTTTCTTCGCAAATCCTTGTTCACTTTCTTTGCAAATCCTTAAAATCAATGTTTGCCCGTTTCATTCGAAACTCATATTTAGAAAAACACTTAGGACCTTTTTACACAAAATAAATCAATAAAAATTTCTGAAGGACCATATTCTTGTTCTCTTGAAAAACAAACCCTTTGTATATTTTCCATACTCTTCAAATCATCCATTTTCATCCTTCATGAAATTATTAATTTATTGAACACCTATTTAGAGGTGTCTTGGCCGAAATTCACTAAGTTCTAGGGACCAAAAATTAATTCCTTTATTCTTGAAAATTTTCAACATGAACTCTAATCAAGGGCATCAAAAATCGAACCCTCTCCTTTGGCTATTGGAGCCAAAAATTGAATTCATTTTCATCACCACATCATGACACACACACACACACACACACACACACACACACACACACACACACATATATATATATATATATATATATATGTATATTTCATCATAAATACTATAAGCATGCCATATACTTATCATGCATAATATAAGCATATCATCAAAGCCATAAAATCATACAAAGCATATCAAGCATAAGCAAATAAATCAAAGCTCATAAACACACATAAATTATTACATGACCATGGATTGAAATCCTCACATGGATTTATCATCCATCAAATATAAGACCATCTCTCACCACCATACTTGATTGGTGAGATGGATCTCCCTCTTACCTTTTGAAGACAAGCTTTTCAAGCTCTCCTCCTTCTCCTTAATTTTCGTGTGACTCACAATAATTCCTAACAATTCTAAAATAATTAGTAAAATCACAAACAAAGCTTAATAATAACAAACCATGGAACAAACATGGCTTAGAAAATCATAAACATGAATTTAAACCATAGAAATCAAAGTGTACCTCCAAGGAAGTAAGCTAAAAGTGGGATTTTGAAGCACTTAGAGTGGGATTTTGGGAAAACTTTCTAAATGGAAAGTGTTTAGAATATTGTTTAGCTTTAGGAAATGATGTGAGTGAAAATTATAGGTGAGTGATAGTATATTTGGTGGTGGAGACTGAACCAAATGGAGAGAAAAGGAAGAAAAATGGTGCTTTGGTTCTTGGAATTTTTGAGAGAAAGCGTTGTAGACTTTTTGATGAAAGAGAAAATGAAATTGTGAGAGTGAATGTGGGTGGGCTGCTGCTGCCGTGAATGAGTAGGAAATTTTAGGAGATTTGCATGAAGAAAATATCTCATTTTGAGTGCACATGCTTTTCCACATGGCTTATGTCATCCACTTGACTTTCAAGGCTTTATGGATTGTTCAAGAATCATGTAGAAGCCTCCCCAAGCTGCTACCAAAACCATGGAACTCCTTGAGTGTTTAGGGAATTAATTATTTTTAATTTACACCTAATTGCATGCTAATTAATTAGGTAATTAGTTAGGTTAAATTTCCTAATCAATCTTAATTAACATTCTAACTATATAACTAATTAATTAAACATATTATTACATATATTATAACCTCTAATTAAAATTAGGATATCTAATTAAGAATTAAATTATAACAAATTAATTATTTAAGTTAGTTTACTTAACTTACTAATTAGGCTATTAGATTAACCAAATTAGGTTTAATTAGTTACTAATCAATTTCAAGCCATTATTTGAAGCATTTCTAGCCATTGATTAATTCAATGGTTAGGATTTAGGTAGACTTTTGATTAGAAGACTCAATCTAGGCTATTGGATCTTTCTCCTTTAAATCCTAGCCATTAGATGTGTCTCCAAAATAAAAGGTCAAGATTACTCATTCTTACTTTTAATCCAAGGGTTATAATTAGTCATAGCCTTTTTAGAAGACCAAATATCCACTATTGATTAAATCCAAATCCAATGGTCATAAATGGTCCTTGGTACTTTATAAGACTAAATCTCCACCATAAATTAAATCTAAATCTAATGGTTGTAAATGGTCATAACCACTTTATATAACTAATTTTACACCGTTGATTAAATCTACGGTTGATATTGAAGCCTTCCTAACTAAGTTTATTCTCACACCATTGATTAAATCAATGGTGATTATCCAATGCTTCTTTATTAAGTTTATTTCTTAACCGTTGATTAAATCAATGGTTAATCTTCAAACTAAGTATTCTCATCCAAGGGTATAAATCAAGTCAAGCCCTCTTTGTTGACTATGCAGTACAATTTTTATTATTTTTATCTGCTATAACCCTACAAATAATATTTTTACTGTATTTTTATCACCTGATAAATAAATACAGTACAAAACACAGTAAAAGAAAATTATAAAAACTATTTCCAGATTCAGGCTTAGTAAAATCCCCTGTCTCCGTCTAAACAATACAAATTTTTCTATCCGTAGAAAAATTTTTACTTTGCGAGACCCACCTAGGCCCACGTATGGCCACCTGAGCCCACATACAGTAAAAAAAATTCATAATCATCCACAAAAATCATAAATATTAGAAAACACACAAATATCAAATCAAATCACGTAAAATAATTAAAACCTAATGGTAAAAATTAAATTACGTAAAGTTTTTCCCGGCCCAAAAATTTTTATTTTCCTGACACGGAGTAAATCACTTAAAACGATCAAATACGCTGACGGGATAATCAAAATAATTTTACAGTATCCAAAAATTACTAAACAATAAAATTCTGTTAACTGTCAAAATTACTGTTTACAAGATAGGAAATTTTGGGGTGTTACATAGCTAGAACAAAATCATAAGAAAAACTGAGAAAGAACAACATGAGAAACAAAGTGCAAAAGAAAAACTAAAGAGCAAACGAGTTTCTGAGGATTGAGGATGATGGATCTCCGATTGCTCGAACCCGAGACTCCAATCTTTGATCCAAGCCTCCCCTCTCCGTTCCTAGGGTTTCCAGCTGCTTCCCCTAGTCAGAACTCCCTTCAAGACGTGCTAAGAGTATGTTTTTATAGGCCTCAGGGCTTAACTTCTTCAAGAAGGGTCCAAACTTCTCGCAGAAGTTTCAATAATTCATCTACTGGAGCGAATGCACGGCCATGCATGAATACACGGGCTAGGTCGTGCACGGCTCTGTTTGAAGGAACAAAATTTGCTATTTTTAATCACAAAAGTTAGAAGAGTACATGGCCTAGGCCGTGTACTATTGCACGGCCGTGTATTTTAAGCCCTTGTAATCTGACGCAGGCCCTGTAATTTGAGTCAGGCCCTATAATTTGAGTCCTTCATTTTTTACCTGGATTCTTCTCAGAAGCTCTTCTTTCATTGCTTCTAAGGGAGAAATTGATCTTCATGAATCCATAGCCCTTCTTCAAGTGGGTTTCAAGCCTGATTTAAGGTAAGTGAACTCCATCAACCAAAGATTTCCTGAAAAGTTCAATTATCAGCATTTGAGAATACATTTAAGCAAAGTTTCACAGTAATGTTCCAATTAAGGTTTGATATCAGAAACTTAGCTAAATAATGACAATTAAGCACAAATGGAGTTCAATGAATCAAATACAAGGCATATAAAATATAAGAATAATCAACAGATCAGTCTACAAGCCCATCAAATTAATTTCCTCTTAATGAAACATCTAAGCCTACTTAGTAAAATAATATTGGATGTAAAACCTCAAAATTAGGTATGTCGGCCGAATTACAATATATACTTCATAAATCATATTTAATTATTTTGCACTTCCTAATTCTTTACAAACACCCTTAATCTAATTTCTTGTCATAAAATCATTTAATCCATGTTTAGAAAAATAATTTAAAACATTTTGCTTCCATTGTGGTGTTAAGGCTGTGAGCCTCTAGGGTTCTTTGGAACCTTCATACACTTCCTCATCATGCATATCACATCCTACTATATACAATAATCAATATGTTTTCAAAATCACATATTCAAGCATATAATCAAAGTTATAAATCATACCAACCAAAAATCATCACAAACTAAGCAAGCTTAAACCACACAAGTGAATAAATCCTTATGGATTTTTCACCACAAACAAGTCATTCCCTCACCACCAACACTTGGTTGATGAGGTTAATCTCCCTCTTATCTCAAGGAAGACAAAAACCCTTCAAGTTGTTTCTCCTATGGATTTCGTGAACCACCAAAGAAAACCCTAACAAGCTTGAACCAAAACAAAGTCATAAACTAAGCTTGAAAAAATAAAAACCATGGATCAATCATGGCTTAAAAACTCAAGAATCAAACTTAGGAACAAGAAACAAGTTCTTTACCTTGTAAAGTAGAAAACTCTAGCTTGATTTTGAAGCACCAAAAGGATGAACTAAGTGAAACTTATAAGATGAAAAGTGTTTAGGATCTTGTCTAGGTTTAGGAAATGATGTTGGATAAAATTATAGAAGATTGAATGTTAGTTTTGAGGGTGGTGGCCGAATGCTTCAAGAAAGGGAGAGAATGGAGTTTTGTGTTTGTTGTTGGAAGAGAGAGAATGGAGAGAAATATTTTAAGTCATAAAGTGATAGAAATGAAATGAAATGTTATGTTTCTCAAGTGCATGGCTGTGTAAGTGCATGTATAGAAAGACTAGAGCTTATTCAATAAGATAAAAATTAATCACATGGCTTCACATGGCTTAGGTCATTAGATGGTCATCCTTTGGTCATAATAGATGAATAGATTGTTCAAGAACTCCCTAGAATCAGCTAGTGGCCGTGGAGCACATGGAGGTGAGTAACTAAGTTTTGATTCAATCAGTTTCCTAGTTACACTTAGTTTAGGTAGTTAGTTCATCTAGTTTCTTGTAATTAGTTCATTTAGTTACAAGGCTAACTATCTAGTTACAAGCTTAGGTCATGCATTGTCATGCATTCTAGAAGACTCTAGATCCTCCTTGTAACCATGGACTCTAAGGATTAGCAAACTAAGTTTGTTCCATTTAGTTACTAATTAGGCTTTAGGTTAACTTAGTTAGGTTACTTAATTTCTTGCTAACTTGTCTAGCCACTAAAGTTGACCACATCCTATTGGTTTAGAAAACTCAAGCCATTAACATTGACCAATTTCTATTGTTTCACCAAATTGTGAGTCACAAAAACTTTTCCCAGCCTATTTTCTAACGAGCAAAGGATACAGAATCTATTACCCAATTAGCAGAAACTACTGCTCGAAAATCAGTAATTACTGTCCAAATAAATAAAAATGTGAAATATTTTTTTTCACAAATAAATTCTAAAAATATAAAGATCGAGTAACGTATCTCTCGGATTCGAGTTTAGTAAGATCTTCCGGCTCTGAATAAATCAGTAAAGATTTTCCTCGGCCCAAAAATTATTATTTGCCTAACTCGGAGTAAATCACACACAAAGATCAAAAACAGTCACAGAACAATCAAAATAAATTTACAGCATCCAGAAACCACAAAACAGTACAATTCAAACATTACTGAGAAATAGCAAATTTTGGAGTGTTACACAAGATGAACTAAATCAATTTGAGAGAAATCAAGTTTGGGAATTAGTTCCAAGGCCCAATGATCATCCTATAATTGACACCAAATAGGTCTTTAAGAACAAACTTGATGAAACGGACTTAATAATAAGAAAAAAAGCTAGGCTTGTAGCTAAGGGCTATAATCAAGAAGAAGACATAGACTATGCAGAAACTTATGCTCCCATAGCTAGATTAGAAGCCATTAGAATGTTACTTGCATATACATGCATCATGGATTTCAAGTTTTATCAAATGAATGTTAAAAGTGCCTTTTTAGATGGTTTTATACAAGAAGAGGTGTATGTGGAACAACCTCCTAGTTTTAAGGATTTTGAAATGTCCAACCATGTTTTTAAACTGAAAAAGGCCTTGTATAGCTTGAAACAAGCTCCTAGAGCTTGGTATGAAAGGTTGAGCAAATTTCTTTTAGAAAATGGCTTCTATAGGGAAAAGGTAGACACTACTCTCTTTATCAAGCATAAAAAGCATGACATTCTTCTTGTTCAAATTTATGTTGATGATATAATATTTAGTGCCACTAACAACTCTCTTTGTAAGGAATTTGCTAATATTATGCAAAGTGAGTTTGAGATGTCCATGATGGATTAGCTAAACTTCTTCCTTGGTCTCCAAATCAAGCAAACGAAGGATGGGACTTTCATAAGTTAGTCCAAATATTGTAAGGAGTTGCTCAAGAAGTTTGGAATGGAAGGTGCCAAGCATATGGCTACACCAATGGGTACCTCTTATTACTTAGACAAGGATGAAGGAGGTAAATCTATAGAAATCCCAAAATATAGAGGTATGATTAGCTCACTTCTTTATCTTACAGCTAGTAAGCTGGATATCGTGTTTAGTATGTGTATGTGTGCTAGATATCTAGCTATTCCTAAAGAATCACACCTAAGTGCTGTAAAACGAATTATGAAATATCTTATCGGCACTTCACCAATGGGTTTATGGTACCTTAAGGGTGCCTCTTGTAGCCTAGTTGGTTACACTGATTCTGACTTTGCTGGATGCAAAATGGATCACAAAAGCACTAGTGGGATATGCCACTTGCTTGGAAGCTCACTAGTTTCTTGGCATAGCAAGAAACAAAATAGTGTGGCATTGTCTACAGCTGAAGCTGAATATGTTGCAACTGGAAGTTGTTGTGTACAAATCCTTTGGATGAAGCAACAACTTCTAGACTATGGTCTAGAGCTGGATCACATCCCTATAAGGTGTGATAACACTAGTGCAATCAACTTGTCAAAAAATCCCATTTTGCACTCAAGAACAAAACACATTGAAATTAGGCATCACTTTATAAGAGATCATGTTTAAAAAGGTAATTGCATCCTTGAATTTGTGGAAACCACTAAGCAACTAGCTGATATTTTTACCAAACCATTAAACAAGAAGCATTCTTCTATATAAGAACTGAACTTGGAATATTGGATCAGTCATGCATTTAATTCTGCACAAATTGGTCATGTATTGATAAATTGGTTATCTTTGCTGCATAATTAATCTTTTCTGATGCCTAACTTGCAATTTTACTACATAATATTATTGTTTTGTTGTGTAATTTTAATAAGTTTAATCACTTTTTAATCCAATACTGACTTGAGCGTCGGAGTGTCCCCCTATTTTGTTTTTGTAGGTGCTTGATCCATGCTTAAGTTCCTCATCTTCCCCTAATCATGTTCCTGCTGAAGAAAATTATTTCTTAATCACTTGAAGAAGAAAATTTTGTGTTTGGGATGCCTCCATGGTGATTAAATGTTAATAAAAGTGAAATCAAGTTAAGTTGGAACAGTTTAGTGATGAAAAGTCTGATTTCTTGAAGAATAGCAGCTTTGGAAGTGCAATAATCTATCAGAAAAGGAAAAGAATCTATTATGTAGGGCTTGGAAATTTGGTTTAAAAAAAAGCTCTCTACCATAGCTCAATAACCGGTTAGGACAACTATATAACCGGTTATTTCAGCTCACAGGGCCTCACATTTTAAATTTCATACAAAGCTAACTGGTTAGACAGAGCCCTCTAATCGGTTATTTGCCTAAACCGTGAGCTCCCCCTTCACTCCCAACATGCTCTAATCGGTTAACCCAAACCCCTAACTGATTATTATGCTCCTCAATACACTAAAACCATAGCCTCCACTTTCATTTTCACGACGGCCCCCATACCTCCATCTTCATCATCTTCTTCTTTCCTCACACACTCACTCCTCTCCACTCACACCCTCTACAAATCCAACCAAAATCCACCATTCAAACACTTTTTCCATCATTTTCCATCGCTTTCCACTACTTTCCACTGATTAAAACTCCCTTTCTCCTCCAAAATTTTCACCTTCCCTTTCAATTTTTCTCTCCTCAATCGTGCCTTAGCCTCCATTCTTCAACCATGGCCAGCAGTTCTTCTCACCCCAAACGCTCTCGCACCAAAAACCCCAATGTACCTCTGCCACCATCCACTTCACCTCCTGACTAAGATTTTTCAATTAGCCTCAACATTGGGAGGTACTTCTCCCACAGGGATCAAATAAAGGCATACAAACTACACTTTCATGCGCGACGTCTCATTCAACCCAAGTACATGGACTGGGACTTCTTCATCAGAGAAGGATTCACATACCTCACAGAACTCTTGGAATTCCATGGGTTGAAAACTCTTGTCACCACCAACCCCGGGTACTTTTATCTTGAACCCACCAAAGTTTACTTCTGTAATTTATATATTGTTGGTGGAAATTTAGTTTTTGAGTTTAAAAGACAAAGAATCGTTGTGCAACTAAGTCAGTGGACTACCATATTTAGTCTCACTTATTCTGGAGACAAATTGCTTGTGGAAAATCATAATTCTTGGGAGGATTTTGATCGAGACCAAGTAATAGAAAATATGCTTCAACCAGAAACTCAAGTGCCAAAAAGGTCCTTTACGGCTAGTGTTCTGAACTTACAGGATCGTCTTCTTCACTTCATAGTCACACACATCCTAGTACCAAGGGCAAGCAACTATGCCTTAGTTGAAGAAGAAGACATTTTCTTGATATGGGCACTCAAAAGACGTGTGAAGATTAACTGGCCTTATTACATTATGCATTACATGATGAAAGCTAAAGAAAAGGCAGTTATGGATCTTCCTTATGCCCTATTGGTTGCTCGAATTCTAAACCAATATAAGGTCCCCCTAGGGGATGATGGAATCGTGAATACTATGGGTCCCCATAAGTTTGAACTTGCCTCTCTCAATCGAATGCAAGTGAAGAAAGTAAATGACGAATAGATTTATAGTCATGGACGTGTGGCAGAAGCACCACAAGAAGAAATTCCTGCTGCTCCGGCTGATGTTCCTATAGAAGAGGCACCAACAACAAGCAGTATCCCATAAGCAACAAGTGAAGCATGCATTCTTGCTGCCATTGCGGATCTTAGAACTTATTAGGAGTACAACAACATAGTCATCTTTGATCGCTTAAGTGCTATGGAAGATCGCCTGGATAGGCTCAAGTATCGCTACCCAGCACCAGAGGATCATGGGGCTTAGGCATGGA
Organism: Ormosia semicastrata; assembly: GCA_029884595.1. Lineage (NCBI taxonomy): Eukaryota > Viridiplantae > Streptophyta > Magnoliopsida > Fabales > Fabaceae > Ormosia > Ormosia semicastrata. The sequence continues at coordinate 65,059,430 of JAQQTO010000060.1, forward strand.
GTTCCTATTTCAGTTATAGCAGTAGTTCTGAACTTATTTACATTGCTTGCACCTATGTTTTGGATATTATGTTTAGCTATGACTCAAATATTTTGAATTGGCATCTTGGAAATGTTTAAATGTGACTTAAGTGTTCTTTTTTGGATAGTATCATATATCTTGAATGTGTCTTAACAGGATTTAAAGTAACATGTTTAGGCTCTTGGCTAGCTCATTACTAGTTATCTGTTCCACATTTTTTTTATAATGACAAAAGGGGGAGAAGGATATAGGCTCTTTATTGAGAAAAGAAGGTAAAATTATTGGAAGTTTTTTCTTTTAATGGTCTTGGAATTCCAAAACAAAGGGGGAGTTGTGCATCTCTGATTCAATCACCTCTTGAACAAAAGAGGGGGAGTATGTCTCTAAATCTTGTTATGAATTCCAATTATTCTTTGAACTAACCTTTTCTCAATAACTATTTGTCATCATCAAAAAGGGGGAGAATGTGATTGACATTGACTAAATGCAAATGGTTTTGATGACGACAAACAAGAAAGAAATGGAAACACAATGACCAAGTCCCAAGCAACTCAAAGATTAGCATATAGGTCTTAGATCTTATGTAAAGGTATTTTAGGATTCACTCTAAGCTCATCATTTGGCTTTCTTAAAATGACTTTGCAAAATTATACTTTTCATTCATAAAAATCATAGTTTGAACAAATGGTTTTTATTAAGGTTGAAAAGCTTTTCCGAAAAACTTCTTGGAAATCTTGTCGCCTTTTCAAGTCAATAACAATTTATCACTGCTCACCTAATAGATTAAGAGCCAAAACAGAAACGTGTCATTTTATGTTTTAAAAGAACTATCCAATTAGGCAAAGAATGTAACCTGTTATTTGTCCTATCAGGGGCCAATTTCTAAGGCCCCTAACCGATTTGGAGCAGCTCCTAATAAGTTAGATTGACAAGTCAGAGCATTGCTTCTTTATCCTTTTAATGTCTAACTGATTAAGTGCTTTGTTTAATCAGTTACTTGATTAAATAGAAGCATTTCCTTTTGTTTCCAAATAGGGCCTAATTGATTAGGATATAGCCCTAATCGGTTATTTGCTTAGACAGAAGCCAATTCATTTAATTCCCAACCGGTTAGAACATGGCCCTAACCGATTAGTTGCCTTCACAGAAGGCAATTAGCTTAAGTCCTAATCGATTAAGATATGGCCCTAATCAGTTATTCACTTTCACATAAACCAATTTTCTTAAGACCTAATCGATTAAGTGCTTAGTCTAATCGGTTATTTACTCTAATAGAGGCATTCATATTCATCTCAAAACAAGGCCTAACTGATTGTAGATTTGCTCTAATCGGTTATTGTATTTCATAGAGGCCAAAATCTAAAGGCCCTAACCGATTAGCAATCTCCTGTAATCGGTTAGGAGATGTGTCTGGAGTCAATTCATGACTCCTAACCGATTAGGACAAAGTCCTAATCAGTTATTTGGGCAACCAGAACTTACGTCCAATGGCTATATTAAAGAGCATTTAATGCTCTCATCTACCCCCCAACGGCTATCATTTGCCCTTAACTATAAATCTGAGTGTTGGGCATTAATAAAGGGTTAGAAAAAATGAGACCAACTATCTGAGAATCATTATTGAGCATAAAATTCGTATTTCCATAATCATATTCATCATACTCTTTTTTTTAGCTTAGAAAGTGTGAATCTTCAATACCCATAAGCTTCAATTTGTATCATCTACTCTTTGAGAAAGTTTCTATTCATCTACATCTTTGTATAATCTATATAGAGAAGGTGAGGTATCCTTTGAAAATTGTAAGGGTGAGGTATCCCTTGTTTGAAGAGACTTAAGCTACAAAAGGTGAGGTATCCTAAGGTGGTGTTGAGTGCTCCAATTTGTAAAGGTCACAAGCTCCGTATTCAAGCTTGGAATTTAGTGAAAAATCTCGAGTAATTGCTTGAGAACTGGACGTAAGCCATGAGTGGACTGGTGGCTGAACTAGGATAAAGCTTGGTGTTTGTTCTTCTAAACTCAACTCTTTAATATTGTGCACTGTTTTATTAAGTTTGTTTGAATACTATCTTGCTTGATTGTTGTATTTGTAAGTGAAAGTGTTCATCTCATCTATCTATTTATCTCTATTAATCAAATAGCTTCAACGAAAATAAGAATTCATGTATTTTGTGAAAGATTTGCAAACTTGTCTTATATACTCAATTCACCCCCCCTCTTGAGTAATTGAGGCCACTTGGTAACAGCAACATTCCAGAAGGTCTTTGATGCTCAACCTTTGCTTTCTGACAGATCAAACAAGACGATACATATTTTGTAACATCTTTCTTCATCCCTTGCCACCAATACAATCTTTTCAGGTCATGATACACCTTGGTCGCTCCAAGGTGCATACTTAACTTGCTTCTATAGGCTTCATCGAGAATCAATCTTCTAAGTTCTGAATTACTTAGCACACAAATTCTATCTCCAAATCTTAGAATTTCATTAAGTCCTTCATTAAACGATGTCTCTGCACCTTGCTTTACAAGCTCTTTCTCATTCTGCAAAAATTCATCACCTTTCTGCTCCTCTCTAATTTATTCTATCAAACTATTCGAAATGGCCATCATATTCAAACAAATCTTCCCCAGCGTCAAATCCACTAACAACCGCATATCCCTGAATTGCTCCATCAATTCATTCTCTTTGACCATCATAGCAGATACACTAAGTACTTTTCTACTCAAAGCATCCGCTACGACATTCTCCTTTCCAGGGTGATACTGAAGTTGAAAATCATAGTCCTTCAAAAATTCAAACCATCTTCGCTGCCTCATATTCAACTCTTTTTTATCGAACAAATACTTCAGACTTTTGTGGTCACTATAAACATTGAAGGTTGCTCCATAAAGAAAATGTTTCCATATCTTCAACGCAAACACCACTGCTGCTAATTCCAAATCATGAGTCAGATAATTCTTCTCATGCACTTTCAACTGTCTAGAAGCATACGCCACGACATTTCTATTCTGCATCAACACACAACCTAAACCCAAATATGAAGCGTCATAATATACTTCAAACGGTTCATTGGGATCAGGCAGAATCAACACCGGTGCAGTAGTCAAACGTCTCTTCAGTTCTTGGAAACTCTCCTCATATGCATCCGTCCATGTAAAAGTTTAATTCTTCCGTGTGAGTTTGGTGAAAGGTCCTGCTATCTTTGAAAACCCTTCAATAAACCTTTGATAATACCCGGCCAATCCAACAAAACTACGAATCTTCGTCACTGTCTTCAACCTTTCCCACTGAAGAACTGACTCTACTTTTGCTGGATCCACTACAATCCCATCCTTTGAGATCACGTGCCCCAAAAATTGAACTTCATTCAACCAAAATTCACATTTAGACAACTTTGCATATAGCTTCTTCTCCTTCAAAATCTGAAGAACAACACTGAGATGGTCAGCATATTCCTCCGGACTTTGAGAATAGATCAGAATGTCATCAATAAAGACAACAACAAATCTATCTAAATAGGGATGAAAGATCCTATTCATGTAATCCATGAATATCGTAGGAGCATTCGTTACCCCAAAAGGCATTACTAAATACTCGTCATGCCCATAACGCGTCCAAAAAACTGTCTTAGGAACATCCTCAACCTTTACGCGAATCTGATGATAACCAGAACGCAAATCGATCTTTGAGAAAATAGTAGCTCCCTTCAGTTGATCCATCAAATCGTCTATCCTCAAAAGTGGATACTTATTCTTAATCGTGATCTTATTCAACTGACGATAGTCTACGCACAACCGTGAAGTTCCATATTTCTTCTTCACTAACAATACTGGAGCTCCCCACAGAGACACACTGGGTCTCATAAATTGTTTCCCCAACAATTCCTCCAATTGCTTCTTGAGTTCAACTAACTCTGCTGGCAACATCCGATATGGTGCCATCGAAATAAGACCAGCGCCTGGTACAAGATCAATAGAGAATTTTATCTCTTTGTCCGGTGGTAGTCCAAGAATGTCATCAGGAAAAACCTCAGGAAACTTATTTACTATCGAAATAGCATTCACATCTTCTTCACTTTTGACCTCTAAAGAAGATAACAACATGTATCCTTGAGCTTCTTCCCTTAAGCAAGCTTTGAGTTGGTTCACCGTTAAAAATTCAGAATTCTCGAGTTTAGAAAAAACTAAAGTCTTATTAGCACAATCTAACAGGGTATGGTTAGAAGATAACCAATTTATTCCTAAGATTATATTTATTTGTGACAAAGGTAAACAAATCAAATCAATTGAAAAGATTCGATTCATAACACAAATAGGGCAATTTAAACAAACCTGGGTAGTAACAACAAGTTTTGTAGTAGGAGTAGAGACAATCAGATCAAAAGGTAATAAAGACACAGATAATCCTAAACGATCCACACAGTCATATGCAATGAAAGAATGCATCGCTCTAGAATCATACAGTACGGTTAAAGAATTATCTTCTATGGCACACTCCCCTGTAATTAGATCCTTCGATTTTAAGGCTTCTTCTTTGCTCATTGTGTACACTCTCCCTCCTGCTTGTGGCTTGGCAGCACGAACATTGTTGACCGAGGGCTCCATCTTGGGCTGGTCACAGTCCTTTGAAAGATGTCCAGGTTTTCCACATCGAAAACAAATGATACCTTTGATTATACAGTCCTTTGTCAAGTGGTCCTTCCTACACTTGAAACACTTCGATGTAGACGCCACTGTCTGACCGAATTTGTTGTTGCTTGAACTTGCTCCATAAGATCTTCGTTGAAATTGACTCCCCGTTGGCTGTGAGTACGGCTTTCGCTGGAATCAGTTGTTGTTATTTCCTCCTCTTTGAAACTATGTTGGTCCAAAGTTATGATTTCTGGTGTCGCGAGACTGATCTATCTCCTTTATTCGATGACACTTGTCAACCAAAACTGGGAACTGATCAATCCCCAAAGACAGCACTGCACGCTTCAAATCGTGCCTCAGACCATCTTCAAACTTTCTGCACTTCCACTCCTCGTCAAGCTGAAGTTGGAAGTACCTCAAGAACTTTAACAGGCTCTCAAACCTTGCAGCATACTCTCCAACCGTCATTCCCCCTTGTCGCAGACTAAGAAATTTCGTCTCCTTAGCATGCCTTACACTTGCTGAAAAATATTTTTCCAGAAACTTGTTCTTGAAGAGTCCCCACGTAATCACTCTTCCTTCAGCTTCTAGTAGCTGTTGTGTTCCAGCCCACCAGTCTTCTCCATCTCTAACGAGCATAAAGGTAGCATAAGTCACCTTCCTCTCGTCAGCATAACCTATTCCTCTGAAAATCTTTTCCAGTTCTTTGATCCAAAGATTAGCCTTCTCAGGATCAAACTCTCCTTTAAACTGTGGAGGGTTGTTACGACGAAACTCCAATAGATTCTGAACTTCTGCATTTTTTGCATGTTGTTGAGCAACTCTTTGATTCTGTTGCACAATCACGTCTGCCATCCTTTGCATAGCTTCTGCAGCTACAACCATGCTCTCATTGTCGCGTCTAGTATACAGACTCGAACCTCTTCCGCGCACCATCGTACTCCTTTGAAGTTAAACTAAACAATACAAAATCAAAGTTAAATAAAATCATTTGAAAATCATTTCAAACAATGTTATCTCCTTGCAGAACCAAGCACAGAGAATCACACAACACAAATAAGATAGACTTAACCATAAACCCAAAAGACTCAAACCAGGCTCTGATACCAACTAATGTAACACCCCCTTTAGGGCATCACATTTACGGATTACAAGTTACTAAATTTTAACCAAGTTATAAAAATTAATATTATTATATGTACGTTTTTCAAATATTTTTCTTTGCGGATAATTAAAAACTAACAAATTAAATAAAATACAGAATATACCAAACCAAAATAATTTACATCATTTACATATCAAGTTTTAATACTTAAAACATCTAACTTTGTTCTTAAAATATTTATACAGGTACTACAACCCAAACATAAACTAACCTAGTACCCAACATCTAGTCAGAAGGGTACTTATCTGGATCTTCCTCTGGATCTTCCTCAGACTCCACAGAAGACAACAACCCTAGATGGGTCACAAGGCTACAGACTGGAGTCCGCACAGAAGAAAAAATTGAGTCCTCCGTAGGAGTAACACGATAAGTACTCCACAAAAACTCCATAGGCATAGTAAAACGTAAATGCACAAAAGAACTAAAAGAGAATATAGGGACCCCATGAAAAGTCCTACTAAGGGTCACAGATGCCTCCCCTATATATACTGTAATGTCCCTTTTTGGGAGGGAACGTTACATTGTCATTTACAATGCGGAAGATAAAAATAAAAGTTAAGACCCAGTTCTTTTCATGAATACAAATTTACTTGGTTATAATCGTGTAATTAAATTAGCGAGTTTTTTTTTGTTATAATTAATAAAAATAGTGATAAGGCATAATTACAATGAAGAGTAAAATAAAAGTAAAGCATACATCAAACCAACATACATGTACAATGATATATCATTATATTAAACTTGTTTAGTTACAGCGCCTGATATACAAAAAGCAAAATTATACATATATGCCCCAAGAGATCATAAATATACAGCCCACCAAAATAATGAAACATCAGGCCCCCAAAAAAAGAACACCGATAGCCATCAGTAGCTATTGACAGTATCAGTCCCTAAGAGGAGAAGGAACCGTGTCAGGATCCTCCTCAGGTTCCTCCTCAGGGTCTTCCTCATCCGAGAAAACCAACATAGGACCCACCGAGTTACGGGCTGGGGCTCGAGCAGTGGAGACAAAAGAATCCTCCTGTGGGGTGTAATAACGATCACCCCACATCTCCCTAATGGGTAAATAAAACTCCAAACGTAAACTGACGCTGCAGGTGAAAATGGGCGGATCATGACGCCCCCAAGCCAGAGAAATCGACACGTCCCCCTCGTAGATACAGCATTCAGAATTTAGGTTGATGTGCCAGCAGTCTAGCCCTCCGAGGAAGGTCAAACGCACATAACCTAAAAATTCACATCGGCGTGCCGCCATGATCCAACAGCAGGTGCTAGTCGCGGTCGGGCCAGAAGCTGGGGAATTCGTAAGCTTCACCCTCCTTGTCGACGTCTTCGATGACACATATTTATAAACGGGAAAAAATAATGAAAACACGGGAAAAAGGTAAGACATCCTACCATCATTACCAATTATGGCAGTAAAGAAACAAAACGGCGCAAAGCGCCCACATAGCATCTCAAGAGGTAATAATAATAAACATTAAAAATAACAACAATAAATAATTAAGTAGTTCCATGCAATTGTACATCATAAAAGTGACAGTTTCAAATTATCATAAGAATCAGATGCCAGATAATATGTGGACTCACTATGCACATGCATACAACACCAAAATCCTACTCCATGGAGCTAGACACAAATAGTTGGAGAGAAAGATCAGGAAACATATCTGCAACTCGGCTGCCGCGGCCAAAGTGCTATAACTCATTAGTTTATCCACGTGCACATCAAGGCATTGTACAGACATTCTACACTAGATCACGATATAGGACAGTGTCTCGGTCCGGATCGTCGGTGTGTTTGCATCGGTCTGCCCCACAGACAGAAGAGCTACCAACTGTCCATTGCGAGATACCCGCACCCCGACGTCCCCAAGGTCAACAATATGACCTACACTAGTCTACTCGCACCAGCACTAAGGTGTGTTCAATCTCCTAGGCAACATGGCCTTAACAACAGTCCAACGGACTTTGACAATGCATGATGACTCAATGCATATATTATGTATATTCATCAATAATATACTTTCATAACATGCCACAATTTGACTAAGATAAACATCTTCATGTTCTTGGTCCCACATTTGGACCCGTATTGAATAGTATTAAGTTGTCCAATTATGCATTACGATTTTAGTACATTATGGAATTATTAGGCACCCTACTAACACTCTTTTTTTTTCTTCTTTAATTATTCGAAGTCTTTGGATAAAACTCTATTCTTGATTCTTTCTATTTTATGAAATCCTAAATTAATTTCTAATTGCCCAAATTAATTAAGTTTCACTTTGATTTAGTGATTCTTATGAGATTCTTTCCTCGATGGATTCATTTCATTATTGGGTTCCTTACTTTTAAACTTAGTCATGCTCACTTAAAGAATTATTTCTAAGTCTTACCAAGTCTCACACATCCTTATTTGTTCTTAAAGTCCAAAGAGTTCTATTTGGTTACCTAATTAATTTCCCTCTATCACATAATCCACTTGCTTAATCACTTGATTAATTAGAGGTCATAGTTGTACAAAGTCACATGATTAGGCCATAATTAGCCATAGAGGCCGTGAGCCTCTCCAAGTTTTAGGATTCTAAATTTTTATTCCATTAATTACATATTGTACACTTGATTAACTATGTCTTCCACTTGTTATGATTTTTTATCAAGAACCCTAATTTTGGGCCCCAAAACTGTGAGCCTCCTAGAGGGAATCTAGGTCATTTCCTTCCATTTTAAGTTTTTCAATCTATCCAAGTATATCAATATACATAATCAATTAATCAAATAACTTAAACAAATTAAAAACGTGTAATCATACAAATCATACAAATAAAGAGAGTAACTCTACTAGGATTTCTCACAACCAATCACAAAATAAGGTTCCTTACTACCAATAGAGGTTGAGGAGGAATATCTTCCTCTTACCCAAGAGAAAACAAACAAAGGAACTCCTTGTGTGCTCCTTGAAGATTTCGGCCAACACCACCCAAAAACCCTAAAATTCTAACTTCATAAATATTATAAAATGATTATCTATGATGAAATAAATAATTTTTGAGGTGTTACATATACCACACGATCCTCATCAGCATCATAACGCCATGCATTCATGCCTCCTCTATACAGCACTTTCATATAACCCAGAAAACCCCTTGATGCCATCATAATAGACAAACAAACTAACACAGACAGAAATGAGGCGATCAATCCTCCTCTTCCTCTTCACATTCTTTATCAAACATACAAATAAATAGAATAACATAGTAAAGAGGTGATATCCCCTACATCAATACCATCATGGCGGTAAAAAGACAGTAAAGCAAAATGCTATTCATACACAGCATTTAACAGATATATCCATAGCATCACATAATCATTGCATTAAATAGTAAATAATTAATACAACACACACATATATCTATATCACAATAAAATGATGATTGACTATGCACATGCATAATGAACCAATTTCCTACTCCATGGAGCTAAACTCAATTTCGGAGAGAATGATTCAAAAGATATGTTGGTATATCGGCCGCCTCAGACCAAGTGCTATAATTTCTCAATGTGCACATCAGGCATTATACACGACATTCTACGTCAAATCGTGAGTAGAATAGTGCATTGTCGAGATCGTTGGAGCATTGCTTAGTTACCATGGCCCAATGGAGCTACCTATTGTCCACTTGTGGAATGCCCGTGCTCCTATGCCTCCAAGTTCAACATGTGAACAACACTACGCAATTCGCACCCGCACTTAGATGTAATTCAACTCTTAGGTAACAATAGCATTAACAGACACCGTCTGTTTAAAAAATGCATGTCAAATGACTTTATGCACATCAGCCACTATTGGCCACAAACACATAGAAATATCTCCGGGTCCAGTATATCGGCCTGACAGCAAAACTTGTTATTCCTTTCAATCGCGTAGCATTTTTATCGTATTTTCATAATCGCAGAAAACTTCTGTTACATTTTCAAATCGCATAACAGTTTTTCAACGTTTTCTCAATCGCTTAGAAATTTTAAAACGTTTTCTTAATCGCGTAGCTAAAAATTACCATTTTTAAATAGCGTAGAAATTTTTCTATGTATTTTCAATCGGGTAAAATATTTTCTCAATATTCTAAGCTCAAATTAAAAATTTTCTTATTTAATATCAAAATTAGACTTTATTTCCATTATTTTCCTATTAAATTACCTTTAGATAATATTTCTAATATTTTTCTCAAAATCCATATTATTTTAATTTTAAATAAAATTCTTTTCTATTTACTTTATTTAAAATCCATTTAAATAAAGTATTTAAAATTCCCAAATTACTCATTCGTCCTAAATTCCTTCTAGTGGCCGAAAATCACTTCTTAATTAATGATATAAATATATTAATTTTCATTTTTATTTTGTAATTTCTTAATTAGATTTATTACCACTAATCCTCTAGATTATCATTTAATAAAAAATTTTTGCAATGGATTCCCCTTTGGAGGGCTTAGAGGCCGTGAGCCTCAATGGCTATTAAAGCCAAAATTCTTTTCCTCCCAAGCATGATTTATAACATACATCATAATTTAAGCATCAAAATTCTACTCTAACAAGTTCATAAATAATATCAAAGCAATAAATCACATAGGATAAATAATTACAATCACACAAGCACACCAAATTTTCATGTCCCTCACCACCATGAGTGGTTGATGAGGTTAATCTCTCTCTTACCTTGTATATAGCTTCCTAAGCTCCTTGTTTAATCTTTTCTATCAACTTTCTTCACTAAGTGATTCTTAAAAACCAAAGCAAACACAAACTTATTAACATCCAAGGCTAGAGTAAGACAACCATAGATCAAATATAGTCTTAGGATTTCAAAAATCAAATAAGAAATCAAGTTTCAAGAACTTTACCTTGAAACCCTAGAACTTGAATCCAAAAATCAAGCTTGAAGATGATTGATTCAAGGCTTGATCACAACATAGAAGTTGCTTGGAATGATGTTTAGGACTAAATGGTAAGGTTTGTTTGAATTATGAGAGATTGGAAGGTGTTTTTGGGTGAGGAGGCCGTGAGCTAGAAGAGAGAAAATGAGAGAAAAAGTGTTAAGTTTTTGAGAGAAAAGATGATAGGTTTTTGCATGTAATAGAAATGAAACTTAGCCATTTTGGAGCTAAATGGTCGTGAGATAGAAGAGAAAGGAGTGTGATAAATTTGACCATTTTCAATCCTTCACAACCATTGATTCAATCAATGGTGGACATCCAAGGCTTCTACACTAAGCTTATTCCTAATTGGTTAAGCTTAAAGTTGTCATAACCATCACATTTGACCAAAATAGATATTTTCTAGATCTTTTCAGAAACTATTACCCAATGGACAAATATTACTGATAGTCCGCATCAATAGTCCAAAACTTTTCGGTCTGAATTTTTTTTTCCAAGCCCACCTCAAAAGCACATACAACTCAAAATAATATTAAATAATCAAAATTATTTAAAAATTCACAAAATTCACAAAAATATTATAAAACTCATAAATATCCAGAAAAATAAAAAATTGGGGTGTTACAAAGGAAGTCTTCTAGGTGATTAAAGAGGGTTAAGAAGATCAAATTATGACTTGAGACGAGTGCGACCTGAGAAGATTCCCTAAGAGCATGAGAAAGTTCATCATGTGTAGGTCTTGAGAAGGTTGTGAGAAAGTTCAAGAACATGAAGAATCTCCACAAGAACTAATATAAAGAATAATTCAAATATTAGAACGAATCTCAGACCATCCAAGTTATGAAGAAGAAACATGTATTTGATGATGGAATCAAAGGATGAGAAGATTAGAAAGTTGGATGAGAGAGTTGGCTGAGAAAGATTAGTGAGAAGATTGCTCGTGAGAAAGTTCCTAGACATCCTGAGAAGGTTATAAGAAAGTTCAATAGAAGACCAAAAAAAAACAAGACCTCTCATACTTTAAAAGAGCAATCTAAACCACCTGATTCATCAAAGAATATCATCCAATGACAATCCATTGATGAACAATTCAAACTGAAAAGAACTTAGAAGTTTCAATTAAAGGGAAAATGATGTCCCAATGGATAATCTAGAAATAAGAGATACTAAAGCAAAAAAAAAAAAAGCCCGTTGGGCTGAAAACCCGAAAGGGTGGTTTAAGCAAAAGTTAGGACAAATAAATAGGAAAATGGTCTGAAAGGTTCTCCAAACTGGGGCAAATTTTAATTTGCGTTCAATTGGCCATATTGAGGCAAGATTGATGAAGGATTAAGGAGAAGATATGTTGAAGGAAGTAGCAACAAGGACAACGATTAAGTTATCAAGCAGTTGTAGGAAATCATTTGGATAAGGGACAAAGTTAAATACTGGGGCAAAATTTTCTTGCAAGGACTTATTAGCTCCAAGCAAGCATTCGCAACAAGGGATGACCATCTCACTTCTCAAAAGGAAAGTTAAGAGCAGAGAATGGGAAAATAAGATGCGAAAAAAATAGAAAGAGAAAAAAGAAGAAGAAAAAAAGGAAAAAAGAGAAGAAGAAAAAAATTCTTTTTGGGCCAAGATGCCTATTGCCTTTTTAAAATCAATGTCTTTTAATTTCTGGGCCAAGCTCATTATCTTTTAAATTTCGGGATACCAGATACCCATTATTTTTTAAATTTAGGAACACTAGATGCCCAATGTCTTTTAAAATTGAGGACACCAGATACCCATTGTCTTTTAAATTTCGGGACACTAGATGCCCACTGTCTTTTAAATTTTAGGACACTAGATGCCTACTGTCTTTTAAATTTTGAGATACCAGATACTCAATGTCTTTTAAATTTTGGGACACCAGATGCCCATTGTCTTTTAAATTTCGAGACACCAGAAGGCCATTGTCTTTTAAATTTCGGGACACCAGATACCCAATGCCTTTTAAATTTTGGGTCAAACCTAATGTCTTTTAAATTTCGGGTCAAGCCCAATGTCTTTTAAATTTCGAGACACCAGATGCCGATTTTCTTTTAAATTTTGGGACATCAGATACCCAATAACTTTTAAATTTCGGGACACCAGGTGCCCATTGTCTTTTAAATTTTGGGACACCAGATACCTAATGTCTTTTAAATTTCAGGACACCAGATACCCAATGTCTTTTAAATTTTGGGAATCTAGATGCCCATTATCATTTAAATTTCGAGACACTAGATACCCAATGTCTTTTAATTTCTGGGCCAAGCCTATTTTCTTTAAAATTTTGGGACACTAGATACCCATTATCTTTTAAATTTTGGGACACTAGATACCCATTGTCTTTTAAATTTTAGGACACCAGATACCCAATGTCTTTTAATTTCTGGGCCAAACCCATTGTCTTTTAATTTTTGGGACACCAGATACCCAATGCCTTTTAAATTTTGGGACACCAGATGCCCATTTTCTTTTAAATTTCGGAACACCAGATACCCAATGTCTTTGAAATTTTGAGACACCAGATGCCTATTGTCTTTTAAATTTCAAGACACTAGATGCCTAATGTCTTTTAAATTTCAAGACACCAGATGCCTATTGTCTTTTAAATTTTGAGACACCAGATGTCCACTATCTTTTAAATTTTGGGACACAGATGCCCAATGTCTTTTAAATTTCGGGTCAAGCCCACTATCCTTTAAATTCCAGGCCAAGCCCACTGTCTTTTACATTTCAAGTCACAAGGTCACCCAATGTCTTTTATGTTCCCTTTTTTAATAAATTTTTTATTACCAAGAAATGTCATTTGAGCTGCGACAACTTATTGATGAGGTGGTGACGTCTCTAACTTCATGTTGAGCTTCACCCTTGTAGGATTAACGATGCTGCAACAACTCGTAAATCCACATTCAAGCTCTCTGGTTTTCAATTAGCATCTTTGCCTTGTTCATTCACATCATCTCATGCATTACCAGACAAAATTTAAGTTCCCATTTTTACTCGTTTCTTACAACGATAATATGAAAAACTATGGCTATTCATAGTCTCTAGTAAGAAATAAGTAAAGAGGGACAACTGTGAACACTCAATTTTATTCAGGTCATTAAAAATCTTTTAATTAAAAAAATAAAAAAAGAAAAGAAAAAATTATAATTACAATTTAAATGTTTCTTTGGCCCCATTTCTTTTTTTTTAGCCCAAAAATTTGTTTAGCCCAATAAGTATTATGATTACAAAAATTTACAAAAAAACAAAAAACAAAAAAAAACAAAAATAAATAAAAATAAAATAATAATAAAAGAGATGAAGGAGTTGTCATTGCATTCCTTCTTGCATTCTCCTATTTGTTTTTTCCGTTTTGAGTATGAACCCATTTTGCCTTTACTTGGTCTTGTCCTTTTTCCTTTTTCCACCAAGCACCATGCACTCACACCCTCACTCAAGCACGTACACACACACACAGCCAAGAGCCAAAGGTTCCACTTCATTTTGGCATTTTCTTTGCACACACAACACCATAGTAGGGACAATGTTGTGTACTCCCCATTTCATTACTGCAACTGCTCCATTACACCTTTCACACAACCTTTATTCCCCATGCATGATTTTTTTGTATCCACATAGAGCTTGACTATATAAGAGAGAATATGAGAATTTGAGGGGGTTGGAAAATTCTGAAAGAAATCAGAGAAAAGCAGAGAGGGTAAAGCAAAGAGAAGAATTTTTTTCTAGAAACTAAACCTTTTTACAAATAATTTATTGTTTCTCATCAATCATCTCCTAATTTCCAGTTGTTGAAAGTAAAAAAAATCCTTTTCATTCCATTGATTTTAACTCATAAACATGTGAATCCTTTTGGATCTTCTTCTCCCTTGACTCTCCTGTTCATTTTCCTATCAACCAAGACCACACCTCTCTGCCTTAACCCTTCCAACCTTTGCCTCACACCCAATACACCCACCCCACTTTCAACCTTGAACCACCATTCTCCTCCAATGTCATTCCCCACAACAAGCCAGATTCACCACCACTCCCCTTTCAGCCACCATACCAAAGCCCTCAACAAAATTCATCATCACCCATAAACAAAAACAAAATACCACCCTCAACCTCAACCTCTGTGAAACACGGAACCACCCATTGAAAATAGCATTAAACCCTATCAAACTCTCAACACTAATATCAATCACCTCACAAGGAACCACCATGAGCCAACCACCATGACCTAGCAGTGAACCACCCCTGACCCAGCCGTGAACCACCAGTCACCAGCCACAACCCTGCAGCCACCTCACCGAACCCATGAAACAGCCCTCACCAAACCAGAAAACACCCAACCACCACAGATCCTCCACCTCAGACCATCACACGGCACAACCAGCACCGTCCAGCCGTTCGGATCTACCTCCACAACCACCAAACCCAGCAACCCGCAACCCAAAACCACCAGATCCGCCGTGCTCCCGCTACCCAATCATGCCCCAACCACCAAATGACCCTTCGCGGCTCCCTCGCACCGTAGCCGCACCACCACCTAGAACTCGTAAGCTACTGTCGTCTGCCCAGCCACGCCGTCCACCCAAAACCACCCACAACCTGGCGCCTCGAACTAGACCTCGCCACTAGCTAAACCCTCCATCCCATCGCCGTTCATGGCTTGAGCCGCCATGCCTCGATCTCTCCCTGTTTTGGTTTTTGGTTCTGAAGGTTCTGGTGTTTAGGTGTCTATTCTTTGGTCTTTTTTGCTGTTTCAGTTTCAACGGGTCTTTTTTTTTATTTGTTTGTTTTTTTTTTAAGTTTGTTTGAATCAAGTGGGTTTGAGGAGATTGGGCTTGTTTTGTTTTACTTGAGCTCTAGAGTTTTAGTGATCCAATTTTTTTTTTTGTTTTTGTTTTTGAGTTTTGGTGGAATAGGATAAATAACAATAGTTTTTGTTTTTGCATGTTTAATTTGAATCTAACAAAGAAAATGAAAATAACAACAAAGAAAAAAATCATCTTAGGCTTTATAGAAGTTTTGTCTACCCTTTTGAATTTTTTTTTTGTTGGTATGTTTTTTAATTATGTTATTAATATTGTCTTTTCTTAAGTATTGATTTTATAATCTTAAAAAATGGAATAATTGAGTCTTGTGAAGAGAGAATAAAATAGGATTAGTTGAGCTGAGATAACTTATTAATATTGTAACTTTTAAAATCATCTAAGTTGTAATAATTTGATGATTTATTTTTTTTAAAGAAAAAAAATAAAAACAAAAATAAAAATCAAATGAATTTTCAAAACAAAAAATATTTTTAAAATTAAAAATAACCAACCCACAATTATTTTTCTAAAGAACGGCGTGACTTTGAATTCCTCATTACATCCGAAGATACGTAAGAGCAGAATTTCCATTCTGTCAAGCCAAAATTAATTGTTCATAATTTATCTGTTAATTTCATTTTACGTTTTAAAAAGGGGTAAAACAAATATTTTCAAAGTTATAATTTTTTTGTTTTGCACAACTGACTTAGGGTAACCATTTTAGGACGGATGTATTAAAGAAACTGTGGGGTTAATTCTCCACCATTTTCTATGCATAATTGACTCTCGAATCTAATTTGGTTTCAAAAATCATTTTTCTTAGATTTTTTAATTTTTATTATTTCAAATAAAATTGGTGGCGACTCCCATTCTTTTTTCTTAATAATTTTTTATTTTCGCCTCTCCCGCCGCGATCACAGTTGCAACAGGTGTGTTAATCAATCATTAACTATAAGAGAATACTCCTTGATTGGATAAGGATAATGACATCCTCTTTTGTTGAGGTGGCGTGTCCTTTTTCAGACTGAGCTTGACCCATTTGGGCCCAAATCATTAGTCTGGAACATATTTCCTTTTATTTTTTTATTTTTTTTCTTTCTAATGAATTGAGTTACTTTTAACTTCCAAAATTTTAGGCTTAACAATTTGTTTGACCAAAAATTGATTAAATTGATACAATCTAAATCGATAAACTAAACAAATCCAATCTAAACTTATGTAAATTATATTGTTTGGATCAATTGGCTTTTTGATATAAAACTGATCCAAATTGAACTATAAACACCCCTACTATCTAGTAAATAAACGATTTTCAAAATCTTTTTGAAAAAAAGATTAATTTATTTCAAAATTTATCTTTTTTAATGATTATTTTGTAAAATTAATTACTGAAAGTAGGACATTTTATATGTCATTACCACTATTCCACATGGTTATTTTTTATTAGCCTATTTGGTTTGTTTTCTGTTTAATTTTCAGTTAATTTGTTTTTACTATTAATTATAAAAATATCACATTATTTTTATTACGTTTCTTGTTTTCAAATTTTTATGAAGGAAATGCTAAAAACAAGATATTGTTATTTTCATAATTTCTTTCACACAATCTTAAAAATAAAAAACAAAATGAAAACAACATGACATTTTGTTATTATTAATAAAAATATATATCAACTAAAAATAAGGTAACATTTGGTTTTGTTGTTTTTTATTTTTATTTTTAGATAATATAATCATTAATCATTAATAATTACAAAAATATTACCTTATTTTATTTTATTTCTTATTTTCAAGATTTAGTGAAGAAAATAAGAATAAAAAAATCTCTTTTTTATGTTTTACTATATCCTTCCCAAAATATTAAAAATAGAAAATAAAGAAAATAATGCAACATTTTTATATTTATTAATAAAATAATCAAATGAAAATGAAGAAAAAAATCAATCAATTAATATAATATATAAAAATAAAGTCTTAATTTATGAAATTTTGTCAAGTGACAGCTCTAGGTTACACTATTAATGTTATTTGAATTTAAATATTTTTATTATTATCCTATTAAAAAGTATTAAAGAAAAATGTAAAAATTTTTACTAGTTGTCATCTTTAAGTTGTGTCACAAATGTAATTTGAATTTGAATTTTAATATTATCCTTTTTAAGAAAGAATAAAGAGAAATATAAATTATGTCAGTATTCTTTTTTGCCAGTGTCATTTTTAGATTTTATCATCAATGACTAATTACAAGAATTTTATTATTATTATTTTATTAATGTATTAATAATTTACATATGTAATATAGAGATGAAGATAAAGAAGTTAGTGGTGACAGTACTTAAAACTCGAAACACTCTTTCAATAAAATTTGAATTTTTTAAATTATTTTTAAAATTTTATATATAAACTTGATATTTGACGTCTTAAAAAATAAAATAAATATTTAAATTTCAACATGAAATTTTTATATTCCTTATAATCACTTATAAAAATTATAACTTATTTTGTAATAATAAAATTACTATCATATATTATTTTTAAATATTTTATTTTTCTAAAAAAATCAACAACACATTTTTTAAACATTTTTTTAACACTTTTTCTATTATTAATTTAAAAATAAGTATTTTTAATATCTTCTCTTAATAATTTTTTTAAACATATAAAATAAACTAAAATCAGAATAAATATTAAAAAAAAAATTTAAAATATATTACTACCATAATCCGTGCGGTGGACGGATACTATTCAAGTTTATACTAAGAAGCGTGTTTGGAAAAGATTAATTCTTTTTTAAATAGTTATTTTTAGAAGATTAAGTTGTTTTGTAAAATAATTATTATATTTGAAAGTAAAAAATTTATTTTCTAAATAAACTTTTACACGAAATTCAATGTAAAATTTTTTTTTTTACAACTAATAATCATGTTTGAATATTCAAACTTATGATTTTAACTTATAGATTATTTTTTATACTTTGATATGTAATACTATTTTGTTCTCAATCAAATATTTTTTTAATAATTCTATACCTATTTTAATAATTTAATACATAAAAATAATTTTTTTATATCATCTAAATAAATTATATTAATTTAAAATTATTTTACAATTAATGTATTTAAACATAAAAATAAATCAATTATAATCGATTATAACAATAATCAAATATAATCTATTATAATAATAATCAATTATCAGTATAATCTATAATTTTCAACTTTTTCAAACAAAATCTAAATGTAAGTAAAAAGATATCCCTGAAAATTAAAACCGAAAAACAATCAGACACTGCCTCATTTTCTCTCTCCGACCTAGCGAGACCGAGCAACCCAACCGTTTTCTCGCCATGTTCCGCCGAGCAACAACCCTTCTCCGGCGACCCCTTCATGCAGCCGCGTCCCGCCGTTTCTCCAGCGATCTCCCAGCCGCACCCACCGCCGATACGAGCTTCGTGGAGGCATGGAAGAAAGTGAGCCCCAACATGGACCCACCCAAGACTCCCCTCGCCTTCATGAAGCCTCGGCCCCCTACTCCTTCTTCCCTCCCTTCCAAGATCACCGTCAACTTCGTCCTTCCCTACGCTTCCGAATTGTCCGCCAAAGAGGTCAGTCTTAATATCATGTCATGGCACCCCTTTTGTGGGTTTTGTTTGGTTTTTCAGTTTCTGTCTTCATCTGGGTTTGTTTTGATTTTGATTTTTTTTTTTTGCTTGCTCGTATGGGCTTATTTTGATTTTGATTTACATTCATGTTTTTCTTGCCGCTTATCGCACTGCTGCACCGTTTAATATGGAATAGGGCTAAATAGTTTTTTTCCCTGGATTCAGTCTAACTTCATTCAGATCCCATTGCCCTTATGTTGCATAGTCCACATATTTCAATTAATTGTGGATTCTGTGTTTCTTTTCCTCCCTAAAATTATGTCGTGAGCAAAAGTTGCTATTCATTTATTCTTTATGATTATCTTGAGCGTAATACCACTTATTTGTTATTTCTAAAACATGTGTTGTTTTGTCTGTTGTCGACTTATAGAATCTAGATGGATCCCATTTCCCATGCCATTGTTGAAACTTGGCAGTTACCTAACTAGTCATTAGTAAAATTTAATCTAGAATTTCGTGTTTGAGGGATTGTTCTTCTTTATTCTATGGGAATAACATTATTTCCATATTTTATTATTTCCTGGATCAAGTAATGCTGTGGGATTTCAGGTGCTTTTCTTAAGTACATTATCCTTATTTGGTTACATAAGTAATGGTTTACTGATTTGGAGCATAATAAACTTGAGGAGAATTGTTTGCTGAGCCCTCTTGATCTTAAATGCTGCATCATGGTGTAATTAAGCCAAACGAAATTCTGGAGGATTTCTTAACTTCCTGACTTATATTTTGCTTTTCCTTCTCTTCATTTGTTCAACAAAATTTTAAAAAAAGAAGAATGTGGTCAAAGTGCCAAACAAATTTTTTGTTTTTTTGGATGGAAAAGTGCTAACAAAATTTATCATGCTTAACATTGGCTAACATGGATTCCAATAAAAAATAAAGATGCAAATTTTGAAATGGGTACCCTTGTTATTTTTGACATTTCAATTTGAACACATTTCCAAGTGGAGATTTTAAGAGCTTTTTATCAGGAAATGAATGTAATTTATCCTAATGCCTTTTAGTCTTAGCAACATCTCTTCTATGGATTGAGTCTTGAAACTCTTTCCAGCATTGATTATTTTTCACATAAAACTGACATCTTGGTTCAAGTGTGTTATTGTTAGCTTTAATTTTCCTTCTCAACTGTGTTTTGTTTTGCATACCTATAAAACAACGAGGCATTGAACTGTACACTACAACCTGTGATACAAAATAAAATCAGGAAGATGCATATTACTATGTCATAATAGATCCTAACCATCTGCTCTATTGTTATAAAACTTGCATGTTTTACTCTTTCTCTTTCTCATGTCCTTAGCAATGTTTACAATGACACTACTGAGAAAACATGATGCATTGACTATTTGCTCTTACTCATAGTAAATTTTGAAAAGAGGAGTAACTGATATTATAGAAGTATAAAACCATGAAAACATTCATGAACGTCCCTTCATTGAAGGAGTTTTTTTATATTGTCTCATGGCAGTAATCCTACAAATTTGCGTGAAGGTCTTGCTATATCATTGTGCATTTTGGAATCCATGCAAATGTGATCAATGAGCAGTCTTAAACTAAAACACTATTCTTTTTCAAAAAAAGTTATTTTAACATTTGAGTTAGATGTTTTAAGGACTGGATATCAATCTGACGCAACTAAACATGTTAGTTGCAAGTGAATTTTGGGTTGTCAGGTCAAACTGAATGTGACTCATCTTATTAAATTAATGGAAGCCCACCATTTCTGTCAGGCTAGTGTTGTATGCAGTTCCTGTTAAGATAGCCTGCCTTGCTGTTGAACTTCAATAGCTAGCATTGGGTTATGAAATATTGTGTTTGTAGTTTGTGCCTTTGTGGTGATGCTGGTAAAATTAATTATATTATGATTGGACTTAGGTAGCTGGAAAAGTGTACTACTGTACTTGCAGTAGCGTTGATAGCATAGGGAAAAGACAAGGATGGAAATAAAGAAAGAAATCAGAATTATTGGTAACTGTAATTTACCAGTATCTCCATCAAGTGCACATGTCATGGGTGAATGTAATATGCCAGTATCTAATTTCTTCTTGTTGTTACTGTCATCATAAAGTAGCGGACTAGTCCTGTGGAACAGAAAGCACTGCTGCATTTGGTTGAGAAGAACCTTTATGTACATCCTCAGAGAGAGAAATGTGGGAAGGAATGATAGAGGCAAATTTTAAAGCAGAATTAAGACAGCACATTTTGGCTCTTTGACTTGTGGTTATTTGAATTCTTTTAGTATTAAACCAGTCTACCATCGACTGGATTGAATATTTTTACAAATTTTCAAATTTATTACAGTGTCACCATGAAAGAATGTTGATGGTTATTAGAATAGGTAACTTCTAAAATTCGTTGCAATGTAGTTATCAAGATTGACACATTTGATTCTGTTTTTTTTTTTTTCCTTGTGTTGCAACTTCCCCATCCTCACCGACTGATCTTTCCTAAGAGAGAAAATTCTTGATTCTTCTTGCTTGTAAAATGACATAATTTATGCTTAATAGTTAATATGCCGGAGAATTTCATGTATAACAGGTGGACATGGTCATAGTACCAGCAACAACTGGACAGATGGGTGTTCTCCCTGGACATGTAGCAACAATAGCGGAGTTGAAACCTGGAGTCCTATCCATACATGAAGGGAATGATGTGACCAAGTATTTTGTCAGCAGTGGCTTTGCTTTCATCCATGCAAACTCCGTTGCTGATATAATAGCTGTTGAGGCTGTACCACTAGATCGAATTGATGCAAACCTAGTCCAGAAGGGTCTTCAAGAGTTTACTCAGAAGCTGAGCTCAGCCACAACTGATTTGGAGAAAGCTGAAGCTCAGATTGGGGTTGATGTCCATAGCGCTCTCAACTCAGCTTTTTCAGGCTAAGTACTGTATTTGAGCTTTCCTGTTCAACTGTTTATTTTTACCCTCTATCCTGCGTGTCATTGATTTGTTTTAGTATGTTCAAAGTTGCTAAAGAACATTTTGATTATGTATTTTCGTGTTGAAAGTGAACTGATAAAATAATTTTTAAACGGCTGCCATCTAGCTCAAGGAAGTTGAGCAAGACCTTGAAATTAGAAACAAAATCTTAATTTTTGTTTTGGATTATCGGCAATACGAATCAACTCCATAAGGCTGCCTTTGCTGGTTAGTTAATAGCTTGATCCATGTTTCTCGTATGCTTCATTTTGGTTCTGCATATGCATGAAATTTCAATGAGCATATCAAATACTATGGATTGAAGTTGAGACACACAAGTCAAAGTATTCGAATCGGCTTGAGATCTTAATTTTCTTTGTTGGGCACGTCGAACATGTGATGCCAATCATGATATAAAATGCAAATCACTTTATTGCAAGTACCTAGCTAAGAAAAGGGCCTAGGTTGCCTCGCAGAGATTTAAGTTCTGACATCATCATCATATTCAAATCTTAAAGACTTTGGCTGGTGTTAATTGAGATATAAGCTTATTAGCAATGCAAATAATTTGTATTAATTCTTGAAAATAAATATTTAATGAGCAGTTTTGTTTAAATGGTGGCACGAAAGTTTGTAATTATGATTTTGGAATTTTATATTGTTGACTGTTAGACAAATTATGTAATTTTAAAATTTCATATTTCTTGTACAAAAAAAAAAAATCGTATTTCTTAACAAAGTTATAATCTATGATGATAGAATTTTAGTTTTTTTTTTGTTTACTTTTGGAATCTTTCCTTCATTTACATAAAATATTTTCTATATTTATTCTTATTTTTTAAGCTACTTAATTAATGGTGTTAAATGTCACCTGATATTTTCAAGCTTAAGATTTTATATTAATTTGAACAACCTCAAATTAGTAAAGTATACTTTAAACATTAATATTCGTCAAAATTTTATATGTTTAATTTTTTTTAATATATTCATAAATTCATTCTTATCTTGTAAGAATATTATAGCCATATAGAACATGATTTAATATTTCTTTTACACAGATATAAGATAAATGTATTTTTAGTAAACACCAAATGTTATCCTTTAAACACCATCACTAGCTACTGACTACCACAGTCGCAACCATTGTCACACCACCACTAAGGGTACTACCACCACCAACCCAACACTGCAGTGATTACGAACACCCGTGCAGTAATGTGTCCTCGCTCCTTTGCTGTTGCTGACGCCACTATCTTGCCGCTATCATTACCACTAACCTTCACTACTGTAGTCTATTGCAACGTTGTTGTCACTACTGTCACTAATTCACTATTATTTCTCATCAATTACTACCACCCACCATACAACTATTACTGTGACTACTATTACCATCGCTTCTCATTGTTACGATGATGATCTACATAAATTATTATTCGTGAATTATTTAGATTTGATTCATTAAATGTTCGGTTAAACTCATTTATTTAATAAAACAAATAAGTTTAATTTTAAACTTAATTATATAAATGAATCAAGTTTAAATTTTATAAACTTAAAATTTAAAATTCGTGAATAATTCGTGTATATGAATATACATGTTACTTATTCATTGAGTATAGAAAGTAAAAATTAAATCACGAAAAAAATAATTTTGAATAAGAAAAGGTATATATAATAATAATAATAATAATTTATTTGTTGTTATTACTAACTAAAAGCTTCTCTAAGAAGGTTAAGAATTTCTTATCTAATGGATTATGAATAAAAAAATTTATTTCTATTTTTAGTTTTTTATGCTATCTTCTACCATTTATGTTTATTAAATATTAAATTAATAAACTTAAATATTTTAAAGAAAAATTTGATAAAAGAAAAAAAATCAAGTTATAAATAAGTTAAATACGTCAATCATAATTTTTATATTTTTTAAACAAGTCAAACTTAAATTTTAAATTTATCTTATTTAAATAATTGAGTTAAAATCTCTTTTTTCGCAAATCAGATCTAAACTTTAAGAATTCAACTTGAGGTAATTCGGTTTCATACCTAATTATCACCATCAATGTTGTCACCACAATTCACCCACCATTACCACAATGCCAACACCACTTTTGTCACAAATGTCACTGTAACTATAATTGGCTGCTGCTACTGTGGTTGTGGCCTTGGTCGCTTAAGAGTGTCTAACTAACTGCCAAGAAAATTGGATTGAGATTTTCAATTGGGATTGTAAGTACCCAAAGAAAAGTAAGAAAAAATAAAATATAAAAATATAAAACCTAAACATCAAGTGAATAAAATATAATAATTAATAAAAGATAACGAAGTATTCAAATGAAAAGAAGTGATGTGTTAGCACGAGAAATCAAGTAAGAAAAAAGTTTAACATGTTAGTGCAAAAAATTAACAAGAAGAATGAGAAAAATAAAATAAACAAAAAATATAATAGCTTAAAAATCAAGTAAATAAAGTATTATTAATTAAAAATAATTTTAAAATATTAATTAAGATTATTCAATTGGAATTGGTGTCTAAAAATCAAGTGAATTGAATATAATTGATAAAGGATAATAAGTGCTGGAATGAAAAAAATGACATGTGTTAGCATGAGAAATTAAGTAAAAGAAAAGTATAATTAATTAGCACAAAATACTAATAATAATATATTATTTGGTCTATGCATCACATATGTTAAAATATATATATATATATATATATATATGGTAAGAAGAGTGTTTATTGTAATAAGTGAGATGAGTTAATCTTAACTATTGAATCTTACATGAATAGTAAATATTAGAACATAACATAAATCTATGTAACTTTTTAAAATTATCATATGACCTTAATTTAAGTAACATTTACTCTTAACCATCTATGTATAGTTGTATGGTCAAAATTTATTTCTCTCATAATAAAAATTCATCTCATGTCTATATATATATATATATATCTATATATTTCAACACGCTTTTAATATTTGTTACTTTAAATTTAATTTTAGTTTGCTCCACTATCTCAAAATTGTACTTATTACAGAATGAGAACATTTTAAACATTTAGGGAAATGGGAGGAGAAGGAAAAAATGTTTTAAATAAAAGGATAAACACAAGGTAGTGCGTTTAACTATGAATAATTTGTGATTTCTTACTTCTGGAAAGTACATAACTTTTGATTTAACAAACAAAAACTCATGAGCATTGGATGAACAAATTACTTGGTAGATATTTTTCTAGTAACATCGATTAATTTGAACGGAAAATTTAGAATTGAGTCCCTTTGATAACAAAAAGGAAAGAAAAATAAGTTGTTAATATAAAGAGAAGTTAGAAATTTATGATTGAGCTCATTTGAGTCTCTATATATGATGGATCTTACGTCAAATATTTGCAATTTTTTTTATTTATCTAAAACTAATCAAATAATTTAATTTACCATGGATGAAGCCTACAGTAAAACGTGGGAATTAAGTTTACTGTATTGCCAAATCATTCACAAACATTATTTAAAAAGTCTGACTTTTATAATGACTATATTAGCACCTATGCAATATACAAGATAATCTATGCAATATACAAGATAATATGAAAGATCATATAATTAATAAAATAAATAATAAAAAATAAATATGAAAACCTTATATCTTTATTTAAAGACAATATGATTAGTTAAAATTTCATATAATAATTAATTTAACAATAATTAGCTTTTAAAAAAAAATTTGTTTTAACAACTAATCATGTCTGGTATATATAGTTTCAAGATGGCCCTAGTTTCTCCCTTCTCTTTAGTGGAGTTTTCTTTCCCTTTGTGGTGTTTTATCTTCCTTTGTGGTGCTTTGGTTATCTCTTGTTGGGTTTTTCTCATGGGACTGCCACCAATATGCTTCTGCGTCAACCCTCTCTATCTCTTTCTTGCTTTTCTTGGTTTTTCAAGAATAAAGTTATTCTCAGACCAATAGATCGAAAGAGTTTGATTTAATTTGAAATTTTAGAAATATCTTCTACGTACTATGATAAATTTGTATCTGCTATATGATATTCAACTAGCATGTAAGCTATTCAAACAATCATGTTTAATAAAATGAAAACGTGAAGTTCAGAATGAGGAGGGATTGAAAGTTATTCAAATAACTAAATGTTATTCGAATAACTTGACCTGATATTATGTAATTCAAAGAATGTTTTTCATAATACAATGCCTTCATAATGCTTTTACGTTATGTTAAGTAATTTAACAGAGTGAATGCTATTCAAATAACCAGATAATAGTTATTCAAATAAATGTTTATGTAATATAAATATATGTTTATGTGATATAAATGTATATATGACGTAAAAGTTGTGTGATGCACACATGGTAGTGTCACAAATAGATTGGGGTGAACAACCTGAAAGCAGACTATTGCCTAGTTAGACAGAATATGCAGAATAGTTCTGTGTGACACATGTGTGGTAGCATCATAAATAGTTTTGTTCCAAGGATACGTGCAGCACAGAAGCAATTCTTGATTCATCAAATTATGTCTTCAACAAATAAGGTATTAAATCAGTGTTCTATTTTCATATAAAATGTGTCTTTCTTGGTATGTTTTTCCTACATTTTCTACTATTTCTTACACACTTTTTCTTCATCTTTTAACGTTTGACACTCTATTCTCTCCTCTGTTATGGGAACCGCAGAAGATACAAGAAAGGAAGCCACTATATCACCATCCAACTTTCATTTTTCCATCTTCCATTATCACCTTCATCTAAACTTGTTCTTTCTTGCTTTTCTTCATTATTTCTCACACAAACTCACACGGTTAAATCCACACAAAAACAGGCCAGCAGCTACATGAAAGAGAAACGGGAGAAAGGAAGGAAAAGGAAGTGAAGAAAAAGGAAAGAAATTCAAAGGAACAAGGCTAAAGTAGCAAGGAGGAAAGGTAGCGGGAAAACTTGTTTTCTTCAAACTTATTAGTGTGTCTTGTATAGAATTTTCTTCTGCATACAATTCCATGAATGCTTAGTTGAGAAGCTTTTATGGATATGGTTATTAAATTGGTATATATATATATTTTCAAACTAATTTGGATTGTTTATGAAAATGAATTTGATACCATGGGTAGAGAAACATGGATTTTTGTGGGGTGTGTAAAGTGAATGTAGTAAATAGAGAATTGGTGAAATGAAATTAGGATGAAACGTAATTGCAGAATTGTATCTGCTATATGATATTCAAATAGCATTTAAGCTACTAAAACACTCATGTTTAATAAAATGAAAACGTGAAGTTCTGAATGAGGAGGGATTGAAAGTTATTCGAATAACTAAATGTTATTCGGATAACTTGACTTGATTTTATGTAATTCAAAGAATGTTTTTCGTAATACAATGCCTTCATAATGCTTTTACGTTATGCTAAGTAATTTAATATAGTGAAGGCTATTCAAATAAGCTGATATTAGATATTCAAATAAATGTTTATGTAATATAAATATATGTTTATGTGATATAAATGTATATATGACATAAAAGTTGTGGATGCACGCATAGTAGTGTCCTAAATAGGTGTGGGTGAACAACCTGAAAGTAGACTATTGTCCAGTTAGATAGAATATGCGTAATAGTTCTGTGTGACACATGTGTGGTAGTGTAACTCCCTCGGAAATATGTTAGACTTGTAAATAGTTATAGAGGTAGCCTAATACTTACTTTACATGCTTGTTAAATTTTGTGACTTTCTAAGTATGTTTAGTCACTTTGTTGTAAAATTATGTGTGAAATATAACTGTTATTAGCCCCAGAATTAGCTTAAACTTCTTAGTTGATGGAAATAAAAGTGAATAATTTGTTTCTAGGTCACAAATGTGTGGAAGAGGATATAGTTGAAATTTGAGATTAACACATTTTTAAGCATATTGTGTCTGTGTTTTCATGCCGGATTGACTATCAGCAGATATGAAAAATTATAGAAATGGTGAAACAAGATTTTTGATGAATCCTATGATTTATTTTAAACTTATTGGAAGCTAGGAAACTTGATTTAGAGAAATCTAAGTGTTCTTAGTAGATCAGAAGTTTCAGTTAGTCACTTGAGTGACTAAATATCCACATAGTTCACTTGTTGCTACTGTCTTGTTATTGTGTGTCTTTAAATAAGATATTTTCTCTAATTTCTCATCACGTTCACGGCTGCAAGCAGGAGAAACCAAGGGGAGATCAAAGAAGGTGCAAAAGGAGGACAAGCGTTAACCAAAGAGGAGGAAAAAGGAAGTGGTGGAGAGGAGCTGCTTAGTGACTTCATTTCTTGCAATTAAAGGTAGGGGAAACTCTGTTCTTACTCATCCTTCTCTTTCTTTCACCTTGTTCTTGATAGTTTGCTTGATGTGAAAAATAGGTTTTGAGTGTGATTTAGTGTTTTTGACTTAAATCTTGTTAGAGAACTTGAGGATGACTTGTTTTTAAGTTGTTGGATGCATGGAGATGGATTTTTAGCTTTTAGATACCTTTGGTTACCATTTGAGTAAAAAATGGGGTTTTAGGGTTTAAGGGGTTGATTGATTCATGGATGCTTGTTTGAGTGAAATTAAAGTTGTATAAGAGTTACAATGTGTTAATGGATCTTGTGTAAGGTTGGAAATCACTTGAAATTGAACTTTGAGTGATTGGAGGAGGGATTTGTTCCAATGAAATAGTACTCGACCCTGTTTTTCTATAGAATTCTGTAAGAAAACCACTCACACCGCGATGTGAGAGATGCCATGCTAGGGCGTGAGTTTCAATGGGTGAACCCGAGAGTAGCACGCCGCGACGTGAATGAGAGTCACGCCGGGGCATGAGTGGGCAAAGGGTTGCACGCCGCAGTTTGGAAGAGCTGCATCGAGGCGTGACTTCTAGACTTGGACCAGATTTATTGTTTGATGCAATGGAGCCTTTTAATGGTGTAATGTCTTCTTGTATGCTTCTTAATGAGTGATGAGACTTTAATAGGAGTATTTAATAAAGTGTTTGTGTGGTGAATGTAAATCAATTGGAATGTGAAATATTATGATACTGAGCATCATTATTGTTCATGCTTGAGATGAGATGAATGTAAACCAATTGGTATGCTAACTATTGTAGTGCTTGACATTATCGTGTTTCACATTTGTGGTCATGCATGTAAATCAATTGTTGTGCTAATTATTATAAGTAATTAGTCATTGTATTGCATGATGTGTTTATGAAGGATTTGATCCTTACATTTGGGGATAATGTATAGTAGTGTGAGGTAGGATGATGCCCTCCCCATTATAGTGATGAGCTAAAGATGGTTTAATTCCCTCTCTCATTATTCCGGTATTTGAGATAAGGATGGTTCAATTCCTTTACTCTTTACTAGATGTTGTCCTAAATGGAAGGTAGTTGAGGAGGAATTCCTTACTATTGGAGGTGATCCTACATCATGATAGCGTGAGGGCGTGTAGCTCCCTCCCTATTGTATGATTTTGGGGATGAATTTCCTTATTATCTGTTAAAGATAGCGTAGTTGATGGATTTCACTATCCGGAGAGAAGACTATTGGAATTGGGTTCCAGTGCTTGTTCAAGGTTTAAGGATGTGATTTCTATTACGTTGTTCAAGATTCATGCATATCATGACATTGCCATTGACTTGGTATCATAACATTACTCATTTCATACTTAAGTTATTGCATAGGCATGAACATTAGAAATAATTTAGCATAGCATGGCAATTGTATGGACGGTTGCCATCATGACATTTAAATTCATGACATTGCAATTGTATGGGCAATTGCATATTCTTTTTGAATGTATAAAATGCTGGTTTTGGAATACTTTTACTGAGAATTGTGATTTCTCACCCCGATTGTGTTGTCATATAAATCCAGGTTCAAGTTCTTCAAAAGGGAAGCAGGGAAGTAGAAGATGTATGATGTATGAAGACTAGTATAGTTTATATGCTTTATTTAGACAAAACTTGTATATATTATACTTGATCTAGTTTGTATGGAAGTTTATGTATTACAATGTGCCCTTTTGAGACAATGATGTATATATAACTTTTAGTTTATCATGGCTCTCCATAATTATTTGTATAAATGGTATGGGTTTGGTTTGTTATATGGGTTTGAAGTTGCATGGCTAGTGTTGGTTGTTCTTATATATGTGAGGTATATGGGGATATCAATATTAGGATGTTACATTATGGTATCAGAGCAGTTCATCCTGTTGAGCAGGGATATGGACTAACTATGCTTAAGCATGTTTACGAGTTCTTTGTGTGTTATGCATTTCTTTGTTTCTTGTTTGAGATGTTTGGATAGAATTGCAAGACTTGCCATATGTTGGATTGTTATTAACTACTATTACATGGTTACATGATATTGAGGATTGATCAACTCAATATGAATTATTTTGTGTGTATAGGAAATTATGGCACCAAAGAGGCAAACCCTTGAGACAAGGAACTCAACTAAGGAAAGTACAAGTATGTGTAACACTCCTCCGAAGGGCATTACATTTCAAGCAGACTCCTTTTTCAGAAACCTTTACCCAAGTTATACAAAGATTGACATTGTAAAATATGACTTTTTAAAATTTTTCTTTTAACAAATAACATTGACTTACCAAATTATAAAGACACAAGGCATAAGAACTGGAAAACTAACTTTTCATGAAACAAGGTTCATTACATCCTTAAGTACATTATCTCATGTTCAAAAAGTATAAAACTCAAGTACTCCAAAAGTAAAAGTACATATGTATATAACTACCAAATAAAGACTAAGCCTAGTTCAAGTCCCAACACCTGAAGAATAGGGTCCTGTACCCGATCTTCATCCAGATCCCCTTTGGGATCTCGAGCAGACAAAGCCCCCAGTCGAGGCAAGTCTCAACAGACGGAACTCCAAGCAGTCGACTCCACAAGGCCCTCCCTAGAGGAAGCTCTCCGAGAGACATACAGAACTCCAAGTGAGCAGCTACATCCACTGTAAAAATAGCGGCTTCATGCCGAGTCCTGCTCCAAAGCAAAGTGACATTTCGTCATACTGAATGTGCCCCGTGTCCCACTGAACACGCCACGCTTCGATGCCCCCATGAAATAGTAGCTTAGTGAAACCTCGCAGATCTTGCCTCACCACCAACGCAGTCTTTACAGACATGAGAATAAGATAGAAGCAGATAGAATAATACAATGAAAGAGGTGAAATCCACTACATCAATACCATCATGGCAGCAAGAAATGCAAGGAAAGACAATGATACCTTTCACATACAACAACAATAAATAAAAACAAATATAATCATGTCATTACAGGAATATTACAGAATAGCATGCGTAGTCATGTTATCAATAAACAAGTAATTCAGCAATATACATCAAAATGCATAAATGTGGACCAAACCACTTTAACAGATATACTGACTATGCATATGCACATTATGTATATTGACCATCTTTATGCACAATGTGACCATTTCCTACTCCATGGAGCTAAGGTTCAGAGATGAGCGTTCCAGAAGATCTGTCCCCCCTCAAAAGACAGTCTACGCTGAACCATGAAAAGAAATAGTGTTTGTCGGGCTGCCAGTGCATTGCAACAGTTTTTCACGGCTAGGGGTATATATTGTGATAGCATAATCACTAAGTAAATCACCTCGCCCTGACGTCCCCCAAGATCTATCAAAGATTCCACTATCCTATAAGTTCTCGCTTACTCCTAGGCATAAAAAGCCGACTGAATAATGCTCAATGCATGAACAATAATTTCAATTCACCGTTGTACCGTTCCCAATGGTATTAAAGCAACCGCTCATACAATTGTCTAAAACCATAGTATCAATGATATTATATAACCGCCCATACAACTACAGAATACCAATGATCCACTCGGGTACAGTATTTCGGTTCCACAAGCACAAGGCTAAAGTCCAAAATTCACTTGGGTCCAGTATATCGGCCCAAAAGTACCATACAATGCATTTGTTCACAAAGTATATCAGTCATGCATATTTCAAGAATCATGCATGCTTTCACAAAGTATCTGAGTTGTGTAAATTCAAGAATCATCACTATCAATTCATATGAAGCATGCTTTGTCACATAATTCAAAAAAAATCATCATTCATAAACTTGATTTCAATAATTCTTTTCCTTTTCCTAAACCCTAAATGCCTCAAATTTCCATTACTAAAGTTTCCTCAATTAAATTTCTCAATTATCCAGTCAACTAGATTCACCACTAATAAGTCATTTTCCATCACTCCAATTATCCCCCCAAATTGTTTCCAATGGCGTATCCAAAAGTTATTACTCCTCAAATCATGACATTATGATTATGTTCTCTCTTGTTTACAAATCTTTTAACCCTAAATATTCTCCCAATTCACCCAAACAATATTTTCTAACATTCTTTCTAAGGCTTCCATGGTTCAACTTCTAAATAAAATTCTTTCCTTAGTTTTAGATCATCTCGCTCAAATTAATTATTTTAAGTTCCTCATAACCTCACTCACGCTCATGTTCTTCCTTTGTCCAAACATTACTCTAGGCTATAGGATAAAGTTTTGTTTTTTATTCTTTCCACATTATGAACTCCTAATTAAGTGTCCACTCACTTAATTAACTAAGTTCTAGCTTGCTACAAAGTCTCATATTGAGTGCTCAATGAGGCCGTGAGCCCCTAGGAGACTAGAAACCCAACCATTTTCTCATCACCCCACTTACATGGCCATGTCAAATTACACAGCCTGCCTAACACGGCCGTGTCACATTACACGGCCTGGGGCGTGTACTCCTCTAGAAGAATAGGAAAATGTTTCATTTTGAACTTACTCGATTACACGACCATGTTCTCAAACACGACCTGGGTCGTGTTCTTTTCTGCCTTGTGACGTGTGACGCTGTGTTTCCAGCAAGAAACACGGCCTGGGCTGTGTCAAGCCACACAGCCCGTGGATCTAGCACCAGAACATTGAAATTATGCTTCCACAAGCTTCCAAACCAAATGGGTAAGAATCCCTTGCTTGCCATATACATATCCAAGCATTTAAGCATTTCAAATCCATTAAGATACACAATAATAAGCATTAAAAATCAAACAACACAACCAATCACAACATTACCAAAAATCACACAACAAAGTGAGTAACCCATACATAGATTCTTCACCATCAACACCCAAAACGTGTTCCTCACCGCCATGAGTGGTTGATGAGGTTAATCTCCCTCTTACCTCAAGAGACAACCAAAGAAATCAAGCTCCTTGCAAGATTTCGTCCACCACTAACAAGAAGACTCTAGGATAGTTAACTCACTCAATCAACCACCAAAACATGAAAAGAGAAGTCCTTGATCACAAAGATAACCAAGGATCACGAAAATGAGAAGAGAAAAGAAGGAAGTCAAGAACTTTACCTTAAAGTTTCAAGCTTGAGAGCTTGGTAGAAAGTGATGAAGATGGAGGAATCTAAAGAAGATCACGAAAGAGAAAAGCCTCAAGATGATGAGAGGAGTCAAGATCCTAGATTGGCTTGAGCAATTAAGCTTGGGTGGCCAACAATGGAGGTGAAGCTGTGTGGGTGAAGAGGAAAGGGGGAGGAGAGAAAACGTGAGAGAGAGAAGATAGAAAGGTGTTTGAAATGAAAAGATGATGACTTTGGTCATCTTTTCCCTCCCAACAGTGGAGCCAAAAAGAGGAGAGAGGAAAGGTGAAGAGTGAATGAGTGTTAGATGAAAAGATGACAATTTGGGTCATCTTTTTCCCTTCATGGCCGTGTAGTTCACATGGGAGGAGAGAGAGAAGTGGCTTCCTTGGGAAGCTTGGTAGGAAGCTTCCTTGAGAAGCTTTGCACACTTTTTAATAAAGTGAAGTGTGATGTCATGGTGATGATGTCATCTTGGTGATGTCATTAAAGTACTCTCTTAGAAAAGATGACTAACACTCTATTAAAGATATTATCTAGTGGACAAGGTTAACAGTTAGCAGAAATAGTATTTATTGTCCCACAGATAATAAAATATGCTGCGATTTTATTTATCGGATAAAATATAAAAAAATGAAAACTTAGTAAACTGTGCCCAACCTCCGGTTTAGTAAGATCCTCCGTCGATGTTTCCACAGTCCAAAGCTTTCCAATCTCGGGGAAGAGATTTTATTTTCCCAGCCCCGCTCAGTGCGCATGCAAATTGAAGAATATATTAAAATAATCAAATAATCCAAATAATTCTAGAAAAATTCACAAATATTATAAAATGAATACATATCTTGAAACAAGCAATTTTCGGGGTGTTATAACTCTCCCATTCTAAAAAAAAATTTTGTCCTCGAAATTCATTATATCTTAGAACAAACGCAGCTATTGTTCTTTCATCTCGTATTCTAGTCATCATGCTGTATCTCCAGTTGCATCAATCCAGATTATCGATACTAAGGCCACTTCTTTCCATTGTGTATCTTATATTAATGG
Source organism: Ormosia semicastrata (assembly GCA_029884595.1). Classification (NCBI taxonomy): domain Eukaryota; kingdom Viridiplantae; phylum Streptophyta; class Magnoliopsida; order Fabales; family Fabaceae; genus Ormosia; species Ormosia semicastrata. The sequence continues at coordinate 65,094,041 of JAQQTO010000060.1, forward strand.
ACCAGAAGTGCGCTGACTTCGTAAGCCGATCAATAAGAATTCTACGTCTTTTAAGTCTTTAGCAATCCAATAACCAAATCCACAAACAACCGCACATCACTGAGTTGCTCTATCAATTTATTTCCCTTGTTCACCATTGTAGACAAACTGAGTATGTTTTCTTCTCAAGGCATCTGTTATGACAATCGCCTCCCTCGGGATGATACTAAAATTGAAAATCAAAATCTTTCAGAAATTCTAATCATCATCTCTGCCTCCATATTCAACTCATTTCGATCAGACAATTACTTCAGACGCTTGGGATTGCTGTAGACATTGAAAGTTGCTCCTTGTAGGAAATGCCTTCAGATCTTCAATGCAACTACAAATGCTAACTCCGAGTTTGTGTAAGGTAATCCTCCTCATGTACTCTTGATTGTCTTGAAGTATACACTATTACTCCTTCTATTCACACAAGTACATGTTCTCAATCCTAATGTGAAGCATCACGAGACACCTTAAAAGGTTTGTTGGGATTTGGGCAGAATCATCACTGGCGAAGTAGTCGAGTGTCTCTTTAGCCCTTGAAAATTTTCCTCATATGCATCGATCCATACAAAAACTTAATTCTTTCGTATGAGCTGGACGAGAGGTCCTGCTATTTTGGGAAAATTCTACGGTGAGTCTTCTATATTAACCAGCTAATCCCATAAAGCTACGAATCTCGGTTACGGTCATCGATTTTTCCCATTGAAGAACTGCTTCAACTTTCGACGGATCCACAACAACTCCTTCCTTTGAAATCACGTGACCCAAAAGTTGGATTGCCTCTAACCAGAATTCGCACTTGGACAACTTCACATATAACTTCTTCTTCTTCTTCTTCAGAATTTGAAGAATCACACCGAGAGGTTTAGCATGTTCTTCTGGACTTCAAGAATTGATCAAAATGTAGTCCACAAGGGCAACGACAAATCTATCTCAACAAGGAAGAAAAGATCCTATTCATGTAATCGATGAATACTACCGAAGCATCCGTTACACGAAACCACATTACTAAATACTCATAGTGCTCACAATGCATCAGAAAGATCATTTTGGGAACATCTTCTACTTTCACATGAATCTGATGGTAACCAGAATGCTAATTGATCTTGGAGAAAACAGCGGCTTCCTTCAGTTGATCTATCAAACCATCTATCCTCGATCTTAACAGGAAATGTCTCATAGGGCAAGTTCTTTTCAAATCGTACTGCATTTAGTGCTATGACATGGTTTGGGTTAGGGACATATTTTCTCAATCGAGATACACAGAAAACATCGTGAAGGTTAGAAAGGAAAGGTAGTGAAGCCATTTGATATACTACCGGACCTATCTGACGAATAATTTAACATGGTTTAATAAAACTTTAGAATGAGTTTTATGGATTCAAATCTAGAAATCTCTGTCTCAAGAGACACTAAAGTCTTATTGGAACAGAGTAACATAATATGGTTAGAAAATAATCAATTCCTTTCTGAGTTCAAGTCTATTTATGAAAAAGGCAAACAATTAAATTAGCAGAATGGTTCCACTTTCTAACAATATCAGGATAGTTTAAACAAACTTGTGTAATGAGAGCAGACTTAGAATTGAGAATAGCAATATTCAAGTCAAAATGAAGCAAATACATAGACAACCCAATTCTGGAAACGAGCTCTTAAAATTTTATTGGAACAGTTTAACAGGAAATGGTTGGAAGATAGCCGATCCCTTTTCAAGATCAAATCTACGAGAGAGGTAAACAAATCAAATCAATAGAAAATATTCAGTCTTTAACAGGTCATAGGATAATTTAAACAACTTGGCTATCAACAACAGGTCTTTGTAGTAGAAGTAGAAATAATCTGGTCAAAAGATAACAAAAACACATGACTCTAATTGATCCATATAGCTACATGTCATAAAGAAATGAGTTACCCCCAGAATTATACAGTAAAATCAAAGGGTCATCTCTTGTAGTACAATCTCCCTCGTTTAGGTCTTCAGTCTGGGATGCTTTTACTCCACTTGGGGAATTGACTCTCCATTCTCCGTGAATTTTTGAAGCACGTACATCACTAACGGAAGGCTTCGTCCTTTGCGAAGTACAATTCCTAGCCACATATCCTAGTTTTCCTCACTTGAAACAAACTTTTCCCTTGATTGTACAATCCCTTGTTGCATGACTTTTTGCACACTTCTTACATGTCAGTAAAAGTGCCACGAGCTGACTGGGTCTGCTACTGCTAGCGTTACCTCCATATGGTTATTGTCGTTGTTGATTCCCTGGTGGTCGCGAATATGATTTATGCTAGAATCGCTTGACCTTACGATTTCTCCTTTCTCGGAACCAATATGGTCCAACGTCATGTGGTCCCATATCTTAAGATTGATTCAACTCTAATAAAATCTGAGCCTCAGCTATCAATTCTTGCCGTTGAACGATCTTCTGATTCTGTTGTACTGTTGCTTCAGCCATTCCTTGCATTGCTTCCACAGTCGCAACCATCCCTTCGTTGTTGCGTTCCACATTCCCACACGTACATCTGCCGTGAGCCATTGCCTTTCCTTCAAAAATAGATAAATCAAACACAATGGAAACAAGAAGTAACCATTTCAAACAATATTGTCTCCTTTCGGAGACCAAACAATACATCTTTGTATTTAGTTTACAGAGAGACACACAGCATACACAAGGTAAATCTACCCATAAACCCAAAAGATTCAGACTTGAACTTTACTTACACTAGAGGTACCACTCCAAAGGGTGTAGGTACAACCAATATTTTTTTTTGCACGAGTTCAGTCATCCAACTGAACTCTCACTAGAAGAAATCCAATTTCTCCTAGTTCGCCTAGTTGAAGTCATAGTTTCCTGTCCATATAGAACATTACATATTGAGTTTGTCAGTCCTTAATATCATGTAACCATATAACAGTAACTTCTAACATCCAACTTGAAGTAACTCATGCACTCCTCTTTTAACATCTCAAACAAGAGACAAAGAAATGCATAATACAAACACAAAAATTCCTACCTACCTAAGGTACAGTCAGTCCATACCCGGTCTCAACAGGATGAACTGCTCTGATACCACCTAATGTAACACCTCCTCTGAAGGGCATTACATTTCAAATAGACTCCTTTTTTAGAAACCTTTACCCAAGTTATACAAAGATTGACATTGTAAAATATGAGTTTTTAAAATTTCTCTTTTAACAAATAACATTGACCTACCAAATTAAAAAGATAGAAGGCATAAGAACTGGAAAACTAACTTTTCATGAAACAAGGTTCATTACATCCTTAAGCACATTATCTCATGTTCCAAAAGTATAAAACTCAAGTACTCCAAAAGTAAAAGTACATATATATATAACTGCTAAATAAAGACTGAGCCTAGTCCAAGTCCCAACACCTGAAGAACAGAGTCTTGCCCCCGATCTTCATCTAGATCCCCTTCGGGATCCCTAGAAGACAAAGCCCCTAGTCGGGGCAAGCCATAACAGACGAAAGTCTAAGCAGTCGACTCCACAAGGCCCTCCCTAGAGGAAGCTCTCTAAGAGACATGCAGAACTCCAAGTGAACAGCTACATCCACTGTAAAAGTAGCGGCGTCATGCCGAGCCCTGCTCCAAAGCAAAGTGACATCTCCGTCAAACTGAATGTGCCCCGTGTCCCACTGAACACTCCACGCTTCGATGCCCCCATGAAATTGTAGCCTAGTGAAACCTCATGGATCTTGCCTCACTGCCAACACAGTCTTTACAGACATGAGAATAAGATAGAAGCAGACAGAATAATACAATGAAAGGGGTGAGATCCCCTACATCAATACCATCATAGCAGCAAGAAACACAATGAAAGACAATGATACCTTTCATATACAACAACATTAAATATAAACAGATATAATCATGTCATTACAAGAATATTATAGAACAGCATGCGTAGTCACGTTATCAACAGACAAGTAATACAGTAATATACATCAAAATGCTTAAATATGGACCAAACCACTTTAACAGATATACTGACTATGAATATGCACATTATGTATGCTGACCATCTTTATGCACAATGTGACAATTTCCTACTCCATGGAGCTAAGGTTCAGAGATGAGCGTTCTAGAAGATCTATCCCCCCTCAAAAGACAGTCTACGCCGGACCACGAAAAGAAATAGTGTCTGTCAGGCTGCCAGTGCGTTGCAACGATTTTTCACGGCTAGGGGTATATATTATAATAGCATAATCACTAAGTAAATCACCTCGCCCTGACGTCCCCCAAGATCTATCAAAGATCCCACTATCCGGTATGTTCTCGCTCACTCCTAGGCATAAAAAGCCGACTGAATAATGCTCAATGCATGAACAATAATTTCAATTCACCGTTGTACCGTTCCCAATGGTATTAAAGCAACCACCCATACAATTGTCTAATACCATAGTATCAATGATATTATATAACCACCCATACAACTACAGAATACCAATGATCCACTCGGGTACAGCATTTCAGTTCCACAAGCATAAGGCTAAAGTCCAAAATTCACTTGGGTCTAGTATGTCGGCCCAAAAGTACCATACAATGCATTTGTTCACAAAGTATATCAGTCGTGCATATTTCAAGAATCATGCATGCTTTCACAAAGTATCTCAGTTCTACAAATTCAAGAATCATCACTATCGATTCATATGAAGCATGCTTTGTCATAATTCAAAAAATATCATCATTCATAAACTTGATTTCAATAATTCTTTTCCTTTCCCTAAACCCTAAATGCCTCAAATTTCCATTACAAAAGTTTCCTCAATTAAATTTCTCAATTACCAGTCAACTAGATTCACCACTAATAAGTCACTTTTCATCACTCCAATTATCCCCCAAAATTGTTTCCATTGGCATATCCAAAACTTATTACTCCTCAAATCATGACATTATGATTATCTTCTCTCTTGTTTACAAATCTTTTAACCCTAAATATTCTCCCAATTCACCCAAACAATATTTTCTAACATTCTTTCTAAGGCTTCCATGGTTCAACTTCTAAATAAAATTCTTTCCTTAGTTTTAGACAATCTCGCTCAAATTAATTATTTTAAGTTCCTCACAACCTCACTCACGCTCATGTTTTTCCTTTGTCCAAACATCACTCTAGGCTATAGGATAAAGTTTTGTTCTTTATTCTTTCCACATTATGAACTCCTAATTAAGTGTCCACTCACTTAATTAACTAAGTTCTAGCTTGCTACAAAGTCTCATATTGAGTGCTCAATGAGGCTATGAGCCTCCAGGGGACTAGAAACCCAACCATTTTCTCATCACCCCACTTACATGGCCGTGTCACATTACACGGCCTAGGTCGTGTTTTCCTCTGGAAGAACAGGAAAATGTTTCATTCTGAACTTACTTGATTACACGGCCGTGTTCTCAAACACGGCCTGGGCCGTGTTCTTCTCTGCCTTGTGACTTGTGAAGCTATGTTTCCAATAAAAAACACTGCCTGGGTCGTGTCAAGCCACATAGTCCATGGATCTAGCACCAGAACATTGAAATTATGCTTCCACAAGCTTCCAAACCAAATGGGTAAGAATCCCTTACTTTTCATATACATATCCATGCATTTAAGCATTTCAAATCCATTAAGATACAAAATAACAAGCATTAAAAATCAAACAACACATTCAATCACAACATTACCAAAAATCACATAACAAAGTGAGCAACCTATACATGGATTCCTCACTATCAACACCCAAAATGTGTTCCTCACCACCATGAGTGGTTGATGAGGTTAATCTCCCTCTTACCTCAAGAGACAACCAAAGAAAGCAAGCTCCTTGCAAGATTTCATCCACCACCAACAAGAAGATCCTAGGATAGTCAACTCACTCAATCTACCACCAAAACTTGAAAAGAGAAGTCCTTGATCACAAAGGTGACCAAGGATCACGAAAATGAGAAGAGAAAAAAAGGAAGTCAAGAACTTTACGTCAAACTTTCAAGCTTTAGAGCTTAGTAGAAAGTGATGAAGATGGAGAAATCTAAAGAAGATAACTAAAGAGAAAAGCCTCCAGATGATGAGAGGGGTCAAGATCCTAGATTGGCTTGAGCAAATAAGCTTGGGTGGCCAAAAATGGAGGTGAAGCCGTGTGGGTGAAGAGGAAAGGGGGAGGAGAGAAAACGTGAGAGAGAGAAGAGAGAAAGGTGTTTGAAATGAAAAGATGATGGGAAAAGTGAAAAGATGATGACATTGGTCATCTTTTCCCTCCCAACCGTGGAGCCAAAAAGAGGAGAGAGGAAAGGTGAAGAGTGAATGAGTGTTAGATGAAAAGATGACAATTTGTGTCATCTTTTTCCCTTCATGGCCATGTAGTTCACATGGGAGGAGAGAGAGAAGTGGCTTCCTCGGGAAGCTTGGTAGGAAGCTTCCTTGAGAAACTTTGCGCACCTTTTGATAAAGTGAAGTGTGATGTCACGGTGATGATGTCATCTTGGTGATGTCATTAAAATGCTCTCTTAGAAAAGATGACTAACACTCTACTAAAAATGTTATCTAGTGGACAAGGGTTACAATTAGCAGAAACAATATTTATTGTCCCACAGATAATAAAATATACTGTGATTTTATTTAACAGATAAAATATCAAAAAATAAAAACTTCGTAAACTGTGCCCGACCTCGGGGTTTAGTAAGTCAACATTTTCACAGTCCAAAGTTTTCCAGCCTCAAGAAGATATTTTATTTTTTCGATCCCGCTCAGCACGCACGCAAATAAAGAAACATATTAAAATAATCAAACAATCTAAATAATTCTAGAAAAATTCACAAAAATCACAAATATTATAAAATAAATATATATCATGAAACAAGCAATTTTTGGGGTGTTATAATAAGGTCGAGGCCGTGATGGCAATGGCCAATGCAATGCAAGCGCAAATGACTACAACTGTTAATGCTATGAGGGAGCAAGTAGCTACAACTGGCAGAATGTTTGAGCAAATGGGGAATACACAACTAGCACAACCTCAGCCAGCACAAGTGGTGCAGGTTGAAAGGAATTAGGATTTTCATGATCTTTTAGAGTTTCAGAAGGCTAGTCATTCATCCTTCTGAGGGGAGTATGATCCAACGAAAGCTGAAGAGTGGATAACAGAGTTGGAGAACATCTTTGCAGTCATGAGGTGCACAGTGGACCAGAAGATGTCCTTTGCTACACATATGTTGAAAGGGGAGACTAAGCATTGGTGGAATGGTGCTAGGAGAATGATGGAGGTAACTGGGACCCAGGTTACATGGGAGGTACTCAAGGTTGTGTTTATGGAGAAATACTTTTCGCAAGATGTACAGGAATCTAGAGAGGTAGAGTTTTTACAATTGGAGCAAGGCAACATGACGATTGGACAGTATGATGGAGACCAAGGAAGTTCAAGTAGAAGCCCAACGGGCCCAATGCCCAAAGATGCACTACGAGGACTTGAAGGCCCAGTGACAAGGTCAAGAGCTAAGAAGGCTAAGGAGGATTTGGACAAAAAAGTCAACCACTTTCTCTCACTCAAGCCCATTCCAGAAGAAGAAGCACTCAAGATGGTCCAAATGATCCAAGTTGATGAAGGGCCCAAATGTGGGGGCATGATTTCTTCTTAGTCAATTTTATTTAATTATGTATTTGAACCTTTTAATTTTCTTAGTTTTGGTTTTTATTTTTTTTTTGGGATAATTTTGTAATAAGGGCCTATTGATTGGGCTTAACTTGCGCATAGCAGAGCTAGGGATTTTAATTGGGCCTGGGCCACATTTGCACTAGGATTAGGTTTAAAAATGCGCTAGCTTGCTGCCTCCTTTAGCTAGACCTAGCCGCATACCTAATGCCTATAAATAGGCTTGTGTTTACTATATTTGACACTTTTTGAATCAGAGAATAATATTACACTCCTTTGTGAGTTTTGAGAGCTTAGTTCTCTTGGGTTCTTGGTAGAGTCATCTTGGTTCTTATCAAAGGTTTCCTTACCTTTGTGGCGAATCTTCGCTTGACTTATCACTATTCAAGAGTGTGGCGTCTTCTTCCTTCCATTCTTTTTTTCTCTCCATCTTTTCTATTTTTGTTACTGTTCATGCACTGTTCACATACTATTCACGTTACTGTTCACCATTCATTCTTTTTTTTTATTCTTTAAAAAAACATGAAATCAACTAAAGAACGATCCGTAAAAACAATATGAAAGTGAAGGTGGCTGCACTTGAGTTCACGGGTTATGCATTGATTTGGTGGGATCAAGTTCAAAAAGAAAGGACAAGATATAGAGAGCATCCTATCATTACTTGGGATGAAATGAAGACTTTGATGAGGAGGAAGTTTGTACCTTCTTATTATCATAGGGAGCTACACAATAAGTTACAAAGACTCTCTCAAGGGAGTAGGAGTGTGGATGAGTACTTCAAAGAGATGGAGGTTGCCTTGATAAGAGCCAACATTGTTGAAGAAAGGGAGGCAACCATGGCTTGGTTTCTTCTTAGTCTCAACCGAGACATTAGTGATATTGTGGAGTTATAACATTATGTTGAGCTTGAAGACTTGGTGCATCAAGCCATGAAGGTGGAGCAATAACTCAAGAGGAAGGGTACTTTGAAGAAGGCTTCTTCTAACTTCAACACAATAAGTTGGAAGGATAAGCAAAAGAAAAAGGGATCCTCTTCTAGTCCAAAGGAACCCGTGGCTGCCCCTAAGGCCACCTTGCCTACTACTTCCACTTCATCTTCTACTTCTAAAAATAAGGACATTAAATGCTTCAAGTGTTTGGGAAGGGGACACATAGCTTCTCAATGCCCAAATAAGAAAACAATGGCGATGAGGGACAATGGGAGCATCACTAGTGAATCTTCTTCTATTTCATCAAGTGAGGAGGAAAGTGATTGTGAGGCTATTCCACAAGAGGGAGACTTATTGATGGTAATAAGATTTTTGGGAAGTCAAACTAAAGAGAATGATGAAAGCCAAAGAGAGAACATTTTCCATATAAGATGCCTTATTCAAGGGAAGATGTGCTCTTTGATTATTGATGGGGGAAGTTGCACCAATGTGGCAAGCACTCGCTTAGTAAGAAAACTTGACCTTAAAACTACTCCTCACCCTCAAACATACAAGCTTCAATGGCTAAGTGAGAATGGTGAGTAGATAGTGAATCAACAAGTGATGGTAAGTTTGTCAATTGGTAAGTATAAAGATGATGTTTCGTGTGCTGTTGTTCCCATAGAGGCCGGCCATATTTTATTTGGAAGGCCTTGGCAATTTGATAAGCATGCTATTCATGATGGTTTCACTAACAAGTATTCCTTTGTTCATAATTCCTTAAAGGTAACCCTTGTACCCCTTACTCCCAAATAGGTTTGTGAAGACCAAGTGGCCTTGAAGCTAAGAAGGGAGCAAGAGAAGAAAGACGTAAAAATAAAATCAAAGGGGGAAGCAAAGAATAGGAACCAAGAGCTTGTAAATGAGAAAAAAATGAATGTTTAATTGCTAGGGAGAGTGAGATTAAGAGGGCTTGCTTTGCAAAGCAAGAGATGTACATTTGCATACATAAGGACTTGTACCTAAATTGTAACTCTAACCCTCTACCTGGTGAAGTTGATTCTCTTTTGTAGGACTTTGAAGATGTCTTTCCAAAGAGTGTCCCTCCCGGACTACCACCCTTGAGGGGGATTGAACATCAAATGGACTTCATCCTGAGAGCCTATTTGCCCAATAGGCCCGCCTATAGGACAAATCCTGAGGAAACTAAGGAAATTCAGAAACAAGTGGAGGATTTGATGCAAAAAGGATAGGTGAGGGAAAGTTTAAGTCCTTGTGTCGTGCCTGTCATACTTGTCCCCAAAAAGGACGGCACTTGGAGAATGTGTACTGATTGTAGGGCTGTAAATAATATAATTATAAAATATAGGCACCCCATCCCTAGGCTAGATGATTTGATTGATGAATTGCATAGTATATGTTACTTTTCCAAAATGGATTTAAAAAGTGGGTACCATCAAATTAGGATAAGGGAAGGGGATGAGTGGAAGACATCCTTTAAGACTAAGCATGGATTATATGAGTGGTTGGTGATGGCTTTTGGGCTTACAAATGTGCCTAGCACCTTTATGAGGTTGATGAACTATGTGTTAAGAGAGTTTCTAGGCAAGTTTGTAGTAGTTTACTTTGATGACATCCTGATCTATAGCATAACTTTAGAAGAGCACCTAGAACACCTTAGGGCTGTGATGAGTGTAGTTAGAAAAGAAAAGTTATATGCTAATTTAGAGAAGTGTGTCTTTTGCACCGACCATGTAGTGTTCCTAGGCTTTGTTGTGAGTTCTAAGGGAGTACAAATAGATGAAGAAAAGATAAAAGTCATTAGGGAGTGGCCTACCCCTAAGTCTGTGAGTGAGGTAAGAAGCTTTCATGGGTTATCCAGCTTCTATAGAAGGTTTGTAAAAGATTTCAGCACCATAGCTGCCTCTTTAAATGAAGTTGTTAAGAAAAATATGAGGTTTAGGTGGAGGGAGGATCAATAGACAAGTTTCAACACACTCAAAGATAGGCTCACTCATGCACCCATACTTGCATTGCCTAATTTTTCTAAGTCTTTTGAACTTGAGTGTGATGCATCAAATGTTGGGATTAGGGCTATTTTATTACGAGAGGGTCACCCTATTGCATACTTTAGTGAGAAATTGCATGGAGCTATTTTAAATTACTTCACCTATGATAAAGAATTGTATGCACTCATAAGGGCTTTGCACACTTGGCAGCACTACCTTTTGCCAAAAGAATTTGTAATTCACAATGATCATGAGTCACTAAAATATTTAAAAAGGCAAGGTAAGCTTAATAAGAGGCATGCCAAGTGGGTGGAATACCTTGAACAATTTTCCCATGTGATCAAACACAAGCAATGAAAGCTAAACATAGTGGCTGATGCGCTTTCCAGGAGGTATACCTTATTAGCTACTCTTGAAACAAAAATGCTTGGTTTTGAACACATAAAGGAGTTGTATGTGCATGATGATGATTTCTCCAAGATGTATGCTGCATGTGAAAAAGGGGCGCATAGGGGGTTCTTTAGGCAAAATGGGTATTTATTCAAAGAAAAATGTTTGTGTGTGCCTAAGAGCTCTTTGCGTGAATTATTGCTTATGGAAGCTCATGAGAGGGGATTAATGGGTCACTTTAGGATCCAAAAGACTTTAGATATGTTGCATGAGCATTTTTATTAACCTGACATGAAGCATGATGTGCATAAAATATATGATAGGTGCATTGTTTGTAAAAGAACCAAATCAAAGGTAATGCCTCATAGACTCTATACTCCTTGCCTATTCCTGATTCCCCTTGGACTAACTTGTCTATGGACTTTATGCTAGGTTTGCCCCACTCAAAAAAGGAAGAGACTCTATTTTTGTGGTGGTGGACAGATTCTCTAAGATGGCCCACTTCATCCCCTGCCATGAGGTGGATGATGCCATTCATGTAGCAGACTTGTTCTTCAAAGAAGTGGTGAGGCTTCATGGAATGCCCAAAAGCATAGTCTCAGATAGGGACTCAAAATTCCTAAGCCATTTTTGGAGGACCCTTTGGAACAAGCTTGAAACTAGGCTACTCTTCTCTACCACTTGCCACCCACAAATCGATAGGCAAACTGAGGTGATGAATAGGACCCTATCGACCTTGCTGCGATTAATCATCAAAAGGAACATCAAAACCTGGGAAGAATGCTTACCTCTTGTTGAATTTGCTTATAATAGGGTTGTGCATGCTAGTACAGTGTTTCTCCTTTTGAGATTGTATATGGTTTTAATCCCTTCACCTCCCTTGATTTACTGCCTCAACCTAATGTTTCTTCTTTAATTCATAGGGATGGATAGGCAAAAACTGAATATGTGAGGAAGCTCCATGAACAAGTCAAGACTCAAATTGAAAAGAAGATGGAGCAATATGCTAAGCAAGCAAACAAGGGAATGAGGCAAGTTATTTTTGAACTAGGAAATTGGGTGTGGGTGCACATGCGAAAAGAAAGGTTTCCTTTGCAAAGGAAATCTAAGCTCTTACCTAGAGGAGATGGACCCTTCCAAATCTTAGAAAGAATCAATGACAATGCTTACAAAGTTGACCTACTAGGTGAGTATAGGGTTAGTGCAACATTTAATATGGTTGACTTAAGTCCTTTTGATATAGGTGATGAATGATTAAATTTGAGGATGAAATCTTTCGAAGGGGGAGGGCATGATGGAGACCAAGGAAGCTCAAGTGGAAGCCAAACGGGCCCAATGCCCAAAGATGAATTGCGAGGACTTGGAGGCCCAATGACAAGGTCAATAGCTAAGAAGGCTAAGGAGGATTTGGACAAAGAAGTCAACCACTTTCTCTCACTCAAGCCCATTCCAGAAAAAGAAGCACTCAAGATGGTCCAAATGATCCAAGTTGATGAAGGGCCCAAATATGGGGGCATGATTTCTTCTTAGTCAATTTTATTTAATTATGTATTTGAACCTTTTAATTTTCTCAGTTTTAGTTCTTATTTTCTTTTTAGGATAATTTTGTAATAAGGGCCTATTGATTGGGCTTAACTTACGCATAGTAAAATTAGGGATTCCAATTGGGCCTGGGCCACATTTACACTAGGATTAGGTTTAAAAATGTGCTAGCTTGCTACCTCTTTTAGCTAGACCTAGTCGCATACCTAATGTCTATAAATAGGCTTGTGTTTACTATATTTGACACTTTTTGAATCAGAGAATAATATTACACTCTTTGTGAGTTTTGAGAGCTTAGTTCTCTTGGGTTCTTGGTAGAGCCATCTTGGTTCTTATCAAAGGTTTCTTTACCTTTGTGGTGAATCTTCGCTTGAGTTATCACTCTCCAAGAGTGTGGCATCTTCTTCCTTCCATTCCTTTTCTTTCTCCATCTTTTCCATTCTTTGTTACTGTTCACGCTACTGTTCACCATTCATTCTTTTATTTTATTATTTTAAAAAACACGAAATTAATTCAAGAATGATCCGTAAAAATAATATGCATCCAACTTGGATCATATCATAGTATATGGTGAGGTTTGAGGAGTTATCCAAGTTTTCTTTTTCCTTTCAGTACAATCCAGATGATAATTGAAAGTATGTGAATTTTGAGATGGGTTTGAGAGAGAGCATGAGGAGATTGGTGAAGCCTTTCAAGATCCAAGATTACCCTTCCTTAATCAACAAATGTAGAGTTGTTAAACTTTTCAGTTTGAGGCCACAACAGGAGCATCGATCATACGACTACTATAGGCAGAAAAGTTTGGATGATAGGTCCGAGAGGAGTGCTCCACAGACTAGGGATTAAAAGGACAAAGGAAAGTAAGTTTAGAGGGACGATCAAGTTCAAAGGTGTACTAAGTGTGGTAGACACCATGAGGATAAAGTTTATTTAATGGACCAGATAACATGTTATAAGTGTGGCAAGACGGGACACTACGCCAAGAGTTGTCCTCAAAAGAAAGAGGGTAAACCAGACACCAGGCCCACAGCCCAGAGGAGAGTCTACATTCTGCAAGGCAAGGAGACAACACAGTCTCCAGGTTCAGGAAAAGGTGAGTACATGGTTGTACTTGTTGAGTAGTTTTGTTTTCTTAATTTTTGGTTGTGCTTGTGTTGTATGTGAGTTGTTTAGGACTTCTTACTTAAGGTAAACCAAATTTTGGGGACAAAATTTTTTAAAAAGGAGGGGAGTAATGTAACACCCTTGGAAACATGTTAGACTTGGAAATTATTACAAAGGTAGCCTAATACTTGCTTAACATACTTGTTGAATTTTGTGACTTTCTGAGCACGTTTAGTCACTTTACTGTGGTACTATGTGTGAAATATAGCTATTATTAGCCTCGAAATTAGTTTAAACTACTTAGTTAATGGAAATAAATGTGGAGAATTTTTTTCTAAGTCAAATGTATGGAAGAGGATGTAGTTGAAATTTGAGGTTAATTGGAGTTAGTTTGACATTTTTAAGCGTACTGCATGTGTGTTTTAATACCGAATTGACTACCGGCAGATATGAAAAATTATGAAAATGGTAAAACAAGATTTTTTTATGAATCCTAGGATTTATTTAAACTTGTTGGAAGTTAGGAAACTTGATTTGGGAAAATCTAAGTGTTCTTAGCAAATCAAAAGTTTCAATTAGTCACTTGAGTGACTAAATATCCACACGGTTCACTTGTTGCTGTTGCCTTGTTATTGTGTGTCTTTAAATGAGATATTTTCTCTCATTTCTCATCACATTCATGACTGCAAGCTGGAGAAACCAAGGGGAGATCAAAGAAAGGTGCAAAAGGAGGACAAGCGTCAACCAAAGAGGAGGAAGAAGGAAGTGGTTGAGAGGAGTTACTTAGTGACTTCATTTCTAGCCATTAAAGGTAGGGGGAACTCTGTTCTTACTCATCCTTCTATTTGTTTCATCTTGTTCTTGATAGTTGGCTTGATGTGAGAAATAGGTTTTGAGTGTGATTTGGTGTTTTTGGTTTGAATCTTGTTGGAGGCCTTGAGGATGACTTGTTTTTAAGTTGTTGGATGCATAGAGATGAATTTTCAGCTCTTAGATACCTTTGGTTACCATTTGAGTTAAAAATGGGGTTTTAGGGTTTAAGGGGTTGATTGATTCATAGGTGCTTGTTTGAGTGAAATTAAAGTTGTATAAGAATTATAATATGTTAATGGATATTGTATAAGGTTGGAAATCACTTGCAATTGAACTTTGAGTGATTGGAGGAGGGATTTGTTCCAATGGAACAATACCCGACACTATTTTTCTACAGAATTTTGTAGAAAAACAACTCACGCCGCAATGTGAGTTTCAATGGGTGAACTCGAGAGCAGCACACCGCAGTGTGAGTGGGCAGAGAGCTGTGTACCGCGACGTGGAAGAGCTGCGCCGAGGCGTGACTTCTAGACTTGGACCAGATTTGCTGTTTGATGCAATTGAGCTTTTTACTGGTGTAGTTTCTTCTTGTTTGCTTCTTAATGAGTGATGAGGCACTAATAGAAGTATTTAATGAAGTGTTTGTGTGGTGAAAGTAAATCAATTGGAATGTCAAATATTGTGATACTTAGTATCATTGTTGTTCATGCTTGAGATGAGATGAATGTAAACCATTGGGATAAATTGACTTGAAAGTAGACTATTACCAAGTAAGAACTCATGTTATTTGAGGTGACATTGTTCTGTGGGAATAAGCATATGGATAAATGAGCACTGAGTTATAAAACATATTTGTTATCTTGAATGATATGTGGAATTGATTTGCTACTTGAGTTTACATATTGAAATATATATATATATAAATATATATATATATATATATATATATATATATATATTTTATATATATATATATATATATATATAGTGATCTTTTGATAACTAATGTTTTCTTAATTTTAAAGTTAAAATGGGAATTCTGTTTTGGGAAGAAGTAGAGGATTTTTGCTTTTGACACTTTCCTACATTATAAAATTAGTTTTAAAATGAGATTTTTCCCCGAAACAGCTGGAAGTATTGTAATGACACAGTTTTTATTAAAACTACTGAGAATTCTTGGAATATCACCATTGTTGTATTATTTTCCATAATATTTCTAGGAAAAGCATCAGGAGCTAGAAGATAATGCGTGGAGACCAAGCTTAGTGAAAGATGTTCGTTTTAGAAATATTTGTATTTTTAGATGTATTTATGAGAATTTATGAATATCAAATGTATATTGTATATTCATATGTATATGTTTTGTACTAAAATCTGTACTCTTGTATAATATATGTAAGATATCCCAACCTTTATAGTCTCATATTTTTATATATCTCTTACATGTATTTTCAAACTTATTATACTTTATATAAGTGACATGCTTAATTCCTGTTACTAATGCATAATTCCGGATACGCTATTAGTATTAGAGTTAAGGATGTTACATTATGGTATCAGAGCAGTTCATCATGTTGAGCCAGGGTATGGACTAGCTTTGCTTTGTTATGCATTTGTCTTATCTTGATGATAAGATGCATAGGTAGAATAACATAACAACCTTGAGTTTGGATTTTTATAGTTAACTGTCACACTGATACATAATATTGAGCCTGATCAACTCAATATATAATGTGTTGTGTGTGCAGGAAACTATGGCATTGATCAGGCGAACTCATGGCTGAGGTAATAGAGCTCTTGCTAGAGATAGAAACAATGCACCAGATATGGTAGAAGCATTTAGAAATATAGTTGATGCGAAGAGGGATATGACTAATAGAATAGTGGAGGAGATAAGAAATAACCTTCATCCAGCTCAACCTGGACCAGCACAACCTGCCCTAGTGAATAATGTAGTTCTAGGTGAGAATCAAGATTTTCATAAGTTGTCAGAGTTCAGGAAGGTGAATCCCCCATCCTTTAGAGGGGAGTATGATCCAATAAAGGCAGCAAAATGGAATAGGGAATTGGAGAAAATATTTATAGTAATGAGATGCACTGATGATCAAAAGGTGTCATTTGCTATTTATATGCTACAAGTAGAAACTGAGTTTTGGTGGGATGGTGTTAGAAGATTAAAGGAAGCTGCTGGAGTTTAGATAACTTGGGAAGTATTCAGGAATGCTTTTCTGGACAAATACTTTATGATAAATCTACAAGAAGAGAAAGAAATGGAATTTCTAGAGCTCAAATAGGGAAATATAACAGTTGGTCAATATTTGGTGAAATTTGAGGAATGGACGAAGTTCTCATCATACTTTCGGTATAATCTAGATGAAAATTAGAAGTGTGTGAAATTTGAGACCGGATTGAAGGGTGAAATTAGAAAGATGGTGAGACCTCTGGTGATTAGGGATTTTCATGCTCCAGTAGATAGATGCAGAATCATGGAGTCAGAAAATTCCAAGCCACAGTTTGAGTATAGACAGCAAAGCTACCAGAAGAGAAAAAGAGAGGATGAGGAATTAGAAAGGAATGCTCCACAACCAAAGACTTAGCAAGATAAGGGAAAATAGGTGCAAACGGAATCCTCTAGACCGAAATGCCCTAAATGTGGAGGGAATCATGGAAGCAGGCCTTGTTTAGCAAATCAGATCGTATGCTTTACGTGTGGTAAGATGGGCCACTATGCTAGAGACTTCCTTTAGAAGCAGCAGGCAAAGCCGACTACTAGACCTAAGACTACAAGGAGAGTGTACATTTTAAAAGGCAAAGAGGTAATCCAATTCTCTTACTCAGAGTAAGGTGAGCATAGAACTCAAAATTCTTCTTTTATGTGGAAAAATTAAAGGTATTTGGAGGGTAGACTTTAGTAAGATATGAGAGTATTTGGAATCTCATATCATATAAGCAAATTTTGAAGACAAATTTTTTTAAAAGTAGGGAGAATTGTAACATCCTCTCCCTAACCTAATGATCCTAATCAGGGTTATAGAAGCTCAGTACTACTGGTAAGAGTTATCTGTTAATCTGGGTAATTTTCTGAACTAGTTTGACCGTAATTCTATAACACTGAGTACAAGAGAAAAATTAAAGTATCTGTAGAATCAGTTGATATAATGGAAATAAATATGAAAAATTATTTCGTAGCTAAGAATCATTGATAAGAGTTGTAAAAAATTTTGGAGAATCAACAGAGCAAGTTTGGTATTTTTAGGGATACCAAAGAGGAATTAAGGGAACAGTAACGTAACAGTCAAGTATCTCAAAAAATTATGAAATTTCTTAGAGGTGACAAGTAGAATATGGAGAATATTTTGGTATAAAAAATAAGTTAAGTCAGATATATTTACTTACCTTACATGTTCGATTTAATTTAAGAAAAGTAGTGCAGCTTACTTGGTAAATAGCAGTATATGAAAAGTTATGAAAAAATAGATCTGAGAACTAAGATGAGTCCTAAAATTTTCCCTAATCCTTATGGATACTTAAAAACTCAACTTTAGAAGATTAAAGTATACATAACAAATATAAAAATTCCAGCATAAAATTTTTGTTACCAAACTTGGTCATCCGCCGGCATAAATTTCTCGGTCGCGCTATTTGTCCATCTAAAATACATCCAACTATTGTCCACCGTATGCTAATATTTTCATTTCAAATTTCTCATTTCCCGCTTCTTGGATTCACCAGAAACTGATATAGATTAACTTATTTCTAATGTATTAACCAGTTAATTTTGCTTTCACCAATTAATGAGATTCATCACACATTACATAAAAGTGGTTAATCACTATAGGTTTCTGGTAAATCTCATTAATTGGTGGATCTAAATTAACTTGTTAATATATTAGAAATAAGTGGTTAATCTAAATCAGTTTCTGGTGAATCCAAGAAAGAGTTCCCAATAATGAATAATTGGTTAATACATTACATAAAAGTGGTTAATCACTATAGGTTTCTGGTGAATCTCATTAATTGGTGAATCCAAATTAACTAGTTAATACATTAGAAATAAGTGGTTAATCTATATCAGTTTCTGGTGAATTCAAGAAAGAGTTCCCAATAATGAATAACTGGTTAATACATTACATAAAAGTGGTTAATCACTATAGGTTTCTGGTGAATCTCATTAATTGGTGAATCCAAATTAACGGTTAATACATTAGAAATAAGTGGTTAATCTATATCAGTTTCTGGTGAATCCTAGAAAGAGTTCCCAATAATGAATAACTAGTTAATACATTACGTAAAAGTAGTTAAATACTATAAGTTTCTGGTGAATCTCATTAATTGGTAAATCTAAATTAACTAGTTAATACATTAGAAATAAATAGTTAATCTATATCAGTTTCTGGTGAATTCAAGAACCAGGAAATGAGAAGTAGGAAATTAACTAGTTAATACATTAGAAATAAGTGGTTAATCTATATTAGTTTCTGGTGAATCCAATAAGCGGGAAATGAGAAACGAGGAATTAATAGGTTAATACATTAGAAATAAGTAGTTAATCTATATCAGTTTCTGGTAAATTCAAGAAGCGGAAAATGAAAAATTTGAAATGAAAATATTGACATACAAAAAAGTCAACAAACATACGTACGGAAGCATACGGTAAATAAAAGTTGGAGTATTTAGTTGGACGAGAAACGTTTTCCTAAATTTCTCTAGACTTTTCTACTATTTCATACACACTTTTTCTTCATCTTTTCATGTTTTACACCCATTCTCTCCTCTGTTACGGGACCAGCAGAAGATACAAGAAAGGAGGCCACTATATCACCATCCAACTTTCATTTTTCCATCTTCCATTATCACCTTCATCTAAACTTGTTCTTTCTTGCTTTTCTTCATTATGTCTCACACAAACTCACACGGTTAAATCAACACAAAAACAGGGCAGCAGCTACATGAAAGAGAAAGGGGAGAAAGGAAGGAAAAGGAAGTAAAGAAAAAGGAAGGAAATTCAAAGGAGCAAGGCTAAAGTATCAAGGAGGAAAGGTAAAGGGGGAAAACTTGTTTTCTTCAAACTTATTAGTGTGATTTTTGTATAGAATTTTCTTCTGCATAAAATTCCATGGATGCTTAGTTGAGAAGCTTTTATGGATATGGTTATTAAATTTATATATATATATATATATATATATATATATATGTGTGTGTGTGTTTAAAATTAATTTGGACTGTCTATGAAAATGAATTTGTTACCATGGGTGGAGAAACATGTATATACATATATATATATACATATATATATATATATATATATATATATATATATATATATTTCAAACTAATTTGGATTGTCTATGAAAATGAATTTGATACCATGGGTGGAGAAACATGGATTTTTGTGGAGTGTGTAAAGTGAATGTACTAAATAGAGAATCGGTGAAATGAAATCTGGATGAAACGTAATTGCAGAATTGTATCTGCTATATGATATTCAAATAGCATTTAAGCTATTCAAACAATCGTGTTTAATAAAATGAAAACGTGAAGTTCTGAATGAGGAGGCATTGAAAATTATTCGAATAACTAAATGTTATTCGGATAACTTGACTTGATATTGTGTAATTCAAAGAATGTTTCTCGTAATACAATGCCTTCATAATACTTTTACGTTCTGCTAAGTAATTTAATATAGTGAAGGCTATTCAAATAACCTGATATTAGTTATTCAAATAAATGTTTATGTAATATAAATATATGTTTATGTGATATAAATGTATATTTGACATAAAAGTTGTGTGATGCACACATAATAGTGTCATAAATAGTTGGGGTGAACAACCTAAAAGTAGACTGTTGTCTAGTTGGATAGAATATGTGAAATAGGTCTGTGTGACACACGTGTGGTAGCGTCATAAATTGGTTGGAGTGTTCCAACTTAAAAGCAGACTATTACCATGGCTCAACAATATACTTGAAATAGTTTTGTGTGACACGTGTTTGGTAGTGTCATTGATAGGTTGGGATGAACTGGCCTGAAAGCAAACTATTATCAAGTAAGAACACAAATTATTTGAGGTGACCTTTGTTCTGTGGGAATAAGCATATGGATAAACGAGCATTGAGTTATAAAACATATTTGTTATGTTGAATGATACGTGGAATTGATTTGCAACTTGAGTTTACATGTTGAAATGGGAATTCTGTTTCGAGAAGAGGAATGATAGGATTTTGGCTGTTGCCACCTTCCTACGTTATAAAATTAGTTGTAAAATAAGATTTTTCCCTGAAACATCTAGAAGTGTTGTGATGACATAGTTTTTATTAAAACTACTGAGAATTCTTGGAATTCTCACCCTTATTGTATTATTTTCCATAATATTTCTAGGAAAAGCGACATGTGCTAGAAGATAATGCGTGGAGACCAAGCTTAGTGAAAGATGTTCGTTTTGGAAATATTTGTATTTTTGGATGTGTTTATGAGAATTAATGAATATCAAATGTATATTGTATATTCATATGTATAAGTTTTGTACTAAAATATGTACTCTTGTATAATGACATGTATAATATATGTAAGATATCCCAACCTTTACAGGCTCATATTTTTATATATCTCTTACATGTATTTTCAAACTTATTATACTTTATATAAGTGACATGCTTAATTCTTGTTACTAATGCATAATTCCAGATATGTTATTAATACTAGAGTTAAGGATGTTACACCAAGCACCTCCCCACCCGTGTGTGCGCTCTGTGGCCCAAAGGTCTGAGCTCGCGGTTCAGGAGTAGCCCTACTCACCACCTTCATTGTTAGTGACACAACACGCTACAGTGGATCCTGAACAATGTATCATGGAGTATTAGGAGCTTTATGCCCCTAATAGAGGTGCAACAAAGGCAAATAACAGACGTCCTTGGTGTGGTGAACGTGGAACATGTAGCGGAACACAATCCTAGAGCTCGCATGGAATTAGCACTATAGAGAGAATCCTAATCATGTGTGAACAAGGGCCCACAAAGAGGGCATGATCCCTCTGTGACTTTAGGCCCCCCCACTAGGGGCCTAATATCAATTTGTCCACTCATTCTCTAACTTCATCATGGGAGTAACATTCCTGAAGGGATTCAAAGTCCCAATGAGCATAGAAGCCTTCAATGAGACTATGGACTCGCAAGAGCACTTTGATGCCTTTATGTCATCTATGTTGCTCATGGGGGGAACCAAACTTATAATGTGTCGTGCCTTACCAACCATCCTTAAGAAGGCTACTCTTAAGTGGTTCGTTTCCCTTCCCCTGAAGTCTGTCAATGATTTCTTAGAGTTGGCAACGAAGTTTTGGCTCATTTCACCACGATCAAAGCATAACCTAAGACCTCGGCCAGTTTCATCAACTTCAAGTAGGGAAGTTACATTAACCTCAGCCTAAGCCTTTACGCTTCCATCGCTGAGATGGTTACAACCCTAGATGGTGCACGACCTCCTCGGTGGATAGATCCTCACACCAAGAACAACCGAGATGCAAGTTAAGGGAAGATTCCTTATAAAGGGATGAAAGGTAAGACAATGAGATTACCAAGACCATCAACACCATATCAATGGGATTTTCTAGAGGTGGACATATAAGAACTACAAGGAAGAAACACTTGAAGGCGATACTAAGTGTAGCTTCATGAATGATTTGTAAGAAAGAAAGCAAACCTCGAAAAGCACCAATGATTAGCTTCTTCGACAAAGATGCAGATGGAGTGATTTCAGGCCATGACAACCCTATGGTTATTTCCAGAGTCATTGCTTTTGTACGCATTCAAAGGATCTTTGTAGACTAAGGAAACTCCGTGGATATTCTATTCATGGATGCATTTCGGAACCTAGGTTTACCAAAGTTTGACTTAGTCATATTTGATGAGGACTTGGTAGGATTTACAGGAGCTAAGGCTCAATTAGAAGGACATATCAATCTTTTATCTTACCTTAGGAACAAACCTGCTAACCAAAATGGTTAAGTTCCTAGTTGTTGATTGCCCATCCATCTATAATATAATTTTGGGAAGACCTTCTCTGAACCAGTTTGGAGCCATCGTGTCCACTCACCACCTTATTATGAAGTTCATAACAGTGGACAATGAGGTGACAATAGTGAAGGCAAACCAAACTACGACGAGGAGCTGCTACAATGCTAATTTGTAATTTCTATAGTTCATGCCCAAAACTAGACAACGAACCACATCCCAACCTAAAAAAATACTCCATTACCATCTTATTGACTAAAATCAAAGTCCAAAATAATTTGAAGGAGAAGATTCCTCAACCAAATGGATAGCAGATAGAGGTTCAAATCGAATCAAAGCCCTATCAAGTCACAAAGATAGGGGCAAGCCTCCCAAAAGAAGAACGAGTGAAGCTAGCTAGTTTTTTTTTTCATTTATTGGTATTTCTGCATACCAAACTAGTATCACAAAGGAAGATGAGGTACGACCTAAATGCTAGAGAGCAATTGAGGAAAAAGTAAAGGAACTTCTTAATGCCAAATTCATTAAAGAAATCACCTACACCATGTGGCTATCTAATGTGATTTTGGTGAAGAAATCTCATCTATGGATGCCTATTCAGGAGCCAAATCATAATGCATCCAAAGGATGAGGAAAAAACTATCTTCATAATGGAGTAAGCTAGCTACTGCTACAAGGTGTTGCCCTTTAGATTAAAAAATGTAGGGGCCACCTATCAAAAGATGATGAATAATGTCTTTGAGGAGCAAATTGGAAAAGTGATGGAAGTGTGCATAAATGATATGATTGTCAAGACTCCTACCATGGAAGATCATACTTAAGCCCTCAACAAAGTTTTCAAATAGTTAAGAAAACACAACATGAGGTTGAATTTAGAGAAATGCGCCTTCAGGGTCTATGCCGAAAAGTTTTTGGGGTTTATGTTTACATATCAAGGTATTACCCAGATAAATGCCAAGCCATCATCAATATGTAAAGCCTGGTATGTGCTAAAGAAACTCAACTACTCACAGGATTGATAGCAGCATTCACTAGAATCATGGTCAAATTGGCATAAAATTCCTTTCCTTTCTTCAAGATCCTAAAGAAGGGAAAAACATTGAGTGCACTCCGAAGTGCAAAGAAGCTTTCTAAGTTTTGAAAACTTGTACTTGCCATATGTCTCATCTTGGTAAGGCCTGAATTGGGAGAAACTCTTTACTTATACCTCTTAATCAACAAGGAAGTAGTCAATTCAGTCCTTGTTGGAGAAACAAATGAGGGGCATAAGCTAGTTTATTTCATCAACAGAGCTCTACAAGTACTCGAGATCCATTATTAGAGAATTGAGATGCTAGTCTTTGCCCTTGTCACATTGACTAGAAGGTTGAGACAGTATTTCCAGTACCATATTGTGATCATGAGGATGAACCAACCAATTAGAAAAATCCTATATAGGCCCGAGCTAGCGGGAAGAATGATAGCTTGGTTAGTTGAGTAATTAGAATTCGAGATTTTGTACGAACTAAGGAAGGCCATCAAGGTTTAAGCCTTGTCTAATTTCATGCTTAAGTTCACTCATTGTCTGACGTTTGCACAAAAGAGCGAATAGATCATCAATATTGATAGTGCATCCAACCCAAAGGTCAGTGACGTCGGTATCTTCCTAGAAAACACAGAAGGTGTTACTATGGAGTAGTCCCTGAGATTCGTTCAAACAACTAGGCCGAGTATGAGGTAATGATTGTGAGGCTTCTTATGACAAAGGACCTCAGGGCCACTTGGGTGAGATTGTGTAGCGACTCATAATTGGTGACATCCCAAGTCCTAAGTGATTTTTAGGCCAAATATTCCTCTTTATAGAAGTATATATTGAAGGTAAAACAACTTATGTTAGACTTTGCTATGGTGAAGATAGACCATATACCCCGAGAGCATAATTTTAGGGTGGATATATTATCCAAACTAGCCGGTACCAAAAGCCTAGCGAATAATAGGTCAGTTATTCAAGAGGCACTTCCAACACCCAGCATAGTAGACTGCGAATTAGTGATGGCAATAGAAGAAGACAGTAGTTGGATCAAGCCCATTGCGACTTAACTCTGGTGTAACATCCTAATACCCATAACCTAGTATATTGCACATATACCTGGATAAGCAGTATTAGCTATGTCACTTTTAACCTAAACAACCAACTAAACCCATATCATTCATACACAATTAGTAAATTTGGAGAGCCTGGTCAAAAAAAAGCCATATATATACATGATCAGCCTCTTGAGGCAAACTGTAATACATAACTTTTATAACTCAAGGTAGCAGGAAATAAATATACAACATATTTATTGCAAGAAATACAATAAACTATGCTAGTTCTTCTACTTCTTCTACTTTCCTTACATATACCTGGATTTACATGGAATCACAATCGGGGTGCGAAATCACAATTTCTCAGTATATGCAATTCCAAAACCAGCAGTTAATTATTTAACAACAAATAACCATCTGAGCACATAAGATTAAGCTTGCAATAGATAATTGAGCCCCTGCTCAAACACTATCGAAATATATACACATCCTATGTAACATTCACAAGGCAAGCTATAAATCTATCTCACGCTAAAATCGAACAATCAATGATATCAAATAACTGCCCATACAATCGTAAGATATCATCAATAAGCAACCATCAAACAAGCATTACAACTGCCCATACAACGGCTAACTAATGCAATGCTTTATGATATGATGTATGATTATGCTCACACAAAGTCCTACTAATATAATGATACAATGCAAATGCAAATTTTGTTATTAGAAAACACATGCCATTTACTTGTTTCCCAGGAACCTTCTATTCCTTTGTATATACTGAGCAAGTTAGGCCTAACCAGCACAAACCTATTTGGTAATAGGTGAGTATCTTCCTCTCATAACTGTAAGAGTATTACTACCACCCCCATACCGGTAACCTTGACTATACAAGCAAACCTGTAAGGAGAATTTGGATACAACACCTCATTCTCAGGTCCCATGGTTGTACACACCATCTAAGGTTACAATACATAGGAAACAAGATATAGCAAGTTTAAAAAGAAGATATACAATGTATTTCACAAATACATTTAAACATCACTAGGTCCTTACCAACCAAGTGACTACGGAAAACTAGCAAACTTCCCAGCTGAGCTCACTTACTGCTTAAGGAGCAAAGTCATGTTTCTAGTACTTCCTATTTCTCAACCTCGTCTCTTAAGGGAGTGAAATGTCATCCATGCATCTTCAACTCTACT
Source organism: Ormosia semicastrata (assembly GCA_029884595.1). Classification (NCBI taxonomy): domain Eukaryota; kingdom Viridiplantae; phylum Streptophyta; class Magnoliopsida; order Fabales; family Fabaceae; genus Ormosia; species Ormosia semicastrata. The sequence continues at coordinate 65,119,750 of JAQQTO010000060.1, forward strand.
TTCCTCTCAAAGAAGCAACCTATACATGATAACATAACCAACAAGCCAAGCACACTAAGCTTACTATACCTAACACCCACTTCATCACTTCACCAGTGATTCACAAGGCAACCTCCTGTTGCTCAAGGTTTTAGGTATTGACCTATGGCATTCTACTTCACAAAGGATACCTAAGGTTTCACAAATCCTACCACAAGGTTCACCTTATCACTAGCAAACATGCACTTTTGGCTCAACTCTATCACATAAAGGAACTAATTCATATTTCTAGCATATCCTCAAGTTCAACCTTTAAGAACAAGAGAACATACACCAACTATGCATCTTAAACTCAACTTTAACCCTAAAGGAGTAAACTATGCATATAGATAGGCACACTATACCAAACAAACCCAAACTAGTTGTTTCTAGTACACCTTGTCTTAATTTCTCAAAGTCCTTTACTTAAGGTAAGTGGTTATTCTTTCCAAGAACTACCACTAGTTGTGTCTTAACACTAATGGTCTTGTATCTAGAACCCCACACCATCACTTCATAAGTGATTCCAAAGTCAACCTCATGTTGAACAAGGTTCTAAACACTACCTTATTGCATTTCACCATACTTGGATGCTTAAGGTTTCCAAGATTATCCTATGGCATTCGTTCACACCATGGAAGCATAAGGTTTCCTAGGGCTTCAAACCTTTGAAAATGCCCTCATTGATTCTTGGGAGTTGATTACCTAGCTCAAACAAGTTCCTACTCTTGTCCAAGAACTAACATAAATCTATTTTTGATAGGTCCATAACAGGTTATCCCTCTTGGATAATCGGTTATGACCTTTAAATAGGCCAACTTTCTATTTTGCCTAACAGGTTATCACAGTTGATAATCGGTTAGAACCTCTTAAAAATGCCCCCTGGCATAAAAGATAATCGGTTATCCCTCTTGGATAATCGATTAGGACATTTAGAATGTCCTTTGGTAGCAATGGATAATCGGTTAGCACTACTGGTTAATCGGTTATCACATGTTATATCCTTCTGTCATAAGTGAATAACCGATTAGCCTCACTTGGCTAATCAGTTAGGCAGCTTTGTGAAAGGCTGCCAAGAGCACATAATTGGTTATGGGTCAACCATAACCAGTTATGCTATTGTATCTCAGTAGGAAGACAGAGTTTCACATGAGAAACTCCAACTCGCAACCCCCTTTCAACTCAAGAGCATCATTTTCCAACCCAAGTATTTTCAAAGCAAGTTCAAAGGGGTTCCATGAACACAATCCAAACCATTGAAATCATTGGGTCATGTTCATCCAGCTCCAACCTTTGGAAAAACTATCAAAAGCCATGAAAACCCCATGAACTAAGAGAAGGAAAGAAAAAAATGGAGTTTACAAGGACAACACCCCTACCTCTTGAAACTGAGATGAAGATCTTGAAGATGGCCAAGGATAGATCCAAGTTTTTCTCTTAGTTCCTCCTCCTTCTTCCTCTTCCTCCTCCTTCAATTTCCTCTTCTTTCTCTTCTCTTTTCTTTTGTGTTTTCATTTCTCACAGTTGTAAGTAGCAAAGTCATACCTTGCTGCTTATAGCAAAATTCCTATATTACTAAGAACACTTAGATTCCACCGAATTCAGTTTTCTAATAGCCAACAAGTTTATAATAAATCCTGAGATTCATTAAAAATCTTGTTGCACCATTGTCACATTTTTCTATATCTGTGACTAGTCAATCCGGTATTAAAACACACACCCAGTATGCTTAAAAATACCAAACTAACTCCGATTATCCTCAAATTTTAACTATAGTATAATTCACACATTTGTGACCAAGAAATAAAGTCTCCACATTTATTTCCACTAACTGAGCAGTTTAAGTCATTTTCAGGGCTAATAACAGCTATTTCTCACAAATAGTGTTACAGTAAAGTGACTAAACATGCTCAGAAAGTCACAAAATTAAACAGACATATTAAGTAGGTATTAGACAACCTCTGTATCCATATACAAGCCTAACATATTTTTCAGGGTGTTACATTTCTCCCCTCTATTTTAAGAATTTTGTCCCAAAATTCAGATTATCACATATCAGAAATGATATCACACTCGAAAGGATCACATATTTTCTTAGTGATACCTCACTAAACTTAAAAACAAACTAACAACTTAGTTTGTATTCGACCTACAAGATCCTTCTAATAAGTTCCCAACAAATGGCTAACATAAAAGAATACCCTGCATAGGATCAGAAGATAAAGTCTTCACTGTTCTAACTAGAGTTTACACCCTTCCTAAAGCTTGCTGCCTTAGATCGGGCATAACTCCCTGCCTGTGTGAACACCTCCTAGTATAATGCTCTGGTCGACCACTCACAAAGCAAACCATACAAGGTCTAATACCACATGGCCTTCCACATACCGGGCACTTAGGCTCTAAGGCTTCCACTTGAACTCACTTATCTTCATTGCCTTCTAAAGAACTAGATGTAGAAACACTTTCCTTATCTTCGTCTTCATGTTGTGGACAATTGGGTGTAGAAATACATTTCTCATATGCATTATCCGTCTGTATCAAACCCTTTAGGATCCCCTAAAAGATTTGACCACTTATAACCCTAAGAGTCTCATCTTCCTTTTGAGCTTCTAGAATCTGAGTCCTCAAGTCACCCACCATGTCCACTTGACTCACACTAAGACTATGTGGTAACACAGTTACTAAAAGGCTCATGTCCCTAAAACTCTTAAGAAGTTCACTCTCCCGGATCATCATCATCTGGGACATGTATAGGGATCTCCTACCAAGTGCATCAGCCATCACGTTGGCCTTACCCAGATGACACTTTAACTCCATATAAGAAATGTCTCTAAACTTTTAGGACAAACACTACCGCCGCTAACTCCAGATCATGAGTAGGGTCATTCTCCCTAAGAGACCTCAACTGCCTTGATGCATAGGCAATAACTCTCTTATGTTACATTAGAATACACCCTAGACCCATCCTTGAAGTATCACAACATACCTTAAAGTTCTCCAAAAGATCCAAAATTACCAACATCTATGTAGTAGTTAACCCCAATAACACCTCTTGGAAACTATTCTTACAAACCGGAGTCCACTCAAAAGTACTACCTTTCCTACTCAAACTAGGCAAGGGTAGCACTAACTGAGAAAAATCCTATACGAACCTTTTATAGTACCTCACTAGGCCTATGAAGCTTCTGATCTCGGTTACAGTGGTGGGTTTCTCCCACTGCAACTGCATCATCCTTGCTTGGGTCCACAAAAATCCCACACTGAGATATCACATGTCCCAAACACCGCACTTGTGAAAGCCAAAAATCACATTTAGATAGCTTGACAAACAACCCATTCTCCTTAAGGGTTTTCAACACTATCCCCAGATGTGGTTCATACTCCTCCATTAACTAAGAATAGATTTAGAATATCATCAATAACACCATAACAAACTGATCTAGGTAGGGTTTAAAGATCCTATTCATATATCATATGAACACTGCCAGTGGATTCGCCAACCCAAAGAACATCACGAGATACTCATAATGTCCAGACATAGTCCTGAAAACGGTCTTAGGAATATTTTCTTCCCTAATCCGTATCTGATGATATCCAGACCTAAAATCAATCTCTGAGAAAATGTCAACTCCTCTCAGCTGATCCATTAGATCATCTATCCTAGGTAACAGATACTTGTTTTTGATAGTCACCATATTCAGCCATTTGTAATCCACACAAAGCCTCGTGGTACCATCAATTTTCTTTACTAGAACATAGGTGCTCCCCATAGAGAAACACTCGACCTAATGAATTATTTAACCAACAAATCCTTGATTTTCCTTTTTGAGTTATGCTAACTCTAGTGGTGCCATCTAATAGGATACTATAGAGATAAGTCACATTCCAGGCACTAAGTCTATAGAGACTGTAACGTTTTGAGAATGCCTGCAGGATCGATGAGTGTCCCCACAAACCAACACGAGTCTTTTCAGCGTGCTTTGTCTTCACTCACACGCATCCTAGGGAACTTCCCAAGAAGTCACCCATCCCACAAGTGCTCCAAGTCAAGCACGCTTAACTATGGAGTACTTATGTTCTTGGCTCCCAAAAAGAAGATGCATCTTGTTGATATGAGTGGTGCTAATCAATTCCTTTAAGTCATTCTCAACTATGCAGTCCCATACCTACATAGTCTCTGGATCCCTCTCAGTTCGGTGTGTATTCAGTTCATTCATATGTTCCTCTGCCTAGAAGCCTGCCAAGAACGCTCCTTGTCCGTGCTTCATCTTTTGCACTAGCGATCACTCCCCGCCCTCGTCAGCCCCGGGTGTCACATGCCCACCAGCTTCCGTATGGTTCGTCCCTGAACCACACCGTACTAGGAGAGGTCCCGCTCTAATACCATTTGTAACGTCTCGAGACTGCCTGTAGGATCGATGAGTGTCCCCATAAACCAACACGAGTCTTTTCAGCGTGCTTTGTCCTCACTCATACACATCCTAGGGAACTTCCCAGGAGGTCACCCATCCCACAAGTGCTCCAAGTCAAGCACGCTTAACTATAGAGTACTTATATTCTTGGCTCCCGAAAAGAAGATGCATCTTGTTGATATGGGTGGTGCTAATAAATTCCTTTAAGCCATCCTCAATTATGCAGTCCCATACCTACACAGTCTCTGGATCCCTCTCATTCCGATGTGTATTCAGTTCATTCATGTGTCCCTCTGCCTAGAAGCCTGCCAGGAGCCGCTCCTTGTCCGTGCTTCATCTTTTGCACCGGTGATCACTCCCCACCCTCGTCGGCCTCAGGTGTCACAATACTCCCGATTTGCTATGAACAATTAGATTTCTCCAAATCAAGTTTTCTTACAGCCAATAAGTTTAAAATAAATCACAGGATTCATAAAAAATCTTGTTGCACCAAAACCATCATTTTCTATATCTGTGACTAGTCAATCTAGCCTTAAAACACACAACCAGTATGCTTAAAAATAACAAACTAACTCTGATTATTCTCAAAATTTAACCACGTCAAATTCTACACATTTGTGACATAGAAACAAATTATCTACATTTATTTCCATTAGCTAAGCCATTTACGCTAATATCTGGGTCGTTTTAAGCTACTTTTCACCTTTTGGGTTATAGCAAAGTGCCTAAACTAACTCAGATTGTCACAAAAATAAACAAGCATGTTAAACAAGTATTAAGCTACCTCTGTAACTATTTACAAGTCTAACATGTTTTAGAGGATGTTACAATAATGATAAAGAATAATGGTTTCCACGATTCCATGTAACAACATTCAATACGCACTGAACGCTCAGATACTTCACACCCTAAAATGCTCATATATATACTCAACAAGAGGACAAAGGTAGGACCTGTAACACCCCAACTTTTAGGATAATTACAATATAGTCCTAAATGTACTGTTTTATGAATTCTGTGAGTAGTAAATTGAATTTGACTATTTCGTGAGTGTATTTGACTATTGTATATGATTTGCTCCAAGCCAGCGAAATAATAATTTTTTGGCTGGAAAAATCTTATTTTAATTAATTAGAGTTGGGGATCTTACTAAACCCAATTCTGATTGATATATATGTATATTAATCTTTTAATTTTTAGGATTTAACTGTGTAATAAAATAATTTTATATTATTATAATATTATTTTATTTGACAGTACCTACTGTCTCAAAAATAGTAGAAATCTACTTCAAAATGACCATGGACCCTTAAAAGTCTGTGGGACTCGCGTTTAAAGTAGCAGTCAACAATTCTGACTAGACAAATTTCTAAGCCAATGGGAGCAAGTCAACAAAGGTGGATTGAAAAATTCTAACCAATAGGAATAGGTCAAAGAAAGAAGTATGGACTTTAATATGGACCGTTGGGTGAAAACTTAGTTAGGAAGCCTTTGATCTTAACCGTTGATCAAATCAATGGTGTGGATGTGAACTTGATTAGCAAGCATTGAATATTGGCCATGGATCTAATCAATGGATAGGAATTAAAGTTGAATTCAATGGTTAAGATTAAGTCAAACATAGTGGCTTGACTTTGCTTAGTAACTAATTAAACCTAATTTGGTTAATCTAATTACCTAATTAGCAAACTAAGTAAGCTAACTTAGTTATTAATAAGTTATAATCTAAATATTAATTAGATATCCTAATGTTATTTAGAGGCTATGATATATGCTAATATATATTAAACTAATTAGTTATATAATTAGAATGTTAATTAAATATTATTAGGAGACTTAACCTAATTAATTACATATTTATTTAGCATGGAATTTGTAACATCCCGAAAATTTATTATTTTGTTAAAAACGATCATTTTATAATATTTTCAATTTTTAAGAATTTTTGTGGAATTTTCTGGAGATGATGAATATTTTAATATATTCTTCGTTTTATGTGTGTCTTGAGTGGAGTAGGGAGAATAGAATATTTTCCCCGAGGAAATTTAGTAAACCTTGGACATCAACGTGTCAACGGGGATCTTACTAAACCCGAGTCCAGGGCACGATTTACGAGGTCTACATTTTGGGGTTTTATCGCTAGTGTAATAAATCATCTGTTGTATTTAATCAAGGAGACAAGCTTACTATGCACTTCGTAGAGAAGCGTGCTAAGCTTCTCAAGGAAGCTTCTTTGAATCATTTTTTATTATTTCTCTCTCTTCCTATTTTTGTCTTTGCACATTTGAATTAAGGGCTTAATTCATTCTGCACTCCACACATTTCCTCCTCCTGTACGTAGCACTCATCTTTCTCTCTTTCCATTTCTCCTTCCAGCAGCACCATCCCCCCACCTTCATATTTTCACCCTCCAATACCGTCACACTCCAGCACCATTTCGTGTTTGGAGAAACACCACACCTGAGGGAATCATCTTCAAAGTCCTACGTCTTCTTCATCTTCTTTTCCTCCACGGTTGAAGCTTAAAGGCTGGAACTTTAAGGTAAAGTCCTTAGCTTTTTCCCCATCTCTCCTCATTTTCGTAACCCACTGTCATTTTGATGACCATGGGTATCCATTTCAACATTTGATTCTGATTTTGGTGAGCTTGAATATTTAAGGATTTCTTGGGAGCTGAAAATATCATTTCTGACCAAAAGGAGCAGCCTTTCTTTGTGCTTCTCTAAGGTAAGAGGAAGACACTCCTCCTCAACCTCTCTTAGCATTTAGGAACGTCTCGTGATTTTGTTGAGGGTCTTTCTGCTTTTGTATGTTGTTTGTATGGTATATGTGTTATTTGATTGTTTGAGTTTTGAATGTACATATATATATAAATGATAACTGGATATATTGGAATGTGTAATATTGAAGGGAATGAGTTCCGAGAGATTTTCGGATAGTTACGGTGTTGAGCCCAGGATTTGGAAACTTAATGTGGAAAACTAGTAATAGTAAGAAATTTGGCCAAACTCGTCGAATATAGTGTCTTGATCTTTTGGTGATATGTCAAAATCCGTCGAATGAAGATTTCTGACCATTTTCGTCGAATGATAAAATCCGTCGAGTAAGGACCCATGACCAAACCTGTCGAACATGACAACCTAAAACCTGTCGAACGTGATAACCTAAAACCCGTCGAATAGAGTCCCTGGACACTTACAAGAAAATGACCCAAAGTCAATAATCGTCGAATTTGAGAGACAATGCCTGTCGAGTAGATGAATTTCTCCCGACCGTCGAAATTAGGGATTTCGACCAGTGTTCGTCGGTTCGACACTTGGGAGATTTTCTCCAACGTCGACACCTATACCCGTCGAATTGAGGTTGTTGCTGACCATCTGGAGGGTTCGACAGTTTTGATCTTCGTCCGACAGAACCCCCATCCGACAGTTTTGATTTCTTCGTCCGACAGAACCCCATCCGACAGTTTTGATTTCTTCGTCCGACAGAACCCCATCCGACAGTTTTGATCTTCGTCCGACAGAACCCCCATCCGACAGAAAATGATTTCTTCGTCCGACAGAACCCCATTCGACAGTTTTGATCTTCGTCCGACAGAACCCCATCCGACAGAAAGTGATTTCTTCGTCCGACAGAACCCCCATCCGACAGAAAATGATTTCTTGCCAATCCTGTTATAAAATGTGTTTCCCATTCTTTCCTCCTCCTGTTACATTATTCTTCGTCGAATGGCAACTTCAATCATTCATAAAACGTAGTCTCTGTCGAAGTCAAACGTATACCTATCACCCAACACCTAGCAATTGAAATCTGCAACTCAATTTGTGATTTCGACCGTGTAGTTTCCTGGACCCAAAAACCTTGGGATTAATATAGAGGAATATTAATCATAAATAAATGGGATGACTAGAAATTACTTAGGGATGCATAAGCAGGGAAGAACATGAGAGTGTGAGATTATAAGATCTTAGAATAACCTTCTAAGGGCATATGAATAAATTACCTAAGGGGAATTAAGTTAACTAAAAGAATTCCTTTAGAGGCAAACCCTGTAAGTAAAGCTAAACCTAAGCAAGAACTCATAATACGTTTTGAAAAGGGTATTGATCTATTTAATGACAATATTATGCTATTGTGGGTCCATGTGAGAGACCATTGACTGTATTAATTCTTACTTTGGCAAATTGTGACATATGATGGAATAGTATGTGATAATGATCATACCCGATTATGCATAGAGTCCGTATGCATTGTGATTTGTCGTTGGACTGTCGTAAGGCCTAGTTGCCTAGGAGTTGAACACACCTTAGTGCGGGTGCGAATAGACAAGTGGGGTCCGTAGTTGGCCTTGAGGGCGTTGGGGCGCGGGTGTTTCACAAAGGGCGAGTGGTAGCCCCTCCGGGACCGTGAGACAAACCGATGCAAACGCACCAACGATCCGACCGGCCACGAGTCCTATATCGAGATCTTGTGAGAATGCTTCGTTTGTATAAAGCCTTGTTGCGCAAAATGACCGATTATTTTCGGAAAGCACTTGTTTTTATGGCCGACGAGATACTAGCATGTCTCCCTGATCATTCTCTCCGAGTGTTTTGTGTCTAGCTCCATGGAGTAGGATCTTGGTTATTGAGGGCTCATGTGTATAGAGTCCGTGCATTACTTGCATTTATCATTATTATGGTCCGGCATTGATATATTGTTGATATACCTATGACCGCACGGAACTGTCTCGCTTGATTCATAACTTCGCTTCTTGAATGTCTATTACTATTCTTGTTGTTGTAAATGCTATGTGGGCGCTTTTGCGCCGTTTGGTTTCTTGATGCTATAATTGGTAATGATGGAAGGATGTCTTACCTCTTTTCCTTCCCGTCTTTCCATTTCGTTTATCGTACATTGCGTCTCATCGAAGACAACCGTGAGAACCGGAAGCTCCCAACTTTCCCTGGTTTTTGGCCTTACCTTGACTGAGCGACCACAGAAGACTATGGAGCCCCGTATGCACAGATTTTTGGGAGATGTACGTCTGACTTTCTTAGGAGGGCCGGAGTGCTGGTATATCAACTACAGTTCTGAACGCTGTGTCTACACGGGAGATGTCTCGATATCACTAGCCTGGAGACGCCACGAACCACCTGTCTTCACTGTTTGTATCGCCCTACGTTTGGAGTTTCTGGGCCACCGATCCGTGAGATGTGGGGCGATCGTTACTTCACTCCGAGAGAGGACTCTTTTCGTTCTACAGCTCGGGCCCCGTCCCGTGTCTCTGGCTATTCCTATGGTGATTTCCTCCGATGATGGGAAGATCCTGAGGAAGATCGAGGAAGTCCCCGAGGACGACCCCGAAGAGGACCCCGAAGAGGATCCCGACACGATTCCTCCTCACTTGAGGGATTGATGTTACTCGTAGCTACCGAAGGCTACCAAGATTTTATTTTGGGGGCCCGATGTTTTGTTTGTAGTGGAAATGTAAATTCGATACCGTGGGGATGTGTATGTAATACTTTGGGGCGGTATAGTTTTGCTTTTGATGTACCAGGCTTGTAACTAAATGTTCGATAAACTTATATATATATATATATATATGATGATGCGGATATTAATTCCTATGCATGTTTTACTTGTTTGATTTTTTATTTCCATTGATGTCTCGTCAACATGGTTACTAATTAAGAAAAAAAAAAAGTATATATATAACATAACCGCCAATTAAAATACCCAACTATAATCTAGTGAATATACGCGTCTTATTAAAATGGAATAGGGTCTCAACTCACCTAACTTTATTTCCGCATTGTAATCGACCATGTGACGTTCCCTTGGAAGAGGGCGTTACATTTTGGTATCGAGCCCCGGTTTATGTTTTTTGGGTTTTGTGGTTGAGTCCGTCTTGTTTGGCTTGTGTGTTCTCGAATGGTATTCGTAAAGGAGTAGTGTTTGGTATTCTTAGTGAATGCAACTGACTTTTCGTGTTTTCGATAATCTGAACCGAGAAAGTGAGATGGCACGAAGGGAAGACATGGCGGCAGCTATTACGGCCGATGCAAAGGATGGTCGAGGTCATAGCACAACAACCGAGCAAGCCGCACGACACAAGAGAGAGAGTTACGCAACAACAAGAGCGAGCCGCTCAACAGTTAGAGGCTAACTCGATGCTCGAATTTAGCAGAATTTCGACGCCATAATCCTCCTCAATTTAAAGGGGAATTTGATCCAGGACAAAGCTAGTCTGTGGATCAAGGAGTTGGAGAAGGTATTTCGAGGAATGAATTGCGCTGAGGGTAAGAAGGTGGATTATGCTACTTTTATGCTGGTAGGCAACGCTGAGAACTGGTGGAACGGAGTGCGGAGGATGCTAGAAGCTGCGAACCGAGAGATTACTTGGGAGTTGTTCAAAGAAAAGTTCTTGGACAAGTATTTTCCTGCGAGTGCAAGGCATGCGAAGGAGTCGGAATTCCTCAACCTACGACAGGGGAATATGACTGTTAGCGAGTCAGTGAGATTCGAAAATTTGTCACGTTTTCGACCTACTTTCGAACCAACCGGATGAGGCTTGGAAGTGCCGAAGATTCACGGAAGGATTGAGGTACGAACCGAGGAAAGTCTGTAATCACCTTGAGGATCAATGAATTCTCACAACTGCTGGATACTTTGTGATGTAGAGGCTCGGAGCAATCTAGAGATATGAGGAATAGAAACTTTGGGCCTGCGAGATTCCCAGAGAGGCGCAATAAACAGTGCTAACCGCTTCCTGGAAGAAGCCATACTCTCGACCAATGGGAAGTCACCAACAAGCCATGGGTGGAAGTTCTAGTGGAGGTTCTAGTGGGAACCAGGATCGGCCAAAACTTGGCATATCCCTCCAAATGCCTAAGTGTGGAAAGATCATCCGACAAGGGATTGTCCTATCAAAGGGATTATCTGTTTTCGATGTGGGAAACCCGGACACATCTACTGAGATCGCAATCAGCGAAGGTCGAACCTTCAATGAATCCTGCGAAAGCCAAGAAACCGCAATTTGGAGGACGAGTTTACACTATGAGCGGAGTGAAGCCTCCGAATCCGAAGATTTGATACAGGGAGAAGGCATCATAGAAGGTAATCTTTTAAGCTGCATCTTGTATGACTCTGGGGCAACCCATTCTTTTATATTGTATGACCGTGTGCAAAACCGAGTCTACCCGTGTCGTCCTTACCTTTTGACTTAACCGTTTCTACCCCACCGATAAACCGGTAGTTACTACCAAAGTTTGTCTAAAGCGTCCATTGATTGTTGAAGGTCGATCCTTTCTCGGTCGATCCGATTTGTTTACCTCTTTCCCAATTAGATATTATCCTAGGGATGGACTGGTTGTCTTCTAACCATGTTCTCGTTAGACTGTTCCAGAAAGACCATAGTTTTTCCCATAAATGAGAAATCTAGATTTCTCGACGGCCAACCGAGTTCAAGCTCTCTCGAAAGAAGGAGCTCACGGATACATGCTTCGTCTTCTTTGAAAATCGAGAACGAGGTTGATGTGGACACAATTCCGGTGGTGAATGAGTTTCCCGAAGTCTTTCCGAGAGTGTGCCCGGTTTACCACCGGCTCGAGAGATAGAGTTTGCTATCGACTTAGTACGGGAGCGGTCCGTGTCTATAACACCGCATCGGATGGCACCAACCGAGTTAGCCGAGCTAAAGAAACACTAGAAGAGCTTTTGGAAAAGCAATTTGTCGGTGCCAAGTGTGTCACCATGGGGAGCACCAAAGTCTTTGTTAGTTCGAAGAAGGATGGCACCTCAAGGTTATGTGTGGACTATCGGCGGTGAACAAAGTGACGATTAAGAACAAATATCCACTCCCGAGGATTGACGACTTGATGGACCAACCGAAGGGAGCGGCAAGTGTTTTCCAAGATTGATCGCGATCCGGGTATCATCGATACAGTGAAGACAGAGGATGTGCCCAAGACGCTTTTCGCACCCGATACGGCCACTACGAGTATTTGGTGATGCCGTTTGGTGTGACGAATGCACCATGCCTATCTTCATGGACTACATGAACCGAATCTTTCGACCTTACTTGGATAAATTCGTTGTGGTCTTCATTGATGACATTCCGGTATACTCTCAAAGTCGGGAGGACCATCTTGAACACCTCAAGTATAGTTCTTGATTCGAAGGAGAAGGAATTGTATGCCAAAGCTGTCAAAATGTGAGTTTTGGTGGAAGAAGTCAAGTTTCTAGGTCACGTGATCTCAAAGAGTGGGATTCTTTGTGGATCCATCGAAAGTGGAGGCAAGTACTACGATGGGAAAGGCCGAAGTCGAATGTAGATTCGAAGCTTTATGGGTTTAGCGGGATATTACCGGAGGTTCATTGAGGGATTCTCCAAGATTGCTGGACCATTTACGCAACTCACAAGGAAAAACCAAACTTTTGAGTGGACCGACAGCTGTGAGCAAAGTTTCCAAGAGTTGAAGAATCGACTGACTACCTCACCGGTGTTAGTGCTACCCGATCCGAATGAACAGTTTGAAGTGTACTGTGACGCTTCATACCAAGGGCTAGGATCTGTACTTATGCAACATGGAAGGGTGGTGGCTTATGCTTCAAGACATTGCGAGTGCACGAGAAGAATTATCCGACGCACGACACTGGAGCTAGCGGTACGTAGTTTTTGCTCGAAAATATGGAGGCATTTTCTCACGGGGCAACGTTTAACATTTTCGGTGATCACAAAAGTCTCAAGTATTTGTATGATCGAAGGAGTTGAACATGAGGCAACGGAGGTGGTTAGAATTCGAAGGATTACGATTTCCAACTTATGTATCATCCTCGGCAAGGCAAATGTTGTGGGGACGCTCTAAGTAGGAAGATGATCAGTGTCTCTGCCCTGATGATCAAGGAAAAGGATCTAATAGAGCAATTCAGAGATGTATGGTCTTTTGTGAAGTTAGAACCTGGAAAGATTTGTATGAATAGGGTTACCATCTCGAGCTAGTTGATGGACAGCATAATAAAAGGGCAGAAGAAGGACAAATTCTTGCAAGAAGTGAGGGAACAGATGAACCAAGGAAATGAAACAGAGTTTGCAGAGGGAACGGATGGAATTTTGAGATTCCAGGGGAGAGTTTGTGTCCCACGGAATCAAGAACTTAGAGAATACATCATTAATCATGCTCACACAAGCCAACTGAGTATGCACCCGGGCATGACGAAGATGTATCAAGACTTGAAGAAGTTGTTCTGGTGGCACGGAATGAAGAGTGACGTTACTAGACGTGTATCTACTTGTCTGGTTTGTCAAAAAGCTAAGGTGGAACATCAGAGACCAGCAGGATTGCTGCAACCGTTATCTATTCCGGAATGGAAGTGGGACAGTATTGCAATGGACTTTGTAGTCGGATTACCAAGGACAAGAAAAGGTTATGATTCGATTTGGGTAATTGTGGACCGACTCACGAAATCAGCACATTTTCTTCCGATCGACATCAAGTACAAGCTAGAGAGATTGACTCAGATCTATATTGGAGAGATTGTCAGGACTGCACGGTGTGCCTACAAGATTGTTTCAGATAGAGATCCGAGGTTTACTTCAAATTTACGGGAGAGTTTGCAAGAAGCATTGGGGACAAAATTACAACTTAGTTACGCTTATCATCCGACCGACGGTCGATCGGAGAGAGAACAATCCAATCTTTGGAAGATTTGCTTAGAGCTTGCACCATAGAGCAACCGGGAGTTGGGATGACATTCTACCCTTGATAGAATTCACCTACAACAACAGTTATCATTCGAGCATGGGATGGCACCCTATGAAGCTCGTATGGACGACGATGTCGAACACCTATGTGTTGGTACCAAGATGGCGAGCGCCTTACTATTGGACCCGAGATTATACAACTGACAACTGAGAAGGTTAAAATGATTCAGGAAAAGATGAGGACGGCTCGAGTCGACAAAAGAGTTATGCGACCGAAGGAGAAACCTCTTGAGTTTGAGGAAGGTGAGCATGTATTCCGAAAGTCACACCTACGACTGGGGTGGGTAGGGCTTTAAAATCTAGAAAACTCACTCCTAAATTCCTTGGACCATACCAAATCATTGGTCGTGTAGGTCCTGTAGCATACCAAATATCCTTACCTCCTTTTCTTTCAAACCTTCATAATGTTTTCCATGTGTCACAACTTCGGAAATACCTTCCTGACCCAAGTCATATTATAGCACCGATACACAAGACAACTAAAAGAAAACTTAACTTATGAGACGTCTCCTATAAGAATCGAGGATAGCAGGATAAAGCAATTAAGAGGCAAGGAGATCGCATTGGTGAAAGTGATCTGGAACGAGGTGATTTGGAGATGCAACACGGGAATTGGAAGACAAGATGAGAGAGCAATACCCTGCCTATTCTAAGGTATGCAAATTTCGAGGACGAAATTTCTTTTTAGAAGGGGAGTGTTGTAACATCCCGAAAATTTATTATTTTGTTAAAAACGATCATTTTATAATATTTGCAATTTTTAAGAATTTTTGTGGAATTTTCTCGGAGATGATGAATATTTTAATATATTCTTCGTTTTATGTGTGTCTTCGAGTGGAGCTAGGGAGAATAGAATATTTTCCCCGAGGCCGGTAAACCTTGGACCGTCAACGTGTCAACGGGGATCTTACTAAACCCGAGTCCGAGCACGAGTTTACGAGGTCTACATTTTTGGGGTTTTATCGCTAGTGTAATAAATCATCCGTTGTATTTAATCAAGGAGACAAGCTTACTATGCACTTCGTAGAGAAGCGTGCGAAGCTTCTCAAGGAAGCTTCTTTGAATCATTTTTTATTATTTCTCTCTCTTCCTATTTTTGTGCTGCACATTTGAATTAAGGGGCTTAATTCATTCTGCACTCCACACATTTCCTCCTCCCGTACGTAGCACTCATCTTTCTCTCTTTCCATTTCTCCTTCCAAAGAAGACACCATCCCCCCACCTTCATATTTTCACCCTCCAATACCGTCACACTCCAGCACCATTTCGTGTTTGGAGAAACACCACACCTGAGGGAATCATCTTCAAAGTCCTACGTCTTCTTCATCTTCTTTTCCTCCACGGTTGAAGCTTAAAGGCTGGAACTTTAAGGTAAAGTCCTTAGCTTTTTCCCCATCTCTCCTCATTTTCGTAACCCACTGTCATTTTGATGACCATGGGTATCCATTTCAACATTTGATTCTGATTTTGGTGAGCTTGAATATTTAAGGATTTCTTGGGAGCTGAAAATATCATTTCTGACCAAAAGGAGCAGCCTTTCTTTGTGCTTCTCTAAGGTAAGAGGAAGACACTCCTCCTCAACCTCTCTTAGCATTTAGGAACGTCTGTGATTTTGTTGAGGGTCTTTCTGCTTTTGTATGTTGTTTGTATGGTATATGTGTTATTTGATTGTTTGAGTTTTGAATGTACATATATATATAAATGATAACTGGATATATTGGAATGTGTAATATTGAAGGGAATGAGTTCCGAGAGATTTTCGGATAGTTACGGTGTTGAGCCCAGGATTTGGAAACTTAATGTGGAAAACTAGTAATAGTAAGAAATTTGGCCAAACTCGTCGAATATAGTGTCTTGATCTTTTGGTGATATGTCAAAATCCGTCGAATGAAGATTTCTGACCATTTTCGTCGAATGATAAAATCCGTCGAGTAAGGACCCATGACCAAACCTGTCGAACATGACAACCTAAAACCTGTCGAACGTGATAACCTAAAACCCGTCGAATAGAGTCCCTGGACACTTACAAGAAAATGACCCAAAGTCAATAATCGTCGAATTTGAGAGACAATGCCTGTCGAGTAGATGAATTTCTCCCGACCGTCGAAATTAGGGATTTCGACCAGTGTTCGTCGGTTCGACACTTGGGAGATTTTCTCCAACGTCGACACCTATACCCGTCGAATTGAGGTTGTTGCTGACCATCTGGAGGGTTCGACAGTTTTGATCTTCGTCCGACAGAACCCCCATCCGACAGTTTTGATTTCTTCGTCCGAAACGAACCCCATCCAAGCGATTTTGATTTCTTCGTCCGACAGAACCCCATCCGACGAGCTTTTGATCTTCGTCCAAACGAACCCCCATCCGACGAGAAAATGATTTCTTCGTCCGATGAGTAACCCCATTCGACAGTTTTGATTTCTTCGTCCGACAGAACCCCATCCGACAGAAAGTGATTTCTTCGTCCGACAGAACCCCATCCGACAGAAAATGATTTCTTGCCAATCCTATTATAAAATGTGTTTCCCATTCTTTCCTCCTCCTGTTACATTATTCTTCGTCGAATGGCAACTTCAATCATTCATAAAACGTAGTCTCGTCGAAGTCAAACGTATACCTATCACCCAACACCTAGCAATTGAAATCTGCAACTCAATTTGTGATTTCGACCGTGTAGTTTCCTGGACCCAAAAACCTTGGGATTAATATAGAGGAATATTAATCATAAATAAATGGGATGACTAGAAATTACTTAGGGATGCATAAAGCGAGGGAAGAACATGAGAGTGTGAGATTATAAGATCTTAGAATAACCTTCTAAGGGCATATGAATAAATTACCTAAGGGGAATTAAGTTAACTAAAAGAATTCCTTTAGAGGCAAACCCCGTAAGTAAAGCTAAACCTAAGCAAGAACTCATAATACGTTTTGAAAAGGGTATTGATCTATTTAATGACAATATTATGCTATTGTGGGTCCATGTGAGAGACCATTGATTTGTATTAATTCTTACTTTGGCAAATTGTGACATATGATGGAATAGTATGTGATAATGATCATACCGATTATGCCTAGAGTCTGTATGCATTGTGATTTGTACGTTGGACTGTCGTAAGGCCTAGTTGCCTAGGAGTTGAACACACCTTAGTGCGGGTGTGAATAGACAAGTGGGGTCCTGTAGTTGGCCTTGAGGGCGTTGGGGCGCGGGTGTTTCACAAAGAGGCGGTGGTAGCCCTCCGGGACCGTGAGACAAACCGATGCAAACGCACCAACGATCCCGACCGGCCACGGGCCCTATATCGAGATCTTGTGAGAATCTTCCGCCGTATAAAGCCTTGTTGCGCAAAATGAGTGATTATTTTCTCGGAAAGCACTTGTTTTTATGGTCGACGAGATACTAGCATGTCTCACGATCATTCTCTCCGAGTGTTTTGTGTCTAGCTCCATGGAGTAGGATCTTGGTTATTGAGGGCTCATGTGTATAGAGTCCGTGCATTACTTGCATTTATCATTATTATGGTCCGGCATTGATATATTGTTGATATACCTATGATTTGCACGGGAACCTATCGCTTGATTCATAATCGCTTGCTCTTGAATGTCTATTACTATTCTTGTTGTTGTAAATGCTATGTGGGCGCTTTGCGCCGTTTGGTTTCTTGATGCTATAATTGGTAATGATGGAAGGATGTCTTACCTCTTTTCCTTCCTGTCTTTCCATTTCTGTTTATCTGTACATTGCGTCTCATCGAAGACAACCGTGAGGAACCGGAAGCTCCCAACTTCCCTGGTTTTTGGCCTTACCTTGACTGAGCGACCACAGAAGACTATGGAGCCCCGTATGCACAGATTTTTGGGAGATGTACGTCTGACTTTCTTAGGAGGGCCGGAGTGCTGGTATATCAACTACAGTTCTGAACGCTGTGTCTACACGGGAGATGTCTCGATATCACTAGCCGGAGACGCCACGAACCACCTGTCTTCACCTGCCTTTGTATCGCCCTACGTTTGGAGTTTCAAGCCACCGATCCGTGAGATGTGGGGCGATCGTTACTTCACCCAGAGAGGACTCTTTTCGTTCTACGGCTCGGGCCCCGTCCCGTGTCTCTCGCTATTCCTATGGTGGTTTCCTCGATGATGAGGAAGATCCCGAGGAAGATCCCGAGGAAGTCCCCGAGGACGACCCCGAAGAGGACCCCGAAGAGGATCCCGACACGATTCCTCCTCACTTGAGGGATTGATGTTACTCGTAGCTACTGAAGGCTACCAAGTATTTTATTTTGGGGGCCCGATGTTTTGTTTGTAGTGGGCTGTAAATTCTGATACCGTGGGGATGTGTATGTAATACTTTGGGGGCAGGTATAGTTTTGCTTTTGATGTACCAGGCTTGTAACTAAATGTTCTGATAAACTTATATATATATATATATATATGATGATGCAGATATTAATTCCTATGCATGTTTTACTTCTGTTTGATTTTTTTTATTTCCATTGATGTCTCGTCAACATGGTTACTAATTAAGAAAAAAAAAAGTATATATATAACATAACCGCCAATTAAAATACCCAACTATAATCTAGTGAATATACGCGTCTTATTAAAATGGACCGGGTCTCAACTCACCTAACTTTATTTTCGCATTGTAATCGACCATGTGACGTTCCCTTGGAAGAGGGGCGTTACAGAATTAGTCTTTAATTGATACAAATTAAGCCCCCTAAACCCCAAGGAGTCTCACGGCCATGAAGGCCAAATTTCCAAGTTCCACATTGTTCTTGAACCATCCAAGTGACCATGCATGACAAGTTGATGACATAGGCCATGTGCCATGCAATTGTGATATTTGTATTCAAGTAAATCCTTTCCTTTCTCCTATAAGTTCACTACGGCAGCCCCCCTCCCATTTCACTCTCAAATTTCACATTTTCACACATCTGAAGTCTTAGTCCATTTTCTCTCCAAAAATACCAAGAACACCAAGCAACTTTTCCTTTCTTTTTCTCTCTAGTATTTCGGCCAACCCCCAAACACCACCATCAATTTTCTATAATTTTTCGTTCTTACTTTTCTTAAACCACAACTATATTCTAAACACTTTTCCTTCACAAGATTTTGTCAAAAACCTACTCTATCTACTTCAAAATCAAAGATCTATCTGACTTCCTTAAGGGTAAGCTTTTGTTTTTATGGTTTAAAATTTGATTTGTGATTTTCTAAATCATGTTTGTTCCATGGTTTTCCATCATGAAGCATTGTATGTGATTTTGCTTATTGTTTAAGAATTTTAGGGATTTATTTTGAAGGCTACACAAAATTCCAAGGAGAGGAGGAGACTAGGAGATCCTTGTCTTCAAGAGGTAAGAGGGAGGTTTAATCTCATTAACCTTGTGTGGTGATGAGAAAATGGATTGTTTGCGTGTGAAGGATTCATAAGGATTCATTTATGTGATTGTTTATATGCTTTCCCATTTGTGATTGATTTTAATTGTATGCATGTTTATAGTCTTTAAAATATATTGCATGTGTTTATAGTTTTTAAAAATATATTGTATGTGTTTGTAATTATATGATTGTTAAAGTAGGATGTGAATAACATGTAACGATTTGTATAAGTGTTCCAAAGAACACACTGAGGTTCACGGCCTTACCATTAAATAGAGAACCAAAATGTTCTCAACCATTTTCTAAAATAATGATTTAATGAATCTAGGTGACACAATGAATTTAAGAATAATTTAGAAGTTAGACAATGATTTAATAATTAGTGATGAAGGATAGGTTAATTATGGCCAACATGCCATTTAATATACAATTAAATTCCAAAGTTATTTTCTAAAGTAGGTTAAGTAATTAATTTGCAAAAGAATTTGATTCAAATGAATCTTTGAGAAATAAAATGAATGAACTTAGTTCTAGAATTCTAAATTAGTAGAATTTATAATTAGCAGAATTTATTATAAGCAAGAAATAAAGTGAACGCTTGAAAAATACTAACGTAGAGCTCACTCTCTGAGTTTTGAAGCGCGTTAGCAAGTTTCAAGATGTAAATGATGGGTAAGGTTAAAATGAATAATATTTGGAGAAAAACGTTAAACATACCATATACTGATTTTATAGGCAAAATGCTGCCAAAATTTACTAAAATCAGATAAATAAAATGAAAAGATTCCATAATATATTTATAACATATGAAAATATTCAACGTAGTTTAAAAGTACTAGAAATAGTTTACACATATTTGAAATAATGATTTTTAAGCTGTAAAGTTAAGTAAATGATTTAAAAATCTTACGCGATTGAGAAAATGATTTAAAAACATTAGGCGATGTTCAAAAATGTCAAAATATATTTACGTGATTTAAAAACATTTGTAAAAGCGATGCGATAGTGAAAATGCGATAAAATTTCTACGCCATTAAATGATATAGCGAGTTTTACTGTCGGACCAAAGTGGTGGACCCAGACATGTTGTGAGATAGTACTGTCAAGTGAAGACATACTATATTTTGGTATATTGAGACTGAGGGTATTTTCATAAATATGGTAAAATATTGGAACTAAGGGTACTTTGGTATTTTTTGATCATGCTTTGAGAGTTTTGTCAATTTGGTTGATAATTGGTGATTGATTAACGAGATGAATTACACCGGGTTATGGTGTGATAGGCGTAGTGTGGTTCATTATATGAACTTGGAGGCATTAGTGTGCGGAGAATTCCATATGTGGACAGTTGGTAGCGCCTCTGAGTCGTGGTAACGAGCAACACACTAATGATCTCGACAAGCACTATTCTTAATCGAGGTCTTGTAGAGACTATTATGTACAATGCCTGTAGTACACGATGTTTTGGACTGTGTACTGCTACATGATGTTTTGGACTGTGGACTATAGACACAACGTTTGATAGTGAAATAGTTTGGTTGGGCAGCCTGAGGTACTGATGGTTCTTTGTGGATCATTCTCTCTGATATCCGTGTTTAGCTCCATAGAGTAGGAACGAGTCAGTGTGTGTATCATTCATTATCTGCATTTTAATGTTTATTATAATCTATGATAAAATACATAATGTATTAAATTGCTATACTGTATATGATAAAATGGTATGTGTTATTATAATATTTGTCTGTATGTCATTTTCTTTATTGCCATGCTGGTAATGATGTAGATTGTCTCACCTCTTTGTTGTATTATTCTGTCTGTTTCTATTTTATGTTTATATCATCAAAGACTACAATGGCGGCAAGAAGAGGTCAATTAGGTTTCTTTAGACTACAGTTTCTTGAAGGCGTTGAGGCTTGGTATGTCCACTGGGACACAGGATACATAGAGTACAGTGGTGACGTTACTTTATCAGTAAGTAGGACTCGACATAGGTTCGTTACTACACGTTATATGGTTGCTTTCGTAGAGATTATTTTACCTATTAGGGAGTTTTGGAATGAATTTCACCATACTCCTAGAGAGAACTTCGATATACTTTTGGGTCGAATTTCTATCGGTCAAGGCATTCCCAACTTGGGAATTTGTCTTATAACAAGGGCTCATGTCTTAGGTGTTATGATTTAGTCTTATGCTGACTTTTTACTATTTTGTTAAATATTTGTAGTTGTAAATTAATTGTATACTTCAGACAAAAATCATATTTATATTATGGTGTGATTATGTTTTGCTTTCTTTTGTGTTCTGTGTTATTTTATTTAATATTATAAATATAAAAGGAAAAATTTTACCACTAGTATTATTTATGTACCAAACGGATTATAACTTGGGTAAGAGTCTTATTTAATTTTATTTTATTGCATCATAAATGTGACATCCCCACAAGGGTGTTACATTAGTTGGTATCAGAGCCCAAGTTAGAGTCTTTTGGGTTTGTGGGTAGGTTTGTCTTGTTTGTGCTGTGTGAATCTCTGATATTGAACACAGAGATATGTTTCAATTTCAAAAAGGAAACAATTTTGTGTGAAATCGCTACGTTTAGTTCGTTGTGTGTTGATTTTGTTTGTCTTCGAAGAAAGATAATGGAACGTTACGAACATGAGCATGTGGATTCGAAACGTGATGAAGATCATATAGCCGCAGCTTGAGGTGTGATGCAAAAGATGATTGAAGTAGCAGTACAACAAAGACAGATGATCGCTCAGCAGCAGGAACCGATAATCAAACTTCATGGCTTATTTAGATTGGAGCAGCCATCGGATGCGAGAAGCTGTAACTTAGAACCTTCGATAATCTAAAATAGAAGGAAGCATAAAGTCAATCATTTTCAGCGAAAGTCGTATGTACAACCACCGGGGAAGCAACAACGAACAAAGAAAGGAAGTACTAGTGGCAACAATTTTGGTTAGACTGTGGCATCACCAACGAAGTGCTTGAAGTGTGGAAAGAATTATATGACAAGAAACTGCACGATTAAGAGTATAATTTGTTATAAATATGGAAAGCTTGGACACTTCTCCAAAGAATGTGATCAGCTGAACATGGAAACTTCCATTAGTAATACACGTGTTTCAAAATCTCAAAAAGAAGAAAGAGCTGATGCAAGGAGTGTAACAAGAACGTTCAAATACAAAAACTTAAGAAGCGAGAAAGTTGTGCCATAGAGGGTAATCTTAAAAACTGTGTTGTATAATTCGCGAGGAAACTCTTTCTTTTGTGATCTGTGACTGTGTAAATCTTCTGGGGTTATCTGTGCTTTACTTCTTTTCATAATGTTATTTCAACTTCTAAACTTGCTATTACTACTTGAGCTTGTTTAAAACTATCCTATTATTATTAGAGTTTTAAATTTTTCTATTGATCTGGTTTGTCTATTTCTTTCTCAAATAGACTGAGTAAATCAATTTGATTTATCTGTGTCTTTGTTATAGTATGATCTGAATATTCCTGTTCTTCTTGTTGAACTTATTGTTTATACTCAAGTTTTCTAACTCTACCCTATATCTATTGAATATCAAATCTTTTCTGTTGATTTGATTTTTTTATCTAAACTCACATCTATTTGTGAGCTTGACTTTTTAAATGGATTGGTTATTTTCCAACCATATCCTATTAGATTGTTGTAATGCAATTTTAGTGTTTCCTTGACCTAAAATTTTTGGATTTGAATCCAGAAAGTTCATTTCTAAAATTATTGGACTATGTTCATTTTGAAATCTATTAGACCATCTCGAATTCTTTGATTGGACTAATCTAGTAACCTATTGAATAGTCTCATTACTTTTCCTTATAACCTTCATAGTGTCTTTCATGTATTTCAATTAAGAAGGATCATTCCTGATTTAACTTGTGTCATAATACTAAATACAGTACAATTAGAAGAAAACTTGATCTATGAGACATTTTCTGTTAAGATTAAAAATAGGCAAGTAGAACAACTTATCTTGATGAAGAAAATCTGGAATGATGTGACGACAGGGGAACTAGAAGATCAAATGAAGGAAATTGTTGTTTGCTCCAAGATTGATTTACGTGCTAGTTATTATCAAATTCGCGTAAAGGTAGGGAATGTTCCAAGATAGTTTTTCAGACACGTTACAGGCATTATGAATATTTAGTACTACCATTCGGGGTAGGGAATGTTTTGGCGATGTTCACGAATTATATAAATAGGATCTTTCTTTCTTATCTAGGCAAATTTGTCATTATCCTTATTGGAGATATTTTGACCTATTCTCGAAATTCGAAGGAACATGCTGAAGATCTCAAAATAGTTCTTCAATTTCTGAAGAAGAAGAAGGAGTTATGCGCGAAATTAGTCGGATGTAAAATTCGGTTAGAAGAAGTTCAACTCATGGATTTAGATTGAGTGTTGATATTAAATAGAAAGGTTGTGACGTATACTTCAAGACGGTGGAACGTGCATGAGAAGCATTATTCAATTTACGTTTTAGGATACGCGATAGCCATTGTGGAAAGAAGATCTGAAGACATTTTCTTTCCTATAAAATTCACAATAATTTCAAGGGCTTGAAGTACCTGTTCAATCAAGAGGGACTTGGATATAAGGAAGAGACGATAGTTAGAATTTTCAAAGGACTTGTTGGGATGAATTTCTAGCATTGATATAGTTCATATACAACAATAGTTTCATTCGAGCATAGGGATGACACCCTATGAGGCATTATATGAGAGATGCTGTAGAACGCCGTTGTGTTGGTATCATACTAGTGAAAGTAATATTGTAGGACCCGAATTTGTGCAGCAGACAACTGAGAAAGTGAAGATGATCCAAGACAAGATGAGGACAACTCAAACGCGGCAAAAGTGTTATGCTGATAAAAGATGAAGATCGCTTGAATTTGAAGAAGGTGACCATGCGTTTCTACGAGTAACACTTATGACTGGAGTTGGACGAGTGATCAAGTCGAGGAAACTCATTCCGAAGTTTATCGGGCCGTATCAGATACTACGTCAGATACCGTACAACTGAAGGAGAATTTAACCTATGAGACGTTTCCAATCAAGATTGAAGATCGAAGAACAAAGTAACTTCGAGGAAGGGAGATCGCATTAGTTAAAGTAGTTTGGAACGATGTAAGTGGCGGAGCCACATGGGAGCTAGAAAATAAGACGAGGGAGCAATACCCTCAACTGTTTTGAGGTACGATGAATTTCGGGGACGAAATTCTTATTAGTAAGGGAGAGTTGTAACACCCCAACTTTTGGGATAATTACAATATAGTCCTAAATGTACTATTTTGTGAATTCTATGAGTAGTAAATTGAATTTGACTGTTTCGTGAGTGTATTTGACTATTGTATGTGATTTGCTCTGAGCCAGGGAAATAATAATTTTCTGGCCAAAAAAATCTTATTTTAATTAATTAGAGCTGAGGGATCTTACTAAACCCAATTCTGATTGATATATATGCTAATCTTTTAATTTTTAGGATTTAACTATGTAATAAAATAATTTTATATTATTATAATATTATTTTATTTGACAGTACCTACTGTCTCAAAAATAGTAGAAATGTGCTTCAAAATGACCATGGACCCTTAAAAGTCTGTGGGACCCGCGTTTAAAGTAGCAGTCAACGATTCTGACTGGACAAATTTCTAAGCCAATGGGAGCAAGTCAACAAAGGTGGCTTGAAAAATTCTAACTAATAGGAATAGGTCAAAGAAAGAAGTATGGACTTTAATATGGACCGTTGGATGAAAACTTAGTTAGGAAGCCTTTGATCTTAACTGTTGATCAAATCAATGGTGTGGATGTGAACTTGATTAGCAAGCATTGAATATTGGCCATAGATCTAATCAATGGATAGGAATTAAAGTTGAATTCAATTGTTAAGATTAAGTCAAACATAGTGGCTTGACTTTGCTTAGTAACTATTTAAACCTAATTTGTTTTAATCTAATTACCTAATTAGCAAACTAAGTAAGCTAACTTAGTTATTAATTAATTATAATCTAAATATTAATTAGATATCCTAATATTATTTAGAGGCTATGACATATGCTAATATATATTAAACTAATTAGTTATATAATTAGAATGTTAATTAAATATTATTAGGAGACTTAACCTAATTAATTACCTATTTAATTAGCATGAAATTAGTCTTTAATTGAAACAAATTAAGCCCCCTAAACCCCAAGGAGTCTCACGGCCATGAAGGCTAAATTTCCAAGTTCCACATTGTTCTTGAACCATCCAAGTGACCATGCATGACAAGTTGATGACATAGGCCATGTGCCATGCAATTGTGATATTTGTATTCAAGTAAATCCTTTCCTTTCTCCTACAAGTTCACTACGGCAGCCCCCCTCCCATTTCACTCTCAAATTTCACATTTTCACACATCTGAAGTCTTAGTCCATTTTCTCTCCAAAAATACCAAGAACACCAAGCAACTTTTCCTTTCTTTTTCTCTCTAGTATTTCAGCCAACACCCAAACACCACCATCAATCTTCTATAACTTTTCTTTCTTACTTTTCTTAAACCACAACTATATTCTAAACACTTTTCCTTCACAAGGTTTTGTAAAAAAACCTACTCTATCTACTTCAAAATCAAAGATCTATCTTACTTCCTTAAGGGTAAGCTTTTGTTTTTATGGTTTAAAATTTGATTGGTGATTTTCTAAATCATGTTTGTTCCATGGTTTTCCATCATGAAGCCTTGTATGTGATTTTGCTTATTGTTTAAGAATTTTAGAGATTTATTTTGAAGGCTACACGAAATTCCAAGGAGAGGAGGAGACTAGGAGACCTTTGTCTTCAAGAGGTAAGAGGGAGATTTAATCTCATCAACCTTGTGTGGTGATGAGAAAATGGATTGTTTGTGTGTGAAGGATCCATAAGGATTCATTTATGTGATTGTTTATATGCTTTCCCATTTGTGATTGATTTTAATTGTATGCATGTTTATAGTCTTTAAAATATATTGCATGTGTTTATAGTTTTTAAAAATATATTGTATGTGTTTGTAATTATATGATTATTAAAGTAGGATGTGAATAACATGTAACGATTTGTATGAGTGTTCCAAAGAACACACTGAGGCTCACGGCCTTACCATTAAATAGAGAACCAAAATGTTCTCAACCATTTTCTAAAATAATGATTTAATGAATCTAGGTGACACAATGAATTTAAGAATAATTTAGAAGTTAGACAATGATTTAATAATTAGTGATGAAGGATAGGTTAATTATGGCCAACATGCCATTTAATATATAATTAAATTCCAAAGTTATTTTCTAAAGTAGGTTAAGTAATTAATTTGCAAAAGAATTTGATTCCAATGAATCTTTGAGAAATAAAATGAATGAACTTAGTTCTAGAATTCTAAATTAGTAGAATTTATAATTAGCAGAATTTATTATAAGCAAGAAATAAAGTGAACGCTCGAAAAATACTAACGTAGAGCTCACTCTCTGAGTTTTGAAGCGCGTTAGCAAGTTTCAAGATGTAAATGATGGGTAAGGTTAAAATGAATAATATTTAAAGAAAAACGTTAAACATACCATATACTGATTTTATAGGCAAAATGCTGTCAAAATTTACTAAAATCAGATAAATAAAATAAAAAGATTCCATAATATATTTATAATATATGAAAATATTCTACATAGTTTAAAAGTACTAGAAATAGTTTACACATATTTGAAATAATGATTTTTAAGCTGTAAGGTTAAGTAAATGATTTAAAAATCTTACACGACTAAGAAAATGATTTAAAAACATTACGCGATGTTCAAAAATGTCAAAATATATTTACGCGATTTAAAAACGTTTGTAAAAACAATGCGATTGTGAAAATGTGATAAAATTTTTACGTGATTAAATGAGACAGCGAGTTCTACTATCGGGCCAAAGTGGTAGACCCGGACATATTGTGAGATAGTACTATTAAGTGGAGACATACTATATTTTGGTATATTGAGATTGAGGGTATTTTCGTAAATATGGTAAAATATTGGAACTAAGGGTACATTGGTAATTTTTGATCATGCTTTGAGAGTTTTGTCAATTTGGTTGATAATTGGTGATTGATTAACGAGATGAATTACACCGGGTTATAGTGTGATAGGCGTAGTGTGGTTCATTATATAAACTTGGAGGCATTAGTGTGCGGAGAATTCCATATGTGGACAGTTGGTAGCGCCTCTGAGTCGTGGTAACGAGCAACACACTAATGATCTTGACAAGCACTATTCTTAATCGAGGTCTTGTAGAGACTATTATGTACAATGCCTGTAGTACACGATGTTTTGGACTGTGTACTGCTACACGATGTTTTGGACTGTGTACTATAGACACAATGTTTGACAATGTAATAGTTTGGTTAGGTAGCCTGAGGTACTGATGGTTCTTTGCGAATCATTCTCTCTGATATTCATGTTTAGCTCCATGGAGTAGGAATGAGTCAGTGTGTGTATCATTCATTATCTGCATTTTAATGTCTATTATAATCTGTGATAAAATGCATAATATATTAAATTGCTATACTGTATATGATACAATGGTATGTGTTATTATAATATTTGTCTGTATGTCATTTTCTTTATTGCCATGCTGGTAATGATGTAGATTGTCTCACCTCTTTGTTGTATTATTCTGTATGTTTTTATTTTATGTTTATATCATCAAAGACTACAATGGTGGCAAGAAGAGGTCAATTAGGTTTCTTTAGACTACAGTTGCTCGAAGGCGCTGAGGCTTGGTATGTCCACTGGGACACAGGACACATAGAGTACAGTGGTGACGTTACTTTATCAGTAAGTAGGACTCGACATGGGTTCGTTACTACACGTTATACGGTTGCTTTCGTAGAGATTATTTTACCTATTAGGGAGTTGTGGAATGAATTTCACCATACTCCTAGAGAGAACTTCAATATACTTTTGGGTCGAATTTCTATTGGTCAAGACATTCCCAACTAGGGAATTTGTCTTATAACAAGGGCTCATGTCTTAGGTGTTATATTTTAGTCTTATGCTGACTTTTTATTGCTTTGTTAAATATTTGTAGTTATAAATTAATTATATACTTTAGACAAAAATTATATGTATATTATGGTGTGATTATGTTTTGCTTTCTTTTGTGTTCTGTGTTATTTTATTTAATATTATAAATATAAACGGAAAAATTTTATCACTAGTATTATTTATGTACCAAACGTTTTATAACTTGGGTAAGAGTCTTATTTAATTTTATTTTATTGCATCATAAATGTGACATCCCCACAAGGGTGTTACAGACCTAATTCTCAATTAGACACACTGTCCTCCTTGCGCACATACTGACTTGAGCATCATAGTGCCTGTTGCAAGTACCCACCTCCTTGCTCCATTACTGTTGTTGTTGTGCCATGGAGGAGTCCACCATTTCTTACCTTCTCAAGTAACTCTCAGAACTCAGTTCTAAACCGAAAAAAACTTTCACTCCTCTAGATGTGTAATTGAAATTACTTGTAAATATCTCCATAGGCTACAAATAAACAAAACTTATGCTCAATTGATTATACGGCACATGTTAGATAGATGATAGTAGATTACGACTTAGATTCAAATTTAGACATAATTTAGTTTTTTTGCTGATAAATAATAGTTAGCACAATGTAATCAAGGCTGGTTTTTTTTTCTTGCAAACATATCCTATACGTCCTAAGTCACCAAGATGCTATGACGGATTAAAAGTCAAGTATAGAAACCTCTTTATGGCTCATATGTCTTTGGTTTCTTTGTATCTTTACCTTTCAATGCAACTAATTTTCTTTCAGTTTCTTACTTTTCCTACACATTTACTGTGAAGCACCGTTAAATTTTTTCACTTTTACCTATAAATTCTTTACTTTCAACACTTTTACTTTATTGTACTTTTACATTTACGCACTTTTTCTATTCTAATACATCTATTTTATGTCAATTTACTTTTTGGGAAGTTATATTTCTTTTCATTTACTTCTTCTTTTTTTGTTAATCACCTTTTTGTGCTTGACATTTGGGTTAAAACCCTATTTTTTCATCCCTAATGTTTCCCCAAAGATTCAATTTGGTCCTTAAAGGTTTTCTTGTTCTATTTACATCCTAAATGTTACCTTTTCGTTTCAAAGTCATCCTTAAGCCTAACACTGTCCAAGTTACTAATGGTAATAGATGATGTGGATTTTATGTAGTCATTTTGCACCTGATGTGCTTGTTTTCCACTTGATATTGATGATAGGTATCAAAATAACATTTAAAGATGGCTCAATGCACAAGAAAAAGGATTTTAAATTGTGCCTCTTTTAAAATTTTTAAAACCTTATCTGAAACTTGAACAAGCTTTCCCATGTAGATAAAGTGAATAGAGAGTTAGTGTAGATGTTCATAAAGCTTGATTGAGGAACTTGACTTTAGAAAACATAGGTATCAGAAACCTAATACAGTAGAGTCCAGAAAAGTGGCATAATGCTTTAAATGTTTCTCTTTAAGTTTGAAAAACCATTACTGACTTTTTAAGTTTAGAAAATGGGTTTCACAAACGCTTCTCTTTACTTAAAAGAACTTGGAATATCATGGCATTAAATAGAAAGTTCAAAAAGCAAAGAAAAAGGTAAGATAAAGCTTTACACACAGGGCTTTTATATTGGTTTGCCCAAACCACTTGCGTATTTTTAGTCCCCAGCTTGCATTTGAGATTTTATATATTTGAGTAATCTTTCTTCCATCTTAGCCTCTCTAACCTAGATTACAAGTCTTATTTTCACACCTAGTCTCTTCAAGCTTACTCAGAAACTTCTCAAACCACTACTAGATCAAGGTTATACTGAGATAAAGTGTTTGGGTTTGTGTTTAAACTCCCATACTCTCACTACATGGATTACAACACTTAAGAACAGAGTAAAATAACTCTACTACAAGATATACAGAAAGAATGTAAAAGTAAAGTGAGCTTTCAAGTATCAAAAAGTAAATTTACAGTAGATATAAGCTATCAGAAAGCATCTACCTGGAAGTGTAGAACTTTGAACTTGCAGTAATGGCGTCACCAACCAAGAGTTCTAGTAATAAATGAGCTTCAACAACTTCATTTTATAGGCTTCAAACAATTCTAGCCACTGGTAGCTGTTATTTTGTCTTCTAGTAGTAGCTTTTGCATCTTTCTCACAACTATCACAACAACTTTTGTGTTTGTTGTACAAGGAGAATATCTTTGATAGTTGAGTTTCTAACAGACATTCCAAAATATGTCAAAGCTTCCAAGTTGAACTTCCTTGAAAGTAACTTTCTGAACAATAAATTTCTTATGGAAAGCTTTATGAATACAAGCTTTCTAAAGGGTAGCTTTTGAACATGAGCTTTCTAAACAAATAGCTTTTTGAACAACTATCTAAACATGAGTTTGATTGAAGCTAAGTGTTTCTTTTGACATATGATTTTTGAGTCCTAAACACGCATCATTAACAAGTTAGAACAACTGACACAATTCATAATATCATAAACTCATATCCAATATCAATATGTGAGTATATATAGAGAGCATTAGACATATGAGTTTTCTGATTTAATGATTAATAGACATACTTGAAGAAATGTGTTTGTTAGCCATCAAAACTTAAGAATTTGACAAAGACTAAGACAAATAAAGGGGTCTTAAGACTTTGGAGATTACAATCTTTCCTTTTTTATGATGACAAACCATTTCTTACCATCGGTTTTTGAATAAGGAGTTTTCTAATCAATTTTAGATTTTAAATGCTTTCCCTCAACTTAACCATCAACAAATATTAGATTTGATAAACATGGTTACAAAATATAGATAAATATTAGAGCATGTATGGATAAGTATCAAAGCATTTTATTTAGAGAAAGATCATAAAATGAAATTCATCATGTATTCATTAGAAACCTTAACAAATCATAAAACATACATATATTTAGAGCATCTATATTTATTATGAACACCCAATTTTTCCCGAGTCAAAACAACAACAACAACAACAACAACAACAACAACAAAAGCATTTTATTTAGAGAAAGATCATAAAATGGAATTCATCATTTATTCATTAGAAACCTTAAAAAATCATAAAACATACATATATTTAGAGCATCTTATATTTATTGTGAACACCCAATTTTTGCATTTATTGTGAGCACCCAAACAACAACAACAACAAACTTTCTTTTAAAATGAAAAAAATAGAAAAAAATAAAAAAAGAAAAAATATTTTGTTCTTGTCTCATGAACACCAAAGACCCATTTAGCTCAAAGCCCACTTTGTAACACCCCTTTTTGAGGAGGGAACGTCACACCATAACCACGAAACGAAAATGAAATGTATAAACTAAGACCCAGTTCATTATAATATAAATGAGTCTATTTAGTTGTAATCGTATAAATAATTTGGTGAATTCTTTTTTTTTTGTAACAAAATAATAAAATGAAATGACAAGACATTGTAACAGCAAAGAGTAACATGAAAGTAAACCATACATTCGAATATATATATACTTATATCACACTTGTTTAGATACATCATTAGATATACAAAAAGCAAAAGCTTTACATGTCCCAAAATGATTACACATATACAGCCCACCAAAAAGACAAAACACCAGGCCCCCCCAAAAGATTTACCAAAAGCCATCAGTGTAACACCCCGATTTTTTGATTTTCTTAAAATAAATACATTTTATAATATTTAAGAGTTTTTGTGAATTTTTGAGAATTTTTAATTATTTTGAATATTTTAATATTATTTTTGAAATATATGTCCGAATTTAGTTTTTTCTGAAAATATATGAGTTTTATAATTTTTGTGATTTTTATGAATTTTTGTGAAATTTTCTGAGTTTGTAATTATTTTAATATTATTTTAAGCTGTACGTGTGTTTGAGGCGGGTTCGGAAAAATAAAAATTTTTCCTGGACCAAAAGTTCCGGACTGTTAAGGCGGGATCGGGGGATCTTACTAAACCTGAAACCGGGAACAGTTGACGGAGATTTCTTTATCTAAGTTTTCTATTACCCACTGTGTAATAATAACAGTAGCTATTGTCTATTGGGTAATATGTTCTGGAAAATTATCTTGATAGCGATGATTCGCCATATTCTAGAATTATGACTCGTCACATTCTAGATGGTAGTAAAATATCTAAGGATAAATATCTAAGAATAAATATCTAACAGGAAAATATCTCAATAAAATATCATAGAAAAATATCTATGTAAAATATCTGAATGAAAATATCTAAGATATTTCTAATCAGAAAATATCTACGCTAAATATCTCAAGTGTAATCATAAAAGCTGAAAATATCTAAGCTAAATATCTTAAGGGTAATGATGAGCCATCATTACATAGCTTTATAACTAACCAATAAGAATTAGTCAAACATAGTGACTTGGACTTTATTATGAATCGTTGGATGGAGAACTTGATGAAAAAGCCTTAGATCATCACCATTGATCTAATCAATGGTGTGAGAGTAATCTTGATAAAGAAGCTTATGATATCCACCTTAGATTTAATCAATGGCTAGGAGATGGAGTTAATTTTTAATGGTTAAATTTGTTAGTTGAGAAACTAGATAATCTAACTTAGTTACTCTAATAACTAAATTAGTAACTAAATGAGCTAACTTAGTTACGAAATATTTAGAAGCTAGTTACTAGATAAATATCTATTATCTAGAAACATGACATAATCAT
Source organism: Ormosia semicastrata (assembly GCA_029884595.1). Lineage (NCBI taxonomy): Eukaryota > Viridiplantae > Streptophyta > Magnoliopsida > Fabales > Fabaceae > Ormosia > Ormosia semicastrata. The sequence continues at coordinate 65,153,079 of JAQQTO010000060.1, forward strand.
GACCTATACAATGACATAATAATGTAATTAACTAATTAGAATGTAATTAGAAATCCTAACTAAATTAGTTTAAGAGAAACTAGATGAACTAACTATTTAATTATGGTGTAACTAAGGAATTAAAATAGAAGCAATTTAGTTCCATTCTCCTATGACTCACACGGCCACAAGGCCTTCTCAAAGGTTCTTGAATAGTCTTTTATGACCAATGGATGACACCAAGTGACATAGGCCATGTGAAATGTAATAGATCTTTTTACTACATTGATTAAATTATAGTTTCTCCTATATACTAACCACACGGCCATGCACTACACATTTGGCTATTTCATTTTCATTTCCTATCAACTTTGAGACTTAAACTTTTCTATCTATTCTCTCTCTTCCAAAGAAAACCAAAAACTCCATCCTTGCTCTTCTTTGAAAGCTCACGGACCTATACCCAATACCATCACCCACTTTTCTATAATTTCATCTCATCTTACTTTCTAAACCTAAACATCATTCTAAACATCTTTCCTTTAGTGAGTTTTGTCTGAATCCCTCTCTAAGTGCTTCAAAAAGCAAGCTTTGATTTCCTACATCAAAGGTAATTTCTTGAATCTTTGATTCTACGTTGGATTTTTAATTTTCTATACCATGATTGATCCATGGTTTGTTGTTTTCAAGTCTTGTTTATGACTTTTAGATTTGTTTAAGATTGCTTGGGATTTTTTCTTGGTGCCACACGAATTCAAGAGGAAGGAGAGGCTTGAAGTTTGTTGTCTTCCTTAAGGTAAGATGGAGATTAACCTCATCGGCCACATGTGGTGGTGAGGGAATGGATCTGTTTGTGCTTGTGGTGAAAAGTCCATAATGATTTATTCACTTGTTTGTTTAAGTTCTCTTTGTTTGTGCTTGCTATGTTTATAGTTTTGAAATTATGCTTGCATATGTGTTGGTATGATTATAGCTTTGATAATATGCTTATCTGTGTGAATTGTAAAGCATGCAAATTTATGTGTAATTTAGGATGTGAATAACATGATGAGGAAAATTGTATAAAGGCCCCAAAGAGCCTAGAGGCACACGGCCTCATTACCAAAAGGGGATCAAGAGTCCTAAATTATTTTCTTAATTAAGGATTAAAGGATTTTATGACAAGGAATGTAATTAAGTGATTTTATAAGAATTAAAGAGTTAGAAAATGATTTATATATGAATTTTGAAGCAATATGATAATTTGGCCAATATGCCAATTTTTGATGTTCAAGATCCAAAATTATTTTACTAAGTGTAAACTTAGGTGTTTTAATTGTAAGAATTCAATTTGGTAAGTTTATGATTTTAAAATGATATTTTAGAATTAAAATTGGGTTAATTAAGGCTATGTAGTAAAATAAAAGCCAATACTTGAAATTTACTGATGTATAGCTCACCCTATGGGTTTTGAAACGCGTTAGAAAATTTTGAGCTATAATATCCCAAGTAAATTAAAGAAACACAATTTTTTGAGAAACAGTAGAAATACTAATTTAAAGAGGGACTATATTGAAAATATTATTTAAAGAGGGACTATACTGAAAATATTATTTAAAGAGGGACTATATTAAAAATATTATTTAAAGGGAGACTATATTGAAAATATTCTTTAAAAATAGACTATTTTGGAAATATTATTTAAAGAGAGACTATTATGTAAATATTATTTCATAGAAGGACTATTATGCAAATAATGAAAATAAAGTCAATTTTTGATATTAAAATGAGAAAAATCTTATTTTGGACTTAAAATATGTTAGAATTACTTTACGCAATTGAAAATACGTAGAAAAACTCTTACGCAATTTTAAAAAATAGTAATTTTTAGCTACGCGATTGAGAAAATATTTTAAAATCTTTACGCGATTTAGAAATCGTTGGAAAATCATTACACAATTTGAAAACGTAACAAAAATGTTACACAATTGTGGAAATGCGATAATACTGCTACGCGATTGAGAGGAACAACTAGTTTTGCTGTAGGGCCAACGTATTGAACCAAGTAATTTGTGAAACCGAAGTATTGGACCCGAGTGGATCTTTGGTATTATCGATTGTATGGGCGGTTATATAATATCATAGATACTAATGGTATTGGACAACTGTATGTACGATTGTGTTAATATCATTGGAAATAGTACAACAGTACTTTGTTTCAATTAAAAATACTTTTGAGCATTATACCATGATACCGCCATATGACGATGTGTGAATAAGAAATACTGTGTGATCAATAACAGTATATGTTTGAATCATTTATCATGCATAGAAAAGCGTATTCGCTTAAATTGTTGTGACGTTTTATGCCTAAGGAGTGAACGAGAACTTACAGGATAGTGGGAGGGATCCTAGGGATGTCAGGGCGCGGTGATTCACACGGTGGAGTTGTTACCACCCGTAATTATTATATCACGTAATACCCCTGGCCCGTGGACACTGATTGCAACGCACTGACATCCCGACAAACACTATTGCTTTTCATTATCCAGCATAGACTGTCTTTTTAGGGGGGACAGATCTTCTGGACGTTCATCTCTGAATTTGAGTAAACTCTATGGAGTAGGAACTGGATGCATTGTGCATAATGATGGTCAGCATACACATCGTGCATATGCATAATCAGCATTTCATACTGTCATACTGTAGTATTATTGTGATATAATATGATTGTGGTACTATCATTATGTCTGATATTGTGTTGCCAGTCTATTGAATTGTTTATCTATTAAATGACATGAATATATCTATTAATTTTATATAAATCTATGAATTGTATGTATGGAATGACATTGTTGTTCATATCATTTCTTTGCTGCCATATTGGTATGCGATGTAGGGGATCTCAACTCTTTACTATTTTATTCTGTCTATTTCTATTTTATGTCTACATCTGTGAAGAATATGATGGCTGCAAGGAGGGATCAGTTAGGTTTCTTAAGACTATAGTTTCTTGAAGGCGCTGCTGCTTGGCGTGTCCATTGGGATACAGGGCACATAGAGTATTATGGTGACATTACTCTATCAGTAAGTAGGACTCACCATGGGATCGTTACTTCATTTTATACGGTTGCTTATGTAGAGGTTATTTTACCTACTAGGGAGTTGTGGAATGAATTTCACTATACTCCTAGAGAGAACTTAGATATATCTTTGGGTAGAATTTCTATCGGTCGAGACATTCCCAGCTAGGGAATTTGTCTTTTGACAAAGGCTCATATCTTGGGTGTTATGTCTTTGGGTATGTAAAGATAATGAATATATAGTTATAGTGAACTCTGTTTATATGAAAAGAATATTTATTCAGTTTTTATATTTTGAGTTACATTAATTTGATCAATTAATGTTTTTCACAAAAAAGAAATTTTGAAACCTGTATTTAAATGAGATTATATATTTTATAACTTGGGAAATTAATTATTTATAATTGGTTGGTAAAATGTGATACCCTTCGGAGGGGGTGTTACAATCAGCGGCTACCAACAGCATCAGCCCCTAAGGCGAATGAGAAGAAACCATAGTTGGATCCTCCTCAGGGTCTTCCTTGTCAGAGGAAACGCTCATCGGAGCAACTGATTTACGAGCGGGGGCTCGTGCAGAGGATAAGAAAGAATTCTCTTGTGGAGAGTAACAATGCTTTCCCCACATATCGAGTATGGGCAAGTAAAACTCTAAATACAAGAAAGCATGAAATGTAAAAATAGGCGGATCATAACGCCCCAAGCAAGGGCCACATATACATCTCTGAGGTTGACACAGCAATCCGTACTCATGTTGATGTGTCAGCAGTCTGGACCTCCATGAAAGTCAATCTCGTATATCCCAAGAAGCCTTGCAAACGGGACGTCATATCCAGATGTGAAGCTAATCAAAATTAGGCCAAAAGCCATAGAATTTTTGTACTTCCGCTTCTTCACCGACGTCTTCGGAGAAACATATAAATAAATAGAATAGCAGAAATACAGAAAAGAGGTAAGACATCCTACCTTCATTATCAATTATGGCCGTAAAGAAACAGAACGATGCAAACCGCCCGCATAGCATATCAGAAATAATAGTCAGCATCAAGTAGCAAATAGTAAACAACTAAACAATTTCAGGAAGTAGTAACATCAGTAAGACAACAGTTCCAATCATCATATATATAAATGCCAAATAGTATGTTGACTCACTATGCATGTGCACATGATATCAAAATCCTACTCCATGGAGCTAGACACAAATATAAGAGAGAATGATCAGGAGACATGTCTGTAACTCGACTGCCGAGGCCTACAAGTACTATAATTTCTCAATTTATCAATGTGCATATCATGGCATTGTACAAGACATTCTACACTGGATTGCGATATAGGACAGTGTCTCAGTCCGGATCGTCGGTGCATTTGCATCGGTCTATCCCACGGCCTCGAGGAGCTACGAACTGACCATTGTGAGACACCCATGCCTCGACACCACTAAGCTCAACAGTATGACCTACACTAGTCTATTCGCACCCGCACATAGGTGTGATTCAAACTCCTAGGCAACATGGCCTTAACAATAGTCCATTGGACTTTTAAAATGCTTGATGACTCAATGCATGTTCATGTATATTCAACAATGATATACTTTTTCAATAGCGTGCCACAATTTGGCCAAGTTAATCATCAACAAAGTTTTGGTCCCACTCATGGACCCATATTAAAATATTAATCAAATTCTCAAATATGATAATACATTTTTAAGGTTCATTATGGAGTTTCGCTTTAATCTAACATTTCTTATGAAAGCTTTCTCTAGAGGAATTCTCTTGTAATTCTTATTAAATCTTTATTTCTCTTAATTAGCCAAGTCTTTTACTCAAATTGAATCATACTTAGAAAATTATCTAAGGTTTTCCAAATCTCACACACTCTCTTGTTCTTCCCTTAGGTTCACACGAATCACACTAGGTCATCGAATAAGTTTCTTTCCATCGTATGAATCCTTAAGAAATTCTTAATTTACCAAATCACCTAAGCCTTAGCTTAATACATAAGCTTTAGCCAACATGGCCCTTGAGGCCGTGACCTTCCAAGGACAAGAATCTAACTAATTTTTCCATCAAATTTTTAATTACTTAACACTTAGTTACCTAAGTTCCAAGGTTACCCAAAAATTACATGTTTAGACCCAAAAAGGCCCTAGAGGCCGTGAGCCTCCCAAAGGGGTAGGAACCCAAATTTTTCATTACTTTATTAATTGTTATTCACTTGATTAGTTATCTCTCCAATTTGTTACAAAATTTTAACCATGAACACCCTATGGAAAGGGGTATGGCCGTGAGCCTCACTAAGGAAAGCAAGGAACCCTTGCTTCTAATTCATGTTTCCAATCCATCAAAATCAATCCAAGATCATCAATATACACAAATACAACCAATAAATCACATAAAGGAAAGTTATTACAAGGATCATTAGAAAACACATAACTAAGAGAGTAACCCTAACATGAGTTTCTCATAACTAACACACAAACAAGTTTCCCACTACCAATAGAAGTTGAAGTGGAAAATCTTCCTCTTACCAAGAGAGAAAACAAGCAAAGAAACCTTCTTAATGCTCCTTGAAGATTTCGGCCAAGCTCTTTCAAAACCCTAAGAATCACAACTCATGAAATCAACACCAAGGCTTGAAGAAGAAAGGATCAATGGTTATGGTGATGGCCATAGAAATGAAAAAGAAGAAGAGAAGGTAAAGAATCAAGAACATTACCTTAAAGCTTCAAGCTTAGGGCTTGAGAGAAAATTGCGAAAATAGAGGAATCAAGTGATGCTCACCAAAGAGAAAAGGATCATGGTGATGAGAGGATTTAAAAAATGTGATTAGTTAGAGCAAACAAAAGAAAAATGGAGAGGTGGTGGTGGTGTGTGGCCATCGGTTTGGAGAGAAAAAGGAGAAAAGAAAAGTGAAGAGAAATGTAGAGAGAGAAAGTGATAGTAAAGTGATGATAGCTTTTGGGGTTTTGAAATTAGAAATGGAAAAAGTGGTAAATGAAAATCTAATTTTGGCTCCCAAATTGGGCCTCATGGCCGTGGAGTGTGGGTGAGAGAGGAGGGAAATTGACTTCTCCAACAAGCTAATAGGAAGTTGCTAGGAAGCTTCTTCTAAAGCTTCTTCAAGAAGCCAAAACTCACCTTTTTGAAGAGTCACCAATGATGTCACTTGTGTGATGTCATCAAGGTGATGTCACTTAAAGTGAATACTCTACTAGAGCTATTATCCAGTGAACAAAAGTTACAGTTAATAAAAGTAATATTTATTGTTCATCGGATAATTTCACGGTGCAGTGACTTCATTTATTAGATAAAATCTCAAAAAATATAAATCTCATAAACTGTGCCCAGCCTCGGGTTTAGTAAGATCCCACGTCGACATTTCCATAGTTTAAAGTTTACCAGTTTCGAGAAAATATTTCATTTTCTCAACTCCACTTAGTGCGCACGTAAATTAAGAAATATATTAAAATAATCAATAGTTTTAGAAAAAATTCAAAAAAATTCACAAAAATCACAAATATTATAAAATAATTATTTATGATAAAACAGACAATTTTTGAGGTGTTACACTGGCTTTGCTCAGTGCACACGTAAAATAAGGAATATATTAAAATATTCAACATTTCCAGAAAAATCCTCAAAAATTTTCAAAAATCATAAATATTATAAAATGACTATTCATGGTGAAACAAACAATTTTTGGGATGTTACAACTCTCCCCTTCCAAAAAGAAATTTTGTCCTCAAAATTTTCATACATTTGAATAGATGTGGATGTTATTCCTTCATCTTGTCTTCTAACTCCCACGTTGCATCTCCGGTGCATCATTCTAGATTACTTTTACCAATGGGATTTCTTTCCCTCTAAGTTGCTTTACTCTCCTATCTTCAATCCTTACAGGAGGTGCCTTATAGGTTAAGTTCTTTTTCAATTGTACTGTGTCCGGTGCTGTGACATAGCTCGGGTTAGGAATATTTTTTTTGCAATTGTGACATATGAAAGACATTGTGAAGGTTAGAAAGAAAATGTGGTAAGGCTATTCGGTAAGCTACTGGACCTATGGTAAGGTCTAAGGAATTTGGGAGTAAGTTTTCTAGATTTCAGAACTCGGCCAACCCCAGTCGTAGGCGTGACTTTCAAAAACACATGCTCACTTTCTTCAAACTTGAGAGGCTTTCTCTTTTTGTCTGCATAGCTCTTTTGTCGACTCTGAGCCGTCCTCATCTTTTCCTGAATCATCTTGACTTTCTCAGTCGTTTGTTGTATAAGATCAGGTCCAACAGTAAGGCGCTCTCTGTCTTGGTACCATCATAAAGGTGTTCTGCACCGTTGTCCGTATAAAGCTTCATAGGGTGCCATCGCTATGCTCGAATGAAAACTATTGTTGTAGGTGAACTCTACCAATGGTAGAACTTCATCCCAACTTCCAGTTTGTTCTAAAGCGCAAGCTCTGAGAAAATCCTCCAATGATTGAATCATCATTTTTGATTGACTATCGGTTTGAGGGTGATAAGCAGAACTCAAATGTAGCTTCGTTCCCAACGCTCCTTGCAAACTTTGCCAAAACTTTGATGTGAACCTTGGATCTCTATCAGAACCAATATACAGCTGAGTTAACTTCTCCATGTTGTACCTTATGTTGATTAGCAAGAAATAAGCTGACTTTGTAAGTCGATCAACAATTACCCATATTGAATCGTAACCTTTTCTGGACTTTGGTAATCCAACCACAAAGTCCATCATAATACTATCCCACTTCCATTCGGGAATAACTAGGGGTTGTAACATTCCTGACTGTCTCTGGTGTTCAACCTTTGCTTTTTGACAAACCAGACAAGATGATACATATTTGGAAATATCACTCTTCATTCCATGCTACCAAAATAACTGTTTCAAGTCTTGATACATCTTGGTTATTCCCGGATGCATACTCAACTTGCTCGTATGAGCGTGTTCGAGGATATACTTTCTGAGTTCTTGATCCTTGGGTATATAAACTCTACCTCTAAATCTCAAGATTCCATCAGTTCCTTCCTCAAATGTTTTCACACCGCCTTACTTCATTAGCTCCCTTTGTTCTTGCAAAAACTTATCAACTTTCTGCAACTTTCTGCTTCTCTCGAATGTCTTCCATTAACTCACTTGAAATAGTAACCATGTTCATACAAATCTTTCTCGGTGCCAATTTCACAAAGGACCATACATCCCTGAATTGCTCTATCAATTCCTTTTCCTTGATCATCATGGCAAAGATACTGAGCATCGTCCTACTCAAAGCGTCTGCCACAATGTTTGCCTTTCCGAGGTGATACAAAAGTTGAAAATCATAATCTTTCAGAAATTCCAACCACCTTCGTTGTCTCATATTCAATTCCTTTTGGTCATACAAGTACTTCAAGCTCTTGTGGTCGCTAAAGAAGTTGAATATCGCTCCATAAAGAAAATGCCTCCATATCTTCAAAGTGAATACCACAGCTGCTAACTCCAGGTCATGCGTTGGGTAGTTCTTCTTATGCATTCGCAACTGTCTTGAAGCGTAAGTCACTACTTTTCTATTTTACATAAGCACACATCCTAATCCTTGGTATAAAGCATCGCAATACACTTCGAAGGGTTTACTTGGATCAGGTAGCAATAACACTGATGAAGTAGTTAGTCATCTCTTCAATTCTTAGAAACTTTCTTCACAAGCATTAGCCCACTCAAAGGCTTGATTCTTTTTCGTGAGCTGAGTAAGAGGCCCTGCTATCTTAGAGAATCCCTCAATGAATTTTTGATAATATCCAGCCAATCCCACAAAGCTCTGAATTTCGGTCACTGTCTTTGGTCTTTCCCATTGCAGAATCGCCTCCACTTTTGACAGATCCACTGCAATCCCTTCCTTCGAGATCATATGGCCCAAAAACTTAACTTCTTCTAGCCAGAATTCATACTTTGACAATTTGGAATACAACTTCTTCTCCTTCAGAATCTGGAGAGCTATATTGAGATGTTCAGCATGATCCTCCTGATTTTGAGAATAAATTAGAATGTCATTAATGAAGATAACAACAAATCTATCCAAGTAAGGACGAAAGATTCTGTTCATGTAGTCCATGAATATGGCAGGTGTATTCGTTACACTAAACGGCATCACAAGATATTCGTAATGACCGTAATGGGTACGAAAAGCCTTCTGGGAATATCCTTCATCTTTACTCAGATCTGATGATAGCCAGATTGCAAATCGATCTTAGAGAATATTGCTGCTCCTCTCAGTTGATCCATCAGGTCATCTATCCTCTAAAGTGGATACTTATTCTTGATTATGACCTTATTCAGCTGGAGATAGTCCACACACAATCTTGAAGTTCCATCCTTCTTTCTGACTAACAACACTAGTGCTCCCCATGGTGACAAACTGGGTCTAACAAACTACTTTTCCAAGAGTTCTTCTAACTGCTTCTTAAGCTCAACTAGCTCTGATGGTGACATCCTGTAGGGCGCTATAGATACAGGACCAGATCCAGGCACAAGATCAATGGTGAACTCTATCTCCCGCTCCGGCGGTAAACTAGGTATGTCATCAGAAAAGACTTTGGGAAATTTGTTAACCACTGGAATTGCATTCACATTCGCCTCGCTCTTGACTTTTAAAGAAGACAATAGCATGTATCCCTAAGCTCCTTCTTTCAAGAAAGCTCAAACTTGGTTAGCCGTCAAGAATCTAGAAACTTCATCCATAGGGAAAACTATGATTTTACTAGAACAGTCTAACAGGATATGGTTGAAAGACAACCAATCCATTCCTAAAATTATGTCTAATTGGGAAAGAGGTAAATACATCAAATCAATAGAAAAGATTCGACCTTCAACATTTAAATGATAATTTAAACAAACTTTGGTGGTAACAACAGGTTTAGTAGTAGGGATATAAACAGTCAAGTTAAAAAGTAAGGAAGACATAGGTAAACCAAGTCGTCGCACACAGTCATAAGAAATGAAAGAGTGGGTTGCCGCAGAGTCATACAGTACAGTCAAAAGATTACCTCCTATGGTGCCTTCTCCTTGTATCAGATCTTCAGATTCGGAGGCTTCTGCTTTGCTCATAGTGTAGAGTCGGCCTCTTGCCTACGATTTTACAGCTTGTGCTGTGTTAGCTGAAGGCTCTGCTTTAACTTGATTGCAGTCCCTAGAAACGTGTCCGGGTTTTCCACATCGAAAATAGATTATTCCTTTGATGGTGTAGTCCCTCGTTAGGTGATCTTTCCCGCACTTCAAACACTTTGGCGAAAATGCCACATTCTGACTAGTTCGATTTCCACCAGAACCTCCACTGGAACCTCCATAAGATGACTGTTGCTTACTTCCCGGTGGTCGAGAATAGGGTTTCTTTTGGAAGCGTTTTTATTGTTGCCACCTCTACTTTGGAACCTAGTAGGTTCAAAGTTACGATTTCTTGTGTCCCGCGCTTGATCCAGATTTTCCACTCGGTGACACGTGTCCAACAGCTCTGAAAACTAGTTGATCCTCAAGGTTATGATCGCTCTTTTCATGTCATGTATCAATCCTTCCTCAAATTTCTGACACTTCCACACCTCGTTCGACTGGTGTTAGAAATAAGTTAAAAATTTGGATAAGCTTTCGAACCTCGCGGCATACTCGCTGACAGTCAAGTTCCCTTGTCTCAAGTTAAGGAACTCCATCTCTTTTGCATGTCTTGCGCTTGTTGGGAAATACTTCTCCAAGAATTTATCCTTGAATACTTCCCAGGTGATTACTCGACCTTCAGCTTCTAGTAATCTCTGCGCTCCGTTCAACCAATCTTTCGCGTCTTCGATCAGCATAAAAGCAGCATAGGTTACCTTTTTATCATCGGCATAGTTCATGCCTTTGAAAATTTTCACCAGCTCTTTGATCCAAAGACTAACTTTTTCTGGATCAAATTCTCCCTTAAATTGAGGAGGGTTGTTATGACGGAACTCCAATAGATTTTGAGCATCGACTGAAGCTTCTTGCTGTTGTGCAGCCCTTTCCTGCTATTGAGTAGCTCTCTTAGTTTGTTGTGCAATGACATCCGCCATTCGTTGCATTGCTTCGATTACTGCTGTTATGCCTCTACTGTGTACCATTTTGCTTTTTCAAGGTAAACTAAATGAAAAACACAAGTAAAAATTAGATGTATCCTTTCAAAATACCAATCACAGAAAATCACACAGCACAAACAAGACTGACCTAACCATAAAGACCTAAAAGAAAACTTAAACTGGGGCTCTGATACCAAACTATTGTAACGCCCCTTTTTGAGGAGGGAATGTCACACCATAACCACAAAATAGAAATGAAATGTATAAACTAAGACCCGATTCATTATAATATAAATGAGTCTATTTGGTTGTAATCGTATAAATAATTTGGCGAACTTTTTTTTTGTTACAAAATAATAAAATGAAATGATAAGATGTAGTTAAAGCAAAGAGTAACATGAAAGTAAACCATACATTCAAACGACATACTTATATATATATATATATATATATATATATATATATATATATTTATATCACACTTGTTTAGATACATCATTAGATATACAAAAAGCAAAAGCTTTACATGCCCCAAAATGATTACACATATACAGCCCACCAAAAAAACAAAACATCAGGCCCCCTAAAAGATTTACCGATAGCCATCAGTGGCTACCAACAGCATCAACCCCTAAGGCGAATGAGAAGAAACCATAGCTGGATCCTCCTCATGGTCTTCCTCGTCAGAGGAAACCCTCATTGGAGCAACCGAGTTACAAGCGGGGGCTCGTGCAGAGGATAAGAAAGAATCCTATTGTGGAGAGTAATAACGCTCTCCCCACATATCGCGTATGAGCAAGTAAAACTCTAAATACAAGCGAACATGAAAAGTAAAAATAGGCAGATCATAATGCCCCCAAGCAAGGGTCATAGTCACATATACATAAGGCCAGAAGCCAGGGAATTCGTGCACTTCCCCTTCTTCACCGACGTCTTCAGAGAAACATATAAATAAACAGAATTACAAAAATACAGAAAATAGGTAAGACATCCTACCTTCATTACTACTTATGACAGTAAAGAAACAAAATGGTACAAAACGCCCATATAGCATATCAGAAATAATAGTCAGCATCGAGAAGCAAATAGTAAACAACTATACAATTTCAAGCTGTAGTAACATCAGTAAGACAATAGTTCCTATCATCATATATATAAATGCCAAATAGTATGTTGACTCACTATGCACGTGCATATGATATCAAAATCCTACTGCATAGAGTTAGACACAAACATCGGAGAGAATGATCAGGAGATATCTCTGTAACTTAGCTGCCGAGGCCAACAAGTGCTATAATTTCTCAATTTATCGACGTGCACATCATGGCATTGTACAAGACATTCTACACTAGACCACGATATAAGACAGTGTCTCAGTCTGGATAGTCGGTGCATTTACATCGGTCTATCCCACGGCCTAGAAGAGCTACCAACTTACCATTGTGAGACATCCGCGCCTGACGCCCCTAAGGTCAACAGTATGACCTACACTAGTCTATTCGCACCCGCACATAGGTATGATTCATTCTCCTAGGCAACATGGCCTTAACAATAGTCCATCAGACTTTCACAATGCATGATGACCCAATACATATTCATGTATATTCAATAATGATATACTTTTTCCATACCATGCCACAATTTGGCCAAGTTAATCATCAACAAAGTTTTGGTCCCACTCATGGACCCATATTAATATATTAATCAAATTCTTAAATTTGATAATCCATTTTTAAGGTTCATTATAGAGTTTCACTTTAATCTAACATGTCTTATGAAAGCTTTCTCTAGAGGAATTCTCTTGTAATTCTTATTAAATCTTTATTTCTCTTAATTAACTAAGTCTTTTACTCAAATTGATTCATACTTACTTAGAAAATTAACTAAGGTTTTTCAAATCCCACGCACTCTTGTTCTTCCCTTAAGTTCACATGAATCACACTAGGTCATCGAATAAATTTCTTTCCATTTTATGAATCCTTAAGAAATTCTTAATTTACCAAATCACCTAAGCCTTAGCTTAGTGCATAATTTTTAGCCAACATGGCCCTTGAGGCTGTGACCTCCCAAGGACAAGAGTCCAACTAATTTTTCCATCACATTATTAATTACTTAACACTTAGTTACCTAAGTTCCAAGGTTACCCAAAAATTACATGTTTAGACCTAAAAAGGCCCTAGAGGCCGTGAGCCTCCCAAAGGGGTAGGAACCCAAATTTTTCATTGCTCTATTAATTATTATTCACTTGATTAGTTATCTCTCCAATTTGTTATAAAATTTTAACCATGAACACCCTATGAAAAGGGGTTTGGCCGTGAGCCTCACTAAGGAAAGTAAGGAACCCTTTCTTCCAATTCATGTTTCCAATCCATCAAAATCAATCCAAGATCATCAATATACACAAATACAACCAACAAATCACATAAAGGAAAGTTATTACAAGGATCATTAGAAAATACACAACTAAGAGAGTAACCCTAACATGGGTTTCTCATAACTAACACAAATAAGTTTCCCACTACCAATAGAGGTTAAAGTGGATAATCTTCCTCTTACCAAGAGAGAAAACAAGCAAAGAAACCTTCTTAATGCTCATTGAAGATTTTGGCCAAGCTCTTTCAAAACCCTAAGAATCACAACACATCAAATCAACACCAAGGCTTGAAGAAGAAAGGATCAACGATCATGGTGATGGCCATAGAAACGAAAACGAAGAAGAGAAAGTAAAGAATCAAGAACATTACCTTAAAGCTTCAAGCTTAGGGCTTGAGAGAAAATGGTGAAAATGGAGGAATCAAGTGATGCTCACTAAAGAAAAAAGGATCATGGTGATGAGAGGATTTAAGAAATGTGATTAGTTGGAGCAAACAAAAGAAAAATGGAGAGGTGGTGGTGGTGTGTGGCCTGCGGTTTGGAGAGAAATGTAGAGAAAGAAAGTGATAGTAAAGTGATGGTAGCTTAGTGATGGTAGCTTTTGGGGTTTTGAAATTAGAAATGGAAAAAGTGGTAAATGGAAAGCTAATTTTGGCTCCCAAATTGGGCCTCATGGCCATGGAGTGTGGGTGAGAGAGGAAGGAAATTGGCTTCTCCAACAAGCTAATAGGAAGTTGCTAGGAAACTTCCTCCAAAGCTTCTTCAAGAAGCTAAAACTCACCTTTTGAAAAGTCAACGATGATGTCATTTGTGTGATGTTATCAAGGTGATGTCACTTAAACTGAACACTTTACTAGAGCTATTATCCAGTGAACAAAAGTTACAGTTAATAAAAACAGTATTTATTGTTCATCGGATAATTTCACGGTGCAGCAACTTCATTTATCAGATAAAATCTCAAAAAACGTAGACCTCGTAAACCATGCTCGGCCTCGAATTTAGTAAGATCCCCCATCGATGTTTCCACAGTTCAAAGTTTACCAACCTCGGGGAAAATATTTCATTTTCCCAGCTTCGCTCAGTGTGCACGTAAATCAAAAAATATATTAAAATAATCAATAATTCTTGAAAAAATCCAAAAAAATTCATAAAAATCACAAATATTATAAAATGATTATTTATGATTAAACAAATAATTTTTGAGGTGTTACACCGGCTCTGCTCAGTGCGCACGCAAAATGAAGAATATATTAAAATATTCAACATTTCTAGAAATATCCTAATTTTTTTTCAAAAATCACAAATATTATAAAATGACTATTCATGGTTAAACAAACAATTTTCGGAGTGTTACATACTTCCTTATAGCCCAAAAATCATGTTATAAAACACTCAACCCAACATCTAATCCCAACTAAATTTCTAAACCCATTCCATTATGGCCCAATATGTGAAACCCACAACTTAAAAAAGAAAAAAATTTAAAGTCCTTCACAAGGAGCTTCAGCGTGAAAGAAGGTGGCTTCGATTTTAAAAAGTGAAGTGATGTCATCTGCAAGAGAAAAAAAAAAGAGGATATAGCATCATTTTTGTTCTTTCCACTCATAAAAAAAAAACCACTTCACCAACAACCTAATGCATCAAGCCACCTTTGCCTCAAACATTCACCACCTAAAACATCCAGAAGCCTCCACCACCATAGTAACAACTGGACCTGTTTTCACCATCAACAACCACCCATTGTCACTGCCTTTACCTCCAACCTTCACCATCAACATGCACCATTACCCTAACTTGCCATCAGAATGGTAGTACCACCATGCATAGACCACCATTCCTACCTTCACCTTCAACACACCACCACTACCATGCACAAAACACCACCCCAACCCGCCATCAACTCATCCCCATCTTCCCATCACTATTCATCACCTCGAAACCAATATCCAACCTTAAAACTTCCACAGCCAGCACCATGAAAACTCACCAAACTTCTATTCTAGACCCTATCGTCCTAAAACCACCGTCCACACTGCTTCAACGTCCCCACTTTTACCAAACTCGAACCTCCATAAACGCTGCAACCACCTCCCTTCACCATAATAAGAACCACTGCAACCATCTCCTTTCTCCATTATAGGATCCACTGCAGCCACCAAACACCAACCTAGCACTTTGTTTCTGTCATTACCATCAACCGAGCCTTCTCCACACTGTGAACTGCCTCCAAGCCACTTGGATCCACCACTGAGGACCCTTGTAACAATTGTGAATGACCATAACAAAAACAAACCCAAACTTGCCAACAACTCCACCAGAACCTCCCTCCACCAGAACTCCACTAGAACCTCAGCCCACCATAAACCACCAAACCCAAACCTGTTGACAATTTCAACAAATCGCCTCCCCCATTTGCTATCTTGAGTTGAAACCGCAAGCCATCTTCTTATTGTCTCCTACTCAAATCGTTACCGACGTCATAGACTGCCATATTGTGACTTATTTGTCCTTATGGTCAGGCTCATGAAATCAAGTCCTTATCTTTTAGATGGGGGTAATCTGAGAATCATTTCCATTAAGGGTCTAGAACCATCTTGGAAAACTGGGCACAAATAGAGTGAACTTACCAGCCACCTGTATTAGGGTCAGGACCTTACCAATTCTTAAGATTCTATCTCGCTAGGACATAAAGGGAGCGTACCTCTTTTTCACCCTTCTATCTATCATATCTTTTGTCTACTAGTGCATTTAAAATAATGGAGTATCCTAGGTGTACAAATGGTTTCATCCCTTAAAAAAATTTTAGTCACCTCATTTTCCTTAAAAAAAGAAAATCAAGAAGAAAAAAAGAAAGTCATTCATCCCATTTACTAAAATTTAAAGTTCATTCACCTAGCTTTCATCTTTTACATCTTATGGATCAAAATACTTGGGTTTGGTGAAATTGTTTAGTCCACTAGTATGAAAAATTTTGTTTCAAAACTCTTCCTTAAGAAAATGAGCCTTAATTGAAAAAGAGGCAAGGTCATTATTATTAGACCAACAATTTGCTAATCTAATGGGTTATCCATAAAATTTCTTTTTGTAAAAAAAAAAAGAATGTAAAATACTTTTTATTAGCATTCTAGCATCTGCATAAAATAAAATAAAATAAAAAAAATTCAATACATCTTTGTATATATTATTGCATGTTAAAAAAATATCTTCATCACATTTTCTAGTATCATTTTTTGCATATTACATTTTAACATAAATTTCTTGTGTCACTCCAAGGAAGGCAAAAAAAAAAGATAATGACTTTAATATTCATTTACAGAAAAATTGATTGCGTGTCCAGTGAAGGTAGACACCAATCAAACTCAAATTCCTCATTAGCTTTTTCCATGAAAGTCTCATAGATCCTGTATTGGAGTGGTATCTCTCCAGTTAGACCATTCCAAGATTTCTCTCCAGACGGAGTTAGTAGATTTGTTTATGGATCAATATAGGTTTAACCTAGATGCAGCTCCTACATGTGAGCAACTAAGTGTAATACAGAAGGGAAATGGTGAGTCTTTAAGCAGTATACACAAAGATTAAGAGCCTTGGTTGGTCAAGTTCAACCACCCTTGGCATTATAAAAAAATATGCTCGTACATCTAGGGAACCATGGGTGCTCCTCTTATTGCAACAATGGCTAGTGCAACTTATAAAGATTTCTTTGACTTGATAACTATTGGAGAAAGAATTGAGATTTTGGCAAAAGTAAGGAAGCTACTAATGAACAATGTAGAGAACAGTCTTCCTAAGGTGGGATTCTAACTTGAAAATAAAGGGCCCGAGGTGAATAACATAAAATGCTAGTAGACCTTCATGCCTCAATATTCACCATCAAGCCCAAGATGCCAAGCACCACCACATGACCCTAATTCTCATATTCCATACCAAACATTTACACTTCCTTACCCACCTCACCAAACCATTCCAACAACAAATATCACCCTAACTCCACAGTTTCAAGTCAACCACATCATATCTCCTTATCCATATGCATAATCATATGAATCCTATACTAGTCATCCCACTATACCCCCACTAAACTTCTCTACTAAGTTCCAACCCAGGGTGAACCCACAAAAGAGAACATGTTTCCATCCTTCATTAAGCTTGCCACCATTCCCAAGTTTATCCATTCCTAATGATGAGCTGTTCCAATAACTATTCGATGTCCATATGATTTTAGAATTGCCTTTGTGCTTAAGGGAACCTCCATTTCTAGCATGTATGACTATAATATCATCTGTAGGTATCATATCGGGGCAACTGGCCACTCTATTGAAAATTGTGATGACTTTAAGACTATAGTGAGAAGGTTATTAACAAGTGGGCGATTGAGTGTCCAAGAAGGAAAGCTAGTAATTCATAATAGTTAACTTCCCAACCATTGAGAAAGAGCAACGCTTTCAGTCCTCCAGCCATGATGAACCTAAGAGGAATTAGTATTTTGATTTGTTTATCAAGTCATTACCACGAAATGATTGTTTATTTGTATTGACTCCATTGTTTGGTCAATGACTCAAGCCATTAAGATTATGAGCTTGTTTAAACTTTCTTTAAATCTAAATGTAATGTGTTTGTATGGGTGTCACTATCATTTGCCTTTTCTTTCTTTTGTTATCCTCTCTAATTTCTTCTTCATCTTTGTTGTTACTTTCTTGTCATTTTATCTGTATCATATTAATATTTCTCTAAATATCTTTCTATAAAACATTTTCTTTGAGTTTGGATCCTATCAAATGCTTACTTTAGGAAAGAATTATTTGAAACGCGTTGGTTGATCCTTATGGTTTAGTGGACGGAAGTAGTTATGAATTCGATGAAGATGACTAAGTCACCCAAGATCATTCAATGTCAGGTGGATAATGAGTCAACATGCCAAATGAGGATGGCAAGAAGATAGTTTTCTCTTGTAAGCATAAAATTGGTGACCTGTCACTTCTAAAAAAATAATAATACTAAAATAAAAAGAAAGGAAAGAAAGGAGAATGAAAGAAAAAGTGGAAAAGAAAATGAAATAAGGATAAATGAATAACGATTTGAAAATATGGAAAACAAAATTTGGTGTGCATCATTTATGAATTTTGTCTCTTAATCAAATTTTAAAAATAAGCAATCATGAATTGAAATGATGTTTGGTCATCTTTCATTATCCAAAAACCATATTATCCATTGTTACCCTTTTTGAGCCTGAAATTTCCATTCAAAGAACCTTGGACAAATATTAGCCTCACATTGGGTATTAGAAGAATTTTAGTTTGTCAAATATTTGCTACATGGCAAAACAAAGAAAGAAAAAAGAAGAACAAAAAAGAGAGAAAATAAGAAAAAAGAATGAAAAGAAAAGAAAGAAAATGGCTGAAAATGTTTTACATGGATTTTGGGTTCAGAATAGAATAAGGATTATTGTTTTTGAAAATGAAAGCATTATTTTTTAGAATGTACCTAGGTGCAAAAAAAGTTAATGGCCCTTAATCCCATTTAACCCTTAAACATTTGTTTGAGCCTTATATCTTTCATTTCATAGCAACTAGCCTTGGCCACGTTACAAGCCTTAAAAGTCCATATATCAAGAAGAAATTATAGCAATTCATGAAGGAAGTCATGACTTTTTTTAGTTAAGAGTTATGATTCATCATATTCAAGAATCTTGTGGATCTTCTTTTGAAAAGGAAATTCCAACTGAAGATAATATTGCTTGCAAAGTTCAAAAGAAAGGAGGATATATCAAATGTGACAAAACAAAGTATATTTCTCCAAAATTCTTAATGAGGAAGAAAATTGGAATACTGCAAGTTATATATCTTAAGTGATTATTCTAACAAGGGGAAAACTGTGCTCTTTTTTCTTAATCAAGGTTTTGTCCTACATGGTTTTCCTTGATAAGATTTTTAATGAGGCAGTTCCTATGTAAAGGATATTGTACTTTTTTTCCTTCACTAGGATTTTTTTCCCATTGGATATTTTCTTAATAAGGTTTTAATGAGGCATATCCCTTTATGGACATCTGTAACACCCTCTTTTGGGAATTACAATTTAGACCAACAATTTTAAAGCTAAAACTAAGTCATAAATGATTTAATATTGTAATATACGGGTTTTAAAATTTCTTTTTGGAGATAACATAAACTTAACAGAATATAAAGAACACAAGACATAGCGAACTGAATAATACACCTTTCATATATATAACATAGTTTACTGACAACATAAATACATATGACTTACATACTCAAAAGTATAAGTACAACTACCATAATAAAACCTAATCTGGCCGAAGTCCAAACATCTAGAGGAAAGGGTCCTCCACTGGATCCTCCTCGGAATCCTCAACAGACAAATCCCCCAGTCGGGGTTTGTCTCGACGGACGGGAGTCCGAATAGATGATACCTCAAAATCCTACCTAGGAGTGTAATCAGGATCACCCCATAACTCCCTGACAGGCATATAAAACTCCAGATAGACAGTAGCATCAAAAGAAAAAGTAGTAACCCCATGGTGGGTCCTACTCAAAGACAGGGTAACATCCCCATAATACTCAATATGCTCAGTGTCCAGATGGATGTGCCATGCATCAATGCCTCCATGGAATTGCACCCTAATGAAACCCAAAAGATCCCGCCTCGCCGCCGTCACAGTCTTCATAGAACATAAAAACAAAATAGAACAGATAGAACAATACCATAAAGAGGTGAGATCTCCTACATCACATACCAGTATGGCAGTAAAGAAACAGTAATAACCATAATCCCATTCAGTACAAAATTAACAATTACAGTCATGATATTTAATTAACATAATTCAATGAATGTATATCACAACAACATGTCTACTGACTATGCATATGTACAATGGACCGACCCTTACTCCATGGAGCTAAAACCAATATCGGAGAGAATGATCGAGAGACATGTTCGTATATCGTTAGCCTTAATTCAAGTGCACCAACTTTCTTAGCGTACTCATCATGGCTTATACAAGACATTCTTCACCAGATCGTGAATAGGAATAGTGTCTCGTCGAGATTGTCGATGTATTTGCATCAGCAACGATGGCACAGTAGAGCTACTAACTAGCCACTTATGGAATTACCGCGCCCCGACGTCCCCAAGATCAGTTATTAACCTTCACTACACAATTCATACCCGCACTAAGGTGTAATTCAATCCCCTAGGCATACAACCTTAACAAACAAAATCACTACAACTTTCACAATGCATGATCAAATAACTTCATGAATTAATAATTATTAACTACGTGACTTCCACGAAAATTAAGCCACCACTGGGCTAAGCCATCAACTGATGTCTCCGGGTCTAATACATCGGCCCGACAGTAATCTGCTATTTTTCTCAATCACGAAGTATTTTTACTGCATTATCACAATTGCGTAACACTTCTTGTTACGTCTCCAAATCACATAACATTTTTACGTCGTTTTTCAATCGCATAAAAATTTTAAAATATTTTCTTAATCGCGTAACTCAAAATCAACATTTTTAAATCGCGTAAGGTTTTATGAATACTTTTTAATTGCATATAATGTTTTATTGACGTTCTAAGCTTAATTTTGAGACTTTCCATGTTGAATATAAAATTTGAACCTTAATTCCAATATTTTCTTTCTAATTCTCCTCTAAGTGATATTTTCTAACATTTTTCACAAAATCTATGTTATTTTGATTTAATCAAAATAATTCAAAAATCTTTTTCCATTACATTTACTAAGAACTCTCTTAAATAAAAATAATTTAAATTTCAAACCATCTTTCAAACTTATTTCCATTATCATGGCCGAAAATCAATTCTTTTCAAATGATAAAATTTTGTTCATCTCCTTTTCAACTTGTAAATCCTTAAATCATATTCTTGTCACCTAATCATCTAGGTTCACAATCAATAAAATATTTTTGCCCTGAAAACCCCATCTTAGGCTAAATGGCCGTGAGCCATATATGGTCATTGGGACCAAAATTTTTGCCATTCACACATGATTTAAAGCATGTAAAATATTCTAATCATCAATTCTTACCATAGCAATTTCATGCATACTATCAAAGTCATATAATCACATATACCCAACAAGCATAAACCATTAAATTCACACAATCAAGTGAATAAATCCTCACACGAATTTTTCACTAATAACCTTCAAATTCCATTTCTCACCACCAAGTTGGTTGATGAGGTTAATCTCCCTCTTACCTTAGGTGATGATAAAAAAAACTCCTTAGTTGCCTTCTTGGAGTAAACTTCTATCATCAAATAGATCCTTAAAACAAATTAAACATACAATTATTAAAATCTAAGGCTTGAAATAAGATGACCATGGATTAAGTTTATGATCTAGAACTTGAGAATAAAATTAGAAGTGAAGATCAAGAACTTCACCTAAAAACCTTCAAACTTAGGCTTGGAGAAAGTGATTGAAGATGGATTATTTTGAAGAAGATCATAATATGAAAGTGTCTCCAAATGGTGTCTAGATTCAAGATATATGGTTGGTTTGGATTGAACAAGATTGAAGAGTAATGGTGATGTGTTGGCTGAATATTTCTAAGGAGAGAAAGGAGAGAGTTGGTATTTTAGTTTCTAAAAAAAACAAGATAAACTTAAGTGAGATTAAGTAACCATTTTGTCTTCTAAGCTTGTCTTATAAGCTACCTTGGCCGTGTATACCTAAGGGTGTAGTGTGACCAAAACTTCTCCCCCAAGTTCTCTTCAAGCTTGCCTTGGAAGCTTGCTTTCCATTGGCTCTACATTGTGAGTCATAGTCACAAAGCTTGACTTTCTTCAAGCTTACCTTGGAAGCTTGCTTCCCATTGGCTCAACAATAAAGTGAGTCATAAGAGGTAATGATTAGGTTTATGACTAGGCTCATGACTAGTCATCTAATTAGATATTTACCGGTAAATATTAACCAATGGACAAAGGTTACTGCTAGAAAAATCATTGTTTATTGTCCAATGGATAATAGAATGTACTTAGATTTCATTGGTCGGATAAAATCTCAAAAAAATAAAATTTTTGAAATCTATTTCTGGTTTCGGGTTTTGTAAGCTCCCACCGGCCTCGCATTAACAGTCAAAATTTTTTCGGTCCTGAAAATATTTTATTTTTTCGGCACCTCTTCAAACACACAAAAATCCAAAAAAAAAATTAAAATAAATTAAATAATTCACAAAAATCATAAAAATCATAAAAATCACAATTAGCTGAAAAAAGAAATTTCGGGGTGTTACAACTCTTCCCCTCTAAAAAGAATTTCATCCTCGAAATTATCGTACCTTAGAATAATTATGGATATTGCTCTTTCATTCTATCTTCTAGTTCCCAAGTTGCATCTCTAGTCACATCATTCCAGATTACCTTTACTAAGGCAATTTCTTTTCCTCAGAGTCGTTTCACTCTTCCGTCCTCGATCTTAACAGGAAGTGTCACATAGGTTAAGTTCTCTTTTAATTATACTGTATCTGGTGCTATGACATGAGTTGGATCAGGAATATATTTTCGCAATTGCGATACATGGAAGACATTATGAAGTTTAGAAAGAAAAGGTGGTAAAGCTATCTAATATGCTATCAGACCTATCCGACAAAGAATTTGATATGGTTCGATGAATTTGGGAGTGAGCTTTCTGGATTTAATAACCCGACTGGTGCGTGCAAAATATACAGTAAGAGCAAGTGCACTCTATCGCCAAGTAATATAGGACTTTGGAGTCCAAGTTATCGATCCCACGAGGAATAAGTGATAATTACTAAAGTTGTAAAACTCTTATGTTATTTAGACAGTCGAAAGTGTATGTTAGATTCAAATTTAAAACAGAAAACTAATGGAGAAAATAAAAAGAACAATTAAATAAAGAAAAGGTAAACAAAGATAGAAAGATGCTAGGGCGCAAGGTTCACTTGAGTCTCATTATTCGGATCTTCTTTCAATTATGATACAGGTAATTCTTTTGCCAATATTATCTTATAAGTTATTGAATCCCAATGGTCATGGATGAAACAATATTCTATTCTTAATTTAATCCACCTATTTGGTCATTTAGTTGAATTAATCAAGAATGCATTAAGTTCCAATTTCAAGATATGAACTAACAACCGTCAATTCCATTGGTAGGATAAATTGATGTTTGATCATTCACCAATATAATCTCAGGCTTACCATATAGATCCACTCATTGAGTGCGGAGGGTCACCGGTCAAACAATGAATTAATGAATGTCACATGTGATCAAGTTATGACAAGAATTCAAGCAATATAGTAAACCCACAAAGAAATTACCATAATAAATTTAGAAATCAGATCCAAAAAATTAAGAACACAAGATCCCCCATAGCCCTAGCTATGAGTTTAACCACACATATTTACCATAAATAAACTCATAATAAGATACAGATCCAAGAGAAGATAGCAAAAGAAATAAGAGAAATAGAAAGAAAGAGAGATCAAAAACCCCTTTTGATGAAATTCAACTCTTCAAGCTTCCAAGAAAATCCTTCCTTTCTTCAGATCAATCCTTCTTTTCCTCAGATCTGCCCCTCCTTTCTTTAGATCTCTAATTCTATGCCTCCTCTCTCCTTCTCCAAGGAGTTGTAGCTGCTCCTCTAGGTCTCCGCCCTTCAAAACGTGCCAAGAATGTTAATATATAGGCCCCCAACACAAACTTCGCGCAGAAGTTTGCAATAATTGAGTTCTGGAGGTCATACACGGTCGTGTATGCATACACGGCCTAGGCCGTGTATGACACTGAGTTGGGGGTCCAAAATTCACTATTTCAAATGCAAAGTTAGAGGCATACACGGCCTAGGCCGTGTATTCTCATACGGCCTTGTATTTTTACACAATCTAGGCCTTGTATTTTGACGTAGGCCCTGTATTCTGACTCTGGCCCTGTAATCTAACTTCTAAGCCCAATATGACCTATTAGACCTCCAAATCTGGAAAAGTGTTCAACATGAAAGTTGTAGATTTGGATCTTAAATATCAACCATCAAAATTTCAGCTCATTTGACAACTTGTAACTCGAGATATTCCATGAAAAGTACGCAAAGGTCAAGCTGTCAGGATCAGCACCCTAGTTCTTGCTTCAACTCCAATTTGAGTTATCCAAACGTGTGATTGGACCTTTGAGGTCTTCATGAAAGTAGTAGAGAATTGTCTTATCTTTCCTACAAGACCAAAATTACATCAATCAGATATTTGAAACTCAAATTATAGCTAGTTTACTGAACATTGTCAAAGAGATAAATTAGGGCTAAGTCATGCAATAATTCCTTTAATGATCCACTATATCTCTCCAAATGCATTAAATCTTTCTAAATTTGCAAAACGAAGATAATGATAAGGATCCATTTAAAATTATTTCATAATTACAAGCAAATCACCCTCATTTGTTTAATTAAATGTTATAAAATATAGGCTTATCAACTCCCCCACACTTGAGCTTTTGCTTGTCCTCAAGCAAAGAATAAGGGTCAACAGCAAGATCAATCTTAACATCCAGAAACATAAATCAAGGGGAATTCCAAAGTTCAAGATCAGTAATCAAATCCAATCAATCAAGATCATTCAGCAATTTTAAACAATAAGATGCTTTAGCCTAGCTTGCAACTGTTTTCTTTACCAAGCATATGAGATCACTCATCTTTCTATCGCTCAAGTGTTTAAAGGACAAAGAGATCACTCAAATTTCTCTTGAAAAATGCAATACCATAGGCTTGCTTATCAATCTCATCTCCACTTTCAAGTTCACATACAATCACAAGAATCAAAAGGACTTTCCTTTGGTTGTAACGGGGCCAAGGGTATAATGAAAGATAGGAAGAAAGGATAAAATAGGGTAAAGAATGCTCATGAATAAATCAATACAAAGCAGAATCAGGCTAAAAAGATGATAGATAGAGCTTGATGCTCAAGAATATAACAACTTCTCACTTTTAACCCAATATTTTCATTATTCTTCACCAACAATTCTTTTCTTTTCTTTCCTTTTCATTCTTTATTTTTTCTTTTCCAAACCCTTTTTTTTAAACCCTTGAAGATAAAAGCAACCTTTCAAGACCTTTCAATCAACACATCAATTGCTCTAAAGCATTCAACCTGATTATTCAATTGGGTATTTAAAGAAATCAATTTCAGGCTCAGATGGGACAACTAAGGGATTATTTAATCAATGTAACTTTGGAAGTCAAGAAAGAATTAAGCCTAATTTCCTTAATCATATTCAAGTATGCATATGAGTCATTAAAATTTCAACAAGATATCAAAGCAAGTTCTAGCGCACATCAATCCAAAGAAAATTCACTCTAGAAGGAAAATAGAACTTTATTTATGAAAAATCCAATCATTAAAGCTCAAAACTCACTTTCTGATTAAGTTGATAAAGAAAACAGAAACAAGCAAGCATGACTCAAAGATGCTAAATTTCACTTTTCTCAATTGAACAAGATTTGCTTCACACAAAATAATCTCATAATTAACATATTCCCCTTTCAAACATATCTCTATCAGCTCAGAATAAATCAAGCGATTAACACACAATTCCAGCTTAATTATCAGCAATACTCAAGTGTTCATCAGTTGTGCAAATTTTTTTTTTCAGAGTACATTACCAAGTACATTACCAAGTACATTACTCAATGTGAAAGAGAGATAAATAAATAGTAAAGAAAAGAGCAATACAACCTGATGAGGCATGAGACATGGCAGGCAGAAAGACAACGTAACAGTCAGTGCTACCACAGAATCTGAAAAATCACAGAACACATGAGTAGAAAAATAAACTAGGGTCTTTTAAAGTCAGATTCCCAATACTGTAATACTTATGTTCACCCCTAAAAAAATTCCACAAATAAGAAGTTCATGATGCACAAGTTCACATGAATGCGTCTCAAGAGTATGACTCTTTACTCAGCCATTCGAAATGAATTAAATTTTTATCTTCTCAGTTTGTGGACATTATCTTCAAATTGCAACTTTAAAACAAAGATAACAAAAATAACTAAAAGAAGAGACAATAAGGAAGAAACACAGGTTGCCTCCTGTATAGCGCTTGTTTAAGGTCACGAGCCTGACATTGCCTTTTCAGATGAATCAAGGTGGCTTAAAGTAAGAGAAATAGGAGGATGTCTTTTTCTTTTCAAAATAGTTCTTCCTCCCTTCAACAATGGCCTTGGGACTGCTTCTAACAGAATTCTGAACTAGAAAAGAGCTTGACTGTCCCAATTGCGCCTTAACTCCACTAGGCCAAGGTGGTTGCACTCGATCAACAGATGAAGGACCAATATGTGAAGAAGCATGAATCTTGGGAGGACCTTTATCTGTCTCAGTAGCTTGACTTTCCAAAAGATCAACATCAACACTGTATGATGGTGGAAGGTCTTTGATAGCTATGGTTTCCTGCTTCTTAGCTTGAACAAAATTAATAGGGGTATGAAAATTTCACATTGTGTAAGATTTAGCCTCCCTAAAGACATTAATGGTCACATGATCTCCATCCACTCTCAAGATGAGCTCACCTTGAGGTACATTAATCACAGCTCCAGAAGTGGTTAAAAACGGTCTTCCAAGAATGAGAGGAATATCAGTATCCTCTTCCATATCTAGCACCACAAAATCAACTGGAAAAATGAATTTATCCACCTTCACTAAAACATCCTCCACCACACCACGCGGGTAAGTGAAGGATCTATCAGCGAACTGTAGCGAAATGTTGGTAGACTTCGGTTCCTGCATTCCCAATTTCTTAAACATAGAAAAAGGCATCAAATTAACACTAGCACCCAAATCACATAATGCCTTATCAAAATAAGAGTTACCAATAGTGTAAGGAATAGTAAAACTCCCTGGATCTTTCAATTTTGGGGGTAACTTCTTCAAAAGGATGGCAGAACACTCCTCAGTAAGACATACAGTCTCAAATTCTTCAAGCTTGTGTTTCTTTATAAGTATTTCCTTCAGAAACTTCGCATACTTGGGCATTTGAGATATGGCTTCAACGAATGGAATATTAATTTATAATTTCTTGAATATCTCCAAGAATTTGGCAAATTGCTGATCTGGCTGATTACTCTTGAGCCTCTGAGGGAATGAGATCTTGGCATATGGGGATGGTTCATAAACTGCACTCTGCTCACGATCCTTTTTCGCTCTCTGCCACTTTGGTGCTTTCTTCTCAACCTCTCTCTCTTGGTTGACATCTTCAGTAAGGACATCGTCAGTTGCCTTCTTATCTTCTTGCACTGACTGAACAAGAGTATCACTAGGCTCTGACATTTCTTTCTTCTGCGGAGACTCCCCAAGTTCCTTACCACTTCTCAGGAAAATTGCATGGGTCTGTTCCCTAGGATTAGTCTCAGTAGTGCTAGGCAATGTCCCTAGTGCTCTTTCTGACACCAGAGTGGTCAACTGACTGATTTGAGTCTCCATAGTCTTCATTCTAGCTTCTGAATTTTGCATGTACTTTATCACAAGATTTTCAAAGCTTGGTTTCTCTACAGGTGCTTGAAAACCTGGAGGTGGTTGTGGGGCTCTCTGTTGATTCTGCTGATAGCTTTGTTGATTTCTCTATTTGAAATTGGGGTGGTCCCTCCAACCGAGATTGTAGGTGTTGGCATAAGGATTGTACTGTTGCCGGTTGGGATTTTCAACAAAATTTGCTGCTTCAGGTTCTGGGGCAAAGGGACTACCAACTTGACAGTTTGAACTTGTATGACCCTGTCCTCCACATGCATCGCAAATAGTTGGTGGGGCTGCACTACTTGTTACCATCAAAGTTTCTACCTTCTTTGTCAAGGCTTCCAATTGATTTAGAATGGTAGTAGAAGCATCCACAGCATGCACTCCTACTGGTTTCTTAAGAATTTGGCGCTCATTTTGCCATTGATAACTGTTCAGCGCCATTTCTTCAATCAATGCTTGGCTTTCAGTAGGTGTTTTCCTCCATATAGTACCTCCCGCAGCAGCATCAATGAGGGAACGGTTTGTAGAAGATAAACCGTTATAAAAAGTCTGGACTTATTGCCACACGGGAAATCCATGGTGTGGACATCTCCTCAATAACTCTTGAAAGCACTCCCAAGCTTCATAAAGAGTGTCCATTTCAAACTGCACAAAAGAAGATATATCATTTCTTAACTTAGCAGATTTAGAAGGAGGAAAATACTTAGCCAGAAACTGTTGTGTCAATTGATCCCATGTAGTGATGGAACCCCTTGGAAGTGACGTTAACCATTGACTCGCCCTGTCTCTAAGAGAAAAAGGAAAGAGTCACAATCTGATTGCATCATCTGTCACTCCATTGTACTTGATAGTGTCACACAACTGCAAGAATCTAGCCAAATACTGATTTGGATCATCTGAAGGTAATCCACCAAACTGTACAGAATTCTGAATCATAGAGATCAATGCAGGTTTGATCTCAAAATTGTTAGCCGCCACAGCTGGTCTTATAATACTTCCTCCATACCCTTCAGCAGTGGGCATAGAGTACTCAAGCATGGTTCGCTCTGCTGGGTTAGCTATTTCGTCATGATTCCCTTCAATTGCTGGGCCTTCCATTCTGTTTATGTCTTTTGTCACAGCTGAAATTTGAGTTTGCTTTCTTAACCTGCGAGCTGTTTTCTCAATTTCTGGATCAAATGTCAAATCAGGAAACTGAGAGCGAGTGAACATAAACAAGAAAAATGAACAAGTGAAAATTGCAGTGAAAAATTAATTAAAAATACATGAACAAAAATAATAAAAAATGGCAATAAAAACAAAACAGAAATATACAAAATAAGAAAATAAATAAAAATAAAGTTAAACAAAAAATAAAAGCAAATAAAGATAAAAAAAAAGCAAAACACAATAAAAAAAATAAAATAAAATAAAATAAAAATTTCATCTAAATTAACTAGAATTTTACGCCTCCAATATTACCAAAATTATTACCCGGTAACGGCACCAAAAACTTGGTGCGTGCAAAATATACACTAAGAGCAAGTGCACTCTATCGCCAAGTAATATAGCATTTTGGAGTCCAAGTTATCGATCCCACGAGGAATAAGTGATAATTACTAAAGTTGTAAAACTCTTATGTTATTTAGACAGTCGAAAGTGTATGTCAGATTCAAATTTAAAACAGAAAACTAATGGAGAAAATAAAAAGAACAATTAAATAAAGAAAAGGTAAAAAAAGATAGAAAGATGCTAGGGTGCAAGGTTCACTTGAGTCTCATTATTTGAATCTTCTTTCAATTATGATATAGGTAATTCTTTTGCCAATATTATCTTATAAGCTATTGAATCCCAATGGTCATGGATGAAATAATATTCTATTCTTAATTTAATCCACCTATTTGGTCATTTAGTTGAATTAATCAAGAATGCATTAAGTTCCAATTTCAAGATATGAACTAACAACCCATCAATTCCATTGGTAGGATAAATTGATGTTTGGTCATTCACCAATATAATCCCAGGCTTACCATATAGATCCACTCATTGAGTGCGAAGGGTCACCGGTCAAACGATGAATATAGATCCACTCATTGACTGCGGAGGGTCACCGGTCAAACAATGAATTAATGAATGTCACAAGTGATCAAGTTATGACAAGAATTGAAGCAATATAGTAAACCCACAAAGAAATTACCATAATCAATTTAGAAATCAGATCCAAAAAATTAAGAACACAAGATCCCCCACAGCCCTAGCTATGAGTTTAACCACACATATTTACTACAAACAAACTCATAATAAGATACAGATCCATGAGAAGATAGCAAAAGAAATAAGAGAAATAGAAAGAAAGAGAGATCAAAAACCCCTTTTGATGAAATTCAGCTCTTCAAGCTTCCAAGAAAATCCTTCCTTTCTTCAGATCAATCCTTCTTTTCCTCAGATATGCCCTTCCTTTCTTTAGATCTCTAATTCTATGCCTCCTCTCTCCTTCTCCAAGGAGTTGTAGCTGCTCCTCTAGGTCTCCCCCCTTCAAAACGTGCCAAGAATGTCAATATATAGGCCCCCAACACAAACTTCACGCAGAAGTTTGCAATAATTGAGTTCTGGAGGTCATACACGGCTGTGTATGCATACACGGCCTAGGCCGTGTATGACACTGAGTTGGGGGTCCAAAATTCACTATTTCAAATGCAAAGTCAAAGGCATACACGGCCTAGGCCGTGTATTCTCACACAGCCATGTATGTTTACGCAATCTAGGCCCTGTATTCTGACTCTAGCCCTGTAATTTGATTTCCAAGCCCAATATGACCCATTAGACCTCCAAATCTGGAAAAGTGTTCAACATAAAAGTTGTAAATTTGGCTCTTAACTATCAACCATCAAAAGTTTTGCTCATTTGACAACCTGTAGCTCGAGATATACCATGAACAATATGCAAAGGTCAAGCTGTCAGGATCAGCACCCTAGTTCTTGCTTCAACTCTAATTTGAGTTATCCAAATGTGTGATTGGGCCTTTGAGGTCTGCATGAAAGTAGTAGAGAATTGTCTTATCTTTCCTACAAGACCAAAATCACATCAATCAGATATTTGAAACTTAAATTATAGCTAGTTTACTAAACATTGTCAAAGAGATAAATTAGGACTAAGTCATGCAATAATTCCTTCAATGATCCACTATATCTCTCCAAATGCATTAAATCTTTCTAGATTTGCAAAACGAAGATAATGATAAGGATCCATTTAAAATTATTTCATAATTACAAGCAAATCACCCACATTTGTTCAATTAAATGTTATAAAATATAGGCTTATCACCGACCGACCCCAGTCATGGGCGTGACTCTCAAAAACACATGTTCACCTTCCACAAACTCAAGGGGCCTCCTTCTCTTGTCAGCATAACTCTTCTATCGACTTTGAGTTGTCCGCATCTTTTCCTGGATCACCTTAACTTTTTCTGTTGTTTGTTGGACAAGTTCAGGTCCTAATGCAAGATTTTCCCCATCTTGGTACTAGCACAAAGGCGTTCTACACCATCATTCATATAATGCCTCATAGGATGCCATCCCTATGCTTAAGTGAAAACTATTATTATAGGTGAAATTCTATTAGAGGTGAGAATTCATCCCAACTCCCAGTCTGTTCTAAAACACAGGCTCTTAGCAGATCTTCCAGTGATTGAATTGTTCTTTCTGATTGCCCATCTGTTTGCGGATGATAGGTAGAACTTGAATGAAGTTTTTTTCCCATTGCTTCTTGCAGCCTATGCCAAAACCTTGACATAAATCTTGGGTCTTGATTAGAAATAATACTAGAGGGTATACCGTGAAGTCTAACAATTTCACCAATATATACCTGGGCCAATCTCTCCATTGAATAGCTTATGTTTATGGGCAAGAAATGTGCTGACTTCGTAAGCTGATCAATGATCACCCATATGGAATCATAACCCCTTCGAGTCTTTGGCAGTCCAACAACAAAGTCCATTGCAATGCCATCCCATTTCCATTCGGGAATAGTCGGAGGTTATAACATTCATGAAGGTTTTTAATGTTTAACTTTAGATTTCTTACAAACTAGACAAGATGCTACATACTTGGCCATATCTCTCTTCATCCCTTGCCACAAGTATAACCATTTCAAATCCTAATACATCTTGGTCGCTCCTGGATGCATGCTCAATTTGCTTTTATGGGTTTCGTCGAGAATCAATCTCCTAAGTTCTGGATCACTTGGTATACAAATTCTATCTCCGAACCTTAGAATTCTATATGGTCCTTCCTCAAATTCTAACACGGCGCCTTGCTTCACTAGCTCCTTCTCATCCTGCAAGTATTGATCACTCACCTGTTTATCTAGAATTTCATCCATGAATCCATTTGAAATAGTAATCATGTCCAAGCAAAGTCTTCCTAGTGTTGATTCTACATACAACCGCATATCCCTGAATTATTCTATCAATTCTCTTTCCTTGATCATCATAGTAGAGACACTAAGTATCTTTCTACTCAAAGTATCTGCTACGACGTTCACTTTTTTGAGATGATACTGACGTTGGAAATCATAATCTTTCAAAAATTCTAACCACCTTCTTTGCCTCATATTCAACTCCTTCTGGTCAAACAGGTACTTCAGACTCTTATGATTGCTGGAAACATTGAATGTTGCTCCATACAGAAAATGCCTCTAGATCTTCAATGCAAACACAATAGTAGCTAACTCCAAATCATGAGTAGGGTAGTTCTTCTCATGCATTTTCAATTGCCTCGAAGCATATGCTACTACCTTTTTGTTCTGCATAAGCACACAACCTAAACCCTGATGCGAAGCATCGCAATATACCTCAAAAGGTTCATTAGGATTAGGTAGAATCAATATTAGAGAAGTAATCAATCGTCTTTTCAATTCTTGAAAACTCTCCTCACATGCATCAGTCTATGCAAAAGTTTGATTCTTTCGTGTGAGCTGGGTAAGAGCTCTTGCTATCTAGGAAAATTCCTCGATGAATCTTCGGTAATAACTGGCTAATCCCACAAAAATACGGATCTCTGTTGCGGTCTTCAGTCTTTCCCATTGAAGAACTATTTCATTTTTCAACAGATGCACCGCATTTCCTTCCTTTGAAATTACGTGACCCAAAAATTGAACTTGCTCCAACCAAAACTCGCACTTTGATAGCTTAGCGTATAGCTGCTTCTCTTTCAGAATCTGAAGAACCACACTAAGATGTTCAATGTGTTCCTCCTGACTTTGAGAATATATTAGAATGTCATCAATAAAGACAGTGACAAATCTTTCTAGATAAGGTTGAAAGATTTTATTCATGTAATCCATGAATATTACAGTAGCTTTCGTCACTCCAAACGACATCACTAGATATTCATAATGCCCATAATGTGTTTGAAATGCCGTCTTGGGAACATCTTCTACTTTCACGCGAATCTGGTGATAACCAGAACGTAAATCAATCTTAAAGAATACAGCGGCGCCCTTCAGTTGATTCATCAAATCATCTATCCTCGGAAGTGGATATTTGTTCTTGATTGTGATCTTGTTCAACTGACGATAATCCACACTTAAGCGAGAAGTTCCATCCTTCTTCTTAACTAACAGCATTGGAGCTCCCCATGGTGATACACTAGGTTTCACAAACTGCTTTCCCAACAGTTCCTCCAACTACTTCTTTAGTTCCACTAATTATGATGATGACATCTGGTATAGTGCCATAGATATAGGACCAGACCCAAGTACAAGATCAATAGAAAATTCCACCTTTCTTTCTGGTGGTAGTCTGGGTACATCATCAAGAGAAACTTCAGGAAACTCATTGACTACAGAGATAGTATTCACATTCATCTCACTCTTGACCTCCAAGGAAAATAGTAACATGTATCCTTGAGCTCTTTCCCTCAAGGAAGCTTTAACTTGGTTGGCCGTCAAAAATCCAAAAATATCAGTCTCAAAGAACACTAAAGTTTTATTAGAACAATCTAACAGGATATGTTTAGAAGATAACCAAACCATTCCTAAAATCACGTCTATTTGTGAAAGAGGTAAACAAATTAAATTAACAGAAAAGTTCCAGTCTCTAACAGTAATAGGATAGTTTAAGCAGACTTGAGTAGTAATAACAGGTTTAGCAGTGGAAGTAGCAATAATCAAGTGAAATGGTAATTAAGAAACAGACAACCCTAATTAATTCACACAGTTATAGGCAATTAAAAAATGGGTCACCCCCGAGTCATACAGTACAGTTAAAGGCTTACCTCCTATGACACAATCTCCCTTGATTAGATCTTCAGATTGGGAGACTTCTGCTCCACTCATGGTATAGACTCTCCCTCTTGCTTGAGGCATTGAAGCACGTACATTACTAACAGAAAGCTCCGTCTTTGGTTGAGTATAGTCTCTAGATATGTGTCTGAGCTTCCCGCACTTGAAACAAATTATTCTCATTATCGTACACTCCTTTGCTAAGTGATCTCTTCCACACTTCATACATTTTCGTAAAGATGTCACAGTCTAACTGAATCTACTGCCACTAGTACTTCCTCCATATGTTTGCTGTTTCTGTTGATTCCCCAGTGGCCGTGGATATGGTTTCTGATGGAATCGGTTGATATTACTATTACTCCCCCTTTGGAACCGAGATGGTCCAAAGTTATGGGGTCTCATATCCTGAGACTGATCCAACTTTTTGAATTGGTGACACTTATCCAACAAAGCTGGGAATTGCTCTATCCCCAAAGATTGTACTGCTCGCTTCAGATCATACCTCAAACCTTCTTTGAATTTTCGACACTTCCATTCCTCATCAGGTTGGAGTTGAAAGTATCGTGAAAATTTTGATAGGCTTTCAAACCTAGCAGCATATTCACTAATGGTCATTCCCCCTTGCTTTAGTCTAAGGAACTCCATCTCCTTTGTGAGCCTCGTGCTTGCTGGAAAATTCTTCTCCAGAAATTGGTTCTGTAAGACTTCCCACTTGATAATTCTTCTTTCAGCTTCCAACAACCGTTGAGTTCCTACCCACCAGTCCTCACCGTCTCTAACGAGCATGAAAGTAGCATAAGTTACCTTCTTTTCATCCATGCATCCCATTCCTCTAAAGATCTTCTCCAATTCCTTGATCCAAAGGTTCGCTTTCTATGGATCATGTAAGCCATGGCAACCATCACCCAAGAGGGGGGTAAATTGGGTGATTACAAAATTTATTGCAACTTTGAGAAATTAAGCATTTTGAATCACTCAAGTAATAAATGCAGCGAAACATGCACAACAAAGGTACAACTATTATAGATTACTCAAATACAACTTGGGATATATGATGAATTAAGCAAATAAGATATCAAGTTCATAGAATCAAATCACCAAGATGACAAGATATGCAATAGATAAATATACTACACTAAATACTAAAATTAAAGAGTGTAGGGAAAAGAGAATCAAACTCAAGAATTTATCATGGTTCAGCTACCAACCACTTGTGACCTACATTCAATCCCCAAGCTTAACTTGAGATTTTCTTCACTATCTCCTAGACTTCACGGGTACTAGGAAAACCTTTGTACAAACAAGAGTACTCATCACACCTTGAGATACCTCACCCTTGTGCCAGAGCCTCCAATTCTTCAAGCTTCACAGGTGCTTGATGACCTTTACAATCAAGAGCACTCACAACACCTTTAGGATACCTCACCCTTTGTGTTTGAGTCTCACTATAAGGGATACCTCACCCTTTTCTCTCTTGAGGGATACCTCACCCTCTTACAATGATTTCAAGGTGAATAGAAAGAATAGAAACTCTCACAAGAGTAGATATACAACTTGAAGAACAAAGTATGGATGATAGAAAACTCTCTCAAGAGTGGATAATACAAGTTGAAATTCAATGGGTATAAAGGATTCACACTTTAAAGCTCAAAATATCATTTTGATAATTCAAGGATCAATTCTAGTGTTCTTGAGGTGTATATTCTTCATACAACACTTATATATAGAGCCCAAGTGATAAAATAGCCATTGGTAGTGTTTTATAATGATTTTCTATGAAAACTAGCCGTTTATAGCCGTTAGAAACATTCCTGGGCACTTGGTAATCGATTACAAGCTTCATGTAATCGATTACAAGCTTTCTGGGCACTCTGTAATTGATTACACACTTCATGTAATCGATTACACGGCTTCTGTCAACGTTGTAATCGATTACATGAATTGTGTAATCGATTACACCATTTCTGATTTTGAAAACTGACTTTAAAAGGTCATAACTTCTTCATTTCTTATCCGATTAAACCGAATGACCACTCATTGGAAATATCTTTGAGTCTATTTTCATATTGAAGAAGTTTTAGAATAAAACTCAAAGTATTTTGAAATATATTATCAAAATAGTAACCAAAGGTCAAATTTTCAAAACTCAAACTTTAATTGGTCATAACTTTTTTGTTTCTTATTCGTTTAAAGCAAATGACCACTCATTGGAAAAATATTTGAGTTTATTTTCATATGAAATAATTTTCAAAATAAAACTCAAAGTATTTTAAAAGTTATGATCAAAATAGTAACCATATGTCAGTTTTGTAAAACACAAACTTGGCTATTTTTCGTAGATTTGAATTACCACCAAGACTAGCTTTTCAAAAATAGTTTGTTGGGCATTTAAACATGTAAGAACCAATTTTAAAGACTTAAAAAATATATTTGAGCTCTTTTCTTGTGAAACCTCTATCTTTACATAGGAGAAAACCTAAAAGGAAAATATACCAATTCTAGTCCTTAGGCTTCTTGATGTAATCCAAGCTTCCACAAATTTCTTCTCTTCAAATCTTGCAAATTGCTTGGAACATCTTTATTATTTTCATCCTTATTGAGTTGAGCATAGTTGTGATCTTTTTACTTTCTTGTTGCAATGCTTACTCTTAGTACTTGGACTATCCTACAAAGTATTGCTCACTTAACCAAACATAGTTAGTCCAAATTCATAACTCAATATCTTCATATGCATGATTCATAAATGTATAACTCTAATTAGTCTAACATGTATACAAGACTTTCATAGACATATCCAATATTAATTCATTTATAACTCGTATAAAATATTATTAGATATATTATATGATGAATGTTACATATATCTTATTGCATGATGATTAAGTGAAATATAACTAGATAAAGTACATGATCATACATGTTACAATATATCACATCAAGCACATCTATGTAACATGATCAATATTCTTTTGTGATGCATTTGTCATCTATAAAGCACATCTATCAAGCATAAACATCATTCTTTTTGTCTTGTATTTGTCATCATCAAAACTCAACATATTAAACCATTGGGGCAAACTTATTTTCACAATCTCCCCCTTTTTGATGACGACAAATCACCAAAGTAAACTATGTTTTAGCAATATACAAGAATAGATATTCATGTAAGTATATCAAACAATAAGCACAAGAAACATATTTTTCTTTCCAATTCTCTCTCCCCCTATTTGACATCAACAAAAAGGCTTAGGAAGGAAATATAATATTTTCTCCCCCTATAAATAAAACTCATGTTGTCAAGAAGGGTAGGCTCTTCTCAATGAAAGAATAAAAAAATATGAAGTTTAAGAAAGTTTACCTTCTTTCATTGATAGAGGGAAAGACAATAAGAGATGATTTTTGCTGACATGTTGATAGTATTAACAATAAAGCACTTCATGTCAAACAATGATGTAAGTCAAGAGATATAAACAACAATTTAAGAACTAGGCTCCCCTCAAAATATGCATATTATCAAAATATTAAACATAATAGTTTAACATAGTTATGCATATGTTCTTAGTCAACAAGAATATGCAAGAAGGATATATAAGATAAGCTCCCCCTTGTTGAAGCACAAGATAGATAAAGGGAAATACGTATGCCAAAACCATGTGAGCACATTATCATAAAGTGAAGTAAGGCAAAGATACATATTCTTAATCCCTCAATCAAAAACTAGTTTAAAACTTCTCCCCCTTTCAAAATGAATAATAACACATTACATTTCTAAAAGCATTTTACAAGGGTAGAAGAGTTTTATATTTAAATAACATATTCCTTGAGAGTGATCAAATCCAAGTCAAAGGAACATTTGAAAGTACATCTCCTCTCATTCTCATTAAACAAAAGTCTTGAAAAGATAAAACACTTTTGAAAAACAAGGCTTATCTTTTGAAGTATCAAGAAGAGCTCTATAGAACATTTCAAAAGATCTATTTAGAAACTTAAGCATTCTCTCAGGATTTAATAACACTTTTCAAAGCAAAAGAAGAGAATACTACATTTATAGCACAAATCAAATAATTTTCAAATTTTCAAGACAAATATGAGGTGAAAATACTTTCAAGTTCTTAAGACAAGTTCAAAAGATTCTCAAGGATATGAAACTTGAAAAGCTTCTTTCAAATATGATAAGAGATTTTGCTTTAAAAACTTTTTTAATCAAACTAAAAAATCTTTTCAAAGCAAGAGTATGATTCTCATAAGAGTTATACCATTAAGAAACCATAGATCAAGAGAATCATAGATATCAAATATTTATCATGATGAAATATGCTATATGTATAGAACTAATGTCATCCAACTTATATGCAATGACAAAACTAGCAATTTAATGTTCAATTAAGCACTTTGTCAATGCTAAGCATACTTCTCATGTAAGGAAAACATCTAATCTTTTAAGATCAATTTATCAACAAGTATCATATAATCCATAGCATATAGAATACCACAATAGTTTAGGGATAGAGATACTTATTGAGTTAGATAGAAAGTGATGCTCCTTTAGAATGTTCTTCATGTATAGGTCCTTTGAGTTTATACTTTCTTCCATTGAGTATTTCATTCCATTACACTTGAAGAAAGTCTCCTCATGTTCCTCTTCCTTCAACATTTCTCATTTATCCACATATGCTTGATATTTCAATATTTGATGACTATATTTCAAAAGTTCTTTAAAACATGGATTAGCATCAAATATCATTTAAGCTCATTTACAAGCATAATTTAGGTTGATATATAATGTAAAACATGTACCACATTATCAACTATGAATTGTTAGCTCTAAAGAGAACAAAAGAATGATATATGCACTTGAATCCAAAAGCATAGTTTAAACATTTTCAAGGCAAGATTCAAGCTTATCAAGAAACACATGATCAACATCAAAACATATATAAGCATTTTAGGGCAAACAATGATCATGTAAGACATGTAATATTAAGTAAGAAATTCTAATATGCACACATGTCAATCAAGAACAAAAAGTCTCTTATTGTAATGAAAGAATTGAAAAACCATGGAACTATAACTTTTGAATATTTATGATTCATTTCAAGATATACTTCATTGTAAAAACCATTAAAGTTCAAATACAAGTTCAAGACACAAAATGAATCATTTACTTCTTGTTTTCAAGATATGAACATATCAAGCAATTTCAAACAAAAGACATATGACATTTTACTTTCCAATCTCCAAATAAATATATAAGACAATTAAGCATCAAAGAGAAAGGATTAGAACTACTTATGAGGATATGAAATTTTCATATTTGAATAAGGAGAAATGGTCACAAGCTCAAGAATAAAGATATTACCATAATATGTCATTCCAAACAAGTTGTGTGCATATCTAGCATGTTAGCATATGTAAAGACACTTTTAAAACATAATGTTAGAAAAGCACAATTTAAGACATGATAAGGCATAAAAACAAATCTCTACTTATCCAAATATCACATGATATTCAATTTAAAGTATAAGTAAGGATAAGAGATTGATATCACCAAAAGTGTACTCTTTGAGTTTTTGTAGGTAACTCCAACTTCTATGCCTCAAGGCTCATTGAGAATGTTGTAGTTCTCCATCACTTTTGGAGAACTTGAACCATTTTAAATTTTTTCAACCTCAAGTAGCATGGTTGTATTTCACTTCATTTGCATGCTTGAGCTAAAGGTCACCCTACAACACAATTCAAAGTACTTTCTTTGGTATCCACCAATTTTGGATCCATAGTGGTTAGTCATTGATTATTATCAATTATGCTCTCATAAATATTAATTTTTTTCATAGTATGTAGATTGAGCACAATAAATCAATTAATCAATTACTATTAAGTATCTAGCCAATAGCATGCATACTTTCATGATATATAGACAATTTAAAGCATAAAAAGCATACATAGGCATTGTAGAATCTCATGTACCAAAATATATAACAAATTAATGAGCTATGGTACAACAAGAATTAATATAATCATGTGCTAAACAAAATATTCATATTTTACCAAGTGCACATGATTCTATCCTTTACCTAGGGCCTATAAGGAATATATCTCATATTCATTGTCTTTTTAAGTGAATGTGCATAAGAGGTAGAAACTTTTGATACATTGGCCTTGGTAATCAAGAAAACTCTTTTCCGTACCCATTGTTTCTCTTTTGGTGTTTTGAACTTTGCAAGTTCCACATTTTGTACTTGAGAAGCTTTGGTTGAAGTCATCTTCCTTCTTTGATAGAAAGTTCTAACAATAGGCTTTGGAAGCATTCTCCTTAATGATTCCTTTTTCACATGACCAATTTGTCCATCCTTTTGAGAAATTTTCTGCATACTTGAAACACTAGGAGGATATTTTGGTACCCATTTTATCTTGGGTCCTTGAATGTTAGTACTAGGACATTTAATATCTTTAGGAGCCTATATCATACTATTTCTCATATAAGGATTTCTTCTATAATTGCATAAATGAGAAATGTCCTAGATGACCACAAAAATTGCAAACAATTGAATTCAATGATGACTTGGTCCTTTGAAGATCATTTTTGAAAAACTTAAGCCTTTTGTTATTTTTATATTCTAAACTATTTTTGCCACAAGCTTTACTTGAATTTTCATGTGAAGTAATATCAATTTCATTCTAATTAATATATATGGAGTATAAGCAATCAGAATCATTAGCTTTGGTAAATTTAGAAGATAAGTCCTTAACTTGATTTTCTAAATCAATGCACTTTTCACAAGAAGTTGAGGTTTCAAATTTCAAAGGTATTTCCTCATCAAGAAAAGCATATTCATTTTTCAAAAACTCAATTTCATTTTTAAAGGAGGAAATGTTTTCCAAACAAGATAAATTTTTATTTTCTAAATTTGACAAACCATCATACAAGTCATCATATGCACATTGTAGCTCATAATAGAAAGCACAATAATATGGTTTAGTATTATTTACCTCAAAGTCCTTTTTAAGGGAATCATTATCCTCCTCATTGTTGTCCATCAAGAATTTGAGAATATCTTCCTTCTCAATTTTGTTTTGCTTTACCTCTTCTTCAAATTGAGCATCATCATCACCAAGAGGCATTGAACTCATTTTCTTGCTTTGAACATATTCTTGAGGACATTTTTCAATGTTATCTTCCTCTACAGGATTTTGCTTTTCTTGCTCTCTATATACAATTTTATACACAAAATCATTATTAGCAAGATAGATAGAATCAAGAGCATCCCATATATCTTTAGCACTAGAGCAATTCTTAATTATAGCATAAGCATCATCATTTAAACTACTTCTCAAAATTTACATAGCTCTAATGTTCAAAGAAAAGTATTTCTTTTCATAGGCATTCCAAGTTTGTTTTGATTTGTAGGTAAATCCATCAAGCACAATATCCCACAAATCAATATCAATAGATTGCATATAAATTTCCATTCTAGCTTTCCAATAAACAAAATTCACACCATCAAAGAATGGTGGCTTATTAATTTCAAAACCTTCCATTTGAAAAGCTTTTAATGGTTGCCAAACAAACAAGGATCTTTAACTCCAAGCGGTTAAGCTTTTATCAGAGCGCGAAGCTTTGATACCACTTGTTAACCATGACAACCATCACCCAAGAGGGGGGGTGAATTGGGTGATTACAAAATTTATTGTAACTTTGAGAAATTAAGCATTTTGAATCACTCAAGTAATAAAATGCAGCAGAACATGCACAACAATGGTACAACTATTATAGATTACTCAAATACAACTTGGGATATAAGATGAAATAAGCAAATAAGCTAGATATCAAGTTCATAGAATCAAATCACCAAGATGACAAGATATGCAATAGATAAATATACTACACCAAATACTGAAATTAAAGAGTGTAGGGAAGAGAAAATCAAACTCAAGAATTTATCATGGTTCAGCCACCAACCACTTGTGACCTACATCCAGTCCCCAAGCTTAACTTGAGATTTTCTTCACTATCTCCTAGACTTCACGGGTGCTAGGAAAACTTTTGTACATGTGAATGCTTATGTCTCTAAGGCATGTCGAAAGGTTTTTGATGATAACAAAAGCAAAAGAGAAGATCAAGCACAAAAGGAAATATCAAGATCAAAGAAAGAAGACAGAAGGTTTAATTAGTTATTTAGACTTAGGAAATTAATGTTAAATGCTCTCAAGATTTCTCAAATGGTTTTTTCAATATGTGATTTCAAAATAAATGGGAAATTTCAAAGTTAAACATGGCTTTCAAATAAAACTTGAGTTTCAACTTTAAATCTAACACTCTTAAAAGGATTTATGTTTAATCAAGTATCTTGAGGTGTTGGAATTGACTTACAAGCGTTATTGGACTTGAAAAATGTGTTCAAAGGCCAATGTAATCGATTACACAATGTTTGTAATCGATTACACATCAAACAGAAAGCATGTAATCGATTACATGAACAATGTAATCGATTACAAGCAAGTCAGAGGCCATGTAATCGATTACACAGTATATGTAATCGATTACACAAAGCCCAGAAAGGCAAAGAACACGTTCGACAAGAAATGTAATCGATTACACTGATGTTGTAATCGATTACAAACAAAGTCAGAAGCCATGTAATCGATTACACAATGTATGTAATCGATTACACAAAACCCAGAAACTCAAAGAACACGTTCGACGAGCCATGTAATCGATTACAAGGATATTGTAATCGATTACACAGCAAGTCAGAAGTCATGTAATCGATTACATGAGCATTGTGATCGATTACAAGCAAAGTCAGAAGCCATGTAATCGATTACCTCAAGAATGTAATCGATTACACGAGCCCGAAAGTTGTAAAACGTTGGAACAATTATGTAATCGATTACCTGAGATATATAATCGATTACACGTATCCTGACAACGTCCAACGGCTATATTAAATGCATTAAATGCATGCCCAACTACCTCCAACGGCTCTATTAATTGAGAAACTTATAAATACCCAAGTTGGGTCTTTGTTTACGGTTGACCTTGAACCAAAAACTGATCATTATACTTCAAAACGTGAATCAATCCTTAAAATCACTTCTTGCTCTGTTTTCTGACTAAAAACGTGAAAAATCCTTGAGAGCATATTAGAGCTTCAATTTGTAAACACTTGCTCTAGAGAGAGCTTCTTCTACTTCAATCTTATACTTTCTGATTAGTGAGGGTGAGGTATCCCTCAAGTATTGTAAGGGTGAGGTATCCCTTGGAAAATAGAGGCTCAAGCTTTTGGGTGAGGTATCCCATCTTGTTGAGTGCTCAAGGTTGTAGTGGTTTTTCAAGCACCCATTGAAGCTTGAAGATATAGTGGAAAATCTCAAGGTGTTGCTTGGGATTGGACGTAGATCACAAGTGGAGTAGTGATTGAACCAGGATAAACGTTTGTGTTTGTTTCTCTAAACTCTCCTCTGTTTATCTTTGTGTCTTGTTTCATTGTTTTATTTGGATATTGTCTCCTTGACTATTACGTTCATTAGTAAAAGTGCTTAACTCATCTATTCAATTATCTCTCGATCATTCAATAGCTTCAACGAAAATTGATTGTCAAACGATTTGCGAAAGATTTGTGAACTTATTTTTAACTACTCAATTCACCCCCCTCTTGAGTATTGAGGCCACTTGGTAACAAGTGGTATCGTAGCTAGACTCTTGTATAAAGAGCTTAGCAGCTTCAAGAGAAGTGATGGCTTCAAATGGTTTTTCAAATGAAGGTTCTTCTATAAATAGACCTCCTTATTTCAATGGGGATGGCTATGCCTATTGGAAAGAAAGGATGAAAATTTTTATTGAAGCTATTGACTTAGATGTGTGGGACGCAGATTGAAAATGGTGCTTTTGTCCCTACACAAACTAAGGATGGTGTGACAATTAATACACTCGAAGTGATTGGACCGATGATGATAAAAGAAGGTTCAATATAATTTGAGAGCCAAGAACATCATCACCACATCTTTGGGGTATGATGAATTCTTTAGGGTGTCAAATTGTAAGACCGCAAAAGAAATGTGGGATACCCTACAAGTAACTCATGAAGGTACTAGTGAGGTAAAAAGATCTCGAATAAACACTCTTACTCATGAATATGAATTGTTTAGAATGAATCAAGGTGAGAGTATTCAAGATATGCAAAAGAGATTTACTCATATTGTTAATCATCTCATCTCATTGGGAAAGACATTTCCTAATGAGGATCTTATTAACAAAGTCTTGAGATGTCTAAGCGAGGAATTGGCAACCCAAGGTAACGGCGATTGCGGAATCAAGAGATTTATCAACCATGTCTCTAGCCACCCTATTCGGAAAACTTCAAGAGCATGAGCTGGAACTAAGTAGGCTCAATCAAAATGAAGAACATGACAAAAAGAAGAAGGGAATTGCACTCAAGGCCACCTCTCCCATACTTGAAGATGATGATGAAGATGGTGAAGAGGATGCTGAAAATATTGAGCTAAGTGAGGAGAATCTTAGTCTCCTTGTGAGAAAATTCGGAAGATTCTTGAAGAAAAAGGGATTTCAAAGAAGACCACCGTTTCCTCAAAAGAAAGCATATCACAAAGGAGAAGGATCCTCCACTCCTCCAAAATGCTATGAATGTGGAAAACCGGGGCACATGAAAATGGAGTGTCCTATATATCTCAAGAAGATGGAGAAGTTTGAGAA
Organism: Ormosia semicastrata; assembly: GCA_029884595.1. Taxonomy (NCBI): domain Eukaryota; kingdom Viridiplantae; phylum Streptophyta; class Magnoliopsida; order Fabales; family Fabaceae; genus Ormosia; species Ormosia semicastrata. Next base: position 65,198,036 of record JAQQTO010000060.1, read on the forward strand.
AAGACCCTCCAAGGAAAAGAAAGGAAGAAGAGCATATATAGCTTGGGAGGACAATGACTTAAGCTCTTCTGATGATTCTGAAAATGAGGAAGCCCATCTTTGCCTCATGGCTCAAGGAGAAGAAAGTGGAGAAAGCGACACCGAGGTAACCTCTTCTAACCTAGAACCTCCACCTTCTTATGATGAATTGCAAGATGCCTTTCAAGAATTGCATGATGAATCTTTGAGGCTCACAAAAATGATTTTGTCTTCCAATAAAACAATCTCCCTATTGACAAAGAAAGTTTCTACTTTAACCAAGGAGATAAATGAACTTAAAATTGAAAATGAGACTTTAGGACTCATAGATGCTAATTCATCATGCATGATTTGCTCCTCACATGAAAATGCATCCATATCATTACCTTGTTTATCATGCAAAGCTTTTGAAAAAGAAATTGAAGACTTGAATAACACTCTTGCAAAATTCACTTTTGGAAGAGACAACTTGAATGTGTTGTTAGGGAGACAAAAATGTGTTTTTCAAAAAGCCGGTTTAGGATTTAATCCAAACAACCATAAAAAATCTTATAAGAACTTCTTTGTTTCCTCAAAAACTTCAAGTAGCCCCTTTGTTAAATGTTTTCACTGTGGTAGGAAAGGGCATAGTGCATCCACTTGCAATGTTAGAAAGAACATAAACACCAAGGTTGGAATCAAAAGGGTTTGGGTCCCTAAAGGCACCATACCTAATTCTAACACACAAGGACCCAAAACAATTTGGGTACCAAAAGTTAAATCTTGAATGTGTGTTGTAGGTGTGCTTGAAGACCAAGAGCTCAAGTTGGTATCTTGATAGTGGTTGCTCCAAGCACATGACCAGTGATGGCTCCAAGTTCTCCTCCCTTACACACAAGAAACATGGTCATGTCACATATGGTGACAACAACAAAGGGAAGATTCTTGGAATTGGCAAAGTTAGTAAGATCCCTTCATCATCTATTGATAATGTCTTACTTGTTGAAGGACTTAAACATAATTTACTTAGTATTAGTCAATTGTGTGATAAAGGAAATAGAGTTATATTTGATTCCTCTTGTTGTATAATTGAGGGAAAGGATGATAAGCAAGTTAAGTTTGTTGGTCATAGGGTCAATAACATATATATGATTAGTCTTGATGACATTTCCTCAAATGATGCTAAATGCTTTATGAGTAGAGAAAATGATTCATGGTTATGGCATAGAAGAATTGCTCACATTCACATGGATCACTTAAACAAATTGGTTTCTAAAGAACTAGTAATTGGTCTTCCAAAGCTCAAATTTGAAAAAGACAAACTCTGTGATGCATGTCAAAAGGAAAACAAGTAAAGGTCTCTTTCAAAGCTAAAAACATAGTTTCAACTTCTAGACCTTTACAACTTTTGCACATGGATCTTTTTGGACCCTCTAGAACTATGAGCTTTGGTGGGAATTACTATGCATTAGTGATTGTGGATGATTTTTCTAGATTTACATGGACATTATTCTTGGCTCACAAAAATGATGCTTTTCAATCATTTAGAAAACTTGCCAAAGTTATCCAAAACGAAAAAAGTTTTTGTATTGCATCCATAAGAAGTGATCATGGTGGTGAATTTGAAAATCATGAATTTGAAACTTTTTGTGATGAACATGGCATTGAGCATAATTTTTCTGCCCCTAGAACACCACAACAAAATGGTGTTGTAGAAAGGAAAAATCGATCTTTAGAAGAAATGGCAAGAACTATGCTCAATGAGGCCAATCTTCCTAAGTACTTTTGGGCGGATGCGGTTAACACCGCTTGTTATGTTATGAATAGAGCCCTAATAAGGCCAATTTTAAAGAAAACCCCATATGAATTGTACAAAGGAAGGAAACCTAATGTGTCACATTTTCATGTCTTTGGATGTAAATGCTTTGTTTTGAATAATGGAAAGGATAACTTGGGGAAGTTTGATGCAAAATCGATGAGGGAATATTCATTGGTTATTCTATCCATAGCAAGGCCTTTAGAGTCTATAATAAACGAACTATGACCATAGAAGAATCCATACATGTTGCATTTGATGAAACTAACCCAAATGAGCCGAGAAAGGAACTTGTTGATGATGTTGCAGAAATCTTGGCAAAGACGCACTTAGAAAATCAAGAGATAGAGTCCAAGAAGAAAGAAGAGAGACTCCTTGATCACTCATGGCAAGAAGATTCTAAAATCTCGGATCTACCCAAGGAATGGAGGACTTCAAGGTATCATCCTCTTGACAAGGTGATAGGTGATGTATCAAAAGGGGTAATCACTCGAAACTCACTTAGAGATGCATGTAATCATCTAGCCTTTGTCTCTCAAGTTGAACCTAAAGACATAAATGAGGCCATTAATGATAAGCATTGGATCTTGGCCATGCAAGAAGAACTAAACCAATTTGAGAGGAATCAAGTTTGGGAATTAGTTCCAAGGCCCAATGATCATCCTATAATTGGCACCAAATGGGTCTTTAGGAACAAACTTGATGAAACGGGTTTAATAATAAGAAATAAAGCTAGGCTTGTAGCTAAGGGATATAATCAAGAAGAAGGCATAGATTATGAAGAAACTTATGCTCCCGTAGCTAGATTAGAGGCCATTAGAATGCTACTTGTATATGCTTGCATCATGGATTTCAAACTCTATCAAATGGATGTCAAAAGTGCTTTTTTAAATGGTTTTATACAAGAAGAGGTGTATGTAGAACAACCTCCTGGTTTTGAGGACTTTGAAATGCCCAACCATGTTTTTAAATTGAAAAAGGCTTTGTATGGCTTGAAACAAGCTCCTAGAGCTTGGTATGAAAGGTTGAGCAAATTTCTTTTAGAAAAAGGCTTTTCTAGAGGTAAAGTTGACACCACTCTTTTCATAAAACACAAAATGCATGACATTCTTCTAGTTCAAATCTATGTTGATGACATTATATTTGGAGCTACTAACAACTCTCTTTGTAAAGAATTTTCAAATATTATGCAAAGTGAGTTTGAGATGTCCATGATGGGTGAGCTCAACTTCTTCCTTGGTCTACAAATCAAGCAAACAAGAGAAGGAACATTTATAAGCCAATCCAAGTATTGCAAGGAGCTGCTCAAAAAGTTTGGAATGGACAATGCCAAGCATATGGCTACTCCTATGGGCACCTCTTGCTATTTGGACAAGGATGAAGGAGGTAAATCGGTAGAAATTACAAAATATAGAGGTATGATTGGCTCACTCCTTTATCTCACCTTTGCAAGTAGGCACGATATAATGTTTAGTGTATGCATGTGTGCTAGATATCAAGCTAATCCTAAGGAATCACACCTAAGTCTTTGTTGTTAAGAGAATAATGAAATATCTAATAGGCACATCACAAATGGGTTTATGGTACCCTAAGGGTGCCTCATGTAGTCTTATTGGGTACTCGATTCGATTTTCTTTGGATGCAAAATGGATCGAAAGAGCACTAGTGGGACATGCCACTTGCTAGGAAGCTCACTAGTCTCTTGGCACAAGAAGAAACAAAATAGTGTGGCATTGTCCACAGTGAAGTGAATATGTTGTAATTTGGGAGTTTTGTGCTCAAGTCCTTTGGATGAAACAGCAACTCTTGGACTATGGTCTTGAGCTTGATCACATTCCCATAAAATGTGATAATACTAGTGCAATTAACTTGTCAAAAAATCCCATTTTGCATTCTAGAACTAAGCATATTGAAATAAGACATCATTTCATTAGAGATCATGTTCAAAGAGGTGATTGCATACTTGAATTTGTTGAAACAACTAAGCAATTAGCTGATATTTTCACCAAACCCCTTGCAAAAGAAGCATTTTTCTACATTAGAAACGAACTGGGTATATTGGACCATTCATGCATAAATTAAATATTTGCTGCATAATCCTAAAACAAAAGCCTAAGCTTGCGTTTTTCTGCATAATTATGCCACACTGCTGCACAATCTCTGAATTTTCATTATATATATTTGAATCCCATACTAACTTGAGCGTCGGAGGTTTCCCCTAAATTATTTTGCAGGTGCTCCCTCATGTCCAACTTTGACAAGAAATTCAACAACCTCAAATTTCACCAAAAAGGGTGAAATTCTTGGTAAAAAATGATAATTTTGATCAATTATATGAGTTGAATCATAATGTGTTTAGTCTATATGCTTGGATGATGATTTGAATTGATTTAAGTTGCTTTAAAACTGTTTTGGATGGATTAAAATTGATTATATGCTGTTTGGAACGCAAAATCTGAGTTAAAGAGTGCTGGTAATCGATTACAATGCCTTTGTAATCGATTACATGTGTTCATCACGCATGTAATCGATTACACACATTTTGTAATCGATTACAACTAACTCAGAATTCAGGTAATCGATTACATCATCTATGTAATCGATTACAAGGTTTCAGAAAGCATGTAATCGATTACACTAAAAATGTAATCGATTACATACCTACCTACCAGAAGCATGTAATCGATTACACCAAAAATGTAATCGATTACATACCCACCAGAATGCATGTAATCGATTACACACTGAATGTAATCGATTACACAGGGTTTTTTTTTTAAAAGGCTCCTGACGCGCGTAGTGGTCATTTCTGTTTGGCTCTGTTCATCTTCCTCGTTCTCTCCTTCTGCTTCCACGCACCTCAGATCTCAAAACCTCTCATTTCTCACTCAAATCTCCATCAAAACCCATCATTTCGCCTCTCTCAATCTCGGAAATCCCCTCTCCACATAACCCACCGATCAAATCCCCTCAAATCCCTCATCCAAATCTCCCCATCTTCTCTCACGAACACCCTCTCCACTTTTCTGACCTAATTTCGTCCCTCTCTCTCCTCACTCATCCCCAACCATTTACCACTCAACCCTTGCTTCTCTTTCTCATCAATGGCTGAATCCTCTCATCGCTCGAAGCGCCCAAGAACAGGGTGCTTGTTGGAGGTTCCTCGGTGGCTCTTCACGCAATATTTACGGCCCTGGACCTCACAAGGCACTTCTCCACCGTGAAGAAAGCCGAGTTGTTCGGAAGAACTTCCGGCTTCGCAAAATCATCTCTCCCGTGTATCTACCCATCACCTTCTGCGAGAGTGAACCCTTAGAGAGCTTTAGGACAATAGAAAACTTAGGCTTCTTTGGGATTCCTAAGTATAGAGAAGGCCATCTACCCTAACCTTGTCCGAGTGTTTTATGCTAACACGAAGGTTGAAGATAATTGCATCATCTACGAGGTGAAAAAGCAACAAATCGGGTTAACCATGGCAGAGTGGTATAGGCTCACCAAGCTCACTCCCGATGGAGCTCGGTTACGTGGGAATGCCAAAGTCCGGGGGCATGAGTTTGAGCACAAGGCTGCTCTTCTCTCCTTGATTAGGACCTGGCTACCACCTCCCCGGTGATCCTAGACGCGAGAATAATGGCCACCGGCCTCACTATGGAAAACAGGGTCCTCCACTACCTCTTGGTTCGTGGATTGATTCCCGAGAGGAGGGAATTACTCCCAAGTCCTCAAGGATGATGTAGTGGCATTATGGGCAATGACCACGGGCACTCAATAAGCGGGGATACTATATTCTAGAGCATATCTTTGGACATCAAGAAAAAGAAGAACTCGCTCTCCCCTTCGCCATGTTAGTCACCACAATCCTTGAGTCTTGTCGCATTTCGGCCGACCGAAGAGTCCAAGGACACCACTCAAAGGGACCCCAATCAATTGGGTGCATACTCGAAGAAGCTTCGGCTCTACAAGATGGAAGATAGGTGGCATTACATTACTCATGGCACATTTGGCCATATCCATCACGATCCGGATAGTGATGATGAGGAGGCTCGTACCACCGCCTCTGCTCTCGCTCCTGCTCCGGCCTCTCTTGATCTTCTGCTCCAAGAAATGCGCAACCTGAGCGCCAACGTAAACACACGCATGGATCATATAGAGCAAAAGATCGACCATCTTGAGCTGAGGATGGACTACTCAGACCAGGAGCTTGCCTCCATTCGATCCCTCCTACGTGGACCTCCTGTTCTGAGAGTCCCGCCTGGCCGCACCCCCACATCCTCTGCCCCTCCGGATCCCATATCCTTCGCTGGTCCATCTGGAGTTCCTGCTGATGATGAGGAGCTTCTGGATTCTGACGACGACCTTATGCCCAGCGATGAGAACATTGATCTAGGAGACTCTGCTGCGGATCCAGAGGGTGACGTCTTCTGTGACGAGGACACTGATAGTGATCATGGCCTTACGCCTTGATATATTTTCTTGTATTGATGACTATCTTGTACTTATTCTGTTTTAAATTTGATTATATAAAATTGGTATACCTTCATAGTTATCTTTTGATTATTGCCTACTGGTTGTGACATGTTTATTTGTACATGCTAAATATTAATACATAAACTTGTTCTCACTTTGAATGGTTGGCTGTTGGAATATTGATTGGACTGATCTTTGTGGCTTTTCTGTTATGGCAAACAAATTGGGAATCATGAAATATAGCTGTCATCCTGTCCATTTTTTTTTCTTAAATGCTTATGTCTTTTTGATAATGCCAACGGGGGAGAAAATAAGGAAAAATGAAATGAAATTAAAGGTTGCATGAGTACGGGGGAGTTATTGACCTCTTAAGTTCTCTTAAGTTATTAAGCTTTTCATATGCAAAATCTAACCCAATATCATGCAGCATTGTACCTAAATAACTATTATATACAATTGCAAAAATTCTTTCTTTTTCCTATGATCAGTTTGTCATCATCAAAAAGGGGGAGAATGTGAATGCTTATGTCTCTAAGGCATGTCGAAAGGTTTTTGATGATAACAAAAGCAAAAGAGAAGATCAAGCACAAAAGGAAATATCAAGATCAAAGAAAGAAGAGAAGGTTTAATTAGTTATTTAGACTTAGGAAATTAATGTTAAATGCTCTCAAGATTTCTCAAATGGTTTTTTCAATATGTGATTTCAAAATAAATGGGAAATTTCAAAGTTAAACATGGCTTTCAAATAAAACTTGAGTTTCAACTTTAAATCTAACACTCTTAAAAGGATTTATGTTTAATCAAGTATCTTGAGGTGTTGGAATTGACTTACAAGCGTTATTGGACTTGAAAAATGTGTTCAAAGGCCAATGTAATCGATTACACAATGTTTGTAATCGATTACACATCAAACAGAAAGCATGTAATCGATTACATGAACAATGTAATCGATTACAAGCAAGTCAGAGGCCATGTAATCGATTACAATGATATGTAATCGATTACACAAAGCCAGAAAGGCAAAGAACACGTTCGACAAGAAATGTAATCGATTACACTGATGTTGTAATCGATTACAAACAAAGTCAGAAGCCATGTAATCGATTACACAATGTATGTAATCGATTACACAAAACCCAGAAACTCAAAGAACACGTTCGACGAGCCATGTAATCGATTACAAGGATATTGTAATCGATTACACAGCAAGTCAGAAGTCATGTAATCGATTACATGAGCATTGTGATCGATTACAAGCAAAGTCAGAAGCCATGTAATCGTCAATGTATGTAATCGATTACATGAAACTCAAAGAACATTGCCATGTAATCGATTACAAGGATATTGTAATCGATTACACAGCAAGTCAGAAGTCATGTAATCGATTACAAGCAAAGTCAGAAGCCATGTAATCGATTACCTCAAGAATGTAATCGATTACACAGAGCCCAGAAAGTTCAGAAAACGTTGGAACAATAATGTAATCGATTACCTGAGATATGTAATCGATTACACGCATCCTGACAACGTCCAACGGCTATATTAAATGCATTAAATGCATGCCCAACTACCTCAACGGCTCTATTAATTGAGAAACTTATAAATACCCAAGTTGGGTCTTTGTTTACGGTTGACCTTGAACCAAAAACTGATCATTATACTTCAAAACATGAATCAATCCTTAAAATCACTTCTTGCTCTGTTTTCTGACTAAAAACGTGAAAAATCCTTGAGAGCATATTAGAGCTTCAATTTGTAAACACTTGCTCTAGAGAGAGCTTCTTCTACTTCAATCTTATACTTTCTGATTAGTGAGGGTGAGGTATCCCTCAAGTATTGTAAGGGTGAGGTATCCCTTGGAAAATAGAGGCTCAAGCTTTTGGGTGAGGTATCCCATCTTTGTTGAGTGCTCAAGGTTGTAGTGGTTTTTCAAGCACCCATTGAAGCTTGAAGATATAGTGGAAAATCTCAAGGTGTTGCTTGGGGACTGGACGTAGATCACAAGTGGAGTAGTGATTGAACCGGGATAAACGATTTGTGTTTGTTTCTCTAAACTCTCCTCTGTTTATCTTTGTGCACTGTTTCATTGTTTTATTTGGATATTGTCTCCTTGACTATTACGTTCATTAGTAAAAGTGCTTAACTCATCTATTCAATTATCTCTGATCATTCAATAGCTTCAACGAAAATTGATTGTCAAACGATTTGCGAAAGATTTGTGAACTTATTTTTAACTACTCAATTCACCCCCCCTCTTGAGTATTGAGGCCACTTGGTAATAGTACAAACAAGAGTACTCATCACACCTTGGGATACCTCACCCTTGTGCTAGAGCCTCCAATTCTTCAAGCTTCACAGGTGCTTGATGACCTTTACAATCAAGAGCACTCACAACACCTTTGGGATACCTCACCATTTGTGTTTGAGTCTCACTACAAGGGATACCTCACCCTTTTCTCTCTTGAGGGATACCTCACCCTCTTACAATGATTTCAAGGTGAATAGAAAGAATAGAAACTCTTTCACAAGAGTAGATATACAACTTGAAGAACAAAGTATGGATGATAGAAAACTCTTTCAAGAGTGGATAATACAAGTTGAAGTTCAATGGGTATAAAGGATTCACACTTAAAGCTCAAAATATGATTTTGATAATTCAAGGACCAATTCTAGTGTTCTTGAGGTGTATATGCTTCATACAACACTTATATATAGAGCCCAAGTGATAAAATAGCCATTGGTAGTGTTTTATAATGATTTTCTATGAAAACTAGCCGTTTATAGCCGTTAGAAACATTCTTGGGTATTTGGTAATCGATTACAAGCTTCATGTAATCAATTACAAGCTTTTTGGGCACTTTGTAATCGATTACACACTTCATGTTATCAATTACACGGCTTTTGTCAACGTTGTAATCGATTGCATGAATTGTGTAATTGATTACACCATTTCTGGTTTTGAAAACTGACTTTAAAAGGTCATAACTTCTTCATTTCTTATCCGATTAAAGCGAAAGGCCACTCATTGGATAGATCTTTGAGTCTATTTTCATATGAAAGAAGTTTTAGAACAAAACTCAAAGTATTTTGAAATATATGATCAAAATAGTAACCAAAGGTCAGATTTTCGAAACTCAAACTTTAATTGGTCATAACTTTTTCGTTTCTTATCCGTTTAAAGCAAATGACCACTCATTGGAAAGATATTTGAGTCTATTTTCATATGAAATAAGTTTAAAAATAAAAATCAAAGTATTTTAAAAGTTATGATCAAAATAGTAACCATATATCAGTTTTGTAAAACACAAACTTGGCTATTTTTCATAGATTTGAATTACCACCAAGACTAGCTTTTCAAAAATAGTTTGTTGGGCATTTAAACCTGTAAAAACCATTTTTAAAGACTTAAAAAATATATTTGAGCTCTTTTCTTATAAAACCTCTATCTTTACATAGGAGAAAACCTAAAAGGAAAATATACCAATTCTAGTCCTTAGGCTTCTTGATGTGATCCAAGCTTCCACAAATTTTTTCTCTTCAAATCTTGCAAATTGCTTAGAGCATCTTTATTATTTTCATCCTTATTGAGTTGAGCATAGTTGTGATCTTTTTACTTTCTTGTTGCAATGCTTACTCTTGGTACTTGGACTATCCTACAAAGTATTGCTCACTTAACCAAACATAGTTAGTCCAAATTCATAACTCAATATCTTCATATGCATGATTCATAAATGTAAAACTCTAGTTAGTCTAATATGCATACAAGACTTTCATAGACATATCCAATATTAATTCATTTATAACTCATATAAAATATTATTGGATATATTATATGATGAATGTTACATATATCTTATTGCATGATGATTAAGTGAAATATAACTAGATAAAGTACATGATCATATATGTTATAATATATCACATCAAGCACATCTATGTAACATGATCAATATTCTTTTGTGATGCATTTGTCATCTATAAAGCACATCTATCAAGCATAAACATCATTCTTTTTGTCTTGTATTTGTCATCATCAAAACTCAACATATTAAACCATTAAGGCAAACTTATTTCCACAGATCAAATTCTCCTCTAAACTGTGGCGGATTATTATGGTGAAACTCTGACAAATTCTAAGCCTCAGCTGTCGCTTCCTGCTGCTGAGCAGCCCTCTGATTTTGTTGTACTATTACATTAGCCATTCTCTGCATTGCTGCTACAGCCGCAGCCATATTATCATTGTCACGTCCCGTGTCCACATGCGCACCTCTACCAAGAGCCATTGGCTTTCTTCAACGTTAGACTAATCAAAATATAATGAAAACAAAATGTAATCATTTCAAGCAATGTTGTCTCCTTTCGAAAACTAAAACACAGAGAAACACACAACACAAAATAGACAAACCTAACCACAAACCTGACGAACTAAACCTGGTGCTTTGATACCAACTAATGTAACACCATCCTTTGGGAACAACATTTCATATCAACAATTTTAAAGCTAAAACCAAGTCATAAATAGTTTAATATTGTAATGTACGGGTTTTAAAATTTCTTTTTGTGGATAACGTAAACTTAAAAGAATATAAAGAACACACGACATAGTGAACTGAATAATACACCTTTCATATATATAACATAGTTTACTGACAACATAAATACATAAGACTTACATACCCAAAAGTATAAGTACAACTACCATAACAAAACCTAATCTAGCCAAAGTCCAAACACTTAGAGGAAAGGGTCCTCCACTGGATCCTCCTCGAAATCCTCAACAGAGGTATATCTCGATAGACGGGAGTCCGAGCAGATGATACCTCAGAATCCTCCCTAGGAGTGTAATGAGGATCACCCCAAAACTCCCTGATAGGCATATAAAACTCCAGATAGACAGTAGCATCAAAAGAAAAAGTAGCAACCCCATAGCGGGTCCTACTCAAAGACAAGGTAACATCCCCATATTACTCAATGCGCTCATTGTCCAGATAGGTGCACCATGCATCGGTACCTCCATGGAATTGCACCTTAATGAAACCCAGAAGATCCCGCCTCGCTGCCATCACAGTCTTCATAGAACATAAACACAAAGTAAAATAAACAGAACAATACCATAAAGAGATGAGATCCCCTACATCACATACCAGTATGGCAGTAAAAAAATAGTAATAACCATAATACCATTCAGTACAAAATCAACAATTACAGTCATGATATTTAATTAATAGATAATTTAACGAATGTATATCACAACATGTCTAGTGACTATGTATATGTACAATGGACCGACCCCTACTTCATTAAGCTAAAACCAATATCGGAGAGAATGATCGGGAGACATGTTCGTATATCATTAGCCTCAATTCAAGTGCTCCAACTTACTCAGCGTACGCATCATGGCTTATACAAGACATTCTTCACTAGATTGTGAATAGGAATAGTATTTTATCGAGATCGTCGATGCATTTGCATTAGCAACCACGACACAATAATGCTACTAATTGGCCACTTATGGAATTATCGTACCCTGATGCCCCCAAGATCAGTTATTGACCTTCACTACGCAATTTGCACCTGCATTAAGGTGTAATTCAATCTCCTAGGCATACAAACTTAATAAACAAAATCACTACGACTTTCAGAATGCATGATCGAATGACTTCATGGATCAATAATTATTAACTACGTGACTTCCACGAAAATCAAGCCACCATTGGGCTAAGCTGTCAATTGACGTCTCTGGGTCTAGTATGTTGGCATGACAGTAATCTACTATTTTTCTCTATCGTGAAGTATTTTTACTACGTTATCACAATCGCGTAACACTTCTTGTTACGTCTCTAAATCACGTAATATTTTTACGTCATTTTTCAATCGCGTAAAAATTTTATAACGGTTTCTCAATCGCGTAACTCAAAATCAACATTTTTAAATCGTGCAAGGTTTTATCAATACTTTTCAATCTCATAAAACGTTTTATTCACATTCTAAGCTTAATTTTGAGACTTTCCATGTTGAATATAAAATTTAAATCTTAATTCTAATATTTTCTTACCAAATCTCCTTTAAGTGATATTTTCTAACGTTTTTCACAAATTCTACGTTATTTTGATTTAATCAAAACATTTCAAAAATCTTTTTCCAATACTTTTACTAAGAACTCTCTTAAATAAAAATACTTTAAATTTCAAATAATCTTTCAAACTTATTTCCATTATCATGGACGAAAATCAATTCTTTTCAAATGATAAAATTTTGTTCATCTCCTTTTTAACTTGTAAATCCTTAGATCATATTCTTGTCACCTAATCATCTAGGTTCATAATTAATAAAATATTTTTGCCCTGAATACCCCATCTTAGGTTAAATGGCCGTGAGCCATATAAGGTCATTGGGACCAAAATTTTTGCCATTCACACATGATTCAAAGCATGTAAAACATTCCAATCATCAATTCCTACCATAGCAATTTCATGTATACTATCAAAGTCATATAATCACATATACCCAACAAGCATAAACCATTAAATTCACACAATGAAGTGAATAAATCCTCACATGGATTTTTCACCAAGAACCACAAATTCCATTTCTCACCATCAAGTTGGTTGATGAGGTTAATCTCCCTCTTACCTTAGGTGATGATAAAAAAACTCCTTAGTTGCCTTCTTGGAGTAAACTTCGACATCAAATAGATCCTTAAAACAAATTAAATATACAATTATTAAAATCTAAGGATTGAAATAAGATGACCATGGATCAAGTTTATAATCTAGAACTTGAGAATAAAATTAGAAGTGAAGATCAAGAACTTCACCTAAAAACCTTCAAACTTAGGCTTGGAGAAGATGGATTAATTTGAAGAAGATCACAACATGAAAGTGTCTCCAAATGGTGTCTAGATTCAAGATATATGGTTAGTTTGGATTGAACAAGATTTGAGAGTAATGGTGATGTGTTGGCTGAATATTACTAAGGAGAGAAATGAGAGTTCGTATTTTTGTTTCTAAAAAAAAAACAAGATAAACTTAAGTGAGATTAAGTAACCATTTTGTCTTCTAAGCTTGTCCTATAAGCTACCTTGGCCGTGTACACCTAAGGGTGTAGGGTGACCAAAACTTTCTTCCAAGTTCTCTTCAAGCTTACCTTGGAAGCTTTCTTCCCATTGGTTCAACATTGTGAGTCATAGCCATAAAGCTTGACGTCCTTCAAGCTTACCTTGGAAGCTTGCTTCCCATTGGCTCAACAATAAAGTGAGTCATAAAAGGTAATGATTAAGTTTATGACTAGACTCATGACTAGTCATCTAACTAGATATTTACCAGTAGATATTAACCAATGGACAAAGGTTACTGCTAGCAAAACAAATGTTTATTGTCCAATAGATAATAGAATGTACCTATATTTCATCAGTTGGATAAAATCTCAAAAAAAGAAAAATTTCAAATTTTGTTTCTGGTTTTGGGTTTAATAAGCTCCCCCCGGCTTGTGTTAATAGTCAAAATTTTTTTGGCCTCGAAAATATTTTATTTTTCAAGCACTGCTTCAGACACACAAAAGTCTAAAAATAATAATAAAATAATAAAAATAAATTAAATAATTCACAAAAATCATAAAAATCATAAAAATCACACTAACTGAAAAAAGAAATTTCGGGGTGCTACAACATCCATGGGGTTATGAATAATATTGAAGATGAATGTCCAAGAGTCACATGAATTACAATGTGCCGACTTAAAGACATTTTATGATTGATTTTATTTTTAAGGGGAAGTAAGTTACCTATGAATATTGTACTATTTTTCTTTCGCTAAGTTTTTATCCCTCTGAGTTTTTCTTACCAAGATTTTAACAAGGCATATTCATAGGGTTATAGTCATCCAAGAGAAAGTATTGTAAAACATGCATATTTTGCATGTGGATGACTATTTTCATTATGTATTAAGGGTGATAAAGATATAGTAGTAGGATTTATAATTATAGCTTTTATTATTCTTAATAATGGTGTAATAGCTCTCCCTATTTATGTTTGGAGTCCTATATAAGGACATGTTTTCCTATAAAGAAATGAGAAGAAGTCTTGGTGGCATAACTAGTTCCTGAAGAAGTAGACTTTTGGTTCTCAAATTTCCTTTGTCTTGATTTATCATTGTCTTCTCTTTTATTCCATTTACAATAGGCTCTAATTATGATTTCTTTTAGTTTAGTTATTAAATCTGACTTACTAAAGAAATAAGAATGATGATTCAGAGTCTTGGATTTGGGTTTGCTCTGTTTTGTTTTCATATATTTAATTGGTTGATGGCATTATTATGGTCTTGAAGATGTATTAGAAATTAAAAATAATAAATTAGTATAAGATGATAATTGGGGATCTAGTTGTGGTTTTTGAGGTCGAATTGGAGCCTCTAATAGAGTTAGTGAGTACAAACTTTTACCAAGATCGAGATCGCAACGGGATTGACGAAAAAAGAAAGAATTTAGAATTTTGAAAAAATTTTGGAAGTCGCCACCAAATTCTATTTGAGATGGGAAAATATTTGAAAAAACTTATTTTAATTAAAAGAAAAAAAAGGTGTGCAAAAACAAAGTTTGGTTTGGGAGTATCTTTATACACAAGGAAGGGCAAAAACTCAATCTTAATGCACCCTTGACACATCTGTCCTAAGACAGTTAATTACTGTAAGATAATTGTGCAATTTTAATAACCTTATAATTTTTGTTTTACCTTTTTTGGGAGTAAAAAATTTATTTCTTAAACAAAATGTTTTTTATTGAATAAATAAATAGCTAAATAAGTAAAGAAAAGAACTTAAACATTGTATATTTGAATTGGTTTGAAAGGAAACTATTTCGCACGTGATCTAAGATAGCATTGAACTATACTACAAATTCTTATGATTTTAAATGATGATAAAGATAGCATAAAAATATACAATTACTATCATTAGCCATTGCAAACAATTAGAAAAATTCTATCATTTATTACCTTTTTTTCTTTTTTTCTTTTTTTTTTTTTTTTTCATTTTTTCATTTTTATTTTATTTGTTTGCTCCTTTCTTTTTCCTAAAAAACCCTTTTTGAACTCAAATTAAAATCCATTTTATTTTTGCACAAGATTTAAGATATCATTAAACTACACAATAAATCTTTATGGCTTAAACAATATTAAAAATAGCATAAAGCTATACAATAATTATCGTTGACCATCGCATAGATTAAAAAAAAGATATTTTATAAGTTAAAAAAGATACTCACGTTAGTTTTTAAAAAGAAAATTTATTTTTTATTATATTATTATTTTTATTATTATTAGTAGGATTCAAGATAGTATTGGATTACAAAATAAATCCTTAAAAAAATTAAATGATAATGAAGATAGCATATAACTATACAATCATTGTCCCTCTTCTCACTAACTCAAGATCTATATCGTAAATACCTAAATGTAAACTATTTAATTCATGTCAACAGTAAGTTGTGTTAGACTAGAACAAAAACCTAAGGCTACTAAACTTCCTCAACAGGCTTGAGAGTTAGAAAGAATAAACATGTATATACATCCTTTAATTTCCAAAATTATAGCACGATACCAGAAGGAAGAGAAATTGTCATTAGATACTTCACTCATATCTTATCAAGGCAAAGATAATTCTAATCACCCAAACAACCAGATACAATTCATAGAATCTCAATCAATATGCCATGCACATGTTATGGTTCTTACAGAACGAATTGAAGATTACCAATAAGAATTTATTGCAATTGACAATCAACAACACAACACCATTAACACTTCCCAAAATGGCACCCATCTATGATAATTAAGACATTAACCAATTTCCAAAACTAGCATTAGTTACTTCAATAATAAAGATGTAGGACTCAACATGTCATGGAATTCATTTATAATGATTTTACTTCATTCTCTCTTTGCTTTATACCATATTACCATTCAAACAATAAGCATGGTGTAAGGAAAGATCCATTAACATTCATCATGAGCCCAAATATATCACTCAACATAGCAAAGCCCGATTGCCAGTGCCTTCGAACATCAAGATCATATCAAAACCAAAAGTGGCTGCAACTAAAAGTGGAACTTAACAAGTTAATTATTCAATCAAGAAAGCTAGAACATTGAATTATGCTACAACTTTAGCACATCAGCAAGGGTTAAACTGATTGACATACTTCCTCACTAAGGACCCTTACTTCTTGAACATTTTCCTCCTTATTATCAGAATTTGCAAAATGTGAAAATAAATCACTCATCATCATAAAGTGAAAGAAGATATAACGAAAAGTTAAAACTCTAAAACCTGCTCTATGGTGTGTTACCAAGTGGCCTCAATACTCAAGAGGATGGTGAATTGAATATGTAAAGAAATTTTTGCTATTCTTTTGAAAAACACTTGATTATCAATTTTCGTTGAAGCTATTATTTGTTAGAGATGAATGGATAGAGTAAATAAAGCGCTTTCACTAATAAATGAATTAATTAAGAAGATAGTATTCAAGTAGACCAATAAAACAGTGCACAAAATAAGGGAGTTGAGTTTAGGAAAATAAACACAAAGCTTTATCTTAGTTCAGTCACCAATCCACTTGTGGCTTACATCCAGTCCTCAAGTAATCACTCAAGATTTTTACTGTATCTTCAAGGTTCAAATAGGTGCTTGACAATCTTCACAAATTGGAGCACTTAACACCTTGTGATACCTCACCCTTACAACTTTGAGGGATACATCACCCTCTCTTTTACAGATTATACAAAGTATGAATGATAAGAAACTCTTTCAAGAGTGGATAATACAAATTGAAGCTCCATGGGTATCAAGAATATACACACTTAACTTAAAAACAGAGTATGATGAAAAAGTTAGTGAAAATACGAATTTAATGCTTAACAATGCTTTTCAAATTATTTTTCTTGCCTTCATAAATGCCTAACAACTAATATTTATAGCTCAAAACAATTAATAGCCGGTGGAGGTAGTTGGGGGCATTAAATATTCCAATAGAGCCATTGGAAGGTGTCTTCAGCTTTTCCAGATAATCGGTTATTTATTTCCAATAATTGGTTATTTGGTTTGACATAACCGATTATGGGAAAGGCCATAACCGATTATGGGCCATTAAAAAGCATAGTCCTACGCTTGACTAATTCAATAACCGATTATGGAGATATCATAATCGGTTGTGGGTTTTTTAGAAAAACAAGAATTGGCTCTTGACTTGATGAATAACTGATTATGGTTATTCCATAATCAGTTATTCCCTTTTAAAAACACTTCGGCGCATTTCAGACTTTGGCAAATAACCAGTTATGAACAGTGATAATCAATTATTAGTTTTCAGAAAATTAGTTATATGAACAGTGATAACCAATTATTGAATAGTGATAACCAATTATTTGATAGTCAAGAATACAAGATTTCTAAAGGAATTTCTAACCAAGGATTCTTAAAACCTTTTCATCCTTTCCAAAACCATT
Source organism: Ormosia semicastrata (assembly GCA_029884595.1). Lineage (NCBI taxonomy): Eukaryota > Viridiplantae > Streptophyta > Magnoliopsida > Fabales > Fabaceae > Ormosia > Ormosia semicastrata. Next base: position 65,215,813 of record JAQQTO010000060.1, read on the forward strand.
TTTCTCAAACTTAAATCAAATATTCATAAGTATAAATCATGGTTTTGCAAAGCTATTTAAGTTGAGATAGAAACCATAAAATGAGCTTAGTATGATTCCTAAAATACCTTTACACAAATCTATGTCCTATATGCTAATCTTGAAGAGTATTGGGACTTGATCTTTGCATTATCATTCCTTTCTTGTTTGTTATCATCAAAACCATTACTTTAGTCAATAGCAATCACATGGTGCAATGTGATTCCATATACAAAATCAAGCCAATCATGTACACCACTTATGTCAATTGAAACCATATAAGCATATAGAAAACTCATAATTACACAAGTTCAATAGGAAAAATTATCACACTCCACAAAAAAAAAAGAAAACAAAACAGAGCCAATCAACTAAAAATCAACCCAAATTGCATATATCCAATAGGAAAAATCATCAAACTCCACAAAAAGAAGCAAAATAAGGCCCAACCACAGAAGATCAACTAGAATTGCACAGATTTAATAAAAAACATCAAACTCCACAAAAGAATAAAACAACACCAAACACTAAAAATTAACTCAGAATAACATAACTTCAATAAGAAACATCATCAAACTCCACACAAAAAAACCAAAGCAAAGCCAAACCACTAAAGCTATGCAACCATCTACATTTTTTTTAAAACACTCTAAAGTTTAACTATGGCCAAACAACCCTTGCTAAATAGTCATCAAAATCAAACCAACTTAAGTTCATAGATTAGCTTTTAATATAACAAAATGAAATGCCATGATTGGTTCGAACGAAAAAATGAACTTAGTGACCTTACAATAAACCAAAATATCTATCACTAAGGACTTTCATCAAATAAACCATGTGTGTCCTAATAGATATAATGATGATACCCAAAACCTTGCTACCAGATATTGCTATATATCCTAGGACTTCAAACTATCACTCAACTAACAATTTCACCATGCTTACATTATATTCACAAGACTGCAAAATCAAAGTAAAATAAATAAAAGAATAAAAATTTAGTTACCCCCACGAGATCCCAAAGTTGGAATTGCCTCTGTAAATATGGGATTCCTTCTGAATGCCCAATCCTTGCTCGACAATTCTTCGTATCCCTCTCTCTCTAACACTCTCTTATTCTTTTTTATTTTTTCTAGAAATTTTTGCACTCCTTGTTTTTTTCAAAAAAAACCCTTGCCTTCTTTTTTTTTATTTCTTCCTTTTCTTTCTTTATTCTGCTCCCCCTCCTTTGTATCCAGCTTTGATCTTTCTATATATCTCCCTTCTAGTCTTAACTGCTGCCTATCCTCTTTGGGTGTTAGATAAGGGTGTCGTGCGTGGGAGACGAAATGTGCAGGGGAGTAGGTGAAATACGATGATGGTGAGGAAGAGAGCACAAAACGTGTGCAAGGAGGAATTGGGAATAGCCTTGGGTATGGTTGTTAGAAGATCTGTGGTTAAAGGAGAAAAAGAAACTGTGGAAGGAAAGATGGTGGGTGTACGATGGTGAAAATGTGTGGGTGAAGGAAATGTGTTTGAAGAGGAGTTTGATGTGGACGTATGGGAGGAAGGAGATGAGTTAGATGAGGGGTCTTTTACCAATCTGCCATTAGTGGCAAAACTATTTACCAAATTGCCATAATTTTGAAATTATATACCAAATTGTCATACTTTTTTCCTATGTAGATTATTTTATTATTTACAATTACACCAACATGTATAGCATAATTATGTGGAAAACGCCAGCATAGATGGCACTATCCACATAATAGCGCCAAAGCTATTGGTGTTTTCCATGTAATTATGCCATACGTGTTGGCATTTTCCAAGTAATAACGTCACACATGTTGGTGTTACTAGTGAACATCGCCATGTTACCTATGAAACTCTCCTTTTCCTTTTCTTCTAGAGGATGATGATGATATTTACATGCAGTAATGTGCATGGGCATATATACAGAGATGGCACTATCCATGTAATAGCGCCAGTGCTGTTGACGTTTTTTACAAAATTATGCCATAAGTGTTGGCGTTATCTAGGCAATAAAGCCTAATGCATTAGCACTATTACGTAGCCACTGTAATATTGTGTAGGAAACTTACTGAAAAACTGCAACAAGATGCAAGCACCTCCAATCTCATGCAAGTTGTAGTTTGTGGCTTTGCAAAGCTCCCTATACAAGTACGCTAAGACCGCAAATCCCTGACTGTATGTCCCAGTAATGGTAAAGTCTTCTAACAGGGGAAGGAACATCATGTGCACATATTTACTAGAATGATCAGGAAATAACAAACACCCAATCGATCTAAGTGTATATGCCCGTGCACGCTGCTGCACGTAAATATCATCATCGTCCTCCAGAAGAGAAGGAAATGATAGCTTCTTGGGTAACGTGGTGTTATTTATTGGTAACACCAACATTGGAAACATCAACACGTGTGGAGTTATTACGTGAAAAATGCCAACATGTACAATGTAATTATGTGAAAAATGCCAGTAGCTTTTGCTCTATTACGTGGATAGCATCATCTGTGTTAGTGATGAAGACCAAGGAGGTGTTGGTGTATGCCCTAGTGGCCAATACATTTTGTTTGTATTGACATACATTATATTATGCTATTTTTATATATGAGGCATTTCATTTATTGTGTTCTTTTTTGATAAACATAATAAAGTCCTTAGAATAGTAAGTTTGATACCATAGGACATCAAGTGGATGACTTGATCGTGAGATCCTTTTGGTTACAACACTATTCTTAAATGTCCCTAGTCAAGTATTATTGTTAATTAGGACAACAATAATACATTGAGACTAGTATGTGTAGAGACTGATGACCGCATCTCACGGGTCATGGATATGAGATATCAAGTCTTCACATTGGTACATATTAGAGTAATGATGTCTTGGGATCGACCCACCATGAGAACGCTACATGGATCGTTACGTGAGTGTCATAAGCGATTCTCATAGTGATAATGGTGTTTGTGGTCCTTTGACCGAAATCACTACGATTCCTACATGAGGAGTTGTGTGTTTTAATGCCATCAAACGTCATCTCGTAACAAGGTGATTATAAAGTTGGTTATTGGACATACCGCAAATCATGCAGAGGGATGTGAGTGACCTAGATGGAATTTGTCACTCCTACATAACAGAAGCGATATCTTCGGGCCCCCTGATTGAGTGAGACTGCGAAATGCATGGCCATGCTCGAATGAGTCAATATGAGATATTGATCTCATTTATTGTTACAAAGTCTACTCGAGTATCAGGAAACGAATGATTGGACTATACAAGGGTGACGCATTCCATGCCTTGTGTTTAATCTAGATATCTTGACAAAGGGACTAAACTACACGGAAACATTGATCACGGATAGGTTATGTCAAATCACTGACATTCTCATTACTTGGGTAGCAGTGATGTGTTGCTAGATACCGCTCACACGTTTGTAATATTAAAATGAGATTTTAATATTACTACCAACGTCATGAGAACTGCAGGTCGCACACTTAGAACAGACTAAATTGGAGCAATAAGGATCCAAGTTGGACTCGGATTCAATTGTGGGCCTAACTCATGACAGATGGGTTTTAGGGTTGCACACTTACCTTGCTATTGCTCACACTCACTTAAGGCAACCACTATTATAAATAGTACTGTTAAGGGGGGCTGCTATACATGTTACATTACAACCCTAGCCGCACCTAAGAAAGTGAGTGAGAGACAGTGAAAGGTTCTTCTCTTCTATTCGCAGCTAGCACCGCGAAACAGAGGCGTGACTCCTTTTGCAAGTCTGTTTGTGTGGATACCGCAGAAACATCATCGCTATTACGGTGTTGGTGATTCACCTCGCTTGTGTTTATCACGCTTCAAGAGGTAATTTTTAAAAACTCGGATTATGGACTTTTCGCATGGATCCTGTCTGGGAATCCTATTATTCCGCTGCGAGATATTTTGATCCGCAATTCCCAACAAGAGGACCATCAAGTGGGAAAGGAAGAGCTAAGAAGGAGGATGCTTTAATTAGGCTAGGAGGGCCTATGACTAGGGCCAAGACTAAGAGGATGAAGTAAGCTTTGTAAGGCTTAATTATGGAGATCAAAAAAAAAAAAAGTCGACATCGAATAGAGGCTGCACCAAAATGGGTCTCTTTTCTACAACTTGAAGATGATTTGAGTCCAATTCGAAGGCAATAACTTGGAGAGCCAAATAAAGCCCAATTCACATTACTTAAGAAGCATTCATGGGCCGCAATCTCTTTAGTTATTGGGTCAATTAGTAGGGGTCTGATTAGCTAATAATAATTAGTCCACTTTGTTTTTTTTAATATTTTTGTATTTAATTTTGATGGAATAAGTTCAGTTGTCCTTTGGTCTTTCCCAAGTCAATTTCTAAGTCACCATGATGGCTAGTGGGAATTGATTACCATGTTTATGCTTATTTACTAGGTGATAATGTCCTTTGGTCTTTCCCATTGAGAGTTTCTTAATAATTGCATGATAATGAGAATTTAATTCTTGTATTTCAAGGGTTGCAAATAACTTCTAGCTTAGCCTATAAATAGGAAACTCATGTACTTCAACAAGTAGATTTTGGAAGATTAATGAAAGTGGAGGAATTCGCCATATTTGAGAGTGCTATTTCGTGTCTCTTGGGTTCTTAAAGAAAATCATAGCTTGAATCTTATCAAAGGTTCCTCATACCTTTGTGGCGATTCTACTCAAGGCTCATCATTCTTATTATCCTCAATAGGATTGAGATTGTGGCGCCATTCGTCATCTTCTTGCCTAATTCCATCTTTTAATTTTCTATCTTACTTGTTCTTCACGCTACTTCTTATTCTTCTACATCAATCTTTGTTTAATTTTCTTCTTTTTGTTTGTTATTGAATTCGGTTACAAGAGAACTAACTCAAGGAAGATATGAAAATCATATGTTCCATTCTTGGATCATATCATGTGGTATTAGAGATAGGATCCTAGAGTTGGGTTATGATCTTATGTTCTTTCAATTTTGCACTTATTCTTGATTTATGTTCTAAGTTGGATCCATTTTGATCTTGTTGTTTTTGATATTTTGATGTTTATGTGTTAGATAGCACCTTCCTTGACTATTTGATCTTGTTAACACTCCTTCAATTTGTGTGGGGCTGTTTGTGTAAAAAAGATGTAAAAAAAACAAGCATGAATACCAAAAGTAAACTAAAAAAATACAGCAGCTGATTTTTTGCCCCTATTACATATTTAGAGTATTTTAGTCTTCTTGAATATTAATATTTACTTGGTGGACTTTGGTGCTATAATTCTCCTTTACTAATGTGATCATTTCTACCCTACACTTGTTCTTGTTTCTTGTCTTGATTAACTCCTATTTGAGTGTGTCTTGTTCTTTATTAGCTTTTCTTGTTTGTCTTATTGGGCTTTTTGGTTTTGGCTAAAAGTATTTCACATTTCATTGACCTCTTGAGTGTTTAGACTTTGTGTGAATTGTTTACATTGTGCGTGAGTACTTTTGTGTTGATTGGCTGGTGATTCACTTTAAGGGCTTGTAAAGAGAACTTGAGTGGAAAAAGGTAAGAGAGATTGTTATATAAAATCGTGATGTCTGTAATAAGAGGGAAACACGTGAGAAGAGTGAGTAAGGACCTTATTTTATTGTGTTCACTAACTTGTTGATTTTGTACAATGTTTAAGGAAGGAGATGCAAATAGAAGTCCCCCTCCTTCCCCAAGGATAGCCGCAATGACATTCCAAATGCAAGCCCTAACAAGACATTTGGAAAGGCTTCTTCAAAGGCAAAATGATGAAATCCAAGAGAGGATTGACAAGTTAGAGAAGGATAGAACTTCCAACCATGATGAAGAATCCTATGAATCCGAAAGAGAAAGGAGAAATGATAGGAGCCAAGGAGGGAGAAGGAGACATGAGAGGACAAATAGAGAAAATGAGAGAGGTGAAAGGGGACAAAGGCTTGCGGGTGTGAATATCAAAATACCTTCCTTCCAAGGGAGGAATGACCCGAAAGCATAGCTTGAGTGGGAGATGAAAATTGAGCAAATCTTTTCATGCCACGACTACAATGAAGAGAAGAAAATGAAGGTGGCTGCACTTGAGTTCACGGATTATGCATTGATTTGGTGGGATCAAGTTCAAAAAGAAAGGGCAAGATATAGAAAACATCCTATCATTACTTGGGATGAAATGAAAACTTTGATGAGTAGGAGGTTTGTACCTTCTTATTATCATAAGGAGCTACAAAATAAGTTACAAAGACTCTCTCAAGGGAGTAGGAGTGTGAATGAGTACTTCAAAGAGATGGAGGTTACCATGATAAGAGCCAACATTGTTGAAGAAAGGGAGGCAACTATGGCTCAATTTCTTCATGGTCTCAAACGAGATATTAGTGATATTGTGGAGTTGCAACATTATGTTGAGCTTGAAGACTTGGTACATCAAGCCATGAAGGTAGAGCAACAACTCACGAGGAAGGGTACTTTGAAGAAGGCTTCTTCCAACTTCAATACAACAAGTTGGAAGGACAAGCAAAAGAATGAGGGATCCTCTTCTAGTCCAAAGGAACCCATGGTTGCCCCTAAGGCCACCTTGCCTACTACTTCCACTTCATCTTCTACTTCTAAAAATAAGGATATTAAATGTTTTAAGTGTTTGGGAAGGGGACACATAGCTTCTCATTGTCCAAATAAGAAAACAATGGTGATGAGGGACAATGAGAGCATCACTAGTGAATCTTCTTCTATTTCATCAAGTGAGGAGGAAAATGATTGTGAGGCTATTCCACAAAAGGGAGACTTATTGATGGTAAGAAGATTGTTAAGGAGTCAATCTAAAGAGAAGGATGAAAGTTAAAGAGAAAACATTTTCTATACAAGATGCCTCATTCAAGGGAAGGTGTGCTCTTTGATTATTGATGGGGGAAGTTGTACCAATGTTGCAAGTACTAGATTGGTGACAAAACTCAACCTAAAGACTACTACACACCCGCGGCCTTATAAGCTCCAATAGCTAAGTGAGGATAGTGAGTTATTTGTGAACCAACAAGTATTAGTAAGCTTCTTAATTAGTAAATATAATGATGAAGTCCTATATGATGTTGTTCCCATGGAGGCCAGTCATATTTTACTTAGAAGGCCTTGGCAATTTGATAGACATGTTACTCATGATGGTTTCATTAACAAGTTCTCTTTTGTACATAATGCTCTTAAGGTTATACTTGTACCATTATCTCCAAGAGAGGTTTGTGAGGATCAAGTGAAGTTGAAAATAAATAAAGAACAAGAGAGAAAAGACTTGAGAGAAAAAGAGGAGGATCTTAAAAAAAAGAAAAATTCCACTTTTGAGGACAAAATTCAAAAGAAAGAGGGAAAAAAGGAAAGAAAAAGAATGAAAGAAAATTTAATAGTTTCTTTGCAAAAGAAAGTGAGGTGAAGAGAGCATTCTTTGCAAGGCAACCTATGTACATTTTCTTATGAAGTCAAAGGATCCTATCTGGGGAAAAAGGTTAAAAATTTTGATGTTTTGAAAACCCTAGGGTTTTGATGTTTTCTCTAGGGTTTTGATCGTGCACCACCATGGAGACTGCGATTCCATGGGAATTCCTTTTCCTTGAGTCTTCTTCTTTTCCCCCTCCCCATTCTACTTCCCATCATCCTCTTTTTGTAAAGGCTGCTCCTCCTTCTTCTTCTTCTGCGCCTCCAAAGACTTTTGCACAAGCTTTAAACAATGTTTGTGACATTCCTTGAAGCCAACTACCAATCCCTTGTGTAAAAGGAGTTGTAGTTGCTGTGAAAATTCCAAAAGATGAATACAAAGCTGGTATTGAAAGCTGCAAAAATAATCTTCATGGTAGATTAATGTTATCAAAAGGCGATACTCCATACAAAGTGGATGTCTTGCGACTCAAGTTACTGCAACAATGGAAGCCTATAAACTAATGAAAGATGATTCCGATTAGTAAAGGGTTTTTTGAGTTTTCATTCTCCTCAATTGAAGATTTAAGAAAGGTGCTAGCTGTAACATCCTGAAAATTCTTTATTTCATTATAAATAATTATTTTATAATATTTGTGAATTTTAGGAAATTTTTTGGATTTTTTTCTGTGAACGATGAATATTTTAATATATTTTTCATTTTACGTGTATATTTTTTTGAGGAAAATAAAATATTTTTTTTTCCTAAGGCTGATAAACTTTGGACTGTGGAAACGTTGACGGGGATCTTACTAAACCCGAGGTGGACACGCTTACGAGGTTTACGCTTCACGAGACTTTATCGATACATGAAATCACTGTATCATAAAATCATCGATGAGTAAGAAAATATTATTTTCATCAATTGTAATTTTATTTCATTGAGAAAATAATTTTAGCAGCTTAATTATTCATCTGTCAGATGAATTTAATTAAGGTGACAACCTTACACTTCATTTCCTCGAGAAGCGCACAAAGCTTCTCAAGGAAGCTTCCTATTTCCATCTAATCAACCTTTCCTCTCTCCTCCCCAATTTATGCTGCACGGCATCCTGTTGAGGGAATTATTACATTGACTATTCCATTTTTCCCACTCCCCCACGTCTGCTGCTCATTCACATTTTCCATTTCATTTCTCCCATTTTCTCTCATTCACGCTGCTCCTCCCCCTCACGCAGCTCTCACTCTCTTTTCTCTCTTCTTCTTCACGGCTGCACACCACCCACATTCACCATTGTTGATCCTTCAAGCCTCCTTTACTCAACCCGACAGAGACCATTTTCCCCTCTCCACCTTCACACCTTGCTTCTGCTGGAACCCCTCCCTGTGTCTTCATTTTTCTTTCTGCTCAAAACAGCCCCAAAGCTTGAACCTTTAAGGTTCTGGTGGTGGTGAAGAAAATCAGATTTTCAAGCATGAAAGGAGCTTCTTTATCCCTGTTCTTCACTTAGGTAAGAGGAAGACACTCCTCCTCAACCTCTCTTAGCATTTAGGAACGTCAGTAATTTGTGTTGAGGGTCTTTCTCGTTTTTAAATGTTGTCTGTGATGTATAGATGCTAGCCGATTCTTTGGAGTTTTGTATGTATATATATATATATTTGGAATGTGTAATATGGAAAGAAATGAGCCCCGTTTTGGTTCTCGTATGGTCACGGTTTTGAACCCGAAAACAGAGATCCTATATTGAAAATGGTAATGACTTGGTTTCTTTGATCCATTCTAAAGTAAATGTTAAAATCCATCGAGAGTGAGTAAGCCATGTCCGTCGAATTAAGATGTTAAAACTCGTCGAGTATGAGCTCCCGGCCAAACACGTCGACAAGTGGGGCCCTTCATCATGTCAAAAGTTGTCGAAGCTAGTGACCCCCCATTAACACCTTCGTCGGTGAATTCGTCGAATTAGAAAGTGTGGCCCTCTTAGTGTCTGTTGGACTAGTATAGGTGAAACCTCAACATTTTTCCAGAAATCGGTCGAGTTAAATCCGTCGGATCAGCTTAAGTGAGACCTTAACATTTTCCCAAAGTCAGAATCCGTCGAGTGACATACCTGTCGAGTTTAGATTTCTGACCACTAAAACACAATGTGAAAATCCGTCGAGTTTAGACTTCTTACTTTTCCGTTGAATGTCAAAACCCGTCGAGTGTATTTGTCGAATTAGCATGAGTGAAACCTTAGCATTTTCCGGGATCCGTCGAGTGTATCCGTCGAATCGGCATGAGTGAAACCTTAGCGTTTTCCAGATCCGTCGAGTTGCATCCGTCGGATCGTAGGAGTGAAATCTCAACGTTTCCCGAGAATCCGTCGAATTAGAACCTTGTAACCCTAACATTCTTGTCGGTTCGACAGAACGGGACTTTCCCCATTATCCAAAATCTGTCGAGTTAGAATTGAACTTTTAGCGTATTCGTCGGTTGAACACGAGTGAAACTCCTTCAAAGTTAAAATTCGTCGAGTTAGGATTTGTGAATCATATCCGTCGAGTTAAGATGTGAAAATCATGTCGAGTTAGGATGGGAATATCCGTCGAAGTTAAGGTGTGAAAGTCCGTCGAGTAGAGTTCTGAAGGTTTAATGGAGAAACTTACCCAATGAGAATATCCGTCGAACTAAAGTGTGTAAATCCGTCGAGTTAAGATGTGAAAATCCATCGGGTTAGGCTGAGAATTATATCCGTCGAGTTAGGATGTGAATGCCCGTCGAGTGGAGTTCCTGATTATTAAATAGAGAGATTTTCTCCAAATCCGTCGAGTAGAATTCTGAAGGTTTACTAGAGGAACCGACCTAATGTCAGTGTCCATCGAATCATGTTTTCTGTAAATGTGGTAGCATATTCGACAGTTATATACTTCATCTGGTCGAAGTTCGTTCCCAATTCGATAGCACTTAGAGTTTATCCCCTGCCGATTGTTTTCCATTTACCTTGATCCCTGTCGTGCTACTACTCGTCGAACGGCAGCTCCGATTTCTCACTAGATACACTGTTCGTCGAAATCATAAGTATATTTCAATTCTTTTTACCTAGCAAACGAATGGATGATTCTCGGCCTTGTGACCTCCTCGATTTCAACTTTTGGGACTAATATACACTATATTAATCATAAATAACATCGATGACTAGAAACAAAGTAGGGACACATAATGAAGGAAAAACAAGGAGCGTGATTGAGCCTTACAACTAGTGAGAACTTGGAATAAAGGAAGAACCAGAGTATGGGTGAGGTAGTAAGGAACATAATGAACCTAATGTTTGACCTTAATATTATGATGCTAAGGGTCCACGTGAATGACCACTTGTATATTGATGCTCTCTTGGCCAATTGTGGCATATTATGAAATTGTATGGAATTTTGAATCATACATATTATGCATTGTAAATATCTTGTGGATCCAAGAATGGGAACAAACCGATTGTTAAATCATATGATATGCATTTGAGGCATGATTGACTTAGCTTGTCATGAGGAGCATGATTGAGTCATGCATGGCATAAAAAGAGAAAGAGAATGTCCGTTGGACTTTGTTGAGGATTTTAGCCTAGGAGTTGAATAACACCTTAGTGCGGGTGCGAATAGACACGTGGGGTCTGTAGACGACCTTGAGGGCATCGGGCGCGGGAGTCTCACAAAGGGCGATGGTAGCCCCTCCGGGACCGTGGGACAGACCGATGCAAACGCACCGACGATCCGACCGGCCACCCCTATATCGAGATCTTGTGAGAATGCCATTTGTATAAAGCCTTGTTGCGCAAAATGACTGATTATATTATTTGGTAAGCACTTGTATGGCTGACGAGATACTGGCATGTCTCCCTGATCATTCTCTCCAATTGTTTTGTGTTTAGCTCCATGGAGTAGGATCTTGGTTATTGAGGGCACATGTGCATAGTGAGTCCATGAATTATCTCGGCATACAATGTTATTATAATTGGAATCTGTTGCATTTTTAATATATCTATATATATATATATATGTGATCGCTGGAACTGTTTGGATGATCATAATTGCTACTAAATGCTTATCTCCATTATTGTCATAAATGCTATGTGGGCGCTTTGCGCGTTTGGTTTCTTGATGCTATAATTGGTAATGATGGTAGGATGTCTTACCTCTTTCTTGTACTTTCTTTATTCTATGTAAATCTTTGGTTAAAGGCGTAAGTGGGAACGAGGTTGGTTTTCCCTTGGACTTTATTGGCTTGACCCGTTGTAGCCGGTGTGATTGTCGCGAAGGGAGCTTCTTTTGGGTTTTGGTTCGAATTGTTTCACCGGTGATACCAAGACTCGGCAAGTCAACTGGACCGAAGCGTGTGTGACATCTTTGGGGATCTGACTTTGACGATGAAGAGGACTACGATGGAAGATCTTATCTTGTATTTCTCACTATACTGGTGAGCCCGGAGTTGCCTCATACATTCGGGATTCCGATGGAGCTCCCAACTCCATAGTTGTGGATAGGTTGTGGGTAGCTTATATTTTATTTTGCATTACCTGTATAAAGTGTATTGTAGTATATGTAAGTTGTAAGGTGATTATCTAGCCTTAGATACTGTAATTTGAGTATATCTTGTAATGTATATTTTTAACTGATGGTATAGGTAACTATTCATTCGTGGCTCCTATTTTCCTCATATGCGAAACAAATGATATTTTTAGAAAATTGTTATCTGACAATTGTAACACGTCGAAATTTAGTAACCGTGATATAATGACGATTGTGCCGTGGTTATTAAATCGAGGGGTGTTACACTAGCTGTTAGTTCCTGGTCCTTATCTCCTGGAATCCTAAGACTTTTTTCATGGACTCTAGATTTTTGATCGAATCTTGTTAAGCAACCAACACTCAATGTTGGATAAGGATTCTTGGTTTACCTCAAGAGTATTGGAGACCGAAAATCCTATTTGCTATTGCTAGAGGTATAGGAGTTCCACTATCATTGAATGATGCAACCATTACAAGGTCTCTCGGTCACTTTGCACGTGTCTTGGTGGTTCTTGATTTATCAAAACCATTGCAAGATCAAATCCTGGTAGAAAGGGAGGGTTTTGCTTTTCTAGTTGGTATTGATTATGAAAAGCTACCTCCTTACTGCTCTTCATGCAATATAATTGGTCACTCTATTACTATTTGTAACAAGAACAAAAAATTTGATTCAATGATCAAGGAGAATAAGGCCCCAAAAAAACCTATCAACAAGTATGTTCCTAAAATCTTGGATGATAGTATTCGTGTAATGGATAAATCTGTCCCTTTTAAGACTGATTCTATGAGGACTGATAAGGGGAAAAGTATCTATATTCCTTCTTCTCCTAAAGAGCTAGGAGAAACAAGTAAAATCCCATATCAAACTATCCCTTCTTCTACTGCAGTTTTGGGAATGTCTTTTAATGAGATTCATGAAGATATGTATAACTTGAACTCGAGGGCTCAGAAGGTTCCTGTTGTTTCGGATGATGTTCCTCAAAGAATTTATTCATCTTACGATCATGTAATTCAACAACTTTCACTAAAGGAGGTTGATGATGCAATTAATATGGATGATAATGATGATTCTTCTTCTGTTGAGACTATCTTTGATGAATCTCTTCAGTAATTTCCTAATTATGTTTCAGATTCCATCCCTAACTAATCTGGTTCTTTAGGTGATGATTTGAATACCATTTCCCCTTCTCGGGTAGATGCTGCTCATCTGGTTCTTGATAGGCCTAGCCACACTAATGTTTTCTCAGACAGTGCTGCTAGTACTTCTGGCTCCCCTATTTTCCTTTCATCTGACTTGGCTCCATAAGTTAAAAAAGATCTTAGATTTGTTTCAAGGTTGTGGAGTGATGACATAGAGGATCAAGCTACTAGTGACTCTTCTCCAATTGCTATAAAAGCTCAGGATGGTGATTCTAACTCTGATTTCACTTTGGTTCTTCAAAATCTCAGAAAAAGAAGCTTAGGCAAGCTAAATCTAAAGTTCATAATACCCGATCAAGGGCTAGTGCTAAGGAGAATGCCATATGAAGGTCTTCTTTTGGAATGCCTGTGGCCTAGCTAATTTTAAGACTAGGCAAGTTTTGAAAAAATTCTGTGTTGATAATAAACTAGATTTGGTGCTTCTAGCTGAACCTTGGATGGATTTTAATCGTTTCCCTGGTACTTTTTGGAACTCAATTGGTATGACTCCTTTTTGTTTTAATGATAGAGGTAATAGCCTTCCAAGTCTTTGGTGCCTTTCTTCTTCTAGTGTTTCTCCTACCGTGGTTTCTATTTCTTCCCAGTTTTGTGCATTCTCCATTACTTGGAATAATCAAATATTTTCATAGCAGCAATATATGCCTCAACCTCTCATATTGTTAGAAGACAACTTTAGAATGATCTTTCAAATTTGGAATAAGCTAATGTTGGTCCTTGGCTTTTTATTGGAGATTTCAATGCAGATTTAGGAGCTCATGAAAAAAGAGGTGGAGGTTTACCTCTAAAAGCCTCTTAAGATGACTTCTCTTCTTGGACAAATAATGGTAAGTTTACTCATGTTTCAGCAAGGGGAGCTTTCTACACATGGTCAAATTGTAGAAGTTCTTCTGCTCACTCAGAAAAGAGGTTAGACAGAGTTATTGTTAATGATGCTTAGATTGATTTTTGGAGTAACATGTCATGTTGTACTTTGCCAAGGAATTGCTCGAATCATTTTCCTATTTTGCTGAATATCAGCTTAGGTTCTAAGGCCTTCCCTTCTTCTTTCAAATTTTTTAGCATGTGGACAGAACATGCAGATTGTTTAAGATTAGTTAAAGAAACCTGATCCAAAGATGTAGTAGGTTGTCCTATGTTTATTCTAGTTCAGAAACTGAAAATGCTAAAGAAAGAATTTAAATCTTGTAATAAACTTATTTTTGGAGATGTTAAACAGCAAGTTGATGTAGCTATGGCTGAAGTTAATTTGATCCAACAGCAACTTGACTCTTCTAGTTATTCTGATACTTTACATGATCGGATCCTGAAAGCTCAATTGAATTTGAACAAAGCTCTTTCAATTGAGGAATCCTTTTGGAAGAAAAAGTCCAATCTTAATTGGTTTTGTCATGGTGATAGGAATACAGCCTTCTTCCACAGGGTAACAAAAATTAGACATGCTTCAAAGAAAATGTCTATTTTAAAGAAGGGAGATGAGATTCTTTATTCTATTAAGCTAATTGAACAGCAAGTGCTAGACTTCTAGCAGGATCTCTATGCCTCTAGTAATTCTTGTGTTGATAATGACCTTATTGATAAAGTGATTCCACCTCTTATTTCTGTGGAAGATAACACTATGCTTTCTAATGTTCCTACCATGGAAGAAGTTAAATTGGCAGTTTTCTCCATGAATGGTTTTGGAGCTCCTGGTCCAGATTGGTTTAGGGGTCATTTCTATCAAACCTTCTGGCATGTTATTGGTGAGGATGTCTATAAAGTTGTCCTACAGTTGTTTATGTAGAATTGGATCCTTCCAGGCCTTAATTCAAATTTTGTTGCTTTGATTCCTAAATTCACTGAGGCTGACAGAATTGAAGATTATAGGCATACTGCCTTGGAAAATTTCATTTTCAAAATAATAACCAAGGTTCTTGCAGATAGGTTGGCTTTGATTGCTCCCAAGATTATTTCAGTACAACAAAGAGGCTTTTTGAAAGGTAGACACATAACTGAGTGCATTTGTTCTACATCTGAGGTAATTAATCTTCTGGATTTCAAGTCTTTTGGTGGTAATTTGGCATTAAAATTTGAATATTAAAAAAGCTTTTGATACTCTAGACTAGAATTTCCTTCTGAAAGTTCTCTCATTCTTTGGCTTCTACACTCAGTTTTGTAATTGGGTAGAAACAATCCTCAATTATGCTAAGATCTCTTTTTTGGTAAATGGCAAACGAGTAGGCTACTTCTTTTATAAAAGACGTGCAAGACAAGGGGATCCTTTGTCTCCTCTTTTATTTTGCCTAGCTGAAGATGTTTTAAGTGGAAGTATTTCCTACTTGGTAGATAGTAATTAGCTAAAGCCAATGTCAGGGCCTAAGAATGTTGTTGTTCCTTCACATGTCCTCTTTGTAGATGATATTCTTATTTTTTGTAAATGGATTAAGCAGAATCTTAGGAATTTGATGCAGTTTTTTAAAGATTATGCAGATATTTCAGGCCAACATTTGAGTTTACCTAAATGTAAATTTTACTCTGGTACTGCTAATCTAAGGAGCTACAAGATATTAATTCAACTCAGGGCTTCTTTTCGGGTCATATTCCCTTTATTTACCTTGGAGTTCCAATCTTTAAAGGAAGACCTAAAATGATTCATCTCTAGCCTATAGCTGACAGGATCAAAGCTAAGTTAGCTTCTTGGAAGGGCTCTCTCCTCTCAATAATGGGGAAAGTCCAATTGGTTAATTCTACTATTAATGGAATGCTTTTACATAGCTTTCATATATACTCTTGGCCTATTGCTCTGCTAAAATCTATTGACAAATGGATTTGGAACTTTGTTTGGTCAAGGGATATTCACTCAAAAAAGTGATTACTGTTGCTTGGAAAAAAGGTTTGTTCTCCCATTAGTTAAGGTGGTCTTGGACTTAGATCAATTCGAGCCATAAATGATGCTGCCATACTCAAACTTAGCTGGGAAGTAATGTCATCCAATACTGCATGGGCTAAACAATTGAGGGACAGATTCTTTAAACATAAGCAGCCTATTTCTTCTTATTGTAAATCCTCTATCTAGCCTGGTCTTAAAAGGTTCTGCAGCATCATTGCTTCTAACTCTTCTTGGCTGATTAGTGATGGATCTCAAGTAAACTTCTGGAATGATAAATGGTTATCAAGACCAATTGTGAATTATATTGGCATTCCAGCTGATATGCAAGGAATGTTGGCTATTAATGTAAGTGATTTCTTGAGTAATAAGACTTGGAACTTACCTAAGATCTTTCTTGATAAGTTCCCAGCCTTGTCTAATAAAATTCAATTAATTCATATTCCTTTTTCAAATGAGCAGGACATGTTGGTTTGGAATGATTCAGATTCTGGTATTCTGAGTTTCAAAGAAGCTTTTGACTTTTTAAATCCTGCAAATTCCAGTGATAAATGGTTCAGTCAGATTTGGAAACAATGCATCCCTCCCTCGAAATCTTTTATTATTTGGAGATTGCTTCATTCTAGGATGCCTACAGATGATAACCTCAAAGCTAGAGGTTTAATTGTGGTTTCCATTTGCAGCCTTTGTGGGGAGATTGATGAAACATCATCTCACTTGTTTTTAGATTGCAAATATGCTGCTAGTCTTTGGGCTTGGTTGAGCTATGTAATTGGCATTCCTATTAACTGCTCTTCAGTTTCAGTAGTTCTTTCCTCAGTCTGTGATGCTTCATGGTGCAGTCAGGTTGCTAATATAGTCCTTGCAGCAGTTATTAATGTCTTCTGGACAATTTGGTTTTGTAGAAATCAATGTAGATTTAAGAACTCTTGGATTAATTTTAATAGAGCTAAAAGTCTCATTGTTTTAGCAACCTCCTTATCTGGTTCTTTTTCTAAGGGAACCATGTCAAATTCAATGGCAGATTTCCTAATCTTAAAGGCTTTTTCAGTAGAAGCTCATGTATCAAAAGCTCCTAGGATCATGCAAGTTGATTAGTGTCCTCCATTAACAGGTTGGATAAAATGTAATGTAGATGGAGCTACAAAAGGATGTCCTGGCCATGCTGCAGGGGGAGGCCTTCATAGAGATTCGAATGGTGCTTTCTTGGGAGGCTTCTCTTGTTATTTTAGTATTCAAAATTCTATATATGCAGAATTTTCAGCAACCATCATTGCAATTGAGCATGCTTCTCATAAGGGTTGGAATCACCTTTGGTTGGAATGTGACTCGAAGATTGTAGTGGATGCTTTCTCATCTAAATACATTGTGCCTTGGAAGCTAAGAACAAGATGGAAGAATAGTCTTAGTTTGTGTAGTGCAATGAATTTTAAAATATCTCACATTTTTAAGGAGGGGAATAAATGTGCAGATAAACTTGCTAATCATGGGATTTTTACCAAATCTACTATTTGGTGGGATTCTTTTCCTTTTTTTATAAGTGAGGACTTCTTTCATGATAGATTAGGTCTTCCTTATTATAGATTCAAATAATGTATTTTCTTTGCATGGGTTCTAGCTTATGTCCCCCTATGTTTTTTTGTATTGCTTCTTATTTTTTATTTTTTAATAAATTTTTGGCTTGCTGCAAATGATTGGGGGAGTCTGGGGTGCCAACTTAGTTGGGATTCCTTTATCTCTAGTGATGCTTTAGCAAGCCAATAGCCTTTTATAAAAAAAATGTACATTTTCTTATATAAAGATGCTTGCTTGAATTCTAATGCTAACCCTTTGCCTAGTGATGTTGAATATATTTTGTAGGAATTTGAAGATGTGTTCCCAAAAGAAATACCCCACGGCTTGCCATCAATGAGGGGAATAGAACACCACATAGACCTCATTTTGGGTGCTTCTCTACACAATAGGCCAGCCTATAGAAGCAATCCTTAAGAAACAAAGGATTCTATCTTTGTGGTCGTTGATAGATTTTCAAAGATGGCTTATTTCATTTCTTGCCACAAGGTTGATAATGGAAGTCATGTGGCTGAATTGTTCTTTAAAGAAGTGGTAAGACTCCATGGAATGCCAAGGAGTATTGTTTCGGACCGTGACACTAAGTTCCTTAGCCATTTTTGGTGAACTTTGTGGAACAAGCTAGGGACAAAGCTTCTATTCTATACCACTTGTCACCGGCAAATGGATGGACAAACTGAGGTGGTAAATAGAACTCTCTTTACTCTCCTTTAGCAAGCCAATAGCCTTTTATCAAAAAAAAAAAAAATCTTAGGAGAAATGTTTGCCTCTTGTTGAATTTGCTTACAATAGGGCAGTCCATTCTACTACTCAATTTTCTCCTTTTGAAATTGTTTATGGATTTAATCCTCTAACCCCTCTTGATTTGATTCTTTTACCTAACCCCTCTACATTAGTTCATAAGGATGGCAAGGCAAAGGCCGAATATGTGAAGAAACTCCATGAACAAGTGAAGGCCCAAATTGAGAAGAAAATGGAGTAATATGCCAAACAAGCCAACAAAGGTAGAAAAAGGGTTGTATTTGAACCAGGAGATTGGGTGTGGGTACACATGAGGAAGGAACAGTTTCCCATTCAAAGAAAATCAAAGCTCCAACCTAGAGGAGATGGGTCATTCCAAGTTGTAAAGAGAATCAATGATAATGCTTATAAAATTAATTTACCCGATGAGTATAGAATTAGTGTAACATTCAATGTGGCTGACTTAAGTCCTTTTGATGTAGGTGATGAAGTACCAAATTCATGGATGAATTCACTTAAAGAATGAGGGAATGATGAAGACCAAGGAGGATCATCAAGTGGGAAAGGAAGAGCTAAGAAGGAGGATGCTTTAATTGGGCTAGGAGGGCCTATGACTAGTGCCAAAACTAAGAGGATGAAGCAAGCTTTGCAAGGCCTAATTCTGGAGATCAAAGAAAAAGAAGATCGACATGGAATAGAGGCTGCATCAAAATGGGTCACTTTTCTACAACTTGAAGATAATTTGAGCCCAACTTGAAGACAATAACTTGGAGAGCCAAGTAAAGCCCTATTCACATTACTTAAGAAGCATTCATGGGCTGCAATCTCTTTAGTTATTGGGCTAATTAGTAGGGGTTTGATTAGATAATAATAATTTGTCCACTTTTTTTTCATATTTTCGTATTTAACTTTGATGGAATGAGTTCAGTTGTCCTTTGGTCTTTCCTAAGTTAGTTTCTAAGACACCATGATGACTAGTGGGAATTTATTACCATGTTTATGCTTATTTAGTAGGTGATAATGACCTTTGGTCTTTCCTATTGAGAGTTTCTTAGTAATTGCATGATAATGAGAATTTAATTCTTGTATTTCAAGGGTTGCAAATAGCTTCTAGCTTAGCCTATAAATAGGAAACTCATGTACTTCAACAAGCAGATTTTGGAAGATTAATGAAAATGGAGGAATTCACCATATTTGAGAATGTTATTTCATGCCTCTTGGGTTCTTAGAGAGAACCATAGCTTGAATCTTATCAAAGGTTCCTCATACCTTTGTGGCGATTCTATACAAGACTTATCATTCTTATTCTCCTCAATAGGATTGAGATTGTGGTGCCATTCTTCATTTTCTTGTCTAATTCCATCTTTTAATTTTCTATCTTACTTGTTCTTCACATCACTTCATATTCTTCTACATCATTCTTTGTTTAATTTTTTTCTTTTTGTTTGTTGTTGAATTTGGTTACAAGAGAACCAATTCAAGGAAGATCCGAAAATCATATGTTTCATTCTTTGATCATATCAGCTAGTGTTTTCAACATAATTATGCCATACTTGTTGGCATAATTGTAAATAATAAAATAATTCATGTAGGCAAAAGTGTGATAGTTTAGTATATTGTTTTAAAAGTATGGTAATTTGATAAATAATTTTGCCACTAATGATAGTTTCGTAAAAAAGCCATGAGATGTCGTTCCTTTCTTTGTATCTTTTTTTTTTCTATTTTTTCATTTTTATTTAATTAATTCTTTTGCCTTCCTTTTTACCCTTTTTTTTGGATTCACATTTGGGTTACGGGTTTTGCTTTATGGGAATAGATCCAAGTCTTATGAGTTTAATAAAATAAAATCAAAGAGAAAATATACAGATTAGGTAAAATAGATACGAATTGGGTCTTGGCATTAAGTCAACATTGTTTTTAGGTTACAACACAAATTTATATTATTTTAATTTTTATTCTTTTTCAATATTTTTTATTAATTTTTTTCTTTTTCTTTTTCTATTTTTTTGATTTTTTTGATTTTTTACTTGAAATTTATTATTATTATTATTATTATTATACTACTACTACTACTACTACTAACTGCTCACTCGAAAAACTTTGACCCACCAACTGCTCACTCGAAAAACTTTGACCCACCAAACCCGCACATGTGGGCTCGAAATTTAAAAGATAACTGCTCATTCGAAAAACTTTGACCCACCAAACCCGCACTTGTGAAAAGATTTTACACGTTAAAGCTCACAAACTTATGTAAAACTTTTTGTTCCATCTACACTTTCCTCTTGGGAAACCTTCATACTTTCTAATTCTCTTCCTTCATATTGAAACAGACAGACTTGGTTTCCTTGACATTCGTTTACTTGGAAAGATAATCGCACTTCATCTTGGTAGCGCTGGGAGAATTAAACTGACGATACTAGACTTGTATAGCTTTCCTTCTTCATTTGCAATGCTGTCCCTTGATCGAGAAACAGTAAGCCATTCTTGATCTAATTTATTAATTAAAAGATTGCCATTATATTATTAAACCATGACATTGAACTTAACAATCACTTATTTGAAGCATTACATAATAAACATGCATAATTCATAAACATACTAGAAAGAAATTTACTGAATGGATTTCTTCATTGAGTTGAATATTCACGGATGCAAAGAGTATTTCATATATACATGGTACAAAGGATTCTAGAAGGATAAAATTAGAGAGAAGGTGAACGGATAATTACCCTAGTTAGAATTCCCTAGTTCTCATCAAATTGACAACCATTCATCAAATGGATATTTCAGCATTTGACCCTAATGTGGTGAAAATCCTCTTCAACAGATTATCTTAAAAAATAAAATTTGTCCTAGTGTTTGCCCTGTAACACCCCCTTTTAGGGCATCACATTTACGGATTTACAATTATCAAATTTTACCAAGTTATAAAAATTATTAATATTATTTATATAATTTTCAAATATTTTTCTTTGCGTAAAATTAAAACCAACAAATTAAATAAATTACAAGATATACCAAATTAAAATAACTTACATTACATACATACCAAGATCTAAAACTTTAAAACATCCAATTTTTTTCCCAAAATAACTATACAGGTACTACAGCCCAAATATAAACCAACCTAGTACCCACATCTAATCAGAAGGGTACATATCTAGATCCTCCTCTGGATCTTCCTCCGACTCCTCAGAAGGCAGCAACCCCTGATGGGTCGTAGGGCTACGGATAGGAGTCCGCATAGAAGAAACAATCAAATCCTCCGTAGGAGTAGCACGACGAGTACTCCACAAAAACTCTATGGGCATAGTAAAACGTAAATGCATAAAAGCACTGAAAGTAAACATAGGATCCCCATGGGAAGTCCTACTAACAGTCACAGATTCTACTCCAATATATACTATGTGGTCCTCATCAACATCATAGCGCCAGGCGTTTGTACCACCTCTAAACATAACCTTCACATAACCCAGAAAACCCCTCGACGCCATAACACAACAACAAGCAAACTAACCCAGACAGAAATAAGGCGAATCGTCCTCTTCTTCTTCACCCTCTAAAATAATTATACAAACAAACAGAATAACATAGCAAAGAGGTGAGATTGCCTACATCAATACCATCATGGCAATAAAAAGACAGTAAAATAACATACTATTCATACACAGCGTTTAACAGATATATTCAAAGCATCACATAATCATTGCATTAAATAGCAAATAATTAATATCACAATAAAATAATAACTGACTATGCACATGTATGATGAACCAATTTCCTACTCCATAGAGCTAAACTCAATTTTGGAGAGAATGATCCAAAAGATATGTCGGTATATCGGCTGCCTCAGACCAAGTGCTATAATTTTTTCAAAGTGCACTATAGGCATTATACATGACATTCTACGCCAAATCATGAATAGAATAGTGTTTAGTCAAGATCGTCGGAGCATTACTCATTTACCATGGCCCAGTGGAGCTACCTACTGTCTATTTGTGGAATTCTTGTGCTCCTACGTCTCTTAGTTCAACAAGTGAACAACACTACGCAATTCGCACCCGCACTTAGGCGTAATTCAACTCCTAGGCAACAATAGCCTTAACAGACACCGTCTGTTTGACAAATACATGTTTAATGACTTAATACACAATATAGGCCACTATCGGCCACAAACACACAGTGATATATCCGGGTCCATTATATTGGCCTGACAGCGAAACTTGTTGTTCCTCTCAATCGCGTAGCATTTTTATCGTATTTTCATAATCGCAAAAAACTTTTGTTACGTTTTCAAATCGCGTAACATTTTTTCAACATTTTCTCAATTGCGTAGGGATTTTAAAACGTTTTCTTAATTGGATAGTTAAAAATTACCATTTTTAAATTGCGTAGAAGTTTTTCTACGTATTTTCAATTGCGTAAAACATTTTCTCAATATTCTAAGTTGAAATTAAAATTTTTTTTATTTAATATCAAAATTAGATTTTATTTCCATTATTTCCCTATTAAATCCCCTTTTAAACAATATTTCTACTATTTTTTCTAAAAATCCATATTATCTTAATTTTAATTGAATTTTTTCCATTTAATTTATTTATATCATCATGAATAAATTATTTTAAAGTCTCAAAATTACATTTTTGTCCTAAATCCACTATGTGGCCGAAAATCAATTTCTTAATTAGTGATAAAAATATATTCATTTCTATTTTTATTTTATAAATCTTTAATTATGTTTATTATCATTAATCCCCTAGATTACCATTTAATAAAACATTTTTGAAATGGAAACCCCCTTGGAAGGCTTAGAGGTCGTGAGCTTCACTTGACCATTGCAGCCAAAATTTCTTTCCTTTCAAGCTTAAATCATAACATACAACATGTTCAAACATCAAAAATCCTACTTTAACAAGTTCATGCATATATTAAAGTAATAAATCACATAGGATAAATAATTACAATCACACAAACACATCAAATTTTGTGTCCGTCACCACCACAAATGGTTGATGAGGTTAATCTCCCTCTTGCCTTGTATGTAGCTTCCAAGTCTCTTTGTTTGATCTTTTGCTTCAACTTCCTCCACTAAAAGCTCTTAGAAATCAAAGCAAACACAATATATTAACATTCAAAGTTTAAAATAAAACAACCACAAATCAAATATGATCTTAGGACTTTCAAAAATCAAATAAGAACTAAAGTTTCAAGACTTCTACCTTAAAACCCTATATCTTGAATCCTAAAATCAAGCTTGAAGATGATGAAATTAGGTCTTGATCATAACTTGAAAGTTGCTTAGAATGAAGCTTAGAGTCAAGTGGTAAGGTGTGTTTGAATTAAAAGTGATGGGATAGTGTATTTGGGTGTGAAGGTCATGAAATATGGAAGAGAAAATGAGAGAAAATGTGTTAAGTTTGGAGAGAAAAGATGATAGCTTTTTGAAATGTGATATTATGTCTTCTAAGTCCCTTTGGCCATGAGACTAGATAGAGAGAGAAAGAGATATTTTAATTTTTTTTGCTACAAGCTATCACAACCATTGATTTAATCAATGGTGGACATCCAAGGCTTCAACATTAAGCTTGCTCCCACAACCATTGATTAGATCAAGGGTTGATATGCAAAGCTTCTTTGCTAAGCTTGCTTCTTATTGGTTGTCTATAAAGGTGTCATAGCCACCTTCCATGACCAACCAAGATTTTTTTTGAAAGATATTTTCTAAAAGATATTTTCAGAAACTATTACCCAATGGATAATAGCTACTGCTAGTTATTGTCCAATGGATAATAACATTACACAATGAATAAAAGCACTACCCAATGGATAATAACATTATCCAGTGGATAATAAAATATATTAAAAATTCAGATACAGAAAATTTTCATCAACTATTTTCGATTTCGGGTTTAGTAAGTTCCTCCAGCCCCGCATCAACAGTTTGCAACTTTTCGGTCCCCAAAAATTTTTATTTTTTCGAGCTCGCCCCTGGCTTACATAGTGCCCAGAATAATATTAAAATAATAAAAAACTTAGAAAAATTCATAAAAATTCACAAAAATCATAAAAATTATAAAACTCATATATATTCAGAAAAAAAAATTCGGGCATACATCTTAAAATAATATTAAAATAATCAAAATAATTAAAAACTCCCAAAAATTCACAAATATTATAAAACTTATTTATATCAAGAAAAATGAGAAATCGGAGTGTTACATGCCCACTTTTCTTTGATAGTCCTCTTGATTAGGAAGTATTTTCTTTAAGACCAGGTCACTTGCTTGGAATTCCCTAGGATGCACTTTTTTGTTAAAGGCTCTGGCCATCCTCTACTAGTATAACTGTCCATGACAAATGGCTATAAGTTGCTTTTCTTCAATCATGTTCAGTTATTCATATCAGGTCTTCACCTATTCTGACTCTTCTAATTCTGCCTCTATCAATACCCTCAATGATGGTATTTCCACCTCTATTAGAGAGACTGCTTCCATTTCGTACACCAAGGAATAAGGTGTTGCCCCAGTGCTAGATCTAATATTAGTGCGATAAGCATGAAGAGCATAGGGTAACATCTCAAGCCATTCTTTATAACTAACCACCATCTTGGCCACTATCTTCTTGATGTTTTTGTTTGTT
The DNA here is from genome assembly GCA_029884595.1 of Ormosia semicastrata. Lineage (NCBI taxonomy): Eukaryota > Viridiplantae > Streptophyta > Magnoliopsida > Fabales > Fabaceae > Ormosia > Ormosia semicastrata. The sequence continues at coordinate 65,240,797 of JAQQTO010000060.1, forward strand.
GCTTCTACTATTGCATTCATTTGGGGTTTGTAAGGAACAAAATTATGATGCTTGATTTTGAATTTTTCACACAACTTATGTATTTCAACACTGTTGAGATTGTAAGCATTGTTTGTGATGATCCTTTTTGAAATTCCATATCGACAGATGATGTTTTCCTTCAGGAACATGAGGACCATTTTTTGAGTAACCTGACCACAAGAAGCGGCTTCTACCCATTTGGTGAAGTATAATATATTGCTACCAGAATAAATCAGTGTCCATTGGAAGCTTTTGGGTTTATCGACCCAATGACATTCATCCCTTACATTGAAAATGGCCACGGTGCCACCATGTTATGTAATGGGAAAAGAGGCGCATTGATGCAATTTGAGTAAACTTGGCACTTTTGGAACTTTTGGCACTTGCGAACATATTTGATACAATCAAATTCCATAGTAGACCAATAGTAGTCACTTCTCAAAATTTGGTGAGCCATCATGACAACATTAGCATGCGTCCCTCAAATCCCTTCATGGGCTTTTGTTAAGATGGTTCGAGCCTCCTTTGCATCCACACATCTAAGAAGTGTATCATCATTGTTTCTCTTATACAACACTTCCTTGCTCAGGAAAAAGGCCATCGATAGCCGACAGATGGTCTTCTTGTTAGCCTCACTTGCCCCAGTTGGGTGTTCTCTAAACTTGATGTATTGCTTGATATCATGGAACCATGGTTAACCGTCCACTTCTTCTTCAATGTTAAGGTAATAGATAGGCTCATTTTGTGCTCTTACTTGAATAAGTTGGACATTGGCATGAATATCTAACTTAGTCATGATAACTAAAGTAGCCAAAGCATTTGAAAACTGATTCCTATCCCGAGCCAAGTGCAAAAAAAAGTAACATCCTCAAATTTTTCAATCAACTGTGTCAACTATTTTTGGTACGGGACCATCTTGGGATCTTTTATCTTCCATTTTCCATTCACCTAGTATATTGTAAGGGCTGCATCCCCATATACTTCTAATTGCTTTACCTCCAATTCTATTGCATCTCGCAATCCATGAGCGCATGCTTTATACTCCGTAATATTATTAGTACAATCAAACTCCAGCTTGATGGCAATAGGGTATTGTTTCCTATCTGGTGAAATGACCATTGCTCCTATGCCACTCCTATACATATTGACTGTTCCATCAAAATACATCTTCCATGAGTCTTCTTTATATGTCTCTTCCTCTTCAAAACCAAGATATCTTCATCCGAGAAATCAACTGTCATTGCCTGCTCCTTATTGAGAGGGTTATCTATAACACCCCGATTTTCCTTTATTTCTGGTTTATCTGTGATTTCTGTGATGCTGTGAGTTTTTGTAATTTTTATGAATTTTTATGAATTATTTGATTTCTTTGGATTATTTTAATATTATTTTCAAAAAAATTTGGACTGTTGAACCAGGGCCGGGGGATCTTATTAAACCCAAAATCGGAGACAATTTTCACCGTTTTCATGGTCTGAGATTTTATCTGACAGATAAAATTTGGGTACACTCTATTATCCATTGGACAATAGATACCGACTTTGTTAACTATGACTTTTGTCCATTGGATAATAGCTTGTAGTAAAAATTTAATAGATTGTTTCTATCTATTCACCTTTATGACATCATCTGTAACACTCTAACTTTTGGGATAATTACAATATAGTCCTATATGTACTATTTTGTGAATTCTGTGAGTAGTAAATTAAATTTGACTATTTCATGAGTGTATTTGACTATTGTATGTGATTTGTTCAAAGCCAGGGAAATAATAATTTTTTGGTCGGAAAAATCTTATTTTAATTAATTAGAGCTGGGGGATCTTACTAAACCTAATTCTGATTGATATATATATTAATCTTTTAATTTTTAGGATTTAACTGTGCAATAAAATAATTTTATATTATTATAATATTATTTTATTTGACAGTACCTATTGTCTCAAAAACAGTAGAAATCTGCTTCAAAATGACCATAGACCCTTAAAAGTCTGTGGGACCCGCGTTTAAAGTAGCAGTCAACGATTCTGACTGGACAAATTTCTAAGCCAATGGGAGCAAGTCAACAAAGGTGGCTTGAAAAATTCTAACTAATAGGAATAGGTCAAAGAAAGAAGTATAGACTTTAATATGGACCGTTGGATGAAAACTTAGTTAGGAAGCCTTTGATCTTAATCGTTGATCAAATCAATGGTGTGGATGTGAACTTGATTAGCAAGCATTGAATATTGGCCATGGATCTAATCAATGGATAGGAATTAAAGTTGAATTCAATGGTTAAGATTAAGTCAAACATAGTGGCTTGACTTTGCTTAGTAACTAATTAAACCTAATTTGGTTAATCTAATTACCTAATTAGCAAACTAAGTAAGCTAACTTAGTTATTAATTAGTTATAATCTAAATATTAATTAGATATCCTAATATTATTTAGAGGCTATGATATATGCTAATATATATTAAACTAATTAGTTATATAATTAGAATGTTAATTAAATATTATTAGGAGACTTAACCTAATTAATTACCTATTTAATTAGCATGGAATTAGTCTTTAATTGAAACAAATTAAGCCCCCTAAACCCCAAGGAGTCTCACAGCCATGAAGGCTAAATTTCCAAGTTCCACATTGTTCTTGAACCATCCAAGTGACCATGCATGACAAGTTGATGACATAGGCCATGTCCCATGCAATTGTGATATTTGTATTCAAGTAAATCCTTTCCTTTCTCCTACAAGTTCACTACGGCAGCCCCACTCCCATTTCACTCTCAAATTTCACATTTTCACACATCTAAAGTCTTAGTCCATTTTCTCTCCAAAAATACCAAGAACACCAAGCAACTTTTCCTTTCTTTTTCTCTCTAGTATTTCAAACAACACCCAAACACCACCATCAATCTTCTATAATTTTTCTTTCTTACTTTTCTTAAACCACAACTATATTCTAAACACTTTTTCTTCACAAAGTTTTATCAAAAACCTACTCTATCTACTTCAAAATCAAAGATCTATCATACTTCCTTAAGGGTAAGCTTTTATTTTTATGGTTTAAAATTTGATTGGTGATTTTCTAAATCATGTTTGTTCCATGGTTTTCCATCATGAAGCCTTATATGTGATTTTCCTTATTGTTTAAGAATTTTAGGGATTTATTTTGAAGGCTACACGAAATTCCAATGAGAGGAGGAGACTAGGAGATCCTTGTCTTCAAGAGGTAAGAGGGAGATTTAATCTCATCAACCTTGTGTGGTAATGAGAAAATGGATTGTTTGTGTGTGAAGGATCCATAAGGATTCATTTATGTGATTGTTTATATGCTTTCCAATTTGTGATTGATTTTAATTGTATGCATGTTTATAGTCTTTAAAATATATTATATGTGTTTATAGTTTTTAAAAATATATTGTATGTGTTTGTAATTATATGATTATTAAAGTAGGATGTGAATAACATGTAATGATTTGTATGAGTGTTCCAAAGAACACACTGAGGCTCACGACCTTACCATTAAATAGAGAACCAAAATGTTCTCAACCATTTTCTAAAATAATGATTTAATGAATCTAGGTGACACAATGAATTTAAGAATAATTTAGAAGTTAGACAATGATTTAATAATTAGTGATGAAGGATAGGTTAATTATGGCCAACATGCCATTTAATATACAATTAAATTCCAAAGTTATTTTCTAAAGTACGTTAAGTAATTAATTTGCAAAAGAATTTGATTCCAATGAATCTTTGAGAAATAAAATGAATGAACTTAGTTCTAGAATTCTAAATTAGCAGAATTTATAATTAGCAGAATTTATTATAAGCAAGAAATAAAGTGAACGCTTGAAAAATACTAACGTAGAGCTCACTCTCTGAGTTTTGAAGCGCGTTAACAAGTTTCAAGATGTAAATGATGGGTAAGGTTAAAATGAATAATATTTAGAGAAAAACGTTAAACATACCATATACTGATTTTATAGGCAAAATATTGTCAAAATTTACTAAAATCAGATAAATAAAATGAAAAGATTCCATAATATATTTATAACATATGAAAATATTCTACGTAGTTTAAAAGTACTAGAAATAGTTTACACATATTTGAAATAATGATTTTTAAGCTGTAAGGTTAAGTAAATGATTTAAAAATCTTACGCGATTGAGAAAATGATTTAAAAACATTATGCGATGTTCAAAAATGTCAAAATATATTTACGCAATTTAAAAACGTTTGTAAAAGCGATGCGATTGTGAAAATGCGATAAAATTTCTATGCGATTAAATGATACAGCGAGTTTTACTGTCGGGCAAAAGTGGTGGACCCGGACATGTTGTGAGATAGTACTGTCAAGTGGAGACATACTATATATTGGTATATTGAGACTGAGGGTATTTTCGTAAATATGGTAAAATATTGGAACTAAGGGTACTTTGGTAATTTTCTATCATGCTTTGAGAGTTTTGTCAATTTGGTTGATAATTGGCGATTGATTGACGAGATGAATTACACCGGGTTGTGGTGTGATAGGCGTAGTGTGGTTCATTATATGAACTTGGAGGCATTAGTGTGCGGAGAATTCCATATGTGGACAGTTGGTAACGCCTCTGGGTCGTGGTAACAGGCAACACACTAATGATCTCGACAAGCACTATTCTTAATCGAGGTCTTGTAGAGACTATTATGTACAATGCCTGTAGTACATTATGTTTTGGACTATGTACTACTACACAATGTTTTGGACTGTGGACTATAGACACAACGTTTGACAGTGTAATAGTTTGGTTGGGCAGCCTGAGGTACTGATGGTTCTTTGCGGATCATTCTCTTTGATATCCGTGTTTACCTCCATGGAGTAGGAACGAGTCAGTGTGTGTATCATTCATTATCTGCATTTTAATGTTTATTATAATCTGTGATAAAATGCATAATGTATTAAATTGCTATACTGTATATGATACAATGGTATGTGTTATTATAATATTTGTCTGTATGTCGTTTTCTTTATTGCCATGCTGGTAATAATGTAGATTGTCTCACCTCTTTATTGTATTATTCTGTCTGTTTCTATTTTATGTTTATATCATCAAAGACTACAATGGCGGCAAGAAGAGGTCAATTAGGTTTCTTTAGACTACAGTTTCTCGAAGGCGCTGAGGCTTGGTATGTCCACTGGGACACAGGACACATAGAGTACAGTGGTGACGTTACTTTATCAGTAAGTAGGACTTGACATGGGTTCATTACTACACATTATACGGTTGCTTTCGTAGAGATTATTTTACCTATTAAGGAGTTGTGGAATGAATTTCATCATACTCCTAGAGAGAACTTCGATATACTTTTGGGTCAAATTTCTATCGATTAAGACATTCCCAACTAGGAAATTTGTCTTATAACAAGGGCTCATGTCTTAGGTGTTATGTTTTAGTCTTATGCTGGCTTTTTACTGCTTTGTTAAATATTTGTAGTTGTAAATTAATTGTATACTTTAGACAAAAATCATATGTATATTATGGTGTGATTATGTTTTGCTTTCTTTTGTGTTCTGTGTTATTTTATTTAATATTATAAATATAAAAGGAAAAATTGTACCACTAGTATTATTTATGTACCAAACGTTTTATAACTTGGGTAAAAGTCTTTTTTTAATTTTATTTTATTGCATCATAAATGTGACATCCCCACAAAGGTGTTACATCATCCATGTGACATCACCCAAATGACATCATCCTTGACTTTTGGACTAAGGAGAGAAGTTTCTCAAGAAAGCTTTGTGAAGCTTGTTGAGGAAGCTTGGCACTCCTCCCTAGGTGGAGTGCATGGCCAAGAGAGAGAGGAAGGAGACTTCTAGAGTAAATTTTTATCTAATGTTCATTTCATCACTTTCTATCCATTTTTCTCTCATTAACCAAAAAGCTATACACACTTTTCTTTCATTTTTCTTCTCTCATTTTCCCTCCTCTAGGCTCACGGCCACACTCACCAAATTCACCCGCTCATCTTCTTTGATTTCACTCATCTATTAATCTAAACCTCTTTCTAAGCCACATTGGTAAGAAGATCTTGACTTGTTCATCTTTTCCAAGTATTTCTTCAAGTTAGGGCTTGAAAACTTCAAAGGTAAAATTTATTCTTTTCCATTTTTCTTCTTTTCTTCTTTTCTTCTTTCTAAGATCATGATTTTGATCCATGATCATTTTTCTCTAAGCTTAAAATATTGATTCTTTGGCATATCATTTTTGTTTTTCAAGAAGCTCTTGGAAGAAGAAACTTGTTCCAAGAAGATATCCAAGTAATGGTTGGTCATCCTCCAAGGTAAGAAGGAGATTACTCTCATCAACCTTTTATGGTGGTGAGAGACGTTTTGTTGTGTTAAGAGTAGAGAATCCATGTGAGGATTCTTCACTTGATTGTATTTGACTCTTGGTGATTTTGTATTTTTGTCCTATATGATTTTGTGGCTTGGTGTTGTTCATGATCTTGGTAGACTATAAAATTCTTGATGATTGACATATATATTGGTTGCTTGAAATCCTTTGTGGAAGATGAAAATTTTGAGGCCCAAGGACCTTGTATAGCTCACAGCTAAGAGACCCCAAATAGGGTATCCAAGACAAAATTATTGTGTTGATTTGGAACTTAGATGTTTAGGTGAAAAAGTAGTTAGATTAAGGATTAATAATAAGGGTATGGTAAAATAAAATTCAATCATTTGTTTAGAGAGAGATTTCGGCCTTGAGAGAGGAAATAAGCTAAAAAGAGAGATCATGAAAATTTAGAGTACTTTTATGGCTTAGGGGAAAAAGGAAATGAATTGGAGAGATTAGACAATGTAGTTTTCATTTTAGGTTTTTCGTGAAAAATGTGAGGAAGTATTACTTAGAGGAACTTAACTAGAAGAGCTTTAAAGATTAGAGTGAATTTCCTTAATAATTCTTGAAAGTTTTATAAAGAAAGACTTGTCAGAGTGCCTCATATAAATTGAAAATGATGATTTTCTGAATATGTGCAATTGAGATACTTTGTGGTCGAATATGAAGGCATTGTGTTGTTGGACCAATGTACTGGACCCTGGATTGTCAGTGATTGACTTAAGCCCTATGGTGGCTCCTCTTGGTGGAACTTTTGTTGTTTATGAATTTTGTTGATCATTGTTATGAGATCATGCATTGTGAAAGTAGGAATAACTTGTTGTTAAGGCTGTATGCTTAGGAGATGAATTACACCTTTGTGCGGGTGCGAATTGCATAGTGTAGTTCACTTGTTGAGCTTGGAGGCACCGGGGTGCGGGTATCCCACATGTGGCTAGTTGGTAGCTCCACTCGGTCGTGGTGACTGTGCAACGAACCGACGATCTCGACCAGGCATTGTCCTATTCCCGATCCGGTTGAGAGTGTCTTGTATAGCCATGTTGCACATACTGATTATATTGAGAAGCACATGAATTGAGGCTAACGATATATAAACACTGACTCCCCGATCATTCTCTCCAATATTGGTTTGAACTCCATGGAATAGATGTCAGTCTATTGTGCATTCACATAGACATTGAGCATTTTATTATGATACATTTATACTGTGGAATTATCTTCTGAAATATATTTGTTATCTCTGTACTCTATGATTTTACTGATGTTGCTGTCTCTTGCTACCATACTGGTATTGATGTAGAGAATCTTACCTCTTTGTATTGTTATTCTGTCTGTTTCTCTGGTCTATGTATTCCAGTTGATAAAGATTAAGGGAAGAAGAAGAAGATTTGTAGTTTTTCGTTATTTTGCTTTTGGATGGCTGCTCATAGAGATTCTATTGGTTTTGTTAGAGTTCAATTCCACGGAGGTGCAGACGCGTGGCATGTTGACTGGGGCATTGAAAGGATTTGATATGTAGGAGATGTGACTTTGTCCATTATTAGGACCTGTGATGGGGTTCCCTTCTTTTCCCTTAGTGTTTTTGTGTGTAACACCTCGAAAATTCCTTGTTTTCTGTTACATATGCTTTTTATAATATTTGTAATTTTTGTAAATTTTTATGAATTTATTTGGGTGACTTTGATTATTTTATTATATTTCTTGATTTACGTGCATGTTAAGTGGGGCCAGAAGAAGAAAATATTTTTTTGAGGCTGAAAAAATTTTGGACTATTAAACCGGGGTCGGGGGATCTTACTAAACCTAAAACTAGAGACAATTTTCAAAATTTTCACTATCTAAAATTTTATCTGACAGATAAAATTTTAGTACGCTCTATTATCCATTGAAAAATAGATACCAACTTTATTAATTGTAACTTTTGTTCATCAGATAATAGCTTGTAGTAAAAATTTAGTGGAGTATTTCTATCTAGTCACTTTATGATATCATCTAAGTGACATCATCACATGACATCATTGTTGACTTTTTGGACAAATTGTGAAGCTTCTTAAGGAAGCCTTGGGAGAAGCTTGCAAGAGAAGCTTGGCTCCTTCTCCCAAGGGAGTGCACGTCCATGAGGGAGGAAAAAGGAGACTTTGGTTAAGTTCTCATTTCATTTTTTACCTTACCACTTTTCTATCACTTTCTCTCTCTTCACCCAAAAGGCTTTTCTCTCATTTTTTCTCACTTTCTTCTTCCATTTTCTCTCCTCTAGGGCTCACGGCCACCACCAGAATCCCACCATTTCTCCTTCTTTAATTCTAATTAATCACATTTGTTGAATCTACATCTCCTTCTAAGACCATTTGAAGTGAAGATCTTGGCTTGTTCATCACTTTTCAAGCATCCTTCAAGTTAGGGTTTGGAGATTTCTAAGGTTAAGGTTTCTCCTTTTTCATTTTTCTTTCTTTTCTTCTTTTCAAGACCATGATCTTGATCTATGGTCATTCTTTTCCAAACCTAAAATGTTGATTTTTGGTGTACCATTTTCATTTTTCAATAGGCTCTTGGAAGTGGAGGTTTGCTTCAAAAATTTCTTCAAGAGGTGGTTGGATATCTTCTAAGGTAAGAGGGAGATTTCTCTCACCCACTTCCATGGTGGTGAGGAACGAATTGATGTGTGGAAAGTGAGGAATCCATATGTGGATTACTCACTTTATTGTATTGATTCTTGATGATTTTTGTGAGTTTTACTCTATGCGATGTTATGGTTTGATGTGGTGTATGATCTTGATAAAGTGAAATTCTTGATGATTGATATATGTTGGTTGCTTGACACCCTTGTGGAAGTTAAAGATTTTGAGGCCCTAACATCCTAGAGAGCTCACGACCAAAAGGCCCAAATAGGGTATTCAAGATGAAATGTTATGATTGAATTGAAAACTAGGTGTTTAGATGAGAAATGAAGTAGATTGAGTATTGGTAATGGTAAACTAAGATTTAGTCCCTCAGTGAGGGAGAGGTTTCGGCCTTGAGAAGGAAAAATAGGTTAGAAGGAAATTCATAATAAATTTAGAGTACCTTTAGGGCTCATGCGAAAAGAAGAGTAAATTTTGTGAGATTAATATAATAAAGCATCTTTTAGGGTTTTGTGAAAAATGTGAGAAGGCGTACTTAGTGGAACTCAACTAGAAGTGTTTTAATTTAAAGTGCATATTCATATTAATCTTTGGAAGTTTTAAAAAGAAAGGCTTGTGTAATTATTTCATATGATTTGAAAATGATGACTTTCTGAGTTGTGCATTAGAGATGCCTTATGATTGTACATAATGGTATCATGCCATTGTACCAATGTGCTGGACCTTGGATGGTCAATAATTGACTCAAGCCCTGTGGTGGCTCCTCTTAGTGGGGTTATGCTGATAATGAATATTGGTTATGTTATTCATGTAATCATGCATTGTGAAAGTCGGAATGACTTGTTGTGAAGGCTATATGCCTAGGAGATGAATTACACCTTTGTGCGGGTGCAAATTGCGTAGTGTAGTTCACTTGTTGATCTTGGAGGTGTCGAGGCGCAGGTATCCCATATGTGGCCAATTGGTAGCTCCACTGGGTCGTGGTGACTGTGCAACGCACCGACGATCTCGACCAGGCACTATCCTATTCCTGATCCGGTTGAGAGTGTCTTGTATAGCCATGTTGCACATATTGATTTTATTGAGAAGCACATGATTTGAGGATAACAATACATAGACATTGACTCCCCGATCATTCTCTCTGATGTTATTTTTTTAGCTCCATGGTGTAGGTGTCAGTCCATTGTGCATCCACAAAATCATTGAGCATTTTATTTTGATATATCTACACTATCAAATTATCCGCCATTACACTGTGGATTTGCTTATTGATATATTGTTGAGATATCTGCTGAGAAATCGTATAACTATAAATTTGATATATCTGTATGCTGTGAATTTATTGATATTGCTGTTTCTTACTGTCATATTGGTATTGGTGTAGAAGATCTCACCTTTTTACTCTATTACTTTGTCTGTTTCTATTTTTATATATTCCCGTTGATAAAGACTAAGGAAGGCAGAAGAAAATCTGTAGTTTTTGGTTATTCGCCTTTGGATGGCTACTCGTAGAGATTCTCTTAGTTTTGTCAGAGTTCTATTCCACGGAGGTTCAGATGCGTGGCGGATCGACTAGGGTTTAGAAAGGATTAGATATGTAGGAGAATTAACTCTGTCTATTAGTAGGACCCGGGATGGGGCCCCTTTCTTCTCTCTTAGTGTTTTTCTGCATTTAGAATTCTTCATGCCAATTAGGGAGCTATGGGGGGACTTGCATTATACCCCTCGGGAGGATCCAGACCCTATGGTATCTTCCACTAGGACTCCTATCCGTGAGCCTTTGCCATAGTTGAGAGGTTTGGTTGGAGAAGAGTCTGAGGAGGGGAGGACCCATCGGAGGAGTCTGAAGAGGAGTTCGAGGAAGAGGACCCAACAGAGGATTTAGAAGAAGATCCAATGGAAGGTCCAATGGGGCGTCCTACTCCCTAAGTCTTTAGACTTGGGCTAGTCATGTCTTGTTAAATAGTTGTATATGTCTTTTGTGTATAAACTCTGTAATTGTGGGTGGATTGCGATCCATGCCACTGATGTATATATTCTTTTGGTATGTAATATTTAGTAAATTATATCCTGTGTTATTTATGTTTTGTTTAAGTCTATGCTTTTGAAAAGAAAAATTATAATTTGTATTTTCCAAGAGTAAATCTTTCCATGGGTTATATAAAGCTTTGACATTTTGAGGTATAAATGTGGCACCCTAAGAGGGTGTTACATTATCTGCTAAGTGATCAGCAATCGCTCTTCCCTTGATATATTTTCAAGTCACATATTTTTTGTCAAACTCAGACAGCACCACTTGCCATTTAGAGATTCACGTGGAAACATGGGGGCTCAAATATATACTTCATCGGGTCCATCCTAGAGATCAACCAAGTCGTATAGTACAACATGTATTGCCCCAACCTTTTGAATGTCCATTCCAACACACAACATGTTTTCTCAATGGCCATGTAACGGGATTCACAATCATTAAACCTCTTATTCAAAAGTAAATAGTTTGCTTTTTCTTGCCAGTCTCATCATGTTGTCCCAACATTGCTCCCATTTATGTCTGCAACACTATGAGGTAAAAGATCAGAGGCCAACCCGGTGGAGTTACCAAGACAAGAGCGCTTTGAAAATAAACCTTTATTTGCTCCTCATTGAGAGGGTTATATGCTAAGTGATCTATAATCCCTCTTCGCTTGACATATTTTCAAGTCACATATTTTTTTATCGAATTTAGAGAGTACCAATTGCCACTTAGAGACTCATATGGAGACATGGGGGCTCGGATAGATAATTCATCAGGTCTATCCTAGAGATCAACTGAGTCATATAGTATAACATGTACTGCCCCAACCTTTTGGATGTCAATTCTAATGCACAACATGTTTTCTCAATGGCCATGTAATAGGATTCACAATCATTAAACCTCTTGCTCAAAAGTAAATAGCTTGCTTTTTCTTGCTAATCTCATCTTGTTATCACACATTGCTCCCATTACTGTCTGCAACACTATGAGGTAAAAGATCAGAGGCCGACCTAGTGTAGGAGGTACTAAGACAAGAGGGCTTTGCAAATAAACCTTTATCTTCTCAAAGGCTTTTTTATAATCTTCACCCCATTCTCTTGGATTATGCTTCCTCAGTAACCTAAAAATTGGCTCACATATGTTGATCAAATTAGCTATGAACCTAATGTAATTTAACCGCCCAAGAAAACTTTTGACTTCTTTTCTATGTTGTGAGTAGGCATCTCTTTATGGCCTTGATTTTGTCATTCCTTCTTTGCTAACAATAAAGCCTAGTAACTTTTTGGTTGATGCATGAAATATACATTTTGTTGGATTTAGCCTCAACTTGTACTTTCTAAGCCTTTCGAACAACTTTTGCAACACTGCCACATGAATTTCTTCTTCTTTGGATTTAGCAACCATGTCATCAACATACACCTCAATCTCCTTATGCATCATGTCATGAAATAAAGCAACTATGGTACATTGATGTATTGCTTTAGCATTCTCCAATCTGAACGACATCACAGTGAAATAGAAGGTCCCCCATGGGTTGATGAAAGTGGTTTTCTTTTTGTCATTTACATCCAAGGGATCTTATTGTAGCCAGAATACCCATCCATAAATGAGAACCTGTGATTCCTTGTTGTGTTATCGATGAGGATATCAATATGAGGTAATGAGAAGTCATCTTTAGGGTTGGCTTTGTTCAAATCCCTATAATAATCCATGCACACCCTGACTTTCCTATCTTTCTTTGGGATAGGTACAACGTTTGCTACCCACTCTAAGTGTCTAGATACTTCCAAAAATCCTGCTTCAAACTGCTTGTTAACTTCTTCCTTAATTTTCAAAGACATTTTAGGGTGAATTTTTCGTAACTTTTGTTTCTTCACTTCAGCATTAGGGTATAATGAGATTTTGCGAAATGCTATCCTTCGATCAAATCCTAGCATATCTTTATAAGACCATGCAAAGACGTCTATATATTCCCTGAACAACTTGATCATGTCCTCTTACTCTGAATTTTCGACCATCCTCAATTCTTTCTTATCTTCATCAGATTCCAAATTGATTACTTCCTCCACTTCCTCATTTAAGCCAAATTCTTTTTTTGACAACTCTACTAGCCCTGCAAACTCCTTAATGCCATCTTCATCCTCATTTGGATCATAACTACCAATTTCCATTGTTGCATGGGAATCAATCCATGAATTTTCAGGAATTCTTTCATGAGGCACTATTTCGATAAGCTCAAAATCCCTGGAAGAGTTATTTATGTGAAGTTGGAAATTATTGACAAATTAAAGAGGAAGAAGTAAAACAAAATAAAAAAAATTATGAAGAATGATAGTTAAGTAGGAATAATAAGAAAATGATCTAGGGAAGGAAAAATAAGAATGAGACATATGACACTGAAAATTACAGAAGTTCATTATATTAATGCATCCAAAAAGTTAACAGTGCAATATTGCACTAGCAAAAAGCATCTTCATGATTACACATTTACTTTATGGAAATCACAACAATTAAAGCTTCAAATTGCCAATTTCCTAGGGGTTAATTGTTGCTGAAGGGATGAACGAATTTGTCTTCCTCTGAGTCCTCGTCTAAGCTGTTAATGTTCACCTTCACTTGAGAGCTGACAGTTCTGTTAATGACCTTAATAGGAGTAGGAAATGTCTTTTTTAGATGTGGCACAATCTTTCCTTTTTCCTTATCAACCTTTTCTTTCTTGATAACCAAACTATGCTTCATCTTCTATTCTAATGACTCCTTATACCCCAACCCTTGTCTATTCTTATTCTCTGGTAGAGTAATTATAAACTAAATTCCTTGTAGTTGTGCTCCCAAGCCTTTTCCATCCATATAACCATTTTTTCGCTATAATACAAGCCATAATCTAGTGAACATCCTTAGGAGATGGCTCCTCATCTCTGCTTTTGGTTCTACCAACTGGAAATTGTACAATAAATCTTCCACCTCTTATTCTATTTTCAATATACAACACCAAAATAGGCTTCAACACCAACATTTCTTCTTCTCCTCGAATAGTGACCAGACAACCATTCTCAATATACTTCAAGCATTGATGCAGAGTAGAAGGGACAACACTGGCTACATGGATCCAAGGTCTTCCCAAGAGCATAGTGTAAGTAGGTTCAATCTCCATTACTTGAAACAACACCAGGAAACAAATTAAGCCTATTTCGAGCATAGTCACTTCACCAAAAATTCCTCTTTTCCTTCCATCAAAAGCCCACACAATCATTTTTTGAGGGTTAAGATCCTCTATACCTGTAACATCCCAAATACTAGTACTAATGATATATGTGGATTACGCATGAGTAATTAGAAAACAAATTAAAGATATACATATAACACCCTAATACAAATATTTAGATATATCTGATATATATATAACGATAAATAGTATTAGTTAAGCTACTTCTAACTTGAACAACATTCTAAACCCATAACATTTGTACGAATAATTATGGAGAATATATATATATATATATATATATATATATATATATATATATATATATATATATATATATATACACACATACATATATATACATACACACACACACACACACACACACATCATTAGCTTCAAAAGGGCAAAGTGTAGTACATATAACTTCGTACATCCCAAAAACAAATATACAAAGATTACTCAAAAGCAAAGATAAACTATCTAATCTAGTTGCTTCTTCTTTTTTCCCTTGAAAGGGTCTCGACCTGTTTTTACCATAGAAACATAAAATGGGTGAGAATATAAAATCCTCAGTAATCAACAAATATCAGAAACCATGGCATTATAATTAAAATACTCAAAAGATAACTCATAAACTATACACATTTCTTCAAAAAATCAATATTAAATAATCACCCATACAATTGTAAAATATTATCTTTTCTTGGCAACATGCTTATCTCACTCCTTCGCCTGGCAAAGGACTTAACTCATTCTATTGCCCTTAGTAGAAAGTTTTTCTTACTTTACTACCCTTTATTATGAGTGCTTTTCTCACTACTTTGTCCTAGGTAGAGCAACTTTTCTCAATACTCTACCACCTTTGGCAAAGTGTTTTACTCACATCTATACTATAACAAGGTGCTTTTCTTTAAAAACTTGCATATTTCACTCAATTTCAACTACAAGAGAGCAAATCATGCACTAAGGTTAGTAAAACTCTCTTATCATATTTGTATCTACCATACAATGACATCACAACACAAATGATATCACAAGCCACAATAATGTGCTTAAGGTCCTAGATGCCTACTTAAAGCAATTTATAACTCATGGAATGCTTAAAAACTTAAACTTATGCTTATATGCTAGGTGGTTATTCCCTTTGTGAAATACCTCTAAAAGAATCTTATCACATATTAGAAAGTATATATAAAGGATCCTAACAAGTAGGGAACTCCAATTCATCAAAATATAAGTCTTGGAAAATCCTGGACTTAGTGCCTAGGTGCCACTCATCCATGCCTAGGTGTGGACATAGTAGGGCATCACCTTATTTTCCTCAGCCTCTGGTGCTTAGGCGCACCAAACTGGCGCCTAGGTGCCATGCTCACGGCCTCACACAGAATTGGTTTTGATTAGTTGGTGCCTAGGTGCCAGTACACCAGAAACTAGATTCTCGTCCCATTGATTTTCTAAACAGTTTTCAACCTTCCAATCATCAATTCTAATTGCTTTTCTAACCCAAATATGGTCTCTAAGCATGTAGTAACCTTCATGCAAACTCTCAACTCGTTTAGCATGGAATCATGAACAACATCCAAAGGTCTACATACCCATTTCTCAACTTTGAACTCAAGCATTCAAATGAGTGTTTCTAAGTTCACAATCAACAACCATGGATAGATTAAGCTAAAACTATACCAAACTCAGCCATAGGAAATGAAAACCAATCAAAACAACCATATTTGCCTCAAAAATCCATTTTTTCTATCCACACAAACAAGCATGAAACAACATATTGGTGAAGCAAAAAGATGAGGTTATGGAAGCAAACACCCCTACCTTACTTGTGTGGTTAATGATCTCAAGCTTTAGCTTTGGCCTTGGCCTTTCTTTTCCTTACCTCTTCTTCCTTTTCTTTTTTTTCTCTATTTTTCCATCTTACTACTGGTTCTATTTTTAGACGTGAGAGAGTGAGTGAGATTAAGTATGAAGATAATAATAAACTAAAGCCAATGTCAGGGCCTAAGAATGTTGTTGTTCCTTCGCATGTCCTCTTTGCAGATGATATTCTTATTTTTTGTAAAGGGACTAAGCAGAATCTTAGGAATTTGATGCAACTTTTTAAAGATTATGCAGATATTTCAGGCCAACATTTGAGTTTATCTAAATGTAAATTTTACTCTGGTATTGCTAATGTAAGGAGGCTGCAAGATATTAGTTCAACTTTGGGCTTCTCTTCGGGTCATATTCCCTTTATTTACCTTGGAGTTCCAATCTTTAAAGGAAGACCTAAAATGATTCATCTCCAGCCTATAGCTGACAGGATCAAAGCTAAATTAGCTTCTTGGAAGGGCTCTCTCCTCTCAATAATGGGGAGAGTACAATTGGTTAATTCTATTATTAATGGAATGCTTCTACATAGCTTTCACATGTACTCTTGGCCTATTACTTTGCTGAAATCTATTGACAAATGGATTAGGAACTTTGTTTGGTCAGGGGATATTCACTCAAAAAAAGTAGTTACTGTTGCTTGGAAAAAAGTTTGTTCTCCCATTAGTGAAGGTGGTCTTGGACTTAGATCAATTCGAGCCATAAATGATGCTGCCATACTCAAACTTAGCTGGGAAGTAATGTCATCCAATGCTGCATGGGCTAAACAATTAAGGGACAGATTCTTTAAACATAAGCAGCCTATTTCTTCTTATTGTAAATCCTCTATCTGGCTTGGTCTTAAAAGGTTCTGCAGCATCATTGCTTCTAACTCTTCTTGGCTGATTGGTGATAGATCTCAAGTAAACTTCTAGAATGATAAATGGTTATCAAGACCAATTGTGAATTATATTGGTATTCCAGTTGATATGCAAGGAATGTTGGCTACTAATGTAAGTGATTTCTTGAGTAATAAGACTTGGAACTTACCTGAGATCTTTCTTGATAAGTTCCCAGCCTTGTCTAATGAAATTCAATCAATTCATATTCCTTTTTCAAATGAGCAGGACATGTTGGTTTGGAATGATTCAGATTCTGGTATTCTGAGTTTCAAGGAAGCTTTTGACTTTTTGAATCCTGCAAATTCAGTGATAAATGGTTTAGTCAGATTTGGAAACAATGCATCCCTCCCTCAAAATCTTTTATTATTTGGAGACTGCTTCATTCTAGGATACCTACAGATGATAACCTCAAAGCTAGAGGTTTAATTATGGTTTCCATTTGTAGCCTTTGTAGGGAGATTGATAAAACATCATCTCACTTGTTTTTAGATTGCAAATATGCTACTAGTCTTTGGGCTTGGTTGAGCTATGTAATTGGCATTCCTATTAACGGCTCTTCAGTTTCTGCAGTTCTTTCCTCAGTCTGTGATGCTTCATGGTGCAGTCAAGTTGCTAATATAGTCCTTGCAGTAATTATTAATGTCTTCTGGACAATTTGGTTTTGTAGAAATCAATGTAGATTTAAGAACTCTTGGATTAATTTTAAAAGAGCTAGAAGTCTCATTGTTTCAGCAACCTCTTTATCTGGTTCTTTTTCTAAGGGAACCATGTAAAATTCAATGGCAAATTTCCTAATCTTAAAGGTTTTTTCTGTAAAAGCTTATGTATCAAAAGCTCTTAGGATCATGCAAGTTGATTGGTGTCCTCCATTAACAGGTTAGATAAAATGTAATGTCGATGGAGCTGCAAAAGGATGTCCTGGCCATGCTGTAGGGGGAGGCCTTTACAGAGATTTGAATAGTGCTTTCTTGGGAGGTTTCTCTTCTTATTTTGGTATTCAAAATTCTATATATGCAGAATTTTCAGCAGCCATTATTGCAATTGAGCATGCTTCTCATAAGGGTTGGAATCACCTCTGGTTGGAATGTGACTCGAAGATTATAGTGGATGCTTTCTCGTCTAAATACATTGTGTCTTGGAAGCTAAGAATAAGATGGAAAAATAGTCTTAGTTTGTGTTGTGCAATGAATTTTATAATATCTCACATTTTTAAGGAGGGGAAAAAATGTGCAGATAAACTTGCTAATCATGAGATTTTTATCAAATCTACTATTTGGTAGGATTCTTTTCCTTTTTTTATAAGTGAGGACTTCTTTCATGATAGATTGAGTCTTCCTTATTATAGATTCAAATAATTTATTTTCTTTGCATGGGTTTTGGATTATGTCCCCTATGTTTTTTTGTATTGCTTCTTAATTTTTATTTTTTAATAAATTTTTGGCTTGCTGCAAATGATTGGGGGAGTCTGGGGTGCCAACCTAGTTGGGATTCCTTTATCTCTAGTGATGCTTTAGCAAGCCAATAGCCTTTTAAAAAAAAATTGAGTGTGAAGAGGAGGGAAATGGCAAAAAAAGTCAAAGATAAAGGAGTAGAAATCGTGAGTCACAAGGTAAACTTAGATATTTACTAGAAACTTTATATCTCTTGGGAATATTTTAATCTTACTAAATCAAGTTTCCTAACTTCCATAAGCATTATAGAAAATCCTAGGATTCATCTCAATCCTAGTTTCACCATTTCCATAACTTTCCATATAACAGTCAAGTCAATCTGGTATTAAAACACTCACTCAGTGTGCTCAAAAATACCAAACTAACTCAATTCATCCTCAAACATTAACTACATCACATTCTACACATATGTGACCTAGAAATGAATCCTCCATATTTATTTCCTTTAACTAAACCATTCATGCTATTATCTGGGTCATTTTAAGCTACTTTTCACATTTTGTGTTGTATGAAAGTGCTTAAACTAACTTAGAATGTCACAAAATGGAATAAGCATGTCATGAAAGTATTATGCTACCTCTGTAACCATATACTTGACTAACATGTTATAGAGGATGTTACAATACGAAAATATGAGCATGTCTCAAAAATATATTATACATATAACTGAGAATGGAGTTTATACAAACTGTACATCATTGTACTTTATATAGATAACTTGCCTCCATGTCACAAAATCTATACAATTAAGTAGAAAGATTAAAACAAAATGAAATAAAGTAACTCTACATTATAGTTCTTCTTCTCATTTGAATTCATACGTCCTTCTTGGAATTGTAATACCCTTAATGACATGTTAGACTTGTGTATGTGTACAAAAAGTAGCATATGAACATGCATGTTTAATTTTGTGATGAACTGAGTTAGTTTAGGTACTTTGTTGCAACCTAAAGTGTGAAAAGTAACTTAAAATGTCTCAGATAATAGCATAAATTGCTTAGATGAGGGAAATAAACATGGATAATTTATTTCTAGGTCAAAAATGTATAAAACAAGAAGTAGTTAAAGTTTCAAGGTAAACTGAGTTAATTTGGCATTTTTAGGCATATTGGTTATTTATTTAAAGCCGGATTAACTAGCAGCATATATGAAAATATTAGTTAATGGTGAAACAACTTTTTATATGAATCTTAGTATTTATTTTAAAGTTGTTGAAAATTAGAAATTGTGATTTAGCTAAATCTAAGTGTTTTTAACTAATCAGGATTTATCAATTATGGCCTAAAGGCCTTATGAGTCATTTGCCTTCTTCTTTATAAGCCCTCACCCACGGTTGTTTGTTTCTCATAAGCAGATACAGAAAATGTGCAAGAGCAAGAGGAAAGGAAAAAGAAGGAAGAAGAGGAGAAAATGAGGAAGGGCCAAAGGCAAACCAAGGTTTGAGATCAACCAAGTTTGAAGCTTCATCTCAGCTACCAAAGGTAGGGGAATAGAACTTCTTTTCATATATTTTCATCATTTTCTCCATGAATGTACTTTTGGTGCATAATAAGTCAAAATGAGTTCTAGAGGTGTTTGATGTGTTTGGCATGCATGGTTGTGTTTGTATGGTTGTTTATGATTTGTTCATAGTATAAGTTGAAGTTAGAAACTTATAACATCTCATTTGAACCCTTGATTCACAAAATGAAGTTTTAGGTCAAGTATGTAGGATTTTGGTTCATAATCCAACTTAAGAGATTTAAGTTAGTGATTAATGACTCTTATATGTTAATTAACTAACTAGGGACTTAGGATCACCTAGAAATTGATTTGGAATGGCCAAAAACCATGAAAAGTTCTAAAGGAACAGTTGCATAAATCTACAAAATTATGCAGATTTGCTGTCATGTGGAGAGCGACTAGATGCTCTACGCAGAGCGCTTAGGCGCTCGTGGTCCACAAATGAGTGATCGCCCAGCAAGGCGATGAGCACTTAGGCACTGGTCACAAAATAGCACAGGGCTATGTTCTGCCTAGTGCAGATTTCATCAGAATTGTTATTTTGATGATTTGAGATCCCTAATTGTTACAATCCTTGGTTTATGCCTTTTTAAGAGTGTTGAGGCACTAGAGAGGATATTTCTTAGAGAGAAAGACTAAGTGGCATACAAGGGAAAGTAAAGTGACTTTGTGTATCCATTGGCTATGGATTAACATAGGTTTTGAATAATATACCACTAGAGGTAATTCGGTAAGGGAATGATCCTTTGGTATGTATGTTATATGTATGAACCTTTGAGCATTCAAGAGTTATGGTTTACTTTAGGTAAACATTTAGCATCTTAGGCCATTATTGTGGTATATGTGTATCACTTGAGAGTAATGAGTGATGATGTGATGTTTAGATGTATGTACGAAGGATAGTCTAGTAGTATTGATCATTGTGAGTATCCTTTGATGTTGTGCACCGTCATTAAGGTCAAGGGAGATAAGTGGGGAGTCCAGAAGGTTCTTTTGAACAAGGATTCAGCCCGAACTACTCGATAGTGTCAAGGTATATGTAATATGAGGATGAGTTTTCCCTCTATTTACCACAAGATAATACACTAAACTATAAATCCTAGATGGACGTCTTAGTTCTAAGTTGAACTAAGTATGTATATATGAATGTATATTAACTTGGTTCATCTAGATGTTAAAGTTAAACCTTGTAGATGCTTTAAACATATCTTATTTAGCATGTGTTAAGATTACGTTTATTATGTTATGTATATTGGTATTGGTTTACTCATACTGAGAATTTGTTGATTCTCAGCCCACTGTGTTGCCATCTAATTCTAGGTGAAAGTTCTTCAAAGAACAAGAAGAAAAAGGAAGCTAAAAATTCGGTTAGTTTTATAGTTTATATTACAACTGTTGTATTTATTAGTACTTTTTTTTTGTAATGTAAAGAGTTATGTAATACTTCAAGCCTTTTCTAAGGCTAATGTTGTATATATATATGTGTGCATTTTGCTATGTGTTATGTTTTTCGCATTTCATATGGCTCTCTAAAATGTTTCCAATGAACATTATAGACATATGTATCAGATTAGTACGTAAGTAGTGACGTTGTAATGCTAAGTATCTCCTTGTACACTATGTGTATTGGATATTAGTATTAGGACGTTACATTATGGTATCAGAGCAGTTCATCCTGTTGAGCCGGGGTATGGACTGACTATGTTTAGGCATGTTTAGGAGTTCCTTTTTGGGAATTGTGCTTTTCTTGTATTTTCTGTGAGATGCTTTGATAGAATTGCATGATTTGCCTAATGTTGGTTTGTTATTGGCTACTGCTGCACAGTTACATGATATTAAGACTACAACTCAATATATGTTGTTTCTGTGTGTACAGGAAACTATGACACCAAAGAGGTGAACTAGAGAAACAAGGAACTTGACCTCACAAGGGTCAAATATGGCCGAAGCGTTTATGGCTATGGCCAATGCCATGAAAGAGAAAATGACTATTACAGCAAGGATACTTGAGAGGATGGAAGCCAATCCACTTCACCAACCTCCACTACCTGAGCAGCTAGTTCAGGAAGTGCAACAAGTTGGAAGGAATCATAATTTCCAAGACATGACAACTTTCTGTCAGATGAACCCTCCACCTTTCAGAGGCGAGTACAATCTATAACACCCTCAATAGCATGTTAGGCTTGTAAATGGGTTACAGAGGTAGCCCAATACTCACTTAACATGTCAGTTCATTTTTGTGACTAACTGAGTCAGTTTAGGCATTTTGTTGCAACATAGAAGTTAAAAAGTAGCTTAAAATGACTCAGATAGTAGCATAAATTGCTAAGTTGAGGGAAACATGTATAGATAACTTGTTTCCAGGTCACAAATAAGCTAATTAAGATGCAGTTAAAATTTGAGAAGAATCAGAGTTAGTTTGGCATTTTTAAGTACACTAGTTGTGTATTTTAATACTAGATTGATCTCAGCAGATATGAAAAAATAGAATAAAGGTGAAACAACAATTCAGATTAATCCTAGTAATTATTCTAAAGTTGTTGGATGTTAGAAAACTTGAATTAGCATAATTCAAGTGTCTTTAATAGATATAAGTTTCAGCACAGGAACTTAAGTTACCCATTTTCCTTTTACTTTCTCTTCTATTCTCTCAGGTGGAAGTAGAGAAATAGAGAAATAAAGAAAATGAGGGAATAAAAGAAAGAAAGGAGAAGAAAGGGAAAAGGAGAGGAGGAAGAAGAAGAAAGGAATATCAAGACCAAGATCAAGGCTTGAAGATCATCACACTATAACAGGTAGGGGATTTCTATTCATTTTTCCCTCTTTGTTAGTTTTGGATGGGGTTAGGGATTTTGAATGGAAAAAGGGATTTAGAGAGTCAAATCCTAGTTCTTAGCTTGATTCTTGATTCCAAGGATTAAGTCAAGCTAGTTTCAACTTAGTGGGAACAAGATAGTCATTTATGACTTAAGAAAATCCATTTTGGATTATTGAAGGAGCTTAGATAATGAGTAGAAGTTAGAGAGATTTCTAGCCTAAATCTTTGCCTAGGTGAGTTAATGGGTTGTATGAGAGTTACAACAAGTTTAGGGGCCAAGATTAAGGTTAAAAATCATAAGAAAACTGATCTTGAATGATTGGAAGTAACTAAGGTCCCAAAGGAACATAATTCAAATTCGATAGAATTCTGTAGAATCCAGTTTCTATAACTCACGCCGTGGCCTGGGATAGTCACGCCGAGGCATGAGAGTGGCCAAGAGCAGTGTGTCGTGTCATGACAAGGGTGGTGCCACGGCGTGAGTAGCAGAGTACATTCACCCAAGCGTAGCGCGCCGTGATGTGACAAGGGCTATGCTGTGGCGTGAGCTCTAGAATTTTGCAAAGATGTTATTCTTGACATTTTGAGGTTCGCTATTAGTTGGGATCACTTATATATACTTCTTTAAGTGTATTAAGACACTTTTAGGGATATTTCACAAAGGAAATAACTCATCTAACATATAAGAGTAAGTTAAGTTTCCAAACTTTTCAAGAGAATGATTTGTTTAGAATAGAAGTCTAGGACCTTTAATCACATTAGTGTGGTTTATAATTCCATTAGCGATGTGATTATAAGGTAGTTTAGAAATAAGTTTAAGAAGAAAGTTATAGGCATGATTCACTCTCTTGTAGTTAAAGATGGGATTGAGTGGAGTGTTTAGTAAGAGTTGGTTCCTTTGTTGATAAAGTTAAACCCTAGTATTCGGTTCTATTATATAATGAGGTTGAACTTTAGTATCTGGTTCCCTTATGTAATAAGGTTGAACCCTAACATCTGGTTCCCTTATGTAATGAGGTTGAACCCTATCAACCGGCTCCATTATGCAATAAGGATGAACCCTAGTAAATTGGCTCCCTTATGCAATAAGGTTGAACCCTAATAACTGGTTCCTTTATACAATGAGGTTGAACCCTAGCAATTGGCTCCCTTATGCAATGAGGTTAAACCCTAGTAAATTGGCTCCCTTATGCAATAAGGTTGAAACCTAGTAAATTGCCTCCCTTATGCAATAAGGTTGAACCCTAGCAACAGGATCCCTTATACAATGAGGTTGAACCTTAGCAACCGGCCCCCTTATGCAATAAGGTTGAACCCTAGTAACTTGGCTCCCTTATGCAATAAGGTTAAACCCTAATAACTGGTTCCTTTATGCAATGAGGTTGAATCCTAGAAACCGGCTCCCTTATGCAATTAGGTTGAACTTTAGTAAATTGGTTCCCTTAATGAAGTTGAACCCTAGTAAGACTTGGCTCCCTTAATGAGGTTGAACCCTAGTAAGACTTGGTTTCTTTATTTATTAAAGTTGAGCTTAATAAAATATGGATCAGTATATCCTATGCTAGACTAAGGATGAGCACATCCTATATTAAGCTAAGGATAAGTAAGTAATAAGTCAGATGAAGGAATTCAATTCCTAAAAATAGTTAAGCTACATGTATGAACTTAGTGAAGGATTATATAGTTGTTTGATCGTTGTTTACATAAAGTCAGAATGTGAACATTCTAGTGGTAGTGAGTATAGTCTCACTTACCTAGTGCAACTGTTAATCCAATGTTCATAGCATTTTTCATTATAAGGTGATATTCGTATAGTACTTATATCATAATAATGAATAACTAGACCAGAAAAGTTAGTATAGTATATTTAGTGTCAGAGAACATTTATTCAGTATAAATACTTTTGTACTGGTATTGGTTACTCATGCTGAGAATTTTATTTCTCACCTCGCTGTGTTTCCATGTATATCCAGGTCAAGGCCCTTCAAGAGGGTATGAACACGAAGATATAGAAGAACTAGATGAGTTTAATTATGTTTTTTGTTCAAAGATTATGTATTAATTTATATTTGCTTTGAAAATGTAAAAGTTGTATGTATAATGTTGTATAAATGTATGACTTTTAGTTATAGCTCTCCATAATTATTTGCTTAAATGTTATGGATTAGTTGATGATTAAGTTAGAAGTAGCATGACTGATACTATTTATCTAGGTATGTGTCAGATATACTAGGGTATCGGTAAGAGGATGTTACACAATCCCACAAAGGCATAAGAGTGGCTTAGTGAGATGGAAAATATCTTTGAAATGATGGTTTACTCAGAAGAGCAAAAAGTGTCCTTCGCCTCCTATATGTTAAAGGGAGAGGCACAGCATTAGTGCAAAAGGTACCAAGAGTGTACTGGAAGCCACAGGAACCCAGATGTCATGGGAAGTCTTCAAGACAACCTTTCTAGAAAAGAATTTCCCACAAACTCTACATGATGACAAGGAAGTGAAGGTTATGTAGTTAAAACAAGGAAGCATGTCAGTAGGCCAGTATGTAGCCAAGTTTAATGAGTTATCGAAATTCTCTTCGTATTTTCATTATCATCCAGATGAGAAACGGCGATGCTTGAAATTTGAAACTAGCTTGAGAAGTGAGATCAAGAGTATGGTGAGACCTATGGAGATTAGGGACTTTCCTTCTTTGGTCAACAAGTGTAGGATTGTGGAGTTAATTGCTCAAAGCCCTCAATCAGAGGAAATGTCACAAGACGTCCCGAAGAAGAAGCGAGAGGATGACAAGACTAAGTAGGGTACTCCTAAGATAAGCAACCTTAAGGGAAAAGGAAAGAAGGGGTCTAAGGTACCTCGGTGCACAAATTGTGGGAACACATATAGAGGTAAAACCCGTTTGGCAGGCCAATCTGTGTGTTACACTTGTAAGAAGCCAGGACACTTTTCTAGAGATTATCCTATGAAGAAAGAAGATATGCCTACCCCAAAACCACTAGCCAAGGGATGAGTTAACACTCTAGGTGGAATAGAGGAGGCCCAATCTTTCGATCTTATCCAACGTAAAGGCATAGTTTGCAATGATCTTTTAAACGTCATGTATGATTCAGGAGCATCCCACTCCTTCGTTAAGGGAGAGGATTTCCTTAATACTACTTTTAGAATTAGGTATGGGCAATATGAGTATCTTGTGATGTCCTTTAGGTTGGTGAATGCTCCAACAATGTTTATGAATTACATGAACAAAGTTTTTAGTCTTTACCTAGATAAGTTTGTGGTAGTGTTTATTGATGACATCCTTATCTATTCAAAGATGATAGAAGAGCATGAACAGCATGTCAGGATAGTTTTAGATATCCTAAAAGAAAAAAAATGGTTTTCCAAATTATCCAAGTGTGACTTTTGGCTAACAAAAGTTCAGTTTTTGGGCCATGTTATTTCTAAAGGAGGAATCTCAGTGGACCCCAGTAAGGTTCAAGCAATGTTGCAGTGGGAGAGACCCACCACTATGACTAAGATCAGGAGCTTTATAGTCTTGGATGGGTATTATTGATGGTTCATCAAGGGTTTTTCTCAATTAGCCCTACCTTTAACTAGGTCAACTAGGAAGGGTGGTACTTTTGATTGGATTCAGGAATGTGAGAAGAAGGTTGACTACTACGCTAGTTTTGGTAAATTCAGATCCCCATGAGAACTTTGAGGTCTATTGTGATGCTTCAAAGATGGGACTAGGGTGTGTTCTAATGCAAAATAGGGGAGTAGTTGCCTATGCATCAAGGCAGTTATGGCCACATGAGGAGAACTACCCTACGCATGATTTGGAGTTAGCCGCTATAGTGTTTTCCTTAAAGATTTGGAGGAATTATCTCTATGGAGTCCAGTTTGAGGTATTCAGTGATCAAAAGAGTTTAAAGTACTTGTTTGATCAAAAGGAGCTAAACAGAAGGCAAAAAGATGGATGGAATTCTTAAAGGATTATGACTTTAAGTTGAAGTATCATCTGGGTAAAGTCAATGTAGTGGCTGATGCACTAAGTAGGAAATCCCTAAATGTGTCTCAAATGATGGTCCAAGAGAGTGAACTTCTTGAGAGTTTCAGAGATTTGAGTCTAGCGGTGACTGTGATGCCACATAGTCTCTTTGTGAGTCGAGTGGACATAATAAATGACTTAAGGATTCAGATTTTAGAAGCTCAAAAGGAGGATGAAGCTTTAATGGACATCAGTGAGCAGATCCTTTTAGGAAACCAAAAGGATTTTGATATGACTAATGAAGGAATAATAAAGTTTAGAGACAGACTTTCAGTTCCAAGAGAGTTAAAGATCAAAGAGAGGATTCTAGAAGAAGCTCACAAAAGAAAGTATACCATCCATACCAAAACCACTGTAACACCCCAAAAATTCCTTATTTTTTGTTCTATATGCTTTTTATAATATTTGTGATTTTTTTGAATTTTTGTGAATTATTTGGGTGACTTTGATTATTTTATTATATTCCTCGATTTATGTGCACATTAAGCGGGGCCGGAAGGATAAAATATTTTTCCAAGGCTGGAATGCTTTGGACTGTGGAAGCGTACCTAGGGATCTTACTAAACCCGAGGCCAGACACAGTTTATGAAATTTTTATTTTTTGAGATTTTATCTGACGGATAAAATTTGGGTACGCTCTATTGTCCATTGGACAATAGATACTGACTTTATTAACTGTGACTTTCACCCATTGGGTAATAGCTTTTAGTAAAGTGCTAGTTATTTTTTCTAGAGTGTTCCTTTTATGTGACATCATCCATGTGACATCACTCATATGACATCACATGTTGACTTTTCTAAAAGACAAAAACCAAGCTTTCTAAAGAAGCTTCATCAAAGCTTGTTGGAGAAGCCTCTTTTCTCTCTCCTTGGGATAGCCACATGGTTTGGAGGGAAGGAAAAGATGACCACTTTGTCATCTTTTCACAAAAGCTTCATTTCAAAAAAGTTTCTACCTTTTCTCTCACTTTTCTCTTCTCTCATTTTTCTCTCATTCTCTTCTTCTATTTTCTCTCCCAACCTCACGGCCACCACTCAAAAACCCATTATCTCTTTTTCTTTGATCTCACTCATCTACATTCTTGAATCCACATCTTTTCCTAAGACCATTTGGTATGGAGATCTTGACTTGTTCATCACTTTTCAAGCATTTATTCAAGTTAGGGTTTGGAGACTTCTGAGGTAAAGACTTGTCCTTTTTCATTCTTCTTTCTTTTCTTCCTTCCAAGACCTTGATTTTTATCCATAGTTATTCTTTTCCAAGTCAAAAATGTTGATTCTTGGCTATGTCATTTTCGGTTTTCAAGAAGCTCTTTGAAGTGGAGGGTTGCTTCAAAAAGTCCTTCAAGAAGTGGTTGGATATCTCCTAAGGTAAGAGGGAGATTAACCTCATCAACCACTCATAGTGGTGAGGAACGAATTCATTTGTTGGTGATAAACCCATGTGAGGATTTACTCACCATGATTGTATGATTTTGTGGTTGTGATTATATGCTTTATGTGATTTTCTTGCTTTGAAATAATGCTTGAACTTGTCATAGTATAATTGTGATGTTTAAAATTATGTTGTATACTTTGAATTATGTTAGAAAGGAAAAGTATTTTGGTCCCAATACCCATTGCAGCTCATGACCATGTTGTGGAAAAATAGGGTTTACGAGGCTAAAATATTTTATTGATTAAGAACTTAGATGATTAGGTGGAAAGAATATGATCTATGAGGTTACAAGTTGAAAGAGAAAAAAAACAAAGTTCTTACTATTGAAAAGAATTGATTTTTTTAGCCATGATATTTGATAATTGGATGGAGGAGTAATTTGAAGACTTCAAGTATTTTATTTAAGATGATTTTTGATGAGTTAAATGGAAAGGATTTTATTTAGAGTTAGAATGAAGGAAGTTTTAGAAAGAATATTAGAAAATATTACTTAGATGGTTTAGTGACTAAATTAGGATCAAAGGATATACAAGTAAAAAGAGCAGATAATCACAATGTTATGATTTAAGGAGTAATGCCTTTTGGCTATATCAATGGAAAAAAGTTTGGGGATAGTTGGAATAATGAAATTGATTTATTAGTGGTGAATCTAGTTGGTTTGATGATAAAGAAATTTAATTAAGGATTTATAGGATAAAAATGAAAAAGAATAAATTTTATCATTAAGTAAAAGAGTGATTTTCGGTCTTGAGAGGTAAAACAAGCTTGAGAAAGAAATAGTGAAAACTTGAAAAACTTAGGGAAAAAGGAAAAGAATTGTGAGGTTAAGACAATGTGATTTCTTTTTAGGTTTTACGTGAAAAATATGAGGAAAGGTCACTCGAGGAACTTAGTTAGAATAGTTTGGTGATTAGAGGTAATTTCTATTTTTATTCTTGAAAGTGTCACAATGAAAGCCCAAAGGTGAAAAATATAGTTTTACATGTTATAGAAATTTATGAGAATGCTTCATGTGATTTGAAAATGATGATTATTGAATTTGTGGAACTGAGATACCTTGTGAATGAATATATTAGCACTGTGCTAATTGGGTCGACGTACTGGACCCGAGAATGTCAGTGATTGACTTAAGCCCTGTTGTGGCTCCTCTTGGTGAAACTTTGGTTGTTTATAAATATTATTTATCATTGTCATGAGATCATGCATTGTGAAAGTCGAAATGACTTGTTGAAAGTCTGGATGCCTAGGAGATGAATTACACCTTTGTGTATGTGTGAATTACGTAGTGTAGTTCATTTATGGTTAAAATTGGAGGTGTCGGGGTGCAGGTACCCCATATATGGATAATTGGTAGCTCCACTGGGCCGTGGTAAAGCTGAAGCGACACTACAATGATCTCGACTAGGAACTATCCTATTCACGATCCGATTGAGAGTGTCTTGTATAGCCAGGTTACACATATTGATTATATTGAGAAGCACATGATTTGAGGCTAACGATATACAGACAGTGATTCTCCCGATCATTCTCTCCGATGTTTGGTTTTAGCTCCATGGAGTGGGTGTCAGTGCATTGTGCATATGCATAGTCAGTGTACACTGTGTCATAGCATAGTCGGTATGCATATTGTGGTAGCATAGCCAGTATACTTATTGTTGTGGTATGGTCAGTATTCATGTATATTGAGGTACATTGTTAAATTATCTATCGGTTGACGACATGATTATACCTGTTGTTCTATGATATTCCTGTATTAACATGATTATACTTGTTGTTATGTGATATTCCTGTATCTACATGATTATATCTATTGTTCTTTGATATTGCTATTTATGAATGACATTATTGTTGTTCTTCTTGTTTCTTGCTACCATGCTGGTATTGATGTAGGGGATCTCACCTCTTTATTATATTGTTCTATTTGCTTTGTCTGTTTCTATCTTGTGCGTATGCCTGTGAAGACTGCGATGGTGGCAAGACAAGATCTACGAGGTTTTGTTAGGCTACAGTTTCATGGGGACATCGAAGCATGGAATATTCGTTGGGACATAGGGTGTATTCAGTATGTCGGTGATGTCACCTTATTTTGGAGGATGACCCGATGTGAGGCTACTACGTTGACTGTGGATGCAGCTATTTTCTTGGAGTTTGATTTACCTTTGAGGAGATATGGGGTGATCGTGGAACCATCCCTAGGGAGGACTCTGTAGAGTCGACTGCTCAGACTCCCGTCCGTAGTGACATGCCCTGACTGGGGGTTTTGTCTGCTAGGGATCCCAAAGGGGATCTGGAGGAAGATCGGGAGCAGGACCCTACTCTTAAAGTGTTTAGACTTGGACTAGGCTTAGTCTTCATATGGTAGTTATATTTATTTTTGGAGTGCGTAACTTTTATGTTTTTGAAACAAATTATAATGTACTCATGGATGTATTAAACCTTGTTTTATGAAAAGTCTTTTATTTAATTCTTATAACTTAAGTTTCTCTATTTCGGTAAGTTCATGTTATTCATTTAAAAAGAGATTTTTGAAACTCGTATTTTATAATGTCAATTATTTCATTATTTGAGTAAAGTTTTAATTCTTTTGAAAAGGAGTTATCCTGAAATGTAATGCCCTTCGGAGGGGGTGTTACATTAGGTGGTATCAGAGTAGTTCATCCTATTGAGTCGGGGTATGGACTAACTATGCTTAGGCTACTAGAAATGCCTATATATGTTGTGCAATTCCTTGTCTCTTGTTTCAGATGTTAAAAGATGATTACCTAAGTTGCTTTAAGTTGAATGTTAGAAGTTACTGTTATATGGTTACATGATATTGAGGATTGGCCAACTCAATATGCAATGTTCTGTGTGGATAGGAAACTATGACTTCACTTAGGTGAACTAGGAGAATAAGGATTCTTCTAGTAAGAGTCCAGTTGGATGACTGAACTCGTGTAGAATTGTTTGTACCTACACCCTTCGGAGTGGTACCTCTAGCGTGAGTAAAGCCCAGGTCCGAGTCTTTTGCGTTTGTCGGTAGATTTGCCTTGTTTGTGCTGTGTGTTTCTCTGAGACTAAACACAGAGATGTATTGATTGGTTTCTGAAAGGAGACAATGTGGTTTGAAAAATGTTACTTCTTGTTTCCGTTGTGTTTTCATTTGTCTATTTTTTGAAGAAAAGGTAATGGCTCACGGTAGACATATGCGTGTGAATGTGGAACGTGTAGCACCCTCCTTAGGGTATCACATTTTAGACCAATTCCTTTTAAATAATTTACCCAAGTTATAAAATATTTGATATTATTTTAATACGGTCTCAAAATTACTTTTTTGTGAATAACATAAACTTACCGAATTATAGAAACATTAAACATAAGAACTGAATAATATACTTTACATAGAAACAAAGTTTACTACAACCATACGTACATTATACTTATATACCCAAAAACATAAAACATCTAACATAACTAACCTAGACTGGCCCAAATTCACAACATCTAAAGAAAAGAGTCCTCCTCAGAAGACAAATTCCCTAGCCGGGAATGTCTCAACTGATAGAAATTCGAGCAAAAGATATCTCGGAGTCCTCCCTAGGAGTATAGTGAAGATCATTCCACAACTCCCTGATAGGTAAAACAAACTTTACATATGCAACAGTAAAAAAAGAAGTAGTAACTCCAAGGCGAGTCCTACTTATAGATAAAGTAATGTCACCACAATACTCTATATGCTCCGTGTCCCAATAGACATGCCAAGCATTAATGCCTTCGAGAAACTGTAGTCTAAAGAAACCTAGCCGATCCCTCCTTGCCGCCATCGCAGTCTTCATAGACGTAAGCATAAAACAGAAATAGACATAACAATACAATAAAGAGGTGAGATCCCATACATCAATACCATCATGACAGCAAAAAAACAATAATGACAATAAGGCCATTCACATACAACAATATCACAGAATGATAAGTATGATCATTTTATCAACTAACAGATAATTTAACAATGTATATCATAATAACATGAATACTAATCATACCACAAAATAAGTATATTGACCATACTTATGCACAATGAATTAACCCCTCTTATGCACAATGCACTCATTTCCTACTCCATGGAGCGAAACACAATTTCAGAGAGAATAGTCCAGAAGATATGTCTGTACGTCGGCCGCCTCAGACCAAGTGCTATAATTTTTGAATGTGTACATCAAGCATTATATTAGACATTCTATGCCAGATTGGGAATAGGAATAGTGATTAATCGAGATCATCGGTACATCTGCATCGGTTTCAACAGCACAGTTGCGCTTTTTAACTGACCACATGTGGAATCCCGCATCTCGACGCCTCTAAGATCCATTATAGACCTTCACTACGCAATTCGCACCCGCACAAGGTGTAATTCAACTCCTAGGCAACAATAGCCTTCACAGACACCGTTTGACAAATAATGTATGACCCATGACTTAATGCAATATAACAAGCCACTACCGGCTATAACCATACGTTAATATATATTTGGGGTCCAATACATAGGCTCAACAACAAATTACTATATTTCTTAATCGCGTAGCATTTTTATCGCATTTTCACAATCGCGTAACACTTTTGTTACGTTCTCAAATCGCATAACAATTTTCTAATATTTTTCCAAAACTTACATTATTCTCAAAATCTATATTATTTTCATTTTTATATCACATCCTTTTCCATTTAATTTATTAAAAATCCGTTTAACTTAAATGCTTGAAATCCCAAAATTACTCCGTAGTCGTAAATTTACTATAATAGCCAAAAATCACTTCTTAATTAGTGATAAAAATATTTTCATTTCCATTTTAATCCTATAATTCCTTAATCAAATTAATTATCAATAAACAACTAAATTCACAATTAATAAATCATTATCATTCCAACTAAAACTCTATTAAATAAAATACTTCAAATTTCAAATCATCTTTCTAACTTATTTCTATAATAAAAGCCAAAAATCGATTCCTTTATGAATAATAAAGTTTGTTCATCAACTTTCTAACTTGCAAAATCCTTAAACCTTATTTAGTCCCTTAATCATCTAGGTTAACGTTTAATAAGCCATTTTTGCATAAAATTACCCATTTGTGGGCAAAGTGGCCGTGAGCCTCCTGGTCTTTGGAACCAAAAATTCTTTTCCTCTTAATCACAATTTATATCATACAACATACATGAAACATCATAATTCTACTATATCAAATTCATGTATAATATTAAAGCAATAAAATCACAGAAAATAATTAAACACAAATCATAAAATCATACAAACAAGATGATAAATCCTCACATGGAATCATCACCTTTATACAAATTTTGTTCCTCACCACCATAATTGGTTGATGAGGTTAATCTCCCTCTTACCTTAGATGTAGCTTCCTAAGCTCCTTGTATAATCCTTTGTATAAACTTCCTCCACCAAGTAGTCTCTTGAAATCCAAACAAACACATAAAAATTAACATGTAAAGCTTGATTAAGGTAACCATAGATCAAATATGGTCTTAGGATTTCAAAAATCAAAGAAGAAATGAAAAACCATGAACTTCACCTTAGAACCCTAGATCTTGAATCTAAAAATCAAGCTTGAAGATAATGGAATTAGGTCTTGATCATAATATGAAAGTTGCTTAGAATGATGTTTAGGATTAAGTGATGTAGTTGGCTTGAATTATGAGAGATTGGAGAGTGGTTTTGGGTGAGGAGGCCATGAGATGAGGGAGAGAAAGTGAGATAAAATGGTGTTTAGCTTTGAACGAAAAGATGATAGCTTTTAGAATGTGATAGATAAATCAACTTTGGTCACTTTTTGAGCCTTATGGCCGTGGGCCTTCATGGAGAGAGAAAGAGATATTTTGTTTTGCTACAAGCTATCACAACCATTAGTTAAATCAAAGGTGGATATACAAAATTTCTCCACTAAGTTTACACTCAATTCATCTCATCCATTGATTAGATCAAGGGTAGATATCCTAAGCTTCTTCACTAAGCTTGCCCTCACAACCATTGATTAGATCAATGGTGGACATCCAAAGCTTCTTCACTAAGCTTGCCCTCACCACCATTGATTAGATCAAGGGTGGATATGCAAAGGTTCTCCTCCAAGCTTGTTTTCTATTGGTCCATCATAAAAGTCATAGTCTCTTTAGTTGACTAATTTCAAGATATTTTTCAAAAGATATTTTCTAAAAAATATTTTCCAATAGATATTTTTCAAAAGCTGAGATATTTTTCAGAAACTATTACCTAATGGATAATACCTGCTACTAGTTATTGTCCAATGGAAAATAACATTACACAAAGAATAAAAGCATTACCCAATGGATAGTAGAAAACTCAGATACAAAAAATTTTCATGAACTGCTCCCAGTTTCGGGTTTAGTAAGTTCCCCCGGCCCCGCATTAACAGTTCAAAACTTTCTAGCACAAAATTTTTATTTTATTTTTTCGAGCCCGCCTCAACACACATACAGTCCAAAATAATATTAAAATAATCAAAATAAATTAAAAATTCCCAAAAATTCACAAAAATTCCTAAATATTATAAAACTCATAAATATCCAAAAAAATGAAAAATCGAGGTGTTACAACTCTCCCCCTCTGATAAAAATTTTGTCCTCAAAATTTCTCTTACATTTTTAAAACAAATGTGGATATTACTCCTTCATTTGTCAAAATAGCTCTTCTACTGAGTCTGAGTTATCCGCATCTTTTCCTGAATCATCATTACTTTCTCCGTCGTTTGTTATATAAGCTCAGGTCCTAACGTGAAATTTTCCCCATCTTGATACCACCACAAAAGTGTTTTGCATTGTTGTCCATACAACGCCTTATAGGGCACCATCCCTATGCTTGAGTAGTAACTGTTATTGTAGGTGAATTCTATCAGAGGTAGGAATTCATCCCAACCTCTTAATTGTTCTAACATACAAACCCTTAACAAATCTTCCAGCGACTGAGTTATACTCTCCGATTGGCCATCCGTTTGTGGATAATAAGCAGAACTTAGACAAAGTTTTGTTCCCATCTCCTCTTGCAAACTTTGCCAAAACCTTGACATAACTTTGGATCTCTATTAGAAATAATGCTAGAGGGTATGCCATGCAGTCCAACAATTTTGCCGATATACACTTGAATCAACCTTTCCATTTAGTACTTTATGTTAATAGGCAAGAAGTACGGTAACTTCGTAAGTCGATCAACAACTACCCAAATAGAACTATAACCCTTTCGAGTCTTCGGCAATCCAATGACAAAGTCCATAGCAATACTATCCCATCTCCAAATCTTAAAATTCTATCAAGTCCTTCTTTAAATGATGTCTCAGCACCTTCATTTATTAGCTCCCTCTCGTTCTGTAAATACTGATCACCTTTTTGCTTTTCTTAAATTTTTTCCATTAGACTATTCAAAATAGTAATCATATTCAAACAATTTTTTCCCCAGTGTCAAATCC
Source organism: Ormosia semicastrata (assembly GCA_029884595.1). Taxonomy (NCBI): domain Eukaryota; kingdom Viridiplantae; phylum Streptophyta; class Magnoliopsida; order Fabales; family Fabaceae; genus Ormosia; species Ormosia semicastrata. The sequence continues at coordinate 65,276,494 of JAQQTO010000060.1, forward strand.
ACAGACAACCGCATATCCCTAAATTGTTTTATCAATTCACTCTCCTTGATCATCATAGCAGATACATTAAGTACTTTTCTACTCAAGGCATCCGCTACGACATTCATCTTTCTGAGATGATACTAAAGTTGAAAACTATAGTCTTTCAAGAATTCTAATTATCGTCTCTACCTCATATTCAACTCCTTCTGATCGAATAAGTACTTCAGGCTCATGTGATCACTGTATGCATTGTAGGTTGGTCCATAAAGAAAATGTCTCCAGATCTTCAACATAAAAATGGCAACTACAAATTCCAAATCATGAGGTAGGATATTTCTCCTTATGCACTTTCAACTGCCTTGAAGCATATGCCACAACCTTTCTATTTTTGCATCAACACACAACCTAAACCCAAAAGTTGAACTTCCTTTAACCAAAATTCGCAGTTGGACGACTTAACATATAACTTCTTCTCCTTCAGAATCTGAAGAATCACACTGAGAAGTTCAGCATGTTCCTCCGGACTTCGAGAATGGATCAGAATGTCGTCAATGAGGAAAACGACAAATCTGTCTAAATAGGGATGAAAAATCCTATTCATGTAATTCATGAATATCACAAGAGCATTTGTTATCCAGAACGGCATTACTAATTACTCGTAGTGCCCATAACACGTCCGAAAAACTATCTTGGAATATCTTCTACTTTCATGCGAATCTGATGATAACCAGAACGCAAATCAATCTTGGAGAGAACAGCAGCTTATTTCATTTGGTCTTCTAGTTCCCATGTTGTATCTCTCATCACATCGTTCCAGATTACCTTCACCAAGGCAATTTCTCTGAGTTATTCCACTCACCTATCCTTAATTTTAACAGAAAATGTCTTATAGATCAAGTTCTCTTTTTAATCGTACTGTATCTGGTGCTATGACATGGGTTGAATCAAGAATATATTTTCTCAATTAAGATACATGGAAGACACTATGAAGGTTAGAGAGAAAAGTGGTAAGGCTATTCGGTAGATTACCGGACCTATCCAACAAAGAATTTGATATGGTCCAATAAATTTAGGAGTGAACTTTCTGGATTCAAATCCAAAATTCTCAGTCTCAGGGAACACTAAAGTTTTATTGAAACAATATAACAGGATATGGTTAGAAAGTAACCAATCCATCACTAAGATTTTGTCTATTTGTAAAAGAAGTAGATAAATCAAATCAATAGAAAAGTTCCGATCTCAAATAATAATAGGATAGTTTTAAATAGGCTTGAGTAGTAATAGCAAGTTTAGCAATAGAAGTAGTAATATTCAAGTCAAACGGAAATGAAAACATAACTAAACCCAAATGGTTCACACAGTCATAGGCAATAAAAGAATGGGTTGCCTTCCGAGTTATACAGTACAGCTAAAAGCTTACTTCCTATAGTACAATCTCACTTAGTTAGATCTTCAGATTAGGAGGCTTTTGCTCCACTTATCGTGCAGACTCTTCCTCCTGCTTGAGATCTTGTCGCACATATGTTACTCACGGTAGGCTCCATCTTTAGTTGTGTATAGTCCCTTTGATCGTACACTCCTTTGTCAAGTGAGCCTTTCCACACTTCCAACAGTTTGATGCCGATGCTACAGTCTGACTGGAACTACTGCCACTAGCGCTTCCTCCATTTGTTCATTGTTGTTGTTGATTCCCCAATGATCGCAAATATAATTTACGCTGGAATCGATTGACCTTATATTTCCTCCTCTTTTGGAACTTAGTTGGTCCAAAGTTGCGGAGTCTTGTACTTTGAGATTGATTCAACTCTAACAGATTTTGAGCCTCAGCTATCGCTTCCTACTGCTGAGTAGCCTTTTGATTTTGTCGTACAATCACGTCAGCCATCTTTTGCATTGCTATCACAGCTATCTTTTGCATTGCTATCGCAACAATCTTTTACATTGCTATCGCAGCTGCAGCTATATCATCATTGTCACATCTCGCATCCACCTTCGTTCGTTTACCACGAGCCACATGCGCATGTCTACCACGAACCATTTCCTTTCTTCAACGTCAAACTAACCACAACACAACGAAAACTAAATATAACCATTTCAAACAAGGTTGTCTCCTTTCGGAAACCAAACAATATATCTCTGTGATCGGCATCAGAGAAACACACAGCACCAATAAGACAAACCTACCCACAAACTGAAAGACTCTAAACTTGGGCTCTGATACTAACAAATGTAACACCCTCCTTAGGGTATCACATTTCAGACCAATTCCTTTTAAATAATTTACCCAAGTTGTAAAATATTTGATATTATTTTAATACGATCTCAAAAATACTTTTTCACAAATAACATAAACTTACCGAATTATAGAAACACTAAACATAAGAACTGAATAATATACTTTACATATAAACAAAGTTTACTACAACCATACGTACATTATACTTACATACCCAAAAACATAAAACGTCTAATATAACCAACCTAGAATGGCCCAAATTCACAACATCTAAAGAAAATAGTCCTCCTCAAAAGACAAATTCCTTAGCCGGAAATATCTCGACGGATAGAAATCCGAGCAAAAGATATCTCGGAGTCCTCCCTAGGAGTATAGTGAAGATCATTCCACAACTCCCTGATAAGTAAAACAATCTCTACATATGCAACAGTAAAAGAAGAAGTAGTAACTCCATGGCGAGTCCTACTTATAGATAGAATAATGTCACCACAATACTCTATATGCTTCATGTCCTAATGGACACGCCAAGCATTAGCACCTTCGAGAAACTGTAGTCTAAAGAAACCTAGCCGATCCCTCCTTGCCGCCATTGCAGTCTTCATAGACGTAAGCATAAAACAGAAACAGACATAACAATACAATAAAGAGGTGAGATCCCCTACATCAATACCATCATGGCAGCAAAGAAACAATAATGACAATAAGGCCATTCACATACAACAATACCACAGAATAACAGGTATGATCATGTTATCAACTAACAGATAATTTAACAATGTATACCACAATAACATGAATACTAATCATACCACAAAATAAGTATATTGACCATGCTTATGCACAACGAATTAACCCCTCTTATGCATAATGCACCTATTTCCTACTCCATGGAGCTAAACACAATTTCAAAGAGAATGATCCAGAAGATATGTTTGTACGTCGACCGCCTCAGACTAAGTGCTATAATTTTTCAATGTGTACATCAGACATTATACTAGACATTCTACGCCAAATTGGGAATAGGAATAGTGATTCGTCGAGATCGTTGGTACATCTGCATCGGTTGCCACAGCACAGTAGCACTTTCTAACTGACTATATGTGGAATCCCGTGTCCCGATGCCTCCAAGATCCATTATAGACCTTCACTACACAATTCGCACCCGCACAAGGTGTAATTCAACTCTTAGACAACAATAGCCTTAACAGACACCATTTGACAAATAATGTATGACCTATGACTTAATGCAATATCACAAGCCACTACCGGCTATAACCATACGTTAATATATATTTGGGGTCCAATACATTAACTCGACAGCAAATTACTATATTTCTCAATCGCGTAGTATTTTTATCACATTTTCGCAATCGCGTAACACTTCTATTACATTTTCAAATCGCGTAACAATTTTTCAATGTTTTTTTCATTCGCGTAAAGATTTTAAAATGTTTTCTTAATCGCGTAGCTAAAAATCATCATTTTCAAATCGCGTAAGAGTTTTTCTATGTATTTTCAATCGCGCAAAATATTTCCTCAATATTCTAAGCTCAATTTAAAATTTTTCTCATTTAATATCAAAATTGGACTTTAATTCCATTATTTCCTTAATATATCACCTTTAAATAATATTCCTAAAATTTTTATACTAAACCTCCTCCAAATAATATTTCCTAACTTTTTCCACAAAAACTTATATCATCTAAATTAATACAAGATATCCCAAAATCTTTGTTCTTTACTCTTAACAAAATTCTCTTAAATAAAATATTTTAAACTCCAAAATATCTTTAAAAATTATTTTCTTGCTAAAGCTCTTTTGAATAATATTTTCTAATATGTTTCCAAAACTTACATTATTCTCAAAATCTATATTATTTTAATTTTTAAATCAAATCCTTTTTCATTTAATTTATTAAAAATCCGTTTAACTAAAATGCTTGAAATCCCAAAATTACTATTTAGTCCTAAATTTACTATAATAGCCGAAAATCACTTCTTAATTAGTGAAAAAAAATATTTTCATTTCCATTTTAATCCTGTAATTCCTTAATCAAATTAATTATCAATAAACAACTAAATTCACAATTAATAAATCATTTTCATCATTCCAACTAAAACTTTATTAAATAAAATACTTCAAATTTCAAATCATCTTTCTAACTTATTTCTATAATTGAAGCAAAAAATTGATTCCTTTATGAATAATAAAGTTTGTTCAATAACTTTTTAACTTGCAAAATCCTTAAACCTTATTTAGTCCCTTAATCATCTAGGTTGACATTTAATAAGCCATTTTTGCATAAAATTACCCATTTGTGGGCAAAGTGGCCGTGAGCCTCTTGGTCTTTGGAACCAAAAATTCTTTTCCTCTTAATCATAATTTATATCATACAACATACATAAAACATCATAATCCTACTATATCGAATTCATACATAATATTAAAGCAATAAAATCATATAAAACAATTAAACACAAATCATAAAATCATACAAACAAGATGATAAATCATCACATGGATTCATCACCTTCATACAAATTTCGTTCCTCACCACCATAATTGGTTGATGAGGTTAATCTTCCTCTTACCTTAGATGTAGCTTCCTAAGCTCCTTGTATAATCCTTTGTATAAACTTCCTCCACCAAGTAGTCTCTTGAAATCCAAACAAACACATAAAAATTAACATTTAAAGCTTGATTAAGGTAACCATAAATCAAATATGGTCTTAGGATTTCAAAAATCAAAGAAGAAATGAAAAACCACGAACTTCACCTTAGAACCCTCGAACTTGAATCTAAAAACCAAGCTTGAAGATGATGGAATTAGCTCTTGATCACAACATGAAAGTTGCTTAAAATGATGTTTTGGATTAAGTGATGTAGTTGGCTTGAATTATGAGAGATTGGAGAGGATGAGGGAGAGAAAATGAGAAGTGAGAGAAAATGGTGTTTAGCTTTGAGAGAAAAGATGATAGCTTTTAGAATGTGATAGATAAATCAACTTTGGTCACTTTTTGAGCCTTATGGCCGTGGGCCTGCATGGAGAGAAAAAGAGATATTTTGATTTGCTACAAGCCATCACAACCATTAGTTAAATCAAAGGTGGATATACAAAACTTCTCCACTAAGTTTACACTCAATTCATCTCATTCATTGATTAGATCAAGGGTAGATATCCTAAGCTTCTTCACTAAGCTTGCCCTCACAACCATTGATTAGATCAATGGTGGACATCCAAAGCTTCTTCACTAAGCTTGTCCTCACCACCATCGATTAGATCAAGGGTGGATATGCAAAAGTTCTCCTCCAAGCTTGTTTTCTATTGGTCCATCATAATGTTGGGAATTGCGGATACAACACGTAGCGAAAAACAGGGATTCCCACCGAGGATCCATGCGAAAAAGCCATAATCTGAGTTTTTAAATGATTTACCTCTTGTAGCGTGAATCACTAACACCGTAATATAAACGATGTCTCTACAGTATTCACACGAACAGACTCACGAACGTCTAACATCTGCAAAGAGCAGCCTCACGTCTCTCACACAGTGCTAGCTGCGAAGAAAAGAAAAGAAACCTGTCGCTCACTCACTCACTTTTCTGTAGGTGCGGCTAGGGTTCTAAATTGTGAATGTTAGCAGCCCCCTTAGCAGTACTATTTATAATATTGACTGCCTTAAGTGAGTGTGAGCAGCAGCAAGGTAAGCTGTGCAACCCTAGACCCATCTGTTATGAGTCTGGCCCATATTTGAATCCGAGTCCAACTTGGATCCATTGCTCCAATTTTAGTCTGCTCTATGTGTGTGACCCTGCAGGTTCTTATTACGTTGGCAGTAATATTAAAATCTCATTTTAATATTACAAGCAGTGAGCAGTATCTAGCAACACATCACTGCTACCCAAGTAATAAGAATGTCAGTGATTTGACATAACCTTTCCATGACCAATGTTTCCGTGTTGTTTAGTCCCTTTGTCAAGATATCTAGATTGAACATAAGGCATGGAATGCATCACCCTTGTATAGTCCAATCATTGGTTTCCTGATACTTGAGTAGACTTTGTAACAACAAATGAGATCAATATCTCATATTAACTTATTTGAGCATGGCCATGCATTTCGCAGTCTCACTCAATTAGGGGGCCTGAAGATATCGCTCCTGTTATGTAGGAGTGACAAATCTCATCTAGGTCACTCACATCCCTCTACATGATTCGCGGTATGTCCAATAACTAACTTTACAATCACCTTATTACAGATGACGTTTGATGGCATTAAAACACATAACTCCTCATATAGGAATCATAGTGATTTCAGGTCAAAGGACCACAAACACCATTGTCACTATGAGAATCGCTTATGACACTCACGTAATGATCCATGTAGCGTTCTCATGGTGGGTCAGTCCAGTACATCATTACTTTAATATGTACCCATGTGAAGACTTGATATCTCATATCCATGACCCGTGAGATGTGGTCATCAGTCTATGCACATACTAGTCTCAATGTATTATTATTGTCCTAATTAACAATAATACTTGACTAGGGACATTTAAGAATAGTGTTGTAACTAAAAGGATCTCACGATCAAGTCATCCACTTGATGTCCTATGGCATCAAACTTACTATTCTAAGGACTTTATTATGTTTATAAAAAAAGAACACAATAAATGAAATGCCTCATATATAAAATTAGCATAATAGAATGTATGTAAATACAGAAAATGTATTGGCCTCTAGGGCATACACCAACAATCTCCCACTTGCACTAGAGCCAATCGGGCATATATCTAATGCCTAAAGACCTAGTGTGACCCTCATGCTTCGTCATGTGCAAGAGGCTTCGTCAGTGGATCAGCAATGTTATCATCTGTTAGTACTCTGCATATCTTCACATCTCCTCTATCGATGATCTCTCGAATGAGATGGAAGCGCCGAAGTATATGTTTGGATCGCTGGTGAGATCTAGGCTCCTTAGCTTGTGCAATGGCTCCATTATTATCACAATAGAGGTCCACTGGGTCCACAATGCTAGGAATAATGCCAAGTTCAATAATGAACTTCCTGATCCAAATGGCCTCCTTTGCTGCATTGGAGGCAGTAATATACTCAGCCTCTGTGGTAGAATCGGTGACTGTCTCCTGCTTTGAAATCTTCCAGCTCACAGCCCCACTATTTAGGATAAAAACATAACTCGATTGCGATCTGGAGTCATCCTTATCGGTTTGGAAGCTAGCATCAGTGTAATCCTTTACAACTAGCTCTTCCTCGCCTCCATATACCAAGAATAAATCCTTAGTCCTTCTCAAGTACTTAAGGATGTTCTTGATAGCAGTCCAGTGACTCTCACCGGGATCAGACTAGTACCTACTCGTCATGCTCAAAGCATACGAGATGTCTGGTCAAGTACATAACATGACATACATGATAGATCCAATTGCAGATGCATATGGAATCTTGCTCATGCGATCCCTCTCATCTTGGGTGGAAGGGGATTGAGCCTTAGATAGGCTTACACCATGCGACATAGGCAAGAGTCCTTTCTTGGATTCGTGCATGTTAAATCGTCTTAACACTTTGTCTATGTATGTACTCTGACTTAGGCTAAGCAGTCTCAGTGATCTATCTCTATAGATCCTGATACCTAATACATAGGTGGCTTCGCCCAAGTCCTTCATAGAGAAGCAGTTCCCTAACCAAGTCTTTACAGACTATAGGGTAGGGATATCATTTCCAATAAGTAGTATGTCATCTACATACAATACCAGAAAGACAATAGTGCTCCCACTAACCTTCTTGTAGACACAAGATTCTTTTTTATTCGTGATGAAACCAAACTATTTTATTGTATCATCAAAACGAAGATTCCAGCTTCTGGAAGCTTGCTTCAATCCATAAAGAGATCGTTGCAACTTGCATACTTTTCTAGCATCCTCTAGAGTGGCAAAACCCTTAGGTTGTGTCATGTATACATCTTCGAGAAGATTTCCATTAAGGAAAGCAGTTTTGACATCCATTTGCCAGATTTCATAATCATGGTATGCTACAACAGCAAGCAAGATCCGAACGGATTTAAGCATCACAACTGGGGAAAAAGTCTCATCATAGTCTACACCATGAATTTGTTTGAAACCTTTAGCCACCAATCACGCCTTAAAGGTATGCACATTACCATCCATGTCAGTTTTCTTCTTGAAAACCCACTTGCACCCAATGGGTTTTACCCCTTCAGGTGGTTCAACCAAGGTCCATACCTGGTTGGCATACATGGAATCCATTTCAGATCTCATGGCCTCAAGCCATTTCTCAGATTCTGGGCCAATAATGGCTTCCTGGTAAGTCACAGGCTCATCTTGATCCATGAGCAATACGTCACCTTGTTGGGTCATGAGAAATCTATATCTCTCTGGTTGATGACGTATCCTATTAGACCTACGCAGGTCTTGTGCTACTAAAGCAGGTTACTGTTCCACAACATTTTGTAGAGGCTACTCTATTTCCACCATTGTTTCATTGCTACTTTGTGAAACTTGAATTTCTTCAAGTTTTACTTTTCTCCCACTGGTTCCTTTGGAGATAAACTCCATTTCTAGAAACACAGATGTCCATGCGACAAAAACTTTGCTCTCGGTAGGATTATAGAAAAAGTATCCCTTAGTTTCCTTTGGATACCCCACAAAGAAGCATTTATCTGATTTAGGTCTAAGCTTATCAGAAACTTGACATTTCACATAAGCTTCGCAGTCCCAAATCTTCAAGAAAGACATACTGGGCCGTCTCCCAGCCCATATCTCATATGGTGTCTTTTGAACCATCTTAAATGGAACACGGTAAAGTGTGAAAGCTGCTATTAATAGAGCATGTCCCCAGAAGGAGCCTGGAAGGTTTGCATAACTCATCATGGATCGGACCATGTCCAAAAAGGTTCGGTTTCTCCTTTCAGAGACACCATTCCATTGTGGTGTTCCTGGTGGAGTGAGTTGAGATATTATCCCACACTCTTTCAGATGATCATCAAACTGTTGGCTTAAGTATTCTCCTCCTCGATCTGATCGAAGGATTTTAATACTCTTGCCAAGTTGGTTTTGTACTTCATTCTTGAATTCTTTGAACTTTTCAAAGGATTCTAATTTGTGTTTCATAAGATATACAAATCTATATCTACTAAAATCATCAGTAAATGTAATGAAGTATTGAAAATCGCCTCTAGCGACTGTGTTTAGTGGCCCACATACATCACTATGTATAAGGCCTAAAAGATCACTAGCCCTTTCACCTTGTCCAGTGAATGGGGCCTTTGTCATCTTCCCCAATAAACAAGATTCAAGTCTCATATGATTCGAAATCAAATGAATCCAAGAATCCATCTTTATGGAGTTTAGAGATGCATTTCTCATTTATGTGGCCCAAACGACAATGCTAGAGAAAAGTTGGGTTTAGATCGTTTGATTTAAACCTCTTTGTATTTATGTTATAGATGGGCGTTTCGAGATCAAGTACATAAAGTCCATTACTCAATTGTGCACTACCATAAAAAATATCATTCATATAAATGGAACAACACTTGTCCTTTATAATAAAAGAAAAACCTTTTTTGTCCAAACAAGAAACAGAAATGATATTCCTACTAATAGCAGGCACAAAATAGAAGTTCTCTAATTCTATTACAAGCCCAGTGGGCAAAGATAATAAATAAGTCCCTACAGCTAATGCAGCAACCTTTGCTCTATTTCTCACTCTTAGGTCGACTTCGCCCTTCATCAATGGTCTATTGCTCTTTAGATCCTACACATTTACACAAATGTGAGATCCACATCCAGTATCTAATACCCATGATGCAGAAGTAGATAAATTGACTTCAATAACAAAAATACCTGAAGTGGAAGTCTCACTTCCCTTCTTCTTTTTGAGCTCCTCTAGGAACTTGGCACAGTTCCTCTTCCAATGTCCGGTCTGACCGCAATGGAAACATGTACCTTCCTTAGCCACTCCACCCACTGGTTTGAAGCCAGAAGTGCTGGGCTTGGACTTATCATTGCCTTTGCCCTTCCAATTGTCCTTGGGCTTTTTCTGCTGTTTCTTGCCCTTATTCTTTTAGACCATCATTATGGCCTTCCCTTTACCTTTGTTGATGTTCTGCTCAGCAGTTCTCAACATGCCTAGCAGCTCTGGTAGTGATTTGTCAATCTCATTCATGTTGTAGTTCATGACAAATTGACTAAAACTTTCCGACAACGATTGCAGGACTAACTCAGTGGCCAACTCTTGGCCCAAAGGAAAACCCAGTCTCTCTAGGTTTTTTAATGTACCCAATCATCTTGAGTACATGAGCACCAATAGGGCTTCCTTCTACCAGCTTGCACTGAAACAGTGCTTTAGAGACCTCGAATCTCTCATGCCTGGCCTGCTCTTGATAGAGCTTCTTAAGGTGTACGATCATATCGTATGCATCCATGTTCTCATGTTGCTTTTGGAGCTCAGAGTTCATGGTGGCCAGCATTAGACATCTAATGTCCAAGGCATCATCTTGATGCTTCTTATAAGCTTCTTTTTCAGTTCTAGGGGCATTAGTAGCAGGTGGCTCAGGAATAGGTTGTTCCAAAATATACAACCTTTTCTCTTGCTTGAGGACAATCCTCAAATTCCTGTACCAGTCTAGAAAATTCGTTCCAGATAGCTTGTCCTTCTCAAGGATGGATCGCAATGATAAAGTACCCGATGTGTTCATTGCTATGGTAATCTATTAACAGAAATATGCAAAATATAAGTATCATGCCATAAACATATTTAATGAGGTCTTTTAAATTAAATATGCCTCCCACTATTTTATTCAAGTCAATGACCCTCAGCATTAACTAAGAAAATCCCATCGTAAGATTTCCTAGTGGGCCAAGATCCATATTTCACCTAGTTTTGAGTCAGCTTTGGCTGATCACCCAAAATTCAGTTATTTAGGTAGGAAACACTTTCCAATTACATCATATGTAACTCTTAGATAGTTGGGTGAATAACACTTATTCTAATCCATCTAATGGACTAAAGCCCAACTTCATGCCTCTAAGCCTTCAATCCTATTGAAATGGCCTAGTTAAGTCAGACCCAATGGTTGGCAGTTGGATATTACCTTTATCCCATTGCGTCTTACTAATATAGATAAAGGCATTCTGCTTTGGCAGACCTGCACTTGATCGATACTAGTCTTGACAAGTGCCACACATTGGAAGGCATCACATAATGACTTAATATTTGCTTTGAGGGAATTTATTATTATTATTATTATTACTAGATCTCACCATTTATTAAATTGTTTATCATATCATAAACATTATCCATGCATCTCATACATAAAAAACATATAAAAGTGACATGGTTATAGCCCCTAAGAGAGTAGCATTAATTAAGGCAGCTTCACCAAGCGTCTCCCATCAACGTCCTCACTTGATGCCGTCTTCTTGCCTCCACATCATAATTACATTATATAGAATCCTCTTTTACATTTGAGGGGAGTTAGGTGAGAAGAGAATGTACAATTAGAATGTAGAGAGAAAGGCACGACACGTAGGTCGTATTTATTAAAACCAAAAGGCATTAAAAGAGGACTAAGGCCATAACCATGCACCATGCCATCACAAAAACATACAAACTCATAACAATAATACATTATTATTTTCACGAGTCAAAAAATTGGATATAAAATATCACGTTTTCAAAAAACACCCTACGCAGAGGTAGCACGGGGGCCCCGCTTGAGCCTTTGTGCCGCGCGGAACCCTAAGCCTGAACAACATGAACACTTCATATGCCGCGGGGAACCCTTGCGCCATCGTTCAACACTTGAACCTCAGGCGCCTCGTTGGCAGCTTGACATCAACACTTGATGCTGCTACCGCAAAACAAGAATAGGGTTTCCAAAACCCCTTGCACTGCGCCTCTTATGCAGAAACAAGGATTCCATAACCCCTGCTGCCGCAAGCCAAGAACAAGGTTTCCTAAACCCTTGCGCCGCGCATTGAGAATAAGGATTCCATAACGCTGTTCGTATCACATACATACCAGAAAGTTTCACAAAAACATACATCTTAATACAAAATGGTTTTCACAGAACATATGAACATCTTCATGAAGTTTTGAAAACAACATCACAGTTTTGCATACAACATAAGAAACAGAATATGTTTTCGCAAAGGGTTTCATACGGTTTTCAGAAATAACATATTAAAAATCATATCTTTTGTCAAAAATAAGAACAGAAAACATGTTATCTCATGTAAACGAAAACAAAAAATCGAATCATGGTTTCGCAAGACTCTCTGATACCACTGTTGGGAATTGCGGATACAACACGCAGCAAAAAACAGGGATTCCTACCGAGAATCCATGCGAAAAAGCCATAACCCGAGTTTTTAAATGATTTACCTCTTGTAGCGCGAATCACTAACACCGTAATATAAACGATGTCTCTGCGGTATCCACACGAACAGACTCACGAACGTCCAACGTCCGCAAAGAGGAGCCTCATGTCTCTCACACAGTGCTAGCTACGAAGAGAAGAGAAGAAACTTGTCGCTCTCTCACTCACTTTTCTGTAGGTGCGGTTAGGGTTCTGAATTGTGAATGTTAGCAGCCCCCTTAGCAGTACTATTTATAATATTGACTGCCTTAAGTGAGTGTGAGCAGCAGCAAGGTAAGATGTGCAACCCTAGACCCATCTGTTATGAGTCTGGCCCATATTTACGAGTCCAATTTGGATCCATTGCTCTAATTTTAGTCTGCTCTATGTGTGTGACCCTGCAGGTTCTTATTACATTGGCAGTAATATTAAAATCTTATTTTAATATTACAAGTAGTGAGCGGTATCTAGCAACACATCATTGCTACCCAAGTAATAAGAATGTCAGTGATTTGACATAACTTTTCCATGACCAATGTTTCTGTGTTGTTTAGTCCTTTTGTCAAGATATCTAGATTGAATATAAGGCATAGAATGTGTCACCCTTATATAGTCCAATCATTGGTTTCCTGATACTCGAGTAGACTTTGTAACAACAAATGAGATCAATATCTCATATTGACTCATTTGAGCATGGCCATGCATTTCGCAGTCTCACTCAATCAGGGGGCCTGAAGATATCGCTCCTGTTATGTAGGAGTGACAAATCCCATCTAGGTCACTCACATCCCTCTGCATGATTTGCGGCATGTCCAATAACTAACTTTATAATCACCTTGTTACAGATGACGTTTGATGGCATTAAAACACACAACTCCTCATATAGGAATCGTAGTGATTTCAGGTCAAAGGACTACAAACACCATTGTCACTATGAGAATCGCTTATGATACTCACGTAATGATCTATGTAGCATTCTCATGGTGGGTCAGTCCAGTACATCATTACTTTAATATGTACTCATGTGAAGACTTGATATCTCATATCCATGACCCGTGAGATATGGTCATCAATCTATGCACATACTAGTCTCAATGTATTATTGTTGTCCTAATTAACAATAATACTTGACTAGGGACATTTAAGAATAGTGTTGTAACCAAAAGGATCTCACGATCAAGTCATCCACTTGATGTCCTATGGCATCAAACTTACTATTCTAAGGACTTTATTATGTTTATCAAAAAGGAACACAATAAATGAAATGCCTCATATATAAAATTAGCATAATAGAATGTATGTAAATACAGAAAATGTATTGGCCTCTAGGGCATACACCAACACATAAATGTCATAGCCTTTTTAGTTGCCTAATCTCAAGATATTTTCCAAAAGATATTTTTCAAAAGCTAAGATATTTTTCAAAAATTATTACCTAATGGATAATAGCTGCTGCTAGTTATTGTGCAATGGATGATAACATTACACAAAGAATAAAAACATTGCCCAATGGATAATAACATTATCCAATGGATAGTAAAAAACTCAAATACAAAAAATTTCCATCAATTGTTTTCGATTTCGGGTTTAGTAAGTTCCCTTGGCCTCGCAATAACAGTCCGAAACTTTCTGGCCCAGGAAAAATTGTTTATTTTTCCTGGCCTGCCTCAACACACACAGTCCAAAATAATATTAAAATAATCAAAATAAATTAAAAATTCCCAAATATTATAAAACTCATAAATATCAAGAAAAACAAAAAATTGGGGTGTTACAGAACGCGATAACAATGGGGTGGCTACGACTGCAGAAGCAATGCAAAGGATGGCTGGCATAACTGTACGACAGAATCAGAAGGTCGCTCAGCAGTAAGAATTAATAGCTGAGGCTTAAATTTTGTTAGAGTTGAATTAATCTCAAGATATGCGACCTCATAACGTTGACTATATTGATTCCAAAAAAGGAGAAATCGTAAGGTCAAGCGATTCCAGCAGAAATCATATTCATGACCCCCAGGAAATCAACAACAATAGCAACCATATGGAGGTAGTATAGTGGTAGTAGACCCAGCCAGCCCGTGGCACTTTTACAGATATATAAGAAGTGTATAAAGAGTCATGCAGCAACGAATTGTACGATCAAGGGAAAAGTTTATTTCAAATGCGGAAAGCCAAGACAGATGTTTAGGAATTGTACTTCACAAAAGACGAAGCCTTCCATTAGTGATATACGTGCTTCAAAATCTCACGTAGAAGGGAAAGTCAATTCCCCAAGTGGAGAAAAAGTGTCCTAGACTGAAGACCTAAACAAGGGAGACTGTACCACAGGAGGTGACCCTTTGATTGTACTGTATAATTTTGGGGATAACCCATTTCTTTATGGCATATGATTGTACGGATCAATTAGAGTTATCTGTGTCTTCATTATCTTTTAACCAAGTTGCTTAAATTATCCTATGCTTGTTAAAGACTAAATCTTTTCTGTTGATTTGATTTGTTTACCTCTTTCACAAACTAGACGTGATCTTGAAAATGGATTAGTTATCTTCCAACTATATCTTATTAAATTGTTCCAATAAAATTTTAGAAGTTCATTTCTAAAATCGGGCTATATCAAATTCTTTGTTGGATATGTCCAGTAACACATCAGATAGTTTTGCTACCTTTTTTTTCTGACCTTCACAATGTTTTTCCATGCACTGCGACTACAAGAAAGAATATTCCTAGTGCAAATCATGTCATAGTATCAGATACAGTACGGTTGAAAGAGAACTTGACTGGTAAAACACTTTATGTTAAGAACAAGGACGGGAGAGTGAAGCGATACGAAGGAAAAGAAATTATAAGCAATCAGGAAGAGATTGACTATTTTCTAATCATATCCTATTAGATCATTCCAACTAAACCTTAGTGTTTCCTAAGACTAAGATTTCTAGATTTTACGGCTAACCAAGATTGAACCTTTATTGGGGAAAGAAGATTAAGGATGCATGTTATTATCTTTTTTGGAGGTCAAGAGTAAGAAGAAGTTGTATGCTAAGTTATCAAAGTATGAATTTTGGTTGAAGGAGGTTAAATTCTTAGGTCATGTGATCTCAAAGGAAGGCATTGTTGTGGATTCATCGAAAGTTGAAGCAGTTCTTCAATGGGAAAGACCAAAGACCGTAATAGAGATTCGTAGCTTTGTGGGATTAGCTGGTT
This sequence comes from Ormosia semicastrata, assembly GCA_029884595.1. Taxonomy (NCBI): domain Eukaryota; kingdom Viridiplantae; phylum Streptophyta; class Magnoliopsida; order Fabales; family Fabaceae; genus Ormosia; species Ormosia semicastrata. Next base: position 65,292,305 of record JAQQTO010000060.1, read on the forward strand.
ATTATCGGAGATTCATCGAAGGACTTTCCAAGATAGCAGGACCTCTTATCCAGCTCACACAAAAAGGATTAAGCTTTTGTATGGACTGATACATGTGAGGAAAACTTTCAAGGGTCGAAGAGATACTCGACTACTTCATTAGTGTTGATTCTTCCCAATTCCAACGAACCTTTCGAGGTGTCTCATGATGCTCCACATTAGGGTTTAGAACGTGTGCTTGTGTGAAATAGAAGGGGTAGTAGCATATGCTTCAAGGCAATTGAGAGTACATGAGAAGAACTACCCTACACAAACTCGGAGTTAGCTGTTATGGTTGCATTGAAGATCTGGAGACATCTTCTACATAAGGCAATATTCAACGTCTATAGTGATCATTAAAGTCTGAAGTGTCTATATGCTCAAGAAGAGCTAAATATGAGGCATTACATGGACGACGAATTAGAATACCTTTGTGTTGGCACTAAGATGGGGAAAGTTTTGTGTCAGGACCTGAGCTTGTAGAACAAACAACGAATAAAATTAAGATGACTTAGGACAAGATGTGAACAACTCGGAGGAAGAGAGATTGTATCAGTGAAGGGGATTTGGAATAATATAATTACAGATGCAATGTGAGAGCTAAAAGACATAATGAAAGAGCAATGTCCGCATGTGTTCTAAGGTATAACAAATTTCGAGGATGAAATTTCTTTTAGAATGGGAGAGTTGTAACACCCCAGAAATTCTTATTTTTTGTTCTGTATGCTTTTTATAATATTTGTGATTTTTGTGAATTATTTGGGTGACTTTGATTATTTTATTATATTCCTTGATTTATGTGCACATTAAGTGGGGCCAAAAGAATAAAATATTTTTTTGAGGCGGGAAAGCTTTGGATTATGGAAGCGTACCGAAGGATCTTACTAAACCCGAGGCCGGACATAGTTTATGAAGTTTTCATTTTTCAAGATTTTATCTGACAGATAAAATTTGGGTATGCTCTATTGTCCATTGGACAATAGATACCATCTTTCTTAACTATGACTTTTACTCATTGGATAATAGCTTTTAGTAAAGTGCTAGTCATCTTTTCTAGAGTGTTCCCTTTATGTGACATCATCCATATGATATCACTCAGATGACATTACTTGTTGACGTTTCTAAAAGGTAAAAACCAAGCTTCCTAAAGAAGCTTCATCAAAGCTTGATAGAGAAGCCTCTTTTCTCTCTCCTTGGGATAGCCACACAGTAGGAAGGAAAAGATGACCACTTTGTCATCTTTTCACAAAAGCTTCATCTCACTATTCTCTTCTCTCATTTTTCTCTCATTCTCTTCTTCCATTTTCTCTCCCTACCTCACGGCCACCACCCAAAAATCCACTATCTCATTTTCTTTGATCTCACTCATCTACATTCTTGAATCTACATCTTTTCCTAAGACCATTTGGTGTGGAGATCTTGACTTGTTCATCACTTTTCAAGCATTTCTTCAAGTTAGGGTTTGGAGACTTCTAAGGTAAAGACTTCTCCTTTTTCATTCTTCTTTCTTTTCTTCCTTCCAAGACCTTAATTTTTTATCCATAGTTATTCTTTTCTTAGTCAAAAATGTTGATTCTTGGTATGTTATTTTTGGTTTTCAAGAGGCTCTTGGAAGTGGAGGGTTGCTTCAAAAAGTCCTTCAAGAAGTGGTTGGATATCTCCTAAGGTAAGAGGGAGATTAACCTCATTAACCACTCATGGTGGTGAGGAACGAATTCATTTGTGGGTGTTAAACCCATGTGAGGATTTACTCACCATGATTGTATGATTTTGTGGTTTGTGATTATGTGATTTTCTTGCTTTGAAATAATGCTTGAACTTGCTATAGTATGATTATGATGTTTAAAATTATGTTGTATGCTTTGAATTGTGCTAGAAAGGAAAAGTATTTTGGTCCCAATACCCATTGTAGCTCACGGCCATGTTGTGGAAAAATAGGGTTTTCGAGGCTATAATATTTTATTGATTAAGAACTTAGATGATTAGGTGGTAAGAATATGATCTATGAGGTTACAAGTTGAAAGAGGAAAGAAACAAAGTTGTTACTATTAAAAAGAATTGATTTTTTTAGCCATGATATTTGATGATTGGATGGAGGAGTAATTTGAAGACTTAAAGTATTTTATTTAAGATGATTTTTAATGAGTTAAATGGAAAGAATTTTATTTAGAGTTAGAATAATGGAAGTGTTGGAAAGAATACTAGAAAATATTACTTAGATGGTTTAGTGACTAAATTAGGATCAAATGATCTATAAGTAAAAAGAGCAGATGATAACAATGTTATGATTTAAGTAGTAATGACTTTTGGCTATATCAATAGAAATAAGTTTGGGGATAATTGGAATAATGAAAATAATTTATTAGTGGTGAATCTAGTTGGTTTGGTGATAAAGAAATTTAATTAAGGATTTATAAGATAAGAATGGAAAAGAATAAATTTTATCATTAAGTAAAAGAGTGATTTTCGATCTTGAGAGGAAAAACAAGCTTGAGAAAGAAATAATGAAAACTTGAAAGACTTAGGGAAAAAGGAAAAGAATTGTGAGGTTAAGATAATGTGATTTCTTTTTAGGTTTTACGTGAAATATATGAGGAAAGGTCACTCGAGGAACTTAGTTAGAAGATTTTAGTGATTAGAGGTAATTTCTATTTTTATTCTTGAAAGTGTCACAATGAAAGCCCGAAGGTGAAAAATATAGTTCTACATATTATAGAAATTTGTGAGAATGCTTCATGTGATTTGAAAATGATGATTCTTGAATTTGCGGAACTGAGATACCTTGTGAATGAATATATTAGCATTGTACTAATTAGGCTGACGTACTGAACCCGAGAATGTCAATGATTGACTTAAGCCCTGTTGTGGCTCCTCTTGGTGAAACTTTGGTTATTTATAAATATTATTGATCATTGTCATGAGATCATGCATTGTGAAAGTCAGAATGACTTGTTGAAGGGCTGGATGCCTAGGAGATGAATTACACCTTTGTGCGAGTGCGAATTGCGTAGTGTAGTTCATTTGTGATTGAACATGGAGGTGTTGGGATGCAGGTATCACACATGTGGAAAATTAGTAGCTCCATTGGGCTCTGACGATATCGACCAAGCACTATCCTATTCATAATCTAGTTAAGAGTGTCTTGTATAGCCAGGTTGTGCATATTGATTATATTGAGAAGCACATGATTTGAGGCTAACGATATACAGACAGTGACTCTCCCTATCATTCTTTCCGACGTTTGGTTTTAGCTCCATGGAGTGGGTGTCGGTGCATTGTGCATATGCATAGTCAATGTACACCGTGTCGTGGCATAGTCGATATGCATATTGTGGTAGAATAGTCAGTATACTTATTGTTGTGGTATGGTCAGTATTCATGTATATTGAGGTGCATTGTTAAATTATCTATCGATTGACGACATGATTATACCTGTTGTTCTATGATATTCCTGTATTAACATGATTATACCTGTTGTTCGGTGATATTCTTGTATCTACATGATTATATCTGCTGTTCTTTGATATTGCTGTTTATGAATGACATTATTGTTATTCTTCTTGTTTCTTGCTGCCATGCTGGTATTGATGTAGGGGATCTCACCTCTTTATTATATTATTCTATTTGTTCTGTCTATTTCTGTCTTGTGCTTATGCTTGTGAAGACTGCGATGGCGGCAAGGCAAGATCTACGAGATTTTGTTAGGCTACAGTTTCATGGGGGCATCGAAGCATGGAATGTTCGTTGGGACACGGGGCATATTCAGTATGTCGGCGATGTCACCTTATTTTGGAGTATGACCCGATGTGAGTGTTCTACGTTTACTGTGGACACAACTGTTTTCTTGGAGTTTGATTTACTTTTTGGGGAGATATGGGGTGATCGTGGAACCATCCCTAGGGAGGACTCTATAAAGTCGACTACTCGGACTCCCATCCGTAGTGAGATGCCCCAACTTGGGATTTTGTAAGCTAGGGATCCCGAAGGGGATCTAGAGGAAGATCGGGTGCAGGACCCTACTCTTCAAGTGTTTGGACTTGGACTAGGCTCAGTCGTCATATGGTAGTTATATTTATCTTTGGAGTGCGTAACTTTTATGTTTTTGAAACAGAATTATAATGTACTCTTACATGTATTAAACCTTGTTTTATGAAAAAGTCTTTTATTCAATTCTTATAACTTGAGTTTCTCTATTTTGGTAAGTTCATGTTATTCATTTAAAAAGAGATTTTTGAAACTCGTATTTTATAATGTCAATTATTTCATAGTTTGAGTAAAGTTTTAATTCTTTTGAAAAGGAGTTAGTCTGAAATGTAATGCCCTTCGGAGGGGGTGTTACAACCACTAAGATGTATCAAGATTTAAGAAAAATATTTTGGTGGTATAGAACAAAAAGAGACATAGCAAAATATATCTTAAGGTGTGTAGTTTGTCAGAAAGTGAAGATTGAACACCAGAAACCTGTAGGACCTTTACAGTCTTTGGAAGTCCTAGAGTGGAAATGGGATAAGATTTCTTTAAACTTTGTAATGGGTCTACCTAAGACTCAGCAAGGATATGATTCAGTTTGGGTCATAGTGGATAGATTAACCAAATCTTCCTACTTTTTGCCTATGAGAGCTAACTATCCTCTAGAGAATTAGCTCAACTTTAACTGAAGGAGATAGTTAGGTTGTATGGAGTCCCCAGAAGCATAGTTTTAGATAGGAATCCTAGATTTACATCTAGATTCTGGGGAGCCTTGCAAGAGGCATTCGGGACTAAGTTAAACCTTAGTACAACTTATCACCCACAGACAGATGGACAAACAGAGAGAACTATCCAAACTTTTGAGGATATGCTTAGAGCATATGTTTTAGAGCAACAAGGTAATTGTGATTAGTTCTTGCCTTTAGTAGAGTTTGCCTATAACAATAGCTACTATTCCAGCATAGGTATGGCACCCTATGAGGCTTTGTATGGAAAGAAGTGTAAATTGCCTCTATGTTGGTATGAAGTAGGTGAGAGAACCATCCTAGGTTCAGAGTTAGTCCAGCAGACCACAAAGCAAATCAAGATGATTAAGGATAGGTTAGTTACTGCTCAAAGTCAGCAAAAAAATTATGTTGACAAGAGAATGAGACCTCTTGAGTTTTATGAGGGAGATCATGTGTTCTTAAGAGTTACTCCTACTATAAGGATTAGAATAGCATTGAAAACCTGAAAGTTAAATCCTCGTTTTCTTAGTCCCTATGAGATTCTAAAGAAAGTTAGACCCATAGCTTACCAGAGAGCCTTTCCTCCCAGTTTATCTAACCTTTATAATGTTTTTCATGTATCTCAGTTGAGAAAGTATAATCCAGATCCTTTGCATATCATAGAACATGAATCTGTACAATTAAGAAATCATTTATCTTATGATGTACATCTGGTAAGGATCGTAGACAGAGGGGTCAAAAAGCTTAGAGGTAATTAGAATCCCACCTACAGCAAGACTGCCTCGAGTTGTTCCTTTTCAATGAGCAATTTTGGGGTCAAAATTTTAGAAAGGAGGGGAGAAATGTAATACCCTTAATGACATGTTAGACTTTTGTAAGTGTATAAAAGGTAGCATATGACTTGCTTAACATACATGTTTAATTTTGTGATGAACTGAGTTAGTTATGGTACTTTGTTGCAGCTCAGAGTGTGAAAAGTAGTTTAAAATGACTCAAATAATGGCATAAATTGCTTAGATGTAGGAAATAAATATGGATAATTTATTTTGAGGTCACAAATGTATGAAACAAGATGTACGTAAAGTTTCAAGGTAAATTGAGTTAATTTGGTATTTTTAGGCATACTAGTTATGCATTTAAAGTCGAATTGACTAGTAACAGATATGGAAATATCAGTTAATAGTGAAACAACTTTTTATATGAATCTTAGTATTTATTTTAAAGTTGTTGGAAATTTAAAATATTGATTTAGCTAAATCTAAGTGATTTTACTAGATCGAGATTTATCAATTATGGCCTAAAAGTTATAAGTCTTTTGCCTTCTTCTTTATATGCCCTCACCCATAACTGTTTGTTTCTCATAAGCAGAAACAAAAAACTTGCAAGAGCAAGAAGAAAGAAAGAAGAAGGAAGAGGAGGAGAAAAAGAGGAAGGCCAAAGGCAAAGCCAAGGTTTCAGATCAACCAAGTTTAAAGCTTCATCTCAGCTGCCAAAGGTAGGGGATTCGAGTTTCTTTTCATATCTTTTCATCATTTTCTCCATGAATGCACTTTTGGTGCATAATAAGTCAAAATGAGTTCTAGAGGTATTTGATGTGTTTGGCTTGCATGATTGTGTTTCTATGGTTGTTTATGACTTGTGCATAGTAAAAGTTGAAGTTAGAAACTTAGAACATCTCATTTGAACCCTTGATTCACAAAATGAAGTTTTAGGTCAAGTATGTAGGATTTTGGTTTATAATCCAAATTAAGAGGTTTAAGTTAGTGATTAATGATTCCTATGTGTTAATCAACTAATTAGGGACTTAGTATCACCTAGAAACATATTTGGAATGGCCAAAAATCATGAAAAGTTCTAATAGAACAGTTGCACAAATCTGCAAAATTATGCAGATTTGCTGTCATGTGGAGAACGCCTAGATGCTCTACACAGAGCACTTAGGCGCTCATGGTCCAAAGATGAGTGATTGCGTAGTAGGCCGATAAGCACTTAAGCACTCCGTCCAGAGTGCTTAAGCACTAGTCGCGAAATAGCACAGGGTTGTGTTCTGCCTAGTGAGCGCTCAGACGCTCAAGGATAAGGCGCTTAGCACAGATTTAATCAGAATTGTTATTTTGATGATTTGAGATCCCTAATTGTTAGAATCCTTGGCTAATGCCTTTTTAAGAGTGTTGAGGCACTAGAGAGGGTATTTCTAAGAGAGAAAGACCAAGTGGTATACAAGGGAAAGTAAAGTGACTTTGTGCATCCATTGCCTATGGATTGACATAAGTTATGAATAATATACCACTAGAGGAAATTCGGTAAGGGAATAATCCTTTGTTTTGTGTGTTATATGTATGAACCTTTGGGCATTCAAGAGTTATGGTTTGCTTTAGGTAAACATCTAGCATCTTAGGCCACTATTATTGTATATGTGTATCACTTGAGAGTAATAAGTGATGATGTGATGTTTAGATGTATGTACAAAGGATTGTCTAGTAATATTGATCGTTTTGAGCATCCTTTGATGTTGTGCACCATCATTAAGGCCAAGGGAGATAAGTGAGGAGTCTAGAAGGTTATTTTTAAACAAGGATTCAACCCAAACTTCTCGATAGTGCTAGGTGATCTGTCGATTATTTCTACATCTTAAGTGTCTTATGTTTGATCTAATTGGACTCCATATGTGCTTAATTGTTAACATTTAGCTAAGTTTCTAGATATAAATCTTAATCAGAACCTTATTGTGAAATAGTGCTTAAGTGTGATTATAAGCACTCATAATTAAATTGTGCCTTTCAAGAGATCTTTGAGTGATGGAGTCCATTAGCATCAAACCAAGCATGCTATCTACTTGATGAGAAAGCTAAAGACTCAAGGAGATCAACATCACCTCCAGAAGCAAGGAGAGAAGATCATATGTGAAGAATCAAGGATGAACATGAAGAAATCAACTAACATGGCCAGTGTCCTAAGACATAGGGGGCTCGTGTCCTTCTTTGGCACCTCAATTGGACTCAGTTCTGAGTGTAACTGATAGCCCATGTCCCAAGAAATGGAGGGGTTATGTACCTCTCTTCCTGCTCATTCCCACGAGAATCATGTTAACAGACCAAGACACGGGGGGGTTGTGTCATCAGACACAGCCCGTGTCTACGATTCAGAAATTAATTTGAAATCTGAATGATGAGCTATGGGCCTAAAGCTATAAATAGGATTGTTTAGGGTTCCAAAAGGGGCAGTCTGGGATAGAAGCCTCCAAGCAACTGAGGAGAACTCAAAGAAGATGAGAGAGGGAGATTCGATCAAAGATTGGAGATTCGGGTTCGAGCCGTCGGAGATCAATAAACCTCGATCATTAGAAACTAGTTTGATCTTCAATTTTCTTTCACACTTGTATTCTTGACAATGGTTATATTTCATTTTTCTTTTGATTTTCAATTCACCATGCATGGCTAAGTTTCTTGTTTGGTTAAGGGAGGATGAAACCTTAGTTTTGATTTTGTGAATCCTACATACTTTTTTATTTCAAAACAGTTGCATTTTTATTAATATGTTTCTGATCTTAACTTTAGTATAAAGGTCTTTATACTCTTTGCCATCTTCAAAAGTGGTAAAACTAGGATTGTTGTGCACTGTTGCGGTGGTAAGACTAGTGAGACATATGATCTAAGCAATTCAATCCCGGTGTGTGTTTGGACCTTAGTGTGATTAGTTTTCTAAATCTTAATGCAATCATTAGGTAGACATAAGAGCGGTTACTTTATAGCTAACCAGTGATTAGGGCTTAATTTGAGCAATTTCTAAATTAACCAAAACCTAAGGAAAACAGAATTATTCTCACAATCGTATCAAGACATAATTGATTATGTTGGGATAAAGGATATATAGGTTAGCACTTTCATATAAATCTATTGGTGGATTCCATCTCTTAACCAATATCTTTAAATTAGTAATTTAACTCGTGTTTACTATTGTTGCTTTAGATTTAATTTCTATTCTTAGTTTTAACAATCAAAATCCCTTTTTTTCTATTTATTGTTCTTTGGAGTTTAATTTAGGAATTGGTTTATAGTGTTAATCGGATTAGTTCTCTGTGGATCGACCCTTACTAACTACAACTAGTTGTAAGGTTTTTATATTTTTTGTGGTACTTGCCAACTGATTTTGATCTTAATTTTATTCACAACCCAGCAGTCACACCAAATTTTGGCGCTATTACTGGGGAACTAATTTTCCAATTGCGCTATTAAATTGTTTGTTATTTTTCACTCTATTTTTGTTTCTATTTTTAATACTTTAATCAATTCTTTCTGACTATTTTGCAAGTGTTTATGTCCATTAAAGGATTGGATGAGAAAGTAAGGGATTTGAGGCACTACATTTATTAAGTCAATTCACATCCTTAATTTCTCTTCCATCCATCTAATTTCTAATTCACACCTGCCGACATTGAAGCTGCCCGCCATATAGATCTATCAAGTTCTAAGACATCTGAAGAGGAGGCGATCGCAGAAAATACTCTAAAGGCGTTGGGTGCTCCAAACTTGGACCAACAACCTCTGTGCATAGAGATTCTTGAAAATGAGGAGGCATTTGAGTTGAAGTTTGGCTTAATCCATCTTTTGCCATCTTTCAATGAATTAGCCGGGGAGGATCCCAACAAGCATTTGAAGGAGATCCACATGGTGTGTTCTAACATAAAGCCCATGGGAATTCCAGTAGAATAAGTCAAGATGAGAGCTTCTTTATTCTCACTGAAAGATTCTAAAAAGGAGTGGCTATACAATTTACCACCTGGATCCATCCAATCATGCTAGGACATGGCTTGAGCTTTCCTGGATAGATACTTCCCTACCTCAAAGGCTGCAACTGTGGCGTCCCGGGGCAGATGAGGGCAGGGAGTGATCGTTGGTGCAATGAAGCACGGACAAGGAGCGGCTCCTGGCAGGCTTCTAGGCGGAGGGTCTGCATGAATGAACTGAATACGCACCGGAATGAGAGGGATTCAGAGACTGTGCAGGTATGGGACCGCATAGTTGAGGATGGCTTAAAGGAATTGATTTGGCGTAACCATATCAACAAGTTACAATTTCTTTTCGGGAGCCTAGAACATAAGAACTCCATGGTTAAGCGTGTTTGACCTAGAGCAATTGTGGGATGGGTGACCTCCTGGGAAGTTTCCTAGGATGCGTGTGAGTGAGGACAAAGCACGCTGAAAAGACTCGTGTTGGTTTGTGGAGACACTCATCAATCCTGCAGGCAGTCCCAAGTCATTACAGCAACCATCAAAAAAGAAATTTGTGGCATCCAACAAAGGCATGGGGAGTCACTTCATGACTACTGGGACATGTTTTAAGAGATTATGTGCTAGTTGCCCTCAACATCAAATCAGTGAACAACTTTTGATTCAGTATTTCTATGAAGGTTTTCTAGTGATGGACTGTAACATGATTGATGCTGCTACTGGAGGAGCTTTAGTTGATAAGACTCCTCAAGAGGCTAGGAACTTGATATCAAGAATGGCTACAAACACTTAACAATTTTTCATCAAGAATGACACCAAAGTGAGAGCGGTTAAAGAGGTAGAAACGACCAGTTTGCAGTAACAAATAACCCAGTTGACTACTATGGTTTAGCGGCTGATGGATAATTGTAAAGCACCGGTAAATGCTTGTGGGATTTGTTGCTCTTCTGGACATCCCACCGGTTTCGATTGCGCTATTAAATTGTTTATTATTTTTCACTCTATTTTTGTTTCTATTTTTAATACTTTAATCAATTCTTTCTGACTGTTTTGCAGGTGTTTATGTCCATTGAAGGATTGGATGAGAAAGTGAGGAATTTGAGGCACTAAATTGATTAAGTCAACTCACATCCTCAATTTTTCTTCCATCCATCAAATTTTCAATTCACACCTGCTGACATTGAAACTGCCCGCCATATAGATCTATCAAGTTCCAAGACATCTGAAGAGGAGGCAATGGTAGAAAATACTCTAAAGGCGTTAGGTGCTCCAAACTTGGACCAACAACCTTTGTGCATAGAGATTCTTGAAAATAAGGAGGCATTTGAGTTGAAGTCCAGCTTAATCCATCTTGGCCATCTTTCAATGAATTAGCTGGGGAGGATCCTAGCAAGCATTTGAAGGAGATCCACGTGGTGTGTTCTAACATGAAGCCCATTGGAATTCCAGTAGAATAAGTCAATATGAGAGCTTTTCCATTCTCACAAAAAGATTCTGCAAATGAGTGGCTATACTATTTACCACCCGGATCCATCCAATCATGGCAGGACATGGCTCGAGCTTTCCTGGACAGATACTTCCCTGCCTCAAAGGCTGCAACCATCAAAAAAGAATTTTGTGGCATCCAACAAAGGCATGGGGAGTCACTTCATGACTATTGGGAGATGTTTTAAGAGATTATGTGCTAGCTGCCCTCAACATCAAATCAGTGAACAACTTCTAATTCAGTATTTCTATGAAGGTTTGCTAGTGATGGACCGTAACATGATTGATGCTGCTAGTGGAGGAGCTTTGGTTGATAAGACTCCTCAAGAGGCTAGGAACTTGATATCAAGAATGGCTACAAACACTTAACAGTTTTTATCAAGAATGACACCAGAGTGAGAGCGGTTAAAGAGGCAGAAACAGCTAGTTTGCAGCAACAAATAGCCCAGTTGACTACCATGGTTCAGCGGCTGATGGATAATGGTAAAGCCCTGGTAAGTGCTTGTGGGATTTGTTGCTCTTCTGGATATCCCACTGGTTTCGATTGCGCTATTAAATTGTTTGTTATTTTTTACTCTATTTTTATTTCTGTTTTTAATACTTTAATCAATTCTTTCTGACTATTTTGCAGGTGTTTATGTCCATTGAGGGATTGGATGAGAAAGTGAGGGATTTGAGGCCCTAAATTGATTAAGTCAACTCACATCCTCAATTTGTCTTCCATCTATCTCATTTCCAATTCACACTTACCAACATTGAAGCTGCCCGCCATATAGATCTATCAAGTTCTAAGACATTTGAAGAGGAGACGATGACAGAAAACACTCTAAAGGCATTGGGTGCTCTAAATGTGGATCAACAACCTCTGTGCATAGAGATTCTTGAAAATGAGGAGGCATTTAAGTTGAAGTTCGGCTTAATCCATCTTTTGCCATCTTTCAATGAATTAGCCGGGGAGGATCCCAACCATCATTTGAAGAAGATCCATGTGGTGTGTTCTAACATGAAGCCCATGGGAATTCCAGTACAATAAGTTAAGATGAGAGCTTTTCCATTCTCACTGAAAGATTCTACAAAGGAGTGGCTATACTATTTACCACCCAGATCCATCCAATCATGGTAGGACATGGCTCGAGCTTTCCTGAATAGATACTTCCATGCCTCAAAGGCTGCAACCATCAGAAAAGAAATTTGTGGCATCCAACAAAGGCATGGGGAGTCACTTCATGACTACTAGAAGATGTTTTAAGAGATTATGTGCTAGCTTTCCTCAACATCAAATCAGTGAACAACTTCTGATTCAGTATTTCTATGAAGGTTTGCTAGTGATGGACTGTAACATGATTGATGCTGCTAGTGGAGGAGCTTTGGTTGATAAGAATCCTCAAGAAGCTAAGAACTTGATATCAAGAATGGCTACAAAAATTTAACAATTTTTCATCAAGAATGACAACAGAGTTAGAGCGGTTAAAGAGGTAGAAACGGCCAGTTTGCAGCAACAAATAGCCTAGTTGACTACTATGGCTCAGTAGCTGATGGATAATGGTAAAGCACTAGTAAATGCTTATGAGATTTATTGCTCTTCTGGACATCCCACTGATATGTGTCCCACTTTACAAGAGGACACAATTGAGGAGGTAACGGTTATAGGGGGATATTTTGGACCTTCTAAAAATTACAACCTCTATTCCAATACATATAATCTGGGGTGGAGGGATCATCCTAACTTGAGCTATGGAAAGTAGCCCCATAATCAACCTCCAGCCTATGGACCTCTAGGATTTCAACAAAGGCAAGCACCTTTCCCACAAAGAAAACAACAAGCTCTAGCTCCTAGGCAATCTAAGCCCTCACTGGAGGAGTTAATAAGGCAAATAACCACTAGTAACATTCAATTTCAACAGCAGCAAAAGGCCACTATGCAAAGCTTCCAACAAGAAACAAGGAACACTATTAGTAACTTGTAGAACCAAGTAGGGTAGTTAGTCGTTGACCTCAACAAGGTTTAGAGCCAACTTTTTGGGAGACTTCCTTCACAACTGGAAGTGAATCTGAGGAAAAATGCTAGTGTTGTCACATGGTGAAGTGGGAAGGTGTTAGATGAACCTACATCTTCTCCACAAGTTACTAAAGAAAAAGATCAAGAGCCTAAGGAGGTAAATGAGGAGGGACAAAACTCTAAGATCCCTAAGGTAAGTATTCCTAAACCTCTTCCTAAGTATATCACTAAGGCCCCATTCCCTAATATGTTGGTTAAGAATAAGAAAGATGAAGTAGATAAAGAGATCTTAGAGACTTTTAAGAGAGTAGAAGTTAACATTCCTTTGTTAGATGCCATTAAGCAAGTGCGTAGGTATGCTAAGTTCTTAAAAGAATTGTGCACTAACAAAAGAAAGTTAAAAGGTAATGAGAAGGTTCAAGTGTGAGAGAATGTATTGGCTGTAATTAAAAAGAAACTCCCAACTAAGTGTAAGGACCCTGACACATTCACCATACCATGCACTATAGGTAACACAAGATTTGAGAGGGCTATGCTAGATTTAGGTGCATCCATAAATGTCATGCCTTACTCCATTTATGCATCTTTATATCTAGGTCCTTTAGAGCTAACTGGTGTTATTATTCAACTAGCAGATAAATCTAACACATACCCAAAGGGGGTTGTTGAGGATGTGTCAGTATAGGTGAATGAACTAGTATTTCTGGCAGACTTCTATGTGCTAAACATGGAGGAGGATAAATCCCCCAACTCAGCTCTAATTTTGTTGGGGAGACCATTCTTAAAGATTGCCTGAACAAAAATTGATATGCACTCAGGGACGTTGACCATGGAATTTGATGGGGAGATGATCAGATTCAACATTTTTGAGGTTATAAGATACCTGAGTGATGTGCACTTTACTTGTTTGATTGACTCCTTTGATGCTTTTGACTCTTTAATTTCTATAGCTTTTGAGTCTAATCATTTTGATGCTCTTGATACAATATTGACTTATAACTTGGATTTTGAAGAAGAGAAGAGAGATGATAAAAGAAAGCCATGGAGTGAAGACATTGATGATGTAGTAGCAGCCTTGCATGAGCTCTCTTCTACTTCAGAAGGACATGAGGTTTCTTATGTTGAGCTGCTAGTTACTAATGATGCACCTAAACCTTCTATTGTGCAGGTTCCAGAGTTAGAATTGAAGGAATTGCCTGATCATCTCAAATATATATTCTTGGGAGAGAAGGAAACACTCCCAGTGATAATTGCCAAGTCACTCACCCAAGAACAAGAGGAGAAATTGGTGTCTGTATTAAAGGAGTACAAGACAGCCATTGGTTAGACTATAGCAGACATCAAGGGAATTAGCCCCTCCATTTGCATGCACAGAATCTTAATGGAGGAAGGGGCTAAGCTAGTGAGAGATCCTCAAAGGAGGTTGAATCCTCCTATGATGGAGGTTGTGAAGAAGGAGATACTGAAGCTCCTAAGCGTGGGAGTGATATACCCCATTTTTGACAACAAGTGGGTAAGCTCGGTCTAGGTAGTACCAAAGAAATCAGGAATCACTGTGGTAAGAAATGTTGAAAATGAGCTTATTCCCGCTAGGCTACAAATAGGATGGTGTGTTTGTATAGTCAGTATAGATTATAGAAAATTAAATGCTGCCACTAGAAAGGACCACTTTCCCTTGCCCTTTATTAATCAGATGTTGGAGAGATTAGTTTGTCATACGCACAACTATTTTCTAGATGGATTTTCAGGATATAACCAGATTGCTATTGTTCTAGAAGATCAGGACAAGACCACTTTCACTTGTCCCTTTGGTACTTTTGCATATAAGCGAATGCCTTTTGGATTTTGCAATGTGTAACATCCTAATACTAGAACTAATGACGTATCCAAAATTACGTATTAGTATCTAGAATTAAGTATGTCATGTATGAATATCCAAAATTTCAAAGAAATAGTTTGAAAAAATATAAAAAATATAAGCCCTTCACGGAAGCTTAAATTATGTATAATATGAAATGAATAATATACAAAGTATAAATCATTGTACTTAACATGTATATATCATTTATTTACAAAATCTAAGTCAATCTAACTATAATATCTCCTCAAGCATAAGCTCCGTTCAGCTTCATCCTGCTTGTCAACTGTGGATCCTTCCAAGAATTATCATGGAAATTATAGATGTAGGTGGGTCAGTAGTTTATAAAAATTATGTTATCAAAATAATTCCAGCTATTTCAGGAAAAAATCATTTCAAATCATTTTTGCATAATCCGTAGGAAGGTGGCTAAAGCCAAATCAGGTCCCTCCTCTTCCCGAAATAGAGGTTCAATTAATTATGAAAATCATTTATAATCATCATGATCACATCATAAATCGTATCTTTAAAATCTCATATCATTCAGTCACAACTCATGTTATCTGAATTCGTATTCTCAAATCATCAAAATATCATTGAAATTCTTGTCTTGAGAATCATTAAGCACATGATAAAAATCTAATGTTTCAAATCCGTCATATCCAAAGTCATTAAGACTCAAATCAGTAAATCAGAAATCATATCATCAAATCTCATATATTTTC
The DNA here is from genome assembly GCA_029884595.1 of Ormosia semicastrata. Lineage (NCBI taxonomy): Eukaryota > Viridiplantae > Streptophyta > Magnoliopsida > Fabales > Fabaceae > Ormosia > Ormosia semicastrata. The sequence continues at coordinate 65,307,816 of JAQQTO010000060.1, forward strand.
CCTTCTCAAGAAATATTAATACAATCTCAAGAAATCTCATATCTCAAATGAGAATTCAAATCATCAAATCTCGAGTTATCAAATCATACACCATTTATCAAATCTCAATGAAATCTCTTTTTTCAAGATTCATATATCAAATCATCAGGATTTCATCCATCAAATCATAATTTAATTTATCAAGTCTCTTATTCTCAAATTCTCAGGACATATGTGTTATCAATCAAATCAAAGGTAATGGTCTATCACACTACCATGGAAGTAGTCTATTTTTTTGAGTTAATGCACATCAACACAGTTGTAGCGGTCTATCACGCTATACAGAACTACTCCGAGTAACCTATTTGTAGCGGTCTGTCATGCTACAAAGCCACAACACAGAGGGAATGTCCATCCTCTATAGAGTTATGAGTAGAGAGGGAATTGTCTGTCCTTAACTACTTTGATAAAGAGGATATCATCTGTCCTAAAACTATCTCTAGCCTAGGAATGCCTCAAATGTAGAGAGGAGAAATTCATCCTCAACTACACATTGACCCTGGAGGACTTAGGTAAAGAGGGAGGAATATCCGTCCTCAACCTCAATACTCAGGTGGTAAGGAGATATCCATCATTAACCACCATTTCCAAGTCAACTTCTAGGTACAAGGATATCCTAGGTAATGAGTTACTCAATCAATCAAACATTCTCAAATCAATCTCATCATCAAGTATGAAATAAATCTCAAATCAGTCTCATATCATGCATAAATCATTTCTCAAGTCACTCTCATTATCATTATCATGCATGAAATAAATCTCAAATCAATCTCATATCACAATATCATCCATAAATATCAAATCAATTATGCATCAAGATCATCATATCATATTCTTAAGACATTCATCTCATAGTCCAATTATTCATAAGATGAAGTGTTCTTAGGGTCCCATCCTCTTGCCTCAAGCTTAGATTCTTGTTTCCAGGCAAGATAATAGATTAGGACAAGGTTCTAACCTATTATCTTTGGCTAATCAATTCAGATTTTATGTCACATAACCAGTTATCATCACTGAATAACCGGTTATGGACATTTCTTTACGTTTCTGTTTTAAAACAATAACTGGTTAGGCCATGGCTCTAACCAATTCTTGCAAAACATAACTCTATTATGCTACAATAATCGGTTATGCCAAGCTCATAAATAGTTATTCACATATAGGGAGGCTCTGTCATGGGCCAATAATTGGTTATGGCTTGCCCATAATCGGTTATTGGTGGATTCCTGGATATGAAAACAGGGCACAAGAGAGGGAAACCCTAATATCCAACCATTCTCATATCAAACCAAATCAAATTTCATTCATCATGGAACCAAAACATCATAGAGCAATTTAACAATCATGGGTAAATCTTAATCCACTAGTTTTCATATTTTTCAAAGCTCAGTATCTTCATCATTTCAAGTTCAAAATCATTTCTTGTAGAAATCATGGTTCCAAATCCATCAATCAAGCAAACTTTCTTTCAAATAAATAAAAAAACAAATTTTATCTATGAAAGTTTGAGAAAACACCTCCTACCTTGGTTTCCATGGCTCCTTGATCTTGTTTCCTTACATTTCCTCTCTTGATCTTCCTTCTTCTCCATTTCCCTCTGTTTCATGCCCTCCCTTTCCTCTTTTCTCTATTTTGTCTCGATCTTTCTTTCCCTTCTCATCTCTTATTTCTTTCTTTTTCATCTTTTCTTTCTTTTGTCTTTCTTTTATCAACTCAGCCGAGTGTGAGGGAGAGAAAATGAGAGACAAAAATATCTCAAAGAAGTAATGATGAGGGTGTAGGACTTGGGGAAGGAAAATAAAAGGGAAAAGTGAAATCTAGTAGATAAATTTTTATTTGTTAAGGACACTTTGGTTCCTCAGAAGTGAATTTTCCAACCTTCATAGGTATTGGGAAATATTCTAGGATTTGATGTGCTTCCCAATTTTATTTTTACACAAACATCTATATACACCTTTATTAGACACTAAGCTTCACTATTCATCCCTGGGTTAAATTAAACCTTATGGAATTGAATCTAGAAGCTTCCAAGTGTCCATCTCCATATGTTTCTACTCTTAAATTAATCTTCATCCTATATTTTACATTTACTCATATCCCTAAGGGTTTCTGATTTGTTTATCTGATTGGTTCGATCTTTAAACATTATCTCACTATCATTAAAATGCCAAACTAACTTATTTGATCTTCCAAAATTCCATATAATTCATTCCAATCCTTCAATGACTTAGAAATAAATTTACCATATTTATTCCCATCCATTTAGCTATTTAAGCTAAGTTCTGAAATATTTTGAGTTGTTTCTCATATTCAGTGTTATAAATTTATGCTCTATTCGTTCTAAGCAATTTCTGAAATCATCAGGTAACTTATACTAGAATTATTGAGCTACTATAACCCTGATTAATATCATTAGGTTAGAGAGGATGTTACATAATGCTCCAGGAACCTTTCAGAGATGTATGGTGAGTATATTTTTTGATTATATAGAGAACATTATAGAGGTCTTCATGGATGATTTTAGTGTATATGGGAATGAATTTGAGAATTGTTTAGAGCATTTGAAATTGGTATTAAAAAGATGCATTGACATTAACCTTGTGCTGAATTGGGAAAAATGTCACTTCATGGTAGAAGATGGTATAGTGTTAGGTCATGTGGTCTCTACTAGGGGAATTGAGGTTAATAGAGATAAGGTAGAGCTTGTGCGTTCCTTACCCCCGCTCACTAGTGTGCGAAAAATTTGTTCTTTTCTTGGTCATGCAGGTTTTTATCGGATATTCATCAAGGATTTCTCCAAGATATCATTGCCTCTTTGCACACTACTTCAAAAGGATGTTCCATTCCATTTTGATGAGAAGTGTATGGAGGCTTTCACTAAACTCAAGGAGTTGATGACTATGGTGCCCATTATTAGGTCACTAAATTGGGAGCTACCGTTCGAGTTAATGTGTGATGCTAGTGACTTCGCGGTAAGGGCTGTCCTAGGATAGCGAGTTGATAGGGTGCCTTATGCTATCTACTATGCATCAAGGACCCTAAGTGATGCTCAACTCAATTACTCTACAATTGAAAAAGAGCTTCTAGTTGTGGTTTTTGCTTTAGAAAAGTTTAGATCATATCTAATTGGTTCTAAAATAATTATTTTTTCTAATCATACAGCCTTGAAGTACCTACTTGTGAAGAAGGATGCGAAGTCTAGATTGCTCTGATAGATTCTACAGCTCCAAGAGTTTGATTTGGAGATTAAAGACAAAAAAGGGAGCAAAAACTTAGTAGCAGACCATTTGAGTAGGTTGGTGACTGAGGAGGAGGAAATGCCTATCAAAGAGAGTTTTCTGGATGAGCATCTAATGGTCATCAAGACTACAATTCCTTGGTATGCTGATATTGCTAACTACTTAGCCACCAAGGACTTTTCGGAGGGCTTGAACAAGGCACAAAAGGATAAACTGAGGATATATTGCAAATATTATATCTGGGATGATCCTTACCTCTGGAAGCATTGTGCAGATCAAGTGATTAGGAAGTGTATTCCATACTCAGAAACTCACTCTATACTCTCTTTTTGTCACACCTATGCATGGTGAGGGCATTTTTGTAATTAGCTATTAGACAATGAATACTTGTTTTGATGATAACAAACATGAAGATGATGACAAGATCAAGCTAGAGACTAAGTCCAAAGGAAGATTAAATGGTATAGCTTATGGGACTTAGGGTCTTTATATAAGAAGCCTTCTGGATATCTCAAATATGTTTTCAAATCTTTGCAAATGGTTTTCACATACTTAAATACCCAACAAACAAGTTTTGAAAAGCTAGTTATTGCGGTAATTCAAATCTATGAAAAAATAGCTAAGTTTGAGTTTTGAAAAACTGACCTTTAGTTACTCTTTTAATCATAACTTTCAAAATACTTTGAGTTTTGTTCTAAAAATTATTTCATTTGACAATAGACTCAAAGATTTTTTCAATAGTTCATTTACTTTAAACAAATAAGAAATGAAAAAGTTATGACTATTTAAAATCAATTTTCAAAATTAGAGTGGTTTATTCAAATAAGTAAGTATTTAATCAAATAAAACACCCCAGAAAACATTCCAGAATGTGGTTTTGAAGAGTTATTCGAATAACACATAGGTTATTCGAATAAACACGGCCAGAAACACATAATTGATATTTTCTATGCATTTAATGTGATATTAAATGATACCCAATGACTCTTTTTCTTAGAACCCTATAAATACATGTTTTTGGGTCATCTTTTAACAACATCCAACTATTTGAAACAATTCTTTCTTACTTTAATTTGTGATTCATATTTTACCAAATTTTTATGCTCTTTTTCGCCAAAATTTGAGATATCCTTAGAGAGCTTCATAAAGCTTCAAATTGTATCATTTACTCTTGTGAGAGTTTCTCTTTTTTATATACACTCTGATTTGTTGTAAAAAGGGTGAGGCATCCCTGAAAGAAATTGTAAGGGTGAGGTATCCCTAATAGTTGAGGCTCAAGCACAAAAGGTGAGGTATCCCAAGGTGTGGTGAGTGCTCTATTGTGTAAAGGTTTCAAGCACAAGTTCAAGCTTGAAGTGATAGTAGAAAATCTCGGGTGATTTACTTGAGGACTGGATGTATGCCACAAGTGGTTGGTGGCTGAACCAGGATAAATTCTGTGTTTGTTTTTCTTAACTCAAACTCTTTTATTTCTTGGATTTTAATTATATATACTTGAGTTGAATTTGATATCTAATTTATTTTCTTAATTTATCCCATAACCTAAGTTATTTTTGACTAATCTACAATAGTTAGACTTATTTCACTACATGTGTTTATTGAATTCATCAAAATGCATAATTTCTCAAAGTTATTTTAAAAATTTATAATCACCTAATTCACCCCGCTCTTGGGTGATGGTTGCCATGATTAACAATTTTGGCATGAAGAGGATAGCCAACAAGGTGCTTGACAATGGTTTCTACTAGCCTACAATTTTCAAGGATGCTTACAAGTTTTGTAAGTCTTGTGACCGCTGTCAAAGGACAGGTAATATTGATCCTAGAATTCAAATGCCTCAAACTCCGATAATTTTTGTGGAAGTTTTTGATGTTTGGGGCATTGACTTTATGGGACCATTCCCCCCTTCATTTTGTTTTTCATACATTCTCCTAGTTGTTGATTATGTATCAAAATGAGTGGAAGCAAAAGCTACCAAATCTGATAACTCAAAAATTATTGTGGATTTTGTGAATTCTCATATTTTCTATAGGTTTGAAACTCCAAGGGCCTTAATTAGTGATCAAGGGACATATTTTTACAGTAAAACATTTGAGGCTCTTTTGAAAAGATATGGTGTGGTGTATAGGACTTCGACTCCTTACCATCCACAAACAAATGGGTAGACCAAAGTGTCCAACCAAGAAATCAAGTCCATCCTTGAAAAGACAATGAATCCAACGCATAAGAATTGGAGTACCAGACTTAATGATGCATTATGGGCTTATAGGACTACATATAAGACCCCGATTTGCATGTCACCACTCCGGTTGGTATATGGGAAGCCTTGTCATTTGCCCGTGGAGTTGGAGCATAAATCTTATTCGGCTATCAAGCAATTCAACTTGGATTTGGAAGGTGCTGGAAAGCAAAGGAAGCTCCAATTACAAGAGTTGGAAGAATTAAGGAATGAGGCTTATAAGAGTGCCCTTACTTATAAGGCAAAAACTAAGGCCTTCTATGATCAACTGATTTCCAGGAAAAGCTTCAAATAAAGATAAAGAGTGCTACTATACCAATCCAGACTTAAAATGTTTTCAGGTAAATTACGTTCAAAATGGATTGAACCATTTGTGGTGACTCATGTTTTTCCTTCTCGTGCAGTGGAGATCATGAATGAGGCATCTAGAAAAACTTTCAAGGTTAATGTACATCACCTCAAGCCTTACCATGAGCTTCCAAATAGTGAAGAAGTGGAGGAGATGACCTTACTCTATCCACATTATGAAGAACATTAAGGAGTGGCACAATGTCGGGCTGAGGACAATAAACCAAGCACTTAATGGGAGGCAACGCATCACCAAGAAAACTAGATTTGCTTTCTTTGTCCCTTTTATTTTATGTTTCTTTATTGCTTTCTTGATTAGTTTCTTAGGTTAAGTAGATCTTGGTATGTTTCTTGAATGATTACCCAGGAATCCTTTGAAATCGTTGTGTTTTGTAATACTAGAATTATGATTGAATGCGTGATTTATTTATTTGATGAGTGTTTGAGGTCATGATAAGAGTTTTAGGTGGATGAGAACCCTTAGGAATTAGTAATTTAGTAGGGAATTAGTGTGGTTTACAAAGTTGCCAAGTCAGCGGATAACATGGCGTGTGTGTTTCAAGACACACCCTATGTCTCCAACAAGGTGAAACCCCAATTGCTCATAGAGCCATACATGAGGGAGGCTATGTAATGAGACACGACCTGTGTCTTCGAATGAGGGAGCCCCAACTTGTTCACAGAGCCATATATGGGGGAGGCCATGTCTCCGTGTCTTCGAATGAGGGAGCCCTAACTTGTTCACAGAGCCTTACATGGGGGGGTGTCGTAAGACACAACCCGTGTCTTCAAACCCTGAAGCTACACTTGTTCACAGAGCCTTACACGGGGGTGCCTGTGTCACAAGACACGGCCCATGTTCATGTGACAGATTCATTTAAACCTTAACTTAGGGTTTCTAGGCTTCTTTCAACCCTAAACTTTTTCTCTTTTTTACATTGTCCTTCACTTCCACCATATCTTTTCTCTAATTTCTTCCATTCAAGCACCAATAGAGATCATGTTTCCTCCTTCCATCCATTCCCAAGCACCAAACACTCCCCCTTTCATCCTAATCCACCCCCAAAAGCCCCTAAATTCTCTCCTTACATCTTGTCTTTGCTTCTCACCTCTATTTCCTTTGATTTCATCTTCTATGGCTCCAAAGAAGTGAATGAAGACTACGGCAGTGACTTCATGCTCTATTTACTCCAACTGTGAATTATCTAGGCAAGCAAGGGCACCTCCCTCACCTCTACCTGTAGAGCCACCCCGACAGGTACATGTGCATCCTTTAAATAGGAAGGAGATAGTACCTACTCGATATCCAGATGAGGATACATTAAGGGCTATTGATTTACATGAAGAGGTCTTTGAGTTATTGCGTAGAATAAGATAGGTTGAGTTTTCCAACATGCGTAGGCCTACCTATACTAATTTGACTAGAGAGTTTCTTTCTACTTTTGCTTGCTAACTGTACCCCCTAAGTGATCAAACTAGTTGGCTAGGGGAGATAACTTTTAAATTCATTAATTTAGCACCATATTTGGCTTTCTTATAGGGCACAATCGTATTCTATCTGATTCCCATCTAGAGCATGCTTGGCATGAGTTGACTGTTGCCAATCCTGGCAGTTATGAACCCAAATCTTCTAAGGCTTCCAAGCTCTGATCCCCTGCCTTCAGATATATACAAAAGTGGTTAGTAAATATAATTTGTGCGAGGGGGAAAGCCAGGGCCTTCTTAGTAGGACCAACTTGTTTTTCATAAACTGCATGGTACATGGGGAAAAAGTGAATGGGGGTTATTGGCTTTATAATCAATTCAAGTATATAGGGTCCCCTAGAGCTGGACAGATATTATTTGGAGGTTACATCACTGCCATCACAAAACAATGTGGAGTTGATCTAGACTCGATTGCTGGATGAGGAACTTGTAAAGGGCCTTAGTGCTATTGATGGGCCTATTTTGGTAGCCATGGGCATGTGCGTGAACCAGAATGGTGCCCTTCGCTTGGTTAGTGACGATGGTAATGTCCTACCTACGAGAGCTCCGATACCCGAGCCGCAGGAGCATGTTGCAGCATCAGTGCCTCTGGTGTATGTTCCTCATTTTTTTTACAAATACAAAGCGATCCACTGGAGCCACTTCATATGATGAGGTCGTGGCCCGTATTGATAGACTGGAGTTGGATCATGCCACCCGATTTCAGTAATTGGAGGATTTCACTACCTAGCGGATGGATACCATAGATGGCAAGCTGGATGCTTTGCTTCAGAGGCCATTTTATCCCCTACCCCCATCTTGATTTATTACCCTTGCTATTTTGGATTCTGTTTTGGATCTGATTATTGATATTTTGGCATTGTAATTAGATCTTATTTTGGGATATACATGATGACTACTGATTTTGGATTCAATTTCCTTCTTGATGTCTTTGCCTATGTATTATTGGTTTACTTGAGTTTAATTTCTCTGATGTGTGTATGCCTTGACAATAGGGATAATGTCGACTTTAAGTGTGGGGGGTAATAATCTTAGTTGAATTTATAGTGCATGTCTCTCCAATGAGTTTTAGAGTGATTTCAGTGGTGAGCAAAAGATCCATAAAAAAAAATCTGATAAGTTTTTAGGCTTGAAGGAGTAGACTTTGTTGCTTTAAAATCTATCAAGTAAGGTTTTGAAAATTTGAATGGTTAATTCAAATGTGATAGATTGAGACCTAGTGAGATTTTGAGCTTTAGTGTGTATGGCTACTATTATGCCATCTTTGTTCTTTGTTGTGTGATTTCACTTATGACTACGTGTTCTTCAGAACTTGTCTTGACTCTTTTTAAGCTACAAATGACCACTGCACACATTTGATATGATAAAGGCATTTCTTTCAAATAGCTACTGGCCAAATAGTCATCCTTGCATTTTTATCCATTGTTTACCCCTTTGAGCCTAATTGACCTTTTCTTCCTTTCCTTTTATCATAGCTCAATACAAGCCTAAAAGCAAAAAACCATTACGCTACCCTACCTTAGGGAGTAGAAGAGCTTGGTAATTGTGTTGGGAATTGGTTTTGAATAAGTATGGGGAGATTTAATAATGTTTTTTGCCTAGGTATATGTGCATATGAATAAATATTGGTAAAATATTAAGATGTTTGGATGTGATGCAAGGTATTTAAAAAAGAAGAAAAAGAAGCTCAAAAGTGAAAAAGAAAGAAATGAAGAAGAAAGGGAAGTTTGATTGTTGTATGGAGAAAGACAAGAAAAGGTTAAAGATACAAAAGGAGAATTGAGGTTGAAAAGTGCTGGGGTAATTTTTATTGTAATGATTGAATATTTTCCCTTTTGCTCTTCTATTTCCTATGGTCTAATTTTGCTCATCTTTAATATATCCTACCTTAACCTGGACCCCATTACAACCAAATTAAAGACCTTTTGATCTTTGTGTGCATGTGGCCTAGGTAGTAGTGAAGTAGAGGCTTGCCAAGCTTATGGTAGGGCATGTTTTCATGAGTGGATTGAGAGTAAACACAAGCTCAAAACACTTAAGTGAAAGAGTATACCTATGAGGATCTATCATTTTGATTTAATCCTAATATTTGATTGACTTTACTTGCTAGTTTGGATTGTCAAGGAAAGAAATTCATGATTACTTAGATTCCTTAAAAAGACTAAGGTATGTAGGTCTCTGCTCATTGCTATGCACTTTCATTGCTTGTTGGGAAACATGTGTTTAATTGTATATTTTTGCCCATAAATGCAAAAAGTTAAGTGTAAGGGTATTTGATCTATCGATTATTTCTACATCTTGTGTGTCTTATGTTTGATCTTATTGGACTCCATATGTGCTTAATTGTTAACACTGAGCTAAGTTTCTATATATGAAGCTTAATCGGAACCTTATTATGAAACTATGCTTAAGTGTGATTATAAGCACTCATAATTGAATTGTGCCTTTCAGGAGATGTTTGAGTGATTGAGTCCATTAGCATCAAACCAAGCTTGCTATCTACTTGAGGAGAAAGCTAAAGACCTAAGGAGATCAACATCACCTCCAGAAGCAAGGAGAGAAGAATCACGGATGAACATAAAGAAATCAACTAACACGGCCCGTGTCCTAAGACATAGGGGGGTCGTGTCCTTCTCTGGCACCTCAATTAGACTCAGTTCTAAATGTGGCCGAAGACACGGACCGTGTCCCAAGACATGGGGGTGTACCTCTCTACCTGCTCATTCCCACGAGACTCATGTTAACAGACCAAGACACCGGGGGGGCCTGTGTCATCAGACATAGCCCGTGTCTGCTGCTCATAAATTTAATTTCAACTATGGGCCCAAAGCTATAAATAGGATTGTTTAGGGTTCCAAAAGGGGGTAGTTTGGGATAGAAGCCGCCAAGCAATTGAGGAGAACTCGAAGAAGAGGAGAGAGGGAGATTCGATCAAAGATTAGAGATTCGGGTTCGAGTTATCAAAGATCAATCAACCTCGATCATTGGAAACTAGTTTGATCTTTAGTTTTCTTTCGCACTTATATTTTTGACAATATTTTTCTTTCATTTTTCTTTTGATTTTGAATTCGCCATGCGTGGCTAAGTTTCTTATTTGGTTAAAGGAAGATAAAACCTTAGTTTTGATCTTGTGAATCCTACATGCTTCTTTATACTCTTTGCTAACTTTGAAAGTGATAAAACTAAGATTGCTGTGCACGGTTGCGGTGGTAGGACTAGTGAGACATATGATCTAAGCAATTCAATCCTGGTGTATGTTTGGACCTTAGTGTAATTAGTTTTCTAAATCTTAATGCAATCATTAGGTAAATATAAGAGCGGTTACTTTATAACTAACTAGTGATTAAGGCTTAATTTGAGCGGTTTCTAAATTAACCAAAACCTAAGGAAAATAGAGAATTATTCTCACAATCGCATAAAGTCATAATTGATCATGTTGGGATAAAGGATATGTAGGTTAGTACTTTCATATAAATCTAGTGGTGGATTCCACGTCTTAACCAATACCTTTAAATTGGTAATTCAAATTGTGTTTACTATTGTTACTTTAGATTTAATTTCTATTCTTAGTTTTAACAAACAAAATCCCTTTTTTTGTTTATTGTTCTTCGGAGTTTAGTTTAGGAACTGGTTTATAGTGTTAATCAAATTTGATCTTAATTCTATTCATAACCCAACAGTCACACCACCAGGATATGTGTAATGTGATGATAAGTTTTCCCTCTATTTACCACAAGATAATACACTAAACTAGAAATCTTAGATGAACCTCTTGGTTCTAAGTTAAACTAAGTATGTATATATGAATGTATGTTAACTTGATTTATCTAGATGTTAAATTTAAACCTTGTAGATGCTTTAAACATATCTTATTTAGCATGTGTTAAGATTATGTTTATTATGTTATGTATGCTAGTATTGGTTTACTCATACTGAGGATTTGTTGATTCTAACCCCACTGTGTTGCCATTTAATTCCAGGTGAAAGTTCTTCAAAGACCAAGAAGAAAAAGAAAGCTAAAGATTATATTAGCTTTATACTTTATATTACAACTGTTGTATTTATTAGTACTTCGTTTGTAATGTAAAGAGTTATGTAATACTTTAAGCCTTTACTAAGGCTAATGTTGTATATATATGTGTGTGCATTTTGCTATGAGTTATGTTTTTCGCATTTCATATGGCTCTCTATAATGTTTCCAATGAACATTATGGATATATGTATTAGATTAGTACGTAAGTAGTGACACTATAATGCTAAGTATATCCTTGTGCTCTAAGTATATTGGGATATTAGTATTAGGACATTATAGGAATCATCATGAAAATTCAAACAAATGGGCTGAGAATCTTACAATCCTCAGTAGTTATTATAAAAAATGTGTCATCATAACAATCCAATTGTTTCGGGGAAAAATTCATTCAAGACTTAAAATATAAGGTAAAAAGGTGGCAGAGAGCCAAAACTAGTCCTTTCTCTTCCCAAAACAAAGGTTCAATTTATATCCTTTATCAAAATTATTTGTAAAATTCAAATAATTCATTAACTCTCATCATTTGTCAAGAATAATCATTTATCATATATTATCATTTTTCATATATCATTAATCATCATATTTCATCATATCTTGTATCTTATCATTCATCATATCTCATCATTAATCAAAAGGGTGTGGAGGGAATGTCCATCCTCATAATACCTTATACTTGGTAGTAGTCAGCTTTCAGGTTAGCGTACTTCAACCTATTTGTAATAGTCTTATCTTGTTACACAGAACTAGTCTGAGTAACCCAAATCACCTCTTGTGAGGGAATGTCCATCCTCAATCTAGAGTTATAGGTAGAAAGGGAATATCCATTCTCAACTACCCTGATAGGGAGGGTATCATCCATCCTCACACTACCAATGATCTAGGATCACCCCAAGTAGAGAGGCAATATCTATCCTTAACTACTTATCATCTAGGGAAACTCAAGTAAAGAGGGAGGAATGTCCATCCTCAACCTCAATTACTCTGGTAGAAAACGAATGTCGCATCTTCTCATACAATTGTCCAAGCCTTACCCTAGGTACGAGGATATTTTCCTAGATAATGGGTTACCCTTGTAAATCAAATAGTATCTCTTTATTAAACATTTTGATCATCATCATCTTAATGCATGCAATAAGATACTTCAACATATCAATGCTAGGTGCACAAAGTGATCATTTTCATCATGATTAATACATTTTATCATCCATTTTCATTCACTAAACACAACACATAATCTATAAATACAAGTCCCTTGCATATATGATAAGAACAACTATCTACTCAGTTGAAACATATCACTACTAGTTTAATCATAAACTTGTTATAGGTACTACACACATAACCTCTTTCTATGAATAAACTCATTAACTCTGAAATGTAGGATTGACAACAAGCAATGAAGTCTTTACTACATGCCACTCGAACATTTACATTCTTTTACTCTATGTAAACATTCACTAAGTCAATCTCTAACCTTAAACTCATAAGTATACAATCAATGATATTGAATAACTGCCTATATAATTGTAAAATATCATCTACACGAGGCAACTGCCCATACAATTGCCAAGGAACAAGAAATGAGTATGGATGCCATATGCTTACATGTATGCAATATTCAGGAATGATAATTATGAAATGCAATGAGATTATATAAGTGTAGAATTTGTGTGTGTGTGTGTATCATTTGCATATTCCACGTTCTCCTTAAACTTGTAGTTAAAAAGACTGACTCTTCAAACTACCCAATAATGAGTGGACTGGTTCCTACTCACCTTAGTGAGAGTAATATTTCCATTATCCTGGCACTAATGAGCAGCTAGGGCTAAATCCTCACTCAAATAGACTTTTGGAATTTCCCATCTATCTCCTTTGGTCATATGATTGTACAATATTAAAGACTACTATACTTTAGAATTAGCAAGTAATAGGAAACTACGCAACGTTATGTATAACTCATACGAAACCTCCACATTAACTCATCACATGGTTCTCTCTAACCAAGTGAAGAACTAAACTCTAGCAAACATGTACTCTTAACTCACTTCTAACTCATAAAAGAGCATATTCCATGTTTCTAGTTAAGAAATCATACTTACGATACTTGTATCTAGCTCACCATACTATCACACTATGTAACACCCCAACTTTTGGGATAATTACAATATAGTCCTGAAATGTACTGTTTTGTGAATTCTGTGAGCAGTAAATCTAATTTGACTATTTCGTGAGTGTACTTGACTGTTGTGTGTGATTTGCTCCGACCTAGGGAAATAATAATCTTCTGGCCGGATAAATCTTATTTTAATTAATTGGAGCTGAGAGATCTTACTAAACCCAATTCTGATTGATATACATATTAATCTCGTAATTTTTCAGATTTAACTGTGCAATAAAATAAATTTATATTATTATAATATTATTTTATATTACAGTACCTACTGTCTCAAAAATAGTAGAAATCTGCTTCGATTTGACCACAGATCTTTAAAAGTACTGTGGGACCCGCGTTTAAGAAAAGCAGTCAACTGTGCTGACTGGACAAATTCTAGTCAATGAGAGCAAGTCAACGGAAGTAGGCTTGACTTTCTAAACCAATAGGAATTGGTCAACGAAGGGAGCATAGACTTTCATTTGGACCGTTGGATGAAAACTTAGTTAGGAAGCCTTTAACCTAAGCCGTTGATCTAATCAATGGTGAGATTAGAATGATAGATTTATGACCAATTGATATCTACTTTAGATGTGATCTATGGCTAGGAATTAAAGATGAATCAATGGTTAGAATTAAGTCAAAAATTGTAGGCTTGAATTTGGTTAGTAGTTAATTAAGCTTAATTTGACTAATCTAATTACTTAATTAGTAAACTAAGTGAACTAGTTTAGTTCTTAATTAATTATAATCTAAATACTAATTAGTTATATTATTAGTATGTTAATTAAGATTGGTTAGGATAATTAACCTAACTAAATACCTAATTAATTAGCATGTAATTAGGTGTAATTGGAGAACAATTAAGACACTAAAAAGAGGAAGATCCACATGATTTTGGGCAGCAGCAAGGAGGCTTGGATTGGCTTGGTTCTACATGGTTCTTGAAGGCTCCAACATGACATAAGCCATGTGCTTAACCATGTGAACACTCTATGATATTTTACCATGCAAAGTTGATCACTCAACCTCACCCACACTCACTCACGGCTACAGCTCTATCTATTCACTCTTCACTTTTATTTTTCACACTTATCACATTTAGCTATCCATTTCTCTCTCTAAAAATACCAAAACACTCAAGCACACTTCTCTTTCACTTTCTCTCCCTAGATTCGGCCAACACCCATACACACACAACCAAACCTTCATAATTTTATCTCACCCTATTTCCTAAACCCAAATCCCATTCTAAACACTTTTTGTTCACAAAGTTTTTCTAAATTCCAACTCTATCTTGTCTAAAATCCAACCTTTTGCTTACTTACTTAAGGGTAAGTTTTGTTTCTATGGTTCAAAATTGAATTTTTAATTTTTCTAACCATAATTGTTCCATGGTTTTTTAATATTGTACCTTGTATGTGTTTTTACTAATTGTTTAAGAATTTTAGGGAATTATTTGAGAGCTTGTACGAAAATTTAAAGGAAAGGAGGAGAATTAACTGATTAAATTGTCTACAAGAGGTAAGAGGGAGATTTAATCTCATCAACCCTAAGTGGTGATGAGAAAATGGATGATAGTGTATGAAGAATCCATAAGGATCCGATTTGTGTGATTGATTATGGTTTTATTATTTTTGTGATTGTTTAGATGCTTTCCTATTTGTGATTATTTTTGCTATGCATGATTATAGCTTTCATTATTTTTGCTATGCTTGTTTATGGCTTTAAATATATTGTGTGTATATTATATGTGATTTAATAATTGTATGTGCTTATAACTGTATAATTATTAAGGTAGGATGTGAATAACATGTAACGATTTGCATGAGTGTTCCAAAGAACACATTGAGGCTCACTACTTCTCATGAAATTGGAGAACCAAAATGTTCTCCACAATTTTCTAAATCAATGATTTAATGAACCTAGGTAAAATAATGGATTTGAAAATGATTTAAGTTAATTGTGGCCAATATGCCATTTAGTGTATAATCAAATACCATTTTATTTTTGATTTGGCCAACATGCCATTTTATTTGCTAAGATAGGTTAGGTAAGTGATTTACAACATAAATGGATTCCAATGATTCATTAAGAAAAATAAAAGGAATAAATTCAGTTCTAGAAATTTAACTTAGCAGAATTTACTTTTAAGTAAGAAATAAAACAGACGCTAGAAAAAAACTAACGTAAAGCTCATTTTATAAATTTTGAAGCGCGTTAGCAAGTTTCAAAGCGTAATTATTGGGTAAAAATAAAATGAACTATATTTAGTGGAAAATGTTGAAAATACCTTATACTGATTTTATAGGCAAAATGCTACCAAAATTTATTAAAATCAGATGCATAAAATAAAAAGATTCCATACTATATTTAGAACACAAGGAAAATACTCTACGTATTTTAAAAGTACTAGATATAGTTTTACACACATTAAAAATGATAATTTTAAGCTATTCGGTTAAGAAAATGAATTAAAAATCTTACGTGATTGAGAAAATGATTTAAAAACAATTTACGATGTTCAAAAATGTCAAAATATCTTTATGCGATTTAAAAACGTTTGTGAAAATGACAAGATTGTGAAAATGTGATAAAATTCCTACGCGATTGAACAATACTGTGAGTTTTGCTGTCGGGCCAAAGTGGTGGACTCAGACATTTTGCAGTGTAGTACTGTCAGGTGGGACGTACTATACTTTGTTACATATTTTGGTAATTTTTCGTAATTATGGTAAAATTTGGATAATAGGGGTATTTTTGTAATTTTAGATTATGCTTAGAGTGTTGTGCCAATTTGGGTTATAATTGGTGATTGATTGACGAGGTGAATTACACCGTGTTTGGTGTGATAAGCGTAGTGTGGTTCATTTATGAAGTTGGAGGCGTTAGTGTGCGGGGAATTCCACATGCGGACAGTGGGTTGCTCCTCTGGGCCGTGGTAACGGGCAACACACTAATGATCTTGACAAGCACTATTCTTAGTCAAGATCTTGAGGGGACTATTAAGTACTATGCCCGTGGTACACGATGTTGGATCGTGTAATTGCTACACGATGTTTTGGATTGTGGGCTATAGACACAAAGATTGGACAGTGCAATAGTTTGGTTGGGCAGCCATAAAGTATTATTAGTTTCTATTCAGATCATTCTCTCAGATATCCGTGTTTAGCTCCATGGAGTAGGAACGAGTCAGTGTGTGTATCATTCATCATCTGCATTTTTAATGTTCATGCATTATCTGCATTTTACTGTTTATCAAAATTTGTGATAAATTACATGATTTATTGCTTTAATATATTATGCATGATATTATGGTAAGTATTATTGTTATATATTGCTTTATATATTATGCATGACGTTTTGGTATGTACTGTTGTGATAACTATTTTGTACTGTCATTTTCTTTATTGCCATGTGGGTAGTGATGTAGATTGTCTCACCTCTCTATATGTTTTCTCGATATTACTATATTGTTTCCGTAAAGAGTTTGTGGAAGAAGAGGATCAGCCTCTTGAGGTACAGTATCCTGACGAGCAACAGTCGGGCGAATTATACGAGGAGGAGGAGCTGCTAGATCACACTGATCGTCAAGACTGATCTTGAGATCATGTCATTGCCAGGATTCTTCGGGTTCGTGAGACTGGAGTTTCATGGGGGTTCCGAGGCATGGCGTATGCATGTGGACCGAGGGACAGTTGCTTATGTGGGACGTTTGACCGTGTCCCTATGTAGAGAGTATGACGGAGAGGTCATATTCACTACTATGCTTTATTTACATTTAGAGTTACCTCTGACCATTAGGCGTTACTGGCAGGGAATATTCCATGCGCCTAGTGAGCTCAGTAGCGAGTCAACAGCTCGGACTCATGTCCGTCGTGCTGTGAGATCTCATAGATGTGAACTTTTCGATGGTTATTCTAGAGGTTCTGGATGATGATCCATCGAAGGGTTTGATATCTACCTAGATGCACTTAGGCAGTACTATGTTTTAGCTTTGTGTCAACTCTTTACTGCTTTATTAAATACATGTAGTTATAAATTATGTGTGTATTAAAAGAGAATCATATGTATGTTATGGTGAGTTTATGTTTGTTATATTTTGTGTTTCGTGTTATTTTATTTAATGTTATAAATATAAAAAGGAAAAAAAAATATTACCACAAATATTATGTAAGTATCAAATGTTTTACAACTTGGGTAAGAGTTTTATTTTATTTTATTTCATTGCATTCATAAATATGACATCCCCAAAAAGGGTGTTACATTAGTTGGTATCAGAGCCCAAGTTAAAGTCTTTTGGGGTTGTGGTTAGGTCTGTTTTTGCTTGTGTTGTGTGAATCTCTGTGATTTGTTTCCGAAAGGTTACTTCTGACATTGTTTTGTCTTGTTGAAGAAAGAAGATGTCTGGAGGAAGTGGAAGGCGTGCAAACGTGGCACATAATGTAGACCCAATGATTGCTGTTGCTGAGGCTATGCAGCAAATGGCAGAAGCGATTACCCAGCAAAATCAAAGAGCAGCTCAACATCAAGATGCAACTGCTGATGCTTTGAATTTGTCTGAGTTTAGGCGCAACAATTCGCCATAGTTTAGAGGCGAGTTTGACCCTGAGAAGGCAAGTCTTTGGATTCAAGACTTGGAGCAAGTATTCGAAGGAATGGGGTGCGCGGAAAATAAGAAGGTAACTTATGCTGTGTACATGTTGAGAAGAGATGCTGAAAATTAGTGGAGAAATACCCGCCAATTATTGCAAGCTGAAGGAACCGAGATCACCTGGGAGGTGTTTTGTGAAGTATTTCTGGAGAAGTACTTTCCCAGTACTGCTCGACATGCCAAGGAGATGGAATTTCTTGGTCTACGTCAAGGGAATATGACTGTTGGAGAATATGCTACAAAGTTTGAGAGTTTGTCGCAATTCTCAAGGTATTTCCAAAACTGACCAGATGAGGTATGGAAGTGCCAGAAGTTTGAAGATGGGTTAAGGAAAGAACTGAGGAGTGCAGTTCTACCAATGCGAATGAGGGAGTTTCCTGTGTTGATGGATACTTGTAGACGACTTGAAGCGTTGGAGCCGTCCCGAGATCAGAGGAATCGTAATTTTGGACCGACTAGGTTCCAAAGAGGAGGTAGTAGCAGTGGTGGTCGATTTCAGAGAAAGCCTTATGCGAGACCGTTAGGAAATCAGCCGCAACGTCCATCTGTTGGGGGAAGTTCTAGTGGAAATCAAGCTGGTCAGAGTGTGGCGTTTACGCCGACATGCTTTAAATGTGGTAAAAGTGGCCATATATCTACAGATTGCCCGATCAAAGGCACGATCTGTTTCAACTGCAGAAAACCTGGACATGTTTCTAGGGATTGCACTCAGCCGGAGAGGAAGCCTGCTGTAAGAAATGTCCGTGCTACTCAGCCGAGATCTGGAGGGTGAGTGTATACGATGACCGGAACTGAGGCTTCTCAATCTGAAGATCTTATTCAAGGAGAAGGTGTCATTGAAGGTAATTACCTGGCTTTGCTATATGATTCGGGTGCAACACACTCATTTATTGCATATGATTATGTGGAACGCTTGAAACTACCTGTGTCTTCTCTGAGTTTTCAATTGATTGTTTCTACACCGACTGCTAAGCCTGTTGTTACATCCAAGATGTGTATGAACTGTCCTGTTGTTATAAAGGATCGTATGTTTTCGGTCAACTTGATTTGTTTACCTCTTGTTGAGATAGACATAATACTAGGAATGAACTGGTTATCTTCTAACCATATCCTTATAGACTGTGCGAGTAAAACCATAGTTTTTCCTAAGGAAGAAAGTTCTGGATTCTTGACTGCTGTTAAGGTCAAGTCATTGTTGAGGGATGGAGCTCAAGGGTTTATGTTGCTGTCTTCTTTAGAAGTCAAGTGTGAGATGGATGTGAGCACTATTCCCGTCGTCAATGAGTTTCCAGAGATTTTTCCTGACGATGTACCTGGTTTGCCACCAGAAAGGGAAATCGAATTCTCTATCGACTTAGTACCAGGAGCAGGTCCTATTTCGATTGCACCATACCGAATGTCTCTTGTAGAGCTGACAGAGTTGAAGAAGCAATTGGAGGAACTGTTGGAGAAGATGTTTGTGCGACCTAGTGTTTCACCATGGGGAGCACCAGTGCTGCTAGTCAAGAAGAAGGATGGAACTTCGCGTCTTTGTGTTGATTATCGTCAGCTGAATAAGGTTACTATAAAGAATAAATATCCACTACCGAGGATTGATGACTTGATGGATCAATTGAAGGGAGCCGCTGTATTCTCTAAGATAGATCTACGATCAGGTTATCATCAGATTCGTGTCAAGGTCGACGATGTACCTAAAACAGCTTTTCGAACTCGTTATGGACATTATGAGTATCAAGTAATGTCGTTCGGAGTGACGAATGCTCCTACAATATTCATGGACTATATGAATAGGATTTTTCATCCATACTTAGACAGATTTGTCGTTGTCTTTATCGATGACATTCTGATCTATTCTCAAAGTCAAGAAGAGCATGCTGAACATCTCAATATAGTTCTCCAGATTTTGAAGAAGAAGAAGCTGTATGCGAAGTTAGCAAAGTGTGAGTTTTGGTTGGAAGAAGTTCAATTTCTAGGTCACATAATTTCCAAGGAAGGTATTGCCGTAGATCCAGCAAAGGTGGAGACTGTTTTATAGTGGGAGAGGCCTAAGACTGTGACTGAGGTTCGAAGTTTTGTTGGATTAGCCGGGTATTACCGAAGGTTTATTGAAGGTTTTTCCAAGATAGCTGGACCACTTACACAACTCACAAGGAAGGGCCAAGCTTTTATTGGACGAAAGAACGTAAAGCGAGTTTTCAAAAGCTGAAGAAGAGACTAACGACTGCACCAGTGTTAATTTTGTCGGATCCTAACAAATCTTTTGAGGTGTATTGTGATGCAGAATCAGAATGTAGTAGCTTATGCTTCAAGACAATTGAAGGTTCATGAGAGGAACTACCCAACGCATGATTTGGAGCTAGCTGCCGTAGTTTTTGCGTTGAAAGTGTGGAGGCATTTTCTGTATGGAGTTATGTTCAATGTCTTTAGCGATCACAAGAGCTTAAAATACTTGTTTGATAAAAAAGAATTGAATATGAGACAGAGGCGATGGTTAGAATTTTTGAAGGATTATGATTTTCAGCTTCAATACCATCCAGGAAAAGTGAATGTGGTGGCAGATGCCTTGAGTAGAAAGGTGGTTAGCGTTTCTACTATGATGATAAAGGAGGAAGAGCTGATGAATCAATTCAGGGATCTATGGTTATCAATAGAGTTGGTACCTAGGAAGATTCGTCTAAGTAGAGTGGTGGTTTTGAATGATTTGTTGGAAGTAATAAAGGAGAAACAAGATGAAGATGCATTTTTACAGAATGAGAAGGAATTGTTGAAGCAAGGTCATAAAGCGACGGTGGAGGAAGGATCTGATGGAATCTTGAGGTTTGAAGGAAGAGTTTGTATACCTGATGATTCCGAACTCAAGAGAGCGATTTTGGATGAAGCTCATACAAGTAATTTGAGTATGCATCTGGGGATGACGAAGATGTATCAAGACTTGAAACGACTATTTTGGTGGCCAAGAATGAAGAGAGATGTAGCTGAACGTGTGACGTCTTGTCTTGTCCGTCAGAAGGCAAAAGTGGAACATCAAAGGCCTGCTGGTATGTTACAACCTTTGACTATTCCAGAGTGGAAGTGGGATAGTATCTCGATGGATTTTGTTACCGAATTTCCGAGGACAAGGAAGGGTCATGATTTGATATGGGTTATAGTTGATAGGCTTACGAAATCAGCGCATTTCTTGCCAATCAATATTAAGTATTCGTTGGAACGCTTGACCCAGATATATATCGACGAAGTTGTTAGACTTCACGGTGTGCCTGTAAGTATAGTTTCTGATAGAGATCCGAGGTTTACGTCAAGACTCTGGCAAAGTTTGCAAGAAGCTATGGGGACTAAATTGCGATTGAGTTCTGCATATCATCCGCAGACTGATGGTCAGACAGAGACAACGATTCAGTCGTTGGAAGATCTGTTGCGTGCTTATGTGTTGGAACAACAAGGGAGTTGGGATGAATTTCTGTCTTTGATAGAATTCACCTACAACAATAGTTTTCACTCAAGCATAGGAATGGCACCCTATGAAGCACTTTATGGACGACGATGCCGAACACCTTTGTGTTGGTTTCAGGATGGGGAGAGTATGACTATTGGTCCTGATCTTGTGCAGCAGACTATGGAGAAGGTGAAGATGATACAAGAAAAGATGCGAACGACTCAGAGCCGTCAGAAAAGTTATGCTGATAAACGAAGGCGACCCCTGGAATTTGAAGAAGGCGATCATGTATTCTTGCGAGTAACGCCTACGACAGGTGTCGGAAGAGTTCTTAAATCAAGGAAGCTTACACCTAAGTTTATAAGGCCTTATCAGATTATTCGTCGGATTGGTCCTGTAGCTTACCAAATAGCTTTACCGACTTTTCTATCCAATCTCCATAACGTATTTCATGTGTCTCAGTTGAGGAAATACATTCCCGATCTAACTCATGTGATACAACTTGATGAAGTATAGCTGAAGGATAATTTGACGTATGAAACACTTCCTGTTAGAATCGAGGACAGGAGAGTGAAACAACTTCGAGGGAAGATGATAGAACTGGTGAAGGTAGTGTGGAACAATGTAACGGGAGATGCTACATGGGAACTAGAGGATAGGATGAGGGAGCAATACCCTCAATTGTTTGATGTATGATGAATTTCGGGGATGAAATTCTTATTAGTAGGGGAGAGTTGTAACACCCCAACTTTTGGGATAATTACAATATAGTCCTGAAATGTACTATTTTGTGAATTTTGTGAGCAGTAAATTTAATTTGACTATTTCGTGAATGTACTTGACTGTTGTGTGTGATTTGCTCTGACCTAGGGAAATAATAATTTTCTAACCGGATAAATCTTATTTTAATTAATTGGAGCTGGGGGATCTTACTAAACCCAATTCTGATTGATATATATATTAATCTCGTAATTTTTTAGATTTAACTGTGCAATAAAATAATTTTATATTATTATAATATTATTTTATATTACAGTACCTACTGTCTCAAAAATAGTAGAAATCTGCTTCGATGTGACCACAGATCTTTAAAAGTACTGTGGGACTCACGTTTAGGAAACGTAGTCAACTGTGCTGACTGGACAAATTCTAGCCAATGAGAGCAAGTCAACGAAAGTAGACTTGACTTTCTAAACCAATAGGAATTGGTTAACGAAGGGAGCATAGACTTTCATTTGGACTGTTGGATGAAAACTTAGTTAGGAAGCCTTTAACCTAAGCCGTTGATCTAATCAATGGTGAGATTAGAATGATAGATTTATGACCAATTGATATCTACCTTAGATGTGATCTATGGCTAGGAATTAAAGATGAATCAATGGTTAGAATTAAGTCAAAAATTGTAGGCTTGAATTTGGTTAGTAGTTAATTAAGCTTAATTTGACTAATCTAATTACTTAATTAGTAAACTAAGTGAACTAGTTTAGTTCTTAATTAATTATAATCTAAATACTAATTAGATATCCTAATATTGATTAAAGGTTATAATATATGTTAATATATGTTAAATTAATTAGTTATATTATTAGTATGTTAATTAAGATTGGTTAGGATAATTAACCTAACTAATTACCTAATTAATTAGCATGTAATTAGGTGTAATTGGAGAACAATTAAGACACTAAAAAGAGGAAGACCCACATGGTTTTGGGCAGTAGCAAGGAGGCTTGGATTGGCTTGGTTCTACATGGTTCTTGAAGGCTCCAACATGACATAAGCCATGTGCTTAACCATGTGAACACTCTATGATATTTTACCATGCAAAGTTGATCACTCAACCTCACCCACACTCACTCACGGCTGCAGCTCTATCTATTCACTCTTCACTTTTATTTTTCACACTTATCACATTTAGCTATCCATTTCTCTCTCTAAAAATACCAAAACACTCAAGCACACTTCTCTTTCACTTTCTCTCCCTAGATTCGGCCAACACCCATACACACACAACCAAACCTTCATAATTTTATCTCACCCTATTTCCTAAACCCAAATCCCATTCTAAACACCTTTTGTTCACAAAGTTTTTCTAAATTCCTACTCTATCTTGTCCAAAATCCAACCTTTTGCTTACTTACTTAAGGGTAAGTTTTGTTTCTATGGTTCAAAATTAAATTTTTAATTTTTCTAACCATGATTGTTCCATGGTTTTTCAATATTGTACCTTATATGTGTTTTTACTAATTGTTTAAGAATTTTAGGGAATTGTTTGAGAGCTTGTACGAAAATTTGAAGGAAAAGAGGAGAATTAACCGATTAAATTGTCTACAAGAGGTAAGAGGGAGATTTAATCTCATCAACCCTAAGTGGTGATGAGAAAATGGATTGATTGTGTATGAAAAATCCATAAGGATTCGATTTGTGTGATTGATTATGGTTTTATTATTTTTGTGATTGTTTAGATGCTTTCCTATTTGTGATTATTTTTGCTATGCATGATTATAGCTTTCATTATTTTTGCTATGCTTGTTTATGGCTTTAAATATATTGTGTGTATATTATATGTGATTTAATAATTGTATGTGCTTATAACTGTATAATTATTAAAGTAAGATGTGAATAACATGTAACGATTTGCATGAGTGTTCCAAAGAACACATTGAGGCTCACGGCCTTCTCATGAAATTAGAGAACCAAAATGTTCTCCACAATTTTCTAAATCAATGATTTAATGAACCTAGGTAAAATAATGGATTTGAAAATGATTTAAGTTAATTGTGGCCAATATGCCATTTAGTATATAATCAAATACCATTTTATTTTTGATTTGGCCAACATGCCATTTTATTTGCTAAGATAGGTTAGGTAAGTGATTTACAACATAAATGGATTGCAATGATTCATTAAGAAAAATAAAAGGAATAAATTCAGTTCTAGAAATTTAACTTAGCAGAATTTACTTTTAAGTAAGAAATAAAACAGACGCTAGAAAAAAACTAACATAAAGCTCATTTTATAAATTTTGAAGCGCGTTAGCAAGTTTCAAAGCGTAAATATTGGGTAAAAATAAAATGAACTATATTTAGTGGAAAACGTTGAAAATACCTTATATTGATTTTATAGGCAAAATGCTGCCAAAATTTATTAAAATCAGACGCATAAAATAAAAAGATTCCATACTATATTTAGAACACAAGGAAAATACTCTACGTATTTTAAAAGTACTAGATAAAGTTTTACACACATTAAAAATGATAATTTTAAGCTATTCAGTTAAGAAAATGAATTAAAAATCTTACGCGATTGAGAAAATGATTTAAAAACAATTTACGATGTTCAAAAATGTCAAAATATCTTTACGCAATTTGAAAATGTTTGTAAAAATGACGAGATTGTGAAAATGCGATAAAATTCCTACGCGATTGAATAATACTGTGAGTTTTGCTGTCGGGCCAAAGTGGTGGACCCAGACATATTGCAGTGTAGTACTGTCAGGTGGGACATACTATACTTTGTTATTTTGTGACTAAGGGTATTTTGGTAATTTTTCATAATTATGGTAAAATTTGGATAATAGGGGTATTTTTGTAATTTTAGATCATGCTTAGAGTGTTGTGCCAATTTGGGTTATGATTGGTGACTGATTGACGAGGCGAATTACACCGTGTTTGGTGTGATAAGCGTAGTGTGGTTCATTTATGAACTTGGAGGCGTTAGTGTGCAGGGAATTCCACATGCGGACAGTGGGTTGCTCCTCTGGGCCGTGGTAACGGGCAACACACTAATGATCTTGACAAGCACTATTCTTAGTCGAGATCTTGAGGGGACTATTAAGTACTATGCCTGTGGTACACGATGTTGGACTGTGCACTGCTACACGATGTTTTGGACTGTGGGCTATAGACACAAAGATTGGACAGTGCAATAGTTTGGTTGGGCAGCCATAAAGTATTATTAGTTTCTATTCGGATCATTCTCTCAGATATCCGTGTTTAGCTCCATGGAGTAGGAACGAGTCAGTGTGTGTATCATTCATCATCTGCATTTTTAATGTTCACGCATTATCTGCATTTTACTGTTTATCAAAATTTGTGATAAATTACATGATTTATTGCTTTAATATATTATGAATGATATTATGGTAAGTATTATTGTTATATATTGCTTGATATATTATGCATGACGTTTTGGTATGTACTGTTGTGATAACTGTTTTGTACTATTATTTTCTTTATTGTCATGTGGGTAGTGATGTAGATTGTCTCACCTCTCTATATGTTTTCTCGATATTACTATATTGTTTCCGTAAAGAGTTTGTGGAAGAAGAGGATCAGCCTCTTGAGGTACAGTATCCTGACGAGCAATAGTCGAGCGAATTATACGAGGAGGAGGAGCCGGTAGATCACACTGATCGTCAAGACTGATCTTGAGATCATGGCATTGCCAGGATTCTTCGGGTTCGTGAGACTGGAGTTTCATGGGGGTTCCGAGGCATGGCGTATGCATGTGGACCGAGGGACAGTTGCTTATGTGGGACGTTTGACCGTGTTCCTATGTAGAGAGTATGACAGAGAGGTCATATTCACTACTATGCTTTATTTACATTTAGAGTTACCTCTGACCATTAGGCGTTATTGGCAGGGAATATTCCATGTGCCTAGTGAGCTCAATAGTGAGTCAACAGCTCGGACTTGTGTCCGTCGTGCTGTGAGATCTCATAGATGTGAACTTTTCGATGGTTATTCTGGAGGTTCTGGACGATGATCCATCGAAGGGTTTGATATCTACTCAGATGCACTTGGGCAGTACTATGTTTTAGCTTTGTGTCAACTCTTTACTGCTTTATTAAATACATGTAGTTGTAAATTATATGTGTATTAAAAGAGAATCATATGTATGTTATGGTGAGTTTATGTTTGTTATATTTTGTGTTTCGTGTTATTTTATTTAATGTTATAAATATAAAAAAGAAAAAAAAATATTACCACAAATATTATGTAAGTATCAAATGTTTTACAACTTGGGTAAGAGTTTTATTTTATTTTATTTCATTGCATTCATAATTGTGACATCCCCAAAAAGGGTGTTACACACTACAAGTGGTTACTTAGGCCACACTAGTGTACTTAAGGTTCTAGATACCTATTTTAGACAATTCCTGACTATTGGAACGTTTAAAGATTGGAACTTCTATAATATCTCCATACCAAGTCCATTCATGCATCTCTAACTCCACTTTCTCTCTTAGGAGCAACTCATGCACTATGGCAAGTGACTATTGCCAACTGTAATACCCTTAAGGACATGTTAGACTTGTGTATGTATACAAAAGGTAGCATATGACTTGCTTAACATGCATGTTTAATTTTGTGACAAACAGAGCTAGTTTAGGCACTTTGTTGCAACTCCGAAGGTAAAAAGTAGCTTAAAATGACTCAGATAATAGGATAAATTACTTAGATGAGGGAAAATTGAGGATAATTTATTTCTAAGTCACAAATGTATGAAACAAGATGTAGTTAAAGTTTCAATAAAAATTGAGTTAGTTTGGCTTTTTTAGGTATACTGGTTGTGCATTTTATATCAGATTGACTAGCAGCAGATATGAAAAAATAAGATAATGATGAAACAACAATTTTAATGAATCTTAGTATTTATTTTAAAGTTGTTGAAAATTAAAAATATTGATTTAGCTAAATCTAGGTATTTTTAGCAAATTGAGATTTATCAGTGTTTGGCCTTAAGGGCCATATAAGTTAATTGGATCCTTTGTATTTCCTCATTCACAGTTCTTTGCTACAAAAAATAGAAGCAGAATGTAACACCCCAAATTTTAGACTATGTTGCAAGAGCTGACAGAATCACACTACTCTGTGTTTTCTGTGCATTATAAAAATAATTTGATTATTCCGATACTATTTGTGATTATTTTGTGTGATTTGCTCCTGGTCAAGAAAATTATAATTTTCTAAGTGGGAAATTCTTGTCGATTATTTAGAGACGGGGATCTTACTTAACCCGAATCGAGTAACACGTAAAAGAATCTATTAATTTTTAGAATTTATCTCGTAAAATAATTCTATTTTCTTGATAAATATATGTTGCTTGATGCATATTTGTTATTGCTATGAATTATTTTGACTCGGTATAGTATAATTTGCCATAATAATCAACCGACCAAAATTCTGGAATTCTAATTCGACCAAAATTGAAATCCCAATCCGATAGAAGTTCCTCAACATTTTCTCAAATGGTTTTCATTTCAAAACCTGTTTCGACAAACCGAATTCGACAATTTCTTTTGAGAATAGATTATTGTCGATACTGACTTCATTTCAAGCCTATTCCGACAAACAAAGCTCGACAGTTTTATGAATATACTCCTGTCGATAGACTCGGTCTTTCTCAAGCCTTACAGGGATCCAAAAGATCAATCTCACATAACTCATTCGACAATCCAAGATTTTTGAAGGTCTTGACATCGACAGAATTTGGACAAGATCCAAACACTTGAAGAAATTTTCCTAACATTTTGATCCCGTCGGATTTAATTAATGAATGCAAGCATAAGTTAAATAGTGAGTTGAATTCGACACTTCCAGAGCATTTCCTGACAACATCAATCGGTAGTTCGACAAAACCCAAAATACCTCAAGATTGGATGAAACTGATTCTCAATTCTTGAATTAGAAATCAAAGATTTTGGCTGTTATGGCTGCCTCTTTTGACAAAGACCATCTATTCCGACCAAGACCATCTTTCCGACAGAAGACCATCTATTCAAAACATGTGAGAAGTCCTCAGGTTCGACAAAGCGATGGACGTTCTGTTAGTAAAGAATCAGTTAAGAACAATATGGTTCTCCTTTTCCCTAAATCTTGTTGGACGATTTTACAAATCAAAATGAAGATGTTTATATTCGTCGAAATATACCTTTTAAAACAATGCCAAAATCCGTCGAAATAGGATCTTTTAAGACAATGTCATATCCATCGAATTTGGACTTCTATCCAAATACGTCGAATTTAATCTTCTTACTAGTTGGTACCATGTTAAAATCCGTCGAATTGGATCTTTTGATTATTAAGTACCAAGTTAAAATTTGTCGAGTGAGGATGCTAGTATCAGTTAAGTGAAAATGTCAATATTCGTCGAGTGAGGATGCTCATGTCTGTTGAGTTAGAATGTCAATTTCCATCGAGTGGGGATATCAATGTCCATCGAATTTGAATGATAATATTCGTCGAGTTATGGTGCTAACGACCGTCGAGTAAGAATTCCTGATTTCAGTAGAAAAACTTCTCTAATGTCAAAATCTGTCGAATTTGATCTTCTGACCATATAATATTTCGTCGATTTGACAATTGGAAGATTTCTCCAACGTCAACACCTGTCCGATGAATTAGGATATTTGTTGACCTTTTCAAGTTCATCCGACAGCCTTTCATTTTCGTTTGACAGAATCACCATTCGACAGAGTTCTCATCTGACAACACTTGATTTTAACCATTCTTGGGGAAATGATGTTCTTCCATCTTACCGAATTTTGTTATGTCGTTTTTTGTCAAAAATTTCCTTTTTACTCACGTTCATGCAGCAATTTGGAGGGGTTCTACATCGGCCACGTAGCAGCTTGAAGGAGGTTCTACAAGGTTCTTGAACAATCCAATAACCTTGAAAGTCAAATGAATGACATCAGCCACGTACATTCAGAATAAGATGTTTTACTTCATGTAAATCCTAAACTTTATTTAAGCTTATCCCACGGCAGCAGCATTCATAAATTTCACTCTCCCACAATTTCATTTTCTCTCTCATCAAAAAGCATACATCTTTTCTCTCAAAAATCTCACGAATAGAAGTATCAGTTTTCTTCCTTTTCTTTTCTTTGGTTCGGCCAAGCATCCTACCGATACCATCTATTACCTATAATTTTCATTCTCACCACTTCCTAAAGCCAAATAACCTTCTAAACACTTTCATTTAGAAAGTTTTCACAAAATCCCACTCTAAGTGCTTCAAAATCCAATTTCTATCTTACTTCCTTGGAGGAATTGTTGTGGCTTATACGAAAACAAGGAGAAGGAGAAGAGCTTAAAAAGCTTGAATCATCTATTTTCTATCTTGTTCTTCAAAGCTCAAGTTTGAAGCCTTGAAGAAGCTCTTGGTGGAGGGAGTTTGCTTGAAGGAGACATACAAAGAGCTTTGGAGGTTCTTCAAGAGGTAAAAGGGAGATTTAACCTCACCAACTAAGTTTTGGTGGTGTGGAGATGGTTATGTCTGGTGAAAAACCCCTAAGGGTTTATTCACTTATTGTTTAATTACTTCTTTAGTTGTGATTGTGTTGTTGGTGATTTTATGTTTGTGATTGTGGTGTTTATGGCTTTGAAATTATGATTGCATGTGTGATAATATATTTATTGTTTTGATAAATATTGGTATGTATGAAATCGAATGCATGTAAGTGTATGTGTAAATTAGGATGTGAATAATATGATGGATTAAACTGAGAATTTAGAATTTGAAAGAAAAGGAAATTGAATTTGGAAGAGTCGAATACAAAGAAGATGAAATAATTTTGGAGAAACAATACAGATTATGATTTTATAGGAGCAATATTGTAATTTTTGTGTTTAATGGGGACATGTTGTAACTATTGATTTTTGAATGGTTATATTGTAAATATGATTTTTATAAGGGACTATTTAGTAAATATGGTTTTTGAGGGACTATTTCATAAATATAATTTGTATGAGAAACTATTTCGTCAATAGGATTTTTATGAGGGACTATGTTGTAAATTATAAATTTTATGAAAGATTATTTCGTAAAAAGGAATTTTATGAAAAACCATTTTGTAAATATGAATTTTTGAGGGACTATTTTGTAAATATGAATTTTATGAGGGATGATTTCGTAAAATATGAATTTTTCAAGGGACTATTTCGTAAGTGACTTTTATGAGGGACTGTTGTGAAAATATTATTTGGATGAGGATTATAATGCAAATATTATGTTTTGAGGAGTTATTATGCAAATATGAAAAATGAAGTTGAGTTTTGGTGTTAACTGAGGAAACTAGTATTCTTGATTTAAAACGTGTGAAGAGTATTTTACGTGATTGAGAAATGATGAAAAATTGATACGTGATTTGAGAAAATGCGAAAAATATGGTTTCGCGATGAAATTACTGTAATAATATTGTTGGGCCAATTTTGAGGACCCCGAATATGAGATAAAGAAAATGAATTGAGAATATGAGATAAAGAAAATGAATTGAGAATATGAGATAAAGAAAATGAACTGTGCATGGTGCATTTGAATGTGCATTGAAAAAGTCCGATGGGCTGAATAAGACTGGACAATTAACCAGAAGACTGGAGATTGTCTGTGGGCTAAGACTGGACAATTAACCAGAAGACTGGAGATTGTCTGTGGGCTAAGGTTGAATAATTAACCAAAGCATTCTCCTCGAAATTGTGAAAAACCTCCATAGAATTGTTTTGATAAACTGAGTCTTTGTACATATGCATAAATCTGAGCATTTACATCTGTGTGATATAATAATTGAGGAATATTGATTATAAGTTATGACAATTATTTTGAATACTTGGAAGATGATGATGATGATAATGCTGAGGGCATTATCATCATTATTGTTTAGGATAACTAAATTATTGAATAAGTGAATATTGATAAGGACATGGATATAATTATGAATTATGGTATGAATTATGATGATAAATGATATGTGTTAGATAAATGATGTTGGTGGCATAATTATAATTATGTATGATGTGTTAGTATGTGTTTATCTTCATTGCTACCATACTGGTATTGGCGTAGGTGATCTCACCTCTTTGTCTGTCTATTTCTGTATTGTATTTATAATTGTAAAGAGATTGAGCAAGACGTTGAGTGAGAACGCAAGGAAGATCAGATTTTCGAGAAGGAAGTTGAGTTCTAAAGAGATAGAGATGTTGAGTTTTCGTAAGGTTTATGGGAACCGGAGGCATAGTGCGTCGAGCTTGCTGGAAAATGTATTTCTCACATAAACAGTAATAGGGAGCTTACTACCGTACTCTTGGTACGGTTAGTATTGTATATTTTGTGTCAAGTAGGATTCCTCCCTGTTGAGGAGTCTGAGGAGGACCCGTCTGAGGGTTCTGTATGTTTAGAGTTACTTGGGCATTATGTAATTTAATTAATGTGTAAATATTTTTAGAGTCCAATTTGTAAATATTAAAGTGTGACAGTACTACGACTTATGTATATATAATGTAAAATTATATTGTAATGATGCTGTAATGTTTTAATTTCCACTAAGTTTATCTTACTATCACCAAGAAATTTTACAACTCGTATTTATATTACAAGCACGTTTTCTAACGAAGGGGTAATATGATAATTGAGTAACACGAAGTGTGACGCCCTAAGGAGGGTGTTACATTAGGTGGTATCAGAGCCCAAGTTAGAGTCTTTTGGGTTTGTGGGTAGGTTTGTCTTGTTTGTGTTGTGTGAATCCCTGACACTGAATACAGAGATATGTTTTGGTTTCCGAAATGAGACGAAGTTGTGTGAAATAATTACATTTAGTTCGACGTGTTTTTGATTTTGTTTGTCTTTGAAGAAAGATAATGGAACGAAGCGAACATGAGCATGTGGACGCGAGACGTGATGAAGATCGTATCACCGCAGCTAGAAGTGTGATGCAAAAGATTATTGAAGTAGCAGTACAACAGAGACAGATGATCACTCAGCAACAGGAACTGATAATCGAACTTCATAGCTTACTAGAATTGGAGCAGCCATCTGATGTGAGAAGCTGTAACTTGGAACCTTCGATAATCCAAGATGGAAGGAAGCGTAAAGTCGATCGTGTCTAGCAAAAGCAGTGTGTACGACCATTGAGGAAGCAACAACGAACAAAGAGGGGGAGTACTAGTGGCAACGATTTTGGTCAGACTGTGGCATCATCACTGAAATGTTTCAAGTGTGGAAAAAAAAATCATCTTACCAAAGATTGTCAGCATAAAGGGTTTATTTGTTATCGATGTGGGAAGCTTGGACATTTCTCCAAAGATTGTGATCAATTGAAGATGGAACTTTCCATTAGTGATGCACGTAATTCAAAATCTCAAGAAGAAGAAGAAGAAGAAAGAGCTGGTGCAAAGAGTGTAGTGAGAACGTTCAAATACAAAACTTAACGAGCGAGGAAGTTGTGCCATAGAGGGTAGTCTTAAAATTGTGCTGTATAATCCATAAGGTAACCCAGTCTCTTGTGATCTATGATTGTGTGAATCTTTTGGGGTTATCTGTGTTTTGTTTCTTTTCATAATACTACTTCAATTTCTAAACTTGTTATTACTACTCGAGTTTGTTTGAAGTTTTTCTATTGATCTGGTTTGTCTATTTCTTTTTCAAATAGACTGAGTGAATTAATTCGACTTATCCGTGTCTTTGTTATAATGTGATCAGAGTATTTCTATCCTTCTTGTTAAACTTGTTGTTTATACTCAAGTTTTCTAACTCTACCCTATATCTATTGGATATCAAATCTTTTCTATTGATTTGATTTGTTTATCTAAAATTACATCTATTTGAGAACCTGACTTTATAAATGGATTGGTTATTTACCAACCATATCCTACTAGATTGTTACAATGTAACCTTAGTGTTTCCTTGATCTAAGATTTTTGGATTCGAATCCAGAAAGTTCATTTCTAAAATTATCGGACCATGTTCTTTTTGAAAATCTATTAGACCATTTCAAATTCTTATTGGATTAATCTAGTAACCTATTGAATAGTCTTATTATTTTTCCTTATGACTTTCAAAGTGTCTTTCATGTATCTCAATTAAGAAAGAGTTATGCGTAAAACTAGTCGAATGCAAGTTCTGTTAGAAGTTCAACTTGTGAATTTAGACTGAGTGTTAAGATAAAATAGAAAGATGGTGACGTATACTTCAAGGTAGTGGAACATACATGAGAAGAATCATTCGAGTTACATATTAGAATATGCGATAGTTGTTTTGTAACGAAAATTTGAAGATATGTTCTTTCCTATAAAGTCTACCATAATTTCAAGGGTTTGAAGTACTTGTACAATCAAGAGGGGCTAGGATATAAGGAGAAGACGATAACTAGAATTTTCAAAGGACTCGTTGAGAGCTTGTGTTCTAGAACAAGCTGGTTGTTGGGGTGAATTTCTACCATTGATAGAATTCACATACAATAATAGTTTTCGTTCGAATATAGGGTACCTACCCTATGAGGCATTGTTTGGGTGACGATATAGAACATCATTGTGTTAGCATCATGATGTTGAAAGTACAGAGGTAGAACCAGAAATTGTGCAGCAAACTACTGAGAAAGTAAAGACGATCTAAGGCAAAATAAGGACAACTCAGACACGACAAAAGAGTTATGACGATAAAAGACGAAGACCGCTTGAATTTGAAGAAGGTGACCATGTGTCTCTACGTGTGACACCTATGACAAGAGATGGACGAGTGATTAAGTCAAGGAAACCCACTCCGAAGTTTATTAGACCGTATCGGATACTCTGTTGGACATCGTACAAATGAAGGAAAATTCAACCTACGAGACGTTTCTAGTCAAGATTGAAGATCAAAGAATAGAGCAACTTCGAGGAAAAGAAAGCGTATTGGTTACAGTGGTTTGGAACAATATACGTGGTGAAGCAACATGGGAATTAGAAGATAAAATAAGAGAGTAGTATCCATTTTTATTTTAAGTGTGTCAAGTTTCGAGGACGAAACTTATTTTAGAGGGGGAGAGTTGTAACACCCCAAATTTTAGACTATGTTGCAAAGACGAGAATCACACTACTCTGTGTTTTCTCGTGCATTATAAAAATAATTTGATTATTCCGATACTATTTGTGATTATTTTGTGTGATTTGCTCTGGTCAAGAAAATAATAATTTTCGGGTAGGGAAATTCTTGTCGATTATTTAGAGACGGGGATCTTACTTAACCCGAATCTGAGTAACACAGAAAAGAATCTATTAATTTTTAAAATTTATCTGTAAAATAATTCTATTTTACTGATAAATATATGTTGCTTGATGCATAGCTGTTATTGCTATGAATTATTTTGACCTGGTATAGTATAATTTGCCATAATAATCAACCGACCAAAATTCTGGAATTCTAATTCGACCAAAATTCTGGAAATCCCAATCCGACAGAAGTTCCTCAACATTTTCTCAAATGGTTTTCATTTCAAAACCTGTTTCGACAAACCGAATTCGACAATTTCTTTTGAGAATAGATTATTGTCGATACTGACTTCATTTCAAGCCTATTCCGACAAACAAAGCTCGACAGTTTTATGAATATACTCCTGTCGATAGACTCGGTCTTTCTCAAGCCTTACAGGGATCCAAAAGATCAATCTCACGTAACTCATTCGACAATCCAAGATTTTTGAAGGTCTTGACATCGACAAAATTTGGACAAGATCCAAACACTTGAAGAAATTTTCCTAACATTTTGATCCCGTCGGATTTAATTACTGAATGCAAGCATAAGTTAAATAGTGAGTTGAATTCGACACTTCCAGAGCATTTCCCGACAACATCAATCAGTAGTTTGACAAAACCCAAAATACCTCAAGATTGGATGAAACTGATTCTCAATTCTTGAATCAGAAATCAAAGATTTTGGCTGTTATGGCTGCCTCTTTCGACAAAGACCATCTATTCCGACCAAGACCATCTTTCCGACAGAAGACCATCTATTCAAAACATGGGAGAAGTCCTCAGGTTCGACAAAGCGATGGACGTTCTGTTAGCAAAGAATCAGTTAAGAACAATATAGTTCTCCTTTTCCCTAAATCTTGTTGGACGATTTTACAAATCAAAATGAAGATGTTTATATTCGTCGAAATATACCTTTTAAAACAATGCCAAAATCCGTCGAAATAGGATCTTTTAAGACAATGTCATATCCATCGAATTTGGACTTCTATCCAAATACGTCGAATTTAATCTTCTTACTAGTTGGTACCATGTTAAAATCTGTCGAATTGGATCTTTTGATTATTAAGTACCGAGTTAAAATTTGTCGAGTGAGGATACTAGTATCAGTTAAGTGAAAATGTCAATATTCGTCGAGTAAGGGTGCTCATGTCTGTTGAGTTAGAATGTCAATTTCCGTCGAGTGGGGATATCAATGTCCGTCAAATTTGAATGATAATATTCGTCGAGTTATGGTGCTAACGACCGTCGAGTAAGAATTCCTGATTTCAGTAGAAAAACTTCTCTAATGTCAAAATCTGTCGAATTTGATCTTCTGACCATATAATATTTCGTCGATTTGACAATTGGAAGATTTCTCCAACTTCAACACCTGTCCGATGAATTTGGATATTTGTTGACCTTTTCAAGTTCATCCGACAGCCTTTCATTTTCGTTTGACAGAATCACCATTCGACAGAGTTCTCATCTGACAACACTTGATTTTAACCATTCTTGGGGAAATGATGTTCTTCCATCTTACCGAATTTTGTTATGTCATTTTTCTTCAAAAATTTCCTTTTTACTCACGTTCATGCAGCAATTTGGAGGGGTTCTACGTCGGCCACGTAGCAGCTTGAAGGAGGTTCTACAAGGTTCTTGAACAATCCAAAAACCTTGAAAGTCAAATGAATGACATCAGCCACGTACATTCAGAATAAGATATTTTACTTCATGTAAATCCTAAACTTTATTTAAGCTTATCCCACGGCAGCAGCATTCATAAATTTCACTATCCCACAATTTCATTTTCTCTCTCATCAAAAAGCATCCATCTTTTCTCTCAAAAATCTCACGAACAGAAGTATCAGTTTTCTTCCTTTTCTTTTCTTTGGTTCGGCCAAGCATCCTACCGATACCATCTATTACCTATAATTTTCATTCTCACCACTTCCTAAAGCCAAATAACCTTCTAAACACTTTCATTTAGAAAGTTTTCACAAAATTCCACTCTAAGTGCTTCAAAATCCAATTTCTATCTTACTTCCTTGGAGGAATTATTGTGGCTTATACGAAAACAAGGAGAAGGAGAAGAGCTTAAAAAGCTTGAATCATCTATTTTCTATCTTGTTCTTCAAAGCTCAAGTTTGAAGCCTTGAAGAAGCTCTTGGTGGAGGGAGTTTGCTTGAAGGAGACATACAAAGAGCTTTGGAGGTTCTTCAACAGGTAAGAGGGAGATTTAACCTCACCAACTAAGTTTTGGTGGTGTGGAGATGGTTGTGTCTGGTGAAAAACCCCTAAAGGTTTATTCACTTATTGTTTAATTACTTCTTTAGTTGTGATTGTGTTGTTGGTGATTTTATGTTTGTGATTGTGGTGTTTATGGCTTTGAAATTATGATTGCATGTGTGATAATATATTTATTATTTTGATAAATATTGGTATGTATGAAACTGAATGCATGTAAGTGTATGTGTAAATTAGGATGTGAATAATATGATGGATTAAAGCGAGAATTTAGAATTTGAAAGAAAAGGAAATTGAATTTGGAAGAGTCGAATACTGACAAGATGAAATGATTTTGGAGAAACAATACTGATTATGATTTTATAGGAGCAATATTGTAATTTTTGTGTTTAATGGGGACATGTTGTAACTATTGATTTTTGAATGGTTATATTGTAAATATGATTTTTATAAGGGACTATTTAGTAAATATGATTTTTGAGGGACTATTTCATAAATAGAATTTGTATGAGAAACCATTTCGTCAATAGGATTTTTATGAGGGACTATGTTGTAAATTATAAATTTTATGAAAGATTATTTCGTAAAAAGGAATTTTATGAAAAACCATTTTGTAAATATGAATTTTTGAGGGACTATTTTGTAAATATGAATTTTATGAGGGATGATTTCGTAAAATATGAATTTTTCAAGGGACTATGTCGTAAGTGACTTTTATGAGGGACTGTTGTGAAAATATTATTTGGATGAGGATTATAATGCAAATATTATGTTTTGAGGAGTTATTATGCAAATATGAAAAATGAAGTTGAGTTTTGGTGTTAACTGAGGAAACTAGTATTCTTGATTTAAAACGTGTGAAGAGTATTTTACGTGATTGAGAAATGATGAAAAATTGATACGTGATTTGAGAAAATGCGAAAAATATGGTTTCGCGATGAAATTACTATAATAATATTGTTGGGCCAATTTTGAGGACCCCTAATATGAGATAATTTTGAGGACCCCGAATATGAGATAAAGAAAATGAATTGAGAATATGAGATAAAGAAAATGAATTAAGAATATGAGATAAAGAAAATGAACTGTGCATGGTGCATTTGAATGTGCATTGAAAAAGTCCGATGGATCTGAATAAGACCTGGACAATTAACCAGAAGACTGGAGATTGTCTGTGGGCTAAATTTGGACAATTAACGTAAGACCGGAGATTGTCTGTGGGCTAAGATCTGGACAATTAACGTAAGACCTGGAGATTGTCTGTGGGCTAAGGTGAATAATTAACCAAAGCATTCTCCTCGAAATTGTGAAAAACCTCCATAGAATTGTTTTGATAAATGAGTCTTTGTACATATGCATAAATCGAGCATTTACATCGTGTGATATAATAATTGAGGAATATTGATTATAAGTTATGACAATTGTTTTGAATACTTAGAAGATGATGATGATGATAATGCTGAGGGCATTATCATCATTATTGTTTATGATAACTAAATTATTGAATAAGTGAATATTGATAAGGACATGGATATAATTATGAATTATGGTATGAATTATGATGATAAATGATATGTGTTAGATAAATGATGTTGGTGGCATAATTGTAATTATGTATGATGTGTTAGTATGTGTTTATCTTCATTGCTACCATACTGGTATTGGCGTAGGTGATCTCACCTCTTTGTCTGTCTATTTCTGTATTGTATTTATAATTGTAAAGAGATTGAGCAAGACGTTGAGTGAGAATGCAAGGAAGATCAGATTTTCGAGAAGGAAGTTGAGTTCTAAAGAGATGGAGATGTTGAGTTTTCATAAGGTATATGGGAACCGGAGGCATAGTGCGTCGAGCTTCTTTGGAAAATGTATTTCTCACATAAACAAGTAATAGGGAGCTTACTACCGTACTCTTGGTACGGTTAGTATTGTATATTTTGTGTCAAGTAGGATTCCTCCTGTTGAGGAGTCCGAGGAGGACCCGTGCCCGAGGGTCTCGTATGTTTAGAGTTACTTGGGCATTATGTAATTTAATTAATGTGTAAATATTTTTAGAGTCCAATTTGTAAATATTAAAGTGTGACAGTACTACGACTTATGTATATATAATGTAAAATTATATTGTAATGATGCTGTAATGTTTTAATTTCCGCTAATTTTATCTTACTATCACCAAGAAATTTTACAACTCGTATTTATATTACAAGCACGTTTTCTAACGAAGGGGTAATATGATAATTGAGTAACACGAAGTGTGACGCCCTAAGGAGGGTGTTACACAGAAACTATGAAAGAAGAAAGGAAAAAGAAGGAAGGAAAGATCAAGGAAGAGGAGGGTAAAAAGAGGAAAGCTAAAGGGAAGGCTAAAGTTTGAGATCCTCCAAAGCTTGAATCTCCATCTCAGCTGCCAAAGGTAGGGGATAAAGTTCTTATTCATCTATTTTTACCATTTTCACCATGAATGCACCTTCGGAGCATAGTAGGTCAAAATGAGTTCTAGAGGTCTTTGATGCGTTTTAATTGCTTGGATGTGTTTCAATGAGTGTTTATAACTTGTTCATAGCTTAAGTTTGAGTTAGAAACTTAGAACATCTCATTTAAATCATTGATTTCCAAAAGAGGGGTTTAGGTCAAAGTATGTTGATTTGGTGCTTGAATCCAAATTTAATGGTTTAAGTTAGTGATTGATGAGCTTGGGATACCTCACCTTGTACTTGAGCCTCAAACAGGGATACCTCACCCTTTACAACCTTTGAGGGATACCTCACCCTCTTTACAAATTTTGAGAGATACCTTACTCTTTAAGGGATACCTTACCCTTTACAATTTTTGAGAGCTACCTCACTCTCTAAGGGATACCTTACCCTTTATTCTAGAGGGATACCTCACCCTCTCTTTTACAGAATATGCAAAGTGTAGAAGATAGAAACTCTCTCAAAGAGTAGATAATACAAATTAAAGCTTATGGCATCAAAGAATCACACATTTAGCTCAAAATAGAGATTTGGAGAAAAAGATGATAAAACTCATTTTCAATTCTCAAGAATGATTTTTAGATTGTTCTCCAACTTTTCTTTGATGCCCAAAAACTTTCATTTTAGCCCAAAGCTTTTTAGAGCCGTTAAATGTGGTTAGGTTCATTAAATGTTCCAAATAGAGTAGCTAGACATGTTTACTGGTTTTCCAGATAATCGGTTAGGAGATTGTCCTAATTAGTTAGGAGCTTTAAGTTTTGGCCACTGACATTTAGAATAACCGATTAGGAGCTTTTCCTAATCGGTTAGGACCTTAAATATTTGACTTCTGTGAAATGGAATAACCAATTAGGATATATGCCTAATCGGTTAAGAATTTGAGAAAATGCTCCTAATCTTTACACTAACTGATTAGGTGAATTGCCTAATTGGTTAAGAGCTTTTAAAACATGAAAAATGCTCCTATTTATCATATTAACTAATTAGGTGAATTGCCTAATTGGTTAGGGGCTTTTAGAACCTGAAAATGGCTCCTGACAGGGTGAATAATCGATTAGGGAAAATCCCTAATCAGTTATTGCACTCTAGTTTTGAAAACTGACTTTAAATAGTCATAACTTCTTCGTTTCTTATCCGTTTTAAGCAAATGACCACTCATTGGAAAGATCTTTGAGTTTATTTTCATATGAAATATTTGAGAACAAAACTTAAAGTATTTTGAAAGATATGATCAATAGAGTAACCAAAAGTTAGTTTTACAAAACACAAATTTGGCTATTTTCCATATATTTGAACTACCACCATGGTTAGCTTTTCAAAACATGTTTGTTGGGCATTTTGGTATGTGAAAAATCATTTGTAAATATTTGAAAACCATATTTGAGCTTAGTGTGATTCTTTTTTACCTTTACATATGATCTAGACCCTATATGCTAATCTTGAATATTCTTGGAGCTTAATCAATGCATTTCCATTCCTTTCTTGTTTGTTATCATCAAAACCATTCTTTTAGTCAATGCCAATTACATTCCCTCCCTTTTTGATGATGACAAACATCCATTGAGAAAAGAGTTAGTTCAAATAAATTGGAATTCACAAAAGGTGTATTAGAGACTTACTCCCCCTCTATTTTTCAAGAGGTGATTAGATCAGAGATTACACAGCTCCCCCTTAATTTTGGAATCCCAATATCATTGAATTTGTACCTTGTTATTTACCTTTTCTCAATGATTTATAAATTTCTCCCCCTTTTGTCATGATCAAAAAGATATAAAATATATAGATTTTGACAAAAAGAGAAGTTATTTGCAATAATACCATGTTTATAGTAAATGCAAATATTCTAGATTAATATTGAACAATGGTATCATCAAAACAGAACATGCATTGCCATATCATATCAAAAGTAATATTGAGTTTAAAGCAATTGTTCACCATATTATACATTATACAACATAAAGTATGAATTATGCAGCAAAATAACCAATTTATGCAGTGAAAGTTAGATTATGCAGTAAAAATGTCACATTATGTAGCAAGATTAATAGCATTGTGCAGAAAAATATGACTTTATGCAGCAAAAATACATTATGCAGCAAAAAAAATGATGCAGCAAAGCTATTTAAATGCATGATTGATAAATTTTAAAAAAGGTCAGAGACAGATTAGTTGAAGGAGGACACGACTAGGACAGTTTAATTTGGAGTGGCCTAACCGATTAGGGAAAATGGTAACCAGTTATATGCATGGATATCAAAACATGTGGCCTCTGGTGTACTGAAATAACTAATTAGGGAGTTGAGTTAATCAATTATTTTTGTGCTATAAAAGTCCCATAACCTCTGTCTGTGATAAATAACTAATTAGATCATTGAGGTAATCAGTTAGATTGGTATTTCCAAAAACACCATGGCCTCTGTTTACCTTGAATAACAGATTAGGAAAGGATGGGTAATCGATTATTTGGTGAGGACAGAGACTTCCCAATTGCTGTATATTGGTGTAATCGATTAAGGGACAATTCTTAACTAATTATTCTGTTTCCCAGAGAACATTACGTGAGGCCATAACTGATTATAGGGAGATGATAATTAATTATTTGACTTGGCAGAGAGCACTAAACAACCAGGAACATGTCATAACTGATTACAAGCTTGTCATAATCAATTATTTCAGCTTGACAGAGAACCTTTCCAACGTGCTAGACACTTCCACAGCCCTCATAACAGGTTAGAAGCTCTTCATAATAGATTATGGTCTTCTTGCAATTAATTATTCTTCAAACAAAACCAGAAAATCCTTCAAGAATCCATCCTTTAAGACCATCAAAACTTGCCTTTCACCAACAAACAAGAGAAATCTTTAGGAATGCATTTTTTAATATATCAACAGCTTATTCCATCCTTAAGGAGTTACTTGACTTGGCCTCATTTCCATCACCTCTAAATACCTTAAATATAGCTCAAAAACTGATTATACTTCTTTGAAGGAGCTTGAATCTAATTTCTTTAGTAAGAACTTGAGATTGAATGATTGAGGGACTTGAGCATGGATCAAGTTTCTGCAAAACAAACTTAGGGGAAACTCCGACGCTCAAGTCAGTAATGGATTCATGAACAATAAAAGCAAGAGTGTTATGCAATGAACTCAATCAAATTATGCAGTAAAATTACATATTATACAGCAACATGATAAGTTTTGAACCAAAATGACAGAGTATGAAATAAAATGACAAGTTATGTAGCACAATGATGAATTATGCAATAAAAATTATTTTTAGCAGGAGTTAGATGCATGATTAATCCAATATACCCAGATTTCTCTTATATATGCACACTAGATCAAACAATGATCATGTTAGGTATGTTATGTCAAGAACAAAGATATTTTCATCAAACATGCTATTTCAAACAAGAAGTGAACTTATCTAGCATATTATCACATGTAGAGATATTTTCAAGATATAAAGCCAAAAAGTACTACTTTAAAGCAAGTTAAAGCATAAAACAAGTCTCCACTTATCCAAATGTTGTAAGTTCAAGCTTCTTGGAGACAATGGAGATAACTTGGAGTATTTTCTGATCTTGTGCTTGCAGCAGTCACTTTTGAGATTCCAAAGTCCATTCTTGGCCTTCAAGCACACTTATAACACACTTAAATTTTTGGCTTTTGGTACCCAAATTTTCTTGGGTCCTTGTGTGTAAGATTTTGGCAAATTGCCCTTAGGGACCCAAATCATTTTAGTCTCAACCTTGGTATTCAAGTTTTTCCTAACATTGCATGTAGAAGCACTATGCCCTTTCCTCCCACAATGAAAACATTTGATAAAAGGGTTACTTGATGTACTTGAGAAATAAAGAAATTCTTGAGAAACTTTTGTTGGTTATTAGGATTATACCCTAAACCAGCCTTTTGAAAAACACATCTTTGTTTCTCTAACAATATATTTAAGTTATCTCTTCCAAAGATAAATTTTGAAAGTGTATTTTTCAAATCCTTAATCTCAATTTCAATTGCTTTACATGATAAGCAAGATGAGGGTGTGGGTGCATTATCATGTGAAGAGCATGTTATGCATGAAGAATTTGCATCAATTAACCCAAGAGTTTCATTTTCTAATTTCAATTCCTCAATTTCTTTATTTAAAGTAGAAATTTGATTTTCAAATGAGGAAATTGTTTTCTTTGAACATGAAATCATTTTTGAAATCCTCATAGATTCATTATGCAATTCTTCAAATGCATCTTGCAATTCATCATAGGAAGGGGAAGAGTTTGATTCAGAATTTGAGGATGTTACCTCCATGTCATCTTCATCTTCCTCTTCTCCTCTAGCCATGAAACATAGATTGGCTTTCTCATTGTCCGAGCTATTGGTTGAATCCATGTCATTATCATCCCAAGCTATGTAGGCTTTTCTTTCTTTCTTCTCCCTTAAGGATCTTTTGTCATATTTTTTCACTTTACTTTGATAAATTGGGCACTCTATCTTCATGTGACCCAATTCTCCACATTCTCCACATTTAGGAGTGGATGAGGTTCCTTCCCCTTTGTGATAGACATTCTTTTAGGGAAATAGAGGTCTTCTATGAGCTCCATTCTTCTTGAAGAATCTTCCGAATATCTTTACTATTATAGTAAGATTTTTCTCATTTATTTCCAAGTCATCTTCATCATCGTCATCATTGATTATGGAGAAAGTGAGTTATCCCTTTCTTTTTCTTGTCAAGCTCCTCACTTTGGTTGAGTCTATTCAATTCTAGCTCATGTTCCTGGAGCTTACCAAAAAGTGTGGCTAAAGTCATGGTTGAGAGATTCCTTGACTCCGCAATAGCCGTCACTTTAGGTTGCCAATGCCTGCTCAAACATCTCAACACTTTGTTAATAAGATCTTCATTAGGAAAAGTATTTTCCAATGAAGCAAGATGATTTATAGTATGTGTAAAACATTTTTGCATTTCTTGAATGTTTTCATTTTGGCTCATTCTAAAAAACTCATATTCATGGGTGAATGTATTAATCCTTGATCTTTTCACTTCACTAGTACCCTCATGGATTACTTGTAAAGTGTCCCACATTTCTTAGGCATATTTACAATTTGAGACTCTAAAGAACTCATTATACCCCAAGGATGTGGTAATGATATTTTTGGCACTCGAATTATATTGGACCTTTTTCTTATCATCATTAGTCCATTCACTTCTTGGTGTATTAACTCTTACAACATTAACAACTTGTGTGGGGATAAAAGGACCAATTTCAATAGTATCTCACACATCTAAGTCAATAGCTACAATAAAAATTTTTATTCTTTCTTTCCAATAAGCATACCCATCCCTATTGAAAAAAGAAGGTCTATAAACAGAAGAACTTTCTGAAAAATCATTTGAAAAAGCCATCACTTTCTCTTGAAGCTGTTAAGCACTTTACACAAGAGCCTATCACTGA
Organism: Ormosia semicastrata; assembly: GCA_029884595.1. Lineage (NCBI taxonomy): Eukaryota > Viridiplantae > Streptophyta > Magnoliopsida > Fabales > Fabaceae > Ormosia > Ormosia semicastrata. The sequence continues at coordinate 65,352,586 of JAQQTO010000060.1, forward strand.
TACCACTTGTTACTAAGTGGCCTCAAACTCAAGAGGGGGGTGAATTGAGTTTATAAAATATTTTCACAAATCTTTTGTAAAACATTTGTTTATCAATTTTCGTTGAAGCTATTGGATGATTGAAGTGAATAGATAAATGAGATTGAATACTTTACTCACAAATTAAACAAGCCAAGATGAATAACATTCAAGAAAACATATAAAATAAATTCACAAATATAAATAGATGAGTTTAGAAGATCAAATACAAGGTTTATCCTGGTTCAGCCACCAATCCACTTATAGCCTACGTCTAGTCCTCAAGCAACCGCTAGAGATTTTTCACTATATCTTCAAGATTCAACATGTACTTGACAACCTTTACGATTGAGAGCACTCAACACACCTTGGGATACCTCACCCTTGTACTTGAGCCTCAAACAGGGATACCTCACCCTTTACAACCTTTGAGGGATACCTCACTCTCTTTACAATCTTTGAGAGATACCTCACCCATTACAATTTTTGAGAGATACCTCACTCTCTAAGGGATACCTCACCCTTTATTCTAGAGGGATACCTCACCCTCTCTTTTACAAAATATATAAAGTGTAGAAGATAGAAACTCTCTCAAAGAGTAGATAATACAAATTGTAGCTTATGGTATTAAAGAATCACACACTTAGCTCAAAATAGAGATTTGGAGAAAAAGATGATAAAAGTTGTTTTCAATGCTCAAGAATGATTTTTAGATTGTTCTTCAACTTTTCTTTGATGCCCAAAAACTTTCATTTATAGCCCAAAGCTTTTTAGAGCCGTTAGAGGTAGTTGGGTTCATTAAATGTTCCAAATAGAGCCGTTGGATGTGTTTATTGGTTTTCCAGATAACTGGTTAGGAGATTATCCTAATCGGTTAGGAGCTTTAAGTTTTGACCACTGACATTTAGAATAACCAGTTAGGAGCTTTTCCTAATCGGTTAGGACCTTAAATATTTGACTTCTATGAAATGGAATAACTGGTTAGGACATATGCCTAATCGGTTAGGAGCTTGAGAAAACGCTCCTAATCTTTACACTAACTGATTGGGTGGATTGCCTAATCGGTTAGGAGCTTTTAAAACATAAAAAATGCTCCTATTTATCATACTAACTAGTTAGGTGAATTGCCTAATCAGTTAGGGACTTTTAGAATGTGAAAATGGCTCCTGACAAGGTGAATAATCGGTTAGGGAAAATCCCTAATCGGTTATTGCACTCTGGTTTTGAAAACTGACATTAAATGGTCATAACTTTTTCGTTTCTTATCCGTTTTAAGCAAATGACCACTCATTGGAAAGATCTATGATTCTATTTTCTTATGAGAAAGTTTTCAGAACAAAACTCAAAGCATTTTGAAAGATATAATCAAAAGAGTAACTAAAGGTTAGTTTTACAAAACACAAATTTGGCTATTTTTCATAGATTTGAACTACCACCATGATTAGCTTTTCAAAACATGTTTGTTGGGCATTTTGGCATGTGAAAAACTATTTACAAATATTTGAAAAATATATTTGAGTTTAGTGTGATTCCTTTTTACCTTTATACATGATCTAGACCCTATATGCTAATCTTGAATATTCTTGGAGCTTGATCAATGCATTTTCATTCCTTTCTTGTTTGTTATCATCAAAACCATTCTTTTATTCAATGCTAATTACAAATTGTCAATCTTGCACAACCTGAGAATTTATAAAGTTTAGCATACTATGGTCTCCCTCCAATTAGTAAATCGATCAATCAGATGTCTGTATGGTATTGTGGAAGATTTACTAGTGAAGGTAGACAAATTTATTTTTTCAGTTGACTTTGTGGTCTTAGATATGGATGAGGATGCCAATATCCTGCTAATTCTGGGAAGACCATTCTTAGCAACATTAGGAGCTTTGATTGATGTCCCTAGAGGAGAGCTTATTTTGAGGGTGGATGGAGATCAAGTGACTATAAATGTTTTTAATAAATCTGCCCCAACATCAGATCTTCATGCCCCTGTTAATTGCATTCAAGGAAAATTTCAAAAGGGGTTGGATGGTAAGAACTCTTCTTCATCCATTATTTTTTATTCTTGTACTTCCAAAATTGTTGATGAGAAAGAGAAAGGTCCTTTTGTCTCTAAGATGGTTGAAATGGAAAAAAGTCCCCCCAGTTCTTAGAATTTATTGCAAGCTGAATTGCAATCTTATGACAAGTTGAAATCTAGTACCTTGCCTGATGATAAATTGAAACCCCCATAGCCTAGTGCGAATTGTAATGCTAAGGCATCTTTTGGACCAATAACTCCAGCTGGAGTTCAAAATATTTTTGGAGGGGATCCTAAGGCTAGTGACAGAGTATGGAGGCAAAGATCTGACAAAAGAAATCTGTCATCTTGTTTCTCTTGTTTTCAGCCACCATGATTTATTGAGAAAAAACAACGTCAAGCTAATGACGTTAAACAAGTGCTTTTTGGGAGGCAACCCAAATTTTTTTTCTTTTCTTTCTCTCTTTATTTTGTTATTTGTTTATTTTTCTTTGGTTAGTTATTTGTTTTTGCTTTTATTCTATTATTTCTTGTTAACTAACATTTTTCTATTTTTTTTTGTAGTTAGCTAGTGTTGAGTCAGCTTAGGTGCCTCCCGAGTTCAGAGCCTTTGTAGGGGGATGTATATAGTTGTCGGCCACCAAAAAAAATTTTCTTCTCTTTCCTTTAGTTTTTAGTTTCCACATTTAGTTATTTATTTTATTTTGTTTTCAACACCTTTTTGTGTTTTGAATCATTTTTTGCATACTGGTGTGTTGATTTGAATATCTAATAATTGTTTGAATTATGGATAGATTTAATTTCTTGGAATATCATATGAGAACCCATGAGTTATGTTTATCTCTATTGTTTCAATTATGTATGGATGTTCTTCCCATCTTTATGTTTGATAGACCTTAGAATTTAATTGCATGTCAAGCTTAGAGAAAGTTAATGGGATTGCATGTGTGTGGACGATTTGCATCTAGAAGTTGTTTAATTCTTTCTTGAGGCAAAGTCCTAGGCAGTGCAGGATTAAGGGAATGATAAGGGCCTTCTTTGGACCGTTTGAGGATTTCAAGCTAACCTGTATATACAGTATATCCTTTGGTCCCTTTTACAGTCTTGTTATTGTTTGGCCTTTATTTCTTTTCTTTACCCACATTTTCCTGTTCCTTACCCATAATAAAAAAAAATCCTCTCTTATATAACCTTTGTTGAGTGCATATCTTGTATTATTTTTCTATTCAAGCTTTCGTTATTTTTGTACATGGAGTATTTATAGAGCTAAAAAAAATTCAAAAAAAATAAGAAAAAGAAAAAAAAAAGAGAAAATCTGCTCACAGTATTGCAAAGAAATAAGTTTGAGGGTGAGGATTAAGAATAAGAAAAAAAAAGATAAAAGATATGTTATTTCGTATGATCCGTGTTGCACTTGTTTTACATTATGTGACTTGAATTTTGAAATATGCATGATTATGTATCTCAACTTTTGTTTTTATTATCCTACCCTTTCTTTCTTAATCCTTACCTTTGGCCTTACATTGCAAGCTTTGTAAAGACCCTTTTGATCCTTATTTATGTGTTGTTTACATTAATGGAGAGAGAGATGAAGAACAACCTTATAGATGTGGGTTTGATGTGCATTTGTAGTTTTGTAAACCTATTTGAGCTTGTACTTTATAAGGAGATTGGTTTTTTTCATTCAAGTTTTTGGGAAGTCATTTTATGCATGAGAGTTGTATGTGAGAGACAATGTGATAAATGAATTGTTCATGTGTGGCACTTTGAAATTAGAATGTGAAACAATTTCTGAGGATATGAATGATTTTCAATACCCAGTATTGCCATGTTTGAGTCTATTTGTTTTGAATTTTTATTTGTTTAGTCTTTTTGTTTTGTTTTGTTTTTGTTTTTCTTTTTGCTTGAGGACAAGCAAAAGCTTAAGTTTGGGGGAGACCTTTTTTGATGATGACTCAATTTAACAAGATTGAACAATTTAATAATGCATGCTTTATCAGAGTTGGCAGTGAGCAATGTTGAAATTAGTTTAATCAAAAATTTAAAGAATAAGAGTTAGGAAAGCTCTCCCTTAATCCATGAAGAGTTACTAACTTGCTCCCCCTGAGCTTATGCCTTAGTCCATGAAAATTTGCTCCCCCTAAGCTTATGCCTTGTTTTGGCAAAACTTTGCAAAAAACTACTCTTTCTCCTCCTTTAACATAAAAAAGGTGAAGTGTAGTGCTAAAAAAATCCAACAGTTATAATACAAGCAAAATAGAAATATGGAAAGAAAGGCATATCACTAAAGCCATGACAAGTCACAAAAGTCTATTAACATTCACAAAAAGACAATGAATGGTATGATCAAGATATTTAGCCACAAAGTAACTAAAATCATATCCAGTTTCAGTTTATCAAAAAGAGAGCAAGAAAGAACATAAAATCAAGAGAGCTTTTGGAGAATAGATTTTTAAAGACCTTGGGTATGTTCTTGATTGGCCATCAGTTTTTGATGATTCTCCAAGAGGCTTGCAATGTCCATTTGAGCTAGATAGAGTTGTTTCTCCACATCTTCAAGCTTCTCTATATTTGAATTTAATTCAGCCTTGAACTTAACAAATTTAGAAAGCATTGTCAGCCACTTTAGAGGACTCACCAACTTGTTTAGAATTTTGCATAAGAGCATAAACTAGTTCAGGATGACAAGTGACACTCTCTTGGTCTAGAGCATCTATGGTATCATTTGATAAGCCAATCTCAATTTCATCATTAATTTCAAGTAAATTTGAATTGACTGGTTGTTCATTAGAATCAAAGTTATCAGGGGATGGTAGATTTAGTTGTCTTCTTTCTTCTCTAGAGCCCGATCAAACCCATTTTCCATTTAGCAGGTTTTTGAACATCATGTATGATATCCATTATTCTTCATAATTGCTTCTAGGAGTAGAGGTTCTGTCAGTTCATCTTCCTGTATTTGAACATCAAAGGCAAGGAGAACCTTAGTGATCACCATTCCATAAGGCAAATGACTAGAAGGACACTTGAGGACTTTCATCATGCCATTGAAGATGATGAAACCCAAGTTGATCTTTGTGTCTTTTATCACACACCACAACATGAATAAGTGAAATAAAGTGATAGCATTATGTGTTCTATACTTTGGTAGCACAACATTTATGTAATCAGTAAGTCTAATTTTCACAAATGTTATGCTGCCAAAGTATGGAACACATAATGCTATCACTTTATTGGGTTCAAGGATGAATTAGAACACTACCCTTAGACTTGGTGGTCGTGGTCTGCTTAGTGACTTTCTTCCTGCATTGCAATTTCTTGTTTATGACCTTTTTAGTAGATTTTCCATGCTTTTTAGAAGCCATATCAAATATCAATTAGGTGCAGCACCACAATAGCACCTCACACTAAGAATTAAGAACCAAAGGCCCAATCAGTAGAAGATCATATAACCATTTTAAACCACTAAAAAATCATGTCAGATTAGAGTAAAATTGGAAAAATTCTCAGACCAAAGAAGCACTACGATTCTATCACAAAGGAGAACTTAGACCAAGATTCAGCAAATCAAATACTCAATATTCTTGTAATACTCACATTTTAGATACTAAGTCTCCAATCAGGTTGTAAATTAGTGGAGGCAAACACCATTTATAAGGGAAAACGTAGTAGCAAAAATGCTGGATTGAACCCACGGTTTGTCTCATGAGAACTATGAACCAACAACAATGGCGCGACACAAGTAAGCGAAAATTGTAGCTGGTGGTGTCATCAATGGCTCGCACTATCGGGATTGGAGCTTGCGTTGCCAGAAAACATGGAGGACCAACGCTGGCGGGCTAGACTCGAATGAACAGATCACGAACAACTTGGACTCGGCTTCAATCCATGGGCACCAGGGGTTCCATCATAAGATTCGTGTGTGTGTGAGTGATTTAAGAGAAAAGAAATTTCAAACAGAGGAGGAGGAAAAAAAAAGGTAAACTAGAGAGAGTGAGAGAATGATGAGAAAGAGAGAGAGAGGGGAAATAGGGGAAAGAGTAATTTTTTGAATTATTTTTAAATAAAAAAATAGAAAAGGACTAAAAAGTCCTTAATGGAAAACTGATTAAAACTAGAAGTTTTTAAAGCGTGAATGGTGAAGTTTCTCATACAAAAAATAGAGAATGAGCAATTAAAACTAACAACTGCAAGGTAGTTGCTATTTCTCCCAGTAGTTGCTCTTTTTTACTGTAAAATCAAAACTTGAAATTTTTAAGCAAAAAGCTTAAGTAGGACTTGGATATGATTCCAATCACTCTAAATAGCATTGATATCATATAATATTATCATCTCATGCACTCTAACATACAAAATCATAATATTCATAAAATTACCATAAAACACATATAGCATACATGAAAATGATATAAAACATTTAAAGCACATGCTATGACAATATTTTGAGTCACGTGATCCATTTAGATTTTTCATTTTAAAATTGAGTGGTAACATTGTAACCATTCAATCTTGACTCAAAAACCACAAAAAAAAAAATCATTCAAGACTAGTTAAACTAATTTCATTCCTTATAAAGCAAAATCTCTCCTCATTGAGGGGTTTTGTAAATATATTAGCAAGTTGAAAATCTATACTTATAAAATCAAGTTCAATATGACCCTTTTGAACATGGTTTCTTAAAAAGTGGTGTCTAATCTCAATATGTTTTGTTCTAGAATGTTGAATAAGGTACTTTGTCAAGCTGATAACACTTGTATTATCACATTTAATGGGTATTGTGTCAAGTTTTTTACCATAGTCTAGTAATTTGTACTTCATCCATAGCACTTAACTACAACAAATTGTAATAGTCATGTATTCGGCCTTTGCAGTGGATAAAGCCACTAATGATTACTTCTTTGTGTGCTAAGATACTAGACATGGGCCTAAAAATTGACAATTCCCGCTTGTGCCTTTTCTATCAAATTTGTAACCGACATAGTCAGTATCAAAAAATCCAAGTAAATCAAATGACACATGCTTAGGGTACCATAAGCCATAATTTTGAGTTCCAAGTAAGTATCTAAAGATCTTTTTTATATCCATGAGATGAGATTCTTTAGGACTTTCTTGAAATCTTACATAATGATATACACTAAACAAAATATCGGACCTACTTGTTGTCAAATATAGTAAAGAGCCTATCATATCTCTATAGACCTTTTCGCTTACCACTTACCATTTTCATCTTTGTCCAACTTGGTTGTAGGATTCATGGAGTAGCCAGGGGGTTAGCCAAGTCCATTCCAAACTTCTTTATGAGTTCCTTAGTGTACTTACCTTGGCTAATGAAGATTCCTTCTTTTGTTTGCTTCACTTGAAGACCAAGGAAGAAAGTCATCTTTCCCATCATACTAATTTCAAATTCACCTTGCATAAGCTTTGAAAAATCCTTGCACAAGCTTTCATTAGTTGAACCAAAAATAATGTCGTCAACGTAGATTTGTATAATTAATATATCATGCTTGAATGACTTTGTAAATAATGTAGTATCAACTTTACCTTTTGAAAAACTATTTTCAATTAAAAACTTACTTAATTTTTTGTACCAAGCTCTAGGAGCTTTTTTTAAGCCATAAAGAGCCTTAGTAAGCTTATAAAAATGTGTAATTGGCATTTACTAATGGAATGGTTTCGATGATAACAACAAGAAAGGAATGGAAATACATTGATCAAGCTCCAAGAATATTCAAGATTAGCATATAGGGTCTAGATCATATGTAAAGGTAAAAAGGAATCACACTAAGCTCAAATATGTTTTCGAATATATACAAATGGTTTTTCACATGCCAAATATCCCAACAAACATGTTTTGAAAAGTTAGTCATGGTCGTTGTTCAAATATATGAAAAATAGCCAAGTTTGTGTTTTACAAAACTGACCTTTGGTTACTCTTTTGATCATATATTTCAAAATACTTCGAGTTTTGCTTTGAAAATTATTTCATATGAAAATAGACTCAAAAATCTTTCCAATGAATGATCATTTGTCTAAAATGGATAAAGAACCAAGGAGTTAAGAGCTTTTATAGTTAGAAGCTTTTTTCTAAAGGCCTAACCAATTAGGATGTATTCCAAATCGGTTATTTTGCAAGACAGAGGCATTGCCTCTCTGCTCATAAAAGGCCCTAACCGATTAGGGTTCATTCCCTAATTGGTTAGGAGTGTTTTATAACACGTGAACAGGCTCCTTTACAGAGAGCCTAACCGATTAGGCCTATTGCTTAACTGGTTAGCTCATGGTTTTAATAAAATAGAATTTAGCCATTTTGAATGGCCTAACCGATTAGAGCTTATGCCTAACCGGTTATTGAGTTTCACAGAGGTCAAAATCTAAAGGCCCTAACCGATTAGGACAATGTCCAAACTGGTTATCTGGAAATGCAGAAACATTTCCCAACGGATATAAACGGCTATATTTCTCAATGTATCTTTCATAATTACCACCAATGGCTATAATTAGCTTTGGGCTATAAATGAAATAGTTTGGACATTCATGAAAGGTTGGAGAACATTCTGAAAATTATTCTTGAGCATTGAAAATGAATTTCATCATCTTTTTCTCCAAATCTCTATTTTGAGCTAAGTGTGTAAATCCTTGATACCCATAAGCTTCAAGTTGTATTATCTACTCTTTAAGAGAGTTTCTATCTTCTACACTTTGTGTAATCTGAAAAAGAGAGGGTGAGGTATCTCTCTAGAGTAAAGGGTGAGGTATCCCATAGAGAGTGAGGTATCTTTCAAAGTTAGAAAAAGGTGAGGTATCCCTTAAGGGTGAGACATCCCTCTAAAGTTATAAAGAGTGAGGTATCCCTGTTTGAGGCTCAAGCACAAGGGTGAGGTATCCCAAGGTATGTTGAGTGCTCTTAATTGTAAAGGTTGTCAAGCACCTGTTGAAGCTTGAAGATATAGTGAAAAATCTCTAGCGGTTGCTTGAGGACTGGACATAGGTCACAAGTGGATTGGTGGCTGAACCAGGATAAACCTTGTGTTTGATCTTCTAAACTCATCTCTTTACATTTGTGCATTTATTTTATATGCTTGCTTGAATGTTATTCATCTTATCTTGTTTAATTTATGAGTGAAGTATTCAATTTCATTTATCTATTCACTTCAATTATCCAATAGCTTCAGCGAAAATTGATAAACAAACGTTTTACGAAAGATTTACCAAAATATTTCATAAACTCAATTCACCCCCCTCTTGAGTTTGAGGCCACTTGGTAATAAGTGATATCAGAGCTAGGCTTTTGTGTAAAGAGCTTAGCAGCTTCAAGAGAAAGTGATGGCCTCTTCAAATGATTTTTCAGAAAGCTCTTCTCTTTATAGACCTCTCTTTTTTAATAGGGATGGGTATGCTTATTGGAAAGAATGAATGAAAATTTTTATTGAAGCTATTGACTTAGATGTATGGGATGCTGTTGAAAATGGTCTTTTTATTCCCACACAAGTTGTAAATGGTGTAAAAGTTAACACACCAAGAAGTGAATGGACCGATGATGATAAGAAAAAGGTCCAATATAATTTGAGAGCCAATAACATCATTACCACAACTTTGGGGCATGATGAGTTCTTTAGAGTCTCAAATTGTAAATCTGCCCAAGAAATGTAGGACACTTTACAAGTAACCCATGAGGGTACTAGTGAAGTGAAAAGATCAAGGATAAATACTCTCACTCATGAGTATGAACTCTTTAGGATGAACAATATTGAAAGCATTCAAGAAATGCAAAAACGTTTTACACATATTGTTAATCATTTAGCTTCACTAGGAAAGACATTTTTTAATGAAGATCTTATTAACAAGGTTTTAATATGTTTGAGCAAGGATTGGCAACCTAAGGTGACGGCTATCTCGGAATCAAGAAATCTTGCAACAATGACCTTAGCCACACTTTTTGGCAAGCTCCAAGAACACGAATTGGAGTTGAATAGACTCAAACAAAATGAAGAGCTTGATAACAAAAAGAAAGGAATTGCTCTCAAAGCCACCTCCTCCATAATTAATGATGATGATGAAGATGATGGAGATGACTTAGAGATTAATGAGGAGAATCTCAACCTTCTAGTAAAAAAGTTTAGAAGATTCTTCAAAAAGAATAGAACTCAAAGAAGATTTTCCTTTCCCTCAAAAAATGTCTCTCACAAAGGGGAAGGAACCTCATCCACTCCTAAATGCTATGAATGTGGAGAATTAGGTCACATGAAGATGGAGTGTCCAATTTATGAAAGTAAATTGAAAAAATATCACAAAAGATCCTCAAGGGAGAAGAAAGAAAGAAAAGCCTACATAGCTTGGGATGAAAATGACATGGATTCAACCGATAGCTCGGACAATGAGAAAGCCAATCTATGTTTCATGGCTAGAGGAGAAGAGGAAAATGAAAATGACATGGAGGTAACATCCTTAAATTCTGAATCAAACTCTTCCCCTTCCTATGATGAATTATAAGATGCATTTGAAGAATTGTATAATGAATCTATGAGGCTTACAAAAATGATTTCATGTTCAAAGAAAACAATTTCCTCATTTGAAAATCAAATTTCTGCTTTAAACAAAGAAATTGAGGAATTGAAATTAGAAAATGAAACTCTTAGATTGATAGATGCAAATTCTTCATGCATAACATGCTCTTCACATGATAATGCACCCACACCCTCATCTTGCTCATCATGCAAAGCATTTGAAAGTGAAATTGAAGATTTAAAGAATATGCTTGCAAACTTTACCCTTGGAAGAGACAATTTGAATGTGTTACTAGGGAAACAAAGATGTATTTTTCAAAAGGTTGGTTTAGGGTATAATCCAAATAACTAACAAAAGTTTCTCAAAAATTTCTTTGTTTCCTCAAGTACATCAAGTAGCCCCTTCATTAAATGCTTTTATTGTGGGGGAAAAGGACATAGTGCCTCTGCATGCAATGTTAGGAAGAACTTGAACACCTAGGTTAGGACTAAAATGACTTAGGTCCCCAAAGGCACTTTGCCAAAAACTAACACACAAGGACCTAAGAAAATTTGAATACCAAAAATAAAAAATCGAAGTGTGTTGTAGGTGTGCTTGAAGGCCAAGAATTGACTTGGGATATCTTGAAAAATGGCTGCTCTAAGCACAAAACCAGAAAATACTTCAAGCTCTTTTCCTTGTCTCCAAGAAGCTTGGACTTGCAACCTTTGGTAAAATGAAGACTTGGTTTATGCTTCTCTAGCTTAATTTCTTGAACAAATCTTTACATATACTAGATTAGCTTGCTTCTTGTTTGCAATAACATATTTGATGAAAATATCTTTAATCTTGGCATATTGGATAAATCATGTATCTAACTCCTGCTAAAAATATTTTTTGCATAACTTGTCATAATATGATGTTGAGTTGCATTTATGGTTTGAGTAAATGAAAAATGAAGCTAATCTAAAGAATGATCTTCAAGAAGGCATGATTTGGTTTGTTTGAGTGATGTTTTCATGAAAGTTCAATGGCTATGGAAGTGAAACAATCAATCCAAGAAGGGAACAATTTGGTTTTGGCCTTTGAAAATTTTTGGTGCGTTGAAGGTGTCTCTGTCAAGACTAAATAATCAGTTAGGATATTAGATCTAACCAATTGCCCTGTGTTTTGGTTCCATTTTGTGCTTTTAGAAAAGCACAATAACTGGTTACCCATTTTCTCTAACCGGTTAGGCCACTCCAAGTCAATCTCTCCCAGCCGTGTCTTCCTTCATCTATTCTGTCAATCATGCATAATGTCATTTTATTGTATAAAGACATATTTCTCTTTATCTATCGTGTGCTCAATGGCTATTCTATTAATATAAATAAAATACTGGTTTGATTATCTTGTTGCTACAATATTAATTGCATATTTGTTATGTGGCAATGGTTTTATGTAACTTCTCTTTGTCAAAATCCATATATTGCATATCTTTTTGATTATGACAAAAGGGGAAGAAGTTTGAGTCATTGAGAAAAGGTAAATAACAAGGTACAAATTCAATGATCTTGGAATTCCAAAATTAAGGGGGAGCTGTGCATCTCTGATCTAATCACCTCTTGAAAAATAAATAGGGAGTAAGTCTCTAATACACCTTTTGTGAATTTCAATTTATTTAAACTAACTCTTTTCTCAATGGATATTTGTCATCATCAAAAAGGGGGAAAATGTAATTGGCATTGACTAATGGAATGGTTTTGATGATAACAGACAAGAAAGGAATGGAAATGCATTGATCAAGCTCCAAGAATATTCAAGATTAGCATATAGGGTCTAGATCATATGTAAAGGTAAAAAGGAATCACACTAAGCTCAAATATGTTTTCAAATATTTACAAATGATTTTTCACACGCCAAAATGCCTAACAAACATGTTTTGAAAAGTTAGTCATGGTGGTTGTTCAAATCTATGAAAAATAGTCAAGTTTGTGTTTTGCAAAACTGATATTTGGTTACTCTTTTGATCATATATTTCAAAATACTTTGAGTTTTGCTTTGAAACTTATTTCATATGAAAATAAACTCAAAGATCTTTCCAATGAATGATCATTTGCTTAAAACGGATAAAGAACCAAGGAGTTATGAGCTTTTATAGTTAGAAGCTTTTTTCTAAGGGCCTAACCGATTAAGATGTATTCCTAACCGGTTATTTTCCAAGATAGAGGCATTGCCTCTCTGCTCATAAAAGGCTCTAACCAATTAGGGCTCATTCCCTAACCAGTTAGAAGTGTTTTATAACATGTGAAAAGGCTCCTTTACAGAGAGCCTAACCGATTAGGCCTATTGCCTAACCGGTTAGCTCATGGTTTTAATAAAATAGAATTTGGCCATTTTGAATGGCCTAACCGATTAGGGCTTATGCCTAACCGGTTATTGTGTTTCACAGAGGCCAAAATCTAAAGGCCCTAACCGATTAGGACAATGTCCTAACCGGTTATCTGGAAATGCAAAAACATTTTCCAATGGATATAAACAGCTATATTTCTCAATATATCTTTCCTAATCACCACCAACGGCTATAATTAGCTTTGGGCTAAAAATGAAATAGTTTGGGCATTCATGAAAGGTTGGAGAACATTCTGAAAATTATTCTTGAGCATTGAAAATGAATTTCATCATCCTTTTCTCTAAATCTCTGTTTTGAGCTAAGTGTGTAAATCCTTGATACCCATAAGCTTCAAGTTGTATTATCTACTCTTTAAGAGAGTTTCTATCTTCTACACTTTGTGTAATCTAAAAAAGAGAGGGTGAGGTATCTCTCTAGAGTAAAGGGTGAGGTATCCCTTAAAGAGTGAGGTATCTCTCAAAGTTAGAAAAGGGTGAGGTATCCCTTGAAGGTGAGGCATCCCTCTAAAGTTGTACAGGGTGAGGTATCCCTGTTTGAGGCTCAAGCATAAGGGTGAGGTATCGCAAGGTGTGTTGAGTGCTCGTAATTGTAAAGGTTGTCAAGCACCTGTTGAAGCTTGAAGATATAGTGAAAAATCTCTAGCGGTTGCTTGAGGATTGGACGTAGGTCACAAGTGGATTGGTGGCTGAACTAGGATAAACCTTGTGTTTGATCTTCTAAACTCATCTCTTTACATTTGTGCATTTATTTTATATGCTTGCTTGAATGTTATTCATCTTGGCTTGTTTAATTTGTGAGTGAAGTATTCAATCTCATTTATCTATTTACTTCAATTATCCAATAGCTTCAACGAAAATTGATAAATAAATGTTTTACGAAAGATTTACGAAAATATTTCATAAACTCAATTCACCCCCCTCTTGAGTTTGAGGCCACTTGGTAACAACATGGTTAGGAAAATTGTCATCTTCAAAACTGGTGGTTATCTCACATAGACTTCCTCATTCCAAAAACCATTTAAAAAAACACTTTTGATGTTCATTTGGTAGAGCTTAAAATTTTTAAAACATGCATATGCAAGAAGCATTCTAATTGATTCTCATCTAGCTATGTAACACCCGCTTTAGGGCATTACATTTCATACCAACTCCTTTTAATTCCTTACCTAAGTTATAAAATATTTGATATTATTTTAATACGGGTTTCCAAATTACTTTTTTGCTGATAATATAAACTTACCGAATTATAGAAATATAAGACATAAAATTGAACAATATACTTTACATATAAACAAAGTTTACTACAATCATACGTACATTATACTTACATACCCAAAAACATAAAATGTCTAACATAACCAACCTAGACTGGCCTAAATTCACAACATCTAAAGAAAATAGTCCTCCTCAGAAGACAAATTCCCTAGTCGAGAATGTCTCGACGGATAGAAATCCGAGTAAAAGATATCTTGAAGTCCTCCCTAGGAGTATAGTGAAGATCATTCCATAACTCCTTGATAGGTATAACAAACTCTACATATGCAATAGTAAAAGAAGAAGTAATGACTCCATGTCAGGTCCTACTTACAGATAGAGTAATGTCACCACAATACTCTATATGCTCTATGTCCCAATGGACACGCCAAGCATTAGTGCCTTCAAGAAACTATAGTCTAAACAAACCTAGTAGATCCCTCCTTGCCACCATTGCAATCTTCACAGATGTAAGCATAAAACAGAAACAAATAGAACAACACAATAAAGAGGTGAGATCCCCTACATCAATACCATCATGGCAGTAAAGAAACAATAATGACAATAATGTCATTCATACACAGTAATATCACAGAACAATAGGTATAATCATGTTATCAACTAACAGATAATTTAACACTATATATCACAATATATGAATACTAATCATACCACAAAATAAATATATTGACTATGCTACAACAATATGTACCATGACTATGCACATGCACAATGTGTATACTAGCCATCCTTATGCACAATGCACCCATTTCCTGCTCCATGGAGCTAAACACAATTTCAGAGTGAATGATCCAGAAAATATGTTTGTATATCGGCCGCCTCAGACCAAGTGCTATAATTTCTCAATGTGTACATCAGGCATTATACAACACATTCTACGCTAGATCGGGAATAGGAATAGTGTTTTGTCAAGATTGTTGGTACATTTGCATCGGTTGCCATGACACAGTAGCGCTTTCTAATTGGCCATAGGAATTCCGCATCCCGATGCCTCCAAGATCCATTATAAACCTTCACTACGCAATTCGCACCCGCACTAAGGTGTAATTCAACTCCTAAGCAACAATAGCCTTAACAGACACCAACTGACAAATAATGCATGATCAATGACTCTATATTACAAGCCTTTACTAGCTATAACCATACATTGATATATCCGGGTTCAATACATTAGCCCGACAGCAAATTACTGTATTTCTCAATCGCGTAGCATTTCTATCGCATTTTTACAATCGCGTAACACTTCTGTTACGTTTTCAAATTGCGTAACAATTTTTCAACGTTTTATTAATCGCGTGGAGATTTTAAAATGTTTTCTTAATCACGTATCTAAAAATCATCATTTTTAAATTGCGTCAGAGTTTTTCTACATATTTTCAATTGTGTAAAATATTTTGTCAATATTCTAAGATCAAATTAAAACTTTTCTCATTTAATATCAAATTTGGACTTTAATTCCATTATTTCCTTAATAAATCACCTGTAACTAATATTTCAAACATTTTTATACTAAACCTCCTCCAAATAATATTTCCTAATGTTTTCCACAAAAACTTATATCATCTAAATTAATTCAAGAATCTCAAAATCTTTGTTCTTTACTCTTAATAAAACTTTCTTAAATAAACTATTTTAAACTCCAAACTATCATTAAAAATTATTTTCTTGCTAAAACTCCTCTAAATAATATTTTCTAATATTCTTTCCAAAACTTACATTTATTTTAATTAAATAAAACATTTTCCATCTTCCTCTTTAAAAATCCATTTAAATAAAATACTATAAGTTTTCAAATTATTTCTCCATCCTACTTTCAATATCATAGCTGAAATTTGCTTTTCATTTAATAATAAAAATATATTCATTTCCATTTTTATTTTGTAATTCCTTAATTACATTTCTTACCACTAATCCTCTAGGTTATCATTTAATAAATCATTTTTGTAATAGATTACCCATTTGTGGGCATAGAGGCCGTGAGCCACATGGTCTTTGGAACCAAAAATTCTTTTCCTCTCAATCACAATTTATATCATACAACATACATAAAACATCATAATCCTACTATATCAAATTCATGCATAATATCAAAGCAATAAAATTACATAAAGCAATTAAACACAAATCACAAAATCATACAAACAAGGTTAATAATCCTCACATGGATTCATCACCTTCATACAAATTTTGTTCCTCACCACCATAATTGGTTGATGAGGTTAATCTCCCTATTACCTTAGATATAGCTTCTTAAGGTCCTTGTATGATCCTTTGTATCAACTTCCTCCGCCAAGTATATCTTAAAAATCAAAGTAAACACAAATATATTAACATCCAAGGCTAGAGTAGGACAACCATAGATCAAATATGGTCTTAGAATTTCAAGAATCAAATAAGAAATCAAGTTTCAAGATCTTTACCTTGAAACCCTAGAACTTGAATCCAAGAATTAAGCTTGAAGATGATGGAATTAGGTCTTGATCACAACATGAAAGTTGCTTAGACAGAAGTTTAGGACCAAGTGGTGTAATTGGTTTGAATTATGAGTGGTTGGATAATGATTATAGGTTGTGAGGCCGGGAGGTAGGGAAGGGAAAGTGAGAGAAAGTGAGAGAAAATGGTGTTTAGCTTTGAGAGAAAAGATGATAACTTTTTGAATGTGATAGAAAAATGACTTTAGTCACTTTAGAGCTAAATGGCTGTGACCCTTCATGAAGAGAGAGAAAGAGATATTTGATTTACTACAGGCTATCATAACCATTGATTCAATCAAAAGTAGGCATCCTAAGCTTCTTCATTAAGCTTGCTCCTCACAACCGTTGATTAGATCAATGGTAGATATGCAAAGCTTTTCCTCCAAGCTTGTTTTCTATTGGTCCATCATAAAGGTGTCATAACCCCTTTCTTTGACTTCAAGCTAGATATTTTCTAAAAACATAGATATTTTCCAAAAGCATAGATATTTTTCAAAAGCTTAGATATTTTTCAAAAGCATAGATATTTTCCAAAAGCTTAGATATTTTCAGATACTATTACCCAATGGACAAAGGCTACTGCTAATTATTATCTAATAGATAATAACATTACACAATGGATAAAAGCATTACCCAATGGATAATAACATTATCCAATGGATAATAGAATGTACCCAAAACTCTGATAAAGAAATTTTCATCAACTATTTTCGATTTCGGGTTTAGTAAGTTCCTCCGGCCCCGCATTAACAGTCTGAAACTTTTTGGTCCAAGAAAATTTTTTATTATTTTGGACCTGCCTCAAACACACACACAATCTAAAATAATATTAAAATAATTAAAATAAATTAAAAATTCCTAAAAATTCACGAAAATTCCCAAATATTATAAAACTCATAAATATCAAGAAAAATGAAAAATCGGGCGTTACAACTCTCTCCCTCTAATAAAAATTTCGTCCTCAAAATTTCTTACAATTTTAAAACAAATGTGGATATTACTCCTTCATTTGTCAGAATAGCTCTTCTATCGAGTCTGAGTTATCCGCATCTTTTCCTGAATCATCTTTACTTTCTCTTTCGTTTGTTGTATAAGCTTAGGTCCTAACGCAAAATTTTTCCCATCTTGATACCAACACAAAAGTGTTTTGCATCGTCGTTCATACATTGCCTTATAGGGTACCATCCCTATGCTTGAGTAGTAACTGTTAAATTTTATCAGAGATAAGAATTCATCCCAACCTCCTAATTGTTCTAACACACAAGCTCTTAACAAATCTTCTAGCAAATAAATTATACTCTCCGATTGGCCATCATAGCAGATTCACTAAGCATTTTTCTACTCAAGGCATCCGCCACAACATTCGCCTTTCCGGAAAGATACTGAAGTTAAAAATCGTAGTCTTTCAAGAATTCTAACTATCATCGCTGCCTTATATTTAACTCCTTCTGATCGAACAGGTACTTCAGGCTCATGTGATCACTGTAGGCATTGTAGGTTGGTCCATAAAGAAAATGTCTCCAGATCTTTAACGCTAAAACGGCTACCGCAAATTCCAAATCATGAGTAGGATATTTCTCCTCATGCACTTTCAACTGCATTGAAGCATACACCACAACCTTTCTATTTTTGCATCAACACACAACCTAAACCCAAAAGTTGAACTTCCTTTAACCAGAATTCGCACTTGGATGGCTTAACGTATAACTCCTTCTCCTTCAGAATCTGAAGAACCACACTGAGATGTTCAACATGTTCCTCTGGACTTCGAGAATAGATCAGAATGTCATCAATGAGGACAATGACAAATCTGTCTAAATAGGAATGAAAGGTCCTATTCATGTAATTCATGAATATTGCAGGAGCATTCATTACCCTAAACAGCATTACTAAATACTCGTAGTGCCCATAAAACGTCCAAATAATTGTCTTGGAATATCTTCTACTTTCACGTGAATTTGATGATAACCAGAACGCAAATTGATATTGGAGAAAATAGTGGCTCCCTTCATTTGGTCTTCTAGTTCCCATGTTGTATCTCCCGTCACATCGTTCCAGATTACCTTCACCAAGGCAATTTCTCTGAGTTGTTTCACTCGCCTATCCTTAATCTTAACAAGAAATGTCTTATAGATCAAGTTCTCTTTTTAATCATACTGTATCTAGTGCTATGACAAGGGTTGAATCAGGAATATATTTTCTCAATTGAAATATATAGAAGACACTATGAAGGTTAGAAAGAAAAGTGGTAAGGTTATTCGGTACATTACTGGGCCCATCCAACAAAGAATTTTATATTGTCTAATAAATTTAGGAGTGAACTTTCTGGATTCAAATCCAAAAATTTCAGTCTCAGGGAACACTAAAGTTTTATTGAAACAATATAACAGGATATGGTTAGAAAGTAACCAATCCATCCCTAAGATTTTGTCTATTTGTAAAAGAAGTAGACAAATCAAATCAACAGAAAAGTTCTAATCTAGAATAATAATAGGATAGTTTTAAACAGGCTTGAGTAGTAATAGCATGTTTAGAAGTAGTAATATTCAAGTCAAAAGGAAATGAAAACACAACCAAACCTAAATGGTTCACACAGTCACAGGCCATAAATGAATGGGTTGCCTCCCGTGTTATGTAGTACAATTAAAGGATTTCTTACTATGACACCATCTCCCTCGATAAGATCTTCAAATTGGGAGGCTTCTGCTCCACTTAACGTATAGACTCTTCCTCCTGCTTGAGATCTTGTCGCACGTACATTACTCATGGAAGGTTCCATCTTTGATTCAGTACAGCCTCTAGCAACATGTTCGGGCTTCCAACACTTAAAACAAATTATTTCCTCGCTCCTACACTCGTTCGTCAAATGGCTGTTTCCATACTTCCAACATTTTGATGTCAATGCTACAGTCTGATCGAATCTGTTGCCACTAGTACTTCCTCCATTTGTTCGTTGTTGTTTTTGATTCCCCGATGATCGTAAGTACGATTTTCGCTGGGATCGATTGACCTTATATTTCTTCCCCTTTTGGAACCTAGTTGGTCCAAAGTTACGGAGTCTTGTACTCTGAGATTGATTAAACTCTAACAGATTTTGAGCCTTGGCTATCACTTCCTGCTACTGAACAGCCCTTTGATTTTGTTGTACAATCACGTCAGCCATCTTTTGCATTGCTATCGCACTTGCAGCCATATCATCATTGTCACATCTTGCATCCACCTTCGTTTGTTTACCACGAGCCACATGCGTATGTCTACCACAAACCATTTCCTTTCTTCAACGTCAAACTAACCACAATACGACAAAAACTAAATATAACCATTTCAAACAAGGTTGTCACCTTTCGGAAACCAAACAATACATCTCTGTGTTCGGTGTCAGAGAAACACACAGCACAAATAAGACAAACCTACCCACAAACCTGAAAGACTCGAACTTAGGCTCTGATACCCACTAATGTAACACCCCCTTTAGGGCATTACATTTCAGACAACTTCTTTTAATTCCTTACCCAAGTTATAAAATATTC
This sequence comes from Ormosia semicastrata, assembly GCA_029884595.1. Taxonomy (NCBI): domain Eukaryota; kingdom Viridiplantae; phylum Streptophyta; class Magnoliopsida; order Fabales; family Fabaceae; genus Ormosia; species Ormosia semicastrata. Next base: position 65,372,775 of record JAQQTO010000060.1, read on the forward strand.
GATATTATTTTAATACGGGTTTCCAAATTTCTTTTTCGCAGATAACATAAGCTTACCGAATTATAGAAATACAAGACATAAAACTAAATAATATACTTTACATATGAACAAAGTTTACTACAACCATACGTACATTATACTTACATACCCAAAAACATAAAACGTCTAACATAACAAACCTAGACTGGCATAAATTCACAACATCTAAAGAAAAAAGTCCTCCTCAGAATACAAATTCCCTAGCCGGGAATGTCTTAACGGATAGAAATCTGAGCAAAAGATATCTCGGAGTCCTCCCTAGGAGTATAGTGAAGATCATTCCACAACTCCCTGATAGGTATAACAAACTCTACATATGCAACAGTAAAAGAAGAAGTAGTGATTCCATATCGGGTCCTACTTACAGATAGAGTAATGTCACCACAATACTCTATATGTTCTGTGTCCCAATGGACATGCCAAACATTAGCGTCTTCAAGAAACTGTAGTTTAAACAAACCTAGCAGATCCCTTATTGCCACCATCGCAGTCTTCACAAATGTAAGCATAAAATAGAAACAGACAAAACAATACAATAAAGAGGTGAAAGTAATGAAACAATAATGACAATAATGCCATTCATACACAGCAATATCACAGAACAACAGGTATAATCATGTTATCAATAACAGATAATTTAACACTATATATCACAATATATGAATACTAATCATACCACAAAATAAATATACTAACTATGCCATAATAATATGTACACTAACTATGCACTTGCACAATGTATATACTAACCATTCTTATGCACAATGCACTCATTTCCTACTCCATAGAGCTAAACATAATTTCAGAGTGAATGATCCAGAAGATATATCTGTATATCGGCCGCCTCAGACCAAGTGCTATAATTTCTCAAAGTGTACATTAGGCATTATACAAGACATCTTACGCTAGATCGGGAATAGGAATAGTATTTCATCGAGATCGTCGGTACGTTTGCATCGGTTGCCACGGCACAGTAGCTCTTTCTCACTGGCCATATGTGGAATTCTGCGTCCCGATGCCTCCAAGATCCATTATAGACCTTCACTACGCAATTTGCACCTGCACTAATGTGTAATTCAACTCCTAGGCAACAATAGCCTTAACAGACATTAACTGACAAATAATGCATGATCAATGACTCTATGCATATTACAAGCCTTTATCGGCTATAACCATACGTTGATATATCTGGGTTCAATACATTAGCCCGATAGCAAATTACTGTATTTCTCAATCGCGTAGTATTTTTATCGCATTTTTACAATCACGTAATGCTTTTGTTACGTTTTCAAATCGCATAACAATTTTTCAACATTTTCTCAATCGCGTGGAGATTTTAAAATATTTTCTTAATTGCGCAGCAAAAAATCATTATTTTAAATCACATAAGAGTTTTTCTACATATTTTCAATTGCGTAAAACATTTTCTCAATATTCTAAGCTCAAATTAAAACTTTTCTCGTTTAATATCAAAATTGGATTTTAATTCCATTATTTCCATAATAAATCACCTTTAAATAATATTTTTAACATTTTTATACTAAACCTCCTCCAAATAATATTTCCTAACGTTTTCCACAAAAACTTTTATCATCTAAATTAATTCAAGATATCTTAAAATCTTTGTTCTTTACTCTTAATAAAACTTTCTTAAATAAAATATTTTAAACTCCAAACTATCATTAAAAATTATTTTCTTGCTAAAACTCCTCTAAATAATATTTTCTAATATCCTTTCCAAAACTTACGTGTATTTAAATTAAATAAAACATTTTCCATCTTCCTCTTTAAAAATCCATTTAAAAAAAGTACTTTAAGTTTCCAAATTATTTCTCCATCCTACTTTCAATATCATAGCTGAAATTTGCTTTCCATTTAATAATAAAAATATATTCATTTCCATTTTTATTTTATAATTCCTTAATTACATTTCTTACCACTAATCCTCTAGGTTATTATTTAATACATCATTTTTGTAATGGATTACCCATTTGTGGGCATAGAGGCCGTGAGCCTCATGGTCTTTGGAACCAAAAATTCTTTTCCTCTCAATCACAATTTATAACATACAACATACATAAAACATCATAATCCTACTATACCAAATTCATACATAATATCAAAGCAATAAAACCACATAAAGCAATTAAACACAAATCACAAAATCATACAAACAAGATGAATAATCCTCACATGGATTTATCACCTTCATAAAAATTTCGTTCCTCACCACCATAATTAGTTGATGAGGTTAATCTCTCTCTTACCTTAGATGTAGCTTCCTAAGGTCCTTGTATGATCCTTTGTATCAACTTCCTCCACCAAGTAACTCTTAAAAATCAAAGTAAACACAAATATATTAACATCGAAGGCTAGAGTAGGATAACCATATATCAAATATGATCTTAGAATTTCAAGAATCAAATAAGAAATCAAGTTTCAAGATCTTTACCTTGAAATCCTAGAACTTGAATCCAAGAATCAAGCTTGAAGATGATGGAATTAGGTCTTGATCACAACATGAAAGTTGCTTAGAATGAAGTTTAGGACCAAGTGGTGTAATTGGTTTGAATTATGAGTGGTTGGATAGTGATTTTAGGTAGAGAGGCCGTGAGGTAGGGAAGGGAAAATGAGAGAAAGTGAGAGAAAATGGTGTTTAGCTTTGAGAGAAAAATGATAACTTTTTGAATGTGATAGAAAAATGACTTTAGCCACTTTAGAGCTAAATGGCCATGAGCCTTCATGAAGAACGAGAAAGAGATATTTGATTTACTATAAGCTATCATAACCATTGATTCAATCAAAGGTAGACATCCTAAGCTTCTTCATTAAGCTTGCTCCTCACAATCATTGATTAGATCAATGGTGGATATGCAAAGCTTCTCCTCCAAGCTTGTTTTCTATTGGTCCATCATAAAGGTGTCATAGCCCATTTCTTTGACTTCAAGCTAGATATTTTCTAAAATCATAGATAATTTTCAAAAGCATAGATATTTTCCAAAAGCTTAGATATTTTCCGAAAGCATAGATATTTTTCAAAAGCTTAGATATTTTCAGAAACTATTACCCAATGGACAAAGGCTACTGCTAATTATTGTCCAATGGATAATAACATTATACAATGGATAAAAGCATTACTCAATGGATAATAACATTATCAAATGGATAATAGAATGTACCCAAAACTCAGATGAAGAAAATTTTTGTCAACTGTTTCTGATTTCGAGTTTAGTAAGTTCCCCCGGCCCCACATTAACAGTCCAAAACTTTCTAGTTCAGGAAAAATTTTTATTTTTTCGGGCCTGCCTCAAACACACACACACAGTCCAAAATAATATTAAAATAATTAAAATAAATTAAAAATTTCCAAAAATTCACAGAAATTCCCAAATATTATGAAACTCATAAATATCAAGAAAAATGAAAAATCGGGGTGTTACAAGCTACAGGTGCATAAGTCTCATCAAAATCTATACCTTCTTATTGGTTGTATCTTTGAGTAACCAACCTAGCTTTGTTTCTTACCACATTACCTTCTTCATCTAGCTTGTTATGAAACACCCACTTGGAGCCAATGATGGTGTGGTTCTTTGGTGGAGGAACAAGGGTCCAAACCTTACTCCTTTCAAATTGGTTGAGCTCTTCTTGCAAGGTCATAATCCAACTCTCATCTTACAAGACTTCTTTTATGCTCTTTGGCTCAATTTGTGACAAAAGAACAAGGTTGTTCATGTTTCTAAAGGAGGATCTTGATCTCATTCCACTTGAGGGATCTCTAATGATGAAATCCATAGGATAGCTTGATGAGTGTCTCCATTCCCTTGGTAATTTTGAGTTAGTGTCTTTTGGAGGTTCTTCTTGAATTTTAGCATGAGGAATTTGCTCTAGTGACACTTCTTTTTCTTCTACCTCTTTTTGAGTTTCTTCATTTTCCTTAATGAAGGGCCCATCACCATCTTCATCATATTTCTTTTCAACATGCTTACTCAAAGAAGACTTGTTAAATTCATAAAAAACAATATTCATAGACGCTTCAACTATCTTGCTTCTTTTATTATAAACTCTATATGCCTTACTTGAAGTAGAATAGCCAAGAAATATACCTTTATTGGATTTGGAATCAAACTTACCTAAGTGATCCTTTGTGTTGAGAATGTAACATTTGCAACCAAACACATGAAAATGACTAATATTGGGTTTTCTACCCTTCCAAAGCTCATAAGGTGTCTTCTTTAAGAGATGTCTTATTAAACATCAATTTAAAATATAGTAAGAAGTGTTCACGGATTCGGCCCAAAAATAATTAGGAAGATTGTTTTCACAAATCATGGTTCTTGCCATTTCTTGTAAAGTTCTATTTTTCTTTCAACAACTCCATTTTGTTGTAGTGTTCTTGGGCAAGAGAAGTTATGCTTAATTCCACTTTTACTACAAAAAAATTTCAAAAGATTTATTTTCAAATTCTTTTCCATGATCACTTCTTATGCTAGAGATAACAATTTATTTTTCATTTTGAATCATTTTACAAAAACTTTTAAAGACATCAATAGCTTCATCCTTATGAGCTAGAAAAAGCACCCAAGTGTACCTAGAAAAGTCATCAATAATAACAAAGACATATTTTTTTCCATTTAGACTTGCGATTTTAATAGGACCAAATAAATCCATATGAAGAAGTTGTGAAGACCTTGAAGTTAGAACTTCCTTTATTGTTTTAGAAGATGATCTAGTTTGTTTACCTTGTTGGAAAGCTTCACAAATATCTTCTTTTTCAAAACTTTGTTTTAGTAAGCCAACAACTAAATCCCTTTTTGAAAGCTTAAAGATGAGGTGCATACTTGCATGCCCCAGTCTCCTATGCCATAACCAACCTTTATCATCTTTTGAAACAAAGCGATTTATATTTTTGGATTTAATGTCCTCCAAGCACACAATATAAAGATTAACATGTCTATGGCCAACACATAAAACTTTGTCATTGTTAATATCATGAATGATGCAATGAGATGAGGTAAAAATTACTTTATGTCCTTTGTCACACAATTGGGTAACACTAAGAAGATTATGCATGAGACCTTCAACCATGAGAACATCATCAATGCAAGAGGTAGAGTTAATAGAAATTTTACCAATACTAACTATTTTTCCTTTGTCGTTGTCTCCAAAAGTGACAATTCTTCCTTCATTATGTTTGAGGGAGGTAAACTTGATACAATCCCCGATCATGTGCCTAGAACACCCACTATCAAGGAATCATCGGTCTTTAGAATTTGTCTTCAAGCACACCTACAAAACAAATTTACCTTCCTCTAGGTACCCAAAATTTCTTGGGTCCTTGGGGGTTAGAGCTTGAAGGAACTTCTTTAGTGGTCTTGGGGACCCACATTTTGTTAAAGCCATTTTTCTTAATAGCACATGTAAAAGAGATGTGTCCTTTTTTTCCACAATAGTTGCAAATCACATAAGGAGATGTAGAGACACTTGCTTTCATAAAAAAATTCTTATAGTATTTTTTGTTAGGTAATTCGTGAACAAAAAGACAGTGAAAAAAGGATTCCCACCAAGGATCCAAGCGAAAAGGGGGACATGATTCGTGATTTTTTCAGTTTACCTCTTGAAGCTAGAAGAATAATGTTCAATGCAAATCACCAGCACCGCAATAACGACGATGCCTCTACGTAATCCACATGAATAGACTCACAAATGTCCAACGTCCACATTCTTGGAGTCCCACGACTCTAGCACAGTGCTAGTTGCGAAGAGAAGAAAAAACATGTTACTCTCTCACTCACTGTTTCTGTTAAGGTGAGGCTAGGGTTCGTTGTGTATATCTGGACAGCCCCTTAGCAGTGCTATTTATAATAGTGACTGCCTTGTGCAAGTGAGAGTAGCAGTAGGGTTAGCAGTGCGATCTTGGACTCATCTATTATGAGTTTGGCCCATAATGGAATTCTAGTCCAACTTGGATTCTCATTACTCCAATTCAGTCTGTTCTATGTGTGTGACCTTGTAGGTTCTCATGATGTTGGCAATAATATTAAAATCTTATTTTAATATTACAAGCAGTGAGCAGTATCTAGCAACACATCACTACTATCCAAGTAATGAGAATGTCAGTAATTTGACATAACCTTTCTGTGACTAATGTTTTTGTATAGTTTAGTCTCTTTGTCTAGATATCTAGATTGAACATAGTGCATGATATGTGTCACCCTTGTATAGTTCAATCTTCCATTTCCTGATACTTGAGTGGACTTAGTAATAACAAATGAGATCAATATCTCATATTGACTCATTTGAGCATGGCTATGCATTTCATAGTCTTACTCAATCAGGGGGGCCGAAGATATCACTCCTGTTACGTAGGAGGGACAAATCCCATCTAGGTCACTCATATCCCTCTGCATGATTCGCGGTATGTCTAATAACCAACTTTATAATCACCTTGTTATAGATGATGTTTGATGGCATTAAAATGTACAACTCCTCATGTAGGAATCATAGTGATTTCAAGTCAAAGAACCACATACACCATTATCACTTTGAGAATCGCTTATGACACTCACATAACGATCCATGCAGCACTCTCATGGTGGATCAGTCTAATACATCATTACTCTAATATATATCCATGTAAAGACTTGATATCTCATATCCATGTCCCCATGAGATGTGGCCATCAGTCCACGTATATACTAGTCTCAATGCATTATTATTGTCCTAATTAACAATAATACTTGACTAAGGACATTTAGGAATAGTGTTCTGAATCTATCCAATAGGATCTCACGATCAAGTTATCCACTTGATGTCCTATGGCATTAAACTTACTATTCTAAGGACTTTATTACGTTTGTTATAAATAACACAATAATTGAAATGTCTCATGTATTAAATAAATAGCGTAATACAATGTACGTAAGTACGGTCAAAATAAATTAGCATCTAGGGCGTACACCAACATTTTTCACTTTTGCATCAATTAAATCCTATTCTAACTTTATCAAAAGAACGTTTTTGTTTCCTAAGAGAATATCTAAATTTTCTTTTCCTTCTGCAAAGTTGGCAAGGTCTTTAGTAAGTTCCTTAACCATTTTATTCAATAAAATAATTTTGTTAACTAATTTTTGTTCAGTTTTATTTGAAATGTCTTCTAATTTCTAAAGCTCCACTTTTTTTCTCAAATTTTCAATTATCACTAAAGCATTATCATATTTTGATTTCAAGGCATAATATTCTGAAGACAATTTTTGAGAATCCTCAAGAACTTGTTCAAGCATTTCATTTAGTTTATCATATGTATAAGTAGAGTCTTGATCATTTTGTGGAAATAGGTTTGCCCTAATGATTTAATATGTTAAGTTTTGATTATGACAAATATAAGACAAAAAGAATGATGCTTATGCTTAATAGATGTGCTTTATAGATAACAAATGCATCACAAAAGAATATTGATCATGTTACATAAATGTGCTTAATGAGATATATTGTATCATGCATGATTATATACTTTATCTAGTTATATTTCACTTAATAATCATGCAATGAGATATATGTAACATTCATCATAAAACATATCCAATAATATTTTATATGAGTTATAAATGAATTAATATTGGATATGTCTATAAAAGTCTTGTATGCATGTTAGACTAACTAGAGTTATACATTTATGAATCATGCATATGAAGATATTGAGTTATGAATTTGAACTAACTATGTATGGTTGAGTGAGCAATACTTGGTAGGATAGTCCAAGTACCAAGAGTGAGCATTGCAACAAGAAAGTAAAAGATCATAACTATGCTCTACTCAAGGAGAATGAAAATGATAAAGGTGTTCCAAGCATTTGCAAGATTTGAAGAGAATGAATTTTTGGAAGCTTAGATTACATCAAGAAGTGATGGTGGCAAAAGATCTAGTCCAACATCTTCAAGAATAGCTTATAGGACTTAGTGTAACACCCTTTGGGATGTCACATTTTAAGGTAAAAAAAAAATAAAGATAATAAATACTATTCAAGTTATAAAATAAATATTATAATTAGTACGTATATTTTGTTTATAAAACGTATAAATTACACCACATCACCTCACCTATACAGCGTTAACGTACATATTAATTCACCTGTATATTTCATTTGTGCATTATCTACATACATACAACAAACACATAAAAAAAAACTAACATATAATTTACATATGGTTTTGTTGTCATCAGTTATGCAAATAATTTACAAATAATTTACAACTAAAGAAAATATATACCAAAACATTTACAACTACTGCCAAAAGATAAAACATAAGTTTTATATACAGTACGACATCAAAAAGCAAAAAGTGCCCAAGTGCACATCATGGATATCTAGTTCACTGGGAAATCATTCCTAGATAACTCCTCGGTGTGACAGATAACCGGGATGTCTCACAGCTTGATTCTACGAACAGAGATACGAGTTGTTCTACGAACTGAGTCCGAGATGTAGACACTACACTATTTTCATTAGGAACATGGAAAAGTCCATTCCAATGACGTCGGATCTCCAAAGGCAACTCTAAGCTGTACATACAAGTCAAAAGTAACTACGGGATCAGCATCATATTTAGGACGCAAAGATAAAGTAATAATTCCCATATACACTACAACATTGCTTTCTTCACGAGTACGCAAAACTATTCCTCTACGGAACTCTATTCTTACAAAACCTAAGAATCTGGCGTAGTCATCTTCTTTGAGTCAATTCAAGCCGTACGGATGATTTGAAGGCTCCAAATACTCGGGATGGAAATCAGAGATTGTGGCTCCTCCTCTATATGGTATTCATTGCCTAATACTTGTTCTTCAATCTCTTCATTTTCGTCTATATATATATAACACAATAATACAAACAACACATACAACAACACAGAGGTAAGACAACCCAATATATCACAAGTGTGGCGCATAAGAAAACGACAATGCAACGAGAATAGCAATTAATATTAGCACAGATAATAAACATTAACAATAACTAATTATGGAAAAGAATAGAATTCATCACAATAAATAATAAATACACGATAAATATGCCAAAACTATAAAATGACTCAGTCCTACTCCATGGAGCTACAACACACACAACGATATCAGAGAGAATGATCTGAAAGTTCTAATATCCTGCCTTGACTAGCTATTCCACTGTCCACCCTTTGTGTCTATAGCTTGACTACCCCGACCAGCTATTGCACTGTCAACACTTTGTGTCTATAACTGATCATTGTGATTGCTATTGCACTGTCAATACTTTGTGTCTATAGCCCACTAAAACATCATGGCGTAGTACACAGTCACAACATCGTGTAACTACAGGCAGTAAAAATAGTCCTCTTAAATCTCGATTAAGTATAGTGCTTGTCGAGAACACTAGTGTGTTACCACGGCCCAGAAGGAGCTACCCCCTGACCACATATGGAATAATGCACACCAATGTCTCCAAGTCCATATCAGAAATGAACCCACTACGCTTATCACATTGACAACACGATGCTATTCATCTCGTCAATCAAATCACCAATTCTCCAATTGGCACGACTCAGTGCATGAACAAAGCAATAATTACCAAAACATCCTCAAGTCTCAAATAATTACAGGAATGTCATCAATTCTCAATTATTTACAAAAATGCCCTCAAACTTTAAATATTTACGAAAATACCCTCAAACTTTAATTATTTATGAAAATACCCTCAAACTTCAATTATTTACAAAAATACCCTCAAACTTCAATTATTTACGAAAATACCCTCAATGGCAAAAATAATTATGTAAATGCCCTCAGTGGCACAAATCTCAAAACACAGTACGCTCCCACTTGGTGCACTATATTTTCCATATAACCAGGTTACAATACGCACCCACTTGGCGCACTATAACTTTCCACATATTCGGGTCCACCATTTTGGCCCAACAGTAAAATTTGCTGTTCTCATCAATCGCGTAAAATTTTTTTTATTGCGTTTTTTAAAATCCCGATATTTTCCTTAAATAAACAGTTTCTTTTTCTAACAGAAAGATTTATTAAATAGTTTAAAATTGCTTAAAATATTTTTCAAGTAACTGTAAAATATTTTTGCATTGCGGTAAATACTAACAACATTTAAACATTATTAATTCCATTAAATACCCTTAAACACTCTTTGTAATTTAATTTAAAAACATCCAAAATCCACTTTTCAGGGTTATGACCGAATCCTAGGGTGTTGTATTCCTTGGAATACTCATGCATCTCTAGCATCACACTAATATTTACAACATTATAAACACTAGCAAGTCAACTTAACAATACCAAATATGCATGAAAAATCATTACAATCAACATATAAAAGAATCCTTATGGATTCTCTACTACACACAAAATTCCATTTCCTTACTACCACTCAAGGATAATTAGGTTATAGTCTTCCTCTTACCTTAAAATGAAGAAAATTCTTCTTTTATCCTTCTTTGGAATTTCAGTTTTAGCTCCTTCAAATACCTAAGAAAATAAATAAAATTTTCTAAGGGTTACTACTAGAAAAGAAAACCATACCATGGATTAATCATGGCTTGGAAACTTAAAAATGAAAATAGAAAGGAAAAACAATGAATTTTACCTTTAAAGAAGAAACTTCAAGGTGAGTCTTCAAGCTTGCAAATGATGGAATTTGCAAAAACTCCCAACTAGAGATGATTTTGGGTAGATGTTTAGAGTTAGAAGAACAAAGAAGGAAAATTTTTGGGTGGGTGGATGGTGTAGTGGAGAGCTTGGCTGAATGGAGTGAAAGAAAAAGAAGAAGAAAGGTACATGGAGTCTTGGTATGTTTGGAGAGAAAATGGAAGGTTTTCAACGTGAAAAGTGTGAAAATAAAAGTTAAAGGTGAATATGAAGGGCTGCTGCCCAAAACCGTGTGGCCCAAGGCCATTTAGGAATTTAATTTGTTTTAATTCAAGTTTAATTAATTGCTAATTAGGTAACTAATTAATTAGGTTTAATTTCCTAATTAATCTTAATTAATTATCTAATTATATAACTATTTAATTGGACATATAATTACATGTTTTATAATTTCTAAACAATATTAGCACATCTAATTAGTATTTAGATTATAATTATTTAATAACTAAGCTAGTTTAATTAGTTTACTAATTAGGTAATTAAGCTTGTCAAATTAAGCTTAATTAGCTACTAACCCAAAGTCAAGCCTACATCTTTTGACTTAATCCTAACCATTGATTTCATCTTTAATTTCTATCCATTGATTAGATCTATGGCCATCTTCAAAGCTTGCTCACCAAGTTTACATCCTAGCCATTGATCAAAGCTTGCTCACCAAGCTTGCATCTCCATCATTGATCAAGACTTGCTCACCAAGCTTGCATCTAATGGTCCAAAATAATCAAGCCACTTTTGTTGACTTGTTCCCATTGGCTTAGAAATTTATAAAGTTCTACAGTCTTTTTAAAGATCCGTGATTATTTTAAAAGCAGTTTTCTCTTGTTTTTGAGACGAAGAATTCTTGTAACATAAAATAATATTATAATAATATAAAAAAATTTTATTACACAGTTAAATCCTAAAAATTACGAAACTAATATATATATCAATCAGAACTGGGTTTAGTAAGATCCCGGCTTCTAATTAATTAAAATAATATTTTTCCAAATGGAAAATTTTTATTTCCTGGCTCGGAGCAAATCACATACAACAATCAAATACACTCACGAAACAGTCAAATTCAGTTTACTACTCATAGAAATTACAAAACAGTACATTGGGGATGTAACCGTCATTTATCTTAGAGTTAGAAAAATTCAGGGTGTTACACTTAGATCTTGTGTAAAGGTAAATGAGATTCACACTAAGCTCAAAATATGTTTTAACATCTTAAAAAATGTTTCTAAAATGTTTAAATTCCCAACAAACTATTTTTGGAAAGCTAGTCATGATGGTAGATCATTTCTATGAAAAATAGCAAAGTTTGTGTTTTGTAAAACTGACCTTTGATTACTTTTTTGATCATATCTTTTAAAATACTTTGAGTTTTGCTCTGAACTTGTCTCGTATGAAAATAGACTCAAATATCTTTCCAATGAGTGGTCATTCGCTTAAAACGGATAAGAAACGAAGAAATTATGACCATTTAAAGTCAGTTTTCAAAACCAGAGTGGTTTATTCGAATAACAGATGTGTTATTCGAATAAACAAAGCCTTATTCGAATAACAAAAGTGTTATTCGAATAACACACCCGAGAAAACGTTCCAGAACGTGTTTTTTAAAGATTTATTTGAATAATCAAAGTGTTATTCGAATAACACAAGCCTTATTCGAATAACAAATGTGTTATTCGAATAACACAACTTAGAAAAGTTCCAGAACGTGTTTTTGATGATTTATTCGAATAACCAAAAGTGTTATTCGAATAACACAAGTCTTATTCGAATAACAAGTTGCAGAAAATAGTGAAATAAATGGAATTATTCGAATAACACATGTGTTATTCGAATAACACAATATTTATTCGAATAACAGAGTTCTTATTCGAATAACACTTGATCAGAAACGTTCCCAACGGTCATAAAACGACTAGTTTTCATTATAATTCATTTCCAATCTTTACCTAACAGCTCTAAATATTATTGGGCTATAAATATAAGTGTTTGGGCATCAAAGAAAAGTTGGAGAACAATATGAAAATTACTCTTGAGCATTAAATTCGTTTTTCACTCTATATTTCTCCACAACTCTGTTTTGAGCCATAAGTGTGTGAATCCTTGATACCCATAATGCTTCAATTTGTATTATCTACTCTTGAGAGAGTTTCTATTAATTCTATCCTTGTATTATCTAAAAGAGAGGGTGAGGTATCCCTCAAAATTGTAAGGGTGAGGTATCCCTTGGAAGTATAGAGGCTCAAACACAAAGGGTGAGGTATCCCAAGGTGTGTTGAGTGCTCAAATTTGTAAAGGTCATCAAGCACCCGTAAAGCTTGAAGAATTGGAGGCTCTAGCACAAGGGTGAGGTATCCCAAGGTGTGAGGAGTGCTCTTATTTCTACAAAGGTTTTCCTAGCACCCGTGAAGTCTAGGAGATAGTGAAGAAAATCTCAAGTTAAGCTTGGGGACTGGATGTAGGCCACAAGTGGTTGGTGGCTGAACCAGGATAAATTGTTGAGTTTGATTTTCTCTTCCCTACACTCTTTAATTTCAGTATTTGGTGATATATATTTATCTGTTGCATATCTTGATGTTTTAATTCTTACAACTTGATATTTAGGTTATTCACTTGAATCATCATATATCCCAAGTTATATTTGAGTAATCCTTAATAGTTATACATTTGCTATGCATGTTCCGCTGCACTTATTAATTGAGTTATTCAAATTGCATAATTTGTTAAAGTTGCATTAAAATTAATAATTACCCAATTCACCCCCCTTCTTTGGGTAATGGTTGCCATGACTAACAAGTGGTATCAAAGCTTCGTGCTCTGATGAAAGCTTAACCGCTTAGAGTTAACGATCCTTGTTTGTTTGGCAACCATTAAAAGCTTTTCAAAATGAATGGTTTTGAAATTAATAAGCCACCATTCTTTGATGGTGCGAATTTCATTTATTGGAAAGCTAGAATAGAAATTTATATGCAATCTATTGATATTGATTTGTGGGATATTGTGCTTGATGGATTTACTTGCAAATCAAAACAACCTTGGAATGACTATGATAAGAAATGCTTTTCATTGAATATTAGAGCAATGCAAATATTGAGAAGTGGTTTAAATGATGATACTTATGCTAAAATTAAGAATTGCTCTAGTGCTAAAGATATATGAGATGCTCTTGATTCTATCTATCTTGCTAATAATAATTTTGTGCATAAAGTTATATATAGAGAGCAAGAAGAGGAAAAGTCATTGAAGGAATCTTGTTGTGCAAAATATTCTCAAAATGATGCTCAATTTGAAGAGGTGGCAAAGCAAGACAATCATGAGGAAGATGATGATTTCCTTAAAGAGCCAAGTATGCTAGGAATGGAGACTACTTCATATATGGTTAAAAGGGACTTTGAGGTAAATAATGCTAAACTAGATTATAGTCCTTCCTATGATGAGCTACAATGTGCATATGATGAATTATATGATGGTTTGTTGAATTTAGAAAATAAAAATTTATCTTGTTTGGAAAACATTTCCTCCATTGAAAATGAAATTGAGGTTTTGAAAAATGATTATGCTTTTCTTGATGAGGAAATGCCTTTGAAATGTGAAACCTCAACTTCTTGTGAAAAAAGCATTAATTTAGAAAATCAAGTTGAGAACTTATATTGTGAATTTGTCAAAGCTAATGATTCTAATTGCTTACAATCCATGATTGTTAATAAGAATGAAATTGATGTTATTTCACATGGAAATTCAAGTAAAGCTTGTGGCAAAAATGACATAGAATATAAAAATAACAAAAGACTTATGTTTTCCAAAAATGATCTTCAAAGGACCAAGTCATCATTAAATTCAATTATTTGTAATTTTTGTGGTCATCTAGGACATATTTCTCATTTGTGCAATTATAGAAAAAATCCTTATATGAGAAATAACTTAGTTTGGGTTCCGAAAAGTCTTAAAGGCTCTAATACTAACATTCAAGGACCCAAGATGAAGTGGGTACCAAAATGTCCACCTAGTGTTTCAATTATGCAGAAAACTTCTCAAAAGGATGGACAAATTGGTCAAGTGAAAAAGGAATCATCAAGGGGAATGCTTCCAAAGCCCATTGATAGAAGTTTTGATCAAAGAAGGGAGATGACTTCAACCAAAGCTTCTCAAGTACAAAATGAGAAACTTGCAAAGGTCAAAACACCAAAAGAGAAGCAATGGGTAAAGAAAAGAGTTCCCTTAATTACCAAGGCCAAGGTATCACATGTTTTTACCTCTTATGCACATTCACTTAAAAAGACAATGAATATGAGGTATATTCCTTGTAGGCCTTAGGTAAATGATAGAATCATGTGCACTTAGTAAAATATGACTATTTTGTTTAGCACATGATTATATTAATTCTTGTTGTACTATAGCTCATTAATTTGTTATATATCTTGGTACATGAGATTCTACAATGCCTAGGTATGTTTGCTATGATTTGAATTATCTATATATCATGAAAGTAATCTTGCTTTTGGTTATATGCTTAATGGTAATTGATTATTTAATTTTTTGTGCTCAAATTATATACTATGGAAAATGTGATATCTATAAGAGCATATTGGATTAATGATCAATGACTAACCTCTATGGATCCAAAATTAGCGGATACCAAAGAAAATGCTTTGAATTGTGTTGTAGGGTGACCATTAGCTCAAGTATGCTTTGAAGTGAAATACAACCATGCTACTTAAGGTTGCGATAAATTTGATATGGTTCAAAGTTCTCCAAGAGTGATGAAAACATAAAACGAATGGCATGGAGAACCACAATATTCTCAAGGAGCCTTGAGACATGAAAGTTGGAGACACCTACAAAAACTCAAAAAGTACACTTTTGGTGATATCAATCTCTTATCCTTATCTATACTTTAAATTGAATATCATGTGATATTTGGATAAGTAGAAAGTTATTTTTATACCTTAACATGCTAGATATGCATATGAAAATTCACATGCTCATAAATCACTCTAATCCTTTTTCTTTGATGCCTAATTGTCTTACATATTCACTTGGAGATTGAAAAGTAAAATGTTATATATCCTCTTGTTTGAAATTGCTTGACATGTTCCTATGGTGAAAACAAGAAGTAAATGATTTCAAAAATTATAATTCCATAGCTTTTCAATTCTTACATTACAATAAGAGACTTTTTGTTCTTGCTTGGCATATGTGCGTACTAAAATTCCTTACTTGATATTACATGCCTAACATGATCATCGTTTGCCCCAAAAAATGATTATATAAGTTTTGATGTTGATCATGTATTTTTTGATAAACTTGAATCTTGCTTGAGAATGCTTAAACTATGTTTTTGGATTCAAGTGCATATGACCTTCTTTTGTTCTTGTTAGAGCAAACATTGCATGGTTGATAATGTGGTACATGTTTTACATTGTATATCAACCTAAACTATGCTTGTAAATAAGTTTAAATGATATTTGATGCTAACCTATGTTTTAGAGAATTTTTAAAGTTAGCTTTGCAAGTGTCTCTATGTGCTTCAAGCATAGCCATCAAATATTAAAATGTCAAGCATATGTGGATATATGAGAAATGTTGAAGGAAGAGGAACATGAGAAGACTTTTTTCAAGTGCAATGGAATGAAATACTCAATGGAATAAAGTACAAACTCAAAGGACTTATAAATGAAGAACATTCTAAAGGAGCATCACTTTCTATCTAACCCAATAAGTATCTCTATCCCTAAACTATTGTGGTATTCTATATGCTATGGATTATATGATACTTGTTGATAAATTGATCTTAAAAGATTAGATGCTTTCCTTACATGAGAAGTATGCTTAGCATTGATAAAGTGCTTAATTGGATATTAACTTACTAATTTTGTCATTGCATATAGGGTGGGTGATATTAGTTCTATACATGCTTTGCCCTATAGCATATTTCATCAAGGTGAATGTTTGATATATATGATTCTCTTAATCTTTTTTTTTTGTGGTATAACACCTATGAGAATCATGCTCTTCTTTTGAAAAGAATTTTTAGTTTGATTAAAAATATTTTTTAAAAGAAGTTTTTCAAGTTCCATATCCTTGAGAATCTTTTGAACTTGTCTTAAGATTTAAAAAGTATTATCATCTCCTAATTGTCTTGAAAAATTTAGAAATCATTCGATTTGTGCTATAAATGTAGTACTCTCTTCATTACTTTGAAATGTTTATTAAATTTTGAGAGAGTATTTAAGAAAGTTTTCTAAATAAATCTTTTGAAATGTTTTATAGAGATCAATCTTCATACTTCAAAAGATAAGTCTTATTCTTCAAAAATGTTTTATCTTTTCAAGGCTCTTGTTTAATGTGAAAAAGAATAGATGTACTTTCAAATACTCCTTTGACTTGGATTTGATCACTCTCAAGGAATATGTGATTTCAATGTAAAACTCTTCTACCCTTCTAAAATGCTTTTGGAAATGTAATGTGTTATTATAAAATTCTTTTTGAAAGGGGAGAAGTTTTAAAATGGTTTTTGATTGATAGATTAAGAATATGCATATTTGCCTTATTTTACTTTATGGTAATGTGCTTACATGGTCTTGGCATGCATATTTTCTCTTTATCTATCTTGTGCTTCAATAAAGGGGAGCTTATCTTACTTATCTTATATATCTTTCTTCCATGTCCTTGTTGACTAAAATATATGCATGACTATGTTGAACTATTATATTTGATATTTTGATAATATGCATATTTTGAGGGGGAGCCTAGCTCTTAAATTGTTACTTATATCTCTTGGCTTATATCCTTGTTTGACATGAAGTGTTTTATTGTTAATATTATCAACATGTCAACAAAGATCCTCTCTTATTCTCTTTCCCTATATCAATGAAAGAAGGTAAACATTCTTAAACTTCATATCTTTTGATTCTTTCATTGAGAAATGCTTGATATGTGACAAGTTGTATGATCCTTTATTTGAAAACCTCAATTCCATGATCTTACATGAATATTTTGTAACTCCTAACAAGTGATATCAAGTAATACTTATTTATCATGTGGTATGCAAAATATTATATGCTAGACATAATTTCTTAAGCTTATTGCTATCATATGCTAAATATTGATGTACCAAAATGTGACAAGTATTGCATGAATAATCTTTTATATATTGAAAGCATGCTTGTTTCATCTCTTTGACAACATTAGTTCTATTTATAAGGGGAGAGAAAAATATTATCTTTCTTTCCTAAGCCTTTTTGTTGATGTCAAATAGGGGGAGAGAAAATTAGAAAGAAAAATATGTTCTTGTGCTTATTGTTTGATATGCTTACATGAATATCTATCATTTTACATTGTTCAACATATTTTTTCTTGGTGATTTGTCATCATAAAAAAGGGGCAGATTGTGGAAATAGGTTTGCCCTAATGATTTAATATGTTAAGTTTTGATGATGACAAATACAAGACAAAAAGAATGATGCTTACGCTTAATAGATGTGCTTTATAGATAACAAATGCATCACAAAAGAATATTGATCATGTTACATAAATGTGCTTAATGAGATATATTGTATCATGCATGATTATATACTTTATCTAGTTATATTTCACTTAATAATCATACAATGAGATATATGTAACATTCATCATAAAATATATCCAATAATATTTTATATGAGTTATAAATGAATTAATATTGGATATGTCTATGAAAGTCTTGTATGCATGTTAGACTAACTAGAGTTATACATTTATGAATCATGCATATGAAGATATTGAGTTATGAATTTGAACTAACTATGTTTGGTTGAGTGAGCAATACTTTGTAGGATAGTCCAAGTACCAAGAGTGAGCATTGCAACAAGAAAGTAAAAGATCACAACTATGCTCTACTCAAGGAGAATGAAAATGATAAAGGTGTTCCAAGCATTTGAAAGATTTGAAGAGAATGACTTTTTGGAAGCTTAGATTACATCAAGAAGTGATGGTGGCAAAAGATCTAGTCCAACATCTTCAAGAATAGCTTATAGGACTTAGATCTTGTGTAAAGGTAAATGGGATTCACACTAAGCTCAAAATATGTTTTAACATCTTTAAAAATGTTTCTAAAATGTTTAAATGCCCAACAAACTATTTTTGGAAAGCTAGTCATGATGGTAGATCATTTCTATGAAAAATAGCAAAGTTTGTGTTTTGTAAAACTGACCTTTGGTTACTCTTTTGATTATATCTTTTAAAATACTTTAAGTTTTGCTCTGAACTTGTCTCGTATGAAAATAGACTCAAAGATCTTTCCAATGAGTGGTCATTCGCTTAAAACGGATAAGAAACGAAGAAATTATGACCATTTAAAGTCAGTTTTCAAAACCAGAGTGGTTTATTCGAATAACAGATGTGTTATTCGAATAACCAAAGCCTTATTCGAAAAACAAAAGTGTTATTCGAATAACACACCTGAGAAAATGTTCCAGAACGTGTTTTTTGAAGATTTATTTGAATAATAAAAGTGTTATTCGAATAACACAAGCCTTATTCGAATAACAAATGTGTTATTCGAATAACACAACTTAGAAAAGTTCCAGAACGTGTTTTTGATGATTTATTCGAATAACCAAAAGTGTTATTCGAATAACACAAGTCTTATTCGAATAACAAGTTGCAGAAAACAGTGAAATAAATGGAATTATTCGAATAACACATGTGTTATTCGAATAACACAATATTTATTCGAATAACAGAGTTCTTATTCGAATAACACTTGATCAGAAAACGTTCCCAACGGTCATAAAACGACTAGTTTTCATTATAATTCATTTCCAATCTTTATCCAACGGCTCTAAATATTATTGGGCTATAAATATAAGTGTTTGGGCATCAAAGAAAAGTTAGAGAACAATATGAAAATTACTCTTGAGCATTAAATTTGTTTTTCACTCTATATTTCTCCAAAACTATGTTTTGAGCCATAAGTGTGTGAATCCTTGATACCCATAGTGCTTCAATTTGTATTATCTACTCTTGAGAGAGTTTCTATTAATTCTATCCTTGTATTATCTAAAAGAGAGGGTGAGGTATCCCTCAAAATTGTAAGGGTGAGGTATCCCTTGGAAGTATAGAGGCTCAAACACAAAGGGTGAGGTATCCCAAGGTGTGTTGAGTACTCAAATTTGTAAAGGTCATCAAGCACCCGTAAAGCTTGAAGAATTGGAGGCTCTAGCACAAGGGTGAGGTATCCCAAGGTGTGAGGAGTGCTCTTATTTGTACAAAGGTTTTCCTAGCACCCGTGAAGTCTAGGAGATAGTGAAGAAAATCTCAAGTTAAGCTTGGGGACTGGATGTAGGCCACAAGTGGTTGGTGGCTGAACCAGGATAAATTCTTGAGTTTGATTTTCTCTTCCCTACACTCTTTAATTTCAGTATTTGGTGATATATATTTATCTATTGCATATCTTGATGTTTTGATTCTTACAACTTGATATTTAGCTTATTCACTTGAATCATCATATATCCCAAGTTATATTTGAGTAATCCTTAATAATTGTACATTTGCTATGCATGTTCCGCTGCACTTATTAATTGAGTTATTCAAATTGCATAATTTGTTAAAGTTGCATTAAAATTAATAATTACCCAATTCACGCCCCCTCTTGGGTAATGGTTGCCATGACTAACACATTTATATCATCATGACTCCTTGCAATGAAACACTTGTTGAAAACTTCTCCTTCATCTCCAAGTTCAATTTTTGATGAGGAGTCATTACTATCACTCTAAGTAGAGTTTGTTATCATTACTTTCTTCTTGGTAGGTTTGTTTAGGAATTTCTTCTTGATGTGCGGGCACTCAAATTTGTAGTGACCAACTTTCTTGCATCCATAACACATTATTTGAGCTTTGTTAAACTTTTCATTTGATGGATCTCTTTTGAATTATTACTTTCTTTTTGCTTTAAACTTCTTGTGAAGTCTATATAGCATTTTTGTGATTAAGGCAATTTCTTCATCTTCGTTCATTTGACCTCCATCTTCATATTCTTCCTTTTGACAGGTGCTTGAAGAAACTTTCAATGCAACTCCTTTCTTTTTCCTATTTTCATCATGCACTTTATTTAGAAAAATTGATTCATAAGTTATTAGATTACCTCTTAATTCATCGTAAGAAATGGTGTTGAGGTCTTGTCCTTCTTGAATTGTAGTCACCTTTGATTGTCATTCTTTTGTGAGACTTTTTAGTATCTTCTTTACTAATTCTCTATCCGTGTAGACCTTTCCAAGGGCATCAAGGGTGTTGACTAGGTTTGAGAACCTCTCGAACATCTCATCAATCTTTTCTTCCTCTTTCATGTTAAGCAACTCATACTCATGAACAAGCAAGTCAATCTTTCCTTTTTTTACTTGGTTTGCTCCTTCATGTGTCACCTCTTATTTATCCCACATTTGCTTGGCTGTTTTACACCTTGAATTTTTCTAAAATGGTCTGAATTTATAGCAAAATAGAAGATGATTTTGGCTTTCACATTTTGTTCCATCTTCTTCATGTCTTCATCATTGAATTCCTCTTCAGTTTTCTCCATCTCTTTGCCATCTACCTCTTTCTTTGGATGGATGGTCTATTTTTTATTACAAGCTAAAGTTTGTAGTCAACCAGCTGAATGAATATTCTCATGCGCTCCTTCCAATAAGTGTAGTTTGACCCATCAAAGTATGGTGACCTTGAGATGAATTGTCTTTCAATGATATTTGAGTTGATCAAGTTTCCTGTAATTGAACCTACAAGGATCGACTTCTCAAGCGGTTAGGCCATATAAAGAATTAAGCTCTTGATACCAATTAACAGAACCAAGTGGGGGTAAATTAGTTCTATAGGGTTCAATAACAGAAAATTTCAAAATTAAACAACAATTGCAATACAAACACAAGTAAAAGTTGAAAGTAAAGAGAAAAAGGTTGAGAGAAAAGCACAAACGAATTTTATACTGGTTCGGCCACAATCTGCGACTTACATCCAATCCCTAAGTAATTGCTCAAGATTTTTTTCACTTGTCGAATTTTTTCTTACAAAGACTCCGACAAACCTTCCTTTACTATAGCCTCAAAGCAGAGTTACAATTGTTTATTTCACCAAGGATACCACCAAACTTCCCTCTACCTCTACCTGAAGAAGAGTAACAATATCAAAGGAATGCTACCCACACTCCTTTCTTCTCACAAGAACAAGGCTTTAATTTTCAAGGTTGTAGCTCTTATCAATGAGCTACAATAGGTTTTAGACTCTCTCTCTAGAGTGGATGCACAAGTTTAGAATTAGTTAAGAGGAAAGAAAAAATAGAGTTTGGAAGGTTGCAATACTTGCTCACTTTTGTTTTGATCAATTGTATGTCTTGATCTTCTCCAAGGCTTCCCAGTTATAGTGAAAGGCTTCCTCCTGTTTTTCTAGCCATTGGAGATAGAGAGAATTAGGAAAAATTGGCCTCTAATTTGTGGGAGTTAATTACATGTAAAAAATGCATAATTACTCCTTATGTTCTCTGATAGTTGCTCCTTTGTCCAGTAATTGCTCTAATAGTTGATCCTTTTCTCTAGTTTATGTATGGCAACATATCATCTAATTTTGAACGTTGGAGCATTCATTTACATTTAATAGAGCTTGGTCTAATCATAAAGAGGTATAAAGGATTTATCTCTAATAATAATGAAAATCAAATTATGAGTAAGGAAATGTTTTATAGGAAAATCAAATTTGAAAACTTTACTTCTATACTCAAATGAATAAAAGGTAATTGATAGATAAGAAAATTCACGATTATCAATCAATCCAACAAATTTTCCTACAAAAATCTGTCATCATTGAAACTAATAGAAGTAATAAAAAATTAACCAAAGACTAGATCAAAATGAATTAGTTAGGTGATCAAAGCACTTAAGCTAGTCAACGGATCCAAAACAAGTGTAATAACTTACCTTTGGAGTTACTTGTTCATTGTAACTCAAGATAAGAATATAAGAATACAATTTTTTTTCTTTTTGACTGGATATAAGAGATACAAATTAGAAGAAGCTGGTATAGGATTCTCGTTTGTGTTTCATAGTCAGCCATACATCACTTTTTGACCGAATTCATGTTATGATGTTATGTTGTATATTCTCTTTCGTCTTTTTGTTTAGTAATACATATAAGGCGGGTGCTATTATGCACCCTGTCATGTTTGGGTGTATAACACACCATCCGTTTTACCTGCAACAGTAGGTTTATTTTTTTATAGGTTGCTTCTTTTTTTCTTTTACAGATTACTTTTTTTGTTTTATGTTTTTTTTAGGCCACCATTATTGCCACCGCCCGATCGGCCAACCACCACCTGCCGCTGCAGGCCACCGCCGGCCACCACCATTGGCTGCCGACCGACCACCAGCAACCACCACCACTTTTTTTCTGTTTATATTGTTCATCTTTTTTTTGAATTGCATAACTGTGTAAATAATACTTGTTAAAATAATACTAGTTAAAATATATCAATCCTTGTATTTTTTCATAAACAAGTGTGCATACTGAAAATCTTACAGTATATATAAATATTACCAGTTAAAATCTGTAAGGTTTTTAGTATGCACAGTTATTTACTAAAAAAATAAAAGACTGGTACAGTTTTAACTAATATTATTTTAATTGGTATTATTTATACAATTGTGCAACTTTAAAAAATAAACAGTATAACTTAAAAAAAAAGTAGCGGTGACTACTGGTGGCTGGTAGGCGATGGCTAGCGAGGTGGCTGGAAACCCCAAAAAAAAACTTAAAACTAAAAAAAAAACATAATGCTATATAATGCTATATTGTCCCAATACTTGTATAACCCCGAATGTCAGCATAAGCGGGAAAAAGAAAGATCTCATATTACTTGTGGGATTTATCAAGTGTGACCCACTTAATCTATTTTGATTCAGATTATCAAAATTATATATTTATTCGGACATCGTAGCATTAATCTAATATTTATTGATCATTTGGATCTTATCTTGGATATGAATAAGTATTAATATTGAACAAACAGGAGAGTAGGTGAGGAAGGGAAAGCAATTCTTCGCACTACTTTCATTGATCAATGCCCATCTTTTTAAACTTAGGTTACCAAAGTTTGATCATGACCTTTTTTTTTTGTCAAAAAGAGTTTTGCATTTGGAATTTAGAGTTTTATTATTGGAACACCCAAAATGCGACACCATGCCAATATCCCTCTCACATCAGCATATAATACATCTATTCCATCACAAAATATGGTATGTTTCGACATTAACTCACACTTAGTCGTGGAGGCAGGCTCCGAAGGTTAGGTGGAGTACTAATATTTTCTTTGAACATTATTTCTATCATTTGGATGATATATGACATTTTAGGATGTAAACTAAAATTTGGCGGAAAGTTTTTTAAGTTTGTCTCAATTCTTTGTTACTTTAATTGAGAGAAATTTTGGTATTCATTATAAGATATTTTCTTTTAATGAATATATCTGTTCTAGACCGGATTTTGGGTTAGCAATTCAGGAGCAACCCAGCCCACCAGAATAATACTCAGATATTATTACACGCTATCTTGATGAGTATATCTGCTTATTTATTAGGCATAAATCTCTCAAAGCATCCTTGATAGATACAAAAGCTAATTACATCCCACATTAACAGGAAAATTAGTTAAAAGGGATCATAATCCCTAACAGATTCTAATTTTAAATAATTACATTTAATACAGATTGAACTCATCCTAAAATGCTCTTATAAATGTCATGCTAGGTCTCAAAGGTATGCATCTCATTTGATATACAGATTGTATTCATTGTGCATAGTCTAACTTGAGTGTCAGAGTACCTTTTGCATGTACCCACCCCCTCACACCACTGCTGCCGCTCTTCAACCACTGTAACGTGCCTATCTCAAGTACACCTCTGAATCCACTTTAGAACATTGACGTCATCTGTGGGAAATGATAAACTTCAAATCCTAACACCACTACTAGATATGGATCTGTCAAACATATGAACAATATGCTAGATTTGACGATCCATTTATCAGATCAACGCAAACCAGCCATGACAGAACCATTGTTGATTTCCTTCGTAGTGGCTATAACAACCACCATCTCACCAAGCCCATGGCGAGATTGAGCAACAACCAGAGCTGATGAAGTCCAATGGTGGTTTAGGGGTGGTTCGCAGCAAGTATGGCACTAGCAGAGGCCAGCCACCAAGGCCACTATCATTCCATGTATGAAACTACCAGATCTCCTAACTCTATAGTAGTATCATCACTGAGACAATCCCCTGGTTCCATGTTGAGGTAAGCAGCGGTGCTATGATGCTGTGATTCGCGAGCAAGCCATAGTTGTTGCCATCTTCCCTCTATGGGTACAGACTAAGGTTATTTTGCATGCCACAGCCAGTCACATTCTCCTGACTTACAATTACACTTAAATGCCCAAAACAAAACATTGGCCTTCAAGTTCTACAAGATGTGCAGGTTGATGAATGTAACAGCCTTAAAAACTTGTTTCCCATTGGTGGCATTGACGTTGCCTTTGAATGTATGGAAAGTTCTTTCGGGGACGTGAATTTCCTTGGAACTGTGATGTTGAAGTCCAAAATGACAAAGATCATGCTAAATGAAGAGCCACCTCATTGAATCCACTCGGTGACCAAGTCCACTCGGTGTACAAGGAGTTCAAAATAATGGGTCACTGCTCTATTGCTTGATGCACATTCTAGGACCTTCATCCTTACTGCTACCTTTGAGGAGTAGCAGTTGTGCTAACAAGATGGCTCCACCGCGATTTCTAACCTGCTACATTATGGGTCGAACCCAGTTTTGTGTCATGAGGTGCATGGTTGTGAATGCCATTGATAACTTGGTTGAATGCAACAAGAAAAGGATTGAGTCAGTAGGAGTAAGCCACTGTGTTCCACCACCTATACTCATTCTCGCTGTCGCCTTCGAAGAGTAGTAGTTATGCTAATGAGATGGCTCCACCATGCCTCTGTCAAACCACGTCTCACCCCAGCCACGTCATGGACCACTCTACCGCAGGTGCACAGTAGCCATGGCGACCACCTCCTATGCTTCTGGTCCAACAACACCCACTTCCAGACCTGGATCACGCCCACCTGTGCTGCCATGTCCATAGAGCTTGAATCATCAACCCCAACTAGCCAAGGCCAAGACAAATTCCAACATTCTTAGCCAATAGGATGCCATTCATGGCAGCGTCCTCTGCTGTTTCAGTTTAGGATGATGTTCCTCAATCTCTTGTTGGGAACGCGTTAGCTCCACCTCTTCTTAGTCCTCAATTCCGGGAGGCACATCCAACTGGAACTAGTGACCGCTGGTGGATGCATGCTCAATAAGCTCTAGGAATGGTTAGAGATCATGGTGGATCCCAGGTGGAAGACCTTCATTTGGAGGATGATGATCACACTCATGCGAAGACATGGGCTGAAGGAGCTGAATCACATTTATGTGAATGTGGTCTAATACTATCATATGAATTAAGTCTCATTCCCATGAACATAAAGGAGGATGATCACATTTATGCAAAGTTAACGCGAGGTGTGATATTTTGGGAGTCATAAGTCCAAGGTCGAGTCCGAGTGCAACAACGTCCTCAAACTCTTGGACTGTAACCTGGTTTCCCTTTGCTTTTGCCAGTGAGCCCAATGTTTTATTCTTGAAAATTAAAGAGGATCATCATCACTACTTGGCTGAGTTTAAGGTTAGAGGTAATGGAAAGACTGCTATTGAGAACACCACGGTGTCTTACAAGGCTACCAAGGAAATTCCTCATGTGGATCTTACGCCTACCCATCTTATAAGATTGGGTCTGGCGCTCACCTTCTTTGTGTTTTTGTACGAAATACTTAGCCAGACTGATAAAGCATGTGGGATAGCTAAACAATGTCTCGTTTACTAGAAGTTATCCTAGACAATGTGCGATATTCAAGGGACACAAAGCTTAGCATTTCTTTGGTTCTCCTTGGTGTTGCCGCCTATATAGTCACTGATGTAAAGGTTCTTAGAGGCCTTGGAAAGAGCAGTTCCACGTAATTGAGGAAGAAAGTCTTTTCGATGACCATGGTACTGTACAACAGGGCCTCCAATGTCACTACATTCATTGTGGGCTTTTTATGCTCTTCTATGCCTTTTAAGGGAATACATGGCCAAGGGACCATCCAGTAGGTGCAACATTGTATGAGATCACGGTGCATGATCAATCAATTTTGAGACATTCATTATTGCTTTATATTTGGCCTAATTGATGATAATTGTATCCAATATTGTGTTTGTCGGTGAGTTTTAAATGATTGGGCCTTATTGAGCTTAGTTGTAAAAGCTTTATTAATTTTCAGAATTTAACTCATTTTGACCTTTATGTCTTGTACAGGCCATATCTTGGGTTACAAATGTCATATTTTGATGATCTTAGTGTCCCCTGAAATCTGAGACAAAGATACACAATTTTGCCTCTAATGCAGTTTTTCTAATTCAGCTGGACTCAGGGTGAAATTGAGCCTCAAAGTTAGGATGCTGTTGCTGTTATAAAGCTTGGACCTTCCCTCACTGATTTGGGCTTAACTCTCTCAATTTAAACCCAAATAAGGCAAATTATATGTCTCTGAAAAGCTTATTCAGAGGGCTACAGTTTAAACTAGGGGTAGATTAGGAATTATAGAATAATTTTTAGTTACAAATAGGTTAAGGCAGAATACGAAAAGTACCTCTTTCTGAATCCTTATTTTTGAGTTTTACGATTTGAATCAAGAAACCCTTTTTCTTCTCTTTTCGTTTTCTCTATTTTCATTTTTCTCTTTTCTTTGATCTAAATCTTTTCAATGGTGATGGCCATGGAAGGCTAAAGATCCAATCAATCCAAGGAATTCAATGATTGTGGTTAGAGTTTTGAGTTCTTTTGTTTAATTGTGATTTCTGATTGTATTCTCTCTTCTTCTCCTTATTCAATTGGATTATGATTATATTTTTGTATATTGAAGATAGATTTGGATTGATTAATCTGAATTTAATGGAGAATAGATCATCAATTGATAATCTATGTTAATTCGAAATTGTGTTTAATTCAATCTTAATCAAGAATTGCGATTGTGATTCTGTTTTAGTTGATCAAATTCTAGGTGATTATCTAGTTGAATTCGAATTAACAGAGGTAATTGCATAAATAATTTTACTCTCTTTGAACTATGATTTACTTTGCCACTTGAAATGAAGACCTTGGATTAGTGTTTCCAGTTTTGAATTTATTCCTAATTACTATTGAATTTTTACTCTTTTACTTGACGA
Source organism: Ormosia semicastrata (assembly GCA_029884595.1). NCBI lineage: Eukaryota > Viridiplantae > Streptophyta > Magnoliopsida > Fabales > Fabaceae > Ormosia > Ormosia semicastrata. Next base: position 65,400,817 of record JAQQTO010000060.1, read on the forward strand.
ACAAAACCCCCTATTTATTGATAACTTTCAATATGCTTGAGAAATCTGAATTAATCCTTGGGAGATGATCTAGGTTATGCACTATGCTATATTCCATTTAAATCCTAGTCTATTTTGAGGCAAGTACAACATCGCTCATCAAAATTTGGCGCCGTTGCCGGGATCTTTTCATTTTTAATTGATCATATTAAGTTTAAGTTGTAGTTGCATTTTATTTGTTCCTGTTTCCACATTCTGTTTTTGCATTCTGTTTCGTATATTGTTTTTGCATTTACATTCTGTTTCGTCAAAACAAATTCTTTTACATTCATGTAATTGCCTTTCTGGTGCATTATCTATTTTGCATTGTGTTTATTCTGTCGTTTTTACATTTTGCTGCACTGTTACATTGGATTATTGTTGCATTGGATTTGTGTGAATTCCTCGCATAATTCACATTTTGTTTCCTTGTCCTACCTGCTACTACCTTGCACTTTGCTGCACTAGTCACTGTTCCATTAGCTTAGCTTCATTCTGCTACAAATTTCGTGCTACTGTTACATTGGATTTTGCTGCATTCCATCATTCCTGTTGCTGTGCATTGCATCACACAACACAATTAGTATTTCTGCTGCACAAGTAACACGTTCCATTGGATTCTGCTGCATAACCTACTGCATAATTTGCTGAACTGCATAACTTGATGCAGTTACTGTTCCATTGGACTCAGCTATATTGCATTTTGTTATTGTGCATTGCATGATTGCCTGCTACTCGTATTGAATTACTTAGCATACCGCACTACTCTGCTGCATAATCTGCTGCATATTCTGCTGCATAATCTGCTGCATTGTGCATTTTGTTCATTTTGCTGCTGTTTTTGCATTGTTACTATTCCATTGACCTTTGCTGCTATTGACCATCCTTTTGTTGATCTTATTGCCAATTGCATTGCAAGACCTCATTGTGAGTGTTATGCATTCATTTTGGACGTGTTCCTGGCTTCCTACCACTGTTTCATACACTGCTAGCACTCTTTTCCTAATTTCTGGTGCAGGAGAGAACAAAGTGCAATCTGGCCAACTCTGATTGAGCTGAAATTTGGTCTCCAAGGGTAAAACATCATTTGGAGCAAAGTGATCCCTCAGATTTTAGCCAATTTCCATCATTTGGCAAGGTTTTTGGGCAGCTTTGTAATTTCTAGAAAAAGGGCCTAAATTTAGATTGAGTTGAGACTTGTTTCCTTGAAGGAAAAGGGCATTCTAAGAAAGGCTTAGTGTAAACTAAGGTCACTCATTTTAAGCCAAATTCCATCGTTTAGACCTTTTTTTCAATTTTTTAAGATTTTTTATTGCATTTTTAAGTTCCTTTTTTGAGTAGTTTTTAGTGTGTGGTGGTCCCATAATTTTTAAAAATCATTTGATAGGTCAATTAGATTTATTTTGGTGCATTTTTGCTGTTTGATAGTTAATTTTGCCTAATTTTGTGTTTTTGAGTTTTCCATGTTACATGACTAGGTCTAACCCTGGTATATTGCATCCTTTTGATCCTGAGATAGATAGAACTTTTCATTCCTTGCATAGGTCTCATAGGATTGATTCTGCACTTGATGAGCATATAGGAAGTAGTCATCATAATAGTGATTCTGCATCTGAATTTTCTACACATAGTCATCATAATAGTGATTCTGCATCTGAATTTTCTGATTCTGTGCATTTTGTCATTGATTCTACTGAGAACACTGATATTATGGATGAAAGAACCTTGAAAGAGCTTCTTTGCACCGATGTTACATATCAGTCTTTATGCATTCAGTATCCTGATGTTGATGCTCCTTTTGAACTTAAATCTGGATTAATTCATTTGCTGCCTAAGTTCAGTGGTCATGCAGGTGAGGACCCTCATAAGCATCTTAAGGAGTTCCACATTGTGTGTTCGACTATGAAGCCTCAAGGCATTCCAGAAGATCATATTAAACTTCGAGCATTTCCTTTCTCCTTACAGGATGCTACTAAGGACTGGCTGTACTATTTGTATCCAAGTTCTGTCACTTGCTAGAATGATCTTAAGAGGCTGTTTTTGGAGAAATTCTTTCCTGCATCAAGAGCTGCCTCCATTAGAAAAGAAATATGTGGCATTAGGCAATTTGACAGAGAGACATTATATGAATACTGGGAGAGGTTTAAGAAGATGTGTGCAAGTTGTCCTCACCATCAGATCAGTGACCAGTTACTCATCCAGTATTTTTATGAAGGTCTGCTTCCTATGGATAGGAGTATGGTTGATGCTGCTAGTGGAGGGGTATTAGTAGACAAGACTCCTATGGCTGTAAGGAATCTAATTGAGAATATGGCCACTAATTCCCAACAATTTGGCACTAGAAGTAACTCAGTGGTGTTGACTAGAGGTGTCCATGAAATTGAAGCTTCCTATTCTGCAGATCACTAGAAATTGGAAAACAAAATTGATGATCTTGCATCCTTGGTGCGACAACTGGCTGTGAATCAGCACTAGCAACCTGCTACAGTAGTTCCTGCCTGAGTTTGTGGCATCTGTACTTCTGCTAATCATCCCACAGATGCTTGTCCTACTCTACAAAAGGGTGACACTGATGGTACCCCACAGGCCTATGCAATAAACATCTATAACAGCAGGCCTCAGTCGCAGCAACTGAGTTATGATCTGTCCTCCAACAGATATAACTCAAGCTGGAGAAATCATCCCAATCTGAGGTGGGGGAATAACTCTTCATCATCTGCCCCTACTCAATTTAGGCAGCAGCAGTTCCTTTTCCAGTCCATTGCAGGATCCAATAGGCCGTATCAGCCACCTTTTATGTAGTAGCAAAATATGCAGCAGCCTACTACAGCACCTCCTAAATCTGAGCCAACCTTGGAGGAATTGATGAAGCAAATGGCAGTAAACAACTTGCAGTTCCAGCAGAGAACAGAAGCTACCATTTAGAATTTAGAGAACCAGATTGGACAGCTTGCTAGTTCAATGAACCAATTACAGACACAAGATTTTGACAAGTTGCCTGCACAAATTGTGGTGAATCCAAGATATGTGAGTGCCATCACTCTCAGATCTGGTAAGACTGTTGATGCATCAGATTATCAGTTGCAACATGGATTAGATAAGGAGAGTAAGGAGCAGCAAGCCATACCAGAAATTCCATGTAGCAGCAAAATAAAGAAAACAGATTCTGAGAGTGATAAGACAGATCCTAGTGTAGTTACTGATGAGCAGAAGCAATCCATCCCACTACCATTTCCTCAGAGGGTTGTGCAGCTTAAGAAGACTTTTGAGACTGACACAGATAGGGAGATCTTGGAGACTTTTAGGAAGGTTGAGGTGAACATTCCTCTCATTGAAGCAATCAAACAAATTCTAAGATATGCCAAGTTTCTTAAGGACTTGGCACTCACAGAAGGAGGTTAAAAGGAAATAAGAAGATCAGTATGGGGAGGAATGTGTTTGCACTTATTCAGCCTACAATGCCCTAAAAATACAAGGATCCAGGGATTTTTACTATTCCATGCACCATAGGCAATAGCAAATTTGAAAATGCCATGTTAGATTTAGGTGCTTCAATTAATGTTATACCTATGTCTGTGTTTAACTCTCTTTCCCTTGGACCCTTACAGAATACAGGAGTTATCATTCAGTTGGCAAACAGGAGTAATGTATACCCTGCTGGACTCATTGAAGATGTCCTTGTTAGAGTTAATGATTTGGTCTTTCCTGCAGACTTCTATATTTTGGATACGAATGGAGAATCTGAATCCAGCAAGGCTCCCATCATTCTTGGCAGGCCTTTCCTCAAAACTGCCAGAACCAAGATTGATGTCCATGCAGGCACTCTTTCCATGGAGTTTGGAGATAGTGTGGTCAGATTTAACATTTTGGATGCTATGAAGCACCCCATGGAGGAGCATTCTGTTTTCCATATAGATTTGCTATCTGATATAGTTGATGATAACCTATCTGAGTTCCATGCTGTTGGTTTCCCAGATTTTGATGATTTTGATGATATTTTACACTTGTTCTACTTGTATTGAGTCTGAAATGTGCAGTGTTTGTACTGAGATTGCATCCTGTTTACATGATGATTTTGATGCAGATTTCGATGCAAATTTTATAGGTTCTAAACAGTTTGATGGTGGTGTAGCTACGAATTCCATGGAGTCAGAATGCAGTAGTTTGGATTGTGTAGGGTTACAGGTTGTAGACACAGTTCCTACCACTAGGATACTTCCATCTGTAGTTCAGCCACCTACACTAGAGCTTAAGCAACTTCCACAGCACCTTAAGTATGCATACTTAGGGGAGGGTAAGAAGCTGCCAGTGATTATTTCTACTGCCCTCCATGCTGAGCAAGAGGAGAGGTTGCTGCAAATACTGAGGAAGCATAAGAGAGCTATCGGGTGGACCTTGGCTGACATTCCTGGCATTAGTCCTTCCATGTGTATGCACAGGATACTACTTGAGGATGGAGCTAAGCCAGTGAGACAACCACAGAGGCGACTCAACCCTTTGATCCTGGATGTGGTAAACAAAGAGGTGACCAAGCTTCTACAAGCTGGCATCATCTATCTGATATCAGATAGTGCTTGGGTGAGTCCAGTTCAAGTGGTTCCAAAGAAGTCAAGATTCACAGTAGTGAAAAATGATCGCGATGAGCTGATTTCTACTAGAGTGCAGAGTAGCTGGAGAGTTTGTATTGATTACAGGCGGCTCAACCAAGCGACCCGAAAGGATCATTTTCCTTTGCCCTTTATTGATCAGATGCTTGAGCACTTGGCTGGAAAATCTTACTACTGTTTTCTTGATGGCTTTTTAGGTTATTTCCATATCCACATAGCACCAGAGGACCAGGAGAAGATCACATTCACCTACCTCTTTGGCACTTTTGCCTATAGGAGGATGCCTTTCGGCCTATGCAATGTCCCTAGAACTTTCCAACGATGCATGGTAAGTATCTTTTCAGACTTTTTAGAGGATTGCATTGAGGTGTTTATGGATGATTTTACTGTTTATGGTTCCTTCTTTGATGCCTGTTTGGATAGTCTGGATAGAGTTTTGCATCGCTGCATTAAGAGTAACCTTGTTCTTAATTATGAGAAGTGTCATTTTATGGTAGAACAGGGCATAGTCTTAGGCCATGTGATCTCTTGGAAGGGTATAGAGGTAGATCCTGCTAAAATTGATGTTATTTTCCAATTGCCTTACCCCTCTTGCGTGCGAGAGGTTCGTTCTTTTCTTGGCCATGCAAGTTTCTACAGGCGGTTCATTAAAGATTTTAGTAAAAAGGCCCTTCCAATGTCCAACTTGTTGCAGAAAGATGTTGTCTTTAATTTTGATGACAGGTGTAGAGAGGCTTATGATTGCCTCAAAATAGCTCTGACCACCACTCCCATCATTCAGTCACCCGAGTGGACACTCCCTTTTGAACTCATGTGTGATGCATCTAACTATACAGTGGGAGCTGTCCTAGCCCAGAGAGTTGGCAGGCTGCCTCATGTAATCTCCTATGCTTCCAGAACTTTAGATGCTGCCCAGGCTAACTATACTACCACTGAGAAAGAGTTGCTTGCTATTGTATTTGCACTTGATAAGTTTAGATCATATTTGCTTGGCTTTAAAGTGGTTATTTTTACTGATCATACAGCCTTAAAGTTCCTGTTGAAGAAGGCAGATTTGAAGCCTCGATTGATTAGATGGATGCTACTTCTCCAGGAGTTTGATGTAGAGATTAGAAATAGGGGTGGAGCAGAGAATTTGGTGGCGGATCATTTGAGCAGGATTGAAGGAGTTGTTGACCCTTCTCCTATCAGAGATGATTTTCCAGATGAGTAGCTTATGCAGCTGCATGACACCTCACTTTCCCCTTGGTTTGCTGATTTAGTAAATTACTTGGTTGCATCTATTTTTCCCCCTCATGCATCTAGATCACAAAGAGCTAAGCTTAAGAGTGATGCTAAATATTATGTTTGGGATGATCCATATTTGTGGAAATTTTGTAGTGACCAGGTGATTTGCAGATGCATACCTGACCATGAGATCCAGTCAGTTCTTCATTTTTGCCATGCCTCTCCAGTTGGAGGACACTTTGGACCACAGCGGACAGCTAGGAAGGTGCTTGATTCTGGATTCTACTGGCCTACCATCTTCAGAGATGTGCATCAGGTTTTCACTACTTGTGAGCAGTACCAGAGAGCAAGAGTGGCCATTACTCATAGGCAGGAGATGCCCCAGCAGCCCATTCTTTTCTGTGAGGTCTTCGATGTTTGGGGTATCGATTTTATGGGCCCTTTCCCTGTTTCTTTTGGTTTTGCTTATAACGTGCTTGCGGTTGATTATGTTTCTAAATGGGTGGAAGCTAAGGCCACCAGGACTAATGATGCTCGAGTTATTTTGGATTTTGTCAGGTCTAACATATTTTGCAGGTTTGGAGTGCCTCGTGCTATCATTAGTGACCAAGGGACTTATTTTTGTAACTGGACTATGGAGGCCTTGTTTCGGAAGTATGGGGTCGTGCATAGAGTGTCTATAGCATATCATCCCCAAACTAACAGGCAGGCCGAGGTTTCTAACCGAGAGATAAAGCAAATTTTGGAGAAGATGGTTCAGCCGAATAGGAAGGATTGGGGCCGCCGGTTAGAAGATGCTCTTTGGGCTCATCGTACTGCTTACAAGATGCCTATAGGGATGTCTCCCTTTAGGGTTGTCTTTGGTAAAAGTTGCCACCTTCCAATGGAGATAGAGCATCGTGTATACTGGGCAGTGAAGAGTTGCAACTTAGCTTTTGACCAAGCGAGTTCAGAGAGGAAGCTTCAAATGCAATAACTTGAGGAACTTCGTTTGGAGGCTTATGAGAATTCCAAGATCTATAAGGAAAAGACTAAGCATTTCCATGACAAGATGATTTCCCGAAAGGAGTTCTCCATTGGCCAAAAAGTGTTTTTGTTCAACTCTCACCTTAAACTCATGCCCGGTAAGCTCCATTCTAGGTGGGATGGTCCTTTTGTTGTCACTAACATTTTTCCTTATGGTGCAGTGGAGATTTCAAATGAAGCTACCAGCAAGAGTTTCAAGGTTAATGGGCACCGTCTTAAGCCTTTTCTTGAGAGCCCTGCGCACTCCGTACTTGTGGAGGAGCTCTCCTTAGACAAGCCCACCTTTCCCCAAGTGCAAATCTTTCCACCTTGATGAGGGTGTTCTCTTCCCTTGCTCTTTTATTTCACTTGTCTACTTGTCTTTTGATTTGTATTGCCATTGAGGCAATGTGTGATTTAAGTGTGGGGGAGGGAATTTTGCTATTTTTTTGTTTTCTTGTTTCTATTTTTTGTTTTTTTATTTTTTGTTTTGCTATTTTCTATTCGGTTTCTGTTTTCATTTTCATTTTTCATTTCATTTGTTCTACTATTTTTGTTTTTGTTGTTTTCTATTTCGATGTCATACAAATTCGCTATTTTTGTTTTACTATTTTTTTGTTTTGTTTTTGTTTTCATTTTTGTTTTTTGTTTCATTTTTCTGTTTTTGTATTTTGTGTTATTTTGCTATTTTTGTTTTTGTTTTCTGCTTTTAATTCTATTTTTTGTTAAAAATTAAAAAAAAGGCACAAGTGTGTTTTGGGTTGCTTTCCAATGATGTTTTGAGGTTTGTAAAGTTGATAATTAGAATTCAAGGTTCATAACATGATTGAATAAATTTTTTTTCTTCTTGAATTTAATTTGCTTGGTGGTGAATGTTTGAATTGGTAGATCAAGTTTGATAGATGCATACCTTGTGAGATTTTGAGCCTATTGGTGGATTTAACATTTGCACCATTCTCTTCTTTCTTATGTGATTGTCACTCATGTCATTTGATCACTCTAGAACTTGCTTAAATTCTTTTTGAGGCTACATTTTTCACTTGTATGCATGAACATGATTGAGGCATTCTTTCTTGATTAACTACTTTGGCCAAATAGCTAACCATGTGTAACATCCCAAAAAATTTCTTATTTCATTGTAAACAATCATTTTATAATATTTATGATTTTTAGGAATTTTTGTGGATTTTTCTAGAGAATGATGAATATTTTAATATATTCTTTGTTTTACGTGTACCCTGAGCGGAGCTGGGAAAATATTAATAGAATATTTTCCCTGAGGCTGGTAAACCTTGAACTGTCAACGTGTCAACGCGAGATCTTACTAAACCCGAGGTCGGGCACAGTTTGCGAGGTTTGCATTTTTCAAGGTTTTATCTGTTAAATAAAATCGCGGTATTGTAAAATTATCTGATGAATAATAAAATATATTTTCATCAATTGTAAATTTTATTCATTGAGAAAATAATTCCACAATGTAATTAATCATCTGTCAGATGTATTTAACTTGGAGACAAGCTTGCTATGCACTTTATCGAGAAGCGCGCGAAGCTTCTCAAGGAAGCTTCCTCCAACCATTATTTTTATTATTTCTCTCTCCTCCCATTTTGTGCAGCACGTTTGAATTAAGGGGGTCTAATTCATTTTCTTTCTCACATTTCCCCTCCTCCCAATACGCAGCTACTATTCACTCATCTTTCTCTCTTCTCTTTCACCCTACAGCAGCAACACCATCCACCCACACCTCCATTTTGTTCTTCAAACCGTCACAATCCTAGCACCATTTTGTGTTGGAGGACCACCATCATTGAGAAAATCATCTTCAAAGTTCTGTCATTTTCTCCATCTTCATTCTCTTCTACTTTGAAGCATAAAGGTTGGAGCTTTAAGGTAAAGCTCTTAGCTTTTTCTTCCTCCCCTCTCATTTTCGTAACCCATTGTCATTTTGATGACCATGGGTATTCATTTCAGTATTGGGTTCTGATTTTGCACGTTTAAATGTTTAAGGATTTCCTGGAAGCTGAAAACATAAATCTTGACCAAAAGGAGCAGCCTTTCTTTGTGCTTCTCTAAGGTAAGAGGGACATTCCACCTCAACCTCTTTTAGCATTTAGGGACGTCGTTTGTGATTGGTACTGAGAGTCATCTTTGTTTGTATGCTGTTGGTGATGTATATAATCTAGTTGTTTGTTTTGTGTGTTTTGATATATCTATATGTACTGGAACGTATAATCTAGAAGGAACGCCGTCGGGCTGACTCTCGGATGGCCACGCTTTGAGATTAAAATTTTGGGATTCTTGGTGAGAAATGGTAATAACTTGAGTTTCTGACCATTAAGTGTAATGTCAAAATCTGTCGTGTATGAACCTGGCCAAACCCGTCGGATTTGTATTCATCACTTAGTAAAATGTTAGAATCCGTCGAGTATGAACTCCTGGCCAAACCCATCGAATTTGATGTCTTGATCACTTAGTAAAATGTTAAAATCCGTCGAGTATGAACTCTTGGCCAAACCCGTCGAATTTGATGTCTTGATCACTTAGTAAAATGTTAGAATCCGTCGAGTATGAACTCCTGGCCAAACCCGTCGAATTTGATGTCTTGATCACTTAGTAAAATGTTAAAATCCGTCGAGTATGAACTCCTGGCCAAACCCGTCGAATTTGATGTCTTGATCACTTAGTGAAATGTTAAAATCCGTCGAGTATGAACTCCTGGCCAAACCCGTCGAATATGATATCCTAATCATCTAGTGAAATATTAAAATCCATCGAGTATGAACCCTGGCCGTGCCCGTCGAATTTGATTCCTGGTCATTTAGTGCAATGTCAAAATCTGTCGAGTATGAACTCCTGACCATGTCCATCGAAATTCATCTTTAGGCCAAACCCGTCGAATTAGAGTTTCTGACCACTTAGGAGAGAAACTCCTCCAATGCTAAATCCATCGAATTGGAATGACCACATCCATCGAGTGACATATTCGTCGAGTTAGAATGCCAATACCCATCGAGAGACATACCCGTCGAGTAGATTTTCTGTCCATTTAACAGAAGCTTCCCAAAGTTAATATTCGTCGAGTAGAATGTCAAGATCCGTCGAATTAGAGTTTCTGACCATAGTGTTCTTCATCGGTTCGACAATTGGGAGATTTCTCCAATGTCGACACCCATGTTCGTCGAATTAGGACTTCTGTTGATCTTCTGGATTAATTCGACAATTTTGATCTCCGTTCGACAGAACCTTCATCCGACGAAAATTGATTTTTAGCCAATCTTGTTATAAAATGTTCCCCCATCTTTCATCCTTCTGCCATGTCATTTATTGTCGAATGGCAGCCTCAATTTTTCACCAAATACCTTGTCTCTGTTGAATTCAACAGTATAGTTTATCACCCAACACCTAGCAATTAATTTCGTGGCTTTGCTGGTGATTCAGGCCGTGTATCTTCCTGGACTTAAAACTTTTGGATTAATAAAAGCATATTAATCATAAGTAATTGGATGACTAGAAATTAATTAGGGATTCATAAACAGGGAAGACCATAAGTATGGGTGAGCTTGTGAGGCACATAATGAATTTAATGGTTGATTTCAATCATGATTTTGAATGGGATTGTGGTTACCCTTAAAATGTGCTATTGGTTTGATGTGGATCTGTGAATGGCTTCAAAACTTGTGGATAAATCATATGACATGCATCTGAAGCATGATTGACCGAGTTGTCATGAGAAGCATGATTGAGTTATGCATTGCACAAAAAGAAAGAGAACGTCCGTTGGACTTTGTTAAGGCCGAGTTGCTTAGGAGATGATCACACCTTAGTGCGGATGCGAATAGGCAAGTGGGGTCCTATAGTTGGCCTTGAGGGCGTCTGGGCGTGAGTGTCGCGCAGAGGGCAGTGGTAGCCCCTCTGGACCGTGGAACAAACCGATGCAAACGCACCGACGATCTTGACTGGCCACAGTCCTATATCAAGATCTTGTGAGAATGCCGCTATATAAAGCCTTGACGCGCAAAATGATTGATTATTTTCTGAAAAGCACTTATTTTATGGCTGACGAGATAATGGCATGTCTCCCTGATCATTCTCTCCGACTGTTTTGTGTCTAGCTCCATGGAGTAGGATTTTGGTTATTGAGGGCACGTGTGCATAGTGAGTCCATGAATTATCTGGCATACATTGTTATTATAATTGGAGCTGTTGTACTTCTGATATATCTATATGTATACGACTGTCTGGAACTGTTTGGTTGATCATAATTACTATTGAATGTTTATTACCATTATTGCTGTCATAAATGTTATGTGGGCGCTTTGCGCCGTTTGGTTTCTCGATGCTATAATTGGTAATGATGGTAGGATGTCTTACCTCTTCTCTGTCTCTCCATTACTGTTTTGTCCATATACTGCATTCCATAGAAGATAACTGCAAGGGACTGGAAGCTCCCGACTTCCCTGGTTTTTGGCCTCATCTCGACTGAGCGACTGTAAAAGAATATGGAGCCACGCACGCAGAGATTTTTGGGAGATGTACGCCTGACTTTCTTGGGAGGGCCAGAGTGCTGGTACATCAACTATGGTTCTGAGCGATGCGTCTATACGGGGGATGTGTCGATGTCTCTAGCCTGGAGACGTCACGAGCCGCCTGTCTTCACCTGCTGTATTAGTATACGTTTGGAGTTTCAACTACCGATACGCGAGATGTGGGGTGACCGTTATTTCACTCCGCGGGAAAACTCTTTTCATTCCACAGCTCGGGCCCCGTCCTGTAACTCTGCGATTCCCATGGTGATTTCCTCTGACGAAGAAGATCCTGAGGAAGATCCCGAAGAAGTTCCTAAGGATGACCCCGATGAGGATCCTGAAGAGGATCCTGACTCTATTCCTCCTCACTTGAGGGACTGACTTTACTTGTAGCTACTGAGGGCTACCAGTATTTTATTTTGGGGGCCTGATGTTTTGTTTATAGTGGGCTATATATTCTGATACCGTGGGGATATTTATGTATAATCCTTTGGGGGCAAGTATAGTTTTGCTTTTTGATGTATCAGGCTTGTAATTAAACAGTTTGATAAATATATATGAATATGAAATGTTAATTTACAATGTATACTTCATTCCTGTCTTTATCCTTTATCTCCATTTGTTGTCATTATCATCATGGTTATTGTTATAACAACAACGAAAAAAGAAATACATAATATACTCACCGATTTAAATACCCAACTGTAATTGAGTGAATATACATGTAATGTTAAAATGAACCGGGTTTTAACTCACATAATTTTATTTTTGCATTATAATTGAAAATGAGACGTTCCCTTGGGACAAAGGGGCGTCACATTTAAGTTGGTATCAGAGCCCCGGTTTATGTTTTTTTGGGTCTTGTGATTGAGTCTGTCTTGTTTGTGCTGTGTGTTCTCTGAGTAGTATACGTAAAGGCGTATTGTTTGGTCTTCCTAGTGAATGCAACTGACTTTTCTATGTTTTCAGTTAATCTGATCTAAGAAAGTAAGATGGCACGAAGGGAAGATATGACAGCAGCTATTACATCGATGCAGAGGATGGCTGAGGTTGTCGCATAGCAAACCGAGCAAGCTGCTCAGCAATAAGAGAGGGTTGCACAACAACAAGAGCGAGCTGTTCAACAGCTAGAGGCCACTGCTAATGCTCAGCATTTAGTAGAGTTTCGACGCCATAACCCTCCTTAATTCAAAGGAGAATTTGATCCGAATAAGGCTAGTCTGTAGATCAAGGAATTAGAGAAAGTCTTTCGAGGAATGAGCTGGGCCGAGGACAAAAAGGTAAACTATGCTACATTTATGCTGGTAGGCAATGCTGAAAATTGGTGGAATGGAGTGCAGCAAATACTGGAAGCTGCAAACCGAGAGATTACTTGGGGCTAATTCAAGGAAAAGTTCTTGGATAAGTATTTTCCTGCTAGCGCAAGGCATGCGAAGGAGTCGGAGTTCCTCAACCTGCGACAAGGAAATATGACTGTTAGCGAGTACGCAGCGAAATTTGAAAATTTATCACAGTTTTCGACGTACTTTCAGAACCAACCAAATGAAGCATGGAAATGCCGAAGATTCACGGAAGGACTGAGGTACGAAGTGAGGAAGGCTGTGATCACCTTGAGGATCAATGAGTTCTCAGCATTACTGGATACCTGTTGTGATGTAGAGGCTCTGGAGCAATCTAGAGATACCAGGAACAGAAACTTTGGGCCTGCGAGGTTCCAAAGAGGCGGCAATAATAGTGCTAACCGTTTCCAGAAGAAACCATACTCCCGACCAACGGGGAATCAGCAGCAAGCCATAGGTGGAAGTTCTGGTGGAGGTTTTACTGGGAACCGAACTAGCCAAAACGTGGCGTACCCTTCCAAATGCCGGAAGTGCGAAAAAGATCATCTAACAAGGGATTGTTCTATCAAAGGGATTATCTGCTTTCGATGTGGAAAACCTGGACACATCTATAGAGACTGTAATCAAACGAAGGCCGAACCTTCAGTGAATGCTGCTAATGCCAAGAAGCCACAAGCTGGGGGACGAGTCTACACTATGAGCGGAGCTGAGGCCTCCGAATCCAAAGATTTGATACAGGGGGAAGGTACCATAGAAGGTAATCTTTTAAATGTGCTGTATGACTCTGGGGCAACCCATTCTTTTATATCATATGACTGTGTGCAAAGACTGGGTCTATTTGTGTCGTCTTTACCTTTTGACTTAACTGTTTCTACCCCCGCTGATAAACCGGTAGTTACTACCAAAGTCTGTCTAAATTGTCCATTGGTTGTTGAAGGTCGAACCTTTTCGGTCGATCTGATCTGTTTATCCCTTTCCCAACTAGATATTATCTTAGGGATGGACTGGTTGTCTTCCAACCATGTTCTGTTAGACTTTTCCAGAAAGACCATAGTTTTTCCCATAGAGGAGAATTCTAGATTTTTTACTGCCAACCGAGTTCAAGCTCTCTTGAAAGAAGGAGCTCACAGATATATGCTACTGTCTTCTTTGAAAGTCGAGAACGAGGTTAATGTGAACACAATTCCAGTGGTGAATGAGTTTCCTGAAGTCTTTCCTGATTATGTACCTGGTTTACCACTGGCTCGAGAGATAGAGTTTGCTATCGACCTAGTACCGGGAGCTGGTCCCGTGTCTATAGCACCGTATAGGATGGCACTGACAGAGTTAGCTGAGCTCAAGAAACAGCTAGAAGAGCTTTTGGAAAAGTAATTTGTCAGGCCAAGTGTGTCACCATGGGGAGCACCAGTGCTGTTAGTTCGCAAGAGGGATGGCACCTCAAGATTATGTGTGGACTATCGGCAGCTGAACAAGGTAACGATTAAGAACAAGTATCCACTCCCGAGAATTGATGACTTAATGGACCAACTGAAGGGAGCAGCGGTGTTTTGAAAGATCGATTTGCGATCTAGGTATCATCAGATACGAGTAAAGACGGAGGATATACCCAAGACAGCTTTTCGTACCCGATACGGTCATTACGAATACCTCGTGATGCCGTTTGGTGTGACGAACGCACCAGCTATCTTTATGGACTACATGAACCGAATCTTTCGTCCTTACTTAGTCAGATTCGTTGTGGTCTTCATTGATGACATTCTGGTATACTCTCAAAATCAGGAGGACCATGCTGAACACCTCAGTATAGTTCTTCAGATTCTGAAGGAGAATGAATTGTATGCCAAACTGTCAAAATGTGAGTTCTGGTTGGAAAAAGTTAAGTTTCTGGGTCACGTGATCTCGAAGGATGGGATTGCAGTGGATCCATCGAAGGTGGAGGCAAGGCTTTGCAATGGGAAAGACCAACGTCCGTGATGGAGATTCGAAGCTTCGTGGGTTTAGTGGATATTACTGGGAGGTTCATTGAGGATTCTCCAAGATTCTTTGGACCACTTACACAACTCACGAGCAAAAACCAAGCTTTTGAGTGGACCGACAACTGTGAGCAAAGCTTCCAAGAGTTGAAGAATCGACTGACTACCTCACCGGTGTTAGTGCTACCCGATCCGAATGAACAGTTTGAAGTGTACTGCGACGCTTCATACCAAGGACTAGGATCTGTACTTATGCAGCATGGAAGAGTAGTGGCTTATGCTTCAAGGCAGTTGCGAGTGCACAAGAAGAATTACCTGACGCACGACTTGGAGTTAGCGACTGTAGTTTTTGCTCTAAAGATATGGAGGCATTTTCTCTACGGAGCCACGTTCAACATTTTCAGTGATCACAAGAGTCTGAAGTATTTGTATGATCAGAAGGAGTTGAACATGAGGCAACGAAAGTGGTTAGAATTCCTGAAGGATTACGATTTCCAACTTCTGTATCACCTTGGCAAGGCAAATGTTGTGGCAGATGCTTTAAGTAGGAAGATGATCAGTGTCTCTGCCCTGATGATAAAGGAAAAGGATATGCTAGAGCAGTTTAGAGATGTGTGGTCTTTTGTGGAGTTAGAACCTGGAAAGATTTGCATGAATATGGTTACCATCACAAGTGAGCTACTGGATGACATAAAGGAAAAGCAGAGAATTGACAAGTTCTTACAAGAAGTGAGAGAGCAAGTGGAGCAAGGAGATGAAACAGAGTTTGCGGAAAGAACAGACAGAATTCTGAGGTTTCATGGAAGAGTTTGTATTCCCCGTGACAAGGAGCTTAGAGAATACATCATTAACCATGCTCATACAAGCTAGCTGAGTATGCATCCAGGCATAACAAAAATGTACCAAGACTTGAAGAAGTTATTCTGGTGGCATGGAATGAAGAGTGACGTCACTAGACGTGTATCGACTTGTCTAGTTTGTCAAAAAGCTAAGGTGGAACATCAGAGACCAGCGGGTTTGCTACAACCGTTGTCTATTCCAGAATGGAAGTGGGACAGTATTGCAATGGATTTTGTAGTCGGATTGCCAAGGACAAGAAAAGGTCATGATTCGATTTGGGTAATTGTGGACCGACTCACGAAATCGGCACACCTTCTCCCGATCGACATAAAATACAAACTGGAGAGATTGACTCAGATCTATATTGGAGAAATTGTTAGACTACACGGTGTGCCTACGAGTATTGTTTCGGATAGAGATCCGAGATTTACTTCAAATCTCTGGAAGAGTTTGCAAGAAGCGTTGGGGACGAAGTTACGTCTGAGTTCTGCTTATCATCCGCAGATCGACGGTCAATCTGAGAGGACGATCCAATCTTTGGAGGATTTGCTTAGAGGCTGTACCATAGAGCAAACTGGAAGTTGGGATGACATTTTACCCTTGATAGAATTCACCTACAACAACAGTTATCATTCGAGCATAGGGATGGCACCCTATGAAGCTCTGTATGGACGATGGTGTCGAACACCTCTGTGTTGGTACCAAGACGGCGAGCGCCTTACTGTTGGACCAGAGATTATACAGCAGACAATTGAGAAGGTAAAGATAATTTAGGAAAAGATGAGAACGGCTCAGAGTCAGCAAAAGAGTTATGCAGACTGAAGGAGAAAACCTCTTGAGTTTGAGGAAGGCGAGCATGTATTCCTGAAAGTCACACCTACAACTGGGGTAGGCCGGGCTTTAAAATCTAGAAAACTCACTCCTAAATTCCTTGGACCATACCAAATCATTCGTCGTGTAGGTCCTGTAGCGTACCAAATATCCTTACCTCCTTTCCTTTCAAACATTCATAATGTTTTCCATGTGTCACAACTTCGAAAATACCTTCCTGACCCAAGTCATGTCATAGCACCGGATGCAATACAATTAAAAGAAAACTTAACTTATGAGATGTCTCCTGTAAGAATCGAGGATAGGAAGATAAAGCAATTAAGAGGCAAGGAGATCGTATTGGTGAAAGTAATCTGGAACGAAGTGACAGGAGATGCAACCTGGGAGCTGGAAGACAAGATGAAGGAGCAACACCCACAGTTATTCTAAGGTATGCAAATTTCGAGGATGAAATTCCTTTTTAGAAGGGGAGTGTTGTAACATCCCGAAAAATTTCTTATTTCATTGTAAACGATCATTTTATAATATTTATGATTTTTAGGAATTTTTGTGAATTTTTCTGGAGAATGATGAATATTTTAATATATTCTTCGTTTTGCGTGTACCCTGAGCGGAGCTGGGAAAATATTTATAGAATATTTTCCCTGAGGCTGGTAAACCTTGAACTGTCAACGTGTCAACGGGGGACCTTACTAAACTCGAGGCCGGGCACAGTTTGCGAGGTTTGCATTTTTCAAGGTTTTATCTGTTAAATAAAATCGCAGTATCGTAAAATTATCTAATGAATAATAAAATATTTTATCATCAATTGTAAATTTTATTCACTGAGAAAATAATTCCACAGTGTAATTAATCATCTGTTAGATGTATTTAATTTGGAGACAAGCTTCTATGCACTTTATCGAGAAGCGCGCGAAGCTTCTCAAGGAAGCTTCCTCCAACCATTATTTTTATTATTTCTCTCTCCTCCCATTTTGTGCAGCACGTTTGAATTAAGGGGGTCTAATTCATTTTCTTTCTCACATTTCCCCTCTTCCCAATACGCAGCTACTATTCACTCATCTTTCTCTCTTCTCTTTCACCCTACAGCAGCAACACCATCCACCCACACCTCCATTTTGTTCTTCAAACCGTCACAATCCTAGCACCATTTTGTGTTGGAGGACCACCATCATTGAGGAAATCATCTTCAAAGTTCTGCCATTTTCTCCATCTTCATTCTCTTCTACTTTGAAGCTTAAAGGTTGGAGCTTTAAGGTAAAGCTCTTAGCTTTTTCTTCCTCCCCTCTCATTTTCGTAACCCACTGTCATTTTGATGACCATAGGTATTCATTTCAATATTGGGTTCTGATTTTGCACGTTTAAATGTTTAAGGATTTCCTGGAAGCTGAAAATGTAAATCCTGACCAAAAGGAGCAGTCTTTCTTTGTGCATCTCTAAGGTAAGAGGAAGACACCCCTCCTCAACCTCTTTTAACAATTAGGGACGTCGTTTGTGATTGGTACTGAGAGTCATCTTTGTTTGTATGCTGTTGGTGATGTATATATGCTAGTTGATTGTTTTGTGTGTTTTGATACATCTGTATGTACTGGAACATATAATCTGGAAGGAACGCCATCGGGCTAGCTCTCGGATGGCCACGCTTTGAGACTAAAATTTTGGGATTCTTGGTGAGAAATGGTAATAACTTGAGTTTCTGACCATTAAGTGTAATGTCAAAATCTGTCGTGTATGAACCTGGCCAAACCCGTCGAATTTGACATCTTGATCACTTAGTAAAATGTTAGAATCCGTCGAGTATGAACTCCTGGCCAAACTCGTCGAATTTGATGTCTTGATCACTTAGTAAAATGTTAAAATCCGTCGAGTATGAACTCCTGGCCAAACCCGTCGAATTTGATGTCTTGATCACTTAGTAAAATGTTAAAATCCGTCGAGTATGAACTCCTGGCTAAACCCGTCGAATTTGATGTCTTGATCACTTAGTAAAATGTTAGAATCCGTCGAGTATGAACTCCTGGAAAAACCCTTCGAATTTGATGTCTTGATCACTTAGTAAAATGTTAAAATCCGTCGAGTATGAACTCCTGGCCAAACCCGTCGAATTTGACATCTTGATCACTTAGTAAAATGTTAGAATCCGTCGAGTATGAACTCCTGGCCAAACCCATCGAATTTGATGTCTTGATCACTTAGTGAAATGTTAAAATCCGTCGAGTATGAACTCCTGGCCAAACCCATCGAATATGATATCCTAATCATCTAGTGAAATATTAAAATCCGTCGAGTATGAACCATGGCCGTGCCCGTCGAATTTGATTCCTAGTCATTTAGTGCATTGTCAAAATCCATCGAGTATGAACTCCTGACCATGTCCGTCGAAATTCATCTTCAGGCCAAACCCGTCGAATTAGAGTTTTTGACCACTTAGGAGAGAAACTCCTCCAATGCTAAATCCGTCGAATTGGAATGACCACATCCGTCGAGTGACATATTCATCGAGTTAGAATGCCAATACCCATCGAGAGACATACCCGTCAAGTAGATTTTCTGTCCATTTAACAGAAGCTTCCCAAACTTAATATTCGTCGAGTTGAATGTCAAGATCCGTCGAATTAGAGTTTCTGACCATAGTGTTCTTCGTCAGTTCGACACTTGGGAGATTTCTCCAATGTCGACACCCATGTTCGTCGAATTAGGACTTCTGCTGATCTTCTAGATTAATTCAACAATTTTGATCTCCGTTCGATAGAACCTCCATCCGACGGAAATTGATTTTTAGCCAATCTTGTTATAAAATATTCCCCCATCTTTCATCCTTCTGCCATGTCATTTATTGTCGAATGGCAGCCTCAATTTTTCACCAAATACCTTGTCTCTGTCGAATTCAACAGTATAGTTTATCATCCAACACCTAGCAATTAATTTTGTGGCTTTGCTGGTGATTCAGGCCGTGTATCTTCCTGGACTTAAAACCTTTGGATTAATAAAAGCATATTAATCATAAGTAATTGGATGACTAGAAATTAATTAGGGATTCATAAACAGGGAAGACCATGAGTATGGGTGAGCTTGTGAGGCACATGATGAATTTAATGGTTGATTTCAATCATGATTTTGAACGGTATTGTGGTTACCCTTAAAATGTGCTATTGGTTTGATATGGATCTGTGAATGGGTTCAAAACTTGTGGATAAATCATATGACATGCATCTGAAGCATGATTGACCGAGTTGTCATGAGAAGCATGAATGAGTCATGCATTGCACAAAAAGAAAGAGAACGTCTGTTGGACTTTGTTAAGGCCGAGTTGCCTAGGAGATGATCACACCTTAGTGCAGCTGCGAATAGACAAGTGGGGTCCTGTAGTTGGCCTTGAGGGCGTCGGGGCGCGGGTGTCGCGCAGAGGGTAGTGGTAGCCCCTCTGGACCGTGGGACAAACCGATGCAAACGCATCGACGATCTTGACTGGCCACAGTTCTATATCGAGATCTTGTGAGAATGCCGCTGTATAAAGCCTTGACGCGCAAAATGATTGATTATTTTCTGAAAAGCACTTATTTTATGGCTAACGAGATACTGGCATGTCTCCCTGATCATTCTCTCCGACTGTTTTGTGTCTAGCTCCATGGAGTAGGATTTTGGTTATTGAGGGCACGTGTGCATAGTGAGTCTATGAATTATCTGGCATACATTGTTATTATAATTGGAGCTGTTGTACTTCTGATATATCTATATGTATATGACTGCTTGGAACTGTTTGGTTGATCATAATTACTATTGAATGTTTATTACCATTATTGCTGTCATAAATGCTATGTGGGCGCTTTGCGCCGTTTGGTTTCTCGATGCTATAATTGGTAATGATGGTAGGATGTCTTACCTCTTCTCTGTCTCTCCATTACTGTTTTGCCCGTATACTGCATTCCATAGAAGATAACTGCAAGGAACTGGAAGCTCCCGACTTCCCTGGTTTTTGGCCTCATCTCGACTGAGCGACTGTAGAAGAATATGGAACCACGCACGTAGAGATTTTTGGGAGATGTACGCCTGACTTTCTTGGGAGGGCCAGAGTGCTGGTACATCAACTATGGTTCTGAGCGATGCGTCTATACGGGGGATGTGTCGATGTCTCTAGCCTGGAGACGTCACGAGCTGCCTGTCTTCACCTGCTGTATTAGTTTACGTTTGGAGTTTCAACTACCAATACGCGAGATGTGGGGTGACCGTTATTTCACTCCGCAGGAAGACTCTTTTCATTCCACAGCTCGGGCCCCGTCCCGTGTAACACCCTCCCTAGGGCGTCACATTTTAAAATAAAAACTTAAACCAATTATAATTATTTTATAAAAGCTTGAGTTTCAAAATACAAATTTTAAAATTTCTTTTTCGCAGAAATATAAACTTACCAAAAATTAAGAGTAACAATGAAATTAGATTGAACTGATTAACATACATATGCCATATACATCACAAAATAATCAACAATAAATTAAAACATGAAAATTACAGACTCAGAGAAACAGTAGTAAACTCAAAGAAAGTTACTACTAATAGCACGGTAATAACACTAACGAGGAAGAATAAAACTCAACCTAAAAAAAAAATTCCATTACTTCACCAACTGCATCATGTTGAAACTTGGAAGATCACTTCTTGACGCTGTCACCATCTTCAGAATATTGTCTCCAATAAGCCTCAAAATACGCTTCGCCTACTACACGAATTTAAGCAATACAAACCAAACAAAACAATACAATAAAGAGGTGAGATCCCCTTTCACCTTTACCAGTACGGTAGCAAAGAATGATACGAATGACTAGATCATTCCATACACACAGTCAATACATGAATTTAGTCATATTATCGATTTACAATTAATTCTAATAAGCATATATTGTAATCGAATAAACCACAATAACATTACCAGGATAGATATAACAATTCACACTATATAAAATGCCATAACAATAAATCATAATAATATAGAATAAAGATTAAATGCAATATCAACATATAATATCCCAAATAAAAGATCATAGGTAAACGATCATAGATAAAAGATAATAATGTACCACATATAAACATATACAATGTGACACAATCCTACTCCATGAAGCTACAATACACACAACGATATCAGAGAGAATGAGTTGAGACTTCTATTAGTACTGCCCAGCCAATCCAGCTATTGCACTGTCAAAACTTTGTGTCTATAGCTTTGGCTACCCCGACCAGCTATTGCACTGTCAAAACTTTGTGTCTATAGCTGACCGTTGTGATTGCTATTGCACTGTCAAAACTTTGTGTCTATAGCCCACGAAAAATAAACATAATGGCATAGCATACAACCCAGACACACAGTCAATTAATTGTATACTACAGGCAGTCTGATAGTCCTCTCAAAACTTGATTAAGGATAGTGCTCGTCGAGAACATAAGTGTGTTATCATGTACCACGGCCCAGAAGGAGCTACCTCCTGTCCACATATGGAATAGTGCACACTATGAACTCCAAGTCCATATCAGGAACTGAACACACTATGCCTATCACATCGACAACACGATGTTATTCATCTCGTCAATCAAATCACCAATTTGGCACGACTCAATGCATGAACAAAGCAATAATTACCAAAACGTCCTCAAGTCTCAAATAATTACAGGAATGTCATCAATTCTCAATTATTTACAAAAATACCATCAAATCTCCATTATTTACAAAAACGCCACTAAACTTCCATTATATACAAAAATGCCATCAAACTTTAAATAATCACAAAAACGCCCTCAGATTTCAAATAATGTCAAAAACGCCCTCAATAGCGAAAATAATTACATAAATGCCCTCAATAGCGAAAATAATTACATAAATGCCCTCAATGGCATAAATAATTACATAAATGCCCTCAATGGCATAAATCTCATAAATCTCAAAATACGACGCTCCCACTTGGCGCACTATCTTTTTATAAAACCAAATCACAATACGCACCCACTTGGCGCAACATAACTTCTCATATCTGGGTTCACCACATTGGCCCAATAGTAAAATTTCTTTGTTTTTGTCAATCACGAGAAATTTTATTTTATTTTCAAAATCTTGTCATTTTCACAATATATATCACATTTCCAATCGCGTAAATATAATTTGCTATTTCCTCAATCGCGTAAAATTTTATATCATTTTCTCAATCGCATAAGCTTTTTAAATCATTTTCTTTTCCGTTTTCCTCAAATAAACAGGTTTTTGACTAATAAACAAAATTATTAAGCAATTTAAAACCATTTAAAATATTTTTCAAGCTCTTTGTAAAATATTTCAAATTAATGTATAATCTTTGTAAATACTAATAATACTTAAATTAGTTTCTAAAATTCAATTCGACCATTTCATTTTTAATAATCAAAACATTTTGATAAAATTTCCTTTAACATGCTTACTTACCTTAGATTATTTAGAATCCAAATTTTCTCACTTTTTGGCATGTTGGCGAAATCTCATAGTATAAATAAAATTCTAAAAATTCATTTCTTTGTTCTAATTCACTTGAATCCACTTAATATTCATTAAAAACATTGTAAATCACCTTAATTCCTTCCATTCAATGGTATGACCGAACCTAGGGTTTTGCATTCTTTGGAATACTCATGCATTTCTAACATTATAATAACACATACAATACATATGCCACATATTTCAACACTATAGGCATGCAAAATATTCTAAAGCTATAATCATGCATAATCATGCATATAAAAATAAATAAATCACCAACCGAAAAACACTTAAATAATCATATAATTAACACAAGCCACAACAATTCAAACCACCACAATTACACAAACCGAATCCTCATGGATTCTTCATACACTGAACAAAAACATTCCTCACCACCAACACATGGTTGATGAGGGTAATCTCCCTCTTACCTCTTGAAGACAAAATAATAGGTTAGTCTCCTCCTTCTCCTTGAAATTTCGGGTAGCCTCCAAACAAAATCCTAACAATTTAAAACAATTAGTAAAAACTCATACAAGGTTTAATATGGAAAAACCATGGAACAATCATGGTTAGAAATATTAAAAATCAAGATTTAAACCAAAGAAATCAAAACTCACCTTTAGGGAAGTAAGCAAAAAGCTTGAGTTTGGACTAGCTAGAGTGGTTTTTTTAGCAAAACCTTGAGAATAAAAATTACTTAGAATGGTGTTAGGCTTTAGGTAATGGTGTTGATAAAAATTATAAGGGAGTGAGTATGTGGGTTGAGATATTGACCGAATAAAAGAGAAGAAAATAGGAGAAGAAATAGTTAAAGCACAACTTGAATTAAAATAAAATCAAGAGATGAAGGATTAAAGATTGGATGGTGTGGTTTGGAAGTGAAGACCGAATGGTGCTCCAAGAAGTCCTTCTACGTGAGCTTGAAAGAAAAGGAGAGAACAAAGAAATATTTGGTATTTTCTCAAGTGTGCACCGTAGGAAAAAGTGAGAAGGAATAAGGCCTTAAGGCTTTAGTTAATTTCAAAAACTAATCCTAGCCATTCATCCACTCAATGGTTGAGATAATGTCTTGGCCTCCAAGGGTGCTTGTGATTGGTTGAACCAAGCCTAGTCATAGCCATGACAAAGCTTGTCTTGAACCTTCCAAAGCTCCTCCCTTGCCTTGGCCGTAGAAATCAAATGAAAGGCCACCAATATTGACTTTGTTTTACTTGGTTTAATTGACAAAAAGTGTTAAAAATTAAATTATAATATTGGCTTCACAAAAATTAGCTTTGCCGTGGAATCACATGCAAAAAGGCCATCAATATTGACTAGTCTTACTTGGTTAATTAATGAAAGATAGTAAGAATTAAATTGAAATATTTTGCCTTCCAAAAAGTAGCTTGGCCAGTAGACTTCAACCAAGAAAAGCCATCAATATTGACTTTTCTTCATTTGTTCAATTTAGGCATCCTACGTGAATTCACTTGGTGAATTGGATATTAGAGCACTTTGTTCTCCTTTACTAATTAAGTATAAAAATTGTTTTCCATATATATCTAATTATATGCTAATAAATTGGTTAATTAGTTAGGTTAATTTTCTTAACAAATCTTAATTAATATACTAATCACATAACTAATTAATTTAACATATATTAACATATATCATAACCTTTAATTAATTTTAGAACTTTCAATTAATATTTTAGATTATACTTAGTTAAGAATTAAACTAGTTTACTTAATTGTTTATTCTAATTACATAACTAGTTAATTAAACAAATAATTATATAATTTATAATCTCTAAACAATATTAGCATATTTAATTAGTATTTATATTATAATTATTTAATAATTAAATTAGTTTAATTAGTTTGCTAATTAAATAATTAATCTAGTCAAACTAAGCTTAATTAATTACTAATCCTAAAGTCAAGTCTACAAATTTTTGACTTAATCCTAGCCATTGATTCATCTTTAAATCCTATCCATTGATCAAATCCATGGTCATCTTCAAAGCTTATCCATCAAGATTCAATCCTAGTCATTTATCAAATCTATGGTCATCATTCAAGCTTATCCACCAAGATTCAATCCTAACCATTCATTAAATCTATGGTCATCAAGATTGCATCTAATGGTCCAAAATGGTCAAGCCACTTTTGTTGACTTTGTCTTTATTACTTTGACTTCCATGTGTCTTATTTCTATTGGTCCAAGTTTCTTGTTTCTATTGGTTACTTTATTTATACGTGGGTCCCTCACACACAGCGATATAGGTCCATCATGTCAAAATTTATCTTGAGGAATAAAATAATACTAAAAATTATTTTATCACACGATTAAATTCTAAAAATTACTTAAACTAATTTATATATCAATCAATTGGGTTTAGTAAGATCCCCAACTCTAATTAATTAAAATAATATTTTTCCGACGAGAAAAATTATTATTTTCTGTCCGAGCAAATCTCACAAAAAGTCCAAATAAAATCACAGACAGTAATATCAAACACTGTATCATGTAGAAAAACCAAAAACAGTACATTCGGGATGAAATGGTCATTTTTCCATTTTTCCCCATCACGAAGCAAAACACTCAAAACGGTCAAATAAAATAACAGACAGTATTATATGTCTGTATTTCATACAGAAAAACAAGAAACAATAAAATAAGGATACATCGGTCTTTTACCCAAAAATTGGGGTGTTACAACTCTCCCCTCCTAAAAAAAGAATTTCGCCCCCGAAATTCGTAGCGGTTTCAGAATAGTCTAGGATACTACTCTTGCATCACCGTTTACGTCACCTCCGTCATTCCAGATTACCTCGACCAACGAAAACTCCTTGCATCGCGTAAAACATGGAGAATTATTTTAGTATGGTTCCTCATAATTTCAAGAATAGATCAGAATGTCGTTAATAAAAATAATAACAATTCTGTCTAGAGAAAAAAAAATGAAAGATACTATCCACCACGCTTCCGCTACGCCACTCTGATCAATATCACTTGAAATTTCCATGCCTTTGTACAGCTTCACTGTCCTGCCTTTGCTTTTAACAGGAAGTGTCTCACAATACAAGTTCTCTTTTTAACAATACTGTATATCGATACTATGACACGATTTTAACTCTGAATATCCTTTCTTTTGCAATTTCAATATACGAAAAGATATTATAAAGATTTAGAAAGAAAAGGTAGAGAAACTATCTCGAATTTTTACGGACATGTCCAACAAAGAATTTGACATTACCCGATTTTAAGAATGAGTTTTTCGAGACACTAAAATTCTCTTTGAAACAATTTACAGGATATGATTAAAATAACCAATCCATATATAAGATCACATACGTCCTATGAAAGAGGTAGACAATTTAGATTAACCGAAAAGATTATTTAAGGAACTAGATAGTAATAACGGATTTGATAACAAAAGTAGAAATAGATAAGTTAAAAGGTAACAAAGATACCGAGTAATTCTAATTAACCCAAATAGTCAATTAGTCATAAAAGAATGGGTTAAACCAAAGTACATTTCGCAAATGCGTCATATGAAAGATATCATAAAGACATAGAAACAAGAGATGATAGAATCATCCATACCACCGAACCTATCCAATAAAGAAATTGATATGGTCCGTTGAATTTAGAAGTAAACTTTTAACTTGAACAATTTGACCAACTCGGTCCAACAGAGCATGGATGGTTAGAAAAATACCAATTAAATCTACGTAAAAGATTCAATTATTTAACGGACTTAGGATGGTTTAAGCAACTCAAGTACTCAACCACATGTTTTAGAACCGAAATAGAAACAACCAGGTCAAAAGATAATGAAGACACAGAAAACTCTAATTGACCCACACAATTATATGCCATAAAGAAATAGGTTACCTTCGAAATTATACAGTATAGTTAAAAGATCACCTTTTTATGATACACACTTCTTTATTTAGATCCTCAGTCTAAAACACTTTTGCTCCACTTGATGAATCGTTGTTCCATTCCACTTGAGATGTCGAAACACATCCTGCTTCCTCACGTGTACGTTTACTACAAATCATCGCCTTTCTTCAAAGACAGATGAATCATAATACAATGGAAACCAAAGTAACCATCTCAAACAACGTTGTCTCCTCTCGGAGTCCAAACACAGAGAGTTACACAACAAAAACAAGACAGACCTAACCACAAACCCCAAAAAGACTCTAACCGTGCTCTGATACCAACTAAATGTAACACCCTCCCTAGGGCGTCACATTTTAAAATAAAAACTTAAACCAATTATAATTATTTTATAAAAGCTTGAGTTTCAAAATACAAATTTTAAAATTTCTTTTTCGCAGAAATATAAACTTACCAAAAATTAAGAGTAACAATGAAATTAGATTGAACTGATTAACATACATATGCCATATACATCACAAAATAATCAACAATAAATTAAAACATGAAAATTACAGACTCAGAGAAACAGTAGTAAACTCAAAGAAAGTTACTACTAATAGCACGGTAATAACACTAACGAGGAAGAATAAAACTCAACCTAAAAAAAAAATTCCGTTACTTCACCAACTGCATCATGTTGAAACTTGGAAGATCACTTCTTGACTCTGTCACCATCTTGAGAATATTGTCTCCAATAAGCCTCAAAATACGCTTCGCCTACTACTACGAATTTAAGCAATACAAACCAAACAAAACAATACAATAAAGAGGTGAGATCCCCTTTCACCTTTACCAAGATTTTAGCAAAGAATGATACGAATGACTAGATCATTCCATACACACTGGTCAATACATGAATTTAGTCATATTATCGATTTACAATTAATTCTAATAAGCATATATTGTAATCGAATAAACCACAATAACATTACCAGGATAGATATAACAATTCACACTATATAAAATGCCATAACAATAAATCATAATAATATAGAATAAAGATTAAATGCAATATCAACATATAATATCCCAAATAAAAGATCATAGGTAAACGATCACAGATAAAAGATAATAATGTACCACATATAAACATATACAATGTGACACAATCCTACTCCATGGAGCTACAATACACACAACGATATCAGAGAGAATGAGTTGAGACTTCTATTAGTACTGCCCAGCCAATCCAGCTATTGCACTGTCAAAACTTTGTGTCTATAGCTTTGGCTACCCCGACCAGCTATTGCACTGTCAAAACTTTGTGTCTATAGCTGACCGTTGTGATTGCTATTGCACTGTCAAAACTTTGTGTCTATAGCCCACGAAAAATAAACATAATGGCATAGCATACAACCCGAGATTACACACGGTCAATTAATTGTATACTACAGAGCGGTCGATAGTCCTCTCAAAACTTGATTAAGGATAGTGCTTTCGTCGAGAACATAAGTGTGTTATCATGTACCACCCCGAGGAAGGAGCTACCTCCGTCCACATATGGAATAGTGCACACTATGAACTCCAAGTCCATATCAGGAACTGAACACACTATGCCTATCACATCGACAACACGATGTTATTCATCTCGTCAATCAAATCACCAATTTGGCACGACTCAATGCATGAACAAAGCAATAATTACCAAAACGTCCTCAAGTCTCAAATAATTACAGGAATGTCATCAATTCTCAATTATTTACAAAAATACCATCAAATCTCCATTATTTACAAAAACGCCACTAAACTTCCATTATATACAAAAATGCCATCAAACTTTAAATAATCACAAAAACGCCCTCAGATTTCAAATAATGTCAAAAACGCCTCAATAACGAAAATAATTACATAAATGCCCTCAATAGCGAAAATAATTACATAAATGCCCTCAATAGCGAAAATAATTACATAAATGCCCTCAATGGCATAAATAATTACATAAATGCCCTCAATGGCATAAATCTCAAAATACAGTACGCTCCCACTTGGCGCACTATCTTTTTTATAAAACCAAATCACAATACGCACCCACTTGGCGCAACATAACTTCTCATATATCTGGGTTCACCACATTGGCCCAATAGTAAAATTTGCTGTTTTTGTCAATCACGCAGAAATTTTATTTTATTTTCAAAATCTTGTCATTTTCACAATATATATCACATTTCCAATCGCGTAAATATAATTTGCTATTTCCTCAATCGCGTAATAATTTTATATCATTTTCTCAATCGCATAAGCTTTTTAAATCATTTTCTTTTCCGTTTTCCTCAAATAAACAGTTTTTGACTAATAAACAAAATTATTAAGCAATTTAAAACCATTTAAAATATTTTTCAAGCTACTGTAAAATATTTCAAATTAATGTATAATCTTTGTAAATACTAATAATACTTAAATTAGTTTCTAAAATTCAATTCGACCATTTCATTTTTAATAATCAAAACATTTTGATAAAATTTCCTTTAACATGCTTACTTACCTTAGATTATTTAGAATCCAAATTTTCTCACTTTTTGGCATGTTGGCCGAAATCTCATAGTATAAATAAAATTCTAAAAATTCATTTCTTTGTTCTAATTCACTTGAATCCACTTAATATTCATTAAAAACATTGTAAATCACCTTAATTCCTTCCATTCAATGGTATGACCGAACCTAGGGTTTTGCATTCTTTGGAATACTCATGCATTTCTAACATTATAATAACACATACAATACATATGCCACATATTTCAACACTATAGGCATGCAAAATATTCTAAAGCTATAATCATGCATAATCATGCATATAAAAATAAATAAATCACCAACCGAAAAACACTTAAATAATCATATAATTAACACAAGCCACAACAATTCAAACCACCACAATTACACAAACCGAATCCTCATGGATTCTTCATACACAGACAAAAACATTCCTCACCACCAACACATGGTTGATGAGGGTAATCTCCCTCTTACCTCTTGAAGACAAAATAACCGGTTAGTCTCCTCCTTCTCCTTGAAATTTCGGGTAGCCTCCAAACAAAATCCTAACAATTTAAAACAATTAGTAAAAACTCATACAAGGTTTAATATGGAAAAACCATGGAACAATCATGGTTAGAAATATTAAAAATCAAGATTTAAACCAAAGAAATCAAAACTCACCTTTAGGGAAGTAAGCAAAAAGCTTGAGTTTGGACTAGCTAGAGTGGTTTTTTTAGCAAAACCTTGAGAATAAAAATTACTTAGAATGGTGTTAGGCTTTAGGTAATGGTGTTGATAAAAATTATAAGGGAGTGAGTATGTGGGTTGAGATATTGACCGAATAAAAGAGAAGAAAATAGGAGAAGAAATAGTTAAAGCACAACTTGAATTAAAATAAAATCAAGAGATGAAGGATTAAAGATTGGATGGTGTGGTTTGGAAGTGAAGACCGAATGGTGCTCCAAGAAGTCCTTCTACGTGAGCTTGAAAGAAAAGGAGAGAACAAAGAAATATTTGGTATTTTCTCAAGTGTGCAGCCAGTAGGAAAAAGTGAGAAGGAATAAGGCCTTAAGGCTTTAGTTAATTTCAAAAACTAATCCTAGCCATTCATCCACTCAATGGTTGAGATAATGTCTTGGCCTCCAAGGGTGCTTGTGATTGGTTGAACCAAGCCTAGTCATAGCCATGACAAAGCTTGTCTTGAACCTTCCAAAGCTCCTCCCTTGCCTTGGCCGTAGAAATCAAATGAAAGGCCACCAATATTGACTTTGTTTTACTTGGTTTAATTGACAAAAAGTGTTAAAAATTAAATTATAATATTGGCTTCACAAAAATTAGCTTTGCCGTGGAATCACATGCAAAAAGGCCATCAATATTGACTAGTCTTACTTGGTTAATTAATGAAAGATAGTAAGAATTAAATTGAAATATTTTGCCTTCCAAAAAGTAGCTTGGCCGTAGACTTCAACCAAGAAAAGCCATCAATATTGACTTTTCTTCATTTGTTCAATTTAGGCATCCTACGTGAATTCACTTGGTGAATTGGATATTAGAGCACTTTGTTCTCCTTTACTAATTAAGTATAAAAATTGTTTTCCATATATATCTAATTATATGCTAATAAATTGGTTAATTAGTTAGGTTAATTTTCTTAACAAATCTTAATTAATATACTAATCACATAACTAATTAATTTAACATATATTAACATATATCATAACCTTTAATTAATTTTAGAACTTTCAATTAATATTTTAGATTATACTTAGTTAAGAATTAAACTAGTTTACTTAATTATTTATTCTAATTACATAACTAGTTAATTAAACAAATAATTATATAATTTATAATCTCTAAACAATATTAGCATATTTAATTAGTATTTATATTATAATTATTTAATAATTAAATTAGTTTAATTAGTTTGCTAATTAAATAATTAATCTAGTCAAACTAAGCTTAATTAATTACTAATCCTAAAGTCAAGTCTACAAATTTTTGACTTAATCCTAGCCATTGATTCATCTTTAAATCCTATCCATTGATCAAATCCATGGTCATCTTCAAAAGCTTATCCATCAAGATTCAATCCTAGTCATTTATCAAATCTATGGTCATCATTCAAGTTTTATCCACCAAGATTCAATCCTAACCATTCATTAAATCTATGGTCATCAAGATTGCATCTAATGGTCCAAAATGGTCAAGCCACTTTTGTTGACTTTGTCTTTATTACTTTGACTTCCATGTGTCTTATTTCTATTGGTCCAAGTTTCTTGTTTCTATTGGTTACTTTATTTATACGTGGGTCCCACACACAGTATCGGGTCCACTGTCAAAATTTATACTGAGGAATAAAATAATACTAAAAATTATTTTATCACACAGTTAAATTCTAAAAATTACGAAACTAATTTATATATCAATCAGAATTGGGTTTAGTAAGATCCCCCAACTCTAATTAATTAAAATAATATTTTTCCGACCAGAAAAATTATTATTTTCCTGTCCCGGAGCAAATCTCACAAAAAGTCCAAATAAAATCACAGACAGTAATATCAAACACTGTATCATGTAGAAAAACCAAAAACAGTACATTCGGGATGAAATGGTCATTTTTCCATTTTTCCCCATCACGAAGCAAAACACTCAAAACGGTCAAATAAAATAACAGACAAGATATATATATACGTATTTCATCTGGAAAAACAAGAAACAGTAAAATAAGGATACATCGGTCTTTTACCCAAAAATTGGGGTGTTACAACTCTCCCCTCCTAAAAAAGAATTTCGCCCCCGAAATTCGTAGCGGTTTCAGAATAGTCTAGGATACTACTCTTGCATCACCGTTTACGTCACCTCCGTCATTCCAGATTACCTCGACCAACGAAAACTCCTTGCGTCGCGTAAAACATGGAGAACTATTTTAGTATGGTTCCTCATAATTTCAAGAATAGATCAGAATGTCGTTAATAAAAATAATAACAATTCTGTCTAGAGAAAAAAAAATGAAAGATACTATCCACCACGCTTCCGCTACGCCACTCTGATCAATATCACTTGAAATTTCCATGCCTTTGTACTGACTTCACGTCTCTGCCTTTGCTTTTAACAGGAAGTGTCTCACAATACAAGTTCTCTTTTTAACAATATCGTATCTCGATACTATGACACGATTTTAACTCGAATATCCTTTCTTTTGCAATTTCAATATACGAAAAGATATTATAAAGATTTAGAAAGAAAAGGTAGAGAAACTATCTCGAATTTTTACAGACATGTCCAACAAAGAATTTGACATTACCCGATTTTAAGAATGAGTTTTACGAGACACTAAAATTCTCTTGAAACAATTTACAGGATATGATTAAAATAACCAATCCATATATAAGATCACATCTGTCCTATGAAAGAGGTAGACAATTTAGATTAACCGAAAAGATTATTTAAGGAACTAGATAGTAATAACGGATTTGATAACAAAAGTAGAAATAGATAAGTTAAAAGGTAACAAAGATACCAAGTAATTCTAATTAACCCAAATAGTCAATTAGTCATAAAAGAATGGGTTAAACCAAAGTACATTTCGCAAATGCGTCATATGAAAGATATCATAAAGACATAGAAACAAGAGATGATAGAATCATCCATACCACCGAACCTATCCAATAAAGAAATTGATATGGTCCAGTTGAATTTAGAAGTAAACTTTTTAACTTGAACAATTTGACCAAGCTGGTCCAACAGAGCATGGATGGTTAGAAAAATACCAATTAAATCTACAGAAAAGATTCAATTATTTAACAGACTTAGGATGGTTTAAGCAACTCAAGTACTCAACCACATGTTTTAGAACCAGAAATAGAAACAACCAGGTCAAAAGATAATGAAGACACAGAAAACTCTAATTGACCCACACAATTATATGCCATAAAGAAATAGGTTACCTTGAATTATACAAGTATAGTTAAAAGATCACCTTTTTATGATACACACTTCTTTATTTAGATCCTCAGTCTAAAACACTTTTGCTCCACTTGATGAATCGTTGTTCCATTCCACTTGAGATGTCGAAACACATCCTGCTTCCTCACGTGTACGTTTACTACAAATCATCGCCTTTCTTCAAAGACAGATGAATCATAATACAATGGAAACCAAAGTAACCATCTCAAACAACGTTGTCTCTCTCGAGTCCAAACACGAGAGAGTTACACAACAAAAACAAGACAGACCTAACCACAAACCCCAAAAAGACTCTAACCGTGCTCTGATACCAACTAAATGTAACACCCTCCCTAGGGCGTCACATTTTAAAATAAAAACTTAAACCAATTATAATTATTTTATAAAAGCTTGAGTTTCAAAATACAAATTTTAAAATTTCTTTTTCGCAGAAATATAAACTTACCAAAAATTA
Source organism: Ormosia semicastrata (assembly GCA_029884595.1). NCBI lineage: Eukaryota > Viridiplantae > Streptophyta > Magnoliopsida > Fabales > Fabaceae > Ormosia > Ormosia semicastrata. The sequence continues at coordinate 65,434,517 of JAQQTO010000060.1, forward strand.
AGAGTAACAATGAAATTAGATTGAACTGATTAACATACATATGCCATATACATCACAAAATAATCAACAATAAATTAAAACATGAAAATTACAGACTCAGAGAAACAGTAGTAAACTCAAAGAAAGTTACTACTAATAGCACGGTAATAACACTAACGAGGAAGAATAAAACTCAACCTAAAAAAAAAAATTCCGTTACTTCACCAACTGCATCATGTTGAAACTTGGAAGATCACTTCTTGACACTGTCACCATCTTGAGAATATTGTCTCCAATAAGCCTCAAAATACGCTTCGCCTACTACACGAATTTAAGCAATACAAACCAAACAAAACAATACAATAAAGAGGTGAGATCCCTTTCACCTTTACCAAGATCTGTAGCAAAGAATGATACGAATGACTAGATCATTCCATACACACATGATCAATACATGAATTTAGTCATATTATCGATTTACAATTAATTCTAATAAGCATATATTGTAATCGAATAAACCACAATAACATTACCAGGATAGATATAACAATTCACACTATATAAAATGCCATAACAATAAATCATAATAATATAGAATAAAGATTAAATGCAATATCAACATATAATATCCCAAATAAAAGATCATAGGTAAACGATCATAGATAAAAGATAATAATGTACCACATATAAACATATACAATGTGACACAATCCTACTCCATGGAGCTACAATACACACAACGATATCAGAGAGAATGAGTTGAGACTTCTATTAGTAATCTTGCTTGACCAATCCAAATTTATTACCTTTGTCAAAACTTTGTGTCTATAGCTTTGGCTACCCCGACCACTATTTACCTTGTCAAAACTTTGTGTCTATAGCTGACCGTTGTGATTGCTATTGCACTGTCAAAACTTTGTGTCTATAGCCCACGAAAAATAAACATAATGGCATAGCATACAACCCAGACACACAGTCAATTAATTGTATACTACAAAATTCGATAGTCCTCTCAAAACTTGATTAAGGATAGTGCTTCGTCGAGAACATAAGTGTGTTATCATGTACCACTACTGAAGGAGCTACCTCCTGTCCACATATGGAATAGTGCACACTATGAACTCCAAGTCCATATCAGGAACTGAACACACTATGCCTATCACATCGACAACACGATGTTATTCATCTCGTCAATCAAATCACCAATTTGGCACGACTCAGTGCATGAACAAAGCAATAATTACCAAAACGTCCTCAAGTCTCAAATAATTACAGGAATGTCATCAATTCTCAATTATTTACAAAAATACCATCAAATCTCCATTATTTACAAAAACGCCACTAAACTTCCATTATATACAAAAATGCCATCAAACTTTAAATAATCACAAAAACGCCCTCAGATTTCAAATAATGTCAAAAACGCCCTCAATAACGAAAATAATTACATAAATGCCCTCAATAGCGAAAATAATTACATAAATGCCCTCAATAGCGAAAATAATTACATAAATGCCCTCAATGGCATAAATAATTACATAAATGCCCTCAATGGCATAAATCTCAAAATACAGTACGCTCCCACTTGGCGCACTATCTTTTTTATAAAACCAAATCACAATACGCACCCACTTGGCGCAACATAACTTCTCATATATCTGGGTTCACCACATTGGCCCAATAGTAAAATTTTCTTTGTTTTTGTCAATCACGCTTATAAATTTTATTTTATTTTCAAAATCTTGTCATTTTCACAATATATATCACATTTCCAATCGCGTAAATATAATTTGCTGTTTCCTCAATCGCGTAATAATTTTATATCATTTTCTCAATCGCATAAGCTTTTTAAATCATTTTCTTTTCCGTTTTCCTCAAATAAACAGTTTTTGACTAATAAACAAAATTATTAAGCAATTTAAAACCATTTAAAATATTTTTCAAGCTACTGTAAAATATTTCAAATTAATGTATAATCTTTGTAAATACTAATAATACTTAAATTAGTTTCTAAAATTCAATTCGACCATTTCATTTTTAATAATCAAAACATTTTGATAAAATTTCCTTTAACATGCTTACTTACCTTAGATTATTTAGAATCCAAATTTTCTCACTTTTTGGCATGTTGGCGAAATCTCATAGTATAAATAAAATTCTAAAAATTCATTTCTTTGTTCTAATTCACTTGAATCCACTTAATATTCATTAAAAACATTGTAAATCACCTTAATTCCTTCCATTCAATGGTATGACCGAACCTAGGGTTTTGCATTCTTTGGAATACTCATGCATTTCTAACATTATAATAACACATACAATACATATGCCACATATTTCAACACTATAGGCATGCAAAATATTCTAAAGCTATAATCATGCATAATCATGCATATAAAAATAAATAAATCACCAACCGAAAAACACTTAAATAATCATATAATTAACACAAGCCACAACAATTCAAACCACCACAATTACACAAACCGAATCCTCATGGATTCTTCATATACAGACAAAAACATTCCTCACCACCAACACATGGTTGATGAGGGTAATCTCCTCTTACCTCTTGAAGACAAAATAACCTAGGTTAGTCTCCTCCTTCTCCTTGAAATTTCGGGTAGCCTCCAAACAAAATCCTAACAATTTAAAACAATTAGTAAAAACTCATACAAGGTTTAATATGGAAAAACCATGGAACAATCATGGTTAGAAATATTAAAAATCAAGATTTAAACCAAAGAAATCAAAACTCACCTTTAGGGAAGTAAGCAAAAAGCTTGAGTTTGGACTAGCTAGAGTGGTTTTTTTAGCAAAACCTTGAGAATAAAAATTACTTAGAATGGTGTTAGGCTTTAGGTAATGGTGTTGATAAAAATTATAAGGGAGTGAGTATGTGGGTTGAGATATTGACCGAATAAAAGAGAAGAAAATAGGAGAAGAAATAGTTAAAGCACAACTTGAATTAAAATAAAATCAAGAGATGAAGGATTAAAGATTGGATGGTGTGGTTTGGAAGTGAAGACCGAATGGTGCTCCAAGAAGTCCTTCTACGTGAGCTTGAAAGAAAAGGAGAGAACAAAGAAATATTTGGTATTTTCTCAAGTGTGCAGCCGTAGGAAAAAGTGAGAAGGAATAAGGCCTTAAGGCTTTAGTTAATTTCAAAAACTAATCCTAGCCATTCATCCACTCAATGGTTGAGATAATGTCTTGGCCTCCAAGGGTGCTTGTGATTGGTTGAACCAAGCCTAGTCATAGCCATGACAAAGCTTGTCTTGAACCTTCCAAAGCTCCTCCCTTGCCTTGGCCGTAGAAATCAAATGAAAGGCCACCAATATTGACTTTGTTTTACTTGGTTTAATTGACAAAAAGTGTTAAAAATTAAATTATAATATTGGCTTCACAAAAATTAGCTTTGCCGTGGAATCACATGCAAAAAGGCCATCAATATTGACTAGTCTTACTTGGTTAATTAATGAAAGATAGTAAGAATTAAATTGAAATATTTTGCCTTCCAAAAAGTAGCTTGGCCGTAGACTTCAACCAAGAAAAGCCATCAATATTGACTTTTCTTCATTTGTTCAATTTAGGCATCCTACGTGAATTCACTTGGTGAATTGGATATTAGAGCACTTTGTTCTCCTTTACTAATTAAGTATAAAAATTGTTTTCCATATATATCTAATTATATGCTAATAAATTGGTTAATTAGTTAGGTTAATTTTCTTAACAAATCTTAATTAATATACTAATCACATAACTAATTAATTTAACATATATTAACATATATCATAACCTTTAATTAATTTTAGAACTTTCAATTAATATTTTAGATTATACTTAGTTAAGAATTAAACTAGTTTACTTAATTGTTTATTCTAATTACATAACTAGTTAATTAAACAAATAATTATATAATTTATAATCTCTAAACAATATTAGCATATTTAATTAGTATTTATATTATAATTATTTAATAATTAAATTAGTTTAATTAGTTTGCTAATTAAATAATTAATCTAGTCAAACTAAGCTTAATTAATTACTAATCCTAAAGTCAAGTCTACAAATTTTTGACTTAATCCTAGCCATTGATTCATCTTTAAATCCTATCCATTGATCAAATCCATGGTCATCTTCAAAGCTTATCCATCAAGATTCAATCCTAGTCATTTATCAAATCTATGGTCATCATTCAAGCTTATCCACCAAGATTCAATCCTAACCATTCATTAAATCTATGGTCATCAAGATTGCATCTAATGGTCCAAAATGGTCAAGCCACTTTTGTTGACTTTGTCTTTATTACTTTGACTTCCATGTGTCTTATTTCTATTGGTCCAAGTTTCTTGTTTCTATTGGTTACTTTATTTATACGTGGGTCCCTCACACACACAGTATAGGGTCCACTGTCAAAATTTATACTGAGTAATAAAATAATACTAAAAATTATTTTATCACACAGTTAAATTCTAAAAATTACGAAACTAATTTATATATCAATCAGAATTGGGTTTAGTAAGATCCCCCAACTCTAATTAATTAAAATAATATTTTTCCGACCAGAAAAATTATTATTTTCCTGTCCCGGAGCAAATCTCACAAAAAGTCCAAATAAAATCACAGACAGTAATATCAAACACTGTATCATGTAGAAAAACCAAAAACAGTACATTCGGGATGAAATGGTCATTTTTCCATTTTTCCCCATCACGAAGCAAAACACTCAAAACGGTCAAATAAAATAACAGACAGTATTATATGTCTGTATTTCATACAGAAAAACAAGAAACAGTAAAATAAGGATACATCGGTCTTTTACCCAAAAATTGGGGTGTTACATCCCGTAACTTTGCGATTCCCATGGTGATTTCCTCTGACGAAGAAGATCCTGAGGAAGATTCCGAAGAAGTTCCTGAGGACGACCCCGATGAGGATCCTGAAGAGGATCCTGACTCGATTCCTCCTCACTTGAGGGACTGACTTTACTTGTAGCTACTGAAGGGCTACCAGTATTTTATTTTGGGGGCCTGATGTTTTGTCTATAGTGGGCTGTATATTCTGATACCGTGGGGATATTTATGTATAATCCTTTGGGGGCAGGTATAGTTTTACTTTTTGATGTACCAGGCTTGTAATTAAACAGTTTGATAAATATATATGAATATGAAATGTTAATTTACAATGTACGCTTCATTCCTGTCTTTATCCTTTATCTCCATTTGTTGTCATTATCATCATGGTTATTGTTATAACAACAACGAAAAAAATATATATATAATATACTCACCGATTTAAATACCCAACTATAATTGAGTGAATATACATGTAATGTTAAAATGAACCGGGTCTTAACTCACATAATTTTATTTTCGCATTGTAATTGAAAATGAGACGTTCCCTTGGGACAAAGGGGCGTCACACCTTGCATCACTTTCCCTTATTTAACCCCCTTGAGCCTACTTGCCTATTCTTTGCTTTAGCTCATTTTGTGCCTTATGTGACAAAACCATGTTTTTATCTTTACCTTAGGGAATAGGAGAGCATTGGTTCATTTTCATTGGAGGAGCTCTTTTGATGTTCAAGTGTGGGGGTTGTGTACTTTGATGAGCAATGTGCAAGATGTCCGGTTGTGAAATTAAAAAAAATTAAAAAAAATAGAATTAAGGAAAAAAAAGAAAAGCCAAAAAAAAGGAAAAAGAAAAGAAAAAGAAGAGAAGGAAATTTGTAAAGGAGAATGTGCATTATTTGGAGTTGGGGGACAAAATTTCATGTTTGTTATTTATCATTCATTTGAGTTCCTTCACAATGCTCTTTCATTCTCTTTGGTATTTATTTTGCGATATCCATATTGTTTCCTTCCCTTACCTTGACCTCATTCCAACCTTGAACAAAGTCCTCTTGATTTTTGTGTGCATGTATTTTGAGTAGTAGAGAAGTAGAAGATAAGCAAGCTTATGGTAGTGCAATCGTTCATGAATTGAATTGAGTGAAATACTTACCTTGTAAACACTTGAGGGATTGAGAGTGTATCTTGTGAGGATCTTTCATTCTTGATTCATGCTTTTCAAGTTAAAGCTACTTTGCTTGTTGGTTTGAGATGTGAAGAAATTTTAATTCATGGATGTTTTGTTCTTTTGAATCTTCTATTGCTCCTCTTGCTTGTAAGCTTTTGCATACTTGAATGTCATTGAAATTTGAGTCTTTTAGAGTTTTTACTTTTCTTGCATTCTTGCATTTGCTTTTCTTTATTCCCTAGTTTTGGTCTTTGGTATTTTGCCCGGGAGTGCAAAAGTTCAAGTGTGGGGGAATTTGATCAATCAATTTTGAGGCATTCATTATTGCTTTATATTTGGCCTAATTGATGATAATTGCATCCAATATTATGTTTGTGGGTGAGTTTTAAATGATTGGGCCTCATTGAGCTTAGTTGTAAAAGTTTTATTAATTTTCAGAATTTAACTCATTTTGACCTTTCTGTCTTGTACAGGCCATATCTTGGGCTACAAATGTTATATTTGGATGATCTTGGTGTCCCGTGAAAGCTGAGACGAAGATACACAATTTTATATGTAATGAAATTTTTCTAATTAAGCTGGATTCAGGGAAAAATTGAGCCTCAAAATTAGGACATTGTTGCTGCATAAAGCTTGGACCTTCCCTCACTTATTTGGGCTTAACTCTCTCAATTTAAACCCAAATAAGGCAAATTATATGTCTCTGAAAAGCTTATTCAGAGGGCTACAGTTTGGGCAAGGGGTAGATTAAGAATTACAGAATAATTTTCAATTACAAATAGGTTAAGGCAGAATACGAAAAGTACCTCTTTCAGAATCCTTATTTTTGAGTTTTACGATTTGAATCAAGAACTTCTCTTTTCGTTTTCTCTATTTTAATTTTTCTCTTTTCTCTGATCTGTATCTTTTCAATGGTGATGGCCATGGAAGGCTAAAGATCCAATCAATCCAAGGAATTCAATGATTGTGGTTAGAGTTTTGAGTTCTTTTGTTTAATTGTGATTTCTGATTGTGTTCTCTCCTCTTCTCCTTATTCAATTGGTTTATGATTATATTTTCGTATATTAAAGATAGATTTGGATTGATTAATCTGAATTTAATGGAGAATAGATCATCGATTGATAATCTATATTAATTCGAAATTGTGTTTAATTCAATCTTAATCAAGAATTGTAATTGTGATTCTATTTTAGTTGATCAAATTCTAGGTGATTATCTAGTTGAATTCGAATTAACAGAGGTAATTGCATAAAGAATGTTACTCTCTTTGAACTATGATTTACTTTGCCACTTGAATTGAAGACCTTGGATTGGTGTTTCCAGTTTTGAATTTATTCCTAATTACTGTTGAATTTGTACTCTTTTACTTGACGAACAAAACCCCCTATTTATTGATAACTTGTAATATGCTTGAGAAATCCGAATTGATCCTTGGGAGATGATCTAAGTTATGCACTATGCTATATTCCATTTTAATCCTAGTCTATTTTGAGGCGAGTACGACATCGCTCATCAGTGCACCCGTCGCTAATGGTAATGTTGAAAAAGAGGCTTTGTCCATTGTGGACTAGGTAGAAGTAAGAATGGTCCTTGAAGGCTGAGAAAGATCAAAATGGTAAAAAAGAATGTTGCATTAGCCATCTACATTATTTAGGAGAGCATTGTTTTGGGGGTATAAATTGGTAGTAGTGACCATGATTGAGCTTGGAAGGCACCACCTTCTGACATTAACACACCAAATCTCAAAACAATCCCCACAACTTAAACAATTGTTGAACAAGGTCATACTCAAAGCAGTTGAGTTAGTCCCATAACTCTAGTTATACAAGTTCCTATATATCCACAAGCTCCACCAAGACTTATGGATCTTCCATTTTGGGAATTTTTAGGAAGGCTAACTTAAAGCTGGTAGGTCTCATTGATGTGGGACTGTCTAGCATTGAACTTATCATTGGTCGTCTAGCCACTAGAACTATTGAACTTCAGCACAACATCATCTAAAAGCCAGTACCTTGGCAAGGACCTTGAGTCCACGAGTACTTCGACCTGGCACAACCCACAAGGTTACTACACCTTGGGGAGATCTGAGGAGTACAAGGTCCAAAAAGGATAAGCTATAATGATGGTCAAACAGGGGAATCCACTTGACCATTGTCCAAGGTCAAGGAGCGCATTCAAGGGTTCCGAAAATCACCAAAAAGGAATCTCAAGGAGTTCAAGCTTAAGGCTTTAGGTAAAGTTCTTCCAATTCACCTATCAATTTCGTTTTCCTTGGTTACCTATGTGACCAAGGATCATTCTTTTCAAGCTTTAGTTTGTAAATATGAGAATTTGACCACTTTATGGTTCTCTTGAAGGTGAAATCCCAAATTTACAAATCAAGGAACCAAGGAGTTGTTTTCTTGCATTGTCTCCTCTAGGTAAGAGGGAGACTACTCACTTCAACCACTTATGGTGGTGAGGAGACTTTGTATGTGTGTTGATGGAGAAATCCATCCTTATATGCTCTTTGTATGCTTGCTTGAATTATAAATTTTGTATGATTTAGCATCCTTGAATTTGATTGATACTTGATTATGCTCTTGAATATGTTCGATATATTAATTGTGCTTGATCATGTTGGGGTTGCTAAATGGAAAATTTGGAGTTTCCTACCTCAACATGGTGCCACGGTTTTGACTAGAAGTTAGGGGTGAAAATCAGTTTTGTATACAAGTGAAATAAGACTTATGTAATCAAAGGTTGAATGATAGTATTAACACAAATGAATAGAGGACCTTGAGAGTTTAATACCCAAGAGGGGTGCCACGGTTTTGGTCTTGGTAAAGAGACAAATGGATTAATTTTGATGAACTAAATTTAAGTGAATTAGTGTTAAGAAAACTAATGCATAAAAGTGGAAAGAAAAATTGGATAATGGACATCATGAAGCCACGATTTTGGCATTGAATCTTGGGCACTTGGATTGATTTTAATGAACCAAAAACTTAAGTTAATTAATAATAAGAAGTTAATACCTAAAAGAGAAGGAAAGATTGGACATTGAAGACTCATTGTTGGCCACGGTTTAGAGCCTAAACTTTGAGGTCATTTGTGAACAATTGTAATAATTTGAACTTCTGACCATTTAGTAGAATGTCAAAACCCGTCGAGTTTAGACTTCTGATCATATCCATCGAGTTTGATTTTTCTGACCAAATCTATCGAGTTTGGACTTCCGACCATCAAGTACAAGGTCAATATCCATCGAGATAGGATGTCGAGATTCGTCGAGTCCGAATGCCAATATCCGTCGAGTAGAGTCTCTGACCACTTGGGAAAGAAACTTCTCCAATGCCAAATCCGTCGAGTAGAATTCTTGATAGTTCAATAGAGAAATTGGCCCAATGTCAATATCCGTCGAGTTAGAATACCAAATCCGTTGAGTAGAATTCCTGACAGTTCAATAGAGAAACTGGCCCAATGTCAATATCCGTTGAGTTAGAATGCCAAATCTGTCGAGTAGAATTCCTGACTGTTCAATAAAGAAACTTACCCAATGTCAATATCCGTCGAGTGACATATCCGTCGAATTTGAATTTCTGATCATTTCGTGTTTTCGTCAGTTTAACACTTGGAAGATTTCTCCAACGTCAATACCCTTCCGTCGAAAATAGGGTTTCTGCTAATTTTCAAGTATATTCGACAGTTTTTTATCCCCATTCGACAGAACCTTCATTTGACAAAAATTGATTTTAAACCATTCTTGTCAAAATTGTAACGCAGCCCTTCCGTCAATAACTCACCTTATGACTCACATCTCTCATCAATCAGCCATGTTAATTTCCGTTGAAAGGTAGCTTCAATTTTATACTAGATACATTGCCTCCGTCGAATTCAAGAATGTAACTTATCACCCAACACCTAGAAATTAAACTAGTGGTATAGCTAGTCATTCCAGTCGTGTACCTTCCTAGACTCAAGACTTTTGGACTAACAAAAGCATATTAATCGTAAATAATTGGATGACTAGAAACTAATTAGGGATTCATAAACAAGGAAAAACAAGGAACGTGAGTATGCCTTACAACTAGTGAGAATTTTGAATAAAGGAAAAACATGAGTATGGGTGAGGCCGTGAGGAACATAATGAACCTAATGATTGACTTTTATTTTGACTCTGAATGGGATCGTGGTTATCCTTAAAATGTGCTATTGACTTGATATCGATCCGTGAATGGGATCAAACCTTGTTGTTAAATCATATGACATGCATTTGAAGCATGATTGACCTAGTTGTCATGAGGAGCATGATTGCGTCATGCATTGCACAAAAAGAAAAAGAACGTCTGTTGGACTTTGTTAAGGCCGAGTTGCCTAGGAGATGATCACACCTTAGTGCGGGTGCGAATAGACAAGTGGGGTCCTGTAGTTGGCCATGAGGGCGTCGGGGCGCGGGAGTCTCACAGCAGGCAGTGGTAGCCCCTCTGGACCGTGGGAGAAACCAATGCAAATGCACCGATGATCCTGACTAGCCATAGTCCTATATCGAGATCTTGTGAGAATGTCTCTGTATAAAGCCTTGTTGCGCAAAATGACTGATTATTTTCTGGAAAGCACTTATTTTATGGCTGACGAGATACTGGCATGTCTCCCTGATCATTCTCTCTGACTGTTTTGTGTCTAGCTCCATGGAGTAGGATTTTGACTATTGAATGCATATGCATAGTGAGTCCATGAATTATCTGGCATTTATTGTTATTATATTGGAACTACTGTATTATCGATATATATACATATAACTGCCTGAAACTGTTTGGTTGATTCCTGGAAGTACTATTGTGATCTGCCTGCTGTTGCTTACTGTTGTCCTACCTTTACTATAAATATCACTGTTATTATTGACTCTGATTATTGCTTAGAATTGAATTACTTTTATTATAAATTCCACTGTTGCTATTGATGAATATATGAACTGTATTGCTTGGTGGGTGCTTTGCGCCATGCTGTTTTCTTACTGCCAATAGTGGTAATGAAAGATGGGTGTCTCACCTCTTTCCTATATTTGTGCATTTCTGTTTTATATTTATATTTGATAAAAGATCGTGAGGAAGATAAAGAGAGACCACACCTTGGTTGATTGGCTTGAGCGTCTGGACAAGATTTCTTCGACTACGTAAGAGTACAGCTGCGTGGAGGCATTGATGCCTGTCATGTCAACTGGGACGTCGTGCGTCATGTACATATGGGGTTGCGGCTTTGTCTGCTGGTAGTACCCATCCCTGGGTTACTACTTTTCCCCCTTTAGTGTTTTATCCCCACTATATTTTTATTGGACTCTGTAATTGTTATATTCTATGTCTTCAGTGATTTGTGTAAATTGACTATAAAATATATATATAAGGAATATGATTTTATTTTAGTGGTCGTATTATGGGTTGAATATATTTATATTTCATTCGAGGCTCATATTTTCTACTTATGCAAATCATTAAATAAAAAAAAACTAATATAGACTCTTGAGAATCTAAATTACTGTTATCATGACTGTGACACACTTTAATTAGTAACTGTGGTGTAATGACGATTACGCTCCGGTTGCTACATCAAGGGGTGTTACATTAGGTGGTATTAGAGCAGTTCATCCTGTTGAGCCGGGGTATGGACTTGCTATGTTTAGGCATATTAGAACTTGGTCTGTTGTGCACTTCCTTATCTCTTGATTGAGATGATGGGAAAGGAATGCATGACTTGCCATAGGTTGAATGTTAATAGCTACTGTTATACAGTTGCATGATATTAAGGATTGATCTACTCAATATGTAATGTTCTGTGTGTACAGGAAACTATGACTTCTGCTAGGCGTATTGTGTTGGGAAAATAGGAATTCTTTTATGAGGAGATCAAAAGATTTTGGAAAACCGATCTTCTGGAGAAAGAAATAGCTGGTGTAAGTTAGGTTCGTGAAGCAGTTTAGAAGTTGACGACTTACGAGAGATTACGCTGTGGAGGCAGAATGAAGAAGTTCGGGCTGGAAGCGGTTAGGATTCGTAAATTAGCTTGTCTTGCTTGAATGGTGTGCATTGTGTGACTCTTTGTGTTTGGCTTTCAAAGGGAGGCAATAATTACGTTTGTTTTATTGTGTTATGTTTAGTTCATCTTTGAAGAAAGACACCGGCTCGTGGCAGACGTACACATCTGAGCGTAGGATAAGACCATCGAAGTATGGCTGCGATAGCAGGAGAAATAGGAAGGATAGCTGATGTGATAATTCACCAAGATCAGAGGCCCACACAGTAACAAAAATTGGAAGTTTTGGTTTAGAATCTATTGAAGGAAAGTCAGACTTGGGATAACCATAGACTACCTAGATTCCAAAGGAGGAATAATGGAAAAGCTAATAAGTTAAACGGGAACTACGTTCATGGGTACCAAGAAAGTAACAACAACACCTAACCCGTAGGGAAAGTGCTAGTAGTAGTAGATCCGATTCGACCTCGACATTTGGAGATCTAAACAAGAGAAGTTACGCCTCAAATGACGATCCAATAATCGTGCTGTATAATTTTGGGGGTAACCCTCCCTTTTTACAATTCATAACTGCATGGATCATTTGGATTCATCTGTATTGTTCTTATCTTCGATTTAGTTGTTCCCATTTTTGTTGTTGAGACTTGTCTTGACTCCTGAGTTTGTTTAATCTATCCTACTTCTCATAAATATTGAACCTTTTGTTGATCTATTTTGCTTACTTGAAATTGCATCGGTTAGAGTTCATGATTTAGGGACTGATTGACCATTTTCTAGTCGTATCCCACTAAACCATTCCGATGAAAACCTTAGTGGTTTTCAAAATTAAGGCTTCTGAATTCGTAGCGGCCAACAAAGTTGAAGCTTTGTAAGCGAAAGGAGCCTGAGGATACATATAAGTGTTTTTCGTAAAGGACCAACAATAAGGAGAGTATAAATGCCACTCTGATAGTCAAAGAGTTTCGTATGATTGGGCTACCATATTGTCAGTAAGGAAAAGAATGGAGCTTCTCGGTGAGACGAGGACTGTCACAAAAGGAACCATACTCCTATCAAGGATGAGTGTCCCCGAAGAAAAATAAGCGATTCAATGGATCGGCGAGAAGAGAGTTGTTGTTCTCTCCAAGATAGACATATACTCTTATCGTCACTCAATTCGCGGGAAATTTAAAATATTCCCAAAATAGTTTTCGAACACGCTTTGAACATTACGGGTATCTCGTGATACCGTTCGGAGCAACCAATGTTCCTGTCGTATTCATGGACTGTCTAAATTAGATCTTTCATCCTTACCTAGACAGATTTATTATTGTCCTTATCAACTATACTCTGATCTATTCTCAAACACGTGGAAAAAGCATGTTGGATGTTTTGATCTAATTTTTCTAACTCGAAAAAAGAAGAAGTTAGCGGAGTAATTTGAGAATTTGTGGTTATTATTGGAAGCGATACCAAACGAAGTATGTCCAGATATGATTGCTATTTCAGTGGTCTATTGGGAGAAATTCAAAGGAAATGGAAAAGTGACCAAGATATATTAAACGTTAAAGTGGAAGTATCAGTTGCAAGGGATGGAGAGATAATATATTCTGTGAAGAACTTCTTGTGAAAGTCGAGAATAGGAGAACAAAGCAACACAGGGATATAAAGATTGCATTGCTAAGAGTAATCTAAATGGGCGCGATTAGAAGCGCAACGTGAAAGTTAGAACGTGGGGAGAAGGAAAACATTAACGTTTAGTCTAAGGGATGAAAATTTCAAGGACGAAATTTCTATTTGAAGGGGAGAGTTGTAACATCCGGAAAATTAATAATTTTAGGATAAATGATCATTTTACAATATTTGGGATTTTCTGGAATTTTTTTGGATTTTTCTGAAAAATGCAGAATATTTTAATATTATTCCTCGTTTTGTGTTCACACTGGGCAGAGCTGGAAAAATGACTGTAACGCTCCCAAAGTTGGAAAATTTTATTACGAATAGTTATTTTCTAATATTTGTGATTTATATGAATTCTTTCAGAATTTTTCAGAAATGACGAATATTTTAATATATTCCTCATTTTATGTTCGTATTGAGCAGAGTCGGGAAAATGACTGTAATGCTTCAAAAATTGGAAAATGATAAGACGAATAATCGTTTTATAATATTTGTAATTTTTGAGAATTTTCTGGGATTTTTCTGGAAACGTCAAATATTTTAATATATTCCTCGTTTTGCATGTGCACTGAGCAGAGCCTGAGAAACGAGATGTTTTCTCCAAGAACCTTGAACTATGGACCTTTCGACGGGGGATCTTACTAAACCCTAGGCTGGACACAGTTTACGAGGTTTCACAATTTTTGAAAAATTTAGCAGTTGGAATAATAAAATGCTGTGTAAATTTCATCTGTCAGATAAATTAATACTGACTTCTGTCGACTGTAACTATTATCCATTGGATAATAGCATGCATTAGAAATCCTATCACCCTATCCTAATGCAATCTACTTTATGTCAAATCAAATCTACTTTAATTCAAATTTGTGTACTTTTTCAAAGCTTCTTTGAGAAGCTTTGACCACCAAATGACCCAATTACCCTTGGCTTGCATGAGAAGCCAAATTTTTCCCCTCACTCTCTCCTCTATTTGGCAGCCCACACTAGCCAAGGAGGGCAAAATTGTGACTTGCACACTTAACCTAAATCCATCAAACCCTAATTCACTTTACCTATCACTTTCTCTCTCTTCACTTCATCTTCTTCATCTTTTTCTCCTCCTTCTCTCTACCTCCACCATGAGCACGAAAATGGCAGCCCCTCCTCCTCCATTTTCGCTCATCTTTTCTCCTTTCTAAGCCCATTTCCACACTTGCACTCACTTCCTCTACCTTCTTTGTGTAGAAAGTTTCTCCATTTTCCATTTCTACCTCCATTTTCTCCCCACCTCTTCTCTTCTTCCTCCTCTTAGATCCGAAATTTCCAGCCACCATTAGAGAGTCTTCTCTTTACTTTTCTCTTCATAAACACTATTTCTAGACTTCTCTCAACCTCCTCTACACTTTCTCTTTAGAAAATCTCTTCAAAAATCCATCCTTTCTACCCCTCCTTCTTCAAATCCGAAAATCACTCCTCCATGGATGGCCAAGCTTTTTGATTTTTCTCTCCACTAAACACATTTATACACTCATCTTCATCTTCTCTACAAGTCTCATTTGGAAGGTTTGCTCAAAATCAAACCTTGTCTTCATTGTCTTCCAAGGTAAAGATTCTTGATTTCTCTCCATTTTCTTCTCATTTTCGTTTTCCTTGGTTGCTATGTGACCAAGGGCTTCTCTTTTTGAGCATTGATGAGTGATTTGAGTGATTTTGAACACTCTAGGGTTCTTGGGAGAGTGGAATCCGAAAATCACCAAAAAGGAATCTCAAGGAGTTCAAGCTTAAGGCTTTAGGTAAAGTTCTTCCAATTCACCTATCAATTTCGTTTTCCTTGGTTACCTATGTGACCAAGGATCATTCTTTTCAAGCTTTAGTTTGTAAATATGAGAATTTGACCACTTTATGGTTCTCTTGAAGGTGGAATCCGAAATTTACAAATCAAGGAACCAATGAGTTGTTTTCTTGCATTGTCTCCTCTAGGTAAGAGGGAGACTACTCACTTCAACCACTTATGGTGGTGAGGAGACTTTGTATGTGTGTTGATGGAGAAATCCATCCTTGTATGCTCTTTGTACGCTTGCTTGAATTATAAATTTTGTATGATTTAGTATCCTTGAATTTGATTGATACTTGATTATGCTCTTGAATATGTTTGATATATTAATTGTGCTTGATCATGTTGGGGTTGCTAAATGGAAAATTTGGAGTTTCCTACCTCAACATGGTGCCACGGTTTTGACTAGAAGTTAAGGGTGAAATTCGGTTTTGTATACAAGTGAAATAAGACTTATGTAATCAAAGGTTGAATGATAGTATTAACACAAATGAATAGAGGACCTTGAGAGTTCAATACCCAAGAGGGGTGCCACGGTTTTGGTCTTGGTAAAGAGACAAATGGATTAATTTTGATGAACTAAATTTAAGTGAATTAGTGTTAAGAAAACTAATGCATAAAAGTGGAAAGAAAAATTGGATAATGGACATCATGAAGCCACGGTTTTGGCATTGAATCTTGGGCACTTGGATTGATTTTAATGAACCAAAAACTTAAGTTAATTAATAACAAGAAGTTAATACCTAAAAGAGAAGGAAAGATTGGACATTGAAGACTCATTGATGGCCACGGTTTAGAGCCTAAACTTTGAGGTCCTTTGTGAATAATTGTAATAATTTGAACTTCTGACCATTTAGTAGAATGTCGAAACCCGTCGAGTTTAGACTTCTGATCATATCCGTCGAGTTTGATTTTTCTGACCAAATCTGTCGAGTTTGGACTTCCGACCATCAAGTACAAGGTCAATATCCATCGAGATAGGATGTCGAGATCCGTCGAGTCCGAATGCCAATATCCGTTGAGTAGAGTCTCTCACCACTTGGGAAAGAAACTTCTCCAATGCCAAATCCGTCGAGTAGAATTCCTGACAGTTCAATAAAGAAACTGGCCCAATGTCAATATCCGTCGAGTTAGAATGCCAAATCCGTCGAGTAGAATTCCTGACAGTTCAATAGAGAAACTGGCCCAATGTCAATATCCGTCGAGTTAGAATGCCAAATCCATCGAGTAGAATTCCTGACCGTTCAATAGAGAAACATACCCAATGTCAATATCCGTCGAGTGACATATCCATCGAATTTGAATTTCTGATCATTTCGTGTTTTCATCGGTTCAACACTTGGAAGATTTCTCCAACGTCAATACCCATCCGTCGAAAATAGGGTTTCTGCTAATTTTCTAGTATATTCGACAGTTTTTGATCCCCATTCGACAGAACCTTCATTCGACAAAAATTGATTTTAAACCATTCTTGTCAAAATTGTAACGCAGCCCTTCCGTCAATAACTCTCCTTATGACTCACATCTCTCATCAATCAGCCATGTTAATTTCCGTTGAAAGGTAGCTTCAATTTTATACTAGATACATTGCCTCCATCGAATTTAAGAATGTAAGTTATCACCCAACACCTAGAAATTAAACTAGTGGTATTGCTGGTGATTCCAGCCGTGTACGTTCCTGGACTCAAGACTTTTGGACTAATAAAAACATATTAATCGTAAATAATTGGTTGACTAGAAACTAATTAGGGATTCATAAACAGGGAAAAACAAGGAACGTGAGCATGCCTTACAACTAGTGAGAATTTTGAATAAAGGAAAAACATGAGTATGGGTGAGGCCGTGAGGAACATAATGAACCTAATGATTGACTTTTATTTTGACTCTGAATGGGATCGTGGTTATCCTTAAAATGTGCTATTGACTTGATGTGGATCCGTGAATGGGATCAAACTTTGTTGTTAAATCATATGACATACATTTGAAGCATGATTGACCTAGTTATCATGAGGAGCATGACTGAGTCATGCATTGCACAAAAAGAAAAAGAACGTCCATTGGACTTTGTTAAGGTCGAGTTGCCTAGGAGATGATCACACCTTAGTGCTGGTGCGAATAGACAAGTGGGGTCCTGTAGTTGGCCTTGAGGGCGTCGGGGCGTGGGAGTCTCGCAGCGGGCAGTGGTAGCCCCTCTGGACCATGGGACAAACCAATGCAAACGCACCGACGATCCTGACTGGCCATAGTCCTATATCGAGATCTTGTGAGAATGCCGTTGTATAAAGCCTTGTTGCGCAAAATGACTGATTATTTTCTGGAAAGCACTTATTTTATGGCTGACGGGATACTGGCATGTCTCCCTTATCATTCTTTCTGACTGTTTTGTGTCTAGCTCCATAGAGTAGGATTTTGACTATTGAATGCATATGCATAGTGAGTTCATGAATTATTTGGCATTTATTTTTATTATATTGGAACTGCTGTATTATCGATATATATACATATAACTACCTGGAACTGTTTGGTTGATTCCTAGAAGTACTATTATGATCTTCCTGCTGTTGCTTACTGTTGTCCTACCTTTACTATAAATATCACTGTTATTATTGACTCTGATTATTGCTTAGAATTGAATTGCTTTTATTATAAATTCCACTGTTGCTGTTGATGAATATATGAACTGTATTGCTTGGTGGGCGCTTTGCGCCGTGCTGTTTTCTTACTGCCAATAGTGGTAATGAAAGATGGGTGTCTCACCTTTTTCCTATATTTGTGCATTTCTGTTTTATATTTATATTTGATAAAAGATCATGAGGAAGATAAAGAGAGACCACACCTTGGTTGATTAGCTTGAGCGTCTGGACAAGATTTCTTCGACTGCGTAAGAGTGCAGCCGTGTGGAGGCATTGATGCCTGTCGTGTCACTTAGGACGCCGTGCGTCATGTACATATGGGGTTGCGGCTTTGTCTGCTGGTAGTACCCATCCCTGGGTTACTACTTTTCCCTCTTTAGTGTTTTATCCCCGCTGTATTTTTATTGGACTCTGTAATTGTTATATTCTATGTCATCAGTGATTTGTGTAAATTGACTATAAAATATATATATAAGGAATATGATTTTATTTTAGTGGTCGTATTATGGGTTGAATATATTTATATTTCATTCGAGGCTCATATTTTCTACTTATGCAAATCGTTAAATCAAGAAAAAAAAACTAATATAGACTCTTGAGAATCTAAATTACTGTTATCATGACTGTGACACACTTTAATTAGTAAATGTGGTGTAATGACGATTACGCTCCGGTTGCTACATCAAGGGGTGTTACAAGCTGCCTCTGTGGTGGTAGCGGATCCTACACCAGAGGATCAAGGATCAGATATTTGTAACCATTAATATCTTCCTCATTTTATGCCAATATACGGCACGCCACTACCCACTGCTGATTATGTGGGAATCACTACACCAGTTTATATATCGATGAATCCCTCATTTCATCTAAGGATTATTCTCCTAAGACAATATCCTTTTGCCATAATAGACCCTAATGCTTCAACAAACATACCCTTATACTTTGGTTTTGTGGGACCAAGTGCGGTACCTATGCATGATATGGCAAGGTCACAAGGAGCCTTTGTTGCTTCTATCTTCCCAAATATGACAAAAGCCATTCCTAATGGGCCTCAAAGTAACACAGCAGAGGCATTGGCTACAGTTCAACAACAAATAGATGATAGTAACCATGAGATAGTTCACATGGTCACTTAGCAAATGAATACAGTCCTCACTCCTTTGATTAAGTCGGCTAGCAATGCAAGCAACATATTGGCCAAACAAGTAAGGAAGCTTAGTAGCCTTCTAAGAGGAGAACCCTATCTAGAAAATAATTCAGTCTCTATTGGCTAAGCAACTCCAAAGACCGCTGGCATTGCACAATAGCCTACTCGACCATATCCTCTATAATAAGGAAATACATCCAAGCTGACTAGGAATGGAGAAGTGCTACATCCTCATCATAATGTACAAAATGCAGGATATCAAGTCCCTATGTATCAAAATCAATCTCAAACTCAAACATAGACACAACCTACTATAAGAATAGGTGATGGTGTCCACAATAATCTTGGTTACCAATATTAGTCGATTTACGGAGTTGGTCCAAGATAACCCTTGTGGGTCAATCACCCTGAACCATAAGTGAATAGGGTCATCACATAGGCCCTTGCTAGGGTTACCTTTTAATGTTGGATTGGCATTTCATCCTCAATTTGTGTATGCTTTTCCTGAATGGATAAATTAGTAGAACTCCCTAGAGGACGTAAGATTCCCAAATTTTCTAAGTTCTCGAAAGAAGGAGGTGAGTCTTCTATCTAACATAAAGCTACATTCACAACAGAGTGTGGTGACTTAGTCGCTGATGAGTGCATAAAAATAAAGTTATTTCCTAACTCTCTAACACAAAATCCTTTCACTTTGTGGTACTTGGCATTGCGTCCCCATTCTGTACACTTGTGGGAATAACTCAAGAGATTGTTCCATGAGAATTCTTTAGACTTGAGATGAAAGAAGGATTAGTTGAACTATTTAATATCAAGAGAAGGCCTAATGAAAGAATAGATGATTACTTTAGTCATTTTAGATAGACGTAGGGTAGATGTCTTAAGCCCAATCTCTGATCCTAAAGTGGTTAGAATAGCCGCTGAAGGATTTGCCTTTGCTATTCGCAAAAAAAATAGTGAATCGACAATTTGCTGATATGTCTTAAATGGCTACTAGAGTGCATCAAATTGAGCAACTCCAACAAGATAAAGCTCAATTAAAAGGATGGGCAAAGTGAGAGGGAGTGCATATGGTAGAATATGATAGTGAAGTGAGATCGAATGTAACATCCTAATACCGATAACCTTGTATATCAAGCATATACCTGGATAAGCAGTATTAGCTATGCTACTTTTAACTTAACATCAAACTAATTCATATTATTTAAATAAATAATAATAGAGAGCCTTGTGGAAACTAAAAGTTATATACATACATCTTTGCCTCAAAGGGATACTTAGTATACATAAACTTTCTGTGCATAGTCAAAGCAGTGTAAATAAAAAAAAACTTTAACTACTAAGTATAAAAACTACTCTAGTCTTCATACTTTTTCTTCTTTCCTCTAGAAGAGCTTCCACTTGGATTTACATGGTAACACACTGGGTGAGAATGCATAATCCTCAGTATAAGTATACCATAACCAATGTTTAATCATTCGCAATGAATAAACTAAACTGAAACTAGTAAACATACTATTATTCATTGTATAAGGAACAATCACAATATTTTTCTCTGAGTAACATTGCTAAGCAAACTATACTTCTGATCTAATATTAGCAACCACAATGATATCAAACAACCGCCTATACAATTGTAAGATATCATAAAAAAGACAATGGCCCATATAGCTATCACCGAAGGCAAATGCAATATATACACAAAAGGAACACAAATTTCAAGTAAAACAAGTATCAAGTAATGCAGTGATGAAATGATGTATGATTATGCTTAAAGAAAAGTGTATGATAGTGTAGGTGCAATATCATGATACTTGACTATTCCTCTAAGTAGGGAGGGAATCTGTTATAATAACATGTAACCTCCTATAACCTACTAAGTTAGGAGGGAATCTGTTATCATAATATGTAATCTCCTATAGCTTACCAAAATTGAGTGGATAGGTCCACAACATCAAACTGTTAGGAATAGCAAGTATGTGGAAAAAAGTGATTTATGTGTGAAAATGTGGTGTTATGTCTAGCTCTTACATAGCCACCACATAACTCTATACTAAGTCTATCTTTGCTTGATTCTCAACTCTAAATTGCATTTCTAAGTCTATTTTATTTCTATTAACCAATTCCAATCATGGAAAATGAGAATCAAGCAAAGAAAATAGATTTTACTTTATTAAAACCTATTTTTGTCCATTTAAAAACCTAACCTCAACCATGAAATAGTTTAGAGAAAAAAATGGAATTAAAGGTCAAGAACTCCTACCTCTTGTAGACTAGATGATCTTCAAGCCTTGGTCTTTGGTTTTCCCATTTTTCCTTTCTTTCTTCTTTGATTTCCTGATCTCTTTTTTTTCTTTTTCTCTCTTCTGTTTCTACCGTGAGTAGGAAAGTCTAACTTTGCTAGTTAAGGATAGAAACTAACTTGTACCAAAATTTTCAATTTTTTAAGAACACTTAGATTTCACTAAATCCAATTTTCTAACTTCCAACATGTTAAAAATAAATCCTAAAATTCATTAAAATCTTGTTTCACCATTTTCCTATTTTTTTATATTTGCTGGTAGTCAATCTGGTATTAAATGCACAACTAGTATGCTTAAAAATATCAAACTAACTCTGATTATCTTCAAACTTTAACTATATCAAACTTAACTCATTTTTGACCTAGAAACATATTATCCATATCTATTTCCTTAAGTAAGCAATTTCTGCTACTATCTAGGTCATTTTAGGTTACTTTTCACACTCTAAGTTGTAACAAAGTGCCTAAACTACCCTAGTTTGTCACAAAACTTAATTGACATGTCAAACAAGTAATATATTACCGTTGTAACCTTTTACAAGTCTAACATATTTTTTTTTTTGGGATGTTACACCAAATCCAAAGAAATTCTAGTAGCTGAATTACTGAAAGGGCCACCATATACTTGTCCTGCACTAAAACTCAGTAAAGGAAAAGAAATAATGGAACCCCCTGTAATTGGCTAATGACCTTTGAAGACTTTGTTTTGATAATAACAAACATAAAGATGTTGCAAAATCAGGTCCAACACTTTCAAGAATAGCATTAGGATTTAGATCATTGTGTAAAGGTATAAAGAGGTTCTCACTAATGCTCTAAAACTTGTCTTTCAAAGAACCCAAACAGCACACATGTTTTCAAGGCTTCAAAATGGTTTTTAGTTTCCAAAGAAATAACCACTAAGTGCCCAAAAACTTATTTGATCATTTGAAATTAATAGACAATGTTTAAAAGTTGTATGGAATTTTTTTCAAATGGGTTTATTCGAATAAAGGATCCCTTATTCGAATAACCAAAGTCAGAGAAGTCAAGAATTCCATCTGGTTGAGCCTTATTCGAATAAATCCGAATAAAGCCTTGCTTTATTCAAATAAATGTTTAAAACGAACCTTGGCACTTCAGCTTTATTCGAATAATATAATTGTTATTCGAATAACATGTTCTTTCAAAAACCAATCTTTAATGATTTATTCGAATAACAAAGTCGTTATTCGAATAACATGTTTTTCTGTAAACCTATTTTGAATGGTTTATTCAAATAACAGAAGTTTTATTCGAATAACATGTTCCAGAGACAAAAGAAATAATGTGTTATTTGAAGCTTTATTCGAATAAAAATGCTGTTATTTGAATAAATACATTTTCCAAAAATAGAATTAATGGCTAGTTTGATGCAATTAATGCTCCAACCAACCCCCCAACGACTCTAATCTTTTATATGCTATAAATACAAGTTGTTGGGCATTAAAGAAGGTTAGCAAATCAATCTGAAATTTTTTGTTGAGCATTCATACAAGCTTTTATAGCCATTTCATAAAATCCTTTGTTTTGAGCTTCAAAGTATGAATCCATATACCCATTAAGCTTCAATTTGTATTATCCACTCTTGAGAGAGTTTCATTTCATTCATACTTTGATTATCTTGTCAACAGAGTGAGCTATCCTTCAAAGTTGTATGGGTAAGGTATCCCTTGAAGTTAAGGCTCAAGCACAAAGGGTGAGGTATCCCAAGGTGTGGTGAGTGCACTATTGTGTAAAGGTAGCAAGCACCTATTAAAACTTGAAGTTTTAGTGGAAAATCTCGGGTGATTACTTGAGGACTGGACGTAGGTCACAAGGAGTGGCTGAACAAGGATAAATCTTGTCTTTGATCTTCTAAACTCTACTCCTTTACTTTTGTGCATTAGTTTTCATTTGCTTGCTTGAATACTACCTTGCTTTGATTCATTTGTGAGTGAAAGTATTCAATCTTCTCTATCTATTCATCTTTATCAATCAATAGCTTTAACAAAAATTGATAATTAAGTGTTTTGTGAAAGATTTGCGAAAATATTTTATAAACTCAATTAACCCCCTCTTGAGTATTGAGGCCACTTGGTAACAAGTGGTATTAGAGCAATATAGAAGAATAGATATTCGTGTAAGCATATAAAACAATAAGCACAAGAGCATATTTTTCTTTCCGATTCTCACTCCCGCTATTTGACATAAACAAAAAGGCTTAGGAAGAAAAGATAATATTTTTCTACCCTATATAGATAAAACTTGTTACTAAGTGGCCTCAAACTCAAGAGGGGGGTGAATTGAGTTTATAAAAACTTTTCGCAAATCTTTCGTAAAACGTTTGTTTATCAATTTTCGTTGAAGCTATTGGATGATTTAAGTGAATAGATAAATGAGATTGAACACTTCACTTACAAATTAAAAAAGCCAAGATAGAAAGTATTCAAGCAAGTATATAAGATTAAAGTACAAATGTAAAGAGATGAGTTTAGAAGATCAAACACAAGATTTATCCTAGTTCAGCCACCAATCCATTTGTGGCCTACATCCAGTCTTCAAGCAATCACTCGAGATTTTCCACTATATCTTCAAGCTTCAATAGGTGCTTGAAAACCTTTACAATTGAGAGCACTTAACACACCTTGGGATACCTCACCCTTGTACTTGAGCCTCAAACAGGGATACCTCACCCTTTACAACTTTTGAGGGACGCCTCACCCTCAAGGGATCCCTCACCCTTTATCCAACTAAGGGATACCTCACTATTTTCTCTAGAAGGATACCTCACCCTCTTTTTACAAATTATACAAAGTGTAGAATATAGAAACTCTCTCAAAGAGTAGATAATACAAATTGAAGCTTATGGTATCAAAGAATCACACACACTTAGCTCAAAACTGAGATTGGGAGAAAAAGATGATAAAACTAGATTTCAATGCTCAAGAATGATTTTTAGATTATTCTCCAAAGCTTTTTAGAGCTGTTAGAGGTGGTTGGGTTCATTAAATGTTCCAAATAAAGCAGTTGGACATGTTTACGGGTTTTCCAGATAACTGGTTAGGAGATTGTCCTAATCAGTTAGGAGCTTTAAGTTTTGGCCACTGACATTTAGAATAACTGGCTAGGAGCTTTTCCTAATCGGTTGGACCTTAAATATTTGGCTTCTGTGAAATGGAATAACAGGTTAGGAAATATGTCTAATTGATTATGAGCTTGAAAAATGCTCCTAATTTTTACACTAACCGATTAGGTGAATTACCTAATTGATTAGGAGCTTTTAAAACATGAAAATTGCTCCTATTTATCATACTAACTGGTTAGGTGAATTTCCTAATTGGTTAGGAGCTTTTAGAACATGAAACTTGCTCCTGACATGGTGAATAATCGGTTAGGGAAAATCCCTAATCAGTTATTGCACTCTAGTTTTGAAAATTGACTTAAATGGTCATAACTTCTTTGTTTCTTATCCGTTTAAAACAAATGACCACTCATTGGAAAGATCTTTGAGTCTATTTTCATATGAAAGAAGTTTAAGAACAAAAATCAAAGTATTTTGGAAGATATTATGAAAATAGTAAGCAAAGGTCAATTTTGCAAAACACAAACTTAGCTATTTTTCAAAGATTTGAACTACCACCAAGACTAACTTTCCAAAAACACTTTGTTAGGCACTTAAACATTTTAGAAACACTTATAAAGATGTTAAAAACTTATTTTAGCTTAGTGTAATTCCCATTTAGCTTTACACAAGATCTAAGTCCTATAAGCTAAACTTGAAGAGACTTGGAACTTGATCTTTGCACATCCATTCCTTTCTTGTTTGTTATCATCAAAACCATTGCTTTAGACAATGCCAATTACATTCTCCCCCTTTTTGATGATGATAAACAACTATTGAGAAAAGAGTTAGTTCAAATAAATTAGAACTCACAAAATGTGTTAGAGACTTACTCCCCCTCTATTTTTCAAGAGGTGATTAGATCAGAGATGAATAGCTCTCCCTTAAGTTTGGAATCCCAAGATCATTGAATTTATACCTTTTTCCTTTTACCTTTTCTCAATGACTCATAAATGTCTCTCCCTTTTGTCATGATCAAAAAGATATGCAATAAAGAGATTTTGACAAAGAGAGAAGTAAGAATATATCCTTAAATACAAAACCATTGTCATTCAACAATTATTCAGTGATAATCCATCAACAATATAACCAGATTAGCAGTATATTCATGTCAACAGACCATCCAATGTAAAAATATCCAAGTCATACTAAAATATAACATATCAAGGTCATATTATGGTTCAACAAAGTCATAAGCTAAGATAACGGGCAACATATCCAATTAGGCACTTTGTCAATGCTAAGCATACTTCTCATGCAAGGAAAGCATCTAATCATTTAAGATCAATTTATCAACAAGTATCACATAATCCATATCATATAAAATACCACAATAGCTTAAGGATAGAGATACTTCTAACTTTCCAATCTCCAAGTAAGTATATAAGACAATTAAGCATCAAAGAGAAAAGATTAAAACTACTTATGAGCATGTGAATTTCCATATTTAAACAAAGAGAATTGGTCACAAGCTCAAGAATAAAGATATTACCATAACATGTCTTTCCAAGCAAAATGTGTGCATATTTAGCATGTTAGCATATGTAAAGACACTTTCAAGACATAAAGCATATTAAGGTATAAAAACAAATCTCTACTTATCCTACTTATCCAAAAATCACATCATATTCAATTTAAAGCATAGATAAGGATAAGATATTGATATCACCAAAGATAACTCCAATACTATGCTCTTGATAAGCTCAAAGATCCGCAATCTGGGTTTGAATGCTTGCTAGGATAGCTTAGGATACGGTCTTCATTAGTGGCTGGAGCCACTACCATAACTACATCAGTAGGGGCAATAAGAAGTTCTTCTTCTTATGGGGCTGCATCATGCTCAACATCATAAACTCAAGCACCATTAACCATCTTGATTTTCATGCAATTTATGAAAGCCTGTGCAAATTTGTTGTCTTGGTGGTAATGGAAGTTAATTCATAGTTTTAGAGACCAAGGAGATAAGAGGTGCGAGAGGGTGCTTGAGGAAGAATATGACAATGGAGGTTTTGGGTCGTGAATGATGAGGGGAGGTCACAGTGTTTGTGTTTTGAGGAGCATAATAATCAGTTAGGGGGTTGATGCGTGAAATCCGCAAGTGTACGATTTCGTCGCCAAGTAATAAAAAGATCGAATTCACAGGGACTGTGTGTATGAATACCAATTAATTAATTAATTTAATTAAATTAGATAAAAGGGAATATGATTGTTGATTGATAAGAACGTAGTAACAAAATAATTAAATAAAAATCAAGAAAATAGAATTTAGAACAAAAACAGCAAGTTATCAAGAAGGGGGTTTTCAGATTTTATAAAGCTTCCAAGATTGGGGTACCACAATGATACAAGACAAATCCTAATTGACAACCCTTTTATTAAATCTGAAATTCAATTGAAGGTGAGTTACCCAAAATTAGTTAATGTTCTCTTTCAAGATACAAGACCCGTGCCCAATTAAACCAATTCCTACTTTCGTGGTAATTGAATTTAAATTGAACCCATTACACTTTGTGGTAATTCATTGATTCCTCGAAAGGCTAAAACTACTCTCGTGATTTAGACCTTAAGTTCAATTCTTATGGTTCCAACACCTAGGTTCACCTCTCAGTACGTCCCTAAATGCCTATGAGATGTAAATAAGTGGCCAGCAAATTCACATGGATAAGAGCAATAAGAATTGAATCAAAGAACATTCAAGATCAATAAAAAGGGAAACAACGTCAATTAATCATTATCAATGTATCAAAGGACATTGCCCAATCCTAGAAACAAAAGTAACTACTCAGACATAGAGAAGAAGGAAACAGAAATTAAACTTAAAAACATCCCAAACCCAAACCTGTAACAATGGAAGAAGAAGAAGAAGGATCAAGAACCCAAGCCTCCTTCGTGCCTCCTTTCGAACTAGGTTTTTATCCAAGCTAGGATTCCCTAATTGCAATCAGAACATCTATTTATAGCCTAGGGCTTCTATGGGCTAAAAGCCCCCAAATGAAATAAAAACAGAAAAATTAAAATTCTGCTACGCTGCGAACCACGGCCGTGGTGGCCACCACGGTCAGGCCGTGGTTGATTCTGAGATGTAAATTCCAATGCTGAATCTCAACCACGGCCGTGGTGGCCACCACGGCCAGGCCGTGATTGAGTCTGTTTCAGTTTTCTTCATTTTCTTGATTCCCTCGAACCATGGCCGTGGTAGAGACCACGGGCAAGCCATGGAGCCCTCTAGAATGGCCTTTTTTGCACCTTTATTGCTATCCATTAAGCTCCAACTTCAAACATGCAAGCATTCCATTCAATCTAAGGCTAATTCAACATTAATCCTGTACAAGAACACCAAAAACACGGCAGTTATCCCAACTAAAGGAAAAACAAACCAAAAGGGAAACTAAAATGCCTAAAATGCTCAAGAATGCATGCAAAATAAGAACAAAACATGATGTTGTTTCACACACATCAAATCCCCCCAAGCTTAAGACTTTGCTTGTCCTCAAGCAAAAATTAAAGCCAAACCAAGAAGTGAGATCAAAAGAAAATAATGAATGAGGAACCTGAGAAAACAATATCCAAGCAATAGGCTAAGGCAAACAAAGAATCTGAGAGGTAATCAAAATTAAGTCCAATTAGAGGCTAAGTTCTCAGAAATCATGCATCATCACTGATTGAATCAAGTTCACTCTACTAACCACACTCAAAGTGTTTAAGGGTGGAAACCATACGCTCAAAATCCTTCAAAGAAAATGCACTTCCATATGCTTGATAAGAAACCAGATTTCCACTAATAATCAGCATGCATGTAAGAATCAAAAGGTCTTTCAAAGATTATAATGGGGCCATGGGAATGATGATAGGTAAGGTAGAGAAATGAAGGTTTGCACAAATGGCTAACCAAATTTTTAATAATCACCAGAAATACAATAGAACATAAATGGAGCAAAGGTATTTTTTTTTTTTCAAAAAGGATCATAACTCCACATTTCCAAGTATTTTCTTCCTTTCTTTTCCTTCTCCTCTTTCTTCTCTTTTTCAAGCTTTCATCTTATGATTTTCTTTTATATTTCTTATTCTTTTTTTCTCTTTTTTTTTTTGAGGAAGAGGAAGCTCAAATACATATAATTCCCAATACAACTTTCAAACAACTTTCAAGTCCAATTTGCTCCATTTAATATTCTAAATGATAACCAACAATGTTTCAGCATAGGTATCAAGAAAACAAGTATGTAGTAGGCTCAAAATGGGCAACTAGAGGATGAAAGTGTAATAATTTCAGAAGGCCAGAAAAATACCTAAAATGCCTTAATCACATTCAAGCATGCAACCAAAAATTTTGCCTTAAAAAGGTTTTAAATCAAGTTCTAGAGCACATGATCAATAAAGAATATCACTCAACACAAAGAATGGGAACAAAAATCATATAGTGCATATATCCCATATAGGCTCAAAACTCACATTTAGAGGTTTAAAATTTCAATGAGAAGCACAAATTTAGAGAACATTATGCTAATTATCAACTATCAAAAGATCACCTCTACTATCAATTAAAACAATGTCTGTAGCCTATCACAAAATTAACAATTGGGTTCCAAATCAATACCATCTCAAAATCCTCAAAAGAGAGGGGCACAAGTTCAATCAAAAACCCAAGAGATATGATGGTGTGAAAATGCAACATGAAAATACAATGCAAAACAAGACATGAAAATGCATGAAAATAATGAAAATGAAAATGCCAATTATCTAAAATGAAAATACGAAAATATGAGAATAAATGAAAATATGAAAATATGAAAATATCCCCCCAAGCTTAGAACCTACATTGTCCCCAATGTAAAAATCTAAAACAAGCGAAGGGATAAAAGAAAAGAAAAGAACTCACTGCGGTGGTGGAAAAACTTCTGGTGTTTAATCCATGGCCATGTAATTTTTCATGAGCTGGGTGTGGAACCTTCTGACTTCACTCTCCTACTAATTTGAGCTTCAACAAAAGGTCAAACCTAAACAAATCCATGAGATAAAGATCAAACAAACAATCTAACACACAAAATTAAAAGAAAAAAATAAAATAAAACAGAAAAATAAGAAAACATGGGTTGCCTCCCAAGAAGCGCTTGTTTAAAGTCATTAGCTTGACTTTGGTCTGGTTTCTGTGCTCAGGTGACGTCAACGAAGTAGTGCTCAGTCCCCACTCCTTCAAAGTGTTTCACTCTCTGACCATTTATCATGAAAGGCTTATTACCTTCTTTCTTCACCTCAAGCACACCGTAGGATAAAACTTGAACAATCTCATATAGTCCAGACCATTTCGACCATAATTTACTAGGATAGAAACGTAGAAGTGAGTTATTAACAAGGACTTTATCCCCGATTTTAAATTCACGCTTCTCGTCACACTTGTCACTATGCTTCTTAGGTCCTTCCTTGCAGGGCATAGCATCAGTCACTGATTCCTGTATACCTGAAAGCACAACACTATCCATAACTTTAGTAGCATCAATACGATTACATGAATTTAAGGAATTAAAATTTTTTTTAGAATTAAAAACATCAAAAACTACTTCCTCATCATTCAATTACAAAGTCAATTTTCCTTCATGGATATCAATGATCGCCCATCCAGTGGCAAGGAATGGGCGCCCAAGTATGATCGGCATTGTAGCATCAGCTTCCATATCAAGTACAACAAAATCCACAGGCATATAAAATTTACCAACCTTAATGGGAACATCCTCCAAGATGCCTACGGGGTACTTGACTGATCGATCCACCAATTGAAGAAAGATAGTTGTGGGTTTCAGCTCACCCACTTCTAACTTTTTACACACAGAAAGGGGCATAAGACTAACACTAGCCCCCAAATCACACAGAGCTTTATCAAAACTGGTATGCCCAATCAAGCAAGGAATAGAGAAGCTGCCAGGATCTTTGAGTTTAGGAGGTAACTTATTTTGAATTAAAGCGCTACACTCCTCAGTTAACGCTACGGTCTCATACTCCTCTAGCTTTCTCTTATTAGACAAAATGTCCTTAAGAAATTTAGCATAGGTAGGCATTTGTTGCAACGCCTCAGTGAAGGGTACATTAATGTACAACTTCTTAAGGACCTCAAGAAACTTCCCAAACTGCTTATCTAGCTTGGCCTTGGCCAATCTTTGAGGGAAGGGAACCGGGGGTTGGTAAGGTTCAGGGGGTACATACTTAGACACTTTCTCATTTGTTTCCTCCTCACCTAAGGGTTGTGTCTTAGTCTCTTTTTCCTTAGTCCCCTCATCTTTGTCACTCTCCCCCTTACCCTTGGGATTCTCTAACTTCTCTCCACTCTTCAAACTCTCAGCCTTACAATGTTCATTCCCTGGGTTTATTTCTGGTTGACTAGGAAACTTACCTTGTTGCCTATGTGAAGTGCTCGCTTGGTGGGCAATCTGGGTTTCCAACATCTTATTATGAATGGTCAAATTGTCAACCTTAGCTGACAACTCTCTAATGGCCTCAGTAACAACTTGACCATGGTACCTAAACTCTTCATTTTGCTTGGTTTGACTCTCTACAAAATTTTCAAGGAGAGTTTCGAGTTTAGACTTTTGTACCTGGGGGAAACCAATAGAGGGTTGAGCACTACCTTGTCCAGCTTGATTTTGATTGTTCTGATAGAAGAAGTTGGGATGAGACCTCCAACCGGGATTGTAAGTCTGTGAATATGGATCATTGAGCACCTTTGGTGGGATGTCATAGAAATTGTGGTAGGATTCCACTTGCTCCACCGGTGAACCATGTGAGGATCCTATTCCAACTTGGCATTCAGCACCAATATGTCCCTGTGCTCCACAAATCTCACAAAAATTGTTAGAGGCACCTATGGCATTTATATGAGCTTTCTCAAGCATGTCAAAACGTTTATTCAAAGAATCAAACTTTGACATAATAAATCAACACCATCTACCTCAAACTTACCTCCCGAGAGCTTTCTCAGGTTGTTACCTCTTTCACTAACCCATTGGTGATGATTCGAAGCAACACTCTCAATAATCTCATAAGCCTCTGTGAGCCTTCTATTCATCAGAGCTCCACCAGCTGCGGAGTCAAGAGACACCTTCGACGAATATTCCAAACCATTGTAGAAGGTGTGGACAATTAACCACTTCTCTAGTCCATGATGCGGGCAAGCTTCCAACAGCCCCCTGTATCTATCCCAAGCTTCTGATAATGATTCTCCATCTCTTTGAACAAAGCTTGTTATTTGAGTTCTAAGATGTGCAGTCTTGGAAGGAGGAAAGAACTTATTCAAGAATGCTTGCTCCAATTGATTCCATGTGGTTAATGTATCGGTGGGTACCGATTTCAACCAAGCTCTAGCCTTGTCCCTGAATGCATCAACTGAGGCACCTTCAATTTTGAGAGTCTCACAGAATTCTAAGAACATCTCGACATGATCATTTGGGTCCTCCAAGGGTAATCCTCCAAACTGGTTCTGCCTTATCATAGAAAGTAAGGCAGGAGGTATGGTGAAGTGCCTGGCTTCAATGTCTGGTCGAGCAATTCCAGATCGCAAACCCCGAGCATTAGGGGCTGCATACTCCTTTAAAGGTTTATTATCTTCAGCTGCTGCCATGACAAGTGTTGGTTCAGATATTTCCCTTACTCTTTGCCTTTGTTGTCTTCTCCTTCTACGTAAAGTTCTTTCAATTTCTGGATCTGCTTCAACAAGAGTCCCAGAACGTCTAGTACTTTGCATAAACCAGAGAAATTACCTGCAGAGAGTCAAAGAGAAAACAAGAACGTAATAATATGGTAAAAATAAAAAGGTTTAAAATAATTAAATTAAAAATTAAACTGATATTCAAGAAAACACACCCCAAGCAACGGTGCCAAAAACTTGATGCGTGAAATCCGCAAGTGTACGGTTTCGTCGCCAAGTAATAAAAAGATCGAATCCACAGGGACTGTGTGTATGAATACCAATTAATAATTAATTTAATTAAATTAAATAAAAGGGAATATGATTGTTGATTGATAAGAACGTAGTAACAAAACAATTAAATAAAAATCAAGAAAATAGAATTTAGAACAAAAACAGCAAGTTATCAAGAAGGGGGTTTTCAGATATAATAAAGCTTCTAAGATTGGGGTACCACAATGATACAAGACAAATCTTAATTGACAACCCTTTTATTAAATCTGAAATTCAATTGAAGGTGAATTACCCAAAATTAGTTAATGTTCTCTTTCAAGATACAAGACCCATGCCCAATTAAACCAATTCCTACTTTCGTGGTAATTGAATTTAAAATGAACCCATTACGCTTTGTGGTAATTCATTGATTCCTCGAAAGGCTAAAACTACTCTCGTGATTTAGACCTTAAGTTCAATTCTTATGGTTCCAACGCCTAGGTTCACCTCTCAGTACGTCCCTAAATGCCTATGAGATGTAAATAACTGGCCAGCAAATTCACATGGATAAGAGTAATAAGAATTGAATCAAAGAACATTCAAGATCAATAAAAGGGGAAACAACGTCAATTAATCATTATTAATGTATCAAAGGGCATTGCCCAATCCTAGAAACAAAAGTAACTACTCAGACATAGAGAATAAGGAAACAGAAATCAACTTAAAAATATCCCAAACCCGTAACAATGGAAGAAGAAGAAGAAGGATCAAGAACCCAAACCTCCTTCGTGCCTTCTTTCGAACTAGGTTTTTATCCAAGCTAGGATTCCCTAATTGCAATCAGAACATCTATTTATAGCCTAGGGCTTCTATGGGCTAAAAGCCCCCAAAATAAATAAAAACAGAAAAACTAAAATTCTGCTGCAATGCGAACCATGGCCGTGGTGGCCACCACGGTCAAGCCGTGGTTGATTCTGAGATGTAAATTCCAATGCTGACTCTCAACCACGGCCGTGGTGGCCACCATGGCCAGGCTGTGGTTGAGTCTGTTTCAGTTTTCTTCATTTTCTTGATTCCCTTGAACCATGGCCGTGGTAGAGACCACGGGCAAGCCGTGGAGCCCTCTAGAATGGCCTTTTTTGCACCTTTATTGCTATCCATTAAGCTCCAACTTCAAACATGCAAGCATTCCATTCAATCTAAGGCTAATTCAACATTAATCCTACACAAGAACACCAAAAACACGGCAGTTATCTGAACTAAGGGAAAAACAAACCAAAAGGGAAACTAAAATGCCTAAAATACTCAAGAATGTATGCAAAAAAAGAACAAAATATGATGTTGTTTCACACACATCAGGGGTTCTAGCTAACCGATTAGACTATTTTGGTAACTGATTAGAGCATTTGTTAGGAGTAAAAAGAGGATGTTGGGTAACCAGTTAGGTGAAATGAAAAAGAGGCTCCTAACCGGTTAGGTGAGAAGTAGAATTGGTCTACCGATTAGATAGTTGCTCTAATCGGTTATTGGGCTTTAGCAGAGAGCACCAAACAACCAGGAACATGTCATAACCTATTATAAGCTTAGCATAATCAGTTATTTTAGCTTGACAGAGAGTATTTCCAACGTGCCAGACTTTTCCATAGCTCTCATAACAGGTTAGATACTTTTCATAACAGATTATGACCTTCTTGCAACTGATTATTTCTCAAACAAAACTAGAAAATCATTCAAGAATCCATCCTTTAAGACCATCAAAACTTGTTTTTCACCAACAAAGCAGAAAAATCTTCAGGAATGCATTATTTAATATATCAACAACTTATTCCGTCCTTAAGGAGTTACTTGACTTGGCCTCATTTCCATCACCTCTAAATACCTTAAATATAGCTCAAAAACTGATTATACTTCTTTGAAGGAGCTTGAATCCAATTTCTTCAGTAAGAACTTGAGATTGAATGATTGAGGGACTTGAGCATGGATCAAGTTCCTGCAAAACAAACTTGGGGAAAACTCTGACGCTCAAGTTAGTAATGGATTCATGAACAATTAAAGCAAGAGTATTTTGCAATGAACTCAATCAAATTATGCAGCAACATGACAAGTTTTACACCAAAATGACACAAAATGCAATAAAATGACAAGTTATGTAGCACAATGATGAATCATGCAGCAAAAATGATTTTTAGCAAGAGTTAGATGCATGATTGATCCAATATGCCAAGTTTTCTCTTATATATGCACATTAGATCAAACAATGATCATGTTAGGTATGTTATGTCAAGAACAAAGATATTTTCATCAAACATACTATTTCAAGCAAGAAGTAAACTTATTTAGCATATTATCACATGTAGAGAAATTTTCAAGATATAAACCTAGAAAAATACTTCTTTAAAGTAAGTTAAAGCATAAAATAAGTCTCCACTTATCCAAATGTTGCAAGTCCAAGCTTCTTGGAGACAATGGAGAGAACTTGGAGTATTTTCTCTTGTGCTTGCAGCAGCCACTTTTGAGATTCCAAAGTCCGTTCTTGGCCTTCAAGCACGCCTACAACACACTTCAATTTTTAGCTTTTGGTACCCAAATTTTCTTGGGTCCTTGTGTGTTAGATTTTGCCAAGGTGCCCTTAGGGACTCAAATCATTTTAGTCCTAACCTTGGTATTCAAGTTTTTCCTAACATTGCATTTAAAAGCACTATACCCTTTCCTCCCACAATGAAAATATTTGATAAAGGGGCTACTTGATGTAGTTGAGGAAATAAAGAAATTCTTGAGAAACTTTTGTTGGTTATTAGGATTATACCCTAAACCAACCTTTTGAAAAATACATCTTTGTTTCCCTAACAATACATTCAAGTTATCTCTTTCAAAGGTAAATTTTGAAAGAGTGTTTTTCAAATCCTCAATCTCAATTTCAAATGCTTTACATGATGAGCAAGATGAGGGTGTGGGTGCATTATCATGTGAAGAGCATGTTATGCATGAAGAATTTGCATCAATCAACTCAAGAGTTTCATTTTCTAATTTTAATTCCTCAATTTCTTTGTTTAAAGTAGAAATTTTATTTTCAAATCTGGAAATTGTTTTCTTTGAACATGAAATCATTTTTTAAAGCCTCATAGATTCATTATGCAATTCTTCAAATGCATCTTGCAATTCATCATAAGAAAGGGAAGTGTTTGATTCAGAATTTGAGGATGTTACCTCTATGTCATCTTCATCTTCATCTTCTCCTCTAGCCATGAAACATAGATTGACTTTCTCATTGTCTGATCTATCGGTTGAATCTATGTCATTATCATCCCAAGTTATGTAGGCTCTTCTTTCTTTTTTTTCCTTTGAGGATTTTTTGTCATATTTTTTCACTTTACTTTGATAAATTGGGCACTCCATCTTCATATGACCTAATTCTCCACATTCATAGCATTTAGGAGTGGATGAGGTTTTTTCCCCTTTGTGATAGACATTCTTTTGGGGAAAAGGAGGTCTTCTATGAGCTCCATTCTTCTTGAAGAATCTTCCAAATTTCTTTACTAGTAGAGTAAAATTTTTCTCATTTATTTCCAAGTCATCTTCATCATCGTCATCATTGATTATAGAAGAAGTGGCTTTGAGAGCTATCTTCTTCTTTTTCTTGTCAAGCTCCTCACTTTGGTTGAGTCTATTCAATTCCAGCTCATGTTCTTGGAGCTTACCAAAAAATATGGCTAAAGTCATGGTTGAGAGATTCCTTGACTCCTCAATAGCCGTCACTTTAGGTTGCCAATGCCTGCTCAAACATCTCAACACTTTGTTAATAAGATCTTCATTAGGAAAAGTCTTTCCCAATGAAGCAAGATGATTTACAATATGTGTAAAACATTTTTACATTTCTTGAATGCTTTTATTTTAGCTCATTCTAAAAAGCTCATATTCATGAGTGAGAGTATTAATCCTTGATCTTTTCACTTCACTAGTACCCTCATGGGTTACTTATAAAGTGTCCCACATTTATTGGGCATATTTACAATTTGAGATTCTAAAGAACTCATCATACCCTAAGGATGTGGTAATTTCATTTTTGGCACTCAAATTAAAGTAGACATTTTTCTTATCATCATTGGTTCATTCACTTCTTGGTGTATTAACTCTTACACCATTAACAATTTGTGTGGGGATAAAAGGACCATTTTCAATAACATCCCACACATCTAAGTCAATAGCTTCAATAAAAAATTTTATTCTTTCTTTCCAATAAGCATACCTATCCCTATTGAAAAAGGGAGGTCTATAGATAGAAGAACTTTCTGAAAATCATTTGAGGAGGCCATCATTTTCTTTGAAGCTGCTAAGCTCTTTACACAAGAGCCTAGCTTTGATACCACTTGTTACTAAGTGGCCTCAAACTCAAGGGTGAATTGAGTTTATAAAAACCTTTCGCAAATCTTTTGTAAAACGTTTGTTTATCAATTTTCATTAAAGCTATTGGACGATTGAAGTGAATAGATAAATGAGATTGAACACTTCACTCACAAATTAAACAAGTCAAGATAGAAAGTATTCAAGCAAGAATATAAGATTAAAGCACAAATGTAAAGAGATGAGTTTAGAATATCAAACACAAGATTTATCCTGGTTCAGCCACCAATCCACTTGTGGCCTATATCCAATCCTCAAGCAATCACCCGGGATTTTCCACTATATCTTCAAGCTTCAACAGGTGCTTGACAATCTTTATAATTGAGAGCACTCAACACACCTTGGGATACCTCACCCTTGTGCTTGAGCCTCAAACAGGGATACCTCACCCTTTACAACTTTTGAGGGATGCCTCACCCTCAAGGCACACCTCACCCTTTATCCAACTAAGGGATACCTCACCCTTTTCTCTAAAGGGATACCTCACCCTCTCTTTTACAGATTATACAAAGTATAGAAGATAGAAACTCTCTCAAAGAGTAGATAATACAAATTGAAGCTTATGGTATTAAAGAATCACATACACTTAACTCAAAATAGAGATTTGGAGAAAAATATGATAAAACTCATTTTCAATGCTCAAGAATGATTTTCAGATTGTTCTCCAACCTTTCTTTGATGCCCAAGAATTTTCATTTATAGCCCAAAGCTCTTTAGAGCAGTTAGAGGTGGTTGGATTCATTAAATGTTCCAAATAGAGCCATTGGACGTGTTTACTGCTTTTCCAAATAACTGGTTAGGAGATTGTCCTAATCGGTTAGGAGCTTTAAGTTTTGGCCACTGACATTTAGAATAATTGGTTAGGAGCTTTTCCTAATCGGTTAGGACCTTAAATATTTGGCTTCTGTGAAATGGAATAACCAGTTAAGAAATATGTCTAATCGATTAGGAGCTTGAAAAATGCTCCTAATTTTTACACTAACCGATTTGGTGAATTACCTAATCGGTTAGGAGCTTTTAAAACATGAAAAATGCTCCTATGTATCATACTAACTAGTTAGATGAATTGCCTAATCGGTTAGGAGCTTTTAGAACATGAAAATCACTCCTGACATGGTGAATAATCGGTTAGGGAAAATCCCTAATTGGTTATTGCACTTTAGTTTTGAAAATTGATTTTAAATGATCATAACTTCTTTGTTTCTTATCCGTTAAAAACAAATGACCACTCATTGGAAATATCTTTGAGTCTATTTTCATATGAAATAAGTTTCAGAACAAAACTCAAAGTATTTTGGAAGATATTATGAAAATAGTAATCAAAGGTTAGTTTTGTAAAACACAAACTTGGCTATTTTTCAAAGGTTTGAACTACCACTAAGACTAACTTTCCAAAAACACTTTATTGGCCATTTAAACATTTTAGAAACACTTATAAAGATGTTAAAAACTTATTTGAGCTTAGTATGATTCTCATTTACCTTTACACAAGATCTAAGTCCTATAAGATAAATTTGAAGAGACTTGGAACTTAACCTTTGCACATCCATTCCTTTCTTGTTTGTTATCATCAAAACTATTACTTTAGACAATGCCAATTACAAAACTCATGTGCTAAAAAGAGTAGGATCTTCAAAACCAAAAACTTCTTTAAGTTATTTAAAATACAACTATCTCCGCTATTTGATTCTACATATAATTCAAGAATAGAGAGATGAAACAGACATGCTTTCAAGATATAAAAGATTATTCATGCAATGCTTATCATATTTTGGTACATTAACATTTAGCATATGATAGCAATAAAACACTTTATGTAATCAAACAAGGATGTAATCAAACAAGGATGTAATCCAAGAGATATAAATGACTTAAGAGCTAGACTCCCCCTCATTGAAACACAAGATGGATAAAATGAAATATGTATGTGAAGACCATATAAGCACATTACCATAAAGTAAAGCAAGACAAAGGATTCTTATTCTTAATCCATCAATCAAAAATCATTTTAAAACTTCTCCTGCTTTTTAAAAAGAATTTTATAAGAACACATTACATTTTTAAAAGCATTTTAGAAGGGTAGAGATATTAAAATCACATATTCCTTGAGAGTGATCAAACCCAAGTCAAAGGAATATCTATAAATACATCTCCTCTCTATCTCGTTGAACAAGAGCCTTAAGAAAATAAATCACTTTGAAGAACAAGTCTTATATTTTGAAGTATCAAGATGGGCTCTATAAAACATTTCAAAAGATTTATTTTGGAACTTTCTTAAACATTCTCTCAGGATTTAATAAAACTCTTCAAAGCAAATGAAGAGAGTACTACATTTATAACACATATCCAATGATTTCTAAATTTTCAAGACAATTAGGAGGTGAAAAAAACTTTCAAGGTCTTAAGACAGGTTCAAAAGATTCTCAACGATATGGAACTTGAAAAGCTTCTTTCAAATATGATAAGAGATTTTGCTTTAAATTTTTTTTAATCAAACCAGAAACTCTTTTCAAAACAAGAGCATAATTCTCATAGTTGTCATATCACTAAGAAACCATATGGGACATGCCACTTGCTTGGAAGCTCACTAGTTTATTGGCATAGCAAGGAACAAAATAGTGTGGCATTGTCTTCAGCTGAAGCTGAATATGTTGCAGGTCGGAGATGTTGTGCTCAAATCCTTTGGATGAAGCACTTCTAGACTATGGACTTGAACTTGATCACATCCCTATAAGATGTAATAACACTAGTGCAATCAATTTGTCCAAAAATTCCATTTTGCACTCAAGAACAAAGTACATAGAAATAAGACACCACTTCATTAGAGACCATGCTCAAAAAGGTGATTACATGCTTGAATTTGTGGAAACAACTAAACAACTTGCAGATATTTTCACTAAGCTTTTGGCAAAAGAAGCATTCTTTTACATTTGAAGAGAATTAGGCATAATTGATCAATCATGCATATGAATTAATGCTTGTATTTATTGCTTTATCATTGATTTATTCTTTTTTAGTTATTACTGAATTGAGGAGCATCAGAGGTATCCCAAAATTTATTTTGCAAGTACTCCATCAATTGCGTAAAGTTTTCTCCTCTTAATCTGATGTTTTAAATGTGCTAACTGGTGTTTTTAAGTTAGTCTTATTAGAATAAAACTTTTCTTATTCGAATAACATATTCTAGTAGCCCCTAATATTTGCTAGTTTGTATGTTTTATTCGAATAAGTTATGCCTTATTCGACTAACACTTAACAAAAGCGTTCCCAAAATTATGATCTTTTCTGTGTTATTCGAATAACCATCTGGTTATGCGAATAAAGCTTGGCAGAAAGCCAAGTCTGGGTGCTTTGTTATTCGAATAATAGTACTGTTATTCGAATAACGCTTGGCAGAAAGCCAAGGCATTTGAGCTACCACATTGTTGTTCAAATAATGTGGTTGTTATTCGAATAAAACGCGAGTTATAAAAGGCTGAAGACGCGTTCATTCCCTCATTTCTCAGCTTTCTCATCTTCCTCTGCTCTCTTCTCTTCACGCCTCCACTACCCAGTAACCATTTTTGCACTTTTCACTTGTCTCTCTTTCTCTCTCTAAACCACCATCCTCACGCCCCAAACACCACACCCAAACAATCCAAGCTTCACGCATGGCTTCCTCTTCTAAAAGACCAAGAACCAAAATCGCTCCCTATAACAACCCATTGGACCTTGGAAGACTTTCTTCTAATGACGACGATCTAGCTTGCTTCATAACCCAAATTTGGAACAAAAATCTTGTGCAACCAAAGCATATTGATCTGGTATTCTTTGAAAAGGAATGAGGGTTTGATTTTTTGGATCTCCTGAATCACCAAGGCATGCTGAAACTTTGCTGCTACAAAGATACCATCTTTCTGGACCTCGTGAAGACGTTCTACTACAATCTGAGGTTAGATGATCCTAACATCATCTCTGAAGTCAAAGATCAGCAGATAGTGATTACTCTTGCTGACTGGTTATAAATGTTCAGGTTGAGTGCTGCTGCCACTGCCATTGAAGAAGATAGCAGGCCCTATGTTAAGGACTACCAAAAGGAAGATGTTATCCCTCTGATTGTGAACCTGGGATGGAGTTACCTAAGGTTGGCTTGAAGAGTGGAATGCTCAAGAGTCGGGATAGGTTGCTCCATTATGCGTACGCTCATATTCTTGCCCCTCACTGTGGCAACTACGCCTATCTGATAGAAGATGATATCTTCTTGGTTTGGGTCCTACGAATGAATTGGAGGATCAACTGGCCCAACTTCATCAGGAAGCAATGATGAAGGCTAAGTGTAAAGAAAATTCTGACCTACCTTATGCTCTCCTGATATCTGCCGTTCTCAAAAAGTACTCACTCGTTAGGGACACCGAGCGACCAGTTAAGCTGACTCATTTCAACATCTTTGGGTCCTACACTTTGAGGAAAATGAAGATGGTTCAAGATGATGAAGGCGGCTAGGTGTGCCTAGAAGAATCAGAAGAAGTTGGAGTTGATGAAAAGGTTGAAGGTGCTCCTACTAAAGGTGCTCCTGCTGCTGCTGGCGCAGTCACAAATGAACAACTCATGGCCACCATGCTAGACAACAGAGCTTACATGGAGAACATCTTTTCAATTCTATTTGATAGGATAAAAAGTATAGAGCGCAAACAGGCAGCTATACGAGCTTTACTGACTGGCAGGGTGCCTAACTCCCCTCCTCCGCCACCGGATGCATACTTTTAGATCTCTAGACATAGGATCTTTGTTTGTTTCTCTATTGGCTATTTTTTATGCAAATGTATATAAAATTGGACAAATTGATTCTATGAATGAGATGCATTTGTTATTGCTTATCAATTGCTTTACTGAATTACATCTTATTTCTGTTTGGGCTTATATTTACGTGATCAATTTACTGCCTTCAATAAAAATAACATGTTGGACTTAATTGAATATCAATTGTTTATGCTTTGGTTTTCTCTTGCCTCATCTTTTTTATCATGACAAAAGGGAGAGAAAAAGCTAGAGTTCTCACATTTTGAGAATTTTTTTGAGAAAAGACAAGATAATATAAACCAGATATTAGGATTCCAAAAGTAAGGGGGAGCTATGCATATCTCTAAATTAAAATTCACCTCTTACGAAAAAGAGGGGGAGTAAGTCTCTCTAATGACCTTGTGAATTCCAATATATGAAACTAACTTTTATTCTCAATATTTGTTTATCATCATAAAAAAGGGGAAGAATGTAATTGGCTATTGACCTTTGAAGATTTTGTTTTGATGATAACAAAAATAAAGATTTTGCAAGATCAAGTCCAAGACTTTCAAGAATAGCTTTAGGACTTAGATCATTGTGTAAAGGTATAAAGAGATTCACACTAATACTCTAAAACTTGTTTTTCAAAGAACCCAAATAGCACACATATTTTCAAGGCTTCAAAATAGTTTTTGGTTTCCAAAGAAATAACCACTAAGTGCCCAAAAGCTTATTAAATCATTTGGAATCAATTAGCAATATTTAAAAATTATGTGGAATGTTTTTCAAATGGGTTTATTCGAATAAAGCATCCCTTATTCAAATAACCAAAGTCAGAGAAGCCAAGAATTCCATCTGGTTGAGATTTATTCAAATAAAGCCCTACTTTATTTGAATAAACGTTTAAAATGAGCCTTGACGTTTCAGCTTTATTCGAATAACATAATTGTTATTTGAATAACATATTCTTTCAGAAACCAATCTTTAATGATTTATTCAAATAACAAAGTTATTATTCGAATATCATGTTTTTCCAAAAACCTGTTTTGAATGGTTTATTCAAATAACGGAAGTGTTATTCGAATAACATGATCCAAAGACAAAAGAAATAATGTGCTATTTGAAGCTTTATTCAAATAACAATGTTATTATTCAAATAAATGTACTTTCTAAAAATAGAATTAATGGCTAGTTTGATGCAATTAATGCTCCAACTAACCCACAATGGATCTAATCTTTAATGGGCTATAAATACAAGTTGTTGGGCATTAACTAATGTTAGCAAATCAATCTAAAAATCTTTGTTGAACTAAATGAGCTTTCACAGCCATTTCATAAAATCCTCTGTTTTGAGCTTTAAAGTGTGAATCCATATACCCATTAACCTTCAATTTGTGTTATCCACTCTTGAGAGAGTTTCATTTCATTCATACTCTGATTATCTTGTAAAGAGGGTGAGGTATCCCTTAAAGTTGTAAAGGTAAGATATCCCTTGAAGTTGAGGCTCAAGCACAAAGGGTGAGATATCCCAAGGTGTGGTGAGTACTCTATTGTGTAAATGTAGCAAGTGTAACACCCTAATACTAGTACTAATAACATGTCTAGGATCATGCATTAGTAGTTAGGATTAGGTATGTCACTTTGATACTGATAACAAAATTCGAGAAAACATTTACAAAATATAGAAAAATATGAGCCAATTACAAGTGTAATAATATACATATATCGAAAGGAAATTCTATACAAATACATTCAATATAATACAATAATACATTTTATGCCTCCATGGCACTAACTATACAAATTTTACTCAAAACTCTTCTAGCATTTATGGATAAACTCTTTCTTCAAGTCTCTAATCTTCTCTTTTGCTTACTGATATGTTCCTTGTGCCTGGAAATAATACAGAAAATGCAAAATACATGGGGGGTGAGAATTCAAAGAATTTTCAGTAGTTTTATAAAAATGTGTCATCGTAATATTTACAACTATTTCGAGAAAAAACACATCCTTTGTTTAAAACTCAACATATATATATATATATATATATATATATATATATATATATATATATATATATATATATATATGTATGTATATGTATGTGTATATATTATTGGGAATTACGGACACATCACGCAGCGGAAAACAGGGATTCCCACCGAGGATCCATGCGAAAAAGCCATAATCCGATTTTAAAATGATTTACCTCTTGAAGCGTGAATCACCAACACCGTAATAGAAACGATGTCTCTGCAGTATCCACACGAACAGACTCACGAACGTCCAACGTCTGCAAAGAGGAGCCTCACGTCTCTCACACAGTGCTAGCTGCGAAGAGAAGAGAAGAAACCTGTCGCTCTCTCACTCACTTTTTTGTAGGTGCAGCTAGGGTTCTGAAGTGTGTATCTTAGCAGCCCCCTTAGCAGTACTATTTATAATAGTGACTGCCTTAAGTGAGTGTGAGCAGCAGTAAGGTAAGTTGTGCAACCCTAGACCCAACTGTTATGAGTCTGGCCCATATTTGAATCCGAGTCCAACTTGGATCCATTGCTCCAATTTTAGTCTGCTTTATGTGTGTGACCCTGCAGGTTCTTATTACGTTGGCAGTAATATTAAAATCCCATTTTAATTTTACAAGTAGGGAGTGGTATCTAGCAACACATCGCTACTACCCAAGTAATAAGAATGTCAGTGATTTGACATAACCTTTCCGTGACCAATGTTTCCGTGTCGTTTAGTCCCTTTGTCAAGATATCTAGATTGAACACAAGGCATGGAATGCATCACCCTTGT
This sequence comes from Ormosia semicastrata, assembly GCA_029884595.1. Lineage (NCBI taxonomy): Eukaryota > Viridiplantae > Streptophyta > Magnoliopsida > Fabales > Fabaceae > Ormosia > Ormosia semicastrata. Next base: position 65,479,043 of record JAQQTO010000060.1, read on the forward strand.
ATAATCCAATCATTGGTTTCCTGATACTCGAGTAGACTTTGTAACAACAAATGAGATCAATATCTCATATTGACTCATTTGAGCATGGCCATGCATTTCGCAATCTCACTCAATCAGGGGGCCCAAAGATATCGCTCCTGTTATGGAGGAGTGACAAATCCCATCTAGGTCACTCACGTCCCTCTGCATGATTCGCGGTATGTCCAATAACTAACTTTATAATCACCTTGTTACAGATGACGTTTGATGGCATTAAAACACACAACTCCTCATGTAGGAATCGTAGTGAGTTCAGGTCAAAGGACGACAGACACCATTGTCACTATGAGAATCACTTATGACACTCATGTAACGATGCATGTAGTGTTCTCATGGTGGGTCAGTCCAGTACATCATTACTCTAATATGTACACATGTGAAGACTTGATATCTCATATCCATGACCCGTGAGATGTGGTCATCAGTCTATGCACATACTAGTCTCAATGTATTATTATTATCCTAATTAACAATAATACTTGACTAGGGACATTTAAGAATAGTGTTGTAACCAAAAGGATCTCACAATCAAGTCATCCACTTGATGTCCTATGACATCAAACTTACTATTCTAAGGACTTTATTATGTTTATAAAAAAAGAACACAATAAATGAAAAGCCTCATATATAAAATAGCATAATAGAATGTATGTAAATACAAAAAATGTATTGGCCTCTAGGGCATACACCAACAATCTCCCACTTGCACTAGAGCCAATCAAGCATATATCTAATGCTGAAAGACCTAGTGTGACCATCATGCTTCTACTGTGCAAGAGGCTTCATCAGTGGATCAGCAATGTTATCGTCTGTTGGTACTCTGCATATCTTCACATCTCCTCTATTGATGATCTCTCGAATGAGATGGAAGCGCCTAAGTATATGTTTGGATCGCTGGTGAGATCTAGGCTCCTTAGCTTGTGCAATGGCTCCATTATTATCACAAAAGAGGTCCACTGGGTCCACAATACTAGGAATAGAGCCAAGTTCAGTAATGAACTTCCTGATCCAAACGGCCTCCTTTGCTGCATTGGAGAGGCAGCAATATACTCATCCTCAATGGTAGAATCGGCGACTGTCTCCTGCTTTGAACTCTTCCATCTCACAGCCCCACCATTTAGGCAAAAAACATAACCCAATTACGATCTGGAGTCGTCCTTATCAGTTTAGAAGCTAGCATTAGTGTAACCTTTTACAACTAGCTCTTCCTCGCCTCCATATACCAAGAACGAATCCTTAGTCCTTCTCAAGTACTTAAGGATGTTCTTGATAGCAGTCCAGTGACTCTCACCGGGATCAGACTGGTACCTACTCGTCATGCTCAAAGCATACGAGATGTCTGGTTGAGTACATAACATGACATACATGATAGATCCAATTGCAGATGCATATGGAATCTTGCTCATGCGATCCCTCTCATCTTGGGTGGTAGGGGATTGAGCCTTAGATAAGGTTACACTATGTGACATAGGCAAGAGTCCTTTCTTGGATTCATGCATGTTAAATCGTCTTAACACTTTGTCTATGTATGTACTCTGACATAGGCCAAGCAGTCTCAGTGATCTATCTCTATAGATCTTGATACCTAATACATAGGTGGCTTCGCCCAAGTCTTTCATAGAGAAGCAGTTCCCTAAGCAATAAGTAGTATGTCATCTACATACAATACCAGAAAGACAATAGTGCTCCCACTAACCTTCTTGTAGATACAAGATTCTTCTTCATTCTTGATGAAACCAAACTGTTTTATTGTATCATAAAAAAGAAGATTCCAGCTTCTGGAAGCTTGCTTCAATCCATAAATAGATCGTTGCAACTTGTATACTTTTCTAGCATCCTCTGGAGTGGCAAAACCCTCAGGTTGTGTCATATACACATCTTCGAGAAGATTTCCATTAAGGAAAGCAGTTTTGACATCCATTTTCCAGATTTCATAATCATGGTATGCTGTAACAGCAAGCAAGATCCGAATGGATTTAAGCATCGCAACTGGGGAAAAAGTCTCATCATAGTCTACACCATGAATTTGTTTGAAACCTTTAGCCACCAATCACGCCTTAAAGGTATGCACATTACCATCCATGTCGGTTTTCTTCTTGAAAACCCACTTGCACCCAATGGGTTTTACCCCTTCAGGTGGGTCAACCAAGGTCCATACCTGGTTGGCATACATGGAATCCATTTCAGATCTCATGGCCTCAAGTCATTTCTCAGATTCTGGGCCAATAATGGCTTCCTGGTAAGTCACAGGCTCATCTTGATCCATGAGCAATACGTCACCTTGTTGGGTCATGAGAAATCCATATCTTTTTGGTTGATGACGTATCCTATTAGACCTACACAGGTCTTGTGCTACTAGAGTAGGTTGCTGTTCCACAACATTTTGTGGAGGCTGCTCTATTTCCACCATTGGTTCATTGTTGCTTTGTGAAACTTGAACTTCTTCAAGTTCTACTTTTCTCCCACTGGTTCCTTTGGAGATAAACTTTATTTCTAGAAACATAGATGTCCGTGCGACAAACACTCTGCCCTCAGTAGGATTATAGATAAAGTATCCCTTGGTTTCCTTTAGATACCCCATAAAGAAGCATTTATATGATTTAGGTCCAAGCTTATCAGAAACTTAACGTTTCACATAAGCTTCATAGCCCCAAATCTTCAAGAAAGACATACTGGGCTGTCTCCCAATCCATATCTCATATGGTGTCTTTTGAATCGTCTTAGATGGAACACGGTTAAGTGTGAAAGTTGCTATTAACAGAGCATGTCCCCAGAAGGAGCCTGGAAGGTTTGCATAACTCATCATGGATCAGACCATGTCCAACAAGGTCCGATTCCTCCTTTCAGAGACACCATTCCATTGTGGTTTTCCTGGTGGAGTGAGTTAAGATATTATCCCACACTCTTTCAGATGATCATCAAACTGTTGGCTTAAGTATTCTCCTCCTCGATCTGATCGAAGGATTTTAATACTCTTGTCAAGTTAGTTTTGTACTTCATTCTTGAACTCTTTGAACTTTTCAAAGGATTCTGATTTGTGCTTCATAAGATATACAAATCCATATCTACTAAAATCATCAGTAAATGTAATGAAGTATTGAAAACCGCCTCTAGCAAGTGTGTTTAGTGGCCCACATACATCACTATGTATAAGGCCTAAAAGATCACTAGCCCTTTCACCTTGTCCAGTGAATGGGGCCTTTGTCATCTTCCCCAATAAACAAGATTCACACGTCTCATATGATTCGAAATCAAACGAGTCCAAGAATCCATCTTTATGGAGTTTGGAGATGCGTTTCTCATTTATGTGGCCCAAACGACAATGCCAAAGAAAAGTTGGGTTCAGATCGTTTGATTTTAAACCTCTTTGTATTTATGTTATAGACGGGCGTTTCGAGATCAAGTACATAAAGTCCATTACTCAATTGTGCACTGCCATAAAAAATATCATTCATATAAATGGAACAACACTTGTCTTTTATAATAAACGAAAAACCTTTCTTATCCAAACAACAAACAGAAATGATATTCCTACTAATAGCAGGAACAAAATAGCAGTTATCTAACTCTATTACAAGCCTAGTGGGCAAAGATAATAAATAAGTCCCTACAGCTAATGCAGCAACCTTTGCTCCATTTCCCACTCGTAGGTCGACTTCGCCCTTCGTCAATGGTCTACTGCTCTTTAGATCCTGCATATTTACACAAATGTGAGATCCACATCCAGTATCTAATACCCATGATGCAGAAGTAGATAAACTGACTTCAATAACAAAAATACCTGAAGTGGAAGTCTCACTTCCCTTCTTCTTTTTGAGCTCCTCCAGGAACTTGGCACAATTCTTCTTCTAATGTTCGGTCTGACCACAATGGAAGCATGTACCTTCCTTAGCCACTCCACCCACTGGTTTCAAGCCAGAAGTGCTAGGCTTGGACTTATCCTTGCCCTTGCCCTTCCAGTTGTCCTTGGGCTTTTTCTGCTGTTTCTTGCCCTTATTCTTTTGGACCATCATTATGGCCTTCCCTTTGCCTTTGTTAATGTTCTGCTTAGCAGTTCTCAATATGCCTAGCAGCTCTGGTAATGATTTGTCAATCTCATTCATGTTGTAGTTCATGACAAATTGACTAAAACTTTTCGGCAACGATTGTAGGACTAAGTCAGTGGCTAACTCTTGACCCAAAGGAAAACCGAGTCTCTCTAGGTTTTCAATGTACCCAATCATCTTGAGTACATGAGCACCAACAGGGCTTCCTTCTACCAACTTGCACTGAAATAGTGCTTTAGAGACCTCGAATCTCTCATGCCTGGCCTGCTCTTGATAGAGCTTTTTAAGGTGTATGATCATATCGTATGCATCCATGTTCTCATGTTGCTTTTGGAACTCAGAGTTCATGGTGGCCAGCATTAGACATCCAATGTCCAAGGTATCATCTTGATGCTTCTTATAAGCATCTCTTTCAGTTCTAGGGGCATTAGCAGCATGTGGCTCAGGAATAAGCTGTTTCAAAACATACAACCTTTTCTCTTGCTTGAGGACAATCCTCAAATTCCTGTACCAGTCTAGAAATTTTGTTCCAGACAACTTGTCCTTCTCAAGGATGGATCGCAATGATAAAGTGCCTGATGTGTTTGTTGCCATGGTAATCTATTAACAGAAATATGCAAAATATAAGTATCATGCCATAAACATATTTAATGAGGTCTTTTAATTAAATATGCCTCCCACTATTTTATTCAAGTCAATGACCCTCAACATTGACTCGGAAAATCCCATCGTAAGATTTCCTAGTGGGCCAAGATCCATATTTCACCTAGTTTTGAGTCAATTTTGGCTGATCACCCAAAATTCAATTATTTAGGTAGGAAACACTTTCTAATTTCATCATATGTAACTCTTGGATAGTTGGGTGAATAACACTTATTCAAGTCCATCTAATGGACCAAAGCCCAACTTCATGCCTCTAAGCCTTCAATCCAATTGAAATGGCCTAGTTAAGTCATACCCAATGGTTGGCAGTTGGATATTACCTTTATCCCATCGCGTCTTACTAATATAGATAAAGGCATCCTGCTTTGGCAGACCTGCACTTGATCGATACTAGTCTTGACGAGTGTCACACATTGGAAGGCATCACATAATGACTTAATATTTGTTTTGAGGGAATTTATTATTACTAGATCTCACCATTTATTAAACTGTTTATTACACCATAAACATTATCCATGCATCTCATACAAAAAAGCATATAATAAAAGTGACATGGTTATGGCCCCTAAGATAGTAGCATTAACTAAGCCAGCTTCACCAAGCATCTCCCATCAACGTCCTCACTTGATGCTGTCTTCTTGCCTCCACATGATAATTACATTATATAGAACCCTCTTTTACATTCGAGGGGAGTTAGGTGAGAAGAGAATGTACAATCAAAATGTAGAGAGAAAGGCAGGATACCCAGGTCGTATTTATTAAAACCAAAAGGTATAAAAAGAGGACTAAGGTCATAACCATGCACCATGCATAACAAAAGCATATAAACTCATAACAATAATACAGTATTATTTTCACGAGTCATAAAATTAGATATAAAATATCGCATTTTTGAAGAACACCCTACGCAGAGGTAGCATAGGGGTCCCGCTACCCGGCCAGCAGGCAGGGGTCAAGGGGAAGCCGCCCCTTGCGGGGTGCGGGGCAGCACCCCGGCCCAAAAACTTAGACCAAAAACAAAAGCTGAATCTTTTGCGCCTCCCTTGAGCCTTTGTGCCGCGTGGAACCCTAAGCCTGAACAACATGAACACTTATGTGCCATGGGGAATCCTTGCACCGTCGTTCAACACTTGAACCTCAGGCGCCTCCTTGACGGCTTCGCATCAACACTTGATGATGCTGCTGCAAAACAAGAATAGGGTTTCTAAAACCCCTTGCGCTGCGCCTCTTGTGCAGAAACAAGGATTCCATAACCCCTGCTGCCGCAAACCAAGAACAAGGTTTCCTAAACCCTTGCACTGCGCATTGAGAATAAGGATTCCATAACGCTGTATGTATCACATACATACCAGAAAGCTTCGTAAAAATATACATCTTAATACAAAACGATTTTCACTGAATATACGAACATCTTCATGGGTTTTTGAAAACAACATCATGGTTTTGCATACAACATAAGAAACAGAATAAGTTTTCATAAAGAGTTTCATACGGTTTTCAGAAATAACATATTAAAGATCATATCTTTTGTCAAAAACAAGAACAGAAAATATGTTATCTCACATAAATGAAAACAAAAAACTGAATCATGGTTTCGCAAGACTCTCTGATACCACTGTTGGGAATTACAGACACATCATGCAGCGAAAAACAGGGATTCCCACCGAGGATCCATGCGAAAAAGCCATAATCTGATTTTTAAATGATTTACCTCTTGAAGCATGAATCACTAACACCGTAATAGAAATGATGTCTCTGCGGTATCCACATGAACAAACTCACGAATGTCCAACATCCACAAAGAGGAGCCTCACGTCTCTCACATAGTGCTAGCTGCGAAATAAGAGAAGAAACCTGTCGCTCTCTCACTCACTTTTTTGTAGGTGCGGCTAGGGTTCTGAGTTATGTATCTTAGCAGCCCCCTTAGCAGTACTATTTATAATAGTGACTGCCTTAAGTGAGTGTGAGCAGCAGCAAGGTAAGCTGTGCAACCCTAGACCCATCTGTTATGAGTTTGGCCCATATTTGAATTTGAGTCCAACTTGGATCCATTGCTCCGATTTTAGTCTGCTCTATGTGTGTGACCCTGCAGGTTTTTATTACGTTGGCAGTAATATTAAAATCCTATTTTAATATTACAAGCAGTGAGCGGTATCTAGCAACACATCGCTGCTACCCAAGTAATAAGAATGTCAGTGATTTGAAATAACCTTTTCGTGACCAATGTTTCCGTGTCGTTTAGTCCCTTTGTCAAGATATCTAGATTGAACATAAGGCATGGAATGCGTCACCCTTGTATAGTCCAATCATTGGTTTCCTAATACTCGAGTAGACTTTGTAACAACAAATGAGATCAATATCTCATATTGACTCATTTGAGCATGGCCATGCATTTCATAGTCTCACTCAATCAGGGGGCCCGAAGATATCACTCCTGTTATGTAGGACTGACAAATCCCATCTAGGTCACTCACATCCCTCTGCATGATTCGCGGCATGTCCAATAACCAACTTTATAATCACCTTGTTACAGATGACATTTGATGGCATTAAAACACACAACTCCTCATGTAGGAATCGTAGTGAGTTCAGGTCAAAGGACCACAGACATTATTGTCACTATGAGAATCACTTATGACACTCACGTAACGATCCATGTAGTGTTCTCATAGTAGGTCAGTCCAGTACATCATTACTCTAATATGTACCCATGTGAAGACTTGATATCTCATATCCATGACCCATGAGATGTGGCCATCAGTCTATGCACATACTAGTCTCAATGTATTATTGTTGTCCTAATTAAAAATAATACTTGACTAGGGACATTTAAGAATAGTGTTGTAACCAAAAGGATCTCACGATCAAGTCATCCACTTGATGTCCTATGGCATCAAACTTACTATTCTAAGGACTTTATTATGTTTATCAAAAAAGAACACAATAAATGAAAAGCCTCATATATAAAATAGTATAATAGAATGTATGTAAATACAGAAAATGTATTGGCCTCTAGGGCATACACCAACATATATATTCTTTATAAAAATCATTTTAGACAAACCAATAAATCATACAGTTTCAAATTCAATCCTATATCAAAATCAAATGTTATAACTAATTATATATTTCTTCATATTTACTTATTTCCTCATAATATTTATGTATATCTCATAATTCTCATATTTGAATAATTCTTTGTACTTCAAGTTTTATGTTCCACTTTTTTTATTTTTATTGTATCTTTTTCATCATTCGATCTTCATTCCTCGTGTCTCTTGTCATCATTGTTCCAAATTCATAATTCATCAAACCTTATTCTTAAGAAATTCTCATCATATCTTCTTTCATAATATTCATTTACTCCTCATTTTTATCCCAATATATCGTAATCATTTCGAGATACTCTATTACTTAAGGTTATATCCCAATTCTCATACATAGAGATATTCTCCTACTCGAGTATATATCATTTTTCTCTTGATATTTTGTACCAGAGTTTATATCCAATTCTCATAAACTATGATAGGGAGGGAAATAGCATCCTCACTTTATCTTACCATTCTCATTCTTATTCACTTGGTAGTAGTCTGCTTTAACGTTGGTGCACTTTGATTGCTACCGCAAGTGCACAGATCACTCAAGTAATATAGATACAGAGTAAAACTTTGTTCCCATGAGGATATTACGATATAAAGCTAAATACCAACTAATAGCTTAATCCATTCTAGTCAAGGACATAAAAATAAGAAAAACAATAAACTAAACTAAACCTAATCTACAAAAGCAATAAACATAAAAGCGGTTAGGTTTCACGAAATCCTCCTTCACCCCCTACATTTATCAATAACATGCAATCCCCTTCATAAACACAAATGCATTGATTAGGTTAGCTTGAGAATCTTCATTAGTCAAAAGCTTATGTCTAGGTCAATCAACCCTAGTTTCAATTACCCAACTCACCAAGTTTCCTTGAGAGCTAGCTCAAGTTTCACTCATGAACAATCTATTCTCAATCACATACTATACATGGCTAATAGGTATATTTCTATCCTATTAACGAATCAACTCATCCAAGCCAATTGAACTCGCCGAACATGCATCAATCATACCATATCCATATAAACAAATCCCTATGTCTAGTTCATTTGTCAATATTAGGATCATACAATTAGTGATCATCCAACCACAAGCATTAAACACAGATAATGATTGAATAATAATCAAACATCCACACAAACTCAGAGGAGAACATATCATTAATATATATGAAAGGATCCAAAATATTCCTAAACAAAGATTAGCTATGCAATAGATAAGGAAGAGAAGAGAGAAAAGGAAAAAAGAGAAAGAAGCTCATTAGATTTGTCTCTGAAGCTTGAATTCTCCTTCAATCATTTGATCCTTGACTCCAATCCACCAGAAATGAAGATCTAGCCAAACTATCTAACCTAAAACTAACCTAAACTAACTAAACTACAAAGGGAGAAAATGGAAATGGCCCAAAAATGGCCAGCTCTCTGAAAAAAAAATGAGTAAAATCTATTTATAGGCTCAGCTGGCCGCCTTTGCGCCGCGGTGCCCACATACGCGCGTCGCGGTGCACAATGGGTCAGTCTAATCTACGTCGCGGTGCCCACGTCATCTGGGTCGCGGTGCTCTTGCCTCAGGTCCAAGTATGGCTTGGCTGAAAATGCCTCTCAATGCCGCGGCGCGTAACACCTTGCGCCGCGGCGTTGACCACTGAGTTGCCAATTTAGCTTCCTCTTCCTCTTTAAGCTCAATTGCTCCATATTTGACCTTGTTTGGAGCCCTTCCTAGCATAGAGAAAGTACCAAATCAGTAACATATATAAATCTACTTAATTAATAAGCATTTAAGCACAGTTTTGCATAATAATACATCAGAAAGGCTTAGAATTAGAATATGACAAATATAAGCACAAAATCCTCTAAATATGCATTTAAACAAGGACTTATCATTCATTTTAGCACAGAGATAGGGTACAAATAACTGCATTCTAAGTAGTTATCACACTTCAACCTATTCGAGACACTACTAGGTATGTCACATAGAACTACTCCATATTCAGGGTAACCCAAACCACAACTTATGAGGGAAATACTATCCTTATTTCAGAGTTGTGGGTGTGAGGGAAATACCATTCTCACATACTATGATAGGGAGGGAAATACCATCCTCACACTATCATTCCATTCTTATACATGCTTTTGGTAAGTGAGGGAAATACCATTTTCATAATACCATACATATCAGGATCACCTCTCCTAATTGGGAAGAACATGAGTGAAGAGGAAGAGGGTATCATCCAACCTCAATCCTCAAATACTCCAGAAGAAAGGGAAATACCATCCTTAACCTTCCATTCTAACCAGAGTGAGGATTCTTTCCTTATTCTATACTCAATCCAAGATCACCTCTAGTAGAAGAGGGAATATCCGTCCTCAACTACCATTCACCTAGGGAAAGGACTCAGGTGAAGAGGGAGGTGAATACCATCCTCAACCTCAATAACTTTGGTGATATGGGAAATACCATCCTTATTCACCATTTTCCAAGTCTTTCCCCAAGTATGAGGATAATCCTAGATATTGGGTTACCCATACTATTCTTTCATTATTCTTATATTCATTTTCTTGTTCATCAAATGCATTATACATATATTCTTATGTTTTTCTTTTTCATACTTGTCAATACCATTCATCAATACACACATATTAATATGCTACTCAATACTATTCATTACTATGCTTTTCAATTTCATTCATACATTGACATCATTTTAAGTATTACATTCTATACAATTACATGCAATGATTCATGTCCTAAATAATTCAATTCCTCATTCATCCCTTAATTCAAACTCATTATAGAAATTATTTAATAAAATGGTTTGGATGCATATTTATTCCATATTTTAGTGAATTTAATCACCTAATTCAAGGTTTAAGGTTTGTATTTAGGTCCTATGGAGTAAAGTACTCTGTTTTTAACATTTTTAGATCAAAATCCACAATTTAGGGGTTTGGTAATCGATTACAAGACCTTGAAATCGATCACTAACTTAACAGAACCCTTGTAATCGATTACATAGGCATTGTAATCGATTACATAGGCATTGTAATCGATTACATCTTTTCCAGAAAGCTTGTAATCGATTACATGGGCTATGTAATCGATTACATGCTGCCCAGAAGCAACTCCAGAAGCTTGGTAATCAATTACATAGGCTATGTAATCGATTACCACGTGAAAATATGCAGAAAATAGAGCCTTTAAGCCACTCCAATCCCAAATCAAACCATTAAACATCAACAACAACTTCAAAATTAACATAAACATGCATCCAAATCACTCATAAAACAATAATTTTCAGTTTAGGTATGAAACCCCTTTTTTCAAAACCTAGAAGTCATAATAAAACAAATCAAAGGATCAAGTTCATAAATGATCAACTCATTCAGTCAAAATCATGAAAATCCATACAAAATTACTTTCAAATTCATACAAAGAACTTATAAACTTGAAGATAGTAGAAGAAAACGTTCCCCCTGCTTCTTTCCTTAAGCTCCTTGAAGCTATCTTCTTTATTTTCTTCTTTCTTTCTTTCCTTGAAGCTTAATTCTTCACTTTCTTCCCTTTTCTCTTTTCTTCTTCATTTTATGCTTTCTCTCCTTCTTTCCCTATTTTCTTTCTCTCTTTCTCTGTTTCTCTCTTCGCTGTTTTTGTTCTCTCCTCTCCTTTTCTTTTCTTATCTTTCCTTATTTTATTCTTTTCTTTCTGCAACATAAATAAAAAATGGGATTCCATATAGAACTTCCATATCTCTTAGAAAAACTTTGATCCTCCAAAATGATATTTTCAACTTCCATAAGTGTTCCAGAGAATTGCTGGTCTTAACTAAATTCTTATATTCAAATTTCTATAATTCTTCATACATTGCTATTCATTAACTACTCTTCTTAAATTAAATCAAACCTGCAAGGTAAGTAAATATATTTGTCTTAACTTATTTTTCATACCAAAATATTCTCCATATTCCACTTATCATCCCCAAGTAATTTCATAATTTCCCAAGCCGTCTAGCTATTTTATTTGTCCTTTAAACTCTTTCTTAGTGTTATTAAAAATACCCAACTACTCCATTTAGTCCTCTAGAATTTACTACAATTCATATTAATTATATTCATCCTAGGAATACTTTTTACCTTATTGATTTCCTTCATTTAAGTTATTTATCTCAAAATATGAGCTATTACTTACTTTTTGTGTTATAGAATTGCACTCAATCTTATTCAAAAGATTTCCAAATTTAATAGGTAACTTTAAACCCACATTATTGAGGTTCTCTAACATTAATTAGAATTTATTAAGTTAGGGAGGATGTTACAACAAGCACCTGTTAAAGCTTGAAGTTTTAGTGAAAAATCTCAGATGCTTACTTGAGGACTGGACGTAGGTCACAAGGAGTGGCTAAACTAAGATAAATCTTGTGTTTGATCTTCTAAATTCTACTCCTTTACTTTTGTGCATTAATTTTCATTTGCTTGCTTGAATACTATCTTGCTTGGCTGATTCATTTGTAAGTGAAAGTATTCAATCTTCTCTATTCATTTCATCTCTATCAATCAATAGCTTCAATGAAAATTGATAATCAACTGTTTTGTGAAAGATTTTGGAAAATATTTTATAAACTCAATTCACGGGCTCTTGAGTATTGAGGCCACTTGGTAACACCCCCTAAATGAACTTACTTATTCAATGTCACTAAGGTGAATCTGGTCTTTGTCATGATTTTGAAAAATAAATAGATAAAACTAGCTGAAGGGCATACTCTTCCATTTCCTAGTGAGATTAAAAAGAAAGTTTACTACAAGTATCATAATTCTTATAAGCACTAACCTAAAAAATGTTCACAATTCAGGGCTATGATTCAGAATGGGATCACGAAAGATAGACCAAAGTTCATTTACTTGATAAAGTCGACAATGAAGGTCGACACCAATCTGTTCGAGTTGTAGGTAAATCTCCAAGTGAGGATGATCAGAGTAGATTTTGGTGCCAAGAGTGAAGAAGAGAAGTGGCTAGGGAACTAGTCAACATGTATAAGGTCGAACATAGGTACCCTAAGTCAGATGAGACTATGTTATAGTTCTTGAAAAGGATGGACAAAAGTTGAATGAAGTTAAGATATGCCCTGTATACTAGATGGTGTACAAGAAACATGATGAAGATAAGGTGATCAACATTATTATCGCCATGATTGTTATAATAGGGTTGCTTAAGAGGACAATTAAATAACCCAGGATGGCTTTTTTCCCAAAGCTGGTTGCACTAGTCAATATTTGTAATACCCTTAATGACATGTTAGACTTGTGTATATTTTCAAAAGGTAGCATAAGACTTGTATAACATGCATGTTTAATTTTGTGATAAATTGAATTAATTTAAGTACTTTGTTGCAACTCAAAGTGTGAAAAATAGCTTAAAGTGACTCAGATAATAACATAAATTACTTAAATGAGGGAAATAAATATGGATTATTTATTTCTAAGTCACAAATGTATGAAACAAGATACAGTTAAAGTTTCAAGATAAACTGAGTTAGTTTGGCATTTTTAGGCATAGTGATTGTCTATTTTATAGCTAGATTGATTAGTAGCAGATATAGAAATATCAGATAATGGTGAAACAACTTTTTATATGAATCTTAGTATTTATTTTAAAGTTGTTGGAAGTTAGAAATCTTGAATTAGCTAAATCTAAGTGTTTTTAGTAGATCCAGATTTATCAATTTTGGCTTAAGGCCATATGAGTCTTTTGTTCCCTCTTTATAAGCCTCGACTCACGACCATTTCTGCTAAAAACCAGAAACATAAATGTGAGAAGAGCAAGAGAAAAAGAAGAGGAAGTAAAGGTCAAGGAAGACGAAGAGAAAAAGAGGAAAGTAAAAGGCAAAGCCAAGGTGTGATCATTGAGAGTTTGATTCTTCATCTCAGCTGCCTAAGGTTGGGGTTCTATGATAATCTTCATCTCTTTTCATCATTTTCTCCGCAAAGGCACCTTTGATGATTAATAGCATTTGATGTGTTTGGCTTACATGTTTGCATTTCTTCGATCATTTATTACTTCTTCATAGCATAAGTTGAAGCTAGAAGCTTAGAACATCTCATTTAGATATTAGATTCATAAAGAATGGTTTTAGGTCAAGCTAGAGGGGTTTTAGTTCTTGAATCCAAATTAAGATGTTTAAGTTAGTAATTGATGATTCCTAAGTGTTTAATAACTGATTTAGGACCTAAGATTACCTAGAAACTATTTTGGAATGGCTAGAAACCGTGAAAAGTTCCAATGGAATAATAGCATAACTCTGCAAAATTATACAAATTTTCTGTCATACAGTGAGTGCCCAGATGCCTTTCACCGAGTGCTTAGGCGCTAATGTACCAAGGACGAAGGTTCATGGAGCAGGGTGCATAGCGCTTAGGCGCTCAGTGCAAAGTGCTTAGACGCTCAATGGCCAAAAAGTTTTCATGTGCATAAGAGCTCAGAGCACTTAGACGCTCAGTCCAGAGAGCTGAGGTGCGCGGCGCGAAATAGCACACAGTTGTTCTCTACCTAGTGAGCGCCCAGACGCTCAAAAAGAGAGTGCTTAGGTGCCCATCACAGAATACAATAAAGAGTTATTTTTTATGTTTTGAAGTCCCTGATTAGGTGGGATCATTAATATATGTTTCCTAAAGTGTGTTAAGGCACAAATAGAGATATTTTCAAGAGAGAAATTATCACCTAGCATAGATGAGAAAATCTAAGCCTTTGGTTATCTAAGAACAATGGATGGTCTTAGGGTATGTTTAATATACTACTAGAGGTAAATCAACGAGAGGATAACCCTTTGGTATGTATATTTTATGTATGAGCTTTAAAGCAACTAGGAGTAAGGGTTTGCTATAGATAAGTATCTAGCACCTATGATAACTTATTGTTGCCTAGCTTCACTAGAGATGTGATGATGAGGGGTGTTAGATATAAGTAAACTAGGATAAGTTGGCATTGTCAACTTGTGAATGTGACTTTATATGACGAAAGATCATTTGGCCAGAAGGAAGGGAGTCAAAAGTTCCTAAGGGGACAAGTATTCCTAACCAAGTGCTAGGGTTGCATGTAGAGTGGAAATTTCAATTTTCCTATCTACAAGAGGTAAACATGAGAAGTCAGCATTCCTAGTAATACATGTCTAGATCTTAAATTAGATAAGTATGTCAGAATGAATGTATGTATGTTTAACTTGGTTTATCTAGTTATTAAAGTTAAAGCTTGTAAAGAATGTAACTTGTATTATTCTTAATTAGTAAGACTATGTTATTATGTTATGCATGTCTAGTTTTAATTACTCATATTGGGAAATGTTGATTCTCACCCCGCTGTGTTATCATGTAATTCCAGGTGAAACTTCTTCAAAGAATAAGAAGAAAAATGATGCTAAAGTCTTTGATTAGTTCTTGATTTAGCTTTTACGTTGCAATCCTTGTATCTTTATACTTCTTTTGTAATATAAATAGTTATGTATTACTTTATACCTCAAGGGAGGCTAATAATGTATATGTATATAGATGCATTATGTTATAAATGTTGTGTTTTTCGTATTTCATAAGGCTCTCTATAATGTTTCCAATGAACATTATGGATATATCAGGTTTTTATGAATGTAGTGACGTTGTGATGCTTGATATCTCATTGTATACTATATATATTGTGATACTGGTATTAGGATGTTACATTATGGTATCAGAGTAGTTTAACCTATTGAGACGGGGTATGAACTAACTATGCTTAGGCATATTAGGAGTTCCTTCTTAGAAATTGTGTGTTTCTTGTTTCTTATGTTAGATATGATGATAGAATTGCATGATTTGCCTTAAGTTGGATTGTTGTTAGCTACTGTTGCACGGTTACACGATATTGAGACTGCAGCTCAATATATGTTGTTTCTGTGGGTACAATAAACTATAGCATGAAAAAAGGCAACCTAGAGAAGCAGGGAACTCGACCCTACAGGGTCCAGATATGGCTGAAGCTTTTATGACCATGGCCAATGTTATGACAAGGGTGCTTAAGAAGATGGAAGCAAATCCACCTCAGCAGCCTCCACCACCTGAGCACCTAGTGCAAGATGTACAGCAAGTCGGAAGGAATCAAAATTTCCTAGACTTGACAGCTTTCCGTCAGATGAACCCTCCATCATTCAGAGGCGAGTTCAAGCTCGCTATGAATGAGGAGTGGCTCATTAAGATGGAAAAGATCTTCGACGCAATGGTTTGCTTGGAGGAGCAAAAAGTGGCCTTTTCCTTATATATGTTAAAGGGTGAGGCAGAGCATTAGTGGAAAGGCACCAAGAGGGTACTTGAAGCCACAAAAACCGTGATGTCATAGGAAGTTTTCAAGATAACTTTCTGGAGAAGTTTTTCCCACAAACTCTACGTGATGACAAGGAAGTGGAGTTTATGCAGTTAAAGCAAGGAAGCATGTCAGTAGGCCATATGTGGCCAAGTTTGACGAGTTGTTGAAATTCTCTTCGCATTTTTGTTAACATCTAGACAAGAAATGGTGATGTTTGAAATTTGAAACAAGTTTGAGAAGTGAGATCAAGAGTATGGTGAGACCTATGGAGATTAGGGACTTTCCTACCTTGGTCAACAAATGTAGGATTGTGGAGTCAAGGGCTCATAGTCCTCCTTCAGAGGAAAGGGTAGAAGATGTCCCGAAAAGAAAGCAAGAGGATGATAAGAATAAGTAGGGTGCTTCTAAAACAAGCAACCCCAAAGGAAAAGACAAGAAGGGCTTTAACATACCGAAGTGTCCTAAGTGCAAGAAAGGACATGGAGGCAAGTGTTTGGCAGGCCAGTCTGTATGTTACACATATGGGAAGTTAGGGCATTTCTCTAAGCTTTGTCCTCAGAATAGGGAAGATGACCCCAAAGCCACTAGCCAAGGGACGAGTTTATACTCTAGGCGGAATAGAGGTGGCCCAATCTTCCAATATCATCCAAGGTAAATGCACAATTCGTAATCATCTTTTAAATGTTATGAATGATTCAAGAGCATCCCACTCCTTTGTTTCTTATGATTATGTAAGGATGTTGGATTTACCTATATCAGAGTTACCATATGACTTATCTATTTCCACACCCACCGATAAGTCAGTTATAACTTTGAAAGTATGTCTTGACTATTGTATAAGGATCTAGGATAGAGTTTTCTTTGTAAACCTTATCTATTTACCCCTGGTGGACATAGATGTCATTATTGGTATAGATTGGTTGTTGTCTAATCATGTGGTCTTGAATTGTTCAAATAAGACCCTAGTATTTCTGTCAGATACTCCTACCAAAGTTGTTTCTTCCGAGTCTGCCTATCTCAATGCTAATCAGGTCAATCACTATGTTGTAGAAAGAGCTGTAGGATATGTTCTTTTTTTCTCATTAGATGTAGAGGTTGAGCAAAGCCTAGATAGTATACCTGTGGAGAGGGAATACCCTGAGGTGTTTCCAAGTGACGTAACGGAGTTGCCACTAGAGCGAGAAATAGAGCTTACTATAGATTTAATGTTGGGTACAGGACCTATATTTATAGTACCTTATAGGATAGCACCTCTAGATTTAGCAGAACTCAAGAAACAATTAGAGGAGCTGTTGGACAAGTAATTCATTAGGCCTGGGGTTTCTCTGTGGGGAGCACCAGTGTTACTAGTGAAGAAGAAAGATGGTACCATAAGATTATGTATTGACTACAGGCAGTTGAACAAGGTAACCATCAAGAAGAAGTATTTGTTACCTAGAATAGATGATCTGATGGATCAATTAAGAGGTGTTTCAGTGTTTTTCAAGATTGATCTAAGATCGGGGTATCATCAAATCAGAGTTAGGAGAGAGGATATTCCTAAAACCACTTTTAAAACTAGGTATGGGCATTATGAGTATCTTGTGATGTCTTTCAGGTTGACGAATGCTCTAGTAGTGTTTATGGATTACATGAAAAGGGTTTTTAGACCTTACCTAGACAAGTTTGTGGTAGCGTCTATTGATGACATCTTTATCAATTCAAAGACAAGGGAATAACATGGGTAGCATGTAAGGATTATTTTAGACATCCTTAAGGAAAAGAAACTATTTGCTAAATTGTCCAAGTATGAGTTTTAGTTAACAAAAGTTCAGTTTTTGGGCCATGTTATTTCTAAAGGAGGAATTGCAGTGGACCCTAGCAAAGTGGAAGTAGTGTTGCAGTGGAAGAGACCCACCACTGTGACCAAGATCAGGAGCTTTATAGGCCTAACTAGGTACTATAGAAGGTTCATCAAGGTTTTTTCTCAGTTAGCGCTGCCTTTGACTAGGTTGATCAGGAAGGGTAGTACTTTTGAGTGGACTCAAGACTATGAGAATAGTTTCCAAGAGTTAAAGAAGAGGTTGATTACTATGCCATTATTGGTAATTCCGGATCCCCACAAGAACTTTGAGGTCTTTTGTGACGCTTCAATGATGGGACTAGGGTGTGTTCTGATGTAGAATAGGAGAGTAGTTTCCTATGCATCAAGGCAGTTAAATCCATATGAGGAGAACTACCTTATACATGATTTGGAGTTAGCAACTGTAGTGTTTGCCTTAAAGATTTGGAGGCATTATCTCTATGGAGTCCAGTTTGATGTGTTCAGCGATCATAAAATTTTAAAGTACTTGTTTGATCAAAAGGAGCTGAACATGAGGTAGAGAAGATGGATGGAATTCTTAAAGGATTATGACTTTGAGTTAAGATATCATTCGGGTAAAGCCAATGTAGTGGCTGATGCACTAAGTAGGAAATCCCCACATATGTCCCGAAATATGGTCCAAGAGAGTGAACTTCTCAAGAGTTTCAAAGATTTGAGTGTAGCAGTGACTATGATACCATAGAGTCTCTTTGTGATTAGAGTGGACATAGTAAATGACTTAACGATTCAGATCTCAGAAGCTCAAAAAGAGGATGAAGCTCTAAGGGACATTAATGAGTAGATCTTTTTAGGAACCCGAAAGGATTTTGATATGACTGATGATGGAATGATAAAGTTTAGAGACACATTTTGTGTTCCAAGAGAGTCAAAGATCAAAGAGAAAATTCTAGAAAAAGCTCACAGTAGTAAGTATACCATACATCCAGGACCACTAAGATGTATCAAGATCTAAGGAGAATGTTTTGGTGGTCTGGAATGAAAAGAGACATAGCAGAGTATGTCACAAGGTGTTTAGTTTGTCAAAAAGTGAAAATTGAACACCAGAAGCCAGCAGGACCATTACAGTCTTTGGGAGTCCCAGAGTGGAAATGAGATAAGATTTCTATGGACTTTGTAATGAGTCTACCCAGAACTCAGCAAGGGTATGATGCAATTTAGGTTATAGTGGATAGATTAACCAAATCTGCCCACTTTTTATCAATGAGAGCTAGTTATCCTCTAAAGAAATTAGCTTAACTATATCTAAAGGAGATAGTTAGGTTGCATGGAGTCCCTATAAGCATAGTTTCAGATAGAGATCCTAGATTCATACCTAAATTTTGGGGAGCCTTATAAGAAGCTTTTGGGACTAAGTTAAGCCTTAGCACAACTTATCACCCGCAAACAGATAGGCAAACAGAAAAGACTATCCAAACCCTTGAGGATATACTTAAAGCATATGTTTTAGAGTAACAGGGTAGTTGGGATAAGTTCTTAATGTTAGCAAAGTTTGCTTATAATAATAGCTACCGTTCCAGCATAGGTATGGCACCCTATGAGGCTTTGTATGGAAGGAAGTGTAGATCGCCTCTATGTTGGTATGAAATATGTGAGAGAACTATCCTTGGGCCAGAGTTAGTCTAGGAGACCACAGAATAAATCAAGATAATTAAAGATAGGTTGGTTACTACTTAGAGTCAGCAAAAGAGCTATGTAGACAAGAGAAGGAGACCTCTTGAGTTTAAAGAGGGAGATTATGTATTCTTAGGAGTTACTTTTACAATAGGGATTGGTAGAGCATTGAAAACCTAAAATTTAAATCATCATTTTCTTGGTCCTTACCAAATTCTGAAGAAAGTTGGACTTGTAGCTTACCAGATAGCCCTTCCTCCCAGTTTGTCTAACCTTCATGATGTTTTTCATGTGTCTCAGTTGAGAAAGTATAATCCAAGTGCTTTGCATATCATAGAACATGAATCTGTACAGTTAAGGGATGATTTGTCTTATGATGTACATCTAGTAAGCATCATGGACAGAAGGGTCAAAGAGCTTAGAGGTAAGTAGATTCCTCTGGTGAAGGTTTTATGGGGTGGCAGCGACAGTGAGGGGGCTACTTCGGAGTTAGAGTCCCACCTACAACAGGACTACCTGGATTTGTTCCTTTCATGTGAGCAATTTTGGGGTGAAAATTTTAAAAAGAATGGGAGAAATAGAATACCTTTAATGACATGTTAGGCTTGTGTATGTCTTTAAAAGGTCATATATGACTTGCTTAACATGCATGTTTAATTTTGTGACAAACTGAGTTAATTTAGGTACTTTATTGCAACCTAGAATGTGAAAATTAGCTTAAAATAACTCAGATAGTAGCATAAATTACTTAGATGAGGGAAATAAATATGGATAATTTATTTCTAGGTCATAAATATATGAAACAAGATATAGTTAAAGTTTCAAGGTAAATTGAGTTAGTTCGGCAATTTCAGGCATACTGGTTGTCTATTTATAGCCAGATTGACTAGTAGCAAATATGGAAATATCAGATAATGGTGAAACAATTTTTTATATGAATTTTAGTATTTATTTTAAAGTTATTGTCTTGAATTAGCTAAATCTAAGTGTTTTAGCAGTTCAGGATTTATCAATTTTGGCCTAAGGCCATATGAGTCTTTTTTATAAGCCCTCACTCACGACCATTTCTGCTAAAACCTAGAAACAGAAAACATGAGAAGAGCAATAGAAGAAGAAGAGGAAGCAAAGGTCAATGAAGAGGAAGAAAAAGGGGAAAAGCCAAAGGCAAAGCCAAGGTGTGATCATCTAGAGTTTAATTCTTCATCTCAGTTGCCAAAGGTAAGGGTTCTACGATCATCTTTATCTCTTTTCATCATTTTCTCCATGAAGGCACCTTTGATGCTTAATAGGTCAAAATGATTTCTAAAGGTGTTTGATGTGTTTGGATTACATGTTTGTGTTTCTTCAGTCATTTATTACTCGTTCCTAGCATAAGTTGAAGCTAGAAGCTTAGAATATCTCATTTAGACCTTAGATTCATAAAGAATGGTTTTAGGTCAAGCAAGTGGAATTTTGGTACTTGAATCCAAATTAAGATGTTTAAGTTAGTGATTGATGATTCCTAAGGGTTTAATAACTGATTAGGGACCTACGATTACCTAGAAACTATTTTGGAATGGCCAGAAACCATGAAAAGTTCCAATGGAACAATGGCATAACTCAATAAAATTATGTAGCTTTTCTATCATACAATGAGCACCTAGACCCCCCTAGTGTACCAGGGATAAAGGTTTGTGTAGCAGAGTGCTTTGGCGCTCAGTGTATAGCGCTTATACGCTCAATGACCAGAAAGTTTTCATGCACATAAGAGCTCAGAGCGCTTAGACGCTTAGTCCAGAGTGCTTAGGCACACGACCCTAAACAGCACAGAACTATTCTCTACCTAGTGAGTGCCCATATGCTCAAAGAGAGGGCGCTTAGGTGCCCATCACAGAATTCAACAAAGAGTTGTTTTTGATGTTTTGAAGTCCTTGATTAGATGGAATCATTAATATATGTTTCCTAAGGTGTGTTAAGGCACAAATAGGGATATTTTCAAGAGAAAAATTATCACCTAGCATGGATAAGAAAATCTAAGCCTTTGGTCATCTAAGAACAATGGATGATCTTAGGGTATGTTTAATATACTACTAGAGGTAAATCAACGAGAGGACGACCCTTTGGTATATATATTTTATGTATGAGCTTTAAAGCAACCAAGAGTAAGGGTTTACTATAGATAAGTGTCTAGCACCTATGGTAACATATTGTTGCTTCGCTTCACTAGAGATGTGATGATGGAGGGTCTTAGATATAAGTAAATTAGGATAAGTTGGCTTTGTGTACCTGTGAATGTGACTTTATATGACGAAAGGTCATTTGGCCAGAAGGAAGGGAGTCAGAAGTTCCTAAAGGGACAAGTATTCCTAACCAAGTGCTAGGGTTGCATGTAATGTGGAAGTTTCAGTTTTCCTATCTAAAAGAGGTAAACATGAGAAGTCAACATTCCTAGTAAAACATGCCTAGATCTTAAATGAGCTAAGTTTGTAAGAATGAATGTATGTATGTTTAACTTGGTTTATCTAGTTATTAAAGTTAAAGCTTGTAAAGAATGTAACTTGTCTTATTCTTAATTGTTAAGACTATGTTATTATGTTATGCATGTCTAGTTTTGATTACTCAAACTGAGAAATGTTGATTCTCACCCCACTATATTATCATATAATCCCAGGTGAAACTTCTTCCAAGAACAAGAAGAAAAAGGATGTTAAAGTATTAGATTAGTTCTAGATTTAGCTTTTACGTTTCAATCCTTGTATCTTTGTACTTCTTTTGTAATGTAAATAGGTATGTATTACTTCATGCCCTAAGGGAGGCTAATGATGTATATGTATATAGATGCATTATGTTATAAAATGTTGTGTTTTATGCATTTCATAAGGCTCTCCATAATGTTTCCAATGAATATTATGGAAATATCTATCAGGTTTTTATGTATGTAGTGACATTGTGATGCTAGATATCTCCTTGTGTGGTACATATATTGAGATACTGATATTAGGATGTTACAATATTAACTAGGTTCAAACATCAAGCAAGCATAAAGTAGTTAACTTTGGGCTTTTTTCTCCTTCTGCTGATACTCTAATTAAAAGAACCAAAGTTCCTTCAGAAAATATACTTATTGACAAGTGGCAACAAAGTGTAAGAGATTATTACAAAAGTTTCACCCTTTCTCCGACCACCATTTGAGAAAAGGGGAAATGTCTGGTGTAGGGCTGATTTTTCTCACTCTTATGGTCCTCATAAGAATTATCAATCCATCACTCACACACTAAAGTGATGGCGATAGAGGGAGAAGGTAGAGGCCAAGTGAACGTTAGAAAAGGTGCCACAATAGCTAGTAAATCCTAGGTTCAACATAACAAAGGGATTAGATGACCAGTCTATCGATGACAACATGACTGATCAAACTTAATGTTGCGTGAACATAACTACCAATTGTAACACCCACCTTAGGGCATCACATTTCAAACCAACTTCTTTATATTCTTTACCCAAGTTATAAAATATTTAATATTATATTAATATGAGTTTCAAAATTTCTTTTTCGTGGATAACATAAACTTATCAAAATAAAGTACACAAGATACGAGAATTGAATAACATACTTTACATATAAACAAAATTTATTAGAACCACACGTCCATAATTCTTACATACCCCAAAACATAATTAACTTAGACTGACCCAAGTTCACAATATCTAGGAATAAGAGTTCTTCTCAGAATACAAATTCCTTAACTAAGAATGTCTCGACGGATAGAATTTCGACCCAAAGATATATCAAAGTTCTCTTTAAGAGTATAGTGAAATTCATTCAACAACTCCCAGATAGGTAAAATAACCTCTACCTAAGCAACCATATAAAATGAAGTAATGACCCCATGGCGAGTCCTACTTACTAATAAAGTAATGTCACCATAATACTCTATATGCTCTAAGTCCCAATGAACACGCCAAGCCTCAGTGCCTTCAAGAAACTGTAGCCTAAAGAAATCTAGCTGATTCCTCCTTGCCGTCATCGCAGTCGTCACAGAAGTAAGCATACAATAGAAATAGACAGAATAATACAGCAAAGAGGTGAGATCTCCTACATCGCATACCAATATGGCAGCAAAGAAACAATACAAACAACAATGTCATTCCATACATACAATCCATAGATTAATATAAAACCAGCAGATATATTCATGACATTTAATAAATAAATAATCTAATAAACTTGCAACACAATACCTGGCATAATTATAATACCACAATCATATTATATCACAATAATACTATATCATGATAATACTGTATCACGATAATACTATATCACAACAGTATGAAATGCTGACTATGCACATGCACGATGTGTATGTTGGCCACCCTTATGCACAATGTAACTAGTTCCTACTCCATGGAGATAGATTCAAATTCAGAGATGAATGTTTCAGAAGATCTGTCCCCCCCTCAATAAACAGTCTAACGCTAGATAATGAAAAGAAAAAGTGGTTGTCAGGCTGCCAATGCGTTGCAGTTGATTTATCACGGCCAGAGGTATATATAAATTGTGATAACATGATCACAAAGTGAATCACCGCGCCCTGACATCCCCCAAGATCTGGTCCAGATCCACTATCCTGTGAGTTCCCGTTCACTCTTTAGAAACACCACAATAGCCACCGGCTGTATAATGCTCAAATGCATATCAAACTACCGTTGTACTGTTTCCAATGACATTAAAGTAATTGCCCATACAATTGTCCAATACCATTAGTATCAATGATATTATATAACCGCTCATACAACTACATAATACCAATGATCCACTCAAGTCCAGAACTTCAGTTCCACAAACACAATGCTAAAACCATAAACCACTTGGGTATAGTACGTCGGCCCTACAGCAAAACTCGTTGTTCCTCTCAATCATATAGCGATATTATTGCATTTTCACAATCGAGTAACACTTTAGTTACGTTTTCAAATCGCGTAATGATTTTTCAATGTTTTCTCAATCGCGTAAAGATTTTAAAACATATTCTCAATTGCGTAAGTAAAAATCACTACTTTTAAATTGCGTAAGAGTTTTTCTACGTATTTTCAATCGCGTAAAATATTTCTCACATAATTTAAGCTCAAATAAAAACTTTTCTCATTTATTTTCAAAATCTGACTTTAATTCCAATATTTCTTTAATAATTCATCTGTAAGTAAAAATTCCAACATTTTCTCACTATAAATAGTATTTTCTACTATTTTTTCATAAAATAACATTTCTTTAATTAACTTGGAATATTACAGCTCAAAATTTTCTAACGCGCTTCCAAACCCAAAGGGTGAGCGATACGTTAGTAAATTTCAAGTTTTAACTTTTATTTCAATTAATAACCTAATCACACTAATTTAATTAAAAGTTAGTTTACTTTCTCTTTAGGTCTGTCAAACCTATCACATTAATTTTCTATCAATCAAATACTTAATCCTACAATTAGTAAAATAATTTTGGATCTAGGATATTAAAAATAAGTATGTTGGCCAAAATCCACATTTTGCTTCATCAATCATATATAATTATTTTCTAACAGTTTATTCTTTACAAAAATCTTTAATCCAATTTCTCATCATAAAATCATTTAATTCATGATTAGGAAAATAATTTAGAACATTTTGCTCCTTGGTGATGGTTGAAGCCGTGAGCCTCTAGGGTTCTTTGGAACCATTATACAATTTCCCATCATGTGAATCACATCCTACTTTACACAACAATCAACATGCTTTCACAATCACATATTAAGCTTATCATTAAAGCAATAAAATCATATTAAGCATCTAACCACAATTCAATCAAAATCATACCATCTCACATATATAAATCATGCATAATTATCAAAGCACTAAAAATCACATATAATCCAATAAACATAAACCAATAACCACACAATCAAGTGAATAAATCCTCACATGGATTTTTCACTCACAAACACAAACAATCCATTCCTTCACCACCATATATGATCGATGAGGTTAATCTCCCTCTTACCTCTAGGAAGACAACAACCTTCAAGTTCCTTCTCCTTTTGATTTCGTGAAGTAAAACCCTAACAATCTTAAAGTCATAAACCAAGCTTAAGAACAAGAAACCATGAATCAATCATGGTTTAGAAATTCAAGAATCCAACGTAGGATCAAGAAATCAAGAAGTTACCTTTAGGAGTAGAAAATCTAAGCTTAATTTTGAAGCACTTAGGAGATGATTTAGGTAAAACTCACAAGATGAAAAGTGTTATAATTGTATATAGGTTTAGAAAATAGGATTGGATAGAATTATGGAAACTTGGAGGTAGAGTTTAGGGATGGAGGCCGAAACCCTCAAGGAAGAAGAAGGAATGAAGTTCTTGGTGTTCTTAGAAGAAAGAAAAAAAGATGAAAAGCTTTTATTGTCACAAAGTGTTAGAAAATGAAGTAGAATAGCCTATTTCTCTATGCATGGCCATGTAGTAGCTTTGGATATGAAACTATGGCTTGTATTGCAAGATAGAAAACTATCACATGGCCTCACATGGTTTCACATGGCTTAGGCCATCAAGTGGTCACCTATTGGTCATAAAAGATCATTCAAGAACATGCTAGAATGGCCTAGTAACCGTGTGGCTCAATGAAAAGCTAACTTAGTTTTGATTTCAATTAGTTTCTAGTTACATCTAGTTTAGGTAGTTAATTTAATTAAGCTAACTTAGTTAGGTTATTTAGTTACATAACTAACTATCTAGTTACTTGATTAGATCATGCATTTGTCATGCATTGATCATCCTTCTAGAAAAATATGGTATCAAGTGTAACACCCTAAATTTTCTTTCTTTTTTGTTATATGTGTTTTTATAATTTTTTGAATTATTTGAATTATTTTTATTATTTTATTATTATTTTTGGACTTTTGTGTGTTTGAAAGCGATGCAGGAAAAATGAAAATTTTTCAAGGCCAGAAAAATTTTGACTATTCATGCTGGGCCGGGGGAGCATACTAAACCCGAAACAGGGA
This sequence comes from Ormosia semicastrata, assembly GCA_029884595.1. NCBI lineage: Eukaryota > Viridiplantae > Streptophyta > Magnoliopsida > Fabales > Fabaceae > Ormosia > Ormosia semicastrata. The sequence continues at coordinate 65,505,696 of JAQQTO010000060.1, forward strand.
ATAGATTTCAAAGTTTTTCTTTTTTTGAGAGTTTGTCTGACTGATAAAATCTAGGTACATTCTATTATCCATTGGACAATAACCACTGGTTTTCTATTAGTAGCCTTTGTCCATTGGTTAATAGCTACTGGTAAATATCTAGATGACTAGTCAAACTTGATGGTTATGACATATTTATGGTAAGCCAATGAGAAACAAGCTTGCATGAGAAGTTTGATAGGGTCAACATAAATGACTATCACTTTCTAAGGTGAACCAATGAGGAGGAAGCTTATATGACAAGATTGGAAGAGAAAACTTTGACATTCAACTCCAAGGAGTCCACACGGCCATGGAGGAAAATTGTAGGATAAACTTAAGTGATTAATTTGATTACTTCTTACTCTTAAGTCTATCTTGTTTAGTTTCAAGAAGCAAATAGCAAAAGCTATCACAAAACTCTCTCTTTTTCTCTCCATTGAAGCTCATGGCCAACCCCTCCCAAAATACCTTCCAACTTTGTTTCATCTAAACCAAATACATATTTTGAATCTAGACCTCATTTGGAGACACTTTCTAGTTGTAAGTTTCTCCAAAATCATTCATCTTTAACCTCTTTCTTCAAGCTCAAAGTTTGAAGGTTCTATGTGAAGTTCTTAATCTTCTCTCCTAAATTCTATTCTAAAGTCTTAGACCATAATCTTGATCTATGGTCATCTTATTTCAAACTCTAGATTTTAATAAATTTATGTTTAATTTGTTTTAAGGGTTTTCTTGGAGGTAGAACTTGTTACAAGAGGACATCAAAGGAGCTTTGATCATCATCTAAGGTAAGAGGGAGATTAACCTCATCAACCATCTTGGTGGTGAGAAAAGAATTTGTTATTTGTAGGTGAAAAATTCATGTGAAGATTTATTCACTTGATTGTGTGTGTATTTAATGGTTTGTGCTTGTTTTGCTATATGTGATTATATGATTTTGTTAGTATGCATGAAATTGCTATTGCATGAATTGACGATTAGAATATTTATATGCTTTGAATCATGTATGAAAAATAAGATTTTTGGTCCCAAAAACCATTTGAGGCTCACTGCATTTAGCTTGAAATTGGGTATCCATGAGAAAAAATATTTTTTTAATTAAGAACTTAGATGATTAGGAAACTAAATTAGGATTAAAGGATTTACAAGTTAAAATGAAGATGAACAAAGTTTTTATTATTTAAGAGGTAATGATTTTCAGCCATGACAATGGAAATAATTTTTAAGGACGATTTGGAATTTAAAGTACTTTATTTATGAAAGTTTTTATTTAGAGTAATGAACAAAGATTTTTGAAATATCTTAATTTAATTAAAATAATATAAGTTTTTATGGAAAACGTTAGGAAATATTATTTGGAGAAGATTTAGTAAGAAAATGTTGGAATTAAAGTTCAATTTTTATATTAAATGAGAAAAGTTTAAAAATAAGCTTAGAATATTAATAAAATGTTTTACGCGATTAAAAATATATAGAAAAACCTTTATGCAATTTAAAAATGATGATTTTTAGTTACGCGATTAAGAAAATGTTTTAAAAATTTTACGCAATTAAAAAATGATGTAAAAATGTTACGTGTTTTAGTGACGTAACAAAAATGTTACGCGTTGAGGTAAAACAGTGAAAATACTTCGCGTTTGAGAAAAATAGTAAGTTTTACTTTCGAGCCGATGCATTGGATCCGGAAACGTCGGTTGACGTTTAAGCCCAGTGGCGGCATTTTTTTTTATGTGAAAGTCGCGTAGTTGTTTATTATTGATTTATTAAGTCATTTGAACATGCATTATCAAAGTCGTAATGACTTTGTTTGTTAAGGTTGTATGCCTAGGAGATGAATTACACCTTTGTGTAGGTGAGAATTGTGTAAGTGAAGGTCTATGATGACCTTGGAGATGTCGGGGTGTGGGTATCCTGTAAGTGGCCAGTTAGTCACACTACTGTGCTGTGATGACCGATGCAAATGCACCGACGATCTCGACTAGACACTAGTCCTTTCTAGATCTGGTGAAGACTGTCTTGTATAAGCCATGATGTATACACTGAATAAATTAAAGCACTTAAATTGAGGCTAACGATAAACGAACATGTCTCCTAATCATTCTTTCCGATGTTTGGTTTTAACTCCATGGAGTAGGGGTCTGTTCATTGTACATATGCATAGTCTATTGACATATTGTTATGAAATATATATATATACACATATATATATATATGTATATATATATATATATGCATATTCATTGAGTTGTTTATTAAGAAATATCCTTACTGTAATTGTTGAATCTACACTATATGGCTTTATTATTATTACTATTTCTTTACTGCCATGCTAGTATATGATGTAGGGGATCTAACCTCTTTATGTTCTTGCTGTGCCTATTTTTGTTTTATGTTTATGTATGTGAAGACTGTGATGGCGGCACAACGAGATCTTCTGGGTTTCGTTGGAGTGTAGTTTCTTGGAAGTACTGATGCTTGGCATATCCATTGGGATATAGAGCGAATAGAGTGTTATGGAGATATTACTTTATCGATGAGTAGGACCCATCATAGGGTTACTACTTTTTCTTTTAGTGTTACTATTTATCTAGAGTTCTATATGCCTGTTAGGGATTCGTGGGGTGATCTTCGCTATACTCCTAGGGAAGATTCCGAGATATCTTCTACTCAGAATCCCATCCATTAAGAAATGCCCAGTTGGGGAATTTGTCTGCTAAGGATTCTAAGGAGGAGGAGGATCCAATGGAGGACCTTTCCTTTTAGGTGTATAAGCTTGGGCTTGTTTAGGTTTTGTCATGTTAGTTATATTTATGTCCTTTTGGTATGTAAATTTTATACTTTCAGTAAACTATGTATATATATATGTGAAGTGTATTATTCAGTTCTTTATGACTTGTGTTCTTTATATTTGATTAAGTTTATGTTATTCACAAAAAGAAATTTCAAAACCCGTATATTATGATATTAAATCTTTTATAACTTAGGTTTAGTTTAAAATGGTTGGTCTGAAATGTAATTCCCTACAGAGGGTGTTACATCAAGATTAGTGAGTTTTGTCATTAGACAACGTTAGAAAGATAATTAGATGGAGTATAGGTTAATAGGAAGTGTGTATGTGATTTTGATCACTAACACAAGATTAAGTGAACCAATAGGTTGTAAAAGTGTTACAATATCTTTAAAGGTTGTTAGTGGTGTTAGAAATCACCTAGAAACCATTTATGGAGGTTTGGATCACTGCCTTGTTCCAATGGAACAATGGCAGCAATATGCAAAATTTTGTAGATTTCCTGCTATGCGAGGAGCGCTCAGTGTAGAGCACTCAAGCGCTCTAGGACCAAAGAGTGATGGATGCAGCGAGGCATTGAGTGCTCAGGCACTCAGTGCAAAGTGCTTAGGCATGCATCACCCAGCAGAACAGAGCTATGCTTTGCCCAGTAAGCGCCCAGGCGCTTGGTTAGGAGCACTCAGGTGCGCATAGATCGCTCAAGCGCTCAAGTGCCCAGGCACCAGAAACTTGATTTTTGATGTTTTTGGTTATCCTACTTGTTGGGACTCCTTTTTTATGCCTAGTAGAGTGTCTTGAGACACTAGTAACGGTAATTCCTAGAGCGAAAGATAATTAAGCATATAAGGGAAGTGAGTAGAGTTTGTGCATCAATTAGACATGGATTGCCATAGACGTAAGTTTAGTTATTGAGTGACAAAGTGTTGCTTAGATATCACTTGGAAAGTGATGAGAAAGTGAGAAACAAGGATACATGCTAGTTGGAAAGAATTAAGTGCCATAGTGCCTAGTTGGCAAGAGTGAAATTCCATAGAGCATGAAAGCTCTCATAGAGTTGAGGTAGAGTTAATAATGTAAAGATAGAAAGTGTACTAAGTCTAGTTGGCATTGGTTAAGTGCTGTAGTGCATGGAATGCTATCATAGAGAAGAGGTAGATTTAATAATGCAAAGATGGACTTAGTATAGGGTTATGTGGTGGTTATCTTAGAGTTAGGCACAACTCTGCATTTTCACACATACACCTCACTGCTCACATACTTGTTATTCCTAGAGTTGAGATAGTGGAGGCATCCACTCAGTTTTTGGTGGACTTATCTATCCAATTTATGGTAGACTACTTGGTAGGCTATAGGAGGTTAGGTGTCATGATAACAGACTCCCACCCTACTTGGTAGGCTATAGGATGTTGCACGTTATTATAGAAGATTCCCTCCCTACCCAGGGGGATAGTCAAGTTTCACTACACTACACTCACACTATCACACACTTTTCTTTGAGCATAATCGTACATCATCTCACCATTGCATTATTTAACACTTGCTTTGATTGGAATTTGTGTGCCTGTTGTGTTTGTGATTACATTCGCCTTCGGTGACAGCTATATGGGTATCTTGCTTGATAGTTTGAAATGATTGTCTGGACAGTTTTTTGATATCATTGCATGTTTTAGTTAGAGTTAAGTTTTAGATTACATTTTGAATATTGCATAGAGTTGAGGTATATATTCTTATATAATAGTTTGGTTTATTCATTGCGAATGATTAGACTGCTGGTATTGGTTACTTATACTGAGAAATATGATTTCTCACCCCATTTGTTGCCATATAAATCCAAGTAGAAGTTCATCTAAAGGTAAGAAGAAAAAAGTATGAAGACTAGAGTAGTACTTTTTTATGCTTATTAATAAAGCTTGTATTTATTATACATTGCTTTGAGTACGTATGAAAGTTTATGTATACAATGAGCCCTATTGAGGCAAATATGTATGTGTATAACTCTTAGTTTCCGGCTCTCCATTACTATTTGTTTAAATGATATGGATAAGCATGTTGATTAAGTTAAAAGAAGCGTAGCTACTACTATTTATCCAGGTGTATGCATGATATACTAGGTTACCAGTATTAGGGTATTACATTATGGTATCAATGCAGTTCGTTCTGTTAAGCCAGGGTATGGATTGACCCTGCTTACGAATGTTTAGGGGTTCCTTTTTAGGAATTGTGCATTTCTTTGCCTCTTGTTTGTGTTGTTGGTATAAAATTGCATGATTTCCCTTAGGTTGGTTTGTTTTTAGCTACTGTTGCACGGTTGCATGATATTGAGACTACTACTCAATATTTATTATTTCTATGTGTACAGGAAACTATGGCACCAAAGAGGCGAACTAGAGAAATAGGGAACTCAACTCCAGAAGGTCCCAATATGGCTGAAGCTACAAAATTTAAAAAAGAAGGGGAGAAATGTAACATCCTGGAAAAAAACATGTTTAGCTTGTAGTTGGTTACAAAAGTTATATATTACTTGTTTGGCATGTCAGTGAAGTTTTTGACAAACTTGATTAGTTTAGGCACTTTGTTGCAACCCTAAGTGTGAAGCCTAAATAGACCCAGATAGTAGCATAAATTACTTAGTTAAGGGAAATAGATGTGGATAAATATTTTCTAGGTCACAAATGAGCTGAGTATGATGTAGTTAAAGTTTCAGGAGAATTAGAGTTAATTTAGTATTTTTAGGCATACTGGTTATGCGTTTAGTGCCGGATTGACCCCCAACAGATATGAAAAAATAAAGAAGTGGTGAAACAAGATTTTTAATGAATTTTATGATTTATTCAAACTTGTTGGAAGTTAGAAAACAAGATTAGGTGGAATCTAAGTGTTCATAGCAGATCGAGAGTTTCAGTACCACATTAGTGGTAATCATTTAAGAAGTCAAAATAGACTTCTCTTCTTCACTTCTTCACTTCCTACGGCTGAGGAAAAACAGAAGAAAGAAAAAGGAAACCAAGGGAAGAAAGAAGAGAAAAAAGAGAGGAAAGAAAAGGAAAGCAAAGGGGAAGATCCAAGAACAAGAGCAAGGCTTCAAGATCAAATTTAAAACAAGTATAACTAAACCTTAAAGAAACCAAATTATGCACTAACCTTTCTCTGAACCCATAGGTTCCTTTGTCTCCTTGCCTTGTAAGATGTAAACCCTTCCCTGAGTTGTGAGTCTACTTTCCAACTGTGCTTTTTCCCTCTGCGGACACTCTTTGGCAAAATGCCCTGGCTACCCACACTTGTAGCATACGAATTGCCCTGCCATGCAAGCTTTATCACTATGCTGCCTTCCACACTTGGGGCACTGAGCCCTCTTTGACTCCAGATGTTCTGGTTTACCTTTATCACCCTTTATGAACTTCTAATCATTATGTTTCCTCTTCCGAGAACCTTGGGACCCTTAATCCACTACAGGTCTTCTATCATATTTCTCTATTATCCTGCACTTGGTGACCAAAGAAGAAAAAATCTCTGATCTTCAAGGGCTCTATAGCATTCCTGATATTAGTTCTCAGACTAGACTCAAACTTTACACATCTTCATTTTTCATTCGGGAAATGTCTGAAATGATATGAAAACTTTGACAACTCCTCAAACTTGGCCACATACTGGCCCACTGACAAGCTTCCTTGTTCTAGCTTCATAAATTTCACCTCTTTCGCATCACGCAAAGTTTGTGGAAAATATTTTTCTAAGAAAGTCATCCTAAACACTTCCCAAGTCATCCGAGCTCCAGCGACTGCCATTACACTTGTGGTACTTTTCCACTAATGCTCTATCTCTCCTACATAATAAAGGAAAAAGAGATTTTCTGCTCATCAGCACAAACCATTACCTCAAAAATATTTTCTATCTCATTCAACCACCTTTCTGCTCTCACCCTTGAAAGATGGAGGGTTCATATGTCTGACCACTGCCAAGTCCTGGAAGTTTTTATTCCTTCTAACTTGTACCTTTGTACAGGCTGAGGTTGATCTAGATGATTACTCCCTCATTTGGTTGAACATCCTTGCAGTTGCTGCGGCCAACTCTCTCATGGCATTTTCTGTCACCATTGCTAGATCTCTAATGGTGTTTGTAGTTATGGTTGTCTGATCCCTCATTGCATAAGCCATAGCCATAACCGCTTTAACCATATTGGGACCTTCTGGAGTTGAGTTCCCTATTTCTCTAGTTCGCCTCTTTAGTGTCATAGTTTATGATTTGCTTAAATGAATTCAATAAATAGTGCATATGTTGTTTTTGCAATGGATATCATCTTGCTGAATTAGTTATCTTGTTATTGAAGTGCTTATTGAATATTTGTTTTTTGGCTATGGTTTTGTGTTACTTCTCTCTTTGTCAAAATCTATATATTGCATATCGTTTTTATCATGACAAAAGTGGGAGAAGCTTTTGGTTTATGTGACATTGAGAAAAGGAAAGTAAAATAGAAAAAAGTACAAATTCAATAGTTGTGGTATTCCAAAATTAAAGGGGAGTTGTGCATCTCTGATCTAATCACCTTAAAAAATAGAGGGGGAGTAAGTCTCTAACACCTTTTTGTGAGTTCCAATTTATTTGAACTAACTCTTTTCTCAGTGGTTGTTTGTCATCATCAAAAAGGGGGAGAATGTAAATTAGCATTGGCAATGGCAATGATTTTAATGATAACAAACAAGAAAGAAATGGTTGTGCAAAGATCAAGTCCCAAGAATCTTCAAGTTTAACTTATAGGATGTAGATCTAGTGTAAAGGTAAATAAGAATCACACTAAGCTCATATCTCATTTTTTTATTCAACTTAAATCTCTTTGCAAAATCATGTTTTATACTTGTGAAAATATTTATCAAGTTTGAGCAAAATAGTTTTATAAAGGTTGAAAAGGTTTTGGGAAACTTAAGTTGCAAAATTCTTTAGAAATCATGTTTTCTTGATGATAAGCCAATAACAGATTATCTGAATTCAATAACAGATTATCTGAAACCAAATAACAGATTATCTAAAAACCGTAACAGGTTATTTTCAAAGTCAGAAACATGCTTTTATGTTTTTAAAAGGGAATAACCGATTATGGAAAGTCTGTAACAGGTTATTCACAATGTATGAAGCACATCTCCTTTATTTTTAACCTCCTAACCGATTATGAGTTCCGAATAACTTGTTATTTACGTGTAACAATGTTTTTTGGTACAATGAATAATCTATTTTGTGAAACTAATAATCTGTTAGTTGAACCAATAATCTATTATATGAACCAATAACCAGTTATCAGAAACAAATAACCTGTTATCTGGGGTGACAAAAAATGAAAATAACGACTAGTTTCTAGGATTTAATGCTCCCAACTACCTCCAACGGCTCTTAAATGCATTGGGCTATAAATGCAAGTATTTGGGCATTAAAGACAAGTTGGAAAATAATTTGAAGAAGCTTCTTGAGCATTAAATACAAGTTTTAACTCTCATAAACCCCTATTTTGAGCTTTAGTGTGTGATTTATTGATACCTATTGAACATCAATTTGTATATCTACTCTTTGAGTGAGTTAAATTAATTTCAATCTATTTGTAAGCACTTTAAGAGGGTGGAGGATCCCTTGAGAAACTTATAGGCTTCTACACAAGAGGTGGATGATCCTTGAAGTGTAGGAAGAGTTCAACTATTGTAAAGGGTTTATCAAGCACCCTATGAAGCTTGATTATAGTGGAAACTCCTGGGTGATTGATCCTAGGGACAAGACGTAGATCACAAGGGTGATTGAACCAATATAAATCTATGTGTGTAAATCTTCTCAACCCTTACCTCTTTATATTCAAGCTTGTTTATTACTTTTGCATACTTGCTACTTGTTCTTCCACTCATTCATTCTATTTAAGCTTGTGTATTATCATAAATCCATTCAACTCAAAGAAAATAGCTTCAAAGAAAACTAAACAGGTCTTGTTCGTGAAAAGTTTCAAAATACTCAATCCACCCCCCTTTTGAGTCTTGAAGCCACTTGGTAACAGATTTGAAACATTGTCCTAGTGAGAATTCAAAATGGAAAGGTTTAGATTGGCATAGATTTTTGAATCTTAATATAACAACACCAAAGAAGGAATATCTTATGCTAATTGCAAACATGCTAGTATATGCTGCTTCCTGCCATGATGTCTTAACTCTGATGGATGGCCATTTTGGATACAACCAGATTTATACTGCTAAAGAGGACATCGGCAAGACAACATTTCCATGTCCAGGGGCCATTGGGACTGATGAGTGAGTGGTAATCCTGTTTGGACTGAAAAATGCTGGTGCAACCTACCATTAGGTGATATGTGCAATTTCAAGCGCTTTTCTTATTGTTTTCCATGCTAGTTCCAAGCTTAAATTATTCAAAACTTAGTATTTTTGTGTTACTTTCTATGTTTCATAGTTAGTAAAGGTTCTAGAATGAATTTGAGTCAACTGGTGCAAATTTAGGGCAACTTTGAATTAATTGAGATTTATTTTTTAATTTGTTTTGTGTATAAGAAATTCTGGTAGCATGTCTTTCAAAGGGCATAATGTTTTTACTCAAAGCTCAAAATGATGAAATTCCACTTGGAGGTGAAAGTAGACATCCAGAGCTTTAATTTGACACCAAGATCACTCAAAAACTCTAGGGACCAGAGAAAACCAAGCTATCAAAGTTAGCCTTGAAATGGATCTAAACCTACACTTGGGCCTGGTTCTGCACAAATATGATTAAATTGGTTCTTCTTCAATTTAAGTCCTAATGAGCTGCTTCCAAAGCCTAAACTCAAGCGTAAGAAGTCTATTTTCAAGTGATTTTGAATTACTCTATTCAGAATTGTGTGGAGAAAGTTATGGAAGTTTGTTTAGATAGTGTTCGAAGATACCTGAACACATGCTAAAGATTAAGTTAGGCCATAGTCAATTAAAAGAAAATAAATCAAAAGAATTTAAACGAAGATTTTGAGAGTAGGCCCATGTGTTAAACAAAAGAAGAAAGCCCAATGGACTAAGGAGACTTGCAGCAAAAACAATATGTAATTACGGAGTAGTTTAGCATTCTAGAGAAGTGGAGCCCAGATCCAATAACATGAAGCAAGGCTGAGCAATTATTTGGACTAATTCAAAAAGGAAACTATCTTACCTAACCTATTTGCAATTGACAACATCAATTATATAAAGGAGAGATGCACAACAATGTGCTAATTGCGAGAGAAGAGCACAGCAAATAATTTGGAGAAAAAGTGGTGCGAGTCAAAAGTATTAAGATAGTTAGATTTGTTAGGGTTAGTTACAATTAGTTATAGTTGTTAGTTTGTTTAGTTAGATTAGTTGGCTATATAAGTCAAGATTACCCATCGTATTTTTCACCTTTTTCCATTCTATCAATATACAGTTTTCTCCATTCCTCTCAACTTTCTCTTCTCCCTTTACTTTGAAACCATGAAATTTAACATGGTATCAGAGACATTCCACCCACCTTGAACATTTTCTTTCGCTGCATTTTGCCATTTTCCTTTTTCTTTTCTTAGTTTATTTTCTTTTCTATTTTTTTTCTTTTTCCTGAGAAAATCCAATTTTCTTTCTTTTTCGTATTACTATCTCAAGAAAACACCTTCTGAGACTTTGATCTCTCTTCTTTGTTTTTTTGTAATTCTTTTCTCAATTTTTTTTTATTTTTGGAAGGAGCAGATCTCTAGCTCCAATCTCCCTGCCTCCAAGATTGTGAGAGGAAATGAGTCAGGAATCATTTTTTTGGTAATAAGATTACCCATTGTATTTTTCACCTTTTCCCATTCTATCAATATACAATTTTCTCCATTTCTCTCATCTTTCTCTTCTCCTTTTACTCTGAAACCATGAAATTCAACATGATATCAAAGACATTCCACCCACCTTGAACATTTTCTTCTCGCATTTTGCCATTTTCCTTTTTCTTTTCTTAGTTTATTTTCTTTTCTATTTTTTTCTTTTTCCTGAGAAAATCCAATTTTCTTTCCTTTTCGTATTACTATCTCCAGAAAACACCTTCTGAGACTTTGATCTCTCTTCTTTGTTTTTTTGTAATTATTTTCTCAATTTTTTTTTTATTTTTGGAAGGAGCAGATCTGTAGCTCCAATCTCCCTGCCTCCAAGATTGTTAGAGGAAATGAGTCAGGAATCATTGTTTTGTTGTTTCGTATCAGAGATCGTTCTCTCCCTTTTTTTTTAATTTGTCACCACTGTCGCGAGCGCCACCATGTTCTGCCATAGGAGGCGATTTTCGACCGTCGGTCGTCACTGTTGAAGCCTCCAACGCTGATTCTTGCGCCCCTATTCACTCACCACGATTGCGATTCCTTGATCTTGAGTTCTTGATGGTGATGGACGCTCCAGCCTCAAATCTTGCAAGATTATTTTCAATCATTATTGTGCAATGTGTTCCAGTGACATCTTATGTTGCGGATTTGAGATATTGTAAAATTAGTGTATGGTTTGAAGGCTATGAAGGGAAAATTTTGTGGATCTCTTCTTTCAGTTCTTTCTTTCTAATATGGTTTTCTTGGCTTCATCAGTTTATGATCTTGTAGACCTGGTATGGTGGAGACCATTATTGCATTGGATCTCTGGGATTATGTTCACTGTCACGCATTTTTTTTTTGGAAGCACAGGTTGGGTTCTTTGATTTGATCAAGATGTATTTCCAATGCTTTTTTAAGTTTTGTATATACCAACTGTTTGGTGATTTGCTTCTTTGATTTTTTTTCTTCTGTTTAGCCTTTGGGCTTTGTGGTAAACTTCTGTCCATGATGGTTAAGTGTTGATGTGAACTTTTGTCATGGATGGTTAAGCATTGATATTTTTTTTTTTTGTAAGCTTCTGCCCATGGTGGTGGTTAAACATTGATGGATGTTCTTGCTTCTGTTAAGATTAAGCTTTTGCCTTTGTTGGCTTTGATGATTTTAGCTTCTGCCTTGTATAGTGGTTAAGCACTTGGAGTTTCTACCTTTAACGGTGGTTAAGCATTTGTTAGCCTGTGTGCCTTACCAGTTCTTGGCATTATCATTGTATTTTTCTGAATATGCATTTGATATGCATTTGTATTGATCATCCCAAGCTGGAAGTGTTATGTACACCTTCCAGCTTGCGGGGGGCTGTTAAGATAGTTAGATTTGTTAGGGTTAGTTACAGTTAGTTATAGTTGTTAGTTTGTTTAGTTGGATTAGTTGGCTATATAAGTCAAGATTATCCATTGTACTTTTCACCTTTTTCCATTCTATCAATATACAGTTTTCTCCATTTCTCTCAACTTTCTCTTCTCCCTTTACTCTGAAACTATGAAATTCAACAAAAAGACTAGAGATGTGTGTTGTAGTGGGAGGGAGAAGGACAGTGATATAAATTGAAGAGAGGAGTAATTGAATATAATTTAGGGGAATTATTCTTCTGAGTTTTTATCTTTTATCATTTTTATTTTTAATATATTATGAATATTTTGAAATGTTTATTTTTATTATGTTAGGCTAGTTTTTCTTTTGGTTAAGGGTGATGTTGAATCTTTAAGATAATATATTCTCTAATTTGATTTAAAATTAATTTCTCTATTCATATACTTGAATTGTTTACAATTTTTTCGCACTTTAATGTTTATCATATATTCAAAATTCTTTTAACCTGATCATCTAAGTTTGTTTTGAAATTATCTATTGTTATATTAGGACTTTGTGCATCCATGGAATTCTAATTAGTAGTAGCACTTGAGATTAATTGTTATGGTCAAGTAATGGTTAATTTTCAAGAGAGTAATCAACATAGGTTCATAAGGTCCACATGAAGTTGTATTGCCTAGAACAACTTATCTTATATTTCAATTGATAATTTGATTTTAAACATTTTAGGATTAATTATTGGTAAGGGTTAGGAAGGAACGTTTTCATCCTAACTATTTTAGGGATTGGATAGTTTACATTTAATTACTCAAGGTTGTTAGCTCAAGTGAATAGGGGAATTAACTAAAACTGAATTAGGAAAATAATAATCTTAGTGGTGAAAATTGATCCTTAGACCAAATCAATCAATCAATTTTAAACACATCACTTGTCATATTTTTTATTTTGGTTAATTTAATCATTTAAGTTTAATTTTAATTGTTCTCTTGTGTTTCTGCTATCCATATCAATTATTTAGCTTAATCAATTATTTTTCCTTTGGGAATGATAATCTATTTGCCACTGTGCTAAAATTTAATTTTTAAAATTAGTAAAAGTGTAACATGTAACACCCCTCGATTTAATAACCACAACACAATCGTCATTATGTCACGGTCACTAAATTTCGGCGTGCTATCATTGTCAAATAATAAACTTTACAAAAATATTAAACATTTCGCATATGAGGAAAATAGGAGCCATGAATGAATAGTTACATATACAACCAGTTAAAATATTAATTATAAGATGTATTCAAACCACAGCATTTAAGACTGGATAATCACCTTAAAACATATATATATCCAAATTTGTACGGGTAATGCAAAATAAAATATAAACTACCCATAACATATCTATAACTAAGGAGTTGGGCACTCCATCGAATCCCGAATGCGTAAAGCAACTTCGGGCTCACCGGTGTAATAAGAAATACAGAATAAGGTCTTTAATTGCGGTCCTCTTCATGGTCAATGTCAGATCCCCAACATATCGCATACGCTTGTCGGTCCAGTCGACTCGTCAAGTCATGGCAACTCTGGTGAACATGATTCGAACGAGCCCAATAGAACCCCCTTTGTGACGACATCACCGGATGCAGTGGTCAAACCAAGAAAGTCCAAAAGAATCCAACCTCATTCCCACTTACAGTCTTTAACCAAGAAATGACATAGAATAAGAAGAGTACAAGGAAGAGGTAAGACATCCTACAATCATTACCAATTATAGCAACAAGAAACCAAACGGCGCAAAGCGCCCACATAGCATTTATTGACAGCAATAATGATAATAAACATTAAGCAACAGTAATAATCAACCAAGCAGTTCCAGGCAGTTATATATATATCAGTAATACAACAGTTCCAATTATAATAATCATAAATGCCAGATAATTCATGGACCCATTATGCACATGCATACAAAGTCAAATCCTACTCCATGGAGCTAGACACAAAATAGTCAGAGAGAACGATCAGGAGGTATGCCTGTATTCTTGGCTGTCGAGGCCCTCAAGTGCTATTATTCTCAATTTATCAATGTGCATATTATGGCATTTTACAAGACATTCTACACAGATCACGATATAGGACTGTGTCCAGTCAGGATCGTCAGTGCGTGTGTATCGGTCTGCCACACGGACAGAAGAGCTACTAACTGTCCATTGCGAGGTCCCTGCGCCCTGACGCCCTCAAGGTCAACTACAGGGCCACACTTGTCTATTCGCACCCGCACATAGGTGTAATTCAACTCCTAGGCTAAAGGCCTTAACAAAGTCCAACGGACATTCACCATGCATAAAGACTCTATGCATAAACATGTATGATCATTATTACATACAATTCCACAATATGCCACAATTTGCCAAAGCAATAATCAACACAATCATTGGTCACTCACATGGACCCACAATATCATAATATCAAAATTAAATGAATTAATGCATTTTTAAGGTGTATTATGAAATTCTTGCTTAGGTTTAGCTTTTCTTACAAAGTTTGTCTCTAAAGGAATTCTCTTAATCAATTAAATTCTCTTAGGTAATTTATTCATATACACTTAGAAGGTTATTCTAAGATCTCAAAGTCTCGCACTCTCTTGTTCTTACCCTAATTAAAATTATCCTAAGTCTTATGAAAATTCCATTCTTGTTTCTTTAAAATTTATGGATCTCAAAGTATAATTCAGTTTTCCAATTTGCTAATTCTTGCATCCTATTACCATTAATTTAATCACTAGGTGTTAGGTGATAAATTTTAAATTTTGGATTCGATGGAGACAACGGCTCTAGTATACAAAGGTGAGCTGCCTTTCGATGAAAAATAATATGACAGAATCAATGTTGGTAGGAAAACATTATTTGACCAGAATGGCTAAAAATCAAGTTCTGTCGGGTGAAGATTCTGTCGAATGAAGATCAAAAACTGTCGAATACACTAGAAGGTCAGCAGAAATCCTAATTCGACGGATGGGTGTTGACGTTGAAGAAATCCTAAAGTGTTGAACCGATGAAAGCACTAAATGGTCAGAAACTCTAACTCGACGGATATTCACATTCCAACTCAACGGATATTCACATTGGAGAAGTTTCTCTACTAAATGGTCCAAAATCCTACTCGACGGATATTGACACTGGAGAAGTTTCTCTACTAAATGGTCAGAAACTCTAACTCGATGGATATTGACATTCCAACTCGACAGATATTAACATTGGAGAAGTTTCTCTACTAAATGGTCAGAAAACTCTACTCGACGGATATTCACATTGGAGAAGTTTCTCTGCTAAATGGTCAGAAATTCTAACCCGACAGATATTGGCATTCTAACTCAATGGATATTCACATTGGAGAAGTTTCTCTACTAAATGGTCAGAAACTCTAACTCGACGGATATTGACATTCCAACTCGACGGATATTGACATTGGAGAAGTTTCTCTACTAAATGGTCAGAAACTCTACTCGACGGATTTGGAGAAGTTTCTCTTCATTTATTACATAATGTACAGTTGATTTATTATGAATTCCAATTGTTACAATTGTTCACAAAGAATCCCCAAATTTTTGGCTTAAAACCGTGGCCATCCGAGAACCAATCCGACGTCATTTCCTTCCATGTTATACATTCCAATCCATTCAGATACATCAATATATACAAAAACAATCTAATAGCACAAACACATTACTAACAACATGCAAACAAAGGATGACCCTCAATAGGGTTCCCTCACTATCAATCACAAACAACGTTTCTAAATGCTAATAGAGGTTGAGGAGGAGTGTCTTCCTTTTACCTAAGTGAAGAACCAAGAAAGCAAGCTCCTTTTGTCCTTGAAATTTTGTGCTTCAACACCATAGAACCTTGGGTGTTCAAATCCATAAAAATCAAGATCAAAGAGTGGAAATGGCATCCATAGTCACCAATGTGACCATGGAACACGAAAATGAGGAGAAAGGAGAAAAAGTTGAGAGCTTTACCTTAAATCTCCAAGCTTTGATGTTGGGCTGACAACCACGAAAATGGAGGAATAAAGAAGAGCTCCACCAAGAAGAAAACTTGAAGACAGTGAGGAAAGAGCAATGGTTTAAGTTTAGCTTGAGCAAGGGAAAGCTTTAAAATCATCAATGGTGTTTGTGGGTGTGTAGCCGTATGGAGAAGAGAGGAAGAGAGTAAGAGGAAGAGAGAAAGATCAGCGTGAATGAGAGAAAATGGGAGAATAAAAATGTAATATCCCTCTTAGCCAACCGTGCAGCACCAAAAAGGGAGGAGAGAGAAAAGTGGTTGGGAAGGAAACTTCCTAGAAGCTTCCCTCAAAGCTTCCTTGAGAAGCTTCGCGCGTTTCTCGATAAAGTGCATAGTAAGGTTGTCTCCTTAATTAAATACATCTAACAGATAATTAATTACACTGTTAGAATTATTTTCTCAGTAAATAAAAGTTACTGTTGATGAAACAATATTTTATTATTCATCAAACGATTTTATAATACAATAATTTTATTTATCAGATAAAATCTCGTAAAACGTAAATATCATAAACTGTGTCCAGCCTCGGGTTTAGTAAGATCCCTTGTCGACACGTTGACAGTTCAAGGTTTACCAGCCTCGGGGAAAACATTTTCGCTTTCCCGGCTCCGCTCAGTGCACACGCAAAACGAGAAATATATTAAAATATTTGTCATATCTAGAAAAATCCAAAAAAATTCTCAAAAATCATAAATATTATAAAATAATTATTTATAATAAAATAAATAATTTTTGAGATGTTACAACACTCCCTTTCTAAAAAGGAATTTCATCCTCGAAATTCATCATATCTTAGAATAAACGCGACTGTGTTTCTTTCATTTCGTCTCCTAGTTCTCGTGTTGTATCTTCAGCTGCATCAATCCAAATCACTGGCAATAAGGTTGCTTCCTTCCACTAAGTATCTTATATTAATGGGCAAAAACGTGTTGACGTCATAGGCCGATCAATAAAAGATTCCACGCTCCTTGAGTCTTTAGCCATCCAACAGCCAACTCTCCAAACAACTGTACATCACTGAGTGGCTCTATCGAACTTATTCTCCTTGCTTACTGTAGTAGACAACTAAGCTCATTTTCTTCTTAAGGCATTCGCTACGACATTCACCTCTTCTGGGATTATACTAAAATGAAAAAATCAAAACCTTTCGGAACTTCTAATCATCGTCTCTGCCTCATATTCAACTCATTCCAATAGACCAAAATACCTTTGGCTCTTAAGATTACCATAGGCATTGAGAATTTCTCCTTGTAGAAAATGCTTCTAGATCTTCAATGCAACTACAAAGCTAACTCTGAGTTAGTATAAGGTAATCCTTCTCATGTATTCTCGATTGTCTCTAAGCGTACGTTACCATTCCTTCTATTCTGATCAAGTACACGTTCTAAACTTCCAATGCGAAGCATCACTAGGCATCCCAAAAAAGGTTCGTTGGGATTGGGCAGAATCATTATCGGCAAGGTAGTCGAGTGTCTCATTGATCCTTGAAAATCTTTCCTTATATGCACCAATCCTACAAACTTGACTCTCATGCATGAGTTAGACAAGAAGTATTGCCATCTTGAAGAATTCTGCAGTAAGTCTCCCGTATTAATCAGCTAATCCTATAAAGTTATGAATCTCTGTTGCGGTCGTCGGTCTTTCTCATTAAAGAAATGCTTCGGGTTCCGATGGGTTCACAACAATTCCTTCCCTTGAGATCGCGTAACCCAAAGGTTGAACTGCCTCCAACTAGAATTCGTACTTAGACATCTTTACTCATAACTTCTTCTTCTTCAAGATTTTAAGAATCACTACGAGAGATTCGGTATGTTCCTCCAAACATCAAGAATAGACTAGAATGTCGCCAACAATGACAACGACAAATCTTTGAGCGAACTCAATGATAGTCTAGAATACAAGTTGATCTTGGAGAAAACAGTGGTGTTTTTCAATTGATTCGTCAAACCATCTTTTCCTTAATTCAAACAAGATGTCTTATAAGGTGAGTCCTCACCTAATTGTGCTACACTTGGCGCATTGCTATTGTTACCAAGTGGCTTCCAGTACTTAAGAGGGGGGTGAATTGAGTATAAAACTTTTTTGTGAAATCTTTTTTAACTAAAATGAATATCAAAAGCTTAATAAATAGATGCACAAAAGGAATGAGAATAAGAAAAGAAACAATAAAGAACAGCAAAATATAAATGTGCAGTAAAGTAAATTGCATAAAATAAAGAGATTAGGGAAAAGAGAAGCAGGCACAGTATTTATCCTGGTTCGACCACTAACCACTTATGGTCTACGTCCAGTCCTCGAAAGCCGAGATTTTTCACTAAGTATACAAGCTTCAATAGGTGCTTGCTACCGTTACAAAATAAAGCACTTTTCACACACAGGGACACTCTACCCTTGTGCTAAAGTCTTAGCCTGCAGGCATACCTCACCCTTATACAAACCTTGAGGGATACCTCACCCTCGATACAAAATATCAGAAAATAGATGAAGAGAAACTCTCACTCAGAGTAAGTAATACAAATTGAAGCACTATAGAGCTCTCTAATAATATCTCAGAATTTTACCAAAAGAGCACAGAGAGAAAGAGAGAAATTATGCAAACAGTATTTTAGCACAGCCAGAAAAAATAAATTCAAGGATTGGTGTTTTTCAGCCGTGAGGGAAGGTCTCTATTTATAGAGCCTTTAATCAGAAAATTTCACTGGGGAAATTGAATGCATAATAAATGCAAAATCCGTTTGCGTATCAATTTCAAAAAATAGAAGCTGAAACTCGTGGGTTATTCGAATACATTATTGTGGTATTCGAATACCACTGATATCAATATATAAAAAACAGTTTAAGCTTGGGTTATTCGAATGCCGTTATGAGGTGTTCGAATACCTCTGATATCAGTATATAAAAAATAGACCAGACCCACGTTATTCGAATACCAAACCAAGGTATTCGAATGCCTTTAGCTGAAAACACGTTTGTAAAAGCCTTTTAGAAGGTTGTATTCGAATGCCTCATATGGTATTCGAATACCTCTATTAAAAACATGTTGTATTCGAATGCCTCAAATGAGTATTCGAATACCTTTATTAAAAAAACACGTTTGTAGAAGCTTTTTCCGAAGATTGTATTCGAATGACTTTAAAAGCATTCGAATGCCTCTGTTAAAAACATGAAAAACGCTTCTATGAACAAGATTAGAAAAACTACAATCTCTTTGATTATCAAAGGCTTATTAGAACTTTAATTTGGTTTGTAGAAAAACAAGTTCTTAGATCTTTTTGAGTTAAACACTGAGATATTCTATGAGAGCTCTGTACAAGAGAGATCCTAAGTCCTAAAGCTAAACTTGAACAACTTGGACTTGATTTTCTCGTCATCTCATCATCTCCATATTTGTTATCATCAAAACTCATCATCAAAGTTGCATGGTAATCACATTCTCCCCCTTTTTGATGATGACAAACTAACATTGAGAAAAGCATTAGTTCGTATAGGTAATAACAAAACAAGCATATTATTCTCCCCCTTGCTTTTGGAATCCAAAAGCCAGTGTTAATCCTATCTTTTCTCAAATAAGTCCAAAAGCCAATGTTAATCCTGTCTTTTCTCAAATAAGTTTGACTATTTTTCTCCCCCTTTTGACATGATCAAAAAGGATACATTCAACTAATAAAGCATAGTGATATATATGAGATAATCAAAAAGTGATTATAATTGACAAAGAAAATACTCATTGCATTAAATGAAAGTGGTCAAGCGTATATACAAAAGTAATTAAAGGGCAATCAATACAATAAATAGCTAAAAACAGAATATAGGCAACTGATCCTAAGACTAAACACGCTCTAGAAGTAGGCATCAGGTGGTGGAGGAGGAGAGGCAGGGTCGTTGCCAGACAGCAGAGCTCTAAGGGCCGCCTGTTCACACTCAACACCAGCGATTCTGTCAAACAGAATAGTGAAGGTGTTCTCCATGTAGGTTCTGTTATCTAATAGGGTAGCCAAAATTTGCTCATTCGTGACAGGAGCAGGAATATCAGCAGCAGCAGGAGCAGCAGGGGCAGCAGGGTCGTTGTCTTCATCATCAACTTCCATTGGGAACACCCAGCCTTCATCGGTCCTGATCATCTTCATTTTGTTAAGGGTAAAGGACCCAAAAACATGATGATGGGTTAGCGGGGTCGCTCGCTCGATTTCCAGAATGTGTGGATACTTGCCTAAGAAGGCAGTGATGATTACGCCGTAGGGAAGTTCACACCGCTCTTTACCTCTTGCCCTCATCATGTGCTTCATAAAGAAGACGGGCTAGTTGATCTGATGGCCTTGCTTTAGAATCCATAGCATAAACACGTCATCTTCACTCATGTAGGCGTAGTTTCCACCTCTAGGAGCGAGGATGTGGGCATAAGCATAGTGGAGGAGCTTGTCCTGGCTCTTCATCATGCCCCCTTTGACTCCTTTTTGAGTCGAAGGTAAAGCCAACCCAGGGCAAAGAACATATTCAATTGTTTGGTTCTTGTCGAAGAGTTGGAGGAGTGAATCTTCATCAGCAAAGTGGCTAGTGGACGGTAAGCCAAACATCTGAACCTAATCACCGGGTGTGATCACGATATTTTGATCGCAGACACTAGAGTGTAGCTCCTGACCTTCAATCTTCAGATTGCAGTAGAACATTTTGACTAGGTCGGGATACAAAGCAGCAGAGAAAGAGCAGAAACGAAGTACACCTTGGTGGTTTAGCCGGTTTAGAAAGTCAAAGCCACCTTCTCTTTCGAGGAACCCCAAGTCGAGGTACTTAGGATGCACCAAGTTGCGCTCTCGAAAGTGTGTAACGAAGCGCCTAAGCTGTTGCTCATTGGAGGAAAGCCTGCGGAGGTCCAACAGGTTGTTGCATGGAGCCATCTTTGTACGAGGACGCTTAGAGCGAGAGGAGGATGAGGCCATGGAGGAGAGAAGAAGAGGAGGGATGGAGACCGTGAGAAAGGGAAGTTTTTGGAGGAGGGAAAACCAAGAGTTTTTGAAAGTGGAGATAGAAAAGAAAAGGGTATTCGGATGCGCAGGAAAACGAGGTTATTTAAAGGAAAAGGGGAGGTATTCGAATAGGAAAGCTCAAAAGACGTAGCCTCCAAATAGAGGGTATTCGAATACCACACCAGGTATTCGAATAGATTACCAGAATAGGCTTGGCTGCCAAACGAAGGTATTCAAATGCTTTTTAAGGGTATTCGAATGCTCATGAAGTATTCGAATACTCCAGAAACAAACTGATAGTATTCGAATATTCCAGAGACAGAGGAGAAGGCTAAGGGAGCAAGTATTCGAATACGACATAATGGTATTCGAATACTCCAGAGAGAAACAAAAACAGGAAGCATCTGGGTATTCGAATAACCCTGATGGCATTCGAATGCTCCAGAGAGCTGTTTCAGGGACGGAGACAAAAAGGCCTTTGGGTATTCGAATAACCCTTAAGGTATTCGAATGCCTTAAACAAAAAGAACAAAGGTTTTCTCATATAACAGTAAGGGTATTCGAATACCATATGGAGGTATTCGAAGAAATAAACAAGAATAGCACTTATAAATGTCCAGAAAATGCAATTTTTGAAAGATAAACGCATACCTGCTGATAAAGTACCTGCAAAAAAGATTTTGGGATAACTCCGACGCTCAAGTCAGTAAAATTTCAAGAAGGATTAAACACAAATTTAAGCAAATAACAAGCATTTAAATGTTGGATTGATCAATTATGCCCAATTCTCCTCTTATATAGTAAAATGCTTCTTTTGCTAGGGGTTTAGTGAAGATATCTGCAAGTTGCTTAGATGTTTCAACAAATTCAAGAATGTAATCCCCTTTTTGTACGTGATCTCTGATAAAGTGGTGTCTTATCTCTATATGCTTTATTCTAGAATGCAATATGGGATCCTTAGAGATATTTATTGCACTAGTGTTATCACATCTTATCGGGATGTGATCAAGCTGAAGACCGTAGTCTAAGAGTTGTTGCTTCATCCAAAGGATTTGAGCGCAGCAACTCCCGACTGCAACATATTCAGCCTCAGCGGTAGACAAAGCCACACTATTTTGTTTCTTGCTATGCCAAGAAACTAAAGAACTACTAAGCAAGTGGCATGTCCCACTAGTACTTTTTCTGTCCAATTTGCACCCAGCAAAATCAGAGTCAGAATAGCCTATTAGGCTACAAGAGGCACCCTTAGGGTACCATAAGCCCATTTGTGAAGTGCTTACTAGGTATTTCATTATTCGTTTAATAGCACTTAAATGAGATTCCTTAGGGTTTGCCTAATATCTAGCACACATGCATACACTAAACATAATGTCTAGCCTACTAGGAGTAAGATAAAGGAGAGATCCAATCATACCTCTATATTTCATTATTTCTACTGATTTACCTCCTTCATCTTTGTCCAAGTAGCAAGACGTGCCCATCGGAGTGGCCATGTGTTTAGCGTTTTCCATTCCAAATCTCTTGAGCAATTCCTTGCAGTATTTTGTTTGGCTTATGAAAGTCCCTTCGTTCGTTTGTTTGATTTGAAGTCCGAGGAAGAAATTCAATTCTCCCATCATTGACATTTCAAATTCATTCTGCATTGACTTAGCAAATTCTTTGCAAAGGGATTCATTAGTAGCACCGAAGATAATATCATCCACATATACTTGTACAAGAAGAATGTCATGCTTTTTATTTTTAATAAAAAGGGTAGTATCGACTTTTCCTCTTGAAAAACCATTTTCTAAAAGAAACTTACTCAACCTTTCATACCAAACTCTAGGAGCTTGCTTTAAACCATATAAAGCTTTTTTAAGTTTAAAAACATGGTTGGGTAGTTCATGATTTTCAAAACCCGGAGGTTGTTCAACGTATACCTCCTCTTGAATAAAACCATTTAGAAAAGCACTCTTGACATCCATTTGATATAATTTGAAATCCATGATGCAAGCATAAGCAAGTAACATCCTAATAGCTTCTAGTCTAGCTACAGGTGCATAGGTTTCTTCATAATCTATTCCTTATTCTTGATTATACCCTTTAGAAACTAATCTAGCTTTGTTTCTAGTTATTAAACCATTTTCATCAAGTTTGTTTCTAAAAACCCATTTAGTTCCAATTATGGGGTGATTATTAGGTCTAGCAACTAATTCCCAAACTTGATTCCTTTCAAACTAATTTAATTCCTCATGCATAGCTAAAATCCAATGTTCATCATCAAAAGCTTCAATTAAATCCTTAGGTTCAATTTGAGAAACAAAAGCTAAGTGATTACAAGTGTTTCTAAGGGAGTTACGAGTACTTACACCTTTAGATACATCACCGATAATCTGAACAAGGGAGTGATATTTTGAAGTTCTCCATACTTTGGGAAGTTCCAAAGCTTGCGAATCTTCTTGTCTTTGTTTATCCTCTTTCTCCTTGATTTCCTTTTCTTTACTGTCCAAATGTGTTTCCACCAGGATTTCTGCAACATCATCAACAACAAGATCCTTTCTCGATCCATTTGGGTCAGTTTCATCAAATGCAACATGTATAGATTCTTCAATAGTCATAGTTCTTTTATTGTAAATGCGAAAAGCTTTACTATGGTCTGAATAGCCAAGAAATATACCTTCATCAGACTTAGCATCAAACTTGCCTAAATTATCTTTTCCATTGTTTAAAACAAAACATTTACAACCAAAAACATGAAAGTGTGAGACATTTGGCTTTCTTCCCTTATACAACTCATATGGAGTTTTCTTTAAAATAGGCCTTATAAGGGCCCGGTTCATTACATAACAAGCTGTACTTACAGCATCCGCCCAAAAGTATTTAGGAAGAGCAGCCTCATTAAGCATAGTTCTCGCTATTTCTTCTAAAGAACGGTTTTTCCTTTCTACAACTCCGTTTTGTTGCGGAGTTCTAGGGGCAGAGAAATTATGATTAATGTCATGTTCATCACACTAATTTTCAAAAACATTGTTTTCAAATTTGCCACCGTGATCACTTCTTATAGAAGATATTTGAAAACTTTTTTTTATTTTGAATAACTTTGGCAAGTCTTTTAAAAGCTAGAAATGCATCATTTTTATTTGCAAGAAAAAAAGTCCATATAAAGCTAGAAAAATCATCCACAATCACTAAAGCATAGTAATTTCCACCAAAGCTCATAGTTCTAGAAGGTCCAAATAGATCCATGTGCAAAAGTTGTAAAGGTCTAGAAGTTGAAACTATATTTTTTGCTTTAAAGGAGACATTTATTTGTTTACCCTTTTGACATGCATCACATAATTTATCTTTTATGAAATTAAGCTTGGGTAGTCCAATTACTAGCTCTTTAGAGACCAACTTCTTTAAGTGATCCATGTGAATGTGTGCAATTCTCCTATGCCATAACCATGAATCATTATTCTTACTTAAAAGGCATTTCACATCATTTGAAGATATATCATCAAGACTAATCATATAGATGTTGTTTACTCTATGACCAATGAATTTAACATGCTTGTCATTTTTATCTTCAATTATGCAACAGTTTGAATCAAATATAACTTTATTTCCTTTATCACATAATTGACTAATACTAAGCAAGTTATGTTTCAAACCCTCAACAAGCAGCACATTTTCAATAGAGGAGTTAGGGTTCTTACCGACTTTGCCGATTCCAAGAATTTTACCCTTGTTGTTATCGCCATAAGTGACGTGTCCATGATTCTTGGGAATAAGCATGGTGAATTTTGAGTCGTCTCTGGTCATGTGCTTGAAGCAGCCGCTATCAAGATACCAATTTGAACTCCTGGTTTTCAAGCACACCTACAACACAAGTTTAGTTTTTAACTTTTGGTACCCAAACTTTCTTGGGTCCTTGTGTGTTAGTTTTGGGTATAGTACCCTTGGGAACCCAAACCATTTTTGTTCCAACTTTTGTATTTATATTTTTCCTTGCATTACATGTTGAAGCACTATGTCCTTTTCTTCCACAATAAAAACATTTAATAAAAGGACTACTTGAAACACTAGAATGCACAAAGAAATTTTTATAGAGTTTTTGTTGATTTTTTGGGTTATAACCTATCCCGACTTTTTGAAAAACCACTCTTTGTCTTCCTAATAAAATATTTAAGTTATCCCTTCCAAAGGTGAATTTAGAAAGAGCGTTCTTTAGGTCTTCGTTTTCTTTTTCAAGTATATGACATGAAGAACAGGATGAAGAAGTAGAAGCATGTGAATAATAATTTGTGTATGCATCAATGATTCCTAAAGTTTCGTTTTCAATTTTCAATTCTTCTATTTCTTTGTTTAAAACAAGAATTTGATTTTCTAAAGAAGAAATTGTTCTCTTAGATGAAGAAATAATTGCTGTGAGTTTTAAAGATTCTTCATGTAGTTTCTCAAAAGCATCTTGTAACTCATCGTAAGAGGGCAACAAAGTAGTATTAGAACTTACCTCGTTTTCGCTTTCTTCTTCATCTCCTTTTGCCATGAGACACAGTTGAGCTTCTTCACTATCTGAGCTGTCAGTTAAGTCCATGTCGTTTTCATCCCATGCTATGTAGGCTTTTCTTCCTTTTCTTTCCTTGAAGGGCTTCTTTTCAAATTTCTCCTTCTTCTTTTGATAAACTGGGCACTCCATTTTCATGTGACCAGGTTTGCCACATTCATAGCAGGTTGGAGTCGATGAAGCTCCTTCGCCTTTGAAGTGTGTCTTTTTAGGAGGGAAGGGAGGTCTTCTTTGCGTTCCCTTTTTTCTGAGAAATTTACCAAACTTTTTAACTAGTAAACTTAGATTTTCTTCACTTACCTCGATGTTCTCTGAACTTTCTTCATTTTCTTCATCATCATTGTCGAATGTTGATGAAGTGGCTTTGAGCGCTTTTCCCTTTTTCTTTTTATCGTTCTCTTCGCTTTGGCTTACTCTGCTTAGTTCCAATTCGTGCTCATGAAGTTTTCCAAAGAGGGTAGCTAAAGTCATTGTGGATAAATCTCTTGATTTTGATATTGCTGTCACTTTGGGTTGCCAAATCCTGCTAAGACATCTCAAAACTTTGTTAATCAAATCTTCGTTAGAAAAACTTTTGCCTAAGGATGCAAGTTGATTAACTATGTGGGTGAACCTCTTTTGCATTTCCTGAATGCTTTCTCCTTGGTTCATTCTGAATAATTCATATTCACGAGTTAGAGAATTTATTCTCGACCTCTTAACTTCACTAGTAACCTCATGGGTAACTTGCAAAGTATCCAGCAGTTTTACAATTTGAAATTCTAAAAAACTCATCATATCCCAAAGCAGTAGTAATAATATTTTTGGCTTTTAAATTAAATTGAACTTTTCTTTTGTCTTCATCAGACCATTTATTTCGTGGTGTTTCGGTCCTTACACCATCGACCTCATGTGTGGGTATAAAAGCGTCGTTTTCGATAGCATCCCATACATCTAGATCAATAGCTTCGATGAAGATTTTCATTCTTTCCTTCCAATAGGCATAACCATCCCCATTGAAAAAGGGTGGTCGATTTATGGAAGATCCTTCTGAAAAACCGTTTGAGGAAGCCATGTTCTCTTGAAGCTGCTAAGCTCTTTATACAATAGTCTAGCTCTGATACCACTTGTTACCAAGTGGCTTCCAGTACTCAAGAGGGGGGGTGAATTGAGTATAAAACTTTTTCACAAAATCTCTTTTAATTAAAACGAATATCAAAAGCTTAATAAATAAATGCACATAAGGAATGAGAAGAAGAAAAGAAACAATAAAGAATAGTGAAAAATAAATGCGCAGTAAAGTAAATTGCATAAAATAAAGAGATTAGGGAAAAGAGAAGCAGGCACAGTATTTATCCTGGTTCGACCACTAACCACTTGTGGTCTACGTCCAGTCCTCGAAAGCCGAGATTTTTCACTAAGTATATAAGCTTCAGTAGGTGCTTGCTACCGTTACAAAATAGAGCACTTTTCACACACAGGGACACTCTACCCTTGTGCTAAAGTCTCAGCCTACAGGGATACCTCACCCTTATACAAACCTTGAGGGATACCTCACCCTTGATACAAAATATCAGAAAATAGATGAAGAGAAACTCTCACTCAGAGTAAGTAAAACAAATTGAAGCACTATAGAGCTCTCTAACAATATCTCAGAATTTTACCAAAAGAGCACAGAGAGAAAGAGAGAAATTATGCAAACAGTATTTTAGCACAGCCAAAAAAAATAAATTCAAGGATTGGTGTTTTCAGCCATGAGGGAAGGTCTCTATTTATAGAGCCTTTAATCAGAAAATTTCAATGGGGAAATTGAATGCATAATAAATGCAAAATCCGTTTGCGTATCAATTTCAAAAAACAGAAGCTGAAACTCGTGGGTTATTCGAATACATTATTGTGGTATTCGAATACCACTGATATCAATATATAAAAAATAGTTTAAGCTAGGGTTATTCGAATGCCGTTATGAGGTATTCGAATACCTCTGATATCAGTATATAAAAAACAGATCAGACCCACGTTATTCGAATACCAAACCAAGGTATTCAAATGCCTTTAGCTGAAAACACGTTTGTAAAAGCCTTTTAGAAGGTTGTATTCGAATGCCTCATATGGTATTCGAATACCTCTATTAAAAACACGTTGTATTCGAATGCCTCAAATGAGTATTCGAATACCTTTATTAAGAAAACACGTTTGTAGAAGCTTTTTCAGAAGATTGTATTCGAATGACTTTAAAAGCATTCGAATGCCTCTGTTAACAACATGAAAAACGCTTCTGTGAACAAGATTAGAAAAACTACAATCTCTTTGATTATCAAAGGCTTATTAGAACTTTAATTTGGTTTGTAGAAAAACAAGTTCTTAGATCTTTTTGAGTTAAACACTGATATATTCTATGAGAGCTCTGTACAAGAGAGATCCTAAGTCCTACAGCTAAACTTGAACAACTTGGACTTGATCTTCTCATCATCTCATCATCTCCATATTTGTTATCATCAAAACTCATCATCAAAGTTGCATGGTAATCACAGCTATGGCTCAGATTCGGGAATACATCTACTCAATCGAAGTATACTAGAAGCGTTATAAATGTTAGAGAGAAAAGTAGGGAAGCCGCTTGATTTACCACTGGACCCGCCTAACGAGGAGTATGATATGGTCCAATAAAACTTAGGAGTGAGTTTTATGGATTCATATCTAGGAAATTTCTATCTCAAGAAACACTAAGTTTTCGTTGGAACCGAATAACGAGATCCATTTAGAAAACGATCAATCTGCTTCCTGAGATCAAGCCTATTCATAAAGTAGATAAGTGAATTAGTAAAAGGGTTCCAATTTCTAACAATAATAGGATAATTTTAAATTTGTAATGAGAGTAGGCTTACAAACGAGAATAGTATCATTCGAGTCGATAGGAAGTAAATACACAAACAACTCAATTCCAAAAATGAACTCTTAGAATTTCATTGAAACATTTCAACAGAATATGGCTGGAAGATAACCAATCCCTTTTGTTAACATTTCATCTAATTTGTAAAAGAAGTAAACAAATCAGATCACTAGAAAGATTCAGTCTTTAACAAGTCATAGGATAATTTAAACAACTTGGCTACCATCAACAAGTTCTTAGTAGCCAAAAGAGAAATAACTTAGTCAAAAGGTGTCAGAGGTACATACGACCCTAACATACTCATACGGTCATGCGTCATAAAGTAATGGGCTATCCCCAGAATTATACAATTGAATCATAGGGTTATCCACTGTAGCATAGTCCCTTTCTTCATTTCAGTCTTCAGTCTGGGTGAAGGAATTAACTTTCTCTTGTTTATGAGATTTTGAGGTGCAAACATCCCCAACGGAAGGCTTTGTCCTATGCAAGGTACAATTTCTCGCCACATGTCCTGGCTCTCCGCACTTGAAACAAATTATTCCTTTGATCATACAATCCTTTGTTAAATGGTCCTTTCCATACTTGAAGTAGATTACCCTTTTGATCGCATATAGAGGCTTTGTCTCATATAAAGCACAATCCCTGAACACATGTCCTTGCTTTCTGCACTTGAAACAAATTTTTCCTTCAATCTTACAGTCCCTCGTGAAGTGGTCCTTTCCGCACTTCTTACACCTTGACAACGGTACCACAGTTGGATTGGATTTACTACTATTCGCACTCCCTTTCAACGTTTGTTGTTGCTGTTGTCCCTTTGGTTGTCGCGAATACAGTTTCTGCTTAAACTGATTGATCATCCTTTTGTTCCTCCTTTGGAACTTAGGTAGTTCAGAATTACCCAAAAACTGACTTTCTCCCAACAAATTCTGAACTTCGACTTCTAACTTCTATTGTTGTGCGGTCCTCTGATTCGGTTGTACTGTTATGCCAGCCATTCCCTGCATTGTTTCCATAGTCGCATCCACTCCTCTGTTGTTGCGTTCCATATTCCTAAGTATACGTCTTCCGCGAGCCATTACCTTCCTTCGAAAATAGACAATCAGGCACAATGGAGACAAGTAACCATTTTAAACAATAATGTCTCCTTTCGAAAACCAAACACAAGGAGTCACACAACACACAAGGGTGAAAATGCAGACAAATCCTAAACAAGTTCTGTCATACCAGCTGAGCTTCTTACTAAAAGAACTTCTATTCACTTAATACGCCTAGGTGAAGTCATAGTTTCCCGTAGACACAGGACATTACACATTGAGTGGGCTAGTACTCAATATCATGTAACTGTGCAACAGTAGCTACCAACACTCAACCTATGGCAAGCCATGCCTTCCTTTCCCAACATCTCAATTCAAGAAACAAGGAAGTACACAACATACAAATAAACTTCTATCATGTCTAAGCATAGTCAGTCCATACCCTGGCTCAATAGGATGAACTGAGCTCTGATACCACCTTAATGTAACACCCCTCGATTTAATAACCACGGCACAATCGTCATTATGTCACGGTCACTAAATTTTGGCGTGCTATCATTGTCAAATAACAAACTTTACAAAAATATTAAACATTTCGCATATGAGGAAAATAGGAACCACGAATGAATAGTTACATATACAACCAATTAAAATATTAATTCTAAGATGTATTCAAACCACAACATTTAAGACTGGATAATCACCTTAAAACATATATATACCCAAAATACACTTTGTACGGGTAATGCAAAATAAAATATAAACTACCCATAACATATCTATAACTAAGGAGTTGGGCACTCCATCGAATCCCAAATGCGTAAAGCAACTCTGGGCTCACCGATGCAGTGAGAAATACAGAATAAGGTCTTTAATTGCGATCCTCTTCATGGTCAAGGTCAGATCCCCAACATATTGCATACGCTTGTCGGTCCAGTCGACTCGCCAAGTCTTGGCACCTCCGGTGAACATGATTCGAATGAACCCAATAAAACCCCCTTCACGACGACATCATCGGATGCAGTGGTCAAACTAAGAAAGTCCAAAAGAATCTAACCTCGTTCCCACTTACAGTCTTCAACCAAGAAATGACATAGAACAAGAAGAGTATAAGGAAGAGGTAAGACATCCTACCATCATTACCAATTATAGCAACAAGAAACCAAACGGCGCAAAGCGCCCACATAGCATTTATTGACAGCAATAATGATAATAAACATTAAGCAGTAGTAATAATCAACCAAACAGTTCCAGGCAGTTATATATAT
The DNA here is from genome assembly GCA_029884595.1 of Ormosia semicastrata. Taxonomy (NCBI): domain Eukaryota; kingdom Viridiplantae; phylum Streptophyta; class Magnoliopsida; order Fabales; family Fabaceae; genus Ormosia; species Ormosia semicastrata. Next base: position 65,536,391 of record JAQQTO010000060.1, read on the forward strand.
ATTAGTAATACAACAGTTCTAATTATAATAATCATAAATGCCAGATAATTCATGGACCCATTATGCACATGCATACAAAGCCAAATCCTACTTCATGGAGCTAGTAGACACAAAACAGTCGGAGAGAACGATCAGGAGATATGCCTGTATTCTTGGCTGTCGAGGCCCTCAAGTGCTATTATTCTCAATTTATCAACGTGCACATCATGACATTTTACAAGACATTCTACATAGATCACGATATAGGACTGTGTCCAGTCAGGATTGTTAGTGCGTGTGTATCGGTCTGCCCCACGGACAGAAGAGCTACCAACTGTCCATTGCGAGGTCCCCACGCCCTGACGCCCTCAAGGTCAGCTACAGTACCACACTTGTCTATTCGCACCCGCACATAGGTGTAATTCAACTCCTAGGCTAAAGGCCTTAACAAAGTCCAACGGACATTCACCATGCATAAAGACTCTATGCATAAACATGTATGATCATTATTACATATAATTCCACAATATGCCACAATTTGCCAAAGTAAGAATCAACACAATCATTGGTCACTCACATGGACCCACAATATCATAATATCAAAATTAAATGAATTAATGCATTTTTAAGGTGTATTATGAAATTCTTGCTTAGGTTTAGCTTTTCTTACAAAGTTTATCTCTAAAGGAATTCTCTTAATCAATTAAATTCTCTTAGGTAATTTATTCATATACACTTAGAAGGTTATTCTAAGATCTCAAAGTCTCACACTCTCTTGTTCTTACCCTAATTAAAATTATCCTAAGTCTTATGAAAATTCCATTCTTGTTTCTTTAAAATTTATGGATCTCAAAGTATAATTCAGTTTTCCAATTTGCTAATTCTTGCATCCTATTACCATTAATTTAATCACTAGGTGTTAGGTGATAAATTTTAAATTTTGGATTCGATGGAGACAATGGCTCTAGTATACAAAGGTGAGGCTGCCTTTCGACGAAAAATAGTATGACAGAATCAATGTTGGTAGGAAAACATTATTTGACCAGAATGGCTAAAAATCAAGTTCTGTCGGGTGAAGATTCTGTCGAATGAAGATCAAAAAATGTCGAATATACTAGAAGGTCAGCAGAAATCCTAATTCGACGGATGGGTGTTGACGTTGAAGAAATCTTAAAGTGTTGAACCGACGAAAGCACTAAATAGTCAGAAACTCTAACTCGATGGATATTCACTTTGGAGAAGTTTCTCTACTAAATGGACAGAAATCCTACTTGACGGATATTCACATTCCAACTCGATGGATATTGACACTGGAGAAGTTTCTCTGCTAAATGGTCAGAAACTCTAACTCGACGAAAATTGACATTCCAACTCGACGGATATTGACATTGGAGAAGTTTCTCTACTAAATGGTCAGAAAACTCTACTCGACGGATATTCACATTCCAACTCGACGGATATTGACATTGGAGAAGTTTCTCTGCTAAATGGTCAGAAATTCTAACTTGATGGATATTAGCATTCTAACTCGACGGATATTCACATTAGAGAAGTTTCTCTACTAAGTGGTCAGAAACTCTAACTCGATGGATATTGACATTCCAACTCGACGGATATTGACATTCCAACTCGAGGATATTGACATTGGAGAAGTTTCTCTGCTAAATGGTCAGAAACTCTACTCAACGGATTTGGAGAAGTTTCTTTTCATTTATTACATAATGTACAGTTGATTTATTATGAATTCCAATTGTTACAATTGTTCACAAAGAATCCCCAAATTTTGGGCTCAAAACCGTGGCCATCCGAGAACCAATCCAACGTCATTTCCTTCCATGTTATACATTCTAATCCATTCAGATACATCAATATACACAAAAATAATCTAATAGCACAAACACATTACAAACAACATGCAAAAAATGGATGACCCTCATTAGGGTTCCCTCACTATCAATCACAGACAACGTTTCTAAATGCTAATAGAGGTTGAGGAGGAGTGTCTTCCTCTTACCTAAGTGCAGAACAAAGAAAGCAAGCTCCTTTTGTCCTTGAAATTCCATGCTTTAACACCACAGAACCTTGGGTGTTCAAATCCATAAAAATCAAGATCAAAGAGTGGAAATGGCATCCATAGTCACTAATGTGACCATAGAACATGAAAATTGGGAGAAAGGAGAAAAAGTTGAGTGCTTTACCTTAAAGTTCCAAGCTTTGATGTTGGGCTGACAACCAAGAAAATGGAGGAATAAAGAAGAGCTCCACCAAGAAGAAAACTTGAAGAAGGTGAGGAAAGAGCAATGGTTTAAGTTTGGATTGAGCAAGGGAAAGCTTGAAAATCATCAATGGTGTTTGTGGGTGTGTAGCCGTGTGGAGAAGAGAGGAAGAGAGTGAGAGGAAGAGAGAAAGATCAGCGTGAATGAGAGAAAATGGGATAATAAAAATGTAATATCCCTCTTAGCCAACCGTGCAGCACCAAAAAGGGAGGAGAGAGAAAAGTGGTTGGGAAGGAAACTTCCTAGAAGCTTCCCTCAAAGCTTCCTTGAGAAGCTTTGTGCGCTTCTCGATAAAGTGCATAGTAAGCTTGTCTCCTTAATTAAATACATCTGACAGATGATTAATTACACTATTAGAATTATTTTCTCAGTGAATAAAAGTTACTATTGATGAAATAATATTTTATTATTCATCAGACGATTTTATGATACAGTGATTTCATTTATCAGGTAAAATCTTGTAAAACATAAACTTCGTAAATTGTGTCCAGCCTCGGGTTTAGTAAGATCTCCCGTCGACACGTTGACAGTTCAAGGTTTACCATCCTCAGGGAAAACATTTTTGCTTTCCCGGCTCCGCTCAGTGCACACGTAAAATGAGGAATATATTAAAATATTCATCGTTTCTAGAAAAATCCAAAAAAATTCTCAAAAATAATAAATATTATAAAATGATTATTTATAATAAAATAAATAATTTTTGGGATGTTACATAACACCTCCTGATTTAATAGCCACGGCACAATCATTATTATCCCGAGGTCACTAAATTTATGGCATGCTACAACTTCTTAATTTTACTTTTTCAAATTTGAATATATATTTTTTTCATATATATATAAAGGAAATATGAGCCACGAATGTAATAATACATAATTCGTCGTTAACAAATATGATTTAAGAGAATATATATAAAATACAGTACGTAGGACTAAATTAATTAAGTTAAAGCATATAGAACATTGCGCATTCCTCATACCACTCACAATGAAATACATCAAGATTTACTTCAAAATGTAAATATATTAAAAATACACCATAACATAATTAATGCAGAAGAAAACATAAACTACCCATAAGACATCCCTGTCTAAGGAGTTGGGTACTCCATCGGATCCACCTCGGGATCCTCCCCCGGGTCATCTGAAGATATAAGGATAGGACCGAGTGCAGTCCCACGGGTAGGTGTCCTAGCAGCTGATGCCATGGAATCCTCATCGTCATGGGGAGTGCGAATCGGATCGCCCTATAGCTTCCGGATGGGCAGAGTAAACTCCAAATGCACAGATGTAGTAAGCGTCAGGATAGGATCTCCATCATGAGTCCTCCTGACAGTCAGTATCAGATCCCCAACAGATCGTACCCGCTCTCCAGCCCAGTCGACTCGCCACGCGTTAGCACCACCAGTGAACACAATTCAAACAAACCCAATAACACCCCTTCGCGACGACGTCACCGGATGCAGTGGGTCAAACTAAGAAAGTCCAAAAGAATCCAACCTCGTTCCCACTTACAGTCTTTAACCAAGAATTTACATAGAATAAGAAAAGTACAAGAAAGAGATAAGACATCCTACTTCATTACCAATTATGGCAGTAAGAAATAGAAATGGCATAGTATGCCCATGTAGCATTATAAGAAATATAAACAGTATCAAGAGGCAAATATTAAACAACTTAGCAGTTCCAAGCAATTATAACATCGATAAGATAGTAAATCCAATCATCACATAAATTAAATGCCAAGTAATATATATGTGTTCACTATGCACATGTACATGATAATCAAAATCCTACTCCATGGAGCTAGACACGAACATCAGAGTGAATGATCAGGGAGACATGCCAGTATCTCGTCCACCTTGGACCAAGTGCTTACCATAAACGGTCAATCAATAATGTTGCGTATAGGCTCTATACAGCGGCATTCTCACAAGATCGCGATATAGGACAGTGCCCGGTCAGGATCGTCGGTGCGTTTGCATCGGTTTGTCCCACGGTCCAGCAGGGCTACCGACTGCCCACTGTGAGACGCCGGCGCCCCGACGCCCTCAAGGTCAATAGCAGGACCCACACTAGTCTATTCGCACCCACACTAAGGTGTGATTCAACTCCTAGGCAACATGGAGTTGACAAATAGTCCACCGGACTTTCACAGTGCATGATGACTCCATGCATATATCAGGTAATGTTTATTATTACATACTTTTTCGTAATGTGCCACAATTAGCCAAAGTAAGCATCAACACATCATTGGTCCCTCACATGGACCCACAAGATCATATTATCAGTATTTAAATGAAATAATACACTTCCAAGGTTTATTATGAATTCTCACTTACACTCTTAAGTCTTGTTTCTCTTATTCGATTAATCCTCAATTAATACATTATACTTTTAGGCACATTATGAAATTACGCTTAACTTTCTATACCCTTCTTAATAAGTTTCTCTTTTTGAGAAATGCTATCACATTATTTATTTTCTTATTATTATTTTAATTACATAAGTCCATCATTAAATCTTAAACCTAATTCCCTTAGCATGATTTAAATTGGATCATTTGTCATTCTTACTTGCACTCATGGTCTTACTTTAATTAAAATTTATTCTAAGTCTTTGGATAAATCTTCATTCTTGGTTCTTTCCATTTTATGAAGCCCTAATTGCTTCCTAATTAATCATTTAATTAAGTATCACTTGAATTTAATTTTTCTTATAAAGTTCCTTTCGTTATTGAGTTCTTACTTTAAACTTAATCCTATTGATAACTTCGGGAAATGAAGTTATTTCACATGGCTTTGAATGTATATGAGCATGCTTTCCTTAAATTTACAAGACCCAATGGTCCAATTCATACATGATCTTGATGATTTAAGCTTTGTACCTCAATTGTTTAAGAATTCAAATTTTAATGCTTATATTTAAGAAATTGAGATGGATTATGGCTTGCTGAATTAAAGCATTGTTTTTGTTTTGGAAATTCAAGAAGGAAAGACCTTGGAAAAGATAAGGAAGCAAAGAATAGTTCAAATTGGAGAAGGAAACAAAAGAGAAGCAAGGGCAGCCAACTCACGCCTAGGCGTGTAAAAGTCACGCCTAGGCGTGACCCTCGCAGCATTTCAGGAATTTCCAAGCAGAGACCTCCATGCTTAGGGGTGGAAAAGGCACACCTAGGCATATAACTCTCAGGTTTTCAGGGTACTCAGACAGAGACACCCACGCCTAGGCGTGGGAAAATGATGCCTAGGCGTGGATTGCACCTAAGGCCACGTGCTTCATAACCACGCTTAGGCGTGGAAAAGTCAAGCCTAGGCGTGGGAAACATCCTGATCCACGAAAATTAGCTTTTAATATCTGATTTGGGGATTGGGAGAGGGGATTCTATCTTTGAACAAAAACCATGAAGTTAAGAGAGCAAGTGAGAGGAGGAGGAACCCATTTGGATTGAAGGTGACTCAAGAGAGAATCTAGATCAAGGAAGAGGATCAAGCTTGGAATCTCTCCATTTTTGTCTATTCTTTCCCTTTACCTCTTGATTTGTAACTTGATGGATCATTTTATTTCATTTGTTGTCTTCTCTTTCATGATGTGTAACTAAACCCTAATCTAGGGGCTCTATAGGATCTTGCTATGGATTTGATTAATGTGTAATTAGTTGGGTATCCTTTCAATGAAATTGGTTTTGTTCATCCATATCTATGCTTAATGCTTGTTGTTGATTGGCCATCAATTGCATGATTTTAGCATTCCAATTGAACTAGAAATAGGGTGTTGTGAATATGGATATGGTATGGTTGATGTATGTTCAATTACATTCTATTGGGTTGAGTGTGTTGATTAGCTAATGGGATGGACACATACCCATTAGTCATGCATAGCAAGTGTTTGATAATTGGTCTCAATGAGTGATTCTTATGTCAATTCATATGGACACATAGTGGATTAACTAGGTTTCACATGGATAATTATCCTAGACATAGGCTCTTATCTATTGATGGTTATTAGCTAACAAATATCATTTCATTGATTGGTGCTTGTTAATTGCAATTATTCATTGAAGTAGCAAGTGAATAGGGACCCCTAGGCTTTAATCATTCTCATCTTCTCTTGTGGAATTGGTGTTTGGTGTTTTCTTATTTTGTTTCTCTTAAATTGTTATTTTAATTGCAACTCATTCTCCTTCGTTTACTTGGATAAAAATTTGTGAATTTTGGTTAAGTTTAACATTCTTCTAATTATTCAATCCCTTGGAACACGATACTCTAACTCTCCTTTATATTACTTGTCGACCCGTGCGCTTGCGGATTTACGGATTAAGGACCAACAAGTTTTTGGCACCGTTGCCGGGGATTGACTTTAGATTTTGAGTTATTTCTTACAATTATTCACAATTCTTATTTCAAGTTTTCTTTGTTGTTTTGTTTTGTTTTTCAAGTACTTAGCTCTTGTATGCGAAGGACTCAAAGTGTATCTCAATTTTCTTATGATCCTGAGATCGAGAGGACTTTTTGTAGATTGCTAAGAGAATGACTAGTACAAGGAAATGCTCTTGAATTGGATAGTGACTAGGAGATGGCAGAAGAAGCGAATGCTGAGAGACTCTTGAGAGAGTATACCACTCCAAATGCTAGAGACATTCGATCTAGCATTAGAAGGCCAGCTGTACAGGCACAGACTTTTGAGATCAAGCCTGCTATTATCCAGATGGTGCAGAATAATTTACAATTTGCGGATCTTCCCCATGAAGATCTTAATGCTCATTTAGCCAACTTCCTGGAGATTTGTGATACTTTCAAGCATCAAGGGATGACTGATGATGCGGATCGCTTGAGGCTTTTCTCTTTTTCCTTAAGAGATAGGGCCAAGGCATAGCTTCAATCATTACCTGAACATTCCATCACTACTTGGGAAGAGCTGGCTCAGAAGTTCTTGGATCGATTCTTTCCTCCCATGAAAGCAATGAAGTATAGGAATGACATCTTGTCCTTCAAACAATTCGAAGGAGAAACCTTATATGAGGCATGGGAGCGATTCAAGGAGTTGCTAAGGAAGTGCCCCCACCATGGCATAGCAAAATGGATGTTGGTTCATACTTTCTACAACAGCTTAACAACCTCCATTCGATCCATAATTGATGCAGCAGCTGGAGGGGCTCTCATGAGCAAGACCGTGGATGCAGCCTACAACTTTTTGGAGGAAATGGCTAATAACAATTATCAGTGGCCAGCTGAAAGAGTTACTCCCAAGAGATTAGTAGTAGATATTCATGAAGTTGATGCTCTTACATCGCTTACAGCTCAAGTGGCAGCTCTTTCTAAGAAGTTGGACACCATGGAAGTCAATTCTGTAGCAAGTGGAGCCAATAATTCAACTGATATTTGTGATCATTATGGAGACCTTCATTCAACTACTAATTGCACAGCTAGCCTAGAAAGTGTGCAATATGCAAATCAATTTCGTCAGCCAATTCACAACAATGTTTTGGGCAATTCTTATAATCCTAGTTGGAAAAACCATCCTAATCTCTCATGGGGTGGACAAGTTCAAGGTCCTTCTTCCTCTTCTTATCAGACTAGGGAAGCTCCCCATGCTCTTCCAGGTTTTCAACAGTAGAGCCCCCTTCAAGCCCAAACTTCAACATCAACTTCAACTTCCAATTTGGAGAAAATGTTTGCTCAGTTCATGACTAGCCAGCAAAAGTACATGACTAAGACCGACTCAAGGCTTGCTTCACATGATGCTTTAATGCAAGGTTAAGCGGCCTCCTTGAGAAATCTTGAGACTCAAGTTGGCAAACTTGCCCAAGCCTTAAGTAGTAGACCTCAAGGGAGTTTTCCAAGTGACACCATCAACAATCCAGGAGGTTCACCCAAGGAGCATTGCAAGGCTATAACACTGAGGAGTGGGAAAGAAATTGAAGGAAATGTGAAGACCAAGCTACTTGAAAAAGAAGTTGAAGTTGCAAAAGATGAATTGGTTGTGAACAATGAGGTTGACAAGAATGAAGAGCTAGCAGAGAGGAAGGTTAAAGACAAGAAGAAGGAGGACAAGCCTTATACACTACCTCCACCTTTCCCTAACCGGCTAGCTAAACAAAAATTGGATGCTCAATTCCAAAAGTTTTTAGATATTTTCAAGAAACTTCACATAAACATACCGTTTGCTAAGGCTTTGGAACAAATGCCTAGTTATGTGAAGTTTATGAAGGACATCTTGTCTAAGAAGAGAAGGTTTGGGGATTATGAAACTGTTGCACTCACTGAAGAATGCAGTGCCATCTTGCAAAATAAGCTACCTCCTAAGTTGAAGGATCCAGGGAACTTCACCATTCCATGCACCATTGGCAACCAATTCTTTGGAAAAGCTTTGTGTGACCTAGGGGCAAGCATAAACTTGATGTTTCTTTCCATCTTCCAACGACTAGGTTTGGGGGAGGTGAAGCCAACTTCGGTTACCTAGCAACTAGCCGACCGATCTCTCACTTATCCTAAGGGGGTCATTGAAGATGTCTTGGTCAAGGTTGACAAGTTCATCTTTCCAGTGGACTTCATCATCCTAGACATGGAGGAAGACCGCAATGTACCTTTGATTCTTGGAAGGCCTTTCCTAGCCACCGGTAAGACTATGATTGATGTTCAAAAAGGTGAGCTCACTATGCAAGTCAATAATGAGAAGGTAACTTTTAATATTTACAAGGCCATGAAATTTCCAAATGATCATGAAGAGTGTTCTTACATAGGTATGATTAATCAAGTAGTTAATAATGCATTCCATGCTAATTTCACTGATGATTCTCTTGCTTTATCATTGACATCCATATATGAGCATGTAGATAGGGAAGATATTTTGGAATGTATTAAACTGCTTGACTCGTCTGCTAAGTGTTTCAGGAAACCAGGCTTTGAATCGTTGAACATACCTTCTGACAAGCCCATTCTCCAGCCTTCTATAATCACTTCTCCCACGTTAGAGCTCAAGCCATTGCCTGATCATTTGAGGTATTCATACTTTGGGAATTCATCCACATTGCTAGTCATTATCTCTTCATATTTGTCAGAGGAGCAAGAATCCAAGTTTCTCAGAGTGCTCAGAGAATACAAAAGGGCTTTGGGGTGGTCTATTGCAGATATCAGAGGCATTAGCCCCACCATATGCATGCACAAAATATTGCTGGAAGCAGATCATAAGCCAACAATTGAACATCAAAGGCGCCTTAATCCTATCATGAAGGAGGTGGTCAAGAAGGAGATCATTAAGTGGCTGGATGTGGGTATCATATACCCTATCTCTGACAGCAAATGGGTGAGCCCAGTTCAATGCGTGCCTAAGAAGGGTGGGATGACTATGGTCGCTAATGAGAATAATGATTTGATTCCCACCAGGACTGTCACAGGATGGCGCATTTGCATGGACTATAGGAAGCTTAACACTGCAACCCAGAAGGATCATTTTCCATTACCATTTATTGATTAGATGTTGGATAGGTTGGCAAGACGTGCTTTCTACTATTTCTTGGATGGTATTCGGGGTACAACCAGATTGCCATTTCCCCGGATGATCAAGAGAAGACAACCTTCACTTGTCCATATGGTACTTATGCCTTTAGAAGAATGCCCTTTAGGTTATGTGTAACATCACGAAAACTGTTCATTCATTTATAAAATGTCATTTTATAATATTCTTGATTTTTAGGAAATTTTCTAAAATTTTACGGAAATGTCGAATATTTTACTATATTCCTCGTTTTGCGTGCGTATCGTGCGGAACTGAGAAAATGCGACATTTTCTCTGTGAACATTGGACTATGGATAAGTCGACGGGGGATCTTACTAAACCCGAGACTTGACACAGTTTACGAGGTTTGCACCATTTTTCTGAGAAATCTTAACAGATAAAATAAATTAATACAGTGAAAAATTCATCTGTCAGATTAATTAAATTTCGATTTTTGTCAACTATAACTATTACCTATTGGATAATAGTGTGTAATAAAAATACTATCACATTATTTTAATGCAATTCACATTGTGTCAAATTAAATCACTTTAATTCAAATCTAATAGTATTTTATTCTAAGCTTCCATGACAAGCTTTGACCCAAGCTTTGACTCAACCAATTAGCTTCCCTTGGAAGCCAAAATTGACCACTCACCCACTCTCTCTCACGCCTCAAAGCGGTGATGAGAAGGGAAGGAATTGGTTTTAATTAACCAAATATTACATTTCATCATTTAGCACCTAAAAGCCAATTTTCCTTCTTCATTTACGTTCTTCCTCTCCTATTTCCTTCTTCAATATTTCTTTCTTTTCTCTCCCACTCACCTCACGGCACCCACTTTCCCATTCCCCCAACCATCACAAAAACAATACTTGATCATACTTTCTTAATCTCCTACTCATTCTCTTCAACATTTGTGCTTGAAGTTTCAAGGAAAGCTTCCATCTTCAACCTCTTTTCAAGCTTTGAAGGTGAGCTTCCATGGCTGGAAAAATTTCAGAACTTAACTCCATTTTCGTTTTCTGGTTTCACCTTGGTTTAATGGCTATCCTCTTCTTCATTTTCACACCATTACCTTGTTCTAATTCATGTTGCATTTTCTAGGGTTTTTGGAGGCAAAATCTGAAAATCAAAAGGGTCTTGGAAGTGTTCTTGGTTCTTCTTCTTGGTAAGAGGAAGATTAATCCCCCCTCAACCTCTTTAGCAACTAGGGACCTTGTATTTGATTTTTGGAAGAGAAACCACATAGTGGTTATTCTTGAATGTGCTTGTAAATTTGCTCACTTGATTGCTATCTTAGTTTAGCTTTGAGAAATGGATTAAATGGTTGTTTAGTCATGTATGCTTGTGTTTGGAATCCATGTTGGCTTGCTGAATTTTCTGGTTGCTGGACATCATGAGAAGGCCACGGTTTTGGGCTGTTTTGGCTTGGAAAATGTATGGGTTTGGTGCTTAATTTTTGAGCAATGTAAGACTCACTAAATCAAGTGGTTAATGTTGGTTTAAGTGGAACAAAATTCTGGTTGTGTGAATCCCTAAGAGTGCCACGGTTTTGGCTGGAAAGTATAGGGAAATTATGTTAAAATTTTGATCAATGTAAAGCTTAATTAAGACAAGGAATTAAGGGCAAGTTAAGTGGACTAAAATCCGAAAATTTTGGCTAGAAGTCCCATGGTTCTGGGGGCTGTTTTGTGGGCTGAACTTGGATGGAATTTATGTCAAGAATGATGCTAGGTAAATTGAGTAAAGGAAGGACAAATTAATGAAAAGAAAATGGTAATTTAGTAACCCCTTGAGTGTCATGGTTATGAGGGCTTGAATGAGGGGAATGATGACTAAAATTGTGAGATACTAAGACTTGAGTTAATCAAGAAATTAAGTAAAGATTAATAGAAGATAATTTGTAACATTGATCCTTATAATGAATTATGGTTAAGACTTAGGAAATAAGCAAGAATTGGAAGGTAATCATAGTGATCAAATAAATTGGATCAAGTAACACTTAAATGGGACTAATCATGTGAATATGACTTAATTGAGACCTTGGGAAGGCCACGGCCTCTAGGTAAGATTTGGGCTAAAATTCCATAACCCATAACTTGAATTACAAGTATTTAAAGAGTACAAGAAATTAAGGGTTTCATAAATCTTAATGAGCCAATGAGATAATTATTATAAGACTTGAGGTTACTAGAAGAAAAAAAAAACAAGAGAGTGTGAAACTTGGAGAGTTTGGGAAATCCATAATGAACCTAAAATGTGCTTCTTGACTTTAAATTGATGCTATTCTGATGATGGGTTCTCTTGAATGCTAATTTGCATATTTGTACTCTCTTGGCCAATTATGGCATATTGTGTGACGATTATCATATTTTGAATTATCATCATGACGCATAATATTTTATGCATTGAAATGTCCTATGGACTGTTGTAAGGCCAAGTTGCCTAGGAGATTGAACACACCTTTTGTGCGGGTGCGAATAGACTAGTGTAGGTCTTTAATGACTTTGGGGGCGTCGGGGTGCGGGTTCCTCGCAATAGGCGGTTGGTAGCTCTTCTGCCTGTGGGGTAGACCGATGCAAACGCACCGACGATCCGGACCGGGACACTGTCCTATATCGCGATCGAGCGCGGACTGTCTGTACAATGCCATGATGTGCACGTGGAAGATATATATATTTATATAGCACAGGGCCTCGGCAGTAGAGATACAATACACGTCTCCTGATCTTTCTCTCCGACTATTTTGTGTCTAGCTCCATGGAGTAGGATATTGGGCGTCCATGCATATGCATCACATTATTATACATTTATTTATTGATCTTTGTTTTGTATAATATGAATGGTTGATGCTCTTATTATTATGGATTTGCTGGATTTAACCGCTGGATTTAATTGTATGCGGATTTAACTGCCTGGATTTAACTGTCTGGATTAAACTGCCTGGATTTAACTGTCTGAATATTATAACTTATTCATTATCCCTGTTGATGACTGCCTGACTGGTTATCTGTTTAGAAATTTATTTATTACCTTTACATGCTACGTGGGCGCTATGCGCCGTTCGGTTCTTGGTTGCTGTATTGGTATTGATGGTAGGATATCTTACCTCTTTTCTGTATTGCTATTGTGCATTATTTGTATATACCTTGTATTTGTCGAAGACGACGGCAAGGAGGTCGGTGCTACTGAACCTTCGAGCGAGTGGCCGTACCTCAACTAGCATTTGCTTGGAGATGGAGGCGCGCATGCGCGGATTTCTGGGTGACGTGCGTCTGACCTTCTTGGGAGGACCAGAATGCTGGCACATCAACCTCAACTCCGATCGCTGTGTGTACCTCGGCGACGTGTCCATTGCTCTAGCCTGGAGGCGACACGAGATGTCGGTTCTCACCTGCCATATTCGACTACGTCTGGAGTTCTATCTACCCATTCGCGAGATGTGGGGTTCTCGTTTCCACAACCCGCGTGAAGACTCATTTGATTCTACTGCTCGGGCCCCGTCCCGTGCTTCTGTGGTTCCGATGGAAGTTTCCTCTGAGGAGGAAGATCCTGAGGAAATCCCAGAATATGATCCCGAGGAGGATCCTGTAGAGGATCTTGCTACGGTTCCTCCCCATTTGAGGGATTGACATCACTGGTAGCTACTGATGGTCTGCTAGTCTTTTATTTTGGGGGCCTCGATGTTATTTTTGTCTTATGGGTTGTATATTTTGTTATTCGGAGTGGTGTTGATGTGTAAATCCATAGGCGGTATAGTTTTGCTTTTTGGATTGATTCCGGGCTTGTAACTAAAACACTTGTTATATTTAAGTATATGTATGTATGTTATTCGGTGAAATTTCGTTTACTGTTTTATTTTACGGTAATTAACATTCCGCATTGTCATCATTATTATAAGAAAAAAAAATATATATATATACTGCTATTTTTACATATTAAAGTATCAGGTAATTCAACCTTTAATTATTTAAACCGGGTCTTAAGTGATTAATTATTTAATTTCTGCATTTTATTTTATTTGACAATGTGACGTTCCCTCCAGAAAAGGGGCGTTACATCAGGTTGGTATCAGAGCCCCGGTTTATGTTTTCTTTGGGTCTTGTGTGTGAGTCTGTCTTGTTTGTGCTGTGTGAAATCTCTGTGATTGGCATTCTGAGTGAATATATTTAACTCTCTCCATATGTTTCAGCTTACATAACTTAAGAGAAAGTGAAATGGCGAGAAGTGGAGATATTGCAGCTGCAGTAGAAGCGATGCAGCGGATGGCAGAACTTATTGCGCAACAAAATGAGCGTCTTTGTTCAAAGCAAGAACAATCGCTCAACAACATGAGGCGACTGCCGATGCGTAATTTAGCAAAATTTTGTCGTCACAACCCTCCGCAATTTCAGGGAGAATTTGATCCTGACAAAGCTAGTCTATGGATCAAGGAGCTGGAAAAGGTCTTTCGTGGCATGAACTGTGCCGAAGACAAGAAGGTGAATTATGCTACTTTCATGCTTACGGGCAATGCCGAAAACTGGTGGAACGGAGCTCAAAAAGCATTGGAAGCCGCAGGAACTGATATCACCTGGGAAATGTTCAAGAACAAGTTTTTGGACAAGTATTTTCCTACAAACGCGAGACATGCAAAGGAGCTGGAATTCCTCAACTTGCGACAAGGAGGTATGACCGTCAGCGAGTATGCAGCTAAATTTGAGAGCTTGGCGCAATTTTCTACACACTACCAACACCAAACCGATGAAGTCTGGAAGTGTTGGAAATTCACCGAAGGACTGAGATATGAGGTGAAGAAAGCCATCATCACTCTGAAGATGAAGGTATTCTCAGAATTGCTAGATACGTGTTGTGAAGTTGAAGCCTTGGAACGGGCTAAAGACTCGAGAAACAAGAACTTTGGGCCTACTAGGTTCCAAAGAGGTGGAGGCAGTGGTTCAAACCGCTTTCAGAAGAAACCTTATTCCCGACCGGCGGGGAATCAGCAACAATTTGGTGGAAGTTCTACTGGGAACCGATCTGGTCAGAATATGACACGTTCTTCTAAGTGCCTGAAGTACGGAAAAGATCATCCTACGAGGGAGTGCACCATCAAAGGAGTCATCTGTTTCCGATGTGGCAAACTAGGTCACATATCTAGAGACTGCAATCAAACGAAGGCTGAACCATCAGTCAATGCGACTCGAGCCAAGAAACCGCAAGCCGGAGGTCGAGTTTACACTATGAGCGGAGCCGAAGCTTCGAATCCGAAGACTTGATTCAAGGGAAGGCACCATAGAAGGTAATCTTTTAAAAGTCTTGTATGACTCGGGGCAACCCATTCTTTCATATCTTATGACCGTATGCTACGACTTGGCTTGTCGTGTCTCGAACTACCTTTTGAGTTGATTGTTTCAACCCCTACCGATAAAACCTGTAGTTACTACCAAATTCTCGTCTAAAATGTCCTCTCGATTGTTGAAGGTCGCGTCTTTTTCGTTGATCTAATCTGTCTACCTTTATCACAGTTAGATATAATCTTAGGAATGGACTGGTTATCTTCCAACCATGTTATGTTAGACTGTTCCAGAAAAACCATAGTCTTTCCTGTGGATGAGAATTCTAGATACTTGACGGCCAACCAAGCGCGAGCTCTATTGAAAGAAGGAGCTCAGGGATACATGCTGCTATCTTCTTTGAGAATCGAGATTGAGGCTGACTTGAGCACTATTCCTGTAGTGAGGGAATTCTCTGAAGTCTTTCCAGAAGAAGTGCCTGGATTACCACCAACTCGTGAGATAGAGTTTGCTATTGATCTGGTACCGGGAGCTGGTCCTGTGTCTATAGCACCCTATCGGATGTCACCAACGGAACTGGCAGAGCTTAAGAAACAGCTGGAAGAGCTTTTGGAGAAACAGTTCGTCCGACCAAGTGTATCACCTTGGGGAGCGCTTGTGTTATTAGTTAGGAAAAAGGACGGTACTTCAAGATTGTGCGTAGACTACAGGCAATTGAACAAGTTGACGATCAAGAACAAGTATCCTCTCCCGAGAATTGACGATTTGATGGACCAACTGAAGGGAGCAGCGGTGTTTTCGAAGATCGATTTGAGATCTGGGTATCATCGATAAGAGTGAAACAGAGGATGTACCCAAGATGCTGCTTTTCGTACCGATACGGTCATTACGAGTATCTTGTGATGCCGTTTGGCGTGACGAATGCACCTGCTATCTTCATGGATTACATGAACCGCATCTTTCGTCCGTACTTGGATAGGTTTGTTGTCGTCTTCATTGATGACATCCTGATATATTCTCAGAATCAGGAGGATCATGCTGAACATCTCAGCATAGTTCTTCGAATTTTGAAGGAGAAAGAGCTGTATGCAAAACTGTCGAAGTGTGAGTTTTGGCTTGACGAAGTGAAGTTTTTGGGCCATGTGATCTCAAAGGAAGGAATCGCGGTAGATCCGTCAAAAGTAGAGGCAGTGTTACAATGGGAACAGCCAAAATCTGTAACAGAGGTTCGTAGCTTCGTGGGCTTAGCTGGATATTACAGGAGATTCATTGAAGGATTTTCCAAAATTGCTGGACCACTCACCCAGTTGACAAAGAAGAATCAGACTTTTGAATGGACTGATAGCTGCGAGCAGAGTTTCCAAGGATTGAAGGAACGACTCACTACTTCACCAGTATTGGTATTACCTGATCCGAATGAGCCATTCGAGGTGTATTGTGATGCTTCGTATCAAGGATTGGGATCTGTCCTTATGCAACACAGAAAAGTGGTGGCCTATGCTTCGCGACAGTTGCGAGTGCACAAGAAGAACTACCCGACACACGATTTAGAGTTGGCAGCTGTGGTCTTTGCTCTAAAGATATGGAGACATTTCCTTTATAGAGCAACGTTCAACGTCTTCAGTGACCACAAGAGCTTGAAATACTTATATGATCAAAAGGAGCTGAATATGAGACAGCGGAGATGGCTAGAATTCCTGAAGGATTACGACTTTCAGTTGTTGTATCATCCTGGCAAGGCAAATGTCGTGACTGACGCCTTAAGTAGAAAGACGATCAGTGTTTCTGCTTTGATGATCAAGGAAAAGGAACTCATCGAACAATTTAGAGATGTGTGGTCGTTTGTAGAGTTGAAACCGGGAGAAATCTGCATGAATATGGTTACCATCTCAAGCGAGCTGATGGAAGATATCCGGGAAAAGCAGAAAGCCAATGAATTTTTGCAAGAAGTGCGAGAGCTGATAAAGCAAGGCAAAGAAACAGAGTTCAAAGAAAGAACAAATGGAATTCTAAGATTTCGGGAAAGAATTTGTATTCCTTGTGACCAAGAGCCTAGACAATATATTGTGGATCACGCTCACACGAGCAAGCTGAATATGCACCCGGGCATAACAAAGATGTACCAGGATTTGAAGAAGTTGTTTTGGTGGCATGGACTGAAAAGTGACGTTACTAGATGTGTATCGACTTGCCTAGTCTGTCAGAAAGCAAAAGTGGAACACCAACGACTTGGATTGCTGCAACCATTGTCTATTCCGAATGGAAATGGGACAGCATTGCAATGGATTTCGTTGTGGGGTTACCTAAGACAAGAATAGGACATGACTCGATATGGGTAATAGTTGACCGACTTACAAAGTCTGCTCATTTCCTCCCGATTAACATAAGGTACAGTTTGGAGAAACTGACCCGACTGTATATTGGAGAAATTGTTAGACTGCATGGTATACCTATGAGTATAGTTTCGGATAGAGATCCGAGATTTACTTCAAAGTTTTGGCAGAGTTTGCAAGCATCGTTGGGAACGAAATTGCGCCTAAGCTCGGCGTATCATCCGCAAACCGATGGTCAATCGGAAAGAACGATCCAATCTCTAGAAGATTTGCTTAGAGCTTGTACCATTGAACAGACTGGAGGTTGGGATCAGATCTTACCATTAATAGAGTTCACTTATAATAACAGTTACCATTCGAGTATAGGGATGGCACCCTATGAAGCTCTATATGGAAGACGGTGTCGAACACCATTGTGTTGGTACCAAGATGGAGAGCGTCTTACGATTGGGCCAGATATCATTCAACAGACGACTGAGAAAGTTAAGATGATTCAAGAAAAGATGAAGACTGCTCAGATCCGGCAAAAGAGTTATGCCGATAAGAGAAGGAAACCTCTTGAGTTCGAAGAAGGTGAGCACGTATTCTTGAAAGTCACACCCATGACTGGGGTCGGCCGGGCTTTGAAATCTAGAAAACTCACTCCAAAATTCCTTGGACCTTACCAAATTCTTCGCCGTGTAGGTCCAGTAGCTTACCAAATAGCCTTACCTCCCATTCTTTCAAACATACACAATGTTTTCCATGTGTCACAGATTCGTAAGTATTTGCCTGATCCAAGTCATGTGATAGCAGGACACAAGATGCAGTTGAAAGAGAACTTAACCTATGAGACACCTCCCGTGAGAATCGAGGACCGACGGATAAAGCAACTTCGAGGCAAGGAAATTCCATTAGTGAAGGTGATCTGGAATGAAGCAACTGGTGATGCTACTTGGGAATTAGAAGACAAGATGAAGGAGCAACATCCTGAATTGTTTTGAGGTATGTAAATTTCGAGGACGAAATTTCTTTTTAGTTGGGGAGTGTTGTAACATCCCAAAAACTGTTCATTCATTTATAAAATGTCATTTTATAATATTCTTGATTTTTAGGAAATTTTCTAGAATTTTACGGAAACGTCGAATATTTTACTATATTCCTCGTTTTGCGTGCATCTCAGCGCATGTGAAGCGAGAAAATGCGACATTTTCTCTGTGAACCTTGGACTATGGATAAGTCGACGGGGGATCTTACTAAACCCGAGACTTGACACAGTTTACGAGGTTCGCACCATTTTTCCGAGAAATCTTAACAGATAAAATAAATCAATACAGTGAAAAATTCATCTGTCAGATTAATTAAATTTCGATTTTTGTCAACTGTAACTATTACCTATTGGATAATAGTGTGTAATAAAAATACTATCACATTATTTTAATGCAATTCACATTGTGTCAAATTAAATCACTTTAATTCAAATCTAATAGTATTTTATTCTAAGCTTCCATGATAAGCTTTGACCCAAGCTTTGACTCAACTAATTAGCTTCCCTTGGAAGCCAAAATTCTGACCACTCACCCACTCTCTCTCACGTCTCGTCAGCGGTGATGAGAAGGGAAGGAATTGGTTTTAATTAACCAAATATTACATTTCATCATTTAGCACCTAAAAGCCAATTTTCCTTCTTCATTTACGTTCTTCCTCTCCTATTTCCTTCTTCAATATTTCTTTCTTTTCTCTCCCACTCACCTCACGGCACCCACTTTCCCATTCCCCAACCATCACAAAAACAATACTTGATCATACTTTCTTAATCTCCTACTCATTCTCTTCAACATTTGTGCTTGAAGTTTCAAGGAAAGCTTCCATCTTCAACCTCTTTTCAAGCTTTGAAGGTGAGCTTCCATGGCTAGAAAAATTTCAGAACTTAACTCCATTTTCGTTTTCTGGTTTCACCTTGGTTTAATGGCTATCCTCTTCTTCATTTTCACACCATTACCTTGTTCTAATTCATGTTGCATTTTCTAGGGTTTTTGGAGGCAAAATCCGAAAATCAAAAGGGTCTTGGAAGTGTTCTTGGTTTTTCTTCTTGGTAAGAGGAAGATTAATCCCCCCTCAACCTCTTTAGCAACTAGGGACCTTGTATTTGATTTTTGGAAGAGAAACCACATAGTGGTTATTCTTGAATGTGCTTGTAAATTTGCTCACTTGATTGCTATCTTAGTTTAGCTTTGAGAAATGGATTAAATGGTTGTTTAGTCATGTATGCTTGTGTTTGGAATCCATGTTGGCTTGCTGAATTTTCTGGTTCTTTGGACATCATGAGAAGGCCACGGTTTTGGGCTGTTTTGGCTTGGAAAATGTATGGGTTTGGTGCTTAATTTTTGAGCAATGTAAGACTCACTAAATCAAGTGGTTAATGTTGGTTTAAGTGGAACAAAATTCTGGTTGTGTGAATCCCTAAGAGTGCCACGGTTTTGGCTGGAAAGTATGGGGAAATTATGTTAAAATTTTGATCAATGTAAAGCTTAATTAAGACAATGAATTAAGGGCAAGTTTAGTGGACTAAAATCCGAAAATTTTGGCTAGAAGTCCCATGGTTCTGGGGGCTGTTTTGTGGGCTGAACTTGGATGGAATTTATGTCAAGAATGATGCTAGGTAAATTGAGTAAAGGAAGGACAAATTAATGAAAAGAAAATGGTAATTTAGTAACCCCTTGAGTGTCATGGTTATGAGGGTTTGAATGAGGGGAATGATGACTAAAATTGTGAGATACTAAGACTTGAGTTAATCAAGAAATTAAGTAAAGATTAATAGAAGATAATTTGTAACATTGATCCTTATAATGAATTATGGTTAAGACTTAGGAAATAAGCAAGAATTGGAAGGTAATCATAGTGATCAAATAAATTGGATCAAGTAACACTTAAATGGGACTAATCATGTGAATATGACTTAATTGAGACCTTGGGAAGGCCACGGCCTCTAGGTAAGATTTGGGCTAAAATTCCATAACCCATAACTTGAATTACAAGTATTTAAAGAGTACAAGAAATTAAGGGTTTCATAAATCTTAATGAACCAATGAGATAATTATTATAAGACTTGAGGTTACTAGAAGAAAAAAAAAAACAAGAGAGTGTGAAACTTGGAGAGTTTGGGAAATCCATAATGAACCTAAAATGTGCTTCTTGACTTTAAATTGATGCTATTCTGATGATGGGTTCTCTTGAATGCTAATTTGCATATTTGTACTCTCTTGGCCAATTATGACATATTGTGTGACGATTATCATATTTTGAATTATCATCATGACGCATAATATTTTATGCATTGAAATGTCCTATGGACTGTTGTAAGGCCAAGTTGCCTAGGAGATTGAACACACCTTTTGTGCGGGTGCGAATAGACTAGTGTAGGTCTTTAATGACCTTGGGGGCGTCGGGGTGCGGGTTCCTCGCAATAGGCGGTTGGTAGCTCTTCTGCCTGTGGGGTAGACCGATGCAAACGCACCGACGATCCGGACCGGGACACTGTCCTATATCGCGATCGAGCGCGGACTGTCTGTAAAATGCCATGATATGCACGTGGAAGATATATATATTTATATAGCACAAGGCCTCGGCAGCTGAGATACAGTACACGTCTCCTGATCTTTCTCTTCGACTAGTTTGTGTCTAGCTCCATGGAGTAGGATATTGGGCGTCCATGCATATGCATCACATTATTATACATTTATTTATTGATGCTGTTTTGTATAATATGAATGGTTGACTGCTCTTATTATTATGGACTGCCTGGATTTAACTGCCTGGATTTAATTGTCTGGATTTAACTGCCTGGATTTAACTGTCTGGATTAAACTGCCTGGATTTAACTGTCTGAATATTATAACTTATTCATTATCCCTGTTGATGACTGCCTGACTGGTTATCTGTTTAGAAATTTATTTATTACCTTTACATGCTACGTGGGCGCTATGCGCCGTTCGGTTCTTGGTTGCTGTATTGGTATTGATGGTAGGATATCTTACCTCTTTTCTGTATTGCTATTGTGCATTATTTGTATATACCTTGTATTTGTCGAAGACGACGGCAAGGAGGTCGGTGCTACTGAACCTTCGAGCGGGTGGCCGTACCTCGACTAGCATTTGCTTGGAGATGGAAGCGCGCATGCGCGGATTTTTGGGCGACGTGCGTCTGACCTTCTTGGGAGGGCCAGAATGCTGGCACATTAACCTCAACTCTGATCGCTGTGTGTACCTCGGCGACGTGTCCATTGCTCTAGCCTGGAGGCGACACGAGATGCCGGTTCTCACCTGCCATATTCGACTACGTCTGGAGTTCTATCTACCCATTCGCGAGATGTGGGGTTCTCGTTTCCACAACCCGCGTGAAGACTCATTTGATTCTACTGCTCGAGCCCCGTCCCGTGCTTCTGTGGTTCCGATGGAAGTTTCCTCTAAGGAGGAAGATCCTGAGGAAATCCCAGAATATGATCCCGAGGAGGATCCTGTAGAGGATCTTGCTACGGTTCCTCCCCATTTGAGGGATTGACATCACTGGTAGCTACTGATGGCTGCTAGTCTTTTATTTTGGGGGGGCCTGATGTTATTTTTGTCTTATGGGTTGTATATTTTATTATTCTGGAGTGGTGTTGATGTGTAAATCCATAGGCAGGTATAGTTTTGCTTTTTGGATTGATTCCAGGCTTGTAACTAAAACACCGTTATATTTAAGTATATGTATGTATGTTATTCAGGTGAAATTTCATTTACTGTTTTATTTTACGGTAATTAACATTCCGCATTGTCATCATTATTATAAGGAAAAAAAATATATATATATATACTGCTATTTTTACATATTAAAGTATCAGGTAATTCAACCTTTAATTATTTAAATCGGGTCTTAAGTGATTAATTATTTAATTTCCGCATTTTATTTTATTTGACAATGTGACGTTCCCTCCAGGAAAGGGGCGTCACATTATGCAATGCCTCAGCTACCTTTCAGAGATGTATGATGGCTATTTTCATTGACATGGTGGAGAATTGTTTGGAAATATTTATGGATGACTTCTCTGTATTTGGTGATTCCTTTGATGAGTGTCTCCATAACTTGGCCCTTGTACTTCAAAGATGTGAGGAGACAAGTTTGGTGCTTAATTGGGAGAAATGTCATTTTATGGTCCAAGAGGGCATAGTACTTGGCCATAGAGTGTCACATAAGGTAATGGAGGTAGATAGAGCTAAGATTGAGGTGATTGAGAAATTGCCACCACCAATTTCAGTGAAAAGAGTTCGGAGTTTCCTAGGGCATGCCGGCTTTTATCGACGGTTTATCAAAGACTTTTCCAAGCTTGCCAAACCACTGTGTAATTTGTTGGAAAAAGATATGCCCTTCAAGTTTGATGAGTTATGTATGGAAGCCTTTGTGGAGCTTAAGAAGAGACTTGTCTCAGTGCCCATTATTACCACTCCTGATTGGTCCTTACCATTTGAGCTCATGTGTGACGCTAGTGATTATGCTATTGGAGCAGTATTGGGCCAAAGGAAAAACAAAATCTTTCATTCCATCTATTATGCGAGCCGAACACTCACTGATGCTCAGTTGAACTAAACCACCACTGAGAAGGAGCTCATTGCAGTTGTCTTTGCATTTGACAAATTTTGGGCTTATTTGGTTGGTACTAAAGTCATTGTCTTCACAGATCACTCGGCTATCAAGTATCTAGTGAGCAAAAATGATGCTAAGCCATAATTCGTTGGGTGTTATTACTGCAAGAGTTTGACCTTGAAATTAGAGATTGAAAGGGTGCTGAAAATCAAGTGGCTGACCATCTTTCCAGGTTGGAAAATGAGAAATATCAATAGGACCAGCTTTGATTTATGAGATATTCCCGGATGAACAATTATTTGCTGTGTTTGCTAATTCAGATCCATGGTATGCTGATTTTGCTAATTACATTGTGAGTGGATTGGTACCAACTGAATTGTCTTATCAGCAGAAGAAGAAATTCCTCCGTGATATCAGATACTATGTTTGGGATGAACCATATCTCTTTAAACAAGGTGTAGATCAGGTGCTTCGGAGGTGCATTCCTATGGAAGAGACTAGTGCTGTACTTGATCATTGTCATGCTTCACCTTATGGAGGTCACTATAAGGGTGAACAAACAACAGCTAAGGTGTTGCAATCTGGTTTTTATTGGCCAACTCTGCTTCATGATGCCCACTCATTTGCAACAAAGTATGATCGATGTCAGAGAATTGGAAATATCTCCAGGAAGAATGAGATGCCCTTGAATTCCATTCTGGAAGTGAAGCTCTTTGATGTGTGGGGCATTGACTTTATGGGGCCTTTTGTATCATCTTTTGGTAACCGCTACATCCTTATGGCGGTGGATTATGTGCCAAAGTGGGTAAAAGCTTGTGCCTTACCAACTAGTGATTCCAAGGTAGTTCTTGTTTTCCTCAAAAAGAACATTTTCACAAGGTTTCGGACCCCTAGAGCCATTATCAGTGATGGAGGATCACACTTCTGCAATAGGCATTTTGCTACTCTACTTGCTAAATATGGTGTGAAACATAGGGTAGCCACAGCTTACCATCCACAATCCAGTGGCTAAGCTGAGGTTTCTAATAGAGAGTTGAAGCGGATCCTTGAAAAAACTGTGAGTCCTTCGAGGAAGGATTGGTCTAAGAAGTTGGATAACGCTTTATGGGCTTATCGCACTGCTTACAAAACCCCTCTTGGCATGTCTCCATATCAAATGGTCTTTGGTAAGGCTTGCCATCTTCCTGTTGAACTTGAGCACCATGCTTACTGGGCCATCAAACAATTGAATTGGGATTCCAACGCTTGTGGAGAGAAGAGATTGTTGCAACTGAATGCATTAGAGGAATTCCGCTTACAAGCATATGAGAATGCTAAATTATATAAGGAGAAGGTGAAGCGGTGGCATGACAAGCACATTATCCCAAGAAGCTTTGAGTCAGGCCAGAAGGTCCTCTTATTCAACTCAAGGTTGAAACTGTTTCCTGGCAAGCTCAAATCCAGATGGTCAGGTCCATTTTTAGTGGTGGAAGTGTTTCCCCATGGTGTTGTAACCTTAGAGGATCCAGTTTCAAAGTCAACGTTCAAGGTCAATGGCCAGCGACTCAAGCTCTACTTAGGTGGTGAGGTGGAGAGGCACAAAACCTCACTCACCTTGGCTCCTCCATCTTGACAATATGAAAAGTCCAGCCAGGACTATAAATAAGGCGCTTGTTGGGAGGCAACCTAATTTCCTAACCCTATCTCTTCACGTAGGACAATTTTATGCATGATTTTTCTTTTCTTTTATTTTTTATTTGATTTTGTTTTATTATTTTATAGTGTTTGTTTTTCAATTTGAGGCTTTGATTGTTCATGTCATTTCTATGCTGTTTCTTAGATGTTTGAGAATAAGGAGGGTGTTTTTGATGCATGGATGTGGGGTATTCTGGTGTTGCTGTTCAGAATTTTGATCCAGGGTCCCATGCCTAGGCATGATTTTTCCACGCCTAGGCGTGGTTGTCTCAGCTGCTGTAAGGTTTCTTTTCCAAAGAGTTCCACGCCTAGGCGTGTGTTACCCACGCCTAGGCGTGGTCCTCTCTGTGTTTTCAGTAATTCTGGCCTGCGAGCATCATGCCTAGGCGTGATTTTTACACGCCTAGGTGTAGTATCCTATTTAAAAAAATAATTAAATCCCATGCCTAGGCGTGGTAATGTCACGCCTAGGCGTGATGTGTCTGCTGCTGCACAAAACGCAGCAGCCCTCTCAAATCCCTAATCCCTGATTCTCATTTTCTGCTTTCTGTCCCACCCACTCCACCTCCCCACCTTAGCTTTCCTTTCCTCTTTCTTCCCCACAATCTTCTTCTCTAACCCCTCTCATCCACATTTTCTTCTCCACGTGATCCACACCACCGTAACCCCTCCCATCTCCTCCCCACCATTCCTTCTTCCTCTTCTTTTCCTTCCCATCTCCACCATAAACCCCTCCACCCAAAATACCTTCACCGCATCTTTCCCTCACCATTCCTTCTTCTTCTTTCCCACACTTTCCCCCTCTCCACCAAGGCATCTCCACCGTATTCTCTTCCCCACATTTCCCCCACCCAAAAGCCACCGTACCCACAACACGGCCAATACACCGTCCTGCTTTTCGTTTGTGTGTTTGTTTTGGGTTTCTTGCTAGTTTCGAGTGCCTTGTTCTTTTCCTACTCCTTCAAGGTTAGGTTGCTTCTCCATTTCCTGCTCTTTCTATTTTCTTTTGGTTGTCATGTGTTCTGTTTGTGCATTTTGCAGTTTGTACATATTATATTTGTTGATTGGTCATTATTTGCTCTCTGGTCAAGTTATTTCTAATTGATTGCTAGTTATTATTTACCTCTGGTTTGTAAATATTTTTTATTTCCATTGGGCTTGTGGCTTGGTCATTTCTGCTGAACAAGGACAATGTTAATGTCTATTTGTGTTAATCCTCTGCCTGTTGACATACGTGAGGTGTTCCTTAAGTTTGAGTTACCCTGTGGTTGTTCTTAGTAACTGTTGTCATTTTTGGGTGATTGATTTGGTTTGATTCTACTTTGTGCACTGGCTAAGCTGAGACTTGTTTGCATTATAACTTGCTTATTTCTGCTTGGTTTGTCCATAACTAGTTGGACCTGTTTGCCTATTTCTTATTAATTTGATTTGGGGATAACCTTGGTTTGGGTAGTTGCCCCTTTTAATTGTGCTGTTTAATGTGTTACCATTAGTATTTGTTTGGCTGCCATGATTGATTGATTGCAGTGTACCTTCATTATATTGTGCACTGGTTCTCATAAGCACCTCTTCTTTTCAGGTAATCAATCACCATGTCAAAGCGTCAAAGAAAAACTGTTGAGGCTGAACCAAGTAACACAGAGGATGCTGAGGAAATTCCCATCTTTGACCCACAGTTTTTCGTATCTCAAGAGGCATATGATTACTTCTGGCAGCATTTGAGGAAGATTAACATCATCGCTGAACGGAGATTCCATGACCTTAATGTGGTACAATATCCCTCCATTACTAGTGCCACTAAGGAGCTCCACTGGCAACATTTTGCGGAGCATCCTGTGGAAGAACCAATTGCTGCAATAGTCAAGGAATTCTATGCTAACGCATTTGCTGAAAAACGTTCTGAGACCACTGCTAAAGTTAGAGGGAGGACGGTTAACTACTCTGTTGAGTGCATCAGCCAGGTTTTGCACCTTGGCCCTCCTCCACTGGTATGTGTATACCAAACCCTGCAGCTGCCGAAAGAGGATGGTGGTACACCTTTTGAAATAGTACTGGTAGCCATCTGTGATTCTACTTTTCCTGTTCAAGTGCAACGCAACACAAATCATTCGATCCGTTTCATTAAACAGGAAAGTCTGCGCAAAGAGCTGCGCCCGTGGAACCATTTCGTTTGCTCCTCATTGCTACCTATGGAGCATAGATCAGAGATTTATCCTGAGCGCGCATACATGCTATATGCCATCCATACTCTTCAGCGGGTGGACAATGCGTAGATTCTTTATGATCACCTCAAGCTTTGCATCACATCGAAGCTGAAATCGTTGTTCTTCCCCTCTCTTATTTGTGTGCTGTGTCGGAAAGCGAAAATGGCTTGGAAGGACACTAAAGTCCGTGTGAAGCTGAAGACTCCCATGATAGAACGGGCAGTGCAGACCATTATGACTGCTCAGGAGAAGTGCAGGCAAGCCCAGGTCCAGCCCCCAGTTCCAGATCCCGAGCCTGCTCCTGCACCTGCTCCACAGCCTGTTCCAATTTTTGATGCCACCTGGGCACACTCTATTGAGCAGCGCCTGGATCAGCAGCAGGAGATGCTGGCTTCGCTTTACCAGGGCATTCATTAGATGGCATTGGGTCAGGGGAGCCCAATGGATGATTTTCCAGCTTTTCCGTCTTTCGCAGCTCCACCGGTTGCAGCTTCACCTTCTCCTCCACCTACTGATGATCCGGAGATGGGCGCAGAGGACGATGACCTGTTGGATGAGGATGACTTGATTTGAGGCACCAGGGCCTATTGCTTTCATGCTATTTTCTGCTTTGTTTTTCTGTCTTTACTTTCAGTGATTACCGTCTGTACTTATTGGATACTTTCCTTATTTTGTATGCAGTGGGACACTGCATGACTTAGGTTTGGGGGTGAATTATTAATTTTTCTGTTAATTGCTGAATCAGTTTTTGTTGATATATATGGATTTCTCTCTCATTCCTTGGCTTTTGCATTGAAGTTAGAACGGTTCTTTTTGTTAAAGCTTTAAATCTTAGTTGTTAATAATTTTAGTTTTGTCTTGTTTTGTTTTTCCAAATTTGTGGATCTGAGAGTGCTTGATTAGGATTGCTGGGCTGCTTGAATTATGCTCTTAATTGATGAGTATGCTGAGAGGCAAGTTGAACTTATGCATGCTGGAATTTTGATTTGACTATCCAATGATTGTGTGGATCACAGATATGCCTCATTGCTTGGGAAATCACATATAAAAATTTTAAATTTTGTGCTTATACTTTTTGCTATATTAGTGTATGAGAGAAATTCCCTATTGCATGTGTGGTAGATTCTGGAATATGAATGAAATGCATGATTGGAGAAATTTATGATTGGCATATGTATAGTCAATTTTGCATCTTAGAAGCTTGTTTGATTCCCTTTTAAGGCGAAATCCTAGGCAATGCGTTCTCAATGAAATGACTAGGGCACTTATTTGGACCGATTGAGCTTTTCAAGCAAACCATGATTGAATGATATCCCTAGTACCCATTTTGAAGCCTAGTGTGCGTGTGTGTGGCCTAATTTTCATTTCTTTAACCCTAATCTCTCCACCCTCTTAAACCATGCTTGTGAAAGAAAAATCTCTTCCCCTCATTACAGGTCCCTTGTTGAGCACATGATTAAGCATTTCTGTTGTTTTGAGCCATAGTGTTGTGTATGATGCTAAGAATTAATCCAAAAAAAAAAATTTGTGATTACCAGCTTTCATTCAAAAATTGGTTTTGATTAAAAAAAAAGAGAGAGAAAAGATGAAAAGAAGAAAGAAGAAAGAAAGAAAGATAATAAGTGGGTTGTGTAAATTAAAGCCCTTTTGATTATGTGATGAGAAAATGGAATAAAGAAGATTGATTCTTCAAGTTGGTTTGTGTTATTGCATCTACATGCTTGACTTGATTCAATGGAAGTGGTTGATTTTGTGTTTGATGTTTGGATTAAAAATCCTTTCCCTTCTTCCTTAGCCACTACCCTTAGCCTTACATTACAAGCTTAAAAGACCCTCATGATCTTTGATTCTGTCTTGCCTACATTAGTGGAGAAAGGGATGAAGGACATTCTTTTGAGAGTGCATGTGCATTTTATAATTCATCCATCTTGCTTTTCATGATTAGGAAAGGGTCTTAAACTCATGAGCTTGGGAAATCTTTCATGCACATAAATGGCATAAAAGGGTGAGCATGGTAGTTGAGAATTTCTTGCATGTGTGGACCTTATTGTGAGGTTTGAAAAGTGATTTATGAGGGTATGAATGATAATTGGAAGCTGGATTTGCCCTAGTTCAAATTGCCTCATATTTCTTGACCTTTGGATTGGATTGTGTTTCCTTTTCCTGCTGGGTTTAGTTTGCTCGAGGACTAGCAAAACTTTAGGTTTAGGGGTGTGATAACTTCGGGAAATGAAGTTATTTCACATGGCTTTGAATGTATATGAGCATGCTTTCCTTAAATTTACAAGACCCAATGGTCCAATTCATACATGATCTTGATGATTTAAGCTTTGTACCTCAATTGTTTAAGAATTCAATTTTTAATGCTTGTATTTAAGAAATTGAGATGGATTATGGCTTGCTGAATTAAAGCATTTTTTTTGTTGCAGAAATTCAAGAAGGAAAGACCTTGGAAAAGATAAGGAAGCAAAGAAGAGTTCAAATTGGAGAAGGATGCAAAAGAGAAGTAAGGGCAGCCAACTCACGCTTAGGCATGTAAAAATCACGCCTAGGCATGACCCTCGCAGCATTTCAGGAATTTCCAAGTAGAGACCTCCACGCCTAGGCGTGGAAAAGGCACGCCTAGGCATGTAACTCTCAGGTTTTCAAGGTACTCAGACAGAGACACCCACGCCTAGGCATGGGAAAATGACGCCTAGGCGTGGATTGCACCTGAGGCCACGTGCTTCATAACCACGCTTAGGCGTGGAAAAGTCAAGCCTAGGCGTGGGAAACATCCTGATCCACGAAAATTAGCTTTTAATATCTGATTTGGGGATTGGGAGAGGGGATTCTGTCTTTGAACAAAAACCACGAAGTTAAGAGAGCAAGTGAGAGGAGGAGGAACCCATTTGGATTGAAGGTGACTCAAGGGAGAATCAAGATCAAGGAAGAGGATCAAGCTTGGAATCTCTCCATTTTTGTCTATTCTTTCCCTTTACCTCTTGATTTGTAACTTGATGGATCATTTTATTTCATTTATTTTCTACTCTTTCATGATGTGTAACTAAACCCTAATCTAAGGGGCTCTCTAGGATCTTGCTATGGATTTGATTAATGTGTAATTAGTTGGGTATCCTTTCAATGAAATTGGTTTTGTTCATCCATATCTATGCTTAATGCTTGTTGTTGATTGGCCATCAATTGCATGATTATAGTATTATAATTGAACTAGAAATAAGGTGTTGTGAATATGGATATAGTATGGTTGATGTATGTTCAATTACATTCTATTGGGTTGAGTGTGTTGATTAGCTAATGGGATGGACACATACCCATTAGTCATGCATAGCAAGTGTTTGATAATTGGTCTCAATGAGTGATTCTTATGTCAATTCATATGGACACATAGTGGATTAACTAGGTTTCACATGGATAATTGTCCTAGACATAGGCTCTTATCTATTGATGGTTATTAGCTAACAAATATCATTTCATTGATTGGTGCTTGTTAATTGCAATTATTTATTGAAGTAGCAAGTGAATAGCGACCCCTAGGCTTTAATCATTCTCATCTTCTCTTGTGGAATTGGTGTTTGGTGTTTTCTTATTTTGTTTCTCTTAAATTGTTATTTTAATTGCAACCCATTCTCCTTCGTTTACTTAGATAAAAATTTGTGAATTTTGGTTAAGTTTAACATTCTTCTAATTATTCAATCCCTTGGGACACGATACTCTAACTCTCCTTTATATTACTTATCGACCCGTGCGCTTGCGAATTTACAGATTACGGACTAACACTTATTCACATGAGAAATTTATTTCTATGTCTTACCAAGTCTCAAACACCCTTATTTATCTTTAGGGTCCAAAGAATTCCTTTAAGTTACTAAATTTATTTCCTTCCATTACTTAATTCTCTTATTTATTTACTTGATTAATTAAATGTCATAGTTGTATAAAGTTACATGATTAGGCCATTTTGAACTCTAGAGGCCGTGAGCCTCACTAATTCTTAGGATTCCAATTTTTCATTCCATTAATTACATGTTATTAACTTGATTAGCTATGTCTTCCACTTGTTATAAATTTTCACCAAGAACCCTAATTTAGGGCCCCAAAACCGTGAGCCTCATGGAAGAGGACCAAGTCGTTTTTGCTTCCAAATCAAGATTCCAATTCATCCAAACACATACATATACATAATCAATCAATCAAATAACTTAAACAATTTAACAACAACATGTAATCATATAAATCATACAAACAAAGAATAATCCTCAATAGGATTTTCTCACAATCAATCACAACAAAATGTTCCTTACTACCAAGAGAGGTTGAAGAGGATTATCTCCCTCTTACCTAGAGGAGAAAACAAACAATAGAACTTGCTTGAAGCTCCCTTGAATTTTCGGATTCCATCAACACCAAAACCCTAGGGCATCACACTTTCACAAGAATCACAATCAAAGCTTGAAAAAGGCATCTGTGGTCACCATAGTGACCATGGATCACGAAAATAAAGAGAAAAAGAAAGAAGGATGGAAGCTTTACCTTAAAGCTTGAAGCTTTGTCTTGGATGACAATGGAGGAAAAGTTGGTTTTTGAAGGAAACCTTTCAAATAGAAGTTGTAGAGGAGGTTGAGAGGAGTATAGAAATGGTGTTTGGGAGGAGATAAGATGAAGAGAAATGGTGGAGGAGGGGCTGAAATTTTCGTGGTTATGGAGGGGGGTAGAGAGAAGGAGGAGAAAAAGATTGAAAAAGATGAAGGTAGAGAGAGAAAGTGCATAGGAAAATGAATGAACACTTTTTGGTTTTTGAAATTAAAGTAGTATAATTAATTGCATGAAGCACAAATTTCCCCCCTCTAAAGTGTGCAGCAGCCGTGAGTGGAGTGTGAGGGAGGAGAGAGGAAAATTGGTTAGCTTCCTTAGGAAGTTTGGAGGAAATTTCCTTGAAGCTTCCTTGAGAAGCTTTGCACATTTCTCAATAAAGTGTAAAGTAAACTTGTCTCCTAAATTAAATACTCTTGAGCAGATGATTAATTTCACTGTTAGAATTATTTTCCCAGTGAATAAAGGTTACAGTTGATGAAAATAATATTTTATTATTCATCAGATAATTTTATGATACAGTGATTTTATTTATCAGATAAAACCTCGAAGAACGTAAACCTCGTAAACTATGCCCGACCTCAGGTTTAGTAAGATCCCCTATCGACACATCCATAGTTCAAGGTTTACTAGCCTCAGGGAAACCATTTTGTTATCTCGGCTCCGCTCAATGCGCACGTAAAACGAAGAATATACTAAAATATTCGACGTTTCCAGAAAAATTCACAAAAATTCTCAAAAATCACAAATATTAGAAAATGGCTATTCATGATAAAACAAATGATTTATGGAATATTTACACTGACTCTGCTCAGTGTGTACGTAAAACGAGAAATATATTAAAATGTTCAACGTTTTTAGAAAAATACAAAAAATTTCTCAAAAATCACAAATATTATAAAATGACTATTTGTGATTAAACAAATAATTTTTGGAGTGTTTACACTGACTCTGCTCAGTGTGCACGTAAAATGAGGAATATATTAAAATATTCAACATTTTCAGAAAAATACAAAAAATTTCTCAAAAATCACAAATATTATAAAATGACTATTTGTGATGAAACAAATACTTTTCAGAACGTTTACACTAACTCTGCTCAGTGAGCACGTAAAACGAGAAATATATTAAAATATTTGACATTTCTGAAAAAATCCTGAAAAATTCCTAAAAATCTCAAATATTATAAAACGACTATTTATGATGAATGAGATAATTTTTGAGATGTTACAAAAAAGGCTTTAATTTGATAGTAAAACGACCTATCAACAGGCAATGAATACCATCTTTCAAGACATGATAGGAAAATTCATGGAAGTATACATAAGCGACATGGTAGTGAAGTCTAATTCAAACTAGAACCATTTGCTAGGTTTGCGAAGATTATTCAAGCAAATGAGGAAGCATAATTTGAAGATGAATCCAACAAAATGTGTTTTTGGTGTATCATATGGAAATTTCCTTGGTTTCCTCATGCACAAGAAAGGTATTGAAATTGACCAAAATAAAGCCAAGACAATTATGGAAACTACCCCACCTTAGGACAAAAAGGAGCTATAATCTCTACTAGAAAGATCAATTTATTGTGACAATTCATATCGAATTAGTCGGGAAGATTGAAGATTTATTCTCCACTTTTGAAGTTGAAGAAAGAGGATTAGTTCAAATGGAATAAGGAACATCAAAAAGCCTTCGATGAAATCAAATGGTATTTATCGATTCCACCCACTATGACTCCTCCACAAGCTAGCTGATCCCTGAAACTTTATATCTTTACTATTCATGATACTATTGGAAGCTTTTAGCTCATGATGGAGAAGATGACATCGAGCGGTCAATATTTTACTATAGTCAGAAAATAGTTAAGGCTACAAAATTTATAGTGATATAGAAAAAATATGTTTAGCCTTGTACTCATCAACTATGAAATTGAAATGCTATTTGTTACTGATTAAAGTTCATGTCTTTTTTTATGTTAATATTATTAAGTACATGTTGTCAAAACCAATTAGCAGTAATAGAATTGGCAAATGGGCGATTGTGCTATCTGAATTTGCATTATTACAAGATGTGCCTTATTTTAAGGAAATAATTCCTTATGTTGGTTTAAGATTGTGGAGAATGTATTTCGATAGATCTAGCCTTAAAAATAGTTCAAGAATTCATATTTTCATACTAACACCTTAAAGGAATTCAATTAAGTTTAGATTCTAAATCAGTCCTTTCCAAATAATAAGGCTGAATATGAAGCCTTAATTATTGGCCTTGAGATTTTGCTACAAATGCATTGTAGGAATACCAAAGTCTTAGGCAATTCTTAATTAGTTATAAGACAGATGACTCAGCAATACAAGAGTATGAATGCAAACTTGATCAAATACTTTGTGAAGGCTACTAGACTAGCCTTGGAATTTGAAGAGATTGTATTCACTCATGTCGCAAGAACATCTAGCGAGATTGCAAATGAGCTAGCTCAAGTTACTTTTCGGTATAAAGTGTTGAGTGTGACCTTGACCCCAGTTGATTGAAGTCGAAACTTCATTGTCACCTTTAGAGAATAAGAAAGTAAATTTGATCAAGGTAGACAATAATGTGGATATTGATGACTGGAGACTACCATTGATAAAATACTTGGAGAATCTAGATTCACAAACTGAACGAAAGTTAAGATTAAGGGCCCTTAACTTCATGCTTGTCAATGAAATTCTATGTCGCAAGTAAGTTGACGGTAGTCTATTGACCTATTTAGGTGAGAAAAAAACTTACAATGCTATAGTAAAAATTCATAAAGGAATATGTGGAGCTCATCAAGTAGGAAATAAGATGAGTTGGCTGCTACGTTGATGAGGATACTTTTTGTAACATCCTAATACTAATACCTCATTATATCAAGAATATACTAAGGTAAACAGTATTAGCCATGTCACTTCTAGCCTAATAACATCAAAACTAGATTTATAATAACCATACAAGTTACTATAAGAGCCATAAGAAAAAGAAAAGATTATATATATACAACATTAGCCTCAAAAGGGCATAGTGTAATACATAAACTTTATACAAACCAAAGCAAATATAAGAATATATAAGCTCTGCTCAAAAGCAAATAAAAACTATCTATTCTATTCACTTCTTTTTCTTTCCCTTAGAAGAGTCTTCGTCTGGATTTAACTTAGAAACAACTAATAGATTAAGAATTCAAAATTCTCAGTAATAAATACACTCATATATGACATCATGTTAACTTCAACTACTTCAGGGAAAAACTAGTTATAAACTCATCTTATACCTTAGAAAGGTGGCAAAAGTCAAAAATTGTTCATTTTCCCAAGGAAGAATGTTCAATTTTATTACATCTATGGTACAATTATCACATAATTAACCATTCACAATAATTAAACTGAACAACAAAAGATTAAGATCGTAATAGGTAAATGAGCCACTACTCACTACCATTGGAATATTAACATACTTCTCTATGCAACATGTTGGGAATTGCGGATACATCACGCAGCGAAAAATAGGATTCCCACCAAGGATCCATGCGAAAAAGCCATAATCCGAGTTTTAAAATTGTTTACCTATTGAAGCGTGATCAAAGGAAGTGATGTGAATCACCGACACTATAACAGTGACGATGTCTCTACAATATCCACATGAACAGACTCATGAACATCCAACATTTGCAAAAGGGAGCCTCATGTCTCTCACACAGTGCTAGCTGCGAAGAGAAGAGAAGAAACCTGTCACTCTCTCACTCACTTTTACCAAGGTGTGGCTAGGGTTTTGTGATGTGCGTCTTAGCAGCCCCCTTAACAGTACTATTTATAATAGTGACTACCTTTAATGAGTCTAAGCAGCAGCAAGGTAAGCTGTGTAACCCTAGACACATCTGTTATGAGTCTGGCCCACATTTGAATCCGAGTCCAACTTGGATCTATTGCCCAATTTTAGTTTGCTCTATGTGTATGACCCTGTAAGTTCTCATTATGTTAGCAGTATTAAAATACCATTGTAATATTACAAGCAATGAGCGGTATCTAGCAACACATCGCTGCTACCCAAGTAATGAGAATGTCAGTGATTTGAATTAACCTTTTCATAACCAATGTTTCTGTATCGTTTAGTCCCTTTGTCAAGATATCTAGATTGAACACAAGGCATGGAATGCATCACCCATGTATAGTCCAATCCTTCGTTTCCTAATACTCGAGTAGACTTTGTAACAACAAAAGAAATCAATATCTCATATTGACTCATTTGAGCATGGCGATGCATTTAGCAGTCCCACTCAATCAGGGGGCTCAAAGATATCGCTCCTGTTATGTAGGAGTGACAAATCTCATCTAGGTCACTCACATCCCTCTACATGATTCGTAGTATGTCCAATAACTAACTTTATAATCACCTTGTTACATATGACGTTTGATGGCATTAAAACACACAATGTAACACCCCAAATTCTGGCTATGTTAATAGTAATAGCAGAATTATACTGTTTTGCATTTTCTGTGTGTTATAAAAATAATTTGACTGTTCTGAGATTATTTTTGATCGTTTTGTGTGATTTGCTCCTGGTTAGGAAAATAATAATTTTTGGGCCGGAGAAAATCTTATCTTATTATTTCGGAGATGGGGGATCTTACTAAACCCGAATCTGAGAGAAACAGAAAAGATTCTTTTAATTTTTAGAATTTATTTGTGAAATAAAAATATTTTATGGATAAATATCTATTATTTTATTTATAGCAGTTATTGCTATAATTATTTGACCCGATAAATTTTAATTGACAAAAAATGTGCTTAGATTATTTTTTGTAGCCTAAATAAAAAACGAACCAAGAGGAATCAGTCAAAATAGGTGGCTAGACTTTTCTAACCAATAAGAATTAGCCAAATAAAGAAGCATAGACTTTATTATAGACCATTGGATGAAAACTTGATTAGGAAGCCTTTGATCATAACAATTGATTCGATCAATGGTGTGAGAATAATCCTAACAAGATAACTAATAATATCCACCTTAGATTAGATCAATGGATAGGAAACAAAGTTAAATTCAATGGCTAGGATGGAGTCAAACTTAGTGGCTTGGACTTTAGTGTGAACCGTTAGATGATGATCTTGTTGAAGAAGTTTTGATTTATCACCATTGATTTAATCAATGGTGTAGGAGCAAACTTAGTGAGGAAGTCTTGGATGTTGACCATTGATCAAATCAATGGTGTGGATGTGAGCTTGATTAGCAAGCATTGAATATTGACCATAGATCTAATTAATGGATGAGATTTGTTTAGTTATGACATAAGCCATGTGAATCAAATATTATCATTCTTTTACCAAGCTATTCCATGGCCAAGTGCTTAAGAATTAGAAAATTCATTTCATTCTTCATACTTTATAATTTAATCATTTTTTCACCTTTTCTCCAAAGAGCCCCACAGCTGCACACTTGACATAAGCCATCTTATTTCATTTTCTCTCACTTTGTGAAGCAAATATTCATCATTTTCTCTCAATTTCCTAAGAACACTAAGCATTATTTCCCTTCCATTTTCTCTCTCTAGTTTCGGCTCACTCACCCAAATACACCATCCATCTTCTATAATTTTTGTTCTCGTCATTTTCTAAACCTAAACCACCTCCTAAACACTTTTCATTTAGGAAGTTTTGTGAAAATCTTACTCTAAGTGCTTCAAAATCCAAGTTTTGGTTTACTTTCCTAAAGGTAAACTTGGGTTTTTAGGGTTTAAAATTTAGTTTATGATTTTCTAAAACCATGATTGTTCCATGGTTTATCATTATTAAGCTTTGTTTGTGATTTTATTAATTGTTTGAGAATTTTAGGGAATTGTTTTGGTTTATACAAAAAATTAAGGAGAAGGAGAGAAGCTTAAGGATCTTGTCTTCAAGAGGTAAGAGGGAGATTTTACCTCACCAACCAAGTTTTGGTGGTGTGGGGATGATTGTGTATGGTGATAAATCCATAAGGGTTTATTTACCTATTGTTTGATGTTCTTTGATTGTGTTTGTGATGTGTATGATTTTGTGTTTATGATTTGCATGTGTGATAATATGTCTATAGTTTTGATATTATGTGTGTATGTATAATTATGAAAGTATGAAAATGCATGTGTAAAGTAAGATGTGAATAACATGATGAAACGAATTCATGAGAGCTCCAAAGAGCTTGATGGCTCTCGGCCTTACCATGAAAAAGAGGACCAAAGTCCTGAAAATGATGGATTCAAATGAGAATTAAAGATTTAAATGAAAAGGAATTGAATTTGAAAAAGTTTGAGTATAGTAAAGTAAAATGATTTTGGAAAAACAATTTGATATAATTAAGTAAATGGGTTATGAAATAAAATTGGATATCAATACTTGAAGTTTTCTGACGTATAGCTCACCCTGTGAGTTTTGAAGCGTGTCCGTAAAATTTGAGCTGTATTATTAGAAGTAAAAGAAAGAATTATAAATTTTTGGGAAACAGTACAAATACTAATTTTTAGAAGGGTTAATTATAATTTTTGTTTTTAAAGGGGCCATATTGTAATTATGATTTTTTAGAGGGGCAATATTATAATTTTTATTTTTAATTGGCCATATTGCAATTATTGATTTTAGAGGGGTTATATTGTAATTTTTGTTTTTAAAGGGGCCATATTGTTATTATGATTTTTTAGAGAGGCAATATTGTAATTTTCATTTTTAATGGGGCCATATTACAATTATTGATTTTAGAGGGTTATATTGTAAATATTTTATAAAAGAGGGACTATCTTGAAAATATTATTTTATGAGGAACTATTATGAAATTATTATTTGAAAAAGGACTAAAACATAAATATTATGTTTTGGAGGGATTATTTCATAAATATGAATTTTATGAGGGACTATTTTGTAAATATAAATTTTATGAGGGGCTGTTGTGAAAATATTATTTAAACGAGGACTATAATGCAAATATTAAGTTTTGAGGGATTATTATGCAAATATGAAAAATAAAGTCAAATTTTGGTACTAAATGAGAAAAATAGTATTTTTGATTTAAAACATATGAAAAATATTTTACGCGATTAAGAAAACATTGAAAAATCGATACGCGATTTGAAAATGCGAAAATATGTTTATGCGATGAAAATACAGTAATAATACTGTTGGGTTATTGAGTGGATCCCAAATATGTGATAATGAATTGGAACTGTAAATGGTGCATGGTACATGCATTGGAAAGGTCCGATAGACTGAATAAGGCTAATTGCTTAGGAGAGAATACACCTCCTGAGTGGGTGCGATATGTGTAGTGTAGGTCACTCGTTGACCTTGGGGGCATTGGGGTGCGGGTTGCCTACAATGAGCAATTGGTAGCTCTTCTGTACCGTGGGTTAGACTGACGTAACACACCAATGATCCGGACCGAGACACTATTCTTAATCAAGACCTGATAAAGATTGTCGTGCATATGTTAGATGTGCAAAAATTGAGCACGTGGTCTGAGGCATGTTGGTGCAGATAGATCTTTTCGATCACTCTCTCCGATCTCAGTTTTAGCTCCATGGAGTGAGAAATTGAGTCTAGGTGCATATGCATAGTTATTGAAGGTATTGTCGTAATTATGGTTTATGATAATTGAAATGTTAAATATTTGAATATTGGTAATGGCATGATCGTAATTATTACTTATTACATGAATTAGGATAATAAATGATGTTGGTGGCATAATTGTAATTATGTATGATGTGCTGGTATGAGATATTGTATGTGTTTATCTTCATTGCTACCATACTGGTATTGGCGTAGGTGATCTCACCTCTTTGTATGCCTATTCTGTATTGTATATATATATGTTAAGACGCCAAGTAAGAAGTTGACCGAGAAGGCGGAGAGGAGCAAATTCTTGTAGAGGAAGTTGAGTTCTGAGATGATGGAGATGCCTTGTTTTCTAGGGTATACGAGACGGACATTCCGCGAAGGATCGGAGGTGTGGCACGTTGATCTGGATAGAGAGCGTATTTACTACATAAGGGACTTAAATACAATTTTAAGTAGGCTTCATTTTAGACACCCTTACTTTAGTGTGACCATTAATGTACATCTAGAGTTTCCTTTATCTATTAGGCAGTATTGAAGAGCTTACTACCGTACTCCCAATGCGATTAGTATTGTGTTGACTGCGTGGACACCTGTGCGTAGGACTTCGCATTAGTCTGGATTCCTACTTGCTGAGGAATCTGAGGAGGACCCGTCTGAGGGTTCTACTGTGTAGTAGTACTTGGGCAGTGTATTAGTTTAAATTAAAGCTTAAATATTTTGAGAGTCAGAGTTTGTAAATATTAAAACATGACAGTACTAAAGATTGGTATATGTATATAAGGTGTGAATTATTTGTGATATGATAATGTTGTAATGTTTTTATTTTTCGCTAAGTTTATCTTATTATTATTAAGAAATTTTACAACTCGTATTTATATTACAAGCACGATTTTCAAATAAAGGGGTAATTTGGTAATTAAGTACCATGAAGTGTGGCGCCCTAAGGAGGGTGTTGCACACAACTCCTCATGTAGGAATCATAGTGATTTTAGGTCAAAGGACCACAGACACTATTGTCATAATGAGAATCGCTTATAACACTCACGTAATGATCCATGTAGCATTCTCATGGATGGTCAGTCCAGTACATCAATACTCTAATATGTACCCATGTGAAGACTTGATATCTCATATTCATGACCCGTGAGATGTGGTCATCATTCTACGCACATACTAGTCTCAATGCATTATTGTTGTCCTAATTAATAATAATACTTGACTAGGGACATTTAAGAATAGTGTTCTAATTTTATCCAGTAGGATCTCACAATCAAGTCAATCACTTGATGTCCTACGGCATCGAACTTACTATTCTAATGGCTTTATTATGTTTATTAAAAAAGAATACAATAAATGAAATGCCTCATATATTAAAATTAGCATAATAGAATGTATGTAAATATAGACAAATGTATCAGCTTCTAGGGCATACACCAATACAACATTCACAAAGCAATCCATAATCCTTAAAATAAGCTAATAATGATAAACAATTGTCCATACAATTGTGAGATATCATTATTCCTTAGCAATTAATAATAAATTATGATTGCAACAAGTAAATGAGTCACTACTCAATACTGGTGAAATATTAACATACTTACTCTATGTAATATTCATAAAGCAATGCATAATGTACATCTGTAACTAACCTCAATAACATGTTAGATTTGTATATGTTACAGAGGTAACATAATACTTGCTTAACATGCCTACTTAATTTTGTGACTTTCTGAGTTCGTTTAGTCACTTTGCTATAACACTATTTGTGAAAAATAATTGTTATTAGCTTGGGAAATGACATAAATTGTTTAGTTAATAAAAATAAATATGGAGAATTTGTTTCTAGGTCACAAATGTGTGGAATATGGTGTAGTTAAATTTTGAGAACTAACTGAATCCATTTGGTATTTTTAAGCACACTGCGTGAGTGTTTTAATACTGGATTGGTGAGTTAGATATTTGAAAAGTTATGGAAATGGTGAAATTAGAATTAAGATGAATCTTAGGATTTATTCTAATACCTTTGGAAGTTAAGAAACTTGATTTGGTGAATTCTAAGTGTTCTTAATAGATATAGAGTTCTAGCCAAAATATCTTAAGTTGACAAAATTTTCAAACGTTCCTATCTCTAAAACCTTGAATTTCTTTGATTCATTTCTCTCATTCTCACCCACCCTCTACGTCTCCAAGCAGAAAAAAAAGAAAAGAAAACAGAGAAGAAGGAAAAGCAAATGTGGAAGGAAGGGAAAAAGAAGAAAAAGGAAGAGGTGAAGACCAAAGCTTGAACCTATTTTTCTTGGACACTAGAGGTAGGGGGAACTTGTTTCCATAACTCTTTCTCTATTTCTTCATCTTTACTTCTTGGCATAAGTTAGTATGGATAGAAATGGGTTTGGATGAGTTATGAGGTTTTTCTTGATTGGTTCTTGTTTCTATGGCTTGATTTGTTGTGGTTGTTGTTTAGCCAAAGCATGGTTGTGACTTAGAGCATGTTTATGTCTTTGTTCTTCCATGAGCTTAGGAGTTGAAAAAATAGGTTTTTTTTTTGGATTGGTTGTGATCTTTGATCCATGTTTAAAGAGTTTAGAGTGTATTTAGAGGTTACAACATGATTAAGGGCTTTGTGTGATGTTGGAAAACCATCTAAAAACTGATTTTGGAAGGTTGAAATGTGGCTACAAGTCAATAGAACAAGAAAAACCTGTTTCTGGTGCACTGGCCACTTGGGCGCCCAATGACCAGCGTAACATGTAACATACTCCTTAGGGTATCACATTTCAAACCAATTCCTTTTAATTTATTTACCCAAGCTATAAAATATTTGATATTATTTTAATACTGGTTTCAAAATTACTTTTTCGCAAAGAACATAAACTTATCGAATTATAGAGACACAAGACATAAAACTGGATAACATACTTTACATATAAACAAAGTTTACTAAAACCATACGTACAATATACTTATATACTCAAAATGTAAAACATCTGACATAACTAACCTAAATTAGCCCAAATTTACAACATCTAAAGAAAAGAGTCCTCCTCAGAAGACAAATTCCCTAGCCTGGAATGTTTCGACGGATAGAAATCTGAGTAAAAGATATCTCGAAGTCCTCCCTAGGGGTATAGTGAAGATCATTCCACAACTCTCTGATAGGTAAAACAAACTCTACATATGCAACAGTAAAAGAAGAAGTAGTGACTGCATGACGGGTCCTACTTACAGATAGAGTAATATCACCACAATACTCTATATGCTCTGTGTCCCAATGGACATGCCAAGCATTAGCGCCTTCGAGAAACTGTAATCTAAACAAACCTAGCAGATCCCTCCTTCCCGCCATCGCAGTCTTCACAGATGTAAGCATAACACAAAAATAGACAGAACAATACAATAAAGAGGTGAGATCCCCTACATTAATACCATCATGGCAGTAAAGAAATAATAATGACAATAATGTCATTTATACACAGCAATATCACAGAATAATAGGTATAATCATGTTATCAACTAACAAATAATTTAACACTATATATCATAATATATGAACACTAATCATACCACAAAATAAATATACTGACTATGCACATGCACAATGTGTATACTAACCATCCTTATGCACAATGCACCCATTTCCTACTCCATGGAGCTAAACATAATTTCGGAGAGAATGATCTAGAAGATATGTCTGTATGTCGGTCACCTCAGGCCAAATGCTATAATTTTTCAATGTATACATCAGGCATTATACTAGACATTCTATGCCAGATCAAGAATAGGAGTAGTGATTCGTCGAGATCATCGGTACGTTTGCATCGGTTGTCACAGCACAGTAGCGCTTTCTATCTAACCATATGTAGAATTTCGCATCTCGACGCATCCAAGATCCATTATAGACCTTCACTATGTAGTTTGCACCCGCACAATGTGTAATTCAACTCATAGGCAACAATAGCCTTAACAGACACCGTCTGACAAATAATGCATGACCAATGACTCAATGCATTCTTACAAATCTTTACCGGCTATATCCATACGTTGATACATCTAGGTTCAATACATTAGCCCGATAGCAAATTGCTGTATTTCTCAATTGCGTATCATTTTTATCGTATTTTCACAATCGCGTAACACTTCTGTTACGTTTTCAAATCGCGTAACAATTTTTCAACATTTTCTCAATCGCGTAAAGATTTTAAAACATTTTCTTAATCGCATAACTAAAAATCATCATTTTTAAATCGCGTAAGAATTTTTCTATGTATTTTCAATCGCGTAAAACATTTTCTCAATATTCTAAGCTCAATTTAAAACTTTTCTCATTTAATATCAAAATTGGACTTTAATTCCATTATTTCCTTAATATATCACCTTTAAATAATATTTCTAACATTTTTATACTAAACCTCCTCTAAATAATATATCTTAACGTTTTCCACAAAAACTTATATCATCTAAATTAATTCAAGATATCTCAAAATCTTTGTTCTTTACTCTTAATAAAACTCTCTTAAATAAAATATTTTAAACTCCAAAATATCCTTAAAATTTATTTTCTTGCTAAAACTCTTTTGAATAATATTTTCTAATATTTTTCCAAAACTTACATTATTCTCAAAATCTATATTATTTTAATTTAAATCAAATCCTTTTCCATTTAATTTATTAAAAATTTCATTTAACTAAAATACTTGAAATCCCAAAATTACTTCTTAGTCCTATATTCACTATAATGACCGAAAATCACTTCTTAATTAGTGACAAAAATATTTTCATTTCTATTTTAATTTTGTAATTCCTTAATCAAATTAATTATCAATAAACAACTAAATTCACAATTAATAAATCATTTTCATCATTCCAACTAAAACTCTATTAAATAAAATACTTCAAATTTCAAATCATCTTTCTAACTTATTTCTATAATTGAAGTCAAAAATCGATTCCTTTATGAATAATAAAGTTTGTTCATAAACTTTTTAACTTACAAACTCCTTAAACCTTATTTAGTCCCTTAATCATCTATGTTAACATTTAATAAGCCATTTTTGCATAAAATTACCCATTTGTGGGCAAAGTGGCCGTGAGCCTCTTGGTCTTTGGAACCAAAAATTCTTTTCCTCTTAATCACAATTTGTATCATACAACATACATAAAACATCATAATCCTACTATATCAAATTCATGCATAA
This sequence comes from Ormosia semicastrata, assembly GCA_029884595.1. Classification (NCBI taxonomy): domain Eukaryota; kingdom Viridiplantae; phylum Streptophyta; class Magnoliopsida; order Fabales; family Fabaceae; genus Ormosia; species Ormosia semicastrata. Next base: position 65,580,621 of record JAQQTO010000060.1, read on the forward strand.
TATTAAAGCAATAAAATCACATAAAGCAATTAAACACAAATCACAAAATCATACAAACAATATGAAAAATCCTCACATGGATTCATCACCTTCATACAAATTTCATTCCTCACCACCATAATTGGTTGATGAGGTTAATCTCCCTCTTACCTTAGATGTAGCTTCCCATGCTTCTTGTTTGATCTTTTCTATCAACTTTCTTCACCAAGTGAGTCTTAAAAACCAAAGCAAACATAAACTTATTAACATCTAAGGTTAGAGTAAGACAACCATAGATCAAATATGGTCTTAGGATTTCAAAAAAATCAAAGAAGAAATGAAAAATCATGAACTTCACCATAGAACCCTAGAACTTGAATCTAAAAATCAAGCTTGAAGATGATGGAATTAGGTCTTGATCACAACATGAAAGTTTCTTAAAATGATGTTTAGGATTAAATGATGTAGTTGGCTTGAATTATGAGAGATTGGAGAGTGGTTTTGGGTGAGGAGGCTGTGAGCTAGAGTAGAGAAAATGAGAGAAAGTGAGAGAAAATGGTGTTTAGCTTTGAGAGAAAAGATGATAGCTTTTTGAATGTGATAGATAAATCAACTTTGATCACTTTTGAGCCTTATAGCCATGGGCCTTCATAGAGAGAGAAAGAGATATTTTGTTTTGCTACAAGCCATCACAAACATTGGTTAAATCAAAGGTGGATATGTAAAACTTCTCCACTAAGTTTACACTCAACTCATCTTATCCATTGATTAGATCAAAGATAGATATCCTAAGCTTCTTCCCTAAGCTTGCCCTCACAACCATTGATTAAATCAATGGTGGATATGCAAAGCTTCTCCTCTAAGCTTGTTTCTAATTAGTCCTTCACAAATGTCATAGCCTCTTTAGTTGACTAATCTCAAAATATTTTCTAAAAGATATTTTCTAAAAGCTTAGATATTTTCTAGATATTTTTAGAAACTATTACCCAATGGACAAAGGCTACTGCTAATTATTGTCTAATGGATAATAACATTACACAATAAATAAAAACATTATCCAATGGATAATAACATTATCCAATGGATAGTAGAAAACTCAGATATCAAAAATTTTTGTCAACTATTTCCAGTTTCGGGTTTAGTAAGTTCCCCCGGCCCCGCATTGATAGTCCAAAACTTTTCGGTCTGAGAAATTTTTTTATTATTTTGAGCCCACCTCAAACACACATACAACTCAAAATAATATTAAAATAATTAAAATAAATTAAAAATTTTCAAAAATTCACAAAAATTCCCAAATATTATAAAACTCATAAATATCAAGAAAAATAAAAAATCAGGATGTTACATAACAGGGGAAGGTGTTCTGGTGCACTGGTACCTAGGCACCCAATGCCTAGAAAAATTTGTTGGAGATGCGCACGTAGGGCGCCTAAGCGCCAGTCATGGGCACCTAGGCGCCAGGTCCAAAATGTGTTAGGATCTTTATTTTGTTAAAATGAAGCTCCTTACTTGTGTAGATCCTTCATGTATGCTTTCTAAAAAGTGTTGAGACTCTAATAGGGGTATTTAATGAAGTGATAATGAGATGTATGTAAATCAATTGATATACTAATTATTGTGGTAATTAGTCATTATTTTTCATGCTTGTTATTGATGAAGGACATGATCCTCACATTTGGTGATAATATATGGTAGTGTGAGGAAGTAACATGCCCTCCCTATTATAGTGATGAGTTGAGGATGGTCTTTACCTCTCTCATTATTCTGTTAGTTGAGGTGAGGAGGGTCATTCCCTCCCTCTTTTCTAGATATTATCCTAAATGGAAGGTAGATGAGGAGGGACATTCTCTCACTATCGAAGGTGATCCTAAATTGTTGGTAGTGTGAGGACGAACATTCCTTCCCTATCATCGAGTAGTTGAGGAGGGACATTCCCTCTCTACTTGGAAAAAACTATATGGAACCGGTTCCTGTGGTTCGTTCAAGACTCATGACATATCATGACATTATCAATTTACATCTTATAAATACATATTTAGGATATTGCATAGGCATGAATATAAGGCATTATTAGGCATGTACATGGCAATTGTATGGGCGGTTACTCATCATTACATTAACACATGCATGGAAATTGTATGGGCAATTGCTTATTTTTGAGAAGATGAAGATGATTTACAGAGTGTGTGTAGAAATGGTTTCTATACAAACTAATTAAAATGAGATTCTATTTCGAGAAGAGAAAGGAAGTTGTTTTGACTTTTACCACCTTTCTAGTATGACTTGTGATTTACTTATTTTTTTCCTCAAAATAGCTGGAATGATTGTGATAACACGGTTTATTGTTAAACTACTAAGGATTTGTGATTCTCACCCCATGTGTTGTAATTTCCATAATGATTCCAGGGAAGAAGACTTACGGTAAGTAAAGTGCTGACAAGGGCTTAGGAGCTTAGCCTAGTTTTAATTTGTAGCTAGTAGTTTCTTTGTGGTTGTATGTTGGCAACATTTTGAAACTTGTATATTTTGTGTCTTGTGATGCAGATTAAAAGTTGCAAACCCAAGTATAGGCTGTTTCAAGTAATAAATTTTCGGGAGTCTAAGGTCGATCCACAAGGAATTGATGAAGAAAAATTTATTTGATGTAAGAAAAATATTTTGTCATAACAATAAAAATGATAAAACTTAGTTACAAATAAAAAGGATTTACTTGGATTAGGAGATCCACTCTTAGTAAATAAATTAAGGACAATATTAATTTATTTATAACTCAATTAGAATCCACGCATAATAGAGGTTCCAATCGAAAAATACAATATTCAAAGTTCATTTAAGATTATATACGTAATTATATTATGATTCTTTTAATTATTTATTAATACCACCACTTATAAATGGGCTCAACCATTCATTGTGCCAACCTCTTGCCTACAATCAAGATCTCCACTTTACAAGGAGGGTTTCTAAATTGATTGGAAACAAAATACAACACGTATAATGGATACTTAATAATATATCATTTAAGCACAAGAAAGAAATTAATCTAACCTTAACTTATTACCAAAAGCTTCACCTTTCACCTAAGTAAAATGAAAATTAGTTACTCATAGACAAGAGAAAAGAAAGAGAGAAGAAGAAAAAGAAGAACATAACTTCAATTTACAACAAAAGAAAATTATAACAAGATAAACAAATAACACAATAGCATGATCTTGATAACTAATACCAAGATTCCTAAATAATTAGCCAAGGCTCCCTTTTATAGAGGATTAGGGATACAAAATGATAAGGGGGCTGATTCATGAGTGAGTGAATGAGTGGAAAATGAGTGGAAAATGCCAAATGACTTTTGATGAGTGGAAAATTATTTAGATTCTTTGTCTCTGAAATAATTCAGTGCTGACCTTATTGTATTCATCATTTTATCATCAAGTGGTCTTTATGAAAGTTGTAGGTTTTTGTCTTAGCTTTCCAATGCCATTAGTTTTAGCCTAAAAGCATTCTTACAACTCGAGATATGGTCTGATTACTGCACACTACTCAGGCCCATCTGTAGTTCCTCTGTTCTGATTTGCAAGCCCAATATGACCTCTAAGAAATCCGAAATGGGTCTTGTGTTCTTCATGAAAGTTTTAGATATGGGTTTCAAATTGCAGATTCCAAAATTTCAGCCCAATGCAGTTCTTACAGCCCGAGTTATGCTCTGATTACTGTACATTGTTCAGGTTCCAATACAAAACCTATGTTCTAACTTCCAAGACCAATTAGCTCCACTAGATGTCTAATTTTGACCTAGAGCTCTTCATGAAAGTTGTAGAGCTCTTTCTTATATTTCCTATAAGGTAAAATACATAATTATTATAAATCTAGAACTTAAGATATAGCCAAAATACAGAAATAATATAAGACGTAAATCATGCTAAAAAAAATTAATTAAGTCCAATTTGAGTCCAAACTTACAAAACATAACCAAGCTCAATCAATTAAGTACATGGAGAGTGTAAATGACTAAAAATGAGAGTTTATTATTGTATGAAATATGTGATTATCATCTTGAGAGGCCTAGTCTACAAACTATGTGTATTTGGTATTTGTGAGAAATACAGATGTTGTGTATTATTTATCCTTCACGAGGCTTATATTTTCTGTATATACATAACTGTTATATTAGAAAATTTTAATTTGTATATGGTAGTGTGTCTGAATCTAATTACTATGGTATAATTATGGTTATACTATTAATATTAAATTTAGGATGTTACAAATTCTACTTGTCGATCATCGCAGTCGATTTTATGGAAAGTGGAGTTTTCATTGGGAAAGACCATTTAAGGTAATACATTGTTATTCTAGTAACGCTTATCAATTGCAAGACGTGCAAATTAGTCGAATTACTAATTCTATCAATGGAAAATATTTATAGTAGTATAGACAAAAAAAGCATGAATTAAAAATACCATTATAATAATTTCAAAGGCTAAACACATGGCCATCCCAAGATGAAAAATAAATAAGAGATGTTCATCTACATTTCCTCTTTTAACATGATCAATCCCCCCCACCACTTTCATAATTCTTTCTATCCTTTTGAAACTTAAGCTTAAGTGCCTGCCAAGTTGATTTGAGGTGATCTTGTTCAGCATAGGCGGCTTTAAGCTCCAAGTATATGCTTGAATCTCTTAGAGACCTTTTCTTTCTCCTTAATCTCTTAGAAGATCAACTCTTCATTTTGGAGCAAGCTTCGTAGTTCAGTGATCTCTTGGTCAAATTCGACCAAGCATTCTTTCCCTGGGTCATGTTTAGCTATCTTCTTACAACCAGCCTTGAATTCTTCTCGGGTGGTATGAATTTGATCTTTTAAGGTCTTACTCTAGCCAGAATACTCATTGAGGCGAGCAATGGGCTCTTGAGTGACATCATAGGAAATGAAGATGGCGCGACATTGAGCACTTAGATAATGAATGGACCTATGGATTCTGTGGGGTAGAAGCTCATCTTTAGCATGTTCAAAGAAATCAAAAAGGCCAAGAAGCTTTTACCCATGATTCAAGATCAGTGGCAATGGTATTCAGAGGTTTCTATAATTGGATCCTGATATCTCTAATGAACCTCAGTTGATTGATTTAGTTTTCAAGAGACCTAGTTGTTGGAAAGGCTTCAAGCACTACACCTTATACATCCTCAAATGGATCTTCAATAGTCATAACCTTCTTCAAGATAATATCAGAGGAGTATAATTCTTGGAAAGATGAACCTTCATAGGAAGAATTGTGTTCTACATCCTCAACTCTTGTTTCTTCCTAGCCAGTTGGGGCTGGAGGAGTTGGATGGATGGGAGCAGCTTCAGTTTCTACAGTAATAACTTCCCTTTCAACAAATATTGCTTTGTGAGGCTCAAGTACAAAAGTCTTCATTACAACAGCATCCTGAATAGGTATGTTTTCCTCTTATGCTTCTTTGTTTTGAGGAACTATTATTATGGGCACTTATAGGGCATCAATCATTGGCTCTGGAGCAACAAAAGATTATTGGCTTTCAGCCGTCGAATGCACAGATGGTGGCTCCAAATATTTGTCACTTGACGAGCGCCGAACTCAGTCAAAATTATAACCGAAGTTATTACCTAAGCTTGTAGCACAGTGACAACACCAGATCATCTCCACAAAGATTGTAGAAGTAATTTAATCAAATCAAGTGAAAGTTAGCAAGGGGGTTTGACAGTTTAAGATCGCATTTAACAAAATTAAAGGAAAAAAAACAATTAAAGAGCAGTCAATTTAGAAACCTATCCAAGATTGGGTGGATTCAATCATAGATCCTTCATAGAACACTTGAAGCGCAATTGAATTGTTAATTTGGATCTAACCGAGATCTCTGCATCAAATCCAGAATTCATACTAGACGATCGTCTAGAATTCAATTAACAAGTGATAAACACAAATCCGCAATCACACCATTCATGAAGATCTATGTTAATTTCAAGTAACGAATTCAATTAACTTAGGCACAAATCAGTAACCTAACCTTTTCAATTCTGTGATTAATTTAGATCAATCAGTTCTAAGTTTCATCACAAATCTCAATCTTCATTTATGTGATTAGTTTAGATCAATCAGTTCTAAGTTTCATCACAAATCTCAATTTTAAACCAAGATCAAATCAGATCAACATAAATAGAATCACCATTCGTGCATTCAAGATCAAGAAGAAGAAAAAGAGAAGAAGAAAAGAGGAATTCAATTACAAATTAAATACAATACATAACCAAGGTCTCAAGAATCCAAACCACAATCTCTTCAAGAGTTCTAAATTGACCGAAAGTAGCTTAGCCCTCCATTACCACGAAGGGGAGCATCAAAATATACAAAATCTATGAGAAACTATGAAGAAACAAGAAGAAACTATGAGAGAAATGAAAGAGAATACAACTTGTTCTTTCATGATAACCAATGGTGCATTTTATAGAAGTCTAGGGTAACAAAATGACAAAGGGGAGTGGGTGGATGAGTGGGTTGGTGAGTAGAGTAGTTGAGAGGGTTGGTGAATGAAGTAGTTGAGAGGGTTGGTGAGTGAAGTAGTTGAGAGGGTTGGTGAGTGAAGTAGTTGAGAGGGTTGGTGAGTGCGAAAATTTCTTATCTGACTTGGAAGCCAAAAACGACTAACTATACTACAGACCCATGAAAAGTACTCTTCATAAAAGTTGTAGATCTTTGTCTTGACTATAACATGCATATCTGGATCGTCCAATTTGGCTTCTTACAACCCAAGATATGACCCAAATACCGTAGGTTACTCAAACCCAACTTCAACACCTCTGTTCCGACTTGCAAGTTCAAACTGACCCATTAGACTTCATTTTTTCAAAAGGTGTTCTTCATGAAAGTTGTTTATTTGGATCTTAACTATCAGCTATACAAATTTCAGCCCATCTCCATTATTACAGTTTGAGATATGATTTTATGAGTGCACACCATTCGGATTCTAGTGACAGAACCCGTATTCTGACTTCCATGTAAACTTAGGTCCCTTAGACATCTGTTTAGGACTTCGAGCTCTTCATCAAAGTTGTAGAGCTTCCTTTTAACTTTCCTACAAGGTAAAATTCATGATTATCAGATATCAGGAACTCAAGTTATGCCCAAAATACAGAAACAGTGTCAAATCTTAATAATGCTGAAAATATTCAATTAGGACCAATTTGAGCTCAAACTCACAAAATCATACCAAACTCAATCAATTAAGAATATGGAGAGTGTAAATGACTAAACATAAGGGTTTCTTAATGAATAAAATATGTGATTATCAAATTCTCCCACACTTAGCTTTTTGCACTCCTAGGCAAAACTCAAGACCAAAACAAGGACATAAGAGATTAACAAAAATTTAAATTCCAACGATATTCAAGAGCTCAAAATTTTATAATCAAGAAGAACAACCAAAGGTTCATGGGATCAAAACATTCATGAGTTAACAATTCTCCATATCTCAAACCAACAAGCAAGGTATCTTCAATATGAATCGAGAATGATAGATCTTCACAAGATTCCCTCTCAATCTCTCAAGTGTTTAAAAGGTAGGTATTTTACTCAATTCAATCCATGAAAATTGCACTACCATAAACTTGCTTATCTTCTACTTCTCCACTACTCAAAACACATGCACACACAAATCATGAGGACTTTATTCAAGGTTGTAGTGAGGTCAAGGTAACAGAAGAGGATAAAATGGATATGGGAAAATAAATACCAAAGGGAATAAAAGCAAATGAGTGCTGAGTTCAAATAACAAGCATAAAAGTTCATCCCAACTCTAATGTATATCCTTTTACATATTCATTTCCCAATCCTTTTCTTTTCTTTTCTTTTCTTTTTTTTTATATATATATGAACATAACTATATACATACATTTTTCCTCTTCTTTTTTTTTTTTAGGCACTCTTTCCTTTTTCAACAACCATTTTGTACACACACACCCACACTTGTTCAAAAACTCATCCATTAACCAAGCTAATGTTCTTTTATTCCCTAAGGTAAAGTAAGAACATGATTTTTCATTTAAGGCACATAATGAGCTAGAAATAAGGAATGGTCAAATAAGCTCAAAGGGGTTAAGTAAAGGAAAATATACAAGGTTGACAGGAATCAGAGAATTTTCAAGAAGTCAAAAGAGTGCTTGATATCATATTGAAAACAAGGTTGGCTATTTGGTTAAACTAGCTAATTAAGAAAGAGAGCCTCAATCATGTTCATGCATGCAAGTGAAATGTAGCCTCAAAAAGAATCAAAGCAAGTTCTAGAGTGGTCATTAACATGAGTGAAAATCACACAAGAAAGAAGAGAATGGCATAAATGTTGAATCCATCCATTAGGCTCAAAATCTCACAAGGTATGCATCCATCAAACTCAATTCATCAATTCAATCATCCATCACCAAGCATATCAGTTCAAGAAGGGAGAAAAGTTATTCAATCATGCAATGAACTTTTCCTCTTTTTTTTTATTTTTTTTTATTTTTTGCAATAAACAAACACAGAAAATAAAACCAAAATAATAACAAAAATAGTAACAGAAAAAATAAACAACAGGGTTAAAATATCAAAATAGCAAAAACAACAGAAGCATTAAAATTAAAAACAAAAACAAAAACAGAATGCTAAAATTCCTCCCCCACACTTAAATTGTACATTGTCCGCAATGTAAAGCTCACAAGAAAAATAACATTCCATCAAAATCATCAATTAATGAAGGACAAGTAAAATAAAAGAGAGAGAAGAAACATCCTTATCAAGGTGAAGATTCATTAAGGTCCTGTTACAGCTGACAAGAAACTCCCACCGGGGTCCCATTGCTTGAAGTGTAATGACCGAGACCAAGTTAAACTTGAAACATGATTGGAAACATGACTTGAAACAGGAGAGCTTCCATCGGGGTCCCATTGGCCTTCCTTAATTCCTTTGGCTTCAGCACTAGAATGCAATATGTATACTTGATCAACTTGATTTTCCTTGTTTATGTTGGACCATGGCTCAAAAACAAAATCCACCACAGTAGTGACCGCCATCCGGTGCTCTTCTTCTCCCTTTTCTGAAAATTCTTCAATGGCTTTCAACTCAAGGGTAGGTGGTTGCTGCACTGAAGGTATCAAGCTAGTTGAAGAAATTAATTCTGCTGATTTAATTGCAGCATCACCTGTAATATGTGTACAATCTTCCAAAACAACATGATCATAACTCATAGAATAAGGAAATTTTAAACATGAAGCAGTATCTCCCACAACAGTAAAAATTTCAAAACATATAGCACACAACTTATCACCATCACAAGAAGCACACAAATCACCAGACACAAAGTTATCAAAATTAGCAATCTCAGGAAACTCCTCACACAAGTCAGCATATGAATTATCAACCAAATCATCAATTAAATCAATATGAAAAATAGAATGTTCTTCATGGAGCTCTTTATCCTTCTCAGCCTCATGTATCTTTTTGGTCTCAATGGCTCTCTGTGGAAAGGGAAGAGCCACCACAAGTTGTTGCTGCTGCTCATGGGCAACAACTGATTTATTCTGACCCTCAGATTCTTGGGCTAGTTCATTAGAAATAGTTTCTTCTACTGGTTGATGCTTGCTGGCTAGTTGAGGCTCAGATGATGCTTCTATAGTTTTTTCAGACCTCAGCATAATGGCACTCATATTCCCATTTGGATTGGGAATTATTTGGGAAGGGAGTTGGCTAGAACCTTGGGCTTGCTGCTGACTCAATGAGGAGGCCAGTTGTCCAATCTGGGTTTCTAAATTCTGTGTGATTGCCTCTGTCCTCTATTGGAATTGAATATTGTTAGTGGCCATCTGCTTCACCAAATCTTCCAATGATGGCTCAAGTTTCATGGCTACTGGACTTGGTTGTTGCATAGGCTGCTGGTATGGTGGTTTACTAAGAAAGACACCTGCTGTAGCAACAGATTAATATGGAAAAATAGAACCACCATCTTGAAGTATATGACATGCATATGTGGGATGAGATGAACAAGAACAAATGACACACAGTTGCAGCTATTTGCACAGGTAATTATTGTCTCACTACTAACTGTGTCACCAAAGAAGTCAATTCCTCAAGTTTGTACTCCATTATGCAAAGTCATATCAATCTCAGAATCAATATCAAGTAATTGGCTAGCAAAAGACTAATCATGCATCACACAAAAACAAATAAATAAGCAAAATACACTAGACAATGGATAAAAATGTTAGAAAAGTTAATAAAAAGCAAAAGTTAGTAAAAACACTTAAAATGAAAAGATTACACTTACTAATCCCCGGCAACGGCGCCAAAATTTTGAAGAGCGCCGAACTCAGTCAAAATTATAACCGAAGTTATTACCTAAGCTTGTAGCACAGTGACAACATCGGATCATCTCCACAAAGATTGTAGATGCAATTTAATCAAATCAAGTGAAAGTTAGCAAGGGGGGTTTGACAGTTTAAGATCGCATTTAACAAAATTAAAGGAAGAAATAACAATTAAAGAGTAGTCAATTTAGAAACCTATCCAAGATTGGGTGGATTCAATCATAGATCCTTCATAGAACACTTGAAGCGCAATTGAATTGTTAATTTGGATCTAACAGAGATCTCTGCATCAAATCCAGAATTCATACTAGACGATCGTCTAGAATTCAATTAACAAGTGATAAACACAAATCCGCAATCACACCATTCATGAAGATCTATGTTAATTTCAAGTAACGAATTCAATTAACTTAGGCATAAATCAGTAACCTAACCTTTTCAATTCTGTGACTAATTTAGATCAATCAATTCTAAGTTTCATCACAAATCTCAATCTTCATTTATGTGATTAGTTTAGATCAATCAGTTCTAAGTTTCATCACAAATCTCAATCTTAAACCAAGATCAAATCAGATCAACATAAATAGAATCACCATTCATGCATTCAAGATCAAGAAGAAGAAAAAAAGAAGAAGAAAAGAGGAATTCAATTACAAATTAAATACAATACATAACCAAGGTCTCAAGAATCCAAACCACAATCTATTCAAGAGTTCTAAATTGACCGAAAGTAGCTTAGCCCTCCATTACCACGAAGGGGAGCATCAAAATATACAAAATCTATGAGAAACTATGAAGAAACAAGAAGAAACTATGAGAGAAATGAAAGAGAATACAACTTGTTCTTTCATGATAACCAATGGTGCATTTTATAGAAGTCTAGGGTAACAAAATGACAAAGGGGAGTGGGTGGATGAGTGGGTTGGTGAGTAGACTAGTTGAGAGGGTTGGTGAATGAAGTAGTTGAGAGGGTTGGTGAGTGAAGTAGTTGAGAGGGTTGGTGAGTGAAGTAGTTGAGAGGGTTGGTGAGTGTGAAAATTTCTTATCTGACTTGGAAGCCAAAAACGACTAACTATACTACAGACCCATGAAAAGTACTCTTCATGAAAGTTGTAGATCTTTGTCTTGACTATAACATGCATATCTGGATCGTCCAATTTGGCTTCCTACAGCCTAAGATATGACCCAAATACCGCAGGTTACTCAAACCCAACTTCAACACCTCTGTTCTGACTTGCAAGCTCAAACTGACCTATTAGACTTCATTTTTTCAAAAAGTGTTCTTCATAAAAGTTGTTTATTTGGATCATAACTATCCGCTATCCAAATTTTAGCCCATCTCCATTATTACAGTTTGAGATATGATTTTATGAGTGCACACCATTCGGATTCTAGTGACAGAACCCGTATTCTGACTTCCATGTAAACTTAGGTCCCTTAGACATCTGTTTAGGACTTCGAGCTCTTCATCAAAGTTTTAGAGCTTCCTCTTAACTTTCCTACAAGGTAAAATTCATGATTATCAGATATCAGGAACTCAAGTTATGGCCAAAATACAGAAACAGTGTCAAATCTTAATAATGCTGAAAATATTCAATTAGGACCAATTTGAGCTTAAACTCACAAAATCATACCAAACTCAATCAATTAAGAATATGGGGAGTGTAAATGACTAAACATAAGAGTTTCTTAATGAATAAAATATGTGATTATCATCACTATCATTAGAATCTTCCTTGACCACCCTTTGCTTCTTTCGTATATAAATAATATGGACCCGATAAGTGATAATGCATACCAGAAAAGAATGCCTTACATTCTGAGGCAAATGGACATATAATTATTAAACCTCTAGTGAGACTTTCTAGAGGAATTATGGGGTCTTTAACCACTTCTTCGATTTTTCTTTTCTCATGAAGAGAACCAAAGGTAAGTGCTAGCAAATGAGATTCCTTGAAAACACTCAGTTGAAACAATTCGACTCACTTATTAATCTCTTGATTCACAAATACACAGACAACTAATGCCGAGGAAAGGATTTTGTCCCTCGACTATAAGTTCCCAAGATGACTAAAGAAAGCTCTAAGTTGGATAGGAGCACAAATTTAATTTTCAACACTTGGCTAAAAAAAAGGTGAAATTTAGATGAAAAATGTAAAGGCAATGAACAAAAATAAGCTTAAAATGTAAAGAAAGCAGTAAATACTTGCTCAAGCTCGAAATGAGGAAAGTTAAACTATATTGATTAAGTAGTTTGTGAGTTAGTTGTGTCGTGTGTGTACAATTTCAACTCTCCACTATTTATAGATAAAAAATTTAGTCATTAATGGCTGATAATCACAGATTTCATATATTAATAAACCCTATTTTTAGTCCTTTACAATTCTCCATGTACTTAATTGATTGAGCTTAACCATGTTTTGTAAGTTTGGGCTTAAATTGGGCTTGATTGATCTTTCCACCATTATTAGGATTTTACACTATTTTTGTATTTTGGTCATATCTTGAGTTCTAGATATCTAAAAATTATGTATCTTACCTTATAGGAAAGATAAGAGAGAGCTCTACAACATTCATGAGATCCCCAGAGCTTAATCAGATATCTAGTAAATCGAATTGGGCTTGGAAGTCATAACACAAGTGCTGTCACTGGAACCCTAGTAGCATGAATTAATTGGTCCATTACTTGGGTTGTAGGGGTGTTTTGGAGCTGAAACCAATGCCATTGGAAATATTACACCTGAGGGTAAAACTATTATGAAGACCGCTAATTGAAACTACATCATTTTGATGGTGTTATACCCATGTGAAGTCAGCTGACGAGACCAGAGACCCATTGAGAGTGATTTGAGCATAACTCTCTCATCTTAAGCCCAAATTAATTGATTTAGGTGGCCAAGGAAAGTTAAAAGCCAGAGGATTAACTTTAACTTAGGAGCAAATTAGGATTCTTAATTTTTAATTTAGTTATGTTTGCATAAATAGGGAACCTGAGATAGAAGTAGCCCTAAGCCATACTATTTGATTCTTTTACCTAGAATTTTCTCTTTTCTTTTGTAAATCGTGTGCGGTAGCCATGGAGAGCTAAATATTCGAGATCAATCCAAGGATCTTGAGAAAATTCTGGTTTGGCTTTGAGATTCTGTACCTAATCTTGATTTTAAATTGAATTAACTTTCTTTTTCTTCTTTTAATTTGGATTCGAATTGCATGATTAGAGATTTTTATTGTGTGATGTGATCCGATTGGATCCTTAATCCTAATTAAGATTTGTGATCAAATTGTGATTGATTAATTGTGGTTTAGTCACATGAAGTGAAGTTGATTAGGTTAGCAAATTTATTAATCTTGGTTAATTGAATTCTAGATGTTAAACTAGCGTAGGTTACATGAATATAACGATCGCAGGTTTATGAATCATTTGTTAGTTAAATTCTAGGTGATTATCTAGTGTTGAATTCTATATGTTTGATGTAGACATTTTTCTCAATCATAGATTAACGAATTAATTCAATTCAAATGCATGTTTAGTAATCGATGACAAGCCAACTAGGTTTCTAACGGTTTCTTGGATTGGTTGCCTTGCAATTTGATTTTTCTTACATTTAATTATTATGGTTACATTCTACATACACAATTCCCCTTTGTTTGACTTTGATTTGGTTTGATTAGTACCTTGATCCTCAAGAAATGATTTGGTTCGCTACCGTATGCTATAAGTTATCAATAAAACAAAAATTTTATTATTTAGTTGAGTTTGGCACTCGAATCAAATTTGGCACCATTGTCGAGGATCATTAGGTGTTAATTAATCATATGAAGACTTTCACTAGCCCCGTAACCCCTTTTCTTCTTTATTTTGGTGGTTTTTAGATGAAAACAGGTGATTTTGGGGTTTTTTTTAAAAAAATGTACAGACAAACTTGCTAAAAATGAGCTAAAACTTGGTCAATTGATGAAAAATGGCCTAATAAACAAGGTTCATAGTTTTCTTGTGAGGTCACCCCTAGTTTGCCCAAATTCCAACGTTTAGACCACTTTTTCAATTTTTAAGATTTTTTATTACATTTTTTAATTACATTTTTGTGGAGTTTTCATGCTGTGATGGTCCTATAATTTTTAAAAATCTATAAATATAGTTTCTGTTGAGTTTTTGCATGATTTTTACCATTGTTTTGTATTTTTTTGTGTTTTGAGTCGATTTTGAGTCCCTATAGTGCTATCTAATGCATGACTAGGTCTTCTAATAGTCATATACTTGACATTGATCCTGAAATTGAAAGAACCTTGTATGTATTGAATAGAACTCGTAGAATTAGTGAAAAAATAACATCTGAGATTGAGACTAACATTGAAATTGAAACTGAAGGTGAGTATATAGAAAACACTACATTTATGGCTGATAACAATCAAAATAAAAACTTAAAGGAACTAGCTACACCTTATGTGAATAACCAACCATTGTGTATTTAATATCCTGATTTGGATGCTGATTTTGAACTTAAATATTTTTTCATTCACTTATTGCCTAAGTTTCATGGCCTTGCAGGAGAGGACCTTCACAAGCACTTAAAGGAGTTCCATGTGGTCTATTTCACCATGAAACCATAAGGAATTGCAAAGGAACACATCAAGATGAGAGCCTTTGCCTTTTCATTAGATGGTGTAGCCACCAAGGACTTGTTATATTACTTGCAACCAAGAGCTATCACTTCCTGGAATGATATGAAGAAACTGTTTCTAGAGAAGTTTTTCCCTGCCACAAGAGCTGCTACAATCAGAAAGGATATATGTGGGATCAGACAGATGAGCGATGAGACCTTGTATGAATACTGGGAGAGATTCAAGAAATTATGTGCAAGTTGCCCACACCACCTGATTAGTGATCAGTTGTTGATCCAGTACTTTTATGAAGGCTTGCTGCCAATGGACAGAAGCATGGTGGATGCTGTGAGTGGAGGTACCTTAGTTGACAAAACCCCAGCTACTTCCAGAGACTTGATTACAAACATGGCTTCTAACTCATAATAATTTAGTACCATAATGATAACTCAAACTAGAGGAGTCAATGAAGTCCAGCTTTCTAATGCTAATCAATAAAGACTAGAACATAGACTTGATGAGCTGACCTCGTTGATAAGATAATTTGTAGTAGAGAGGCACCAACTATTGTGCAAGGACCTACTTGAGTGTACAGTATCTATTCTTGTCCTTCACACCCCACAGATGCATGCCTTACACTTCAAGATGACAGTTTTGCATTTCAAGACTAATCTGTTGATGCAGCAGGTGTCTTTCCTGGTAAACTACAATTCTAGCAGCAGCCACAAAGATATGATCCATTCTCCAACATATACAACCCTGGCTGGAGAGATCATTCTAACTTGAGATATGGGAATGCAACACCACAGAAGCAGTACAAGTAGCCTTTTCAGCTAATGAGACAACAACAGGTTAGATCAAGTTGACCACCCTTCCAGCAACAACCACAAGGTCCTGTAGCCACAAAATCTAAGCCTTCTTTAGAGGATCTAATGAAGCAAATGGCTACCAATGACATACAGTTTCAATAGAGGACATAAGCTTCTATTTAGAACTTGGAAACTCAAATTAGACAGTTAGCTTCTACTTTGAGTCAATTACAAAATCAAGGATCTAGCCAACTCCCTTTCTAAACAATTCTCAATCCAAAGGAGAATGTGAATTCCATTATACTGAGGTCTGGAAAAACAATGGAGGTGGATTCCCAACCAGTAATGAACAAACAACTGCACAAGTCATCAGCAGTAACCACACCTGATTCTGGTGCACCAGCCCAAAAATCTGGTAATGATGATGAGAAAGCAACTGCTAGAGCTAAACAGATGCCTCAACCTGCCATAACTCTTCCTTTTCCACAAAGAGCCGCACAGTCCAGAAAATAGAAGAGGCTAAGAAAGACAAAAAGCTGCTTAAGACTTTTAGGAAAGTGGAAGTAAACATCCCATTACTGGATGCAATCAAGCAGATATTGAAGTATGCCAAGTTCTTAAAGGAAATATGTATACACAAAAGGAAGTTGAAGGGCAATGAGAGAATCAACATGGGCAAAATGTTTCAACCCTCATCCAGCCTATGCCATAGAAGTTCAAGGATCCAAGGACTTTTACAATTCTTTACATAATAAGAAATTGTAGATTTGAGAATGCCATGCTAGACTTAGGTGCTTCCATTAATGTAATGCCTATATCTATTTTTAATTCCCTTGAACTTAGTCCTTTGCAAGCTGCAAGTGTGGTGATCCAGCTAGCTAATAGGACTAATGCTTACCCAGCTAATTTGCTGGAGGATGTGTTGGTCCAGGTGAACAAGCTAATATTTCCAGCTGACTTCTATATTTTGGAGATGGAGGGAGAATCATCATCCAACAAGACTCCCCTTATTCTAGGGAGACCTTTCCTCAAAAAAGCACAAACAAAGATTGATGTGCATGTAGGAGTTCTATCCATGGAGTTTGGAGATTCCATTGTGAGGTTTAATATTGATGTTATGAAACATCCCATAGAAGAAATTCTATCTTTCATATTGATTTAATTGATGATTTGATTGATAATTCGTACGCTGACTTGTGTGAGGAGTTTCCTGAGATTGCTAATTTTGGTGACTTTATGTGTAGTGATATGTGTGCTAGTTGTGATGGTGATAAGTTGTGTTCTATTTGTTCTAAAATTTTTGAATTTTTGGGATATGATGAATCTGTTCATGTGTTAGCAAATTGTACAAAAAATGATATATATGTAGAGGTTTAGGCAGTAGAAGCAGAGCAGTAACAACCTATTAGATTATTACCTTCTGTAGTGCAACCACCAAAATTGGAGCTGAAGTCGTTACCCAAGCACCTAAAGTATGCATACTTGGTAGATAATGAGTAGCTTCTAGTGATTATAGCCAAAAACCTCCCTACTGAATAGGAGGCGAGATTGCTACAGGTTTTGAGAGAGAATAAGAGGGCCATCAGATGGACATTGGTAGATATTCCTAGCATTAGCCCTTCCACATGCATGCACATAATTTTACTTGAGAATGAAGCTAAACCAGTGAGGCAGCCCCAAAGGAGATTGAATCCTCTAATTTTGGTTATGGTGAAGAAAGAGGTGACTAAGCTACTATAGGCTAGCATTATCTATCCCATCTCTAACAGTTAATGGGTGAGCCCAGTGCAGGTTGTCCCCAAGAAATCTAGAGTGACTGTTGTGGCTAATTAGAAGAATGAGCTGATTCCTACCAGAGTACAGAATGGCTAAAGAGTCTGTGATAGCTACATAGAATGCAGTTATTTGTGCCCTATCCTTGTGCTAGAATGAATGCTTGGTCCTTGTTTAAATGCATATTTGGAGGGTTTTGTGCTTATATTTTATATATTCTGAATCTAAGCCTTTCTGATATGTTATTGTGCAAAACTGAGCTTTAATGATCATGGATTGAGTAGATTTATATATGTTATTGATTTCATGTTTTCTCTATGATAGGAGGGGCTCCAAACAAGGTTAAATATGGAGCAGTTGAGCTCAAAGAGGAAGAGGAAGCCAATTGGCATTCCAGCAAGCAATGCCGCGGCGCAAGGCAGATTACGCCGCGGCGCTGAGAGGATTTTCAGCCAGGCCATACTTGGACCCGAGGCAAGAGCACCGCGACGCAGATGAAGTGGGCGCCGTGACGTAAATAGACCGACCCATTGGGCGCCGCGGCGTGAGTATGTGGGCCCCGCGGCGTGGAGGCGGCTGCTGAGCTTATAAATAAGATTTTATGCGTTTTTCTCTTATTCTCTCTTAGTTTTTCAGGGTTCTGGCCGTTTTGGCCATTTCCATTTCTAGTTTCTCTCTTTTAGTTTAGTTTAGGTTAGTTTTAGGTTAGATAGCTTGGCTAGATCTTCATTGCTGGTGGATTGGAGTCAAGGATCAAAGGATTAAAGGAGGATTCAAGCTTCAGAGACAAATCAATGAGCTTCTTTCTCTCTTTTTCCTTTTCTCTCTTCTCTTCCTTATCTTTTGTATAGCTAAGCTTTGTTTAGGAATATTTTGGATCCTTTTATATATATTAATGATGTGTTCTTCTCTAAGTTTGTGTGGATGTTTGATTATGGTTCAATCATTATCTGTGTTTAATGCTTGTTCTTGGTTGGCCTAAATTGCATGATCTTAATATTGGCAAATGAACTAGACATAGGGATTTGTTGATATGGATATGGTATGATTGATGCATGTTCGGTGAGTTCAATTAGCTTGGATGAGTTGATTCGTTAATAGGATAGAAATATACCTATTGGCCATGTATAGTGTGTGATTGAGAATAGATCGTTCATGAGTGGAAGTTGAGCTGGCTCTCAAGGAAACTTAGTGAGCTGGGCAATTGAAACCAGGGTTGATTGACCTAGACATAGGCTTTTGACTAATGAAGATTCTCAAGCTAACCTAATCAATGCATTTGTGTTTATGAGGGGAATTGCATGTTGTTGATAGATATAGGGGGTGAAGGAGGATTTCCTGAAACCTAACCGCTTTTAGGTTTATTACTTTTGTAGGTTAGATAGTTTTTATATTGTTTTCTTATTTTTATGTCTTTGTCTAGAATTGATTAAGCTATTGGTTGGTATTTAGCTTTATATCGTAATATCCTCGTGGGAATGAACTTTTACTCTGTATTTGTATTACTTGTGTGATTCGTGCACTTGCGGTTAGCAAATGGGCAACATGTTTTGACCCTAACAAGTTTTTGGCGCCATTGCCGGGGATAGTTTTTATATTGCTAATATCAACAATGAGTTTGATTGGTTCTAATTCAAGTTGTATATAAGTTGTATATAATCTAGGTTTTGTTTCTATTTTGTTTTAGTTTCAAATAAGAAGCCGGTGATTTCATTCATACAAGGCCCTTGAGGGACTTCGCGACTCCTGAAAGGATAACCCTTGGATCAAGTTCTTGAAGACTACTCATCCGCAGTACTTCAATTTTGGTGACAAAGTCCTACTGGGACTATAACTCAAGCCCTTCGTGGGAGGGATTCCCATGTTTATGTTTAACTAATGCTTTTACTTTATGTATAAATAGGTAGTATGTTAATATGTTTATGTTAAATATGTTAGCATATTAGTATGTTAGTTGTGTTAATATGTTTTGTTAATATGTGTTAGTATGTTAGTTTAGTTAGTTTTAATATTTGTTAGTTATGTTTAGATATGTGAGTGTTTGTAGTTTATGGTTTTAAGTGTTGTTTGTGTTAGTTTTTATATAGGTTAATATGTTAGTTATGTTAGTTTTTGTTTTTAAGTTTTAAGTGTGTTATAGTTTGTATATAGGTTAGTAAGTTGTTTATATGTGTTATGATGTGTGTGTTGTACATTTTTGTAATTTAGCTTTTTGAACAAGTTTTGTTGCAGCTAGAGACCCACAAGAGCCAAACTCAGTAGCAAAACTGTGTTTGCTGCTAAATTTAGCAACTTAGGTAGTCACGTCGCGGCGTAAGGTAGTGCGCGCCGCGGCGCAAGGGGCGTTTCTACAGAGTTCTGCAGCTTTTGTGAGCGCCGCGACCCAAGCATGGGGCGCCGTGGCACTGACCCCCTGTTTTTATTTTTTTTTGTTATTTTCTCTGTTTTTAAATATTTAGTAATGCTCAGTACTAGTCTCAGGTTCCCTATAGACCATGTTCATGAATGATACATTTCATTTTAGGTTTGGGAGAATATCTTTACATGTTTAATTCTTTTATGCTTAATGTTAACATGTATTAGTATTTTGAAGTATGCAGTAATTTTAGTCAACATATTTTCATGATTATATTCTGTTTTGACTATCACTGATGTGCTGATGACAATATTTTCAATTTTCACTTTATGCAAAAGATGTTGTGCATGCTTGAATTGAAAAGTTGAATCTATTTGAATGCATGACATGTTGCAAGAATGCTAGTGTTATTTTTGGTTGTCCATGATGTGAAAGGTTGCTATTTGCCCCATTTTCAGTGAAACCTTATGTGATCTGATGCATGTGAAACAATTTAGTTACTTTTGATGCATGATTTACATCTCACTTAGATGCAAGTGTAATTTTGAAAATGATAAGAGTGCATGTTTTGAGAATGTTTATGGATGTACATATAGAGTTTTGATTATCTTATAAATTGTTTTTTTTACTCTCTTGAGGCAAAATTCTAGGTTGTGCATGTTGGTGTATGCCCTAGTGGCCAATACATTTTGTTTGTACTGACATACATTATATTATGCTATTTTATATATGAGGCATTTCATTTATTGTGTTCTTTTTTGATAAACATAATAAAGTCCTTAGAATAGTAAGTTTGATGCCATAGGACATCAAGTGGATGACTTGATCGTGAGATCCTTTTGGTTACAACACTATTCTTAAATGTCCCTAGTCAAGTATTATTGTTAATTAGGACAACAATAATACATTGAGACTAGTATGTGTAGAGACTGATGACCGCATCTCACGGGTCATGGATATGAGATATCAAGTCTTCACATTGGTACATATTAGAGTAATGATGTATTGGGTCGACCCACCATGAGAACGCTACATGGATCGTTACGTGAGTGTCATAAGCGATTCTCATAGTGATAATGGTGTTTGTGGTCCTTTGACCGAAATCACTACGATTCCTACATGAGGAGTTGTGTGTTTTAATGCCATCAAACGTCATCTGTAACAAGGTGATTATAAAGTTGGTTATTGGACATACCGCAAATCATGCAGAGGGATGTGAGTGACCTAGATGGAATTTGTCACTCCTACATAACAGGAGCGATATCTTCGGGGCCCCTAATTGAGTGAGACTGCGAAATGCATGGCCATGCTCAAATGAGTCAATATGAGATATTGATCTCATTTATTGTTACAAAGTCTACTCGAGTATCAGGAAACGAATGATTGGACTATACAAGGGTGACGCATTCCATGCCTTGTGTTCAATCTAGATATCTTGACAAAGGGACTAAACTACACGGAAACATTGATCACGGATAGGTTATGTCAAATCACTGGCATTCTCATTACTTGGGTAGCAGTGATGTGTTGCTAGATACCGCTCACTGTTTGTAATATTAAAATGAGATTTTAATATTACTACCAACGTCATGAGAACTGCGCAGCAGGTCGCACACTTAGAACAGACTAAATTGGAGCAATAAGGATCCAAGTTGGACTCGGATTCAATTGTGGGCCTAACTCATGACAGATGGGTTTTAGGGTTGCACTGACTTACCTTGTTCTTGCTCACACTCACTTAAGGCAGCCACTATTATAAATAGTACTGTTAAGGGGGGCTGCTATAGATGTTACATCACAACCCTAGCCGCACCTAAGAAAGTGAGTGAGAGACAGTGAAAGGTTCTTCTCTTCTATTCGCAGCTAGCACCGCGAAAACAGAGGCGTGACTCCTTTTGCAAGTCTGTTCGTGTGGATACCGCAGAAACATCGTCACTATTACGGTGTTGGTGATTCACCTCGCTTGTGTTTATCACGCTTCAAGAGGTAATTTTTAAAAAACTCGGATTATGGACTTTTCGCATGGATCCTGTGTGGGAATCCTATTATTCCGCTGTGAGATATTTTGATCCGCAATTCCCAACAGTGCATGATTGAGGAAATGATTAGGGTATTGTTTGGACCGATTGAGCCTTAAAAAGCTTACCCTGATATGATGATATCCTTAGGTCCCTTTTTGAAGCCTTAAACTGTTTGGCCTTATTTGTTTTTCATAACCATTGTGTTCGTTAACCTGTTAGTTGTTCTAATGCATGTGAAAGCATGTCATTTTCTTCCTACCCTTATTGTTTGTTGAGTATATGATGTGTTATTTCTTGAAATGAGTCTGATGATTAGGGGTATGAATATTCAATTCAAAATGAGCCTGAAGGAACCAGATGCAAAACAAAGAAAAGAAAAAGCATTGCTTTGCAAAAATAGAAGAGAAAAGAAAGAGAAAATAAAAAGAAAAATGGAAATGAAAAGAAAAGCAAAAGCTTAAGAAAAGTAAAGTTCAAAAAAGCATCGAAAATGGTTCTGGCAAGTTTTATGATCTCACTTTTGAATACCCTGCTAATGTCAGTTGTGGCTCATGTCTTGAAGTAGTATATTATGTGTTTCAATGTTTGTATTGTATCTTTCCCATTCATTTCTTTCACCCATACCATTGGCCTAACAATATAAGCTGATTAAGTCCCTTTTGATCCTCAATCTTATGTGATTTACATTAGTGGAGAGAGAGTTGATTTACAATTTTGTGGATTCTGCGAATCATATGCATGTATGCTTATAAACTTATCTGAATGTGTATGACTTGATTAGGAGAAGTTTATCTTGCATGTTTGTGATAAATGTGAATTGCATGGAGCGTTTTCTGGCTTGTTAGCATGTTAAGGATTGTATAAGTATGAAACTATTTACAGGGCATTTCCACTTTTTGAGGATTGATGCAGTCAATACTCACTAGTATTTGTTTTTAATTGACAATAAGAAGATTGAAATATATTTACTGAATGAAAAATTGATTTGAATGTTTAAGTGATTTACTTAGTTCTATTTTATTTTGCTCGAGGACTAGCAAAATGTAGGTTTGGGGATATGATAGCTACATAGAATGCAGTTATTTGTGCCCTATCCTTGTGCTAGAATGAATGCTTGGTCCTTGTTTAAATGCATATTTGGAGGGTTTTGTGCTTATATTTGATGTATTCTGAATTAAGCCTTTCTGATATGTTATTGTGCAAAACTGAGCTTTAATGATCATGGATTGAGTAGATTTATATATGTTATTGATTTGGTGTTTTCTCTATGATAGGAGGGGCTCCAAACAAGGTTAAATATGGAGCAGTTGAGCTTAAAGAGGAAGAGGAAGCCAAATTGGCATTCCAACAAGCAACGCTGCAGCGCAAGGCAGATCACGCCACGGCGCTGAGAGGATTTTCATCCAAGCTATACTTGGACCCGAGGCAAGAGTGTCGCGACACAGATGAAGTGGGCGTCGCGACGTAAATAGACCAACCCATTGGGCGCCACGGCGTGAGTATGTGGGCGCCGCGGCATGGAGGCGGCTGTTGAGCTTATAAATAAGATTTTATGCGTTTTTCTCTTATTCTCTCTTAGTTTTTCAGGGTTCTGGCCGTTTTGGCCATTTCCATTTCTAGTTTCTCTCTTTTAGTTTAGTTTAGGTTAGTTTTAGGTTAGATAGCTTGGCTAGATCTTCATTGCTGGTGGATTAGAGTCAAGGATCAAAGGATTGAAGGAGGATTCAAGCTTCAGGGACAAATCAATGAGCTTCTTTCTCTCTTTTTCCTTTTCTCTCTTCTCTTCCTTATCTATTGTATAGCTAAGCTTTGTTTAGGAATATTTTAGATCCTTTTATATATATTAATGATGTGTTCTTCTCTAAGTTTGTGTGGATGTTTAATTATGGTTCAATCATTATCTATGTTTAATGCTTGTTCTTGGTTGACCTCAATTGCATGATCCTAATATTGGCAAATGAACTAGACATAGGGATTTATTGATATGGATATGGTATGATTGATGCATGTTCGGCGAGTTCAATTGGCTTGGATGAGTTGATTCGTTAATAGGATATAAATTTACCGATTGGCTATGTATAGTGTGTGATTGAGAATAGATCGTTCATGGGTGGAAGTTGAGCTGGCTCTCAAGGAAACTTAGTGAGCTGGGCAATTGAAACCAGGGTTGATTGACCTAGACATAGGCTTTTGACTAATGAAGATTCTCAAGCTAACCTAATTAATGCATTTGTGTTTATGAGGGGAATTGCATGTTGTTAATAGATATAGGGGGTGAAGGAGGATTTCCTGAAACCTAACCGCTTTTAGGTTTATTGCTTTTGTAGGTTAGACAGTTTTTATTTGTTTTCCTATTTTTATGTCCTTGTCTAGAATTGATTAAGCTATTGGTTGGTATTTAGCTTTATATCGTAATATCCTCGTGGGAACGAACTTTTACTCCGTATCTGTATTACTTGTGCGACCCATGCACTTGCGGTTAGCAAATGGGTAACACATTTTGACCCTAACAGTCTGCATTGATTACAAAAGGCTTAATTAAGCTACTTGGAAGGACCATTATCCCCTTCCATTCACTGACCACATGTTGGAGCGGTTGGCTAGCAAGTCACACTATTGCTTCTTAGACAGTTACACTGGATACTTTTAGATCCACATTTCCCCTGAAGACTAAGAGAAGACCACATTTTCTTGTCCCTTCCCCACATTCGCTTACAGACAGATGCCTTTTAGCCTCTACAATGCCCCTGGCACCTTCCAGCAGTGTATGGTGAGCATCTTTTCAGACTTTTTAGAATAGTGCATAGAGGTATTCATGGATGATTTTATTGTTCATGGCTCTCTTTTTTATTCTTTTTTGGATAATCTAGCTAAGGTACTGCATAGATGCATTGAAATTAACCTTGTTTTAAATTTTGAAAACTGTCATTTCATGGTAGCACAAAGTATAGTTTTAGGCCATGTAGTCTCCAGTAAAGGCATTGAAGTATATCTTGTTAAAATAGATGTCATTACCTGTTTATCTTATCTCACATACTTGCGGGAGGTGCGTTCTTTTTTGGGACATGTAGGTTTTTATAGGCGCTTCATCTGGGATTTTAGCAAGAACTCCTTTCCACTATCTAATTTGTTGTAAAAGGATGTGCAGTTTGTCTTTGACCAGAAATGTTAGGAAGCCTTTGATCATTTGAAGAAGGCATTGACCAGCACTCCTATCATCCAATCCCCTAACTGAACACTTCCATTTCAGCTTATGCGCGATGCCTCCAATTATGTAGTGGGAGTTATCTTGGCACAGAGAGTAGGGAAGGATCCACATGTGATCTACTATGCCTCTTGAACTTTGGACGCTATTCAAGCCAACTACACAACTACAAAAAAAGTGTAATACTCTCGAAAGCATATTAGACTTGTATATGGTAATAGAGGTAGCCTAATACTTGCTTAACAACATCAACAACAATAATAACAACTAAGCATTTTCCTACTAGGTGGGATCAGCTACATGGATAAAACGAAACCATTGTGCCCTATCATGAACCAAGTCTTCAGAAATGTCATTCAAATTTAAATCTTTTTTAATCATTTCACCTATAGTCTTTCTTGGTCTCCCTCTACCTCTAGCTATTAGGCAATCCTCCACCTGATCTGCTCTTCTTACAGGGGCTTCTATGGGTCTTCTCCTTATATGTCTAAACCACCTAAGGTGAGATTCTCCCATCTTTTTCACAATAGATGCTACCTTTAATTTCTCTCTAATGAATTCATTCCTAATCCTATCTTGCCTTGTATGGCCAGACATCCAGCGTAACATCCTCATCTCAATGAGACTGATCTTATGCTCTTGCTGGCATTTTACCGCCCAACATTCAATGCCATACAATATTGCGAGTCTTATAGTTGTGAAGTAAAATTTACTCTTAAGCTTGAGAGACACTTTTCTATCACAAATAACTCATGAAGCAAACAAAGGAGGAAAATAAGAGGAAGAAGTGGAGAGGAGCTCTTGAGTTCTTTCCTTTTTGGACACTAGAGGTAGGGAGCTTCAAACACATCTTTCACTTTTGATTATTCTTGTGTGATGTTAGGTTACATGAGTAGAGAAAAATGGGTTTGGTGAGCAAATCTATGTTCTTGGCTTGATTCTTGTTTCCAATAGTTGAGTTTGAGTGTTTTTAACTTATTAGATGTGTGGTTGCTTATTTTATCTTAATAGATATCTATGAGTTTCTTGGTTGAGTAACTTGGTAATTGGGTATTTTCTTGCTTAAGTAAGCTTAAATCCATAATTTGATGAGTTGAATTTAGTATTTGAGGAGTATCGCATGTTAAGGGACCATATTTGATGTTGGAAAACCATTAGGATTTGAATTTGAGAAGGAAAAAGTGGGTATGTTCCTAATGGAACAGTTTTTCACAGAATTCTACAGAAACCAATCTGGTGCACTGGCGCCTGGGTGCCAACGTTGGGCGCCTAGGCACCCACTGCCCAAAATGTGAGCAGCAACATGCTGCGTGCAGGGCACCTGAGTGCTAGCTGAGCACCTGGGCACTAAAGAAGAGCACCTAAGCACCAATCGTAGGAGAAAACAGGGCATTGCCCTTGCTATACTAGCACCTAGGCGCTGAGTATTGGGCGCTTAAGCGCCCATACTAGTTTTTGCTAAGATATTTATTTTGTGAAAATGAAGCTCCTAACTTGTGTAGATCTTTCTTATATGTTTCTTAATGAGGGATGAGACTCTAATAGGGGTATTTAATGAAGTGATAAAGTGATGAATATAAATAAATTAGTATGCTAATTATTGTAGTAGTTGGCATCATTATTTTTCATACTTAATGTGATGAATGTAAATCAATTAGTATGCTAATTATTATAGGGATTTGCATAATTATTTTTCATATTTGTGATTGATGAAGAATGTGATCCTCACATTTGGTGATGATATATGATTGTAAGTGAGGAGGTAACATGCCCTCTCTATCATAATAATGAGACGAGGATGGTCAATTCCCTCCCTAATTATCTTGGTAATTGAGCTGAGGATGGTGTTTTCCCTCTCTCTTTACTTGGTATGATCCTAAGTGGAAGATAGTTGAGGATGTGACATTCCCTCACTATCGTACGTGATCCTATGTTGTTGATAGTGTGAGGACAGGCACTCCCTCCCTATCACTGAGTAGTTGAGGATGGACATTCCCTCACTACCCAGAGAAGCTTATGGAACTAGGTTCCTGTGCTTGTTCAAGACTTGTGGAACTGGGTTCCTCTATTTTGTTCAAGGCTCATGACATATCATAACATTACTATGGAATTGGGTTCCCAAAAATAGTATCATGACATTATTCATTATATTTCTAGGTTATTGCGTAGGTCTGAACATAAGGCATTGCTAGGCATATATGTATGACAATTGTATAAGCGGTTGCTAATCATGACATTACAATTGTATGGGCAATTGCTTACTTTTGAAATTGAGATGATGATTTATGAATTTTTTATGTGGAAATGGTTTCTATGTAAATTATTAAAATGAGATTCTATTTCAGGAAGAGAAAGAAAGTTGTTTTGGTCTTTGCCACCTTTATAGTGTGACTTATGTTTCACTTGATTTTTCCCTAAAATAATTGGAATAATTATGATGACATGTTTTACTATTAAACTACTGAGAATATGTGATTCTCACCTCGTGTGTTGTGATTTCCATAATGATTCCAAGGAAGAAGACTTATAGAAAATGAAGTGCAGACATGATCTTGGAAACTTAGTTTAGTTTCAGTTGTAGATTGTAATTTCTTTTTGAAACTTGTATATTTTGTGCCTTGAGAGGCCTAGTTTACAAGCTTTGTATATATTATGTATTTTGCAATAAATATAGGCGTTATGTAATATTTATCTTCTCGTGGCTCATATTTTCATGTTTATACTAACTAATATATTTGAAAATTCTAACTAGTAGGTATTGGAATGCTAGGATCTAATCACTATGTATAATTCTAGTTATACCTCTGCTTGGTTCTAAAGTAGTTGTATTTTCTGATCATGCAGCGCTGAAGTTTCTTCTGAAGAAACCTGAAGCAAAACCACGACTAATTAGGTGGATGATGCTGCTCCAGGAGTTTGATTTGGAAATCCGAGATAAGAGTGGAGGAGAAAACCTAGTGGCTGATCACTTGAGTAGAATTGAGAGAGCTTCAGAGCCTCTAGCCATCTATGACTCTTTCCCAGATAAGCATCTTTTATAGTTGAAAGGTAAGACTACCTCTCCTTGATTTGCTGATTTAGTTAATTACTTGGTTGCTGGTGCACTACTTGCATATTTCACTAGGGCTCAATTTGATAAGTTAAAGAGTGAGTCTAAGTATTATGTGTGAGATGATCCTTATCTATGGAGATTTTGTAGTGACCAAGTGATTAGGAGATGCATACCTAATCATGAGTTTGATTCTATTCTTAGCTTTTGTCATGCATTTGCATGTGGTAGACATTTTGGACCGAAACATACAACTAGGAAAGTGGAGTCTGGTTTATATTAGCCTACTTATTCCATGATGCACACTTGTTTTGTAAGTCTTGTGAATAGTGCCAAAGAATAGGGAACATTTCTCACAGGAATAAGATGCCCAGAAACCTTGTTGTTTTATGAGATTTTTGATGTATGGGGTATTGATTTTATGGGACCCTTTCCTGTTTCTTTTGGTTTTGGTTTACATTTTGCTAGCTATTGATTATGTATCAAAGTGGGTGGAGGCAAAAGTCACTCGAACTGATGATTCCAAAGTTGTTGTGGATTTTGTTAGATCACAAATTTTTTGTAGGTTTGGAGTCTTGAGGGCCATCATTTGTAATCAGGGTTCGTATTTCTGTAATCGAAGCATGGAGGCTTTAATAAATAAGTATGGAGTCATGCACAAAGTTTCTATACCTTACCTCCCCCAAACCAATGAGCAAGCCGAGGTTTTCAACCAAGAGATCAAGCAGATACTTTAGAAGATAGTCTAACTTAACAAAAAGGACTAGAGCAAGAGGCTTGAGGATGCTTTATTCGCTTACCAAACTGCCTATAAGACACCGATTAGGATGTCCCCTTATTGAATTGTCTTTGGCAAGGCATGCCACTTATCGGTGGAAATTGAGCATCACGCATTTTGGGTGGTGAAGAGGTGCAACTTGGACCTAGACCGAGCGAGCATGAAGAGGAAGCTACAGTTGCAGGAATTGGAGGAGATCCATTTGGAGGCATATGAGAGTTCCAAAATTTATAAAGAGAAGACCAAAGCCTTCCATAATAAGATAATTATGAGAAAAAACATTTGAGATTGGTCAAAAAGTGCTTTTATATAATTCTCGTCTTAAATTGATGCTTGGAAAATTGAGATATAGGTGGGAAGGTCCTTTTGTTGTTACTAATATTTTTCCTTATGGTGTAGTTGAGCTTCAAGATATGACTACAAAGAGGAGCTTCAAGGCTAATGGGCATAGACTTAAGCATTTTTATGATGGTTTCCAAGAGCATACTTTAACATCCTAATACTAATAATAATCTAATAACATGTCCAGGATCATGCATTAGTAGCTAGGTTTAGGTATGTCACTTTGATACGGATAACAAAATTTATGAAAACATATACAAACTATAGGAAAATATGAACCTGTTACCAGTGTAATGAAATACATATATTAAAGAATCTTTATACAAAAATATTCATCGTAATCCAAATACTACAACATTTGCCTCCAGGGCAATATATATACAAATTCTACACAATACTCTTCTAATATCTACTACTAAGCTCTTTGATCTCAACTCCAATTCTTTGCTTTTTCTGGTTGATGCCTTGATTGACCCTGGAAATAATACAAAATATGTAACACCCTAATACTGTTAACCTAGTATATCATGCCTGCACTTGGATAAACAATATTAGCTATGCTACTTCTAACTTAATCAACACACTAACCTATATCATTTAAACAAATAATAATGGAGAGCTTTGTGGAAACTAAAAGTTATACATGTATCCTTGCCTCAAAAGGGCATATTTTATACATAAACTTTCTATACAAACTAAAAGCAGAGTGAAAAAATATAAGCTTTACCACTAAGCATAAAAACTATCCTAGTCTTCATACTTTTTCTTCTTGCCTTTGGTTTAACTTCTACCTAGATTTACATGGCAACAAACGGGGTGAGAAATCATAATTCTCAATATAAGCATACCAAAAGAAGCAGTCTAATAATTCGCAATGAATATACCAAACTGTTACATAAGAATAACTCTATGCAATATTCAAAATGTAATCTATAATTTAAGTCAGACTAAAACAAACAGTGATGTCAAATAACTGCTCATACAATCATTTGAAACCATCAAGCTAAACAACTACCCATACGGCTGTCACCAAAGGCGAATACAACACAAACACAATAGGCACACAAATTCCAATCAAAACAAGTATTAAATAATGCAGTGATGAGGTTATGTATGATTATGCTAGTGTGAGTGCAGTGTAGTGAAACTTGGCTATTCCTTTGGGTAGGGAGGGAATCTGCTATAATAACGTGCATCCTCCTATAGCCTACTAAGTAGAGTGAGAGTCTAGTATCATAACATGTAACCTCTTATAGCCTACCAAGTAGTCTACCATAAACTAGGTGGATATCACCCCAAAAACTAAGTGGATGCCTCCACTATCTGAACTCTTGGAATAGTAAGTCTGTGTGAAAAGTGGTGCGTGTATGTGAAAATGATTAGTTATGCCTAACTCTAACATAACAACCACATAACTCTATACTAAGCCTATCTTTGCATTACTAACACTACCTCTTCTCTGTGGAGCATTTCATGCACTACAGCATCTAACTAATGCCAACGAGACTTAGTACACTTTCTATCTTTGCAGTGCTAACTCTTCCTCCTCTCTATGAGAGCTTTCGTGCACTATGGCACTTTACTCTTGCCAATCAAACTTATTTAATTGCATCTAGCATCTTAACTTTTTAATCACCTCTCTTGTGATATCTATACAACTCTAGGTTGCTTAAGAAACTAACTCTTAGTCTATCCATGTCCAATGAATGCATAAGCTTTACTCACTTTCCCTTATATGCTTTATCGTCTTTCTCTCTAGGAATTACCCTTACTATTGTCTCAAGACACTTTACTATGAATAAAAAGGGAGTTCCAACAAAAAGAATAACCCAAAACATCAGAAATCATGTTTTTGGTGCCTGAGTGCTTGAGAGCTTCCTTTTTGAGCGCTTGAGCGCTCTATGCATGCCTGAACGCTCCTAACCAAGCGCTTGAGTACTTGCCTAGCAGAGCATTGCTCTGTTCTGCTATGTGATACGTATATAAGCTCTCTGCACTAAGCACCTGAACGTTGGTCACCCAGAATGGATTCTGTAGAATTTCTGCAAAATCTGTGTATGGTTCCTTTGGAACAACACTCATCTCCAATCAATTAAGATCAACTTCCTTCTGATTTCTAACACCAAAAATAGCCTCTAAACTTGTTTCAAATCTCTTACAACTCATCAATTCACTTAAGCATGTAATTGGATCCAAAATCACACTAACTCAACCTATTTCCTAGGCTCCTCCTCAATGGATCAAACCTGATTATCTTAAGCCATAAATGGCTATCTAAACCATACTAAGCTAAAACTACCCTAATTTAATCCTTGGAATCAAGAATCAAGCCAACAACATAGATTTGGTTATCCAAACCCCTAATCCCTTTCATGAAAATCCAAGTTCATTCATGTTGAACATCAAGGAAAAAGATGAATAGAAATCCCCTATCTCTTATAGACAACATGATCTTGAAGCTTTGCTCTTGCTCTTGGATCTTTCTCCTTGCTTTGCTTCTCCTCTTTCTCTTCCATGGTTGCTTCCTTCTTTTCTCACTTTCTCTCTTCTGTTTTTGCTCTCTGTCGTGGTAAACTAAAGAAACATAAGAAGTAAAGTATTATTTTGCTTGTTATAGGATAGTAACTATCTTGTACTAAAACTCCCGATCTACTATGAAAACTTAGGGATTCCACCGAATCCTGTTTTCTAACTTCCAACAAGTCTAAAATAAATTTTAAGATTCATTAAAAGTCTTGTTTCACCACTTCTCTATCTTTTCATATCTGTTGGGGGTCAATCCGGCACTAAAAGTACAACCAGTATGCCTAAAAATACCAAATTAACTTCGATTCTCCTAAAACTTTAACTACATCATACTTAGCTCATTTGTGACCTAGAAACAAATTATCCACATCTATTTCCCTTCAAATAGCAATTTATACTATTTTCAGAGTCATTTTATGTCTTGCACTTTGGGTTACAAAAAAGTGCCTAAACTAACTCAATTTGTCATAAAACTTCACCGACATGCCAAACAAGTAATATATTACCTTTGTAACTAATTACAATCCTAACATGTTTTTTCAGGATGTTGCATTTCTCCCCTCCTTTTTAAAATTTTGTCCCCAAAATTTAGTTTATCCCATGCAAGAAGTCACATACAGCTCACATTTAAAACAAGCATAACTAAATCATAAAGAAACAAAATTGTACACTAACCTTTCTCTGAACCCGTAGGTTGCTTTATCTCCTTACCTTGCAAGATGTAAATCCTTCCCTAAGTTGTGGGCCGCCTACTATCTAGCTGTGCTTCTTCCCTCTGCGGACACTCTTTAGCAAAATGCCCTGGCTACTTGTTGGGAATTGTGGATACATTACGTAGCGGAAAACAGGGATTCCCACCGAGAATTCATGTGAAAAAGTCATAATCCGAGTTTTTTAAATGATTTACCTCTTAAATCTTGAATCACCAACACCGTAATAGAAATAATGTCTCTGCGGTATCCACACGAACAGACTCACGAACGTCCAACGTCCGTAAAAAGGAGCCTCACGTCTCTCACACAATGCTAGTTGTGAAGAGAAGAAAAGAAACCTGTCACTCTCTCACTCACTTTTTCTGTAGGTGCGGCTAGGGTTCTAAAATTATTTATCTTACCAGCCCCTTAGTAGTACTATTAATAATAGTGACTACCTTAAGTGAGTATGAGCAGCAGCAAGGTAAGCTGTGCAACCCTAGACCCATCTATTATGAGTCTGGCCCATATTTGAATCCGAGTCCAACTTGAATCCATTACTCCAATTTTAGTCTGCTCTATGTGTGTGACCCTGCAGGTTCTTATTACGTTGACAGTAATATTAAAATCCCATTTTAATATTACAAGCAGTGAGCAGTATCTAGCAACATATCGCTGCTACCCAAGTAATAAGAATGACAGTGATTTGACATAACCTTTCCATGACCAATGTTTCTATATCGTTTAGTCCCTTTGTCAAGATATTTAGATTGAACACAAGGCATGGAATGCGTCATCCTTGTATAGTCCAATCATTCGTTTCCTGATACTCGAGTAGACTTTGTAACAACAAATGAGATCAATATCTCATATTGACTCATTTGAGCATGGCCATGCATTTCGCAGTCTCACTCAATCAGGGGGCCCGAAGATATCGCTCTTGTTATGTAGGAGTGACAAATTCCATCTAGGTCACTCACATCCCTCTACATGATTCGTAGTATGTCTAATAACTAACTTTATAATCACCTTGTTACAGATGACGTTTGATGGCATTAAAGCACACAACTCCTCATGTAGGAATCGTAGTGATTTCAGATCAAAAGACCACAAACACCATTGTGACTATGAGAATCGCTTATGACACTCACGTAAATCCATGTAGCGTTCTCATGGTGGGTCAGTCCAGTACATCATTACGATAATATGTACCCATGTGAAGACTTGATATCTCATATCCATGACTCGTGAGATGTGGTCATCAGTCTATGCACATACTAGTCTCAATGTATTATTGTCCTAATTAACAATAATACTTGACTAGGGACATTTAAGAATAGTGTTGTAACCAAAAGGATCTCACGATCAAGTCATTCACTTGATGTCCTATGGCATCAAACTTGCTATTCTAAGGACTTTATTATGTTTATCAAAAAGAACACAATAAATAAAATGCCTTATATATAAAAATAGCATAATAGAATGTATGTAAATACAGAAAATGTATTGGCCTCTAGGACATACACCAACACTACTCACACTAGTCGCATACGGATTGCCCTGCCAAGCAAGGTTTATCACCATGCTACCTTCAACACTTTGGGCACTGAGCCCTCTTTGACTCCATCTTTTCTAGTTTACCTTTATCACCCTTTGTGAACTTCTGATCACTATGCTTCCTCTTTTGGGAACCTTGAGACTCTTGATCCATTGTAAGTCTCCTATCATGTTTCTCTATTATCCTGCACTTGTTGACTAAAGAAGAAAAATCTCTTATTTCCAAGCGCTCTATAGCATTCCTAATATCAGTTCTCAGACCCAACTCGAACTTCACACACCTCCAATTTTCATTTGGGTCATGTTTGAAATGATATGAAAACTTTGACAGCTCCTCAAACTTGGCCACATATTGGCCCACTGACAAGCTTCCTTATTCCAGCCTCATAAATTCCACCTCTTTTGCATCATGCAAAGTTTGTGGAAAATATTTTTCCAAAAAAGCAGCCCTAAACACTTCCTAGGTCATCTGAGCTCCAGCTACTGCCATTACTCTTATGGTACATTTTCACCAATGCTTTGTCTCTCCCTTCAACATTAAAGAGGCAAAAGAGACTTTATGCTTATTAGCACAAACCATTACGTTGAAAATCTTTTCAATCTCATTCAACCACCCTTCTGCTCTCACTGAGTCATACTCACCATCGAAAGGTAGAGGGTTCATCTTTGTGAATGTTGCCAATGCTAAAATATTTGATTCCTTCCAACTTAGACCTCTTGTACTGGCTAAGGTTGATATGACTTATTACGCCTCATTTGGTCGAAGATCCTTGTAGTTTCTATTGCCTGCTCTCTCATGGCATTTATTGTCACTGCTGCTTAATCTTTCATGGTATTTGCAGTTATAGTTGTCTGATCCCTCATTGCATTGGCAATAATTGAGTTCCATGTTTCTCTAGTTCACCCCTTTGGTGCCATAGTTTTCTGTACTCAGAAATAATAAGTATTGAGCTGCATTCTCAATATCATGCAATAATGCAACAATAGCTAAAAATAAATCAACCTAAGGCAAAACATGCAATTCTATCATTGCGTCAAACATATGAAACACAAAATGCATAGCACATAGCAGAAAGACACTAAACTTGCCTAAGTTTAGTTTGTC
The DNA here is from genome assembly GCA_029884595.1 of Ormosia semicastrata. Lineage (NCBI taxonomy): Eukaryota > Viridiplantae > Streptophyta > Magnoliopsida > Fabales > Fabaceae > Ormosia > Ormosia semicastrata. The sequence goes on from JAQQTO010000060.1 coordinate 65,615,769, forward strand.
CATGCCTCGACTCAATAGGATGAACAACTCTAATACCATACTATAACACCCTAATACCGTTAACCTAGTATGTCATGCATACACCAAGATAAATAGTATTAGCTATGCTACTTCTAACTTAATCAACACACTAACCTATATCATTTAAACAAATAATAATGGAGAGCCTTGAGGAAACTAAAAGTTATACATACATCCTTGCCTTAAAAGGGCACATTTTACACAAAAACTTTATATACAAACTAAAAGTAGAGTAAATAAATACAAGCTTTACTACTAAGCATAAAAACTATCCTAGTCTTCATACTTTTTCTTCTTGCCTTTGGATGAACTTCCACCTAGATTTACATGGAAACAAACGGGGTGAGAAATCACATTTCTCATAATAAGGAGACCAAAACCAGCAGTTTAATCATTTGCAATGAATAAACCAAACTATTACATAAGAATATATACCTCAACTCTGTACAATATTTAAAATGTAATCTATAATTTAACTCGAACTAAAATAAACAATGATGTCAAATAACTGTCTATACAGTCATTTGAAACCATCAAGCAAAATAACTACCCATACAGCTATCACCGATGGTGAATGCAACCCAAACACAACAAGCACACAAATTCCAATCAAAACAAGTATTAAATAATGTAGTGATGAGGTTATGTATGATTATGCTAAAAAAATGTGTATGCTAGTGTGAGTGTAATGTAGTGAAACTTGGATATTCCCATTGGTAGGGAGGGAATCTGCTATAATAACATGCAACCTCCTATATCCTACCAAGTAGTGTGGGAGTCTGGTATTATAACACGTAACCTCCTATAGCCTACCAACTGGTCTACCAAGTAGTCTACCATAAACCGGGTGGATATCGCCACCAAAAACTGAGTGGATGCCTCCTCTATCTGAACTCTAAGAATATCAAGTCTATGTGAAAAGTGGTGTGTGTGTGTGTGTGTGTGTGCAAATGTAGAGTTATGCCTAACTCTAACATAATCACCACATAACTCTATACGAAGTCTATCTTTGCATTACTAACTTTACCTCTTCTGTGTGGGAGCATTTCATGCACTATGGCACCTAACCAAAGCCAACTAGACTTAGTACACTTTCTATCTTTGCAGTACTAACTCTTCCTCCTCTCCATGAGAGCTTTCATGCACTATGGCACCTTACTCTTGCTAATCAAACTTATTTACTTGCATCTAGCTTCTTAACTCTTTAATCACCTTTCTTATGATATCTATGCAAAACTAGGTTGCTTAAAAACTAACTCTTAGTCTATGGCAATCCATGTCCAATGAATGCACAAGTTTTACTCACTTTCGTTTATATGCTTATCATCTTTCTCTCCAGGAATTACCCTTACTAGTGTCTCAAGACACTCTACTAGGCATAAAAAGGGAGTCCCAACAAAAAGGATAACCCAAAACATCAGAAATCACATTTCTAGTGGTTGGGCGCTTGAGCGCTTCTTTCTTGAGCGCTCTATGCGTGCCTAAAAGCTCCTAACCAAGCGCCTGAGTGCTTTCCTAGCAGAGGATTGCTCTGTTCTACTATGCAACATGCGTCTAAGCACTTTACACTGAGTGCCTGAGCACTAGTCGCCCAGAATGGATTCTGTAGAATCTTTGTGTGGTTCCTTTGGAACAACACTCCTCTCCAGTCAATTAAGATCAACTTCCTTATGATTTCTAACACCAAAAATAGCCTCTAAACTTATTGCACTTCTCTTACAATCCATCAATTCACTTAAGCATGTAATTGGATCCAAAATTACACTAACTCAACTTATTTCCTAGGCTCCTCCTCAATGGATCAAAACTGATTATCTTAAGCCATAAATGGCTAGCCAAACCTTACTAAGCTAAAACTATCCTAACTTAATCCTTAGAATCAAGAATCAAGTCAACAACATAGATTTGGTTATCCAAACCCCTAATCCCATTCTTGAAAATCCAAGTTCATTCACATTGAACATCAAGGAAAAAGATGAATAGAAATCCCCTACCTCTTGCAGACAACTTGATCTTGAAGCCTTGCTCTTACTCTTTGATCTTTCTCCTTGCTTTCTTTCTCCTCTTTCTCTTCTACAGTTGCTTCCTTCTTTTCTCACTTTCTCTTTTCTATTTTTGCTCTCTGTTGTGGGAAACCAAAAAAACAAAAGAAGTAAAGTCTTATTTTGCTTCTTATAGTGTAGTAACTATCCTGTACTAAAACTCCTGATCTGTAATGAATACTTAGATTCCACCGAATCAAGTTTCCCAACTTCCAATAAGTCTAAAAAAATCCTAAGATTTATTAAAAATCTTGTTTCACCACTTCTCTATTTTTTCATATCTGTTGGGGGTCAATTCGACACTAAAAGCACAACTAGTATGCCTAAAAATACCAAATTAACTTTGATTGTCCTAAAACTTTAACTGCATCATACTTAGATCATTTGTGACCTAGAAACAAATTATCCACATTTATTTTCCTTCAAATAGCAATTTATGCTATTTTCTAAGTCATTTTAGGCCACTTTTTGGACTTTAGGTTACAACAAAATGCCTAAACTAACCCAGTTTGTCACAAAACTTCACTGACATGCCAAACAAGTAATATGTTACCTTTGTAACGAATTATAATCCTAACATGTTTTTCTGAGATGTTACATTTTTTCCCTCCTTTTTAAAATTTTGTCCCCAAAATTTGGTTTACCTCATGCAAAAAGTCACATGCAACTCACATTTAAAACAAGTATAACCAAATCATAAAGAAACAAAATTGTACATTAACCTTTCTCTGAACTCGTAGGTTGCTTTGTCTCCTTGCCTTGCAAGATGTAAACCTTTCCCTGAGTTATGGGCCTACTATCCAGCTGTGCTTCTTCCCTCTGCGGACACTCTTTGGCAAAATGCCCTCGTTGCCCACACTTGTAGCATATGGATTGCCCTGCCAAGCAAGGTTTACCACCATGCTACCTTCCACACTTAGGGCACTGACCTCTCTTTGACTCCATCGGTTCTGGTTTACCATTATCACCCTTTGTGAACTTCTGATCACTGTGCTTCCTCTTTTGGGAACCTTGAGACTCTTGATCCAATGTAGGTCTCCTATCACGTTTCTCTATTATCCTACACTTGTTGACCAAAGAAGCAAAATCTCTTATCTCCAACATTACACACCTCCAGTTTTTATTCATGTCATGTTTGAAACGATATGAAAACTTTAACAGCTTCTCAAACTTCACCACATACTGGCCCATTGACAAGCTTCCCTGATCCCTCATTGCATTGGCCATAGCCATAACTGCTTCAGCCATATTGGGACCCTTTGGAGTTGAGTTCCCTATTTTTCTAGTTCACCTATTTGGTGCCATAGTTTCCTGTACACCCAAAAAAATAAGTATTGAGCTGTATTCTCAATTTCATGCAAACGTACAATAATAGCTAAAAACAAACCAACTTAAGGCAAAACATGCAGTTCTATCATCACGTCAAACATATGAAACACGAAATGCATAGCACTTAGCAGAAAAACACTGAACTTGCCTAAGCCTACTCATTCCATACCCCGGCTCAACAAGATGAACTGCTCTGATACCATAATGAAACACCCTAATACCGTTAACCTAGTATATCATGCATACACCTAGATAAAAAGTATTAGCTATGCTACTTCTAACTTAATGAACATACTAACCTGTACCATTTAAACAAATAATAATGGAAAGCCGTGTGAAAAGTAAAAGTTATACATACATCCTAGCCTCAAAAGGACACATTTTATACATAAACTTTATATATAAACTAAAAGCAGAGTAAATAAATACGATCTTTACTACTAAGCATAAAAACTATCCTAGTCTTTAGGCTTTTTGTTCTTGCCTTTGGATGAACTTTCACCTGGATTTACATGGCAACAAATGGGTGAGAAATCACATTTCTCGGTATAAGCATACCAAAACTAGCAGTCTAATCATTTGCAATGAATAAATTAACCTATTACATAAGAATATATACTTCAACTCTATACAATATTCAAAATGTAATCTATAATTTAACTCAGACTAAAACAAACATTGATTTCAAATAATAGCCCATACAATCATTTGAAACCATCAAGCAAAACAACTACTCATATAGCTATCACCGAAGGCGAATGCAACACAAACACAACAACACACAAATTCCAATCAAAACAAGCATTAAATAATGCAATCATAAGGTTATGCATGATTATGCTGGAAAAAAAAGTGTATGCTAGTGTGAGTGCAATGTAGTGAAACTTGGCTATTCCCCTAGTAGGGAGGGAATTTGCTATGCTAACATGCAACCTCCTATAGCCTACCAAGTAGGGTGGGAGTCTAGTATCATAACATGTAACCTCCTATAGCCAACCAAGTAGTCTACCATAAAACTGGGTGGATATTGTAACACCCCCTTTAGGGCATTACATTTCAGACAAACTTATTTTAATTCCATACCCAAGTTATAAAATATTTAGTATTATTTTAATACGGATTTCAAAATTCCTTTTTCGCGGATAATATAAACTTATCAAATTTTAGAAACACCAAACATAAGAATTGAATAATATATTTTACATATAAACAAAGTTTACTACAACCATACGTACATTATACTTACATACCCAAGACATAAAATGTCTCACAACATCAAAAGAAAAGAGTTCTCCTTAGAAGACAAATTCCCTAACTGGGAATGTCTCGACGGATAGAAATTCGAGCAAAAGATATCTCAGAGTCCTCCCTTGGAGTATAGTGAAGATTGTGATTGGACATATGTCTTTGAAGACTTTGTTTTGATGATAACAAACGTGAAGACAAAATTGAAGATGATGGAAAGACCAAGTCCAAGATCTTATAAGAATAGTTTTAGGACTTAGAGTCTTTTTGTACGGAGCTCACTTTAATATCTCACTGTTTTTGAAAGAACAGGTAAAATTAGGTTTAAAAAGAAACTTAAGTGCTTTTGAAATGATTTCTTCAAAACTGGTTTTTTGTTGTTTTATTTGAATAAAGCTTGCTCTATTTGAATAAACCATGCTACGAGTTTGAAGTTTTTAATTTACTATTCGAATAACAAGTTAACTATTCGAATAAATGAGCTTCCCAGAAATGTTTTGATCAAAACATTATTCGAATAACTCAGTTGTTATTCGAATAATCCCTCATTTTTGAAACTCTGTTTTTAAAGTGTTATTCGAATAAACTTGATGTTATTCGAATAACCTATATCAGTTTACTTTTCACGATGAGGTTATGAACAGTGTTATTCGAATAATAGTTTACTCTATTCGAATAAACACGGTCTTTCACGTACTGGTATGGAAATAAGTTTTGGCATTTATGAGTTTTAATAATACCCAACGACTATTTCCTTGAAATTTCTCTACAAATAGAAGCCTCGGGTCATTTCTAAAATTGCCTAACACTCTGAATTATTTTCTACTTCCACTAACTCTTAAATTTATTTTCTATGCTCTATTTTCGATCAAAACTTTGAGATATTCTGTGAGAGCTCCATTAGCACTTCAATTTGTATAATTTGCTCTGAGTGAGAGCTTCTCTTCATCTATTTTCTGCTATACTGTAAAGGGGGTGAGGTATCCCTCTAAGGTTTGTGTAAGGGTGAGGTATCCTTGCAGGTTGAGACTTTAGCACAAAGGTAGAGTTTTCCTGTGTGTGAAAAGTGTTCTTTTGTGTAACAGTTGCAAGCACCTATTAAAGCTTGTATACATAGTGAAAAATCTCGGCTATTGTTTCGGGGACTGGACGTAGACCACAAGTGGGTTAGTGGTCGAATCGGGATAAATACTGTGCCTGCTTCTCTATTCTTAATCTCTTTATTTTATGCAGCTTTATTTTATTACATATTTATCCTTTGTTGTTTCTTCTTTTTTAAAGCTTTTCTTCTGCATCTCGTTATTTCTGTGCTTTTATTTAGTAGTTTTAATATTAATGTTTTCTCTAAATGAGGTTTGCAAAAAGTTTTTATACTCAATTCACCCCCCTCTTGAGTACTGGAAGCCACTTGGTAACAAGTGATATCAGAGCTAGACTCTTGTATAAAGAGCTTAGCAGCTTCAAGAAAACATGACTTCTTCAAATGGTTTTTCAAAAGGATCTTTCATAAACCGACCACCCTTTTTCAATGGGGATGGTTATGCATATTGGAAGGAAAGAATGAAAATCTTCATCGAAGCTATTGATCTAGATGTGTGGGATACTGTCGAAAATGGCGCATTTATACCTATGCATGAGGTCGATGGTGTAAGGACCGAAACACTAAGGAATAAATGGTCTGATGAGGACAAAAGTAAAGTTCAACATAATTTGAAAGCAAAAAATATTATTACTACTGCTTTGGGATATGATGTGTTTTTTAGAATTTTAAACTGCAAAACTGCTAAAGAAATGTGGGACACTTTGCAAGTTACCCATGAGGGTACTAGTGAAGTAAAGAGGTCGAGAATCAATTCTCTAACTCGTGAATATGAATTATTTAGAATGAACCAAGGAGAAAGCATTCAAGAAATGCAAAAGAGGTTCACCCACATAGTTAATCATCTTACATCTTTAGGAAAAAGTTTCTCTAATGAAGATTTAATTAACAAAGTGTGGAGATGTCTTAGCAGGATTTGGCAACCCAAGGTAACAGCCATATCAGAATCAAGGGACCTATCGACAATGACTCTAGCTACCCTTTTTGAAAAATTTCATGAGCACGAACTAGAACTAAGCAGATTAAGTCAAAGCGAAGAAAATGATAAAAAGAAAAAAGGAATAGCACTCAAAGCCACTTCCTCAACAATCGACAATGATGATGAAGAAGCCGAACAAGGCTCAGAAAATATCGAGGTAAACGAAGAAAATCTTAGTCTTTTAGTTAAAAAATTTGGAAATTTTCTTAGAAAGAAGGGAACGCAAAGAAGACCTCCCTTTCCTCCGAGGAAGAATCATTACAAAGGCGAAGGAGCTTCATCAACTCCAACTTGCTATGAATGTGACAAACTGGGTCACATGAAAATGGAATGCACAGTTTACCAGAAGAATAAGGAGAAATTTGAAAAGAAGCCCTTCAAGGAAAGAAAAGGAAGAAAAGCCTACATAGCATAGGATGAAAATGACATGGATTCAATTGACAGCTCAGATAGCGAGGAAGCCCAACTATGTCTCATGGCCAAAGGAGAAGAAGAAGAAAGTGAAAATGAGGTGAGTTCTAATACTACTTTATTACCTTCTTACGATGAGTTACAAGATGCCTTTGAAGAATTGCATGACGAGTCTTTAAAACTCACAAAATTAATTTCTTCTTCTAAGAAAACATTCTCTTCTTTAGAAAATCAAATTCTTATTTTAAACAAAGAAATAGAAGAATTGAAAATTGAAAATAAAACTTTGGGAATTATTGACGCATGCACAAATCATTCTTCACATGCTTCTACATCTTCATCTTGTTCTTCATGTCATATGCTTGAAAAATAGATTGAAGACTTAAAAAACACTCTTTCAAAATTCACATTTGGAAGGGACAATTTAAATATTTTATTAAGAAAACAAAAAGTAGTTTTTCAAAAGGCCGGGATAGGTTATAACCCGAAAAATCAATAAAAATTATATAAGAATTTCTTTGTGCACTCAAGTACTTTAAGTAGTCCATTTATGAATTTTTTTTACTATGGAAAGAAAGGACATAGTGCATCAACATGTAATGCAAGGAAACATATTAATACAAAAATTGGAACAAAAATGGTTTGGGTTCCCAAGGGTACTATACCCAAAACTGACAGACAAGGACCCAAGAAAGTTTGGGTACCAAAATTTAAAAACTAAACATGTGTTGTAGGTGTGCTTGAAAGCCAGGAGTTCAAATTAGTATCTCAATAGTGGCTGCTCCAAGCACATGACCGGGGATGACTTAAAATTCACCTTGCTCATTCCCAAGAATCATGGACACGTTACATATAGTGATAACAACAAAGGAAAAATTCTTGGAATCAGCAAAGTTGGTAAAAATCCTAGTTCCTCTATTGAAAATGTATTGCTTGTTGAAGGCTTGAAACATAACTTGCTTAGTATTAGTCAATTATGTGATAAAGGAAATAGAGTAATTTTTTATTCAATTTGTTGCATAATTGAAGATAAAAATGATAAGCATGTTAAGTTTATCGGTCATAGAGTAAACAATATTTATATGATTAGTCTTAATGATATATCTTCAAATGATGTGAAATGCCTTTTAAGTAAGAATGATGATTCATGGTTATGGCATAGGAGAATTGCACATATTCACATAGATCACTTAAAGAAGTTAGTCTCTAAAGAGCTAGTAATTGGACTACCCAAGCTTAATTTTGTAAAAGATAAATTATGTGGTGCATGCCAAAAGGGTAAACAAATAAAGATCTTTTTTAAAGCAAAAAATATAGTTTCAACTACTAGACCTTTACAACTTTTGCACATGGATCTTTTTGGACCACTTAGAACTATAAGCTTTGGTGGGAATTACTATGCTTTAGTGATTGTGGATGATTTTTCTAGGTTTATATGGATTTTATTTCTTGCAAATAAAAATGATATATTTCTAGTTTTTAAAAGACTTGCCAAAGTTATTCAAAACAAAAAAGGTTTTTCAATTTCCTCAATAAGAAATGATCATGGTGGCAAATTTGAAAACAATGTTTTTGAAAATTATTGTGATGAGCATGACATTAATCATAATTTATCTGCCCCTAGAACTCCGTAACAAAATGGAGTTGTAGAAAGAAAAAATTGTTCTATAGAAGAAATGGTGAGAACTATGCTTAATGAGGCTGCTCTTCCTAAGTATTTTTAAGCGGAGATCTTTGTAAGTACAAATTTTTGTTACGTAATGAACAGGGCCCTTATAAGGCCTATTTTAAAGAAAACTTTATATGAGTTATACAAGGGAAGAAAGCTAAATGTCTCACATTTTCATGTTTTTGGTTACAAATGTTTTGTTTTAAATAATGGAAAAATAACTTAGGCAAGTTTGATGTTAAGTCTGATGAAGATATATTTCTTGGTTACTCCAACCATAGTAAGGCTTTTCGTATATATAATAAAAGAACTATGACTATCGAAGAATCTATTCATGTTGCATTTGATGAAACTGACCCAAACGGATCGAGAAAGGATCTTATTATTGATGATGTCGCAGAAATTATGGTAGAAACTCATTTGGGCAGCAAAGAAAAAGAAGTCAAGGAGCAAGAAGATAAACAAAGACAAGAAGATCCACAAGTCTTGGAACTTCCCAAAGAATGGCAGACTTCAAAATATCATTCCCTTGATCAAATAATAGGTGATGTGTCTAAAGGTGTAAGTACTCGAAATTCCCTTAGAAATGCATGTAATCACTTAGCCTTTGTTTCTCAAATTGAACCTAAAGATATATTTGAAGCCTTTGATGATGAAAATTGGATCTTAGCTATGCATGAGTAATTAAATCAATTTGAAAGAAATCAAGTTTGGGAATTAGTTGCTAGACCTAATGATCATCCTATAATTAGCACAAAATGGATTTTTAGAAACAAACTTGATGAAAATGAATTAATAACTAGAAACAAAGCTAGGTTGGTTGCTAAAGGTTATAATCAAGAAGAAGGAATAGATTATGAAGAAACCTATGCACCCGTAGCTAGATTAGAAGCTATTAGAATGTTACTTACATATGCTTGCATCATGGATTTTAAATTATATCAAATGGATGTTAAAAGTGCTTTTTCTAAATGGTCTTATTCAAGAGGAGGCATACGTTGAATAACCTCAAGGTTTTGAAAATCATGAACTACCCAACCATGTTTTAAACTTAAAAAGGCTTTATATGGCTTAAAGCAAGCTCCTAGAGCTTGGTATGAAAGGTTGAGTAAGTTTCTCTTAGAAAATGGTTTTTCAAGTGGAAAAGTCGATACTACCCTTTTCATTAAAAATAAAAAGCATGATATTATTCTTGTGTAAGTATATGTAGATGATATTATCTTTGGTGCTACTAATGAATCCATTTGCAAAGAATTTATTAAGACAATGCAGAATGAATTTGAAATGTCAATGATGGGAGAGTTGAATTTTTTCCTCGGACTTCAAATCAAACAAACAAATGAAGAGACATTCATAAGTCAAACCAAATACTGTAAGGAATTGCTCAAAAGGTTTGAAATGGAAAATGCTAAACACATGGCCACTCCAATGGGCACCTTTTGCTATTTGGACAAAGATGAAGGAGGTAAATCAGTAGAAATAATGAAATACAGAGGTATTATTAGATCTCTCCTTTATTTTACTACAAGGAGGCCATATATTATGTTTAGTGTATGCATGTGTGCTAGATATCAAGCAAACCCTAAGGAATCTCATCTAAGTGCTATTAAACGAATAATGAAATACCTAGTAGGCACTTCACAAATGGGCTTGTGGTACCCTAAAGGTGCCTCATGTAGCCTAATAGGCTATTCCGACTCTGATTTTGCTGGGTGCAAATTAGATAGCAAGAGTACTAGTGGGACATGCCACTTGCTTAGTAGTTCTTTAGTTTCTTGGCATAGCAAGAAATAAAATAGTGTGGCTTTGTCTATCGCTAAGGCTGAATATGTTATAGCCGGGAGTTGTTGTGCTCAAATCTTATGGATGAAGCAACAACTTCTAGACTATAGTCTTTAGGTTGATCACATCCCGATAAGATGTGATGACACTAGTGCAATAAATCTCTCTAAGAATCTCATTCTGCATTCCAGAACAAAGCATATAGAGATAAAACATCACTTTATCAGAGATCATGTACAAAAAGGGGATTGCATTTTTGAGTTTGTTGAAACAACTAAGCAACTTATAGATATCTTCACTAAACCCTTAGCTAAAGAAGCATTCTTTTATATCAGAGGATAATTGGGCATAATTGATCAATCCAATATATAATTGCTTGAATTTATTGCTCAAGTATGGTTTTTATCTCTCTTGAATCTTTACTGACTTAAGCTTCAGAGATATCCCAAATCTTGTTTTGCAGGTAGCTTATATTTGCGTAAGTTAATTCTCTTTTAAATCACATTCTGAACGTATGCTTTACTATGCCTTTTGATAGTTTTATTCGAATAAATCTAGGTTTATTCGAATAAACTGACTTCTATGTCAGTTCTGTATTTGCTGTGCTCTTTGTCTATTCTAATAAATTTCAGATCATTCGAATAACCAGAAACTTGTTTTATCAATCATTTACTTTTACTCTCTGTTTATTCGAATAAAATCAAGCTTATTCGAATAATCCGACACTTAGTTTATCAGTCTTGTTTGGCTGCTCTCTGTCTATTCGAATAACCCCTAGGTTATTCGAATAAAACCTGTTAAAAGGCCACAATACTTGGCCTTCCCTAACCCTTTATTCGAATAGGATCCTCCTCTATTCGAATAAAACCTAGCAGACATCTTGACCTTTGAGTTTTCTCCGAAGGGTTATTCAAATAACCATCTTGGTTATTCAAATAAACACGGGCCTCTATTTAAAAGGCCCCCTATGTGCTCAAACGTCTCACTCCTCTTCTCTCTATTTCCTCCTTCGCTCTTCGCCTTCACTGCCCATGCCTCCATCTTTTCTCCTGTCACCTCCACCATTTCTCTCTCTCTCTCTCTCCACCAACCCTTTAAAGACCATGGCCTCTTCTTCTAAGTGTCCTCGCATGAAGACTGCACCTTGTAATAATCCGCTTGACTTGCGAAGGCTCTCTTCTAACGAAGAGCACCGTGGCTGCTTTATTACCCACTTCTGGGAGCGTAACCATGTCCAGCCCAAATACCTTGACCTCTCCTTCTTTCAGCAAAATAGAGGCTTTGACTTTCTGACCCTGTAGCAAAACCAGGGGGTTCTACAGCTCTGTTCTCACCAGGCTACTCTCTACCCAGCTCTGGTGAAGATATTTTTCTGCAATCTAGCATTTGATGGCTAGAACCTCCTCTCCGAAGTCTACGAGTAGAATATCATAATCATTCCGCAAGACTAGCAGACTCTGTTCGGGTTGCGGTTCACCGACACACCCGTTGAAGATGATGACAACCCCTTTCTTGAGGAGTTCAACAGGATTCGGGTGACTGAGGACCTGCTAAAACCTAGTCTAGCCTTGCCTGACAAGGGCCTTAAGGGTGGCATGCTGAAGAGCCAAGATAGGCTTCTGCATTATGCCTTTGCTCACATCCTGGCTCCCCGCGGTGGGAATTACGCCTACCTCAGTGAAGATGACATCTTCATGCTCTGGATCTTGAAGAATGGTCATCAGATCAACTGGCCTGTATTTATCATGAAACACATGATGAGGACTAAGGGCAAGGAAAAATCTCACTTGCCTTATGGTATTCTCATCACTACTTTGCTCAGCAAGTATCCTCAGGTGTTGGAGACTGAGCGTGCTATCGTCTTGACTCATCACAATGTCTTCGGCTCCCACACCTTGCGTAAAATGAAGATGATCGAGATTGATGAAGGCTGGGTGTACCCAAATGAGGTTGATGATGAGCTTGACCCTGCTGATGCCCCTACTGTCCCTGCTGATGCCCCTGCTCCAGTCACTTTGGAGCAAATCATGGCTATTTTGCATGATAACCGTGCTTATACGGAACACACATTCTCTATTCTTTTTGATAGAATAGAAGGTGTTGAACGTGAGGTTGCTGCCTTACGAGCTGCATCACCTGCTCCTGCACTTGCTTCTTTACCTTCGCCACCAGATACCAATTTCTAGGAGCTTTAGTTCTTAGGATCTTTGTTTTTGTCTGTGTTTTATTTCTGGTTCCCCTAATTGCATCCTTTTTTATTAATGAATAAATAAAGTTTTTGATGGTCTATTCATCTTGCATTGATATGAGTATATTTTTTAGTTATTTGGCTCTTTTTATGCGCTTATACATGTATATCTATTTATGGGACTTACCCCCCTTTTTACTCATGACAAAAGGGGAAGAAAATTTTGAATTTAATTGAGAAAAGACAGGTAAAATTAAAAAGAGTTTGGATTCCACATGAAAAGGGGAGCTGCGCACATCTCTGATAAACGTTACCTCTTATAATTAAAGAGGGGGGAGTAAGCTTTTAATACCTCTTTGTGAATTCCAATTATATGCATTAATTCTTTTCTCATTAATAGTTTGTCATCATCAAAAAAGGGAAGAATGTGATTGGATATATGCCTTTGAAGACTTTGTTTTAATGATAACAAACGTGAAGACAAAAATGAAGATGATGGAAAGACTAAGTCCAAGATCTTATAAGAATAGTTTTAGGACCTAGAGTCTTTTTGTATGGAGCTCACTTTAATATCTCACTATTTTTGAAAGAACAGATAAAATTGGGTTTAAAAAGAAACTTAAGTGCTTTTGAAATGATTTCTTCAAAACTGGTTTTTTGTTGTTTTATTCGAATAAAGCTTGCTCTATTCGAATAAACCATGCTACGAGTTTGAAGTTTTTAATTTGCTATTCGAATAGTAAGTTAACTATTCGAATAAATGAGCTTCTTAGAAATGTTTTGATCAAAACATTATTTGAATAACCCAGCTGTTATTCGAATAATCCCTCCCTTTTGAAACTCTATTTTTAAAGTGTTATTCGAATAAACTTGATGTTATTCGAATAACCCATATCAGTTTGCTTTTCATGATGAGGTTATGAACAGTGTTATTCGAATAATAGTTTACTCTATTCGAATAAACACGGCCTTTCACGTACTGGTATGGAAATAAGTTTTGGCATTTATGAGTTTTAATTATACCCAATGGCTATTTCCTTGAAATTTCTCTATAAATAGAAGCCTCGGGTCATTTCTAAAATTGCCTAACACTCTGAATTATTTTCTACTTGCACTAACTTGTGAATTTATTTTCTACGCTCTATTTTTGATCAAAACTTTGAGATATTCTATAAGAGCTCCATTAGCACTTCAATTTGTATAATTTGCTCTGAGTGAGAGTTTCTCTTCATCTATTTTCTGCTATATTGTAAAGGGGGTGGGGTATCCCTCTAAAGTTTGTGTAAGGGTGAGGTATCGCTGCAGGCTGAGACTTTAGCACAAGGGTAGAGTTTCCTTGTGTGTGAAAAGTACTCTTTTGTATAACAGTTGCAAGCATCTATTAAAGCTTGTATATATAGTGAAAAATTTCAGCTATTGTATCGAGGACTAGACGTAGACCACAAGTGGATTAGTGGTCAAACTAGGATAAATATTGTGCCTGCTTTTCTCTTCTTAATCTCTTTATTTTATGCAGCTTTATTTTATTACATATTTATCCTTTGCTGTTTCTTTTTTTTTAAAGCTTTTCTTCTACATCTCATTATTTATGTGCTTTTATTTAATAGTTTTAATATTTGTGTTTTCTCTAAAAGAGGTCTGCGAAAAGTTTTTATACTCAATTCACCCCCCTCTTGAGTACTGGAAGCCACTTGGTAACAAAGATCATTCCACAACTCCCTGATAGGTAATACAAACTCTACGTATTCAACAGTAAAAGAAGAAGTAGTGACTCCATGTCGGGTCCTACTTACAGATAGAGTAATGTCACCACAATACTCTATATGCTCTGTGTCCCAATGGACACACCAAGCATTAGCGCCTTCAAGAAATTATAATCTAAACAAACCTAGCAAATCCCTCCTTGCTGCCATCGTAGTCTTCACAGACGAAAGCATAAAACAGAAACAAACAGAACAATACAATAAAGAGGTGAGATCCCCTACATCAATATTATCATGGCAACAAAGAACAATAATGACAATAATGTCATTCACACACACACACACATATATATATATATATATATATATCAATATCACAGAACAACATGTATAAACATGTTATCAACTAATAGATATTTCAGCAATGTATATCACAATATGTGAATACTGATCATACAACAAAAATAAATATACTGACTATGCCACAACAATATGTATACTGACTATGTACATGTATACTGACTATCCTTATGCACAATGCACCCATTTCTTACTCCATGGAGCTAAACGCAATTTCAGAGAAAATAATCTAGAAGATATGTCTGTATATCGGCTGCCTCAGACCAAGTGTTATAATTTCTCAATGTGTACATCAGGTATTATACAAGACATTCTACGCTAGATCTAGAATAGGAATAGTATTTTGTCGAGATCGTCGGTATGTTTGCATCGGTTGCCACGACACTGTAGCGCTTTCTAACTGGCCATATGTGGAATCCCGCGTCCTGACGCCTTCAAGATCCATTATAGACCTTCACTACGCAATTCGCACTCGCACAAGGTGTAATTCAACTCTTAGGCAACAATAACCTTAACAGACACCGTCTGACAAATAATGCATGACCATTGACTCTATGCATATTACAAATCTTTACTGACTATATCCATACGTTGATATATCTGGGTTCAATACATTAGCTCGATAGCAAATTACTATATTTCTTAATCGCGTAACACTTTTGTTACGTTTTCAAATCGCGTAACAATTTTTCAACATTTTCTCAATCGCGTAGAGATTTTAAAACATTTTCTTAATCGCGTAGCTAAAAATCATCATTTTTAGATCGTGTAAGAGTTTTTCTATGTATTTTCAATCACATAAACATTTTCTCAATATTCTAAGCTCAAATTAAAATTTTTCTCATTTAATATCAAAATTGGACTTTCATTCCATTATTTCTATAATAAATCACCTTTAAATAATATTTCTAACATTTTTATACTAAACCTTCTCTAAATAATATTTCTTAATGTTTTCCATGAAATCTTAAATTATTTAAATTAATTCAAGATACCTCACAATCTTTGTTCTTTACTCTTAATAAAACTTTCTTAAATAAAATATTTTAAACTCCAAACTATCATTAAAAAATATTTTCTTGCTAAAACTCCTCTAAATAATATTTTCTAATATCCTTTCCAAAACTTACATTTATTTTAATTAAATAAAACCTTTTCCATCTTCCCCTTTAAAAATCCATTTAAATAAAATACTTTAAGTTTTCAAATTATTTCTCCATCCTATTTTCAATATCATAGCCAAATTTACTTTCCATTTAATTACAAAAATATATTCATTTCCATTTTTATTTTGTAATTCCTTAATTACATTTCTTACCACTAATCCTCTAGTTTATTATTTAATAAACAATTTTTGTAATGGATTACCCATTTGTGGGCATAGAGGCCGTGAGCCTCATGGTCTTTGTAACCAAAAATTCTTTTCCTCTCAATCACAATTTATATCATACAACATATATAAAACATCATAATCCTACTATATCAAATTCATGCATAATATCAAAGCAATAAAATCACATAAAACAATTAAATAAAAATCATCAAATCATACAAACAAGGTGAATAATCCTCACATGGATTCATCACCTTCATACAAATTTCGTTCCTTGTAACACCCCTCGATTTAGTAACCACGGCACAATCGTCATTATACTATGGTCACTAAATTTTTGGCGTGCTATGACTCAAATAATAAGTTTCCAAAATTTAATTATGTATATAAAGAAAATATTATGTTTGGATGCATACCTTTGAAGATTTGTTTTGATGATAACAAACGAGAAGTAAAATGAAGATGATAAATAGACCGAGTCCAAGTTTATTTTTGATTAGCATTAGGACTTAGGATCTATTGTACGGAGCTCACTTTGATATCTCTTTATTTTTGAAAGAAAAGATAAAAACTGTTTTGAAACAAACTATCTTTGAAAACATCTTTATCAAAACGGTTTTGAACTGAATTATTCGAATAGAGCTTAGCCTATTCGAATAAATACCTTCACGAGATTTGTTTTCTAAAAGGTGCTATTCGAATAATCATCCTATTATTCGAATAACTGAGGTTTTCCAGAACTTTCTTTTTTAAGTGGCTATTCGAATAAACTACCCTTTATTCGAATAAATGAAGTTTTTCAGAACTGTGTTTTAAGTGAGTTATTCGAATAACTCATACGTTATTCGAATAAATTTGTTATGACTGAACTTCTGTTAGCAACGTTATTCGAATGGTTTAGCTTTTATTCAAATAAACCTCTTCGGTTTTAAAACAGAGTTTAACAGAGTTATTCGAATAAACATATTAGTTATTCGAATAACCCCTCTCAGATGGCTTTTCACGATGTTTTCTGAAACAGTATTATTTGAATAAGGTTTCTTCTATTCAAATAAACACGAAGGTTATGGTCACGTAAATGGAAATAGACAGCTTTCAAATTGGTTTTAAATGCTATTAATTTTACCCAACGGCTAATTCATCTGTTTTCCCTATAAATAGCAAGCTTGGGTCACAAATTTGATTGCCCATAACTCTGAATTATTTTTTGAATGCTCTAATCTGTGAAAACTATTTTCTACGCTCTTTTTGATTAAAAACTTTAAGATGTTTCTGTGAGAGCTCCATTAGCACTTCAATTTGTATTACTTACTCTGAGTGAGAGTTTCTCTTCATCTATTTTCTAATATGCTGTATCGAGGGTGAGGTATCCCTACAGGCTGAGACTTTAGTACAAGGGTTGAGTTTCTCTGTGTGTGAAAAGTGCTCTTTTGTGTAACGGTAGCAAGCACCTATTGAAGCTTGTATACTTGGTGAAAAATCTCGGCTGTCGAGGATTGGACGTAGACCACAAGTGGGTTAGTGGTCGAACCAGGATAAATACTGTGCCTGCTTCTCTTTTCCCTAATCTCTTTATTTTATGCAATTTAATTTATTGCACATTTATTTTTCGCTACTCTTTATTATTTCTTTTCTTCTTCTCGTTCCTTCTGTGCATTTATTTATTAAGATTTTAATATTTGTCTTAATTAAAAAGAAGTTTTGCGAAAAAATTTTAAACTCAATTCACCCCCTCTTGAGTACTGGAAGCCACTTGGTAACAAGTGGTATCAGAGCTAGACTCTCGTATAAAGAGCTTAGCAGCTTCAAGAGAACATGACTTCTTCAAATGGTTTTTCAGAAGGATCTTCCATAAATCGACCACCCTTTTTCAATGGGTATGGTTATGCATATTGGAAGGAAAGAATGAAAATCTTCATCGAAGCTATTGATCTCGATGTATGGGATGCTATCGAAAACGGTGCTTTTATACCCACACATGAGGTCAATGGTGTAAGGACCGAAACACCGCGAAATAAATGGTCTGATGAAGACAAAAGAAAAATTCAATTTAATTTAAAAGCCAAAAATATTATTACTACTGCTTTGGGATATAATGAGTTTTTTAGAATTTCAAATTGTAAAACTGTTAAAGAAATGTGGAACACTTTGCAAGTTACCCATGAGGGTACTAGTGAAGTTAAGAGGTCAAGAATCAATTCTCTAACTCGTGAATATGAACTATTCAGAATGAACTAAAGAGAAAGCATTCAGGAAATGTAAAAGAGGTTCACCCACATAGTTAATCATCTTACATCCTTAGGCAAAAGTTTTTCTAACGAAGATTTGATTGACAAAGTTTTGAGATGTCTTAGCAGGATTTGGCAATCCAAAGTAACAGCCAAATCAGAATCAAGGGATTTGTCCACAATGACTTTAGCTACCCTCTTTGGAAAACTTCATGAGCATGAATTGGAACTAAGCAGATTAAGCCAAAGCGAAGAGAACGATAAAAAGAAAAAGGGGATAGCACTCAAAGCCATTTCATCAACATTCGACAATAATGATGAAGAAAATGAAGAAAGTTTAGAGAACATCGAGGTAAATGAAGAAAATCTAAGTTTGCTAGTTAAAAAGTTTGGTAACTTTCTCAGGAAAAAGGGAACGCAAAGAAGACCTCCCTTCCCTCCTAAAAAGACACACTTCAAAGGCGAAAGAGCTTCATCGACTCCAACTTGCTATGAATGTGGCAAACTTGGTCACATGAAAATGGAGTGCCCAGTTTATCAAAAGAAGAAAGAGAAATTTGAAAAGAAGCCCTTCAAGGAAAGAAAAGGAAGAAAAGCCTACATAGCGTGAGATGAAAACGACATGGACTCAACTGACAGCTCAGATAGCGAAGAAGCTCAACTGTGTCTCATGGCAAAAGGAGATGAAGAAGAAAGCGAAAACGAGGTAAGTTCTAATACTACTTTATGGCCCTCTTACGATGAGTTACAAGATGATTTTGAAGAACTACATGAAGAATCTTTAAAACTCACAAAAATTATTTCTTATTCTAAGAAAACAATTTCTTCTTTAGAAAATCAAATTCTCATTTTAAATAAAGAAATAGAAGAATTAAAAATTAAAAATGAAACTTTAGGAATCATTGATGCGTGCACAAATCATTCTTCACATGCTTCTACTTCTTCATCTTGTTCTTCATGTCATATACTTGAAAAAGAAATCAAAGACCTAAAGAACACTCTTTCTAAATTCACCTTTGGAAAGGATAACTTAAATATTTTATTAGGAAGACAAAGAGTGGTTTTTCAAAAAGTCGGGATAAGTTATAACCCAAAAAATTAACAAAAACTTTATAAAAATTTCTTTGTGCATTCTAGTGTTTCAAGTAGTCCTTTTATTAAATGTTTTTACTGTGGAAGAAAAGGACATAGTGCTTCAACATGTAATGCAAGGAAAAACATAAATACAAAAGTTGGAACAAAAATAGTTTAGGTTCCCAAGGGTACTATACCCAAAACAGACACACAAGAACCCAAGAAAGTTTGGGTACCAAAAATTAAAAACTAAACTTGTGTTGTAGGTGTGCTTGAAAGCTAGGAGTTCAAATTGGTATCTTGATAGCAGCTGCTCCAAGCACATGATCGGGAATGATTCAAAATTCACAGTGCTTATTCCCAAAAATCATTGACACGTCACTTATGGTGATAACAACAAGGGTAAAATTCTTGGAATCAGCAAAGTCGGTAAGAACCCTAACTCCTCTATTGAAAATGTACTGCTTGTTGAAGGCTTGAAACATAACTTGCTTAATATTAGCCAATTATGTGATAAAGGAAATAAAGTTATATTTGACTCAAACTGTTGCATAATTGATGATAAAAATGACAAACATGTTAAATTCAATGGTCATAGAGTAAACAACATCTATATGATTAGTCTTGATGATATATCTTCAAATGATGCGAAATGCCTTTTAAGCAAGAATGATGATTCATGGCTATGGCATAGGAGAATTGCACACATTCACATGGATCACTTAAAGAAGTTAGTCTCTAAAGAGCTAGTAATTGGACTACCCAAACTTAATTTTATAAAAGATAAGTTATGTGATGCATGTCAAAAGAGTAAACAAATAAAGGTCTCTTTTAAAGCAAAAAATATAGTTTCAACTACTAGACCTTTACAACTTTTGCACATGGATCTATTTGGACCATCTAGAACTATGAGCTTTGGTGGGTATTACTATGCTTTAGTGATTGTGGATGATTTTTCTAGGTTTACATGGACTTTATTTATTGCAAATAAAAATGATGCATTTCTAGCTTTTAAAAGACTTGTCAAAGTTATTCAAAATGAAAAAGATTTTCAGATCTCTTCTATAAGAAGTGATCATGGTGGCGAATTTGAAAATAATGTTTTTGAAAATTACTGTGATGAACATGGCATTAATCATAATTTCTCTGCCCCTAGAACTCCGCAAGAAAACGGAGTTGTAGAAAGGAAAAACCGTTCTTTAGAAGAAATGGCGAGAACTATGCTTAATGAGGCTGCTCTTCCTAAATACTTTTGGGCGGATGCTGTAAGTACAGCTTGTTAGGTAATGAACCGGGCTCTAATAAGGCCTATTTTAAAGAAAACCCCATATGAGTTGTATAAGGAAAGAAAGCCAAATGTCTCACACTTTCATATTTTTTGTTGCAAATGTTTTGTTTTAAACAATGGAAAAGATAATTTAGGCAAGTTTGATGCTAAGTCTGATGAAGGTATATTTCTTGGCTATTCAAATCATAGTAAAGCTTTTCGCATATATAATAAAAGAACTATGACTATTGAAGAATCTATACATGTTGCATTTGATGAAACTGACCCAAATGGATCGAGAAAGGATCTTGTTGTTGATGATGTTGCAGAAATCTTGGCGAAAACACATTTAGACAGTAAAGAAAAGGAAATCAAGGAGAAAAAGGATAAACAAAGACAAGAAGATTCGCAAGCTTTGGAACTTCCCAAAGAATGGCGAACTTCAAAATATCATTCCCTTGATCAAATTATTGGTGATGTATCTAAAGGTGTAAGTACTCGTAACTCCCTTAGAAATACTTGTAATCACTTAGCTTTTGTTTCTCAAATTGAACCTAAGGATTTAATTGAAGCTTTTGATGATGAACATTGGATCTTAGCTATGCATGAGGAATTAAATCAGTTAGAAACGAATCAAGTTTGGAAATTAGTTGCTAGACCTAATAATCACCCTATAATTGGAACTAAATGGGTTTTTAGAAACAAACTTGATGAAAATGGGTTAATAACTAGAAACAAAGTTAGATTGGTTGCTAAAGGGTATAATCAAGAAGAAGGAATAGATTATGAAGAAACATATGCACCTGTAGCTAGATTAGAAGTTATTAGAATGTTACTTGCTTATGCTTGCATCATGGATTTCAAATTATATCAAATGGATGTCAAGAGTTCTTTTCTAAATGGTTTTATTCAAGAGGAGGTATACATTGAACAACCTCCAGGTTTTGAAAATCATGAACTACCCAACCATGTTTTTAAACTTAAAAAGGCTTTATATGATTTAAAGCAAGCTCCTAGAGCTTGGTATGAAAGGTTGAGTAAGTTTCTTTTAGAAAATGGTTTTTCAAGAGGTAAAGTCGATACTACCCTTTTTAATAAAAATAAAAAGCATGACATTCTTCTTGTGCAAGTATATGTGGATGATATTATCTTTGGTGCTACTAATGAATCCCTTTGCAAAGAATTTGCTAAGTCAATGCAGAATGAATTTGAAATGTCAATGATAGGAGAATTGGATTTCTTCCTTGGACTTCAAATCAAACAAACGAACGAAGGGACATTCATAAGTCAAACCAAATACTGCAAGGAATTGCTCAAGAGATTCGAAATTGAAAACGCCAAACACATGGCCACTCATATGGGTACTTCCTGCTACTTGGACTAAGATGAAGGAGGTAAATCAGTAGAAATAACGAAATATAGAGGTATGATTAGATCTCTCCTTTATCTTACTACTAGTAGGCCAGATATAATGTTTAGTATATGCATGTGTGCTAGATATCAGGCAAACCCTAAGGAATCTCACTTAGGTGCTGTTAAATGGATAATGAAATACCTTGTAAGCATTTCACAAATGGGCTTGTGGTACCCTAAGGGTGCCTCTTGTAGCCTAATAGCATATTCTGACTCTGATTTTGCTGGGTGCAAATTGGACAGAAAAAGTACTAGTGGGACATGCCACTTGCTTGGTAGCTCTTTAGTTTCTTGGCATAGCAAGAAACAAAATAGTGTGGCTTTATCTACCGCTAAGGCTAAATATGTAGCAGCCGGGAGTTGTTGTGCTCAAATCCTATGGATGAAGCAACAACTTTTAGACTACGGTCTTCAGCTTGATCACATTCCGATAAGATGTGATAGCACTAGTGCAATAAATATCTCTAAGAATCCCGTACTGCATTCCAGAACAAAGCATATAGAGATAAGACATCACTTTATCAGAGATCATGTACAAAAAGGGGATTGCATTCTTGAGTTTGTTGAAACATCTAAGCAACTTGCAGATATCTTCACTAAACCATTAGCAAAAGAAGCTTTCTTTTATATTCGAGGAGAATTGGGCATAATTGATCAATCCAATATTTAATTTGCTTGTCTATTACTGATTTTTATCATGAACATATGCTTTCAATTTCATAAACGTATGTCTTTTCTATGCTTCTGTGTTAATTTTATTCGAATAAGCAAGCCTTTATTCGAATAAGCTCCTTTATTGCTTGTTAAAATGGTGTTGGATATCAGTTTTATTCGAATAAAACATAGTTTATTCGAATAAACTGGCCCCTGAGTTACATACTATTTGTTTTTCATCTCTGTCTATTCGAATAAGTCCTTCTTTATTCGAATAACCTGAATCCTTGTTTTATCAGGTTCTGTTCTTGCCCTCTGTATATTCGAATAACACCCCCCTATTTGAATAACCAGAAGCCTTCGTTTATCAGTGTTTCCTTCTGCCCTCTGCTTATTCGAATAATCCTCAGGTTATTCGAATTACCTGAACCTGTTTCTACCAGTATTGACTGATTGGCCTCAGTCTATTCGAATAATTCCCATAATTATTGGAATAAACCATGTCAGCTAGCCAAAACGCTTGGCTTTCCCAGTTGGTCTATTCGAATAGAATACCCCCTTATTCGAATAAACCCTAGCTGTAACACCTTTTCAGTTTCCTACGCGCCTGTCCTTTCAACTTTCCAGCACGGCTTATTCGAATAAACCCATAGTTATTCGTATAAACACAGGTTTTCTTTGAATAACCCCTGCGCGCCCAAAACGTTTTTCACCCTCCATCTTCTCTGCTCTTCAAGCCTCCTTTGCTCCTGCCTCCCAAAACCTTTTCACCCCTATATTTTCACTCTCTCTCACCTTCTTCCACCATGGCCTCCTCCTCCAGCAAGCGACCACGCACGAAGAATGCTCCAGGCACCAACCCTCTTGATCTGAGAAGGCTCTCCTCCAACGAAGAGCATCGTGCACGCTTCATCTTGCATTTCTGGGAGCGAAACTTGGTTCAACCTAAGTACCTGGACCTCTCTTTCTTCCAGCAGTATTGCGGCTTCGACTTTCTGACCCTGCTGCAAAACTAGGGAGTTCTTCAGCTTTGCTCTCACCGAGCCACCATCTATCCAGCTCTGGTGAAGATGTTCTTCTGTAATCTGGCTTTTGATGGCCAGAATCTTCTCTCCGAGGTATGTGATCAGAACATTGTGATCACACCGCTGGACTGGCTGACTCTGTTCGGGATGCAGTTCTCTGGCGCCCTTGTTGAAGATGGTGACATGCCCTTTCTTGAAGATTTCAACAAGCTTCAGGCGGTTGAAGACCTGCTGAAGCCTGGTCTGGCCCTGCCTGATAAGGGTCTCAAGGGTGGAATGCTGAAGAGCCAAGATAGGCTTCTGCATTACGCCTTCGCTCACATCCTGGCTCCTCGCGGTAGAAACTACGCCTACCTCAGCGAGGAAGATGTCTTCATGCTGTGGTTTCTGAAGAATGGCCATCAGATCAACTGGCCTGTGTTCATCATGAGGCACATGATGAGGGCCAAGGGCAAGGAGAAATCTGACTTGCCTTATGGCATCCTTGTCACTACCTTGTTGAGCAAGTATCCTCAGGTCTTGGAGACTGAGCGAGCCATTACTCTGACTCACCACAACGTCTTTGGCGCTCACACCTTATGGAAAATAAAGATGATCCAAACCGATGAAGGTTGGGTGTACCCAGATGAGGTCACTGAGGATGAGCTTGACCCTGCTGATGCCCTTGCTGACGCCCCTACTGCTCCTGCTGATGTACCTGCTGCTGCCCCTGCTCCTGTCACTTTGGAACAGATCATGGCCATCTTACAGGATAACCGAGCTTACAGGGAACATACATTCTCTATTCTGTTTGACAGAATAGAAGGCATTGAACTTGATGTCGCTGCCCTCTGATCTGCTTCGCCTGCTCCTGCACCAGCTTCATCACCATCACCTCCGGATGCTTACTTCTAGGAATTTTTGTTCTTAGGCTATCTGTTTTTCGCTTCATGTTATTTATTTTTGGCTTGTGTACTTGACTCTCTTCATTATTAATGCATGAATAATAATTCCTGTTGATCTTTTGATATGAGTATATTTGCTTTTATGCATTCTTACTTTGATATGTATTTATGGGACTTACCCCTCTTTTTTGCTCATGACAAAAGGGGGAGAAATATTTGATCTTTTGACTATAATTGAGAAAAGACAAGTAAACCTTAAAATGAGATTGGATTCAAATTGAAAGGGGGAGCTGCGCACATATCTGATATATATTACCTCTTATAATTAAAGAGGGGGAGTAAGCTGTTATACCTCTTTGTGAATTCTAATTATATGCACTAACGCTTTTCTCATTGATAGTCTCATTGATAGTTTGTCATCATCAAAAAGGGAGAGAATGTGTTTGGATGCATACCTTTGAAGATTTGTTTTGATGATAACAAACGAGAAGTAAAATGAAGATGATAAATAGACCGAGTCCAAGTTTATTTTTTATTAGCATTAGGACTTAGGATCTATTGTACGGAGCTCACTTTGATATCTCTTTGTTTTTGAAAGAAAAGATAAAAATCATTTTGAAACAAACTATCTTTGAAAACATCTTTATCAAAACGATTTTGAACTGAATTATTCGAATAGAGCTTAGCCTATTCGAATAAATACCTTCACGAGATTTGTTTTCTAAAAGGTGCTATTCGAATAATCATCCTATTATTCGAATAACTGAGGTTTTCCACAGCTCTGTTTTTTAAGTGGCTATTCGAATAAACTACCCTTTATTCGAATAAATGAAGTTTTTCAGAACTGTGTTTTAAGTGAGTTATTCGAATAACTCATACGTTATTCGAATAAATCTGTTATGACTAAACTTCTGTTAGCAACGTTATTCGAATGGTTTACTTTTATTCGAATAAACCTCTTCTGTTTTAAAACTGAGTTTAACAGAGTTATTAAAATAAACATATTGGTTATTCGAATAACCACTCTCAGATGGCTTTTCACGATGTTTTCTGAAACAGTATTATTCGAATAAGGTTTTCTTCTATTCGAATAAACACGGAGGTTATGGTCACGTAAATGGAAACAGACAGCTTTCAAATTGGTTTTAAATGCTATTAATTTTACCTAACGGCTAATTCAACTATTTTCCCTATAAATAGCAAGCTTGGGTCACGAATTTAATTGCCCATAACTCTAAATTATTTTCTGAATGCTCTAATCTGTGAAAAGTATTTTCTATGCTCTTTTTGATTAAAAACTTTGAGATATTTCTATGAGAGCTCCATTAGCACTTCAATTTGTATTACTTACTCTGAGTGAGAGTTTCTCTTCATCTATTTTTTGATATTCTATATCGAGGGTGAGGTATCCCTCAAGGTTTGTAAAAGGGTGCGGTATCCCTGCAGGCTGAGACTTTAGCACAAGGGTTGAGTTTCCCTGTGTGTGAAAAGTGCTCTTTTGTGTAACGGTTGCAAGCACCTATTGAAGCTTGTATACTTAGTGAAAAATCTCGGCTTTCGAGGACTGGACGTAGACCACAAGTGGGTTAGTGGTCGAACCAGGATAAATACTATGCCTGCTTCTCTTTTCCCTAATCTCTTTATTTTATGCAATTTAATTTACTGCACATTTATTTTTCACTGCTCTTTATTGTTTCTTTTCTTCTTCTCGTTCCTTCTGTGCATTTATTTATTAAGATTTTAATATTTATCTTAATTAAAAAGAGGTTTTGCGAAAAAGTTTTAAACTCAATTCACCCCCCTCTTGAGTACTGGAAGCCACTTGGTAACTAGTGGTATCAGAGCTAGACTCTCGTATAAAGAGCTTAGCAGCTTCAAGAGAACATGGCTTCTTCAAATGGTTTTTCAGAAGGATCTTCCATAAATCGACCACCCTTCTTCAATGGGGATGACTATGCATATTGGAAGGAAAGAATGAAAATCTTCATCGAAGCTATTGATCTAGATGTATGGGATGCTGTAAAAAACGGTGCTTTTATACCCACACATGAGGACGATGGTGTAAGGACCGAAACACCGCGAAATAAATGGTTTGATTAAGACAAAAGAAAAGTTCAATTTAATTTAAAAGCCAAAAATATTATTACTACTACTTTGGGATATAATGAGTTTTTTTGAATTTCAAATTGTAAAACTACTAAAGAAATGTGGGACACTTTGCAAGTTACTCATAAGGGTACTAGTGAAGTTAAGAGGTCGAGAATCAATTCTCTAACTCGTGAATATGAACTATTCAGAATGAACCAAGGAGAAAGCATTCAGGAAATATAAAAGAGGTTCACCCTCATAGTTAATTATCTTGCATCCTTAGGCAAAAGTTTTTCTAATGAAGATTTGATTAACAAAGTTTTCAGATGTCTTAGCAGGATTTGGCAATCCAAAGTAACAGCCATATCAGAATCAAGGGATTTGTCCACAATGACTTTAGCTACCCTCTTTGGAAAACTTCATGAGCATGAATTGGAACTAAGCAGATTAAGCCAAAGCGAAGAGAACGATAAAAAGAAAAAGGGGATAACACTCAAAGCCACTTCATCAACATTCGACAATGATGATGAAGAAAATGAAGAAAGTTCAGTGAACATCGAGGTAAATGAAGAAAATCTAAGTTTGCTAGTTAAAAAGTTTGGTAAATTTCTCAGGAAAAAGAGAACGCAAAGAAGACCTCCCTTCCCTCCTAAAAAGACACACTTCAAAGGCGAAGGAGCTTCATCGACTCCAACTTGCTATGAATGTGGCAAACTTGGTCACATGAAAATGGAGTGCCCAGTTTATCAAAAGAAGAAGGAGAAATTTGAAAAGAAGCCCTTCAAGGAAAGAAAAGGAAGAAAAGCCTACATAGCGTGGGATGAAAACAACATGGACTCAACTGCTAGCTCAGATAGCGAAGAAGCTCAACTGTGTCTCATGGCAAAAGGAGATGAAGAAGAAAGCGAAAACGAGGTAAGTTCTAATACTACTTTATTGCCCTCTTACGATGAGTTACAAGATGCTTTTGAGGAACTACATGAAGAATCTTTAAAACTCACAAAAATTATTTCCTCTTCTAAGAAAATAATTTCTTCTTTAGAAAATCAAATTCTCGTTTTAAATAAAGAAATAGAAGATTTGAAAATTGAAAATGAAACTTTAGGAATCATTGATGCGTGCACAAATCATTCTTCACATGCTTCTACTTCTTCATCTTGTTCTT
The DNA here is from genome assembly GCA_029884595.1 of Ormosia semicastrata. Classification (NCBI taxonomy): domain Eukaryota; kingdom Viridiplantae; phylum Streptophyta; class Magnoliopsida; order Fabales; family Fabaceae; genus Ormosia; species Ormosia semicastrata. Next base: position 65,643,728 of record JAQQTO010000060.1, read on the forward strand.
CATGTCATATACTTGAAAAAGAAATCGAAGACCTAAAGAACACTCTTTCTAAATTCACCTTTGGAAAGGATAACTTAAATATTTTATTAGGAAGACAAAGAGTAGTTTTTCAAAAAATCGGGATAGGTTATAACTAGAAAAATCAACAAAAACTTTATAAAAATTTCTTTGTGCATTCTAGTGTTTCAAGTAGTCCTTTTATTAAATGTTTTTACTGTGGAAGAAAAGGACATAGTGCTTCAACATGTAATGCAAGGAAAAATATAAATACAAAAGTTGGAACAAAAATGGTTTGGGTTCCCAAGGGTACTATACCCAAAACTGACACACAAGGACCCAAAAAAGTTTGGGTACCAAAAGTTAAAAACTAAACTTGTGTTGTAGGTGTGCTTAAAAGCTAGGAGTTCAAATTGGTATCTTGATAGCGGTTGCTCCAAGCACATGATCGGGAACGATTCAAAATTCACAGTGCTTATTCCCAAAAATCATGGACACGTCACTTATGGTGATAACAACAAGGGTAAAATTCTTGGAATCGGCAAAGTCGGTAAGAACCCTAACTCCTCTATTGAAAATGTACTGCTTGTTGAAGGCTTGAAACATAACTTGCTTAGTATTAGCCAATTATGTGATAAAGGAAATAAAGTTATATTTGACTCAAATTGTTGCATAATTGAAGATAAAAATGACAAGCATGTTAAATTTATTGGTCATAGAGTAAACAACATCTATATGATTAGTCTTGATGATATATCTTCAAATGATGCGAAATGCCTTTTAAGCAAGAATGATGATTCATGGCTATGGCATAGGAGAATTGCACACATTCACATGGATCACTTAAAGAAGTTAGTCTCTAAAGAGCTAGTAATTGGACTACCCAAGCTTATTTTTATAAAAGATAAGTTATGTGATGCATGTCAAACGAGTAAACAAATAAAGGTCTCTTTTAAAGCAAAAAATATAGTTTCAACTACTAGACCTTTACAACTTTTTCACATGGATCTATTTGGACCATCTAGAACTATGAGTTTTGGTGGGAATTACTATGCTTTAGTGATTGTGGATGATTTTTCTAGGTTTACATGAACTTTATTTCTTGAAAATAAAAATAATTCATTTCCAACTTTTAAAAGACTTGCCAAAGTTATTCAAAATGAAAAAGATTTTCAGATCTCTTCTATAAGAAGTGATCATGGTGGCGAATTTGAAAACAATGTTTTTGAAAATTACTGTGATGAACATAGCATTAATCATAATTTCTCTGCCCCTAGAACTCCGCAACAAAATGGAGTTGTAGAAAGGAAAAACCGTTCTTTAGAGGAAATGGCAAGAACTATGCTTAATGAGGCTGCTCTTCCTAAATACTTTTGGGCGGATGCTGTAAGTACAGCTTGTTACGTAATGAACCGGGCTCTTATAAGGCCTATTTTAAAGAAAATCCCATATGAGTTGTATAAGGGAAGAAAGCCAAATGTCTCACACTTTCATGTTTTTTGTTCCAAATGTTTTGTTTTAAACAATGGAAAAGATAATTTAGGCAAGTTTGATGCGAGGTCTGATGAAGGTATATTTCTTGGCTATTCAAATCATAGTAAAGCTTTTCGCATATATAATAAAAGAATTATGACTATTGAAGAATCTATACATGTTGCATTTGATAAAACTGACCCAAATGGATCGAGAAAGGATCTTGTTATTGATGATGTTGCAGAAATCTTGGCAGAAACACATTTGGACAGTAAAGAAAAGGAAATCAAGGAGAAAAAGGAAAAACAAAGACAAGAAGATTCGCAAGCTTTAGAACTTCCCAAAGAATGGCGAACTTCAAAATATCATTCCCTTGATCAAATTATTGGTGATGTATCTAAAAGTGTAAGTACTCGTAACTCCCTTAGAAATACTTGTAATCACTTAGCTTTTATTTCTCAAATTGAACCTAAGGATTTAATTGAAGCTTTTGATGATGAATATTGGATCTTAGCTATGCATGAGGAATTAAATCAGTTTGAAAGGAATCAAGTTTGGGAATTAGTTGCTAGACCTAATAATCACCCTATAATTGGAACTAAATGGGTTTTTAGAAACAAACTTGATGAAAATGGGTTAATAACTAGAAACAAAGCTAGATTGGTTGCTAAAGGGTATAATCAAGAAGAAGGAATAGATTATGAAGAAACATATGCACCTGTAGCTAGATTAGAAGCTATTAGAATGTTACTTGCTTATGCTTGCATCATGGATTTCATATTATATCAAATGGATGTCAAGAGTGCTTTTCTAAATGGTTTTATTCAAGAGGAGGTATACATTGAACAACCTCCAGGTTTTGAAAATCATAAACTACCCAACCATGTTTTTAAACTTAAAAAGGCTTTATATGATTTAAAGCAAGCTCCTAGAGCTTGGTATGAAAGGTTGAGTAAGTTTCTTTTAGAAAATGGTTTTTCAAAAGGTAAAGTCGATACTACCCTTTTTAAAAAAAATAAAAAGTATGACATTCTTCTTGTGCAAGTATATGTGGATGATATTATCTTTGGTGCTACTAATGAATTCTTTTGCAAAGAATTTGCTAAGTCAATGTAGAATGAATTTGAAATGTCAATGATAGGAGAATTGAATTTCTTCCTCGGACTTCAAATCAAACAAACGAACGAAGGGACATTCATAAGTCAAACCAAATACTGCAAGGAATTGCTCAAGAGATTCGAAATGGAAAACGCCAAACAAATGGTCACTCCGATGGGCACTTCTTGCTACTTGGACAAAGATGAAGGAGGTAAATCAGTAGAAATAATGAAATATAGAGGTATGATTGGATCTCTCCTTTATCTTACTACTAGTAGGCCAGATATAATGTTTAGTATATGCATGTGTGCTAGATATCAGGCAAACCCTAAGGAATCTCACTTAAGTGCTGTTAAACGGATAATGAAATACCTTGTAGGCACTTCACAAATGGGCTTGTGGTACCCTAAGGGTGCCTCTTGTAGCCTAATAGCATATTCTGACTCTGATTTTACTGGGTGCAAATTGGACAGAAAAAGTACTAGTGGGACATGCCACTTGCTTGGTAGCTCTTTGGTTTCTTGGCATAGCAAGAAACAAAATAGTGTGGCTTTATCTACCGCTAAGGCTGAATATGTAGCAGTCGGGAGTTGTTGTGCTCAAATCCTATGGATGAAGCAACAACTTTTAGACTACGGTCTTCAACTTGATCACATCCCGATAAGATGTGATAACACTAGTGCAATAAATATCTCTAAGAATCCCATACTGCATTCCAGAACAAAGCATATAGAGATAAGACATCACTTTATCACAGATCATGTACAAAAAGGGGATTGCATTCTTGAGTTTGTTGAAACATCTAAGCAACTTGCAGATATCTTTACTAAACCATTAGCAAAAGAAGCTTTCTTTTATATTCGAGGAGAATTGGGCATAATTGATCAATCCAATATTTAATTTGCTTGTTTATTACTGATTTTTATCATGAACATATGCTTTCAATTTCATTAACGTTTGTCTTTTCTATGCTTCTGTGTTAATTTTATTCGAATAAGCAAGCCTTTATTCGAATAAGCTTCGTTACTGCTTGTTAAAATGGTGTTGGATATCAATTTTATTCGAATAAAACATAGTTTATTCGAATAAACTGGCCCCTAAGTTACATACTATTTGTTTTTCATCTCTATCTATTCAAATAAGTCCTTCTTTATTCGAATAACCTGAATCCTTGTTTTATCAGGTTCTGTTCTTGGCCTCTGTATATTCGAATAACACCCCCCTATTCGAATAACCAGAAGCCTTCATTTATCAGTGTTTCCTTCTGCCCTCTGCATATTCGAATAAACCTCAGGTTATTCAAATAACCTGAACCTGTTTCTATCAGTGTTGACTGATTGGCCTCAGTCTATTCGAATAATTCCCATAATTATTCGAATAAACCATGTCAGCTAGCCAAAACGCTTAGCTTTCCCAGTTGGTCTATTCGAATAGAATACCCCCTTATTCGAATAAACCCTAGCTGTAACACCTTTTCAGTTTCCTACGCGCCTGTCCTTTCAGCTTTCCAGCACGATTTATTCGAATAAACCCATAGTTATTCGAATAAGCACAGGTTTTCTTTAAATAACCCCTGCGCGCCCAAAACGTTTTTCACCCTCCATCTTCTCTGCTCTTCAACCCTCCTTTGCCCCTGCCTCCCAAAACCTTTTCACCCCTACATTTTCACTCTCTCTCACCTTCTTCCACCATGGCCTCCTCCTCCAGCAAGCGACCACGCACGAAGAATGCTCTAGGCACCAACCCTCTTGATCTGAGAAGGCTCTCCTCCAACGAAGAGCATCGTGCACGCTTCATCTAGCATTTCTGGGAGTGAAACTTGGTTCAACCCAAGTACCCGGACCTCTCTTTCTTCTAGCAGCATCGCGGCTTCGACTTTCTGACCCTGCTGCGAAACTAGGGAGTTCTTCAGCTTTGCTCTCACCGGGCCACCATCTATCCAGCTCTGGTGAAGATGTTCTTCTGTAATCTGGCTTTTGATGGCCAGAATCTTCTCTCCGAGGTATGTGATCAGAACATTGTGATCACACCGCTGGACTGGCTGACTCTGTTCGGGCTGCAGTTCTCTGGCGCCCTTGTTGAAGATGGTGACACGCCCTTTCTTGAAGATTTCAACAAGCTTCAAGCGGTTGAAGACCTGCTGAAGCCTGGTCTGGCCCTGCCTGATAAGGGTCTCAAGGGTGGAATGCTGAAGAGCCAAGATAGGCTTCTGCATTATGCCTTCGCTCACATCCTGGCTCCTCGCGGTGGAAACTACGCCTACCTCAGCGAGGAAGATGTCTTCATGCTGTGGTTTTTGAAGAATGGCCATCAGATCAACTGGCTTGTGTTCATCATGAGGCACATGATGAGGGCCAAGGGCAAGGAGAAATCTAACTTGCCTTATGGCATCCTTGTCACTACCTTGCTAAGCAAGTATCCTCAGGTCTTGGAGACTGTGCGAGCCATTGCTCTAACTCACCACAACGTCTTTGGCGCTCATACCTTACGGAAAATAAAGATGATCCAAATCGATGAAGGCTGGGTGTACCCAGATGAGGTCGCTGAGGATGAGCTTGCCCTTGCTGATGCCCCTGCTGACGCCCCTGCTGCTCCTGTTGATGTACCCGCTGCTACCCCTGCTCCTGTCACTTTGGAACAGATCATGGCCATCTTACAGGATAACCGAGCTTACATGGAACATACCTTCTCCATTCTGTTTGACAGAATAGAAGGCGTTGAACGTGATGTCGCTGCCCTCCGATCTGCTTCGCCTGCTCCTGCACTAGCTTCATCACCATCACCTCCGGATGCTTACTTCTAGGAACTTTAGTTCTTAGGCTATTTATTTTTTGCTTCATGTTATTTATTTCTGGCTTGTGTACTTGACTCTCTTCATTATTAATGCATAAATAATAATTCCTGTTGATCTTTTGATATGAGTATATTTGCTTTTATGATTCTTACTTTGATATGTATTTATGGGACTTACACCTCCTTTTTGCTAATGACAAAAGGGGGAGAAATATTTGATCTTTTGACTGTAATTGAGAAAAGACAGGTAATCCTTAAAATGAGATTGGATTCAAATTGAAAGGGGGAGCTGCGCACATATCTGATATATATTACCTCTTATAATTAAAGAGGGGGAGTAAGCTTTTATACCTCTTTGTGAATTCTAATTATATGCACTAACGCTTTTCTCATTGATAGTCTCATTGATAGTTTGTCATCATCAAAAAGGGAGAGAATGTGTTCGGATGCATACCTTTGAAGATTTGTTTTGATGATAACAAACAAGAAGTAAAATGAAGATGATAAATAGACCGAGTCCAAGTTTATTTTTGATTAGCATTAGGACTTAGGATCTATTGTACGGAGCTCACTTTGATATCTCTTTGTTTTTGAAAGAAAAGACAAAAACCGTTTTGAAACAAACTATCTTTGAAAACATCTTTATCAAAATGGTTTTGAACTGAATTATTCGAATAGATCTTAGCCTATTCGAATAAATACCTTCACGAGATTTGTTTTCTAAAAGGTGCTATTCGAATAATCATCCTATTATTCAAATAACTGAGGTTTTCCAGAACTCTATTTTTTAAGTGGCTATTCGAATAAACTACCCTTTATTAAAATAAATGAAGTTTTTCAGAACTGTGTTTTAAGTGAGTTATTTGAATAACTCATACGTTATTCGAATAAATTTGTTATGACTGAACTTCTGTTAGCAACGTTATACGAATGGTTTAGCTTTTATTTGAATAAACCTCTTCGATTTTAAAACTGTGTTTAACAGAGTTATTTGAATAAACATATTGGTTATTCGAATAACCCCTCTCAGATGGCTTTTCACGTTGTTTTCTGAAACAATATTATTCGAATAAGGTTTTCTTCTATTCGAATAAACACGGAGGTTATGGTCACGTAAATGGAAACAGACAGTTTTCAAATTGGCTTTAAATGCTATTAATTTTACCTAACGGCTAATTCATCTGTTTTCCCTATAAATAGCAAGCTTGGGTCACGAATTTGATTGCCCATAACTCTGAATTATTTTCTGAATGCTCTAATCTGTGAAAACTATTTTCTACGCTCTTTTTGATTAAAAACTTTGAGATATTTCTGTGAGAGCTCCATTAGCACTTCAATTTGTATTAATTACTCTGAGTGAGAGTTTCTCTTCATCTATTTTTTGATATTCTGTATCGATGGTGAGGTATCCCTCAAGGTTTGTATAAGGGTGAGGTATCCCTGTAGGCTGAGACATTAGCACAAGGGTTGAGTTTCCCTATGTGTGAAAAGTGCTCTTTTGTGTAACGGTAGCAAGCACCTATTGAAGCTTGTATACTTAGTGAAAAATCTTGACTTTCGAGGACTGGACGTAGACCATAAGTGGGTTAGTGGTCGAACCAGGATAAATACTGTGCCTGCTTATCTTTTCCCTAATCTCTTTATTTTATGCAATTTAATTTACTACACATTTATTTTTCGTTGCTCTTTATTGTTTCTTTTCTTCTTCTCGTTCCTTTTGTGCATTTATTTATTAAGATTTTAATATTTGTCTTAATTAAAAAGAGGTTTTTGCGAAAAAGTTTTAAACTCAATTCACCCCCCCTCTTGAGTACTAGAAGCCACTTGGTAACAAATATGAGCCACGAATGATTAGATACACATGCTATCATTTGAAAATATAATTTAACAAGATATACTCAAAATACAGCACATAAGACTGGATAATTACCTTAAAATAAACATAGCACGGCGCGTTGTTTATACTGCTCAAAAACACTTAGATATACATCAAAATGTAGTTATACTCAAAAGAACCCTTATACAGATAATGCAAAAGAAATATAAACTACCTATAATGACACCACGACTAAGGAGTTGGGCACTCCATCGGATCCACCTCGGGATCCTCTCCCGGCTCATCGAAAGACCCAAGGACAGGATAGAGTGCGATCACACGGGCAGGTGCCCTAGCAGTTGATGCCATAAAATCCTCGTCCTCTCTAGGGGTGTAAAGCGGATCACCCCAAAGCTCCCGAATGGGCAATGCAAACTCCAGATGCACTAATGTAGTGAGAGTCAAAATAGGATCTCCATCACAAGTCCTCCTTAGGGTCAAGATCAGATCCCCAATATACCGTATACGCTCGCCGGCCTAGTCGATCCACCAAGCATTGACATCCCCAGTGAACACAATCCTGACGAAACCAATAGAAAGAACCCCTTCTTGATGCCATCACTGATCGTAGGAGACCAAACTAAGTAAAATCTAGGAAAATCAACCTCGTCCCCTCTACAGTCTTTAACCAAGTTTCACTGAACAAGAATAGTACAAACAAGAGGTGAGATATCCAACATCATTACCAATTATGGCAGTAAGAAATAGAAACGGCGTAGGACGTCCACATTGCATTACAAGAATAATAAACAGTATCAAGAAGCAGATATTAAACAACTTAACAATTCCAGCCAGTTATAGCATCAATAAGCTAGTAGTTCCAATCATCATATAAATTAAATACCAAATAATATATTGACTCACTATGCACATGCATATGATATCAAAATCCTACTCCATGGTGTTAGACACAAACATCGGAGAGAATGATCAGGGAGACATGCCAGTATCTCGTCAGCCTAAAATCAAGTGCTTTCTAGAAAAATAATAGTTTTGTGCAATAAGGCTTTATACAGCGGCATTTCCACAAGATCGCGATATAGGACAGTGTCTCAGTCCGGATCGTTGGTGCCTTTGCATCGGTTTGTCCCACAACCCAGAGGGGCTATCAACTATCCACTGTGAGACGCCCGTGCCCCGACGCCCCCAAGGTCAACAGAATACCTACACTAGTCTATTCGCACTCGCACTAAGGTGTGATTCAAACTCCTAGGCAACATAGCCTTGACAAATCGTCCATTGGACTTTCACAATGCATGATGACTCAATGTATATTCATGTATATTTAACAATAATATACTTTTCCACAACATGTCACAATTTGGCCAAGATAAGCATCAACACATTCTTGATCCAACTCATGGACCCATAATGAATATCCTCAAGGCAACAAATAATATATTATGCTTTTAGGGTTCATTATGAAAATTATGGCTTAATCTTCGACGTTCTTCTCATTAAGTCTCTCTTAAGATAATTTTAATTTGAGTTATTTAATATCATACTTACACTCATATCCTTCCTTTAATTAAGAATTAATCTAAGTTTTATGATAAGATCTCATTCTTGATTCTTTCCATTTTATGAATCCCTAATTAATTCCTAATTAACCAATTAACTAAGCGTCACTTTAATTTAGCATTTCTTATGAAATCCTTAACTAGGGGAATTCTCTTGATTATTAAGTTCCTTACTTTAATATTGTTCATGCTCACTTAGAAAATTATTCTGAGGTTTTCCAAGACTTACACACTCTTATTCTTTATTTAGGTCCAAAGATTTACTTTTTGGTTATCAATTAAATTTCTCTCCATTACATTATTAATTATTTAGTCACTTGATCATTTAAATTCCAAGGTTGCATGATGTTACATAAGTGGATCCTAAAATGGCCTTAGAGGCCGTAGCCTCCCAAGGAATGAACCCTAAGTTTTTCTTAACTCCATTACATTTTATTCACTTGATTAATTAAGTTTCCATCTTGGTTACAAAATTTTAGCCATCATCACCCCACTTGAGGGTCATGGTCGTGAGCCTCCATAAGGAAAGCAAAGGACTTTTATTTCCATTCCATATTTCCATTCCATCTAAATCAATCCAAGATCATCAATATACATATATAATCAACCAAATAGATTAAACAAGGCAAAATCAACACAGAACCACAAAAATCATACATCAAAGAAAGTAACCCTAACAAGGATTTCTCACAACCAACATAAATAAAGTCCCTCATTACCAATAGAGGTTGAAGTGAACCATCTCCCTCTTACCTAAGAGAAATCAAGAAATGGAATCTCCTTGTTTGCTCCTTGTGAAATTTGGCCAAGCTTCACCAAAAACCCTAAGAATCACAACTCAACAAATCAACACCAAGGCTTGCAAAAGAATCGATCAATGGTCATGGTGATGGCCATGAAAATGAAAATGAAGAAGAAAAGATGAGAGGTCAAGAATCTTACCCTAAAGTTTCAAACTTGAAGCTTGAAGAAGATGATGAAGATGGTAGCTTTTCAAATAGATTCAAACTAGAAAAGTGTTTAGAATGTGATGGAGATTAAGAAAATATAGTAACTTGGAATTTTTGTAAACATGGAGGCAAAGAGAGGGAGTGAGGCCATGTGGGTGGTAGAGAGGAGGAGCAAATGAGAGAATGATAAGAGAGAAAGTGATAGTAGGAAATGAAATGAACTCTTAGGGTTTGAAAATAGAAATGAGATTAATTAAGTGAAAGCAAAATTTTGGGCTCCAAGTAGGCCTCATGGCTGTGTACTAGAAAGGGAAAATGGGAGGGAAAGTTGTCACCAAAATTAATGTTAATTTGTTAGCTTTTTCAAAAGTGGATTTGATTAGACATAAAGTATATTACATTTGGATAAGATAATTAGGTGATAGGGTAATTAAAATAACAGGATAATAAGGTGATTAGGGTTCTCACTATAAGCTATTACCCAATGGACAATTGTTACAGTGCACAAAGTCAGTAATAATTATCCAACGGATAATAGAGCGTATCGCAGAATTTTATTTAACAGTACGTACAGAGATTTTATTTATCAGATAAAATCTCAAAAAACTAAATATCGTAAATTGTGTCCGGTCTCAGGTTTGGTAAGATCCCCCATCTACGTTTTCACAGTTCAAAGTTTACTCGCCTCGAGAAAAATATTTCATTTTCCCAGCTCCGCTCAGTGCGCATGCAAATTGAGAAATATATTAAAATAATCAACATTTCAGAAAAAATCCAAAAAAATTCTAAAAAATCACAAATATTAGAAAATGACTATTTATCATGAAACAAACAATTTACGAGGTGTCACACTGACTCTGCTCAGTGTGCATGCAAAACGATGAATATATTAAAATATTTGATGTTTCTGAAAAAATCTACAAAAATTCTCAAAAATTATAAATATTATAAAATGATTATTTATAATGAAACAAATAATTTTCGGGATGTTACATTCCTCACCACCATAATTGGTTGATGAGGTTAATCTCCATCTTACCTTAGATGTAGCCTCCTAAGCTCCTTGTATGATCCTTTGTATCAACTTCCTCCACCAAGTAACTCTTAAAAATCAAAGTAAACACAAATATATTAACATCCAAGGCTAGAGTAGGACAACCATAGATCAAATATGGTCTTAGAATTTCAAGAATCAAATAAGAAATCAAGTTTCAAGATCTTTACCTTGAAACCCTAGAACTTGAATCCAAAAATCAAGCTTGAAGATGATAGAATCAAGCCTTGATCACAACTTCAAAGTTGCTTGGAATGGTATTTAGGATCAAGAAGTATGGTTAGTTTAAATTATAAGTGATTGGAAGGTGTTTTTAGGCACCAAGGCCGTGAGCCACTGGAGAGAAAATGAGAAAAAGTGAGAGAAAATGATGTTTAGCTTTGAGAGAAAAGATGATAGCTTTTTGAATGTGATAGAAAATGAAACTTAGCCACTTTAGAGACTAAGTGGTCGTGAGGCTTCTTGGAGAGAGTGAGAGATATTTTGTTTTGCTACAAGCCATCACAACCATTGGTTAAATCAAAGGTGGATATCCAAAATGTCTCCACTAAGTTTACACTCCACTCATCTCATCCATTGATTAGATCAAGGGTAGATATCCTAAGCTTCTTCACTAAGCTTGCCTTCACAACCACTGAGCAGATCAATGGTGGATATGCAAAACTTCTCCTCCAAGCTTGTTTCTAATTGGTCCTTCACAAAAGTCATAGCCTCTTTAGTTGACTAATCTCAAGATATTTTTTAAAAGATATTTTCCAAAAGCTAAGATATTTTCTAAATATTTTCAGAAACTATTACCCAATAGATAATAGCTACTCCTGGTTATTGTCCAATGGATAATAACATTACACAATGAATAAAAGCATTACCCAATGGATAATAACATTATCCGATGGATAGTAAAAAACTCAGATACAGAAAATTTTCATCAACTATTACCAGTTTCGGGTTTAGTAATTTTTCCCAGTCCCGCATTAACATTCTGAAACTTTCTTGTTCAGGAAAAATTTTTATTTTTTCGGGTCCGCCTCAACACATACAGATCAAAATAATCAAAATAAATTAAAAATTTTCAAAAATTCTCAAATATTATAAAACTCATAAATATCAAGAAAAATAAAAAATCGGGGTGTTACAACTCTCCCCCTCTAATAAAAATTTCATCTTCAAAATTTCTCTTACATTTTTAAAACAAATGTGGATATTACTCCTTCATTTGTCAAAATAGCCCTTCTGTCGAGTCTGAGTTATCCGCATCTTTTCCTAAATCATCTATACTTTCTCCGTCGTTTGTTGTATAAGCTCAGGTCCTAACACGAAATTTTCCCCATCTTGATACCAACACAAAAGTGTTTTGCATCGTCGTCCATACAACGCCTCATAGGGCACCATCCCTATGCTTGAGTAGTAACTGTTATTGTAGGTGAATTTTTATCAAAGATAAAAATTCATCCCTACCTCCTAATTGTTCTAACACACAAACCCTTAATAAATCTTCCAGTGACTGAATTGTCCACTCCGACTAGCCATCCGTTTGTGGATGATAAACAGAACTTAGACAAAGTTTTGTCCCCATCGCTTCTTGCAAACTTTGCCAAAACCTTGACATAACATTGGATCTCTATTTGAAATAATGCTAGAAGGTACACCATGCAGTCTAACAATCTTGTCGATCTACACTTGAATCAACCTTTCTATTTAGTACCTTATGTTAATAAGCAAGAAGTGCGCTGACTTCGTAAGCCGATAAACAACTACCTATATAGAATCATAACCCTTTCGAGTCTTCGACAATCCAACAACAAAGTCCATAGCAATGCTATCCTATCTTTACTTCTTAATATTCCATCAAGTCCTTCTTTAAATGATGTCTCAGGACCTTGCTTCATTATCTCCCTCTCGTTCTGTAAATACTTATCACCTTTTTGCTTCTCTCGAATTTCTTCTATCAGACTATTCGAAAACATAATCGTATTCAAACAAATTCTCCTCGGTGTCAAATCCACAGACGACCGCATATCCCTGAATTGCTTTATCATTTCACTCTCCTTAATCATCATAGCAGATACACTAAGTACTTTTCTACTTAAGACATGCGCTATAACATTTGCCTTTCTGGGATGATATTGTAGTTGAAAATCGTAGTCTTTCAAGAATTCTAACTATCGTCTCAGCCTCATATTCAACTCCTTCTGATCGAACAGGTACTTCAGGCTCATATGATCACTGTAGGCATTATAGGTTGCTCCATAAAGAAAATGCCTCTAGATCTTCAAGGCAAAAATGACTACTGCAAATTCTAAATCATGAGTAGGATATTTCTCCTCATGCACTTTCAACTACATTGAAGCATACACCACAACCTTTCTATTTTTGCATCAACACACAACCTAAACCTAAAAGTTAACTTCCTTTAACCAGAATTCGCACTTGGACGGCTTAACGTATAACTTTTTCTCCTTCAGAATCTGAAGAACCACACTGAGATGTTCAGCATGTTCCTCTGGACTTTGAGAATAGATCAAAATGTAGTCAATGAGGACAATGACAAATCTGTCTAAATAGGGACAAAAGATCCTATTCATGTAATTCATGAATATCGCAGGAGCATTCGTTACCCCGAATGGCATTACTAAATACTCATAGTGCCCATAACGCGTCCGAAAAACTGTCTTGGAATATCTTCTACTTTCACGTGAATCTGATGATAACCAGAAGGCAATTCGATCTTGAAGAAAATAGCGGTCCCCTTCATTTGGTCTTCTAGTTCCCATGTTGTATCTCCCATCACATCGTTCCAGATTACCTTCATCAAGGCAATTCCTCTGAGTTGTTTCACTCGCCTATCCTTAATCTTAACAAGAAATGTCTTATAGATCAAGTTCTCTTTTTAATTGTACTGTATCTGGTGCTATGACATGGGTTGAATCAGGAATATATTTTCTCAATTAAAATATATGGAAGACACTATGAAGGTTAGAAAGAAAAGTGATAAGACTATTTTGTAGATTACCGGACCTATCCAAAAAGAATTTGATATGGTCCAATAAATTTAGGAGTGAACTTTCTGGATTCAAATAAAAAAATCTCAGTCTCAGGGAACACTAAAGTTTTATTGAAATAATATAACAGGATATGGTTAGAAAGTAACCGATCCATTTCTAAGATTTTGTATATTTGTGAAAGAAGTAGACAAATCAAATCAACAGAAAAGTTTCGATCTCAAATAATAATATGATAGTTTTAAACAGGCTTGAGTAGTAATAGCAAGTTTAGTAGTAGAAGTAGCAATATTCCAGTCAAAAGGAAATGAAAACATAGATAAACCCAAATGGTTCATATAGTCACAGGCAGTAAAAGAATGGGTTACCTCGTGAGTTATACAGTACAGTTAAAGAATTTCTTTCTTTTGCACAATTTCCCTCAATAAGATCTTTAGATTTGGGAGGCTTCTGCTCTACTTAACATATACAATTTTCCCCCTGCTTGAGATCTTGTCACACGTACGTTACTAACAGAAGGTTCCATCTTTGATTTAGTATAACCTCTAGCAATGTGTCCAGGCTTCCCGCACTTAAAACAAATTATTTTCTTGCTCCTACACTCCTTCGTCAAATGGTCATTTCTACACTTCCAACATTTTGATGCCGATGCTATAGTCTGAATGGAACTACTACCACTAGTACCTCCTTCATTTGTTTGTTGTTGCAGTTGATTCCCCAATGATCGTAAGTACAATTTCTGTTCGGATCGATTGACCTTACATTTCCTCCCCTTTTGGAACCTAGTTGGTCCAAAGTTATGGAGTCTTGTACTTTGAGATTGATTCAACTCTAATAGATTTTGAGCCTCGGCTATCACTTCCTACTGCTGAGCAACCCATTGATTTTCTTGTACAATCACGTCAGCCATCTTTTGCATTATTATCGCAGCTGCAGCCATATCATCAATCTCACATCTCGCATCCACCTTCATTCGTTTACCACGAGCTATATGCATATGTCTACCATGAACTATTTCCTTTCTTCAAAGTCAAACTAACTACAATACAACGAAAACTAAATATAACCATTTCAAACAAGGTTGTCTCCTTTCAGAAACCAAACAATACATCTCTGTGTTTGGTGTCAGAGAAACACATAGCACAAACAAAATAGACCTAACTACAAACCCAAAAGACTCAAACTTGGGCTTTGATACCAACTAATGTAACACCCCCTTTAGGGCATTACATTTCAGACCAACTCCTTTTAATTCTTCACCCAAGTTATAAAATATTTAGTATTATTTTAATACAGATTTCAAATATTCTTTTTTGTGGATAATATAAACTTACCGAATTTTAGAAACACCAAACATAAGAACTGAATAATAAATTTTACATATAAACAAAGTTTACTACAACCATACGTACATTATATTTACATACCAAAAACATAAAACATCTCATATAACCAACCTTGACTGGCCCAAATTCACAACATCAAAAGAAAATAGTCCTCCTCAGAAAACAAATTCCCTAGCTGGGAATGTCTTGACGGATAGAAATCTGAGCAAAAATATCTCGGAGTCCTCCTTAGGAGTATAGTGAAGATCATTCCACAACTCCCTGATAGGTAAAACAAACTTTACGTATGCAACAGTAAAAGAAGAAGTAGTGACTCCATGTATATCAATATTACAGAACAACAGGTATAAACATGTTATCAACTGACATATATTTTAGCAATGTATATCACAATATATGAATACTGATCATACCATAAAAATAAATATACTAACTATGCCACAACAATATGTATACTGACTATGTGCATGTACACTGACTATCCTTATGCACAATGCACCCATTTTCTACTCTATGGAGCTAAACACAATTTCAGAGAGAATAATCTAAAAGATATGTCTGTATATCGGCCGTCTCAAACTAAGTGCTATAATTTCTCAATGTGTACATTAGGCATTATACAAGACAATCTACGCCAAATCGAGAATAAGAATAGTATTTCGTCGAGATCATCGGTACGTTTGCATTGGTTGCCACGGCACAGTAGCGCTTTCTAACTGGCCATATGTGGAATCCCGCATCCCGACACTTCCAAGATCCATTATAGACTTTCACTACGCAATTCGCACCAGCACAAGGTGTAATTCAACTCCTAGGCAACAATAGCCTTAATGGACACCATCTGACAAATAATGCATGACCAATGACTCAATGCATATTACAAATCTTTACTGGCTATATCCATAACTTGATATATCTGGGATCAATACATAGCCCGATAGCAAATTACTGAATTTCTCAATCGTGTAACACTTTTGTTATGTTTTCAATTCGCGTAACAATTTTTTAACATTTTCTCAATCGCGTAGAGATTTTAAAATGTTTTCTTAATCGTGTAGCTAGAAATCATCATTTTTAAATCACGTAAGAGTTTTTCTATGTATTTTCGATCGCGTAAAACATTTTCTCAATATTCTAAGCTCAAATTAAAACTTTTCTCATTTAATATCAAAATTGGACTTTAATTCCATTATTTCCTTAATAAATCTCCTTTAAATAATATTTGTAACATTTTTATACTAAACCTTCTCTAAATAATATTTCTTAATGTTTTCCACAAAAACTTAAATCATTTAAATTAATTTAAGATACCTCAGAATCTTTGTTCTTTACTCTTAATAAAATTTTCTTAAATAAAATATTTTAAACTCCAAACTATCATTAAAAATTATTTTCTTGCTAAAACTCGTCTAAATAATATTTTCTAATATCCTTTCCAAAACTTACGTTTATTTTAATTAAATAAAACATTTTCCATCTTCCTCTTTAAAAATCCATTTAAATAAAATACTTTAAGTTTTCAAATTATTTCTCCATCTTATTTTCAATATCATAGCCGAAATTTACTTTCCATTTAATAACAAAAATATATTCATTTCCATTTTTATTTTGTAATTCCTTCATTACATTTCTTACCACTAATCCTCTAAGTTATTATTTAATAAACTATTTTTGTAATGAATTACCCATTTGTGGGCATAGAGGCCGTAAGCCTCATGGTCTTTGGAACCAAAAATTATTTTCCTCTCAATCACAATTTATATCATACAACAAACATAAAACATCATAATCCTACTATAACAAATTCATGCATAATATCAAAGTTATAAAATCACATAAAGCAATTAAACACAAATCACAAAATCATATAAACAAGGTGAATAATCCTCACATGAATTCATCACCTTCATACAAATTTCGTTCGTCACCACCATAATTGGTTGATGAGGTTAATCTCCTTCTTACCTTAGATGTAGCCTCCTAAGCTCCTTGTATGATCCTTTATATCAACTTCCTCCACCAAGTAACTCTTACACTATGTTTGGATGATAAGTAATGAGGGGAACAGAAAGGGAATGGGGGGAACAGAAATAACTTCTCTTGTTTGGGAGTTTTAAAATGCATAGGAACGGGACGGAACACATGGAGAATCATTTCCCCCCTCTTCCCCTCAAATGCCCAACTTTTGTTCCCCCCAAAATTGAGGGGGAATGGAGGGAACACATGGGTAATTTTGTTCCGTTCTGTTCCGTTAATGAAACTTCCAAACAAAGAGAATGGAAATTATGTTCCATTTCTTTCCTTTCCTTTCCATTCCATTCCTATCTATTCTATTCCATTCTATTAATGAAAAAACATCCAAACATGGGGTTAAAAATTAAAATAAACACAAATATATTAACATCCAAGGCTAGAGTAAGACAACCATAGATCAAATATGATTTTAGAATTTCAAGAATCAAATAAGAAATCAAGTTTCAAGATCTTTACCTTGAAACCCTAGAACTTGAATTCAAAAATCAAGCTTGAAGATGATAGAATCAAGCCTTGATCACAACTTCAATGTTGCTTGGAATGGTGTTTAGGATGAAGAAGTATGGTTAGTTTAAATTATAAGTGATTGGAAGGTGTTTTTAGGCACCAAGGCCGTGAGCTTGTGGAGAGAAAATGAGAAAAAAGTGAGAGAAAATGATGTTTAGCTTTGAGAGAAAAGATGATAGCTTTTTGAATGTGATAGAAAAATGAAACTTAGCCACTTTAGAGACTAAGTGGCCATGAGGCTTTATGGAGAGAGTGAGAGATATTTTGTTTTGCTACAAGCCATCACAACCATTGTTTAAATCAAACGTGGATATCCAAAACTTCTCCACTAAGTTTACACTCAACTCATCTCATCCATTGATTAGATCAAGGGTAGATATCCTAAGCTTCTTCACTAAGCTTGCCCTCACAACCACTGATTAGATCAATGGTGGATATGCAAAGCATATCCTCTAAGCTTGTTTCTAATTGGTCCTTCACAAAAGTCATAGCCTCTTTAGTTGACTAATCTCAAAATATTTTTCAAAAGATATTTTCTAAAAGCTGAGATATTTTCTAGATATTTTCATAAAGTATTACCCAATGAATAATAGCTACTGCTAGTTATTATCCAATGGATATTAACATTACATGATGAATAAAAGTATTACCCAATGGATAATAACATTATCCAATGGATAGTAGAAAACTCAGATACAAAAACTTTTCGTCAACTATTTTCGGTTTCGGGTTTAGTAAGTTCCACCGGCTCCGCATTAACAGTCCGAAACTTTCTACTTCACGAAAATTTTTTATTTTTCTAGGCCCACCTCAACACACATACAATCCAAAATATATTAAAATAATCAAAATAAATTAAAAATTTCCAAAAATTCACAAAAATTTCCAAATATTATGAACCTCATAAATATCCAGAAAAATGAAAAATTGAGGTGTTATAGATATCGCCAGCAAAAACTGAGTGGATGCCTCCATTATCTGAACTCTAGGAATAACAAGTCTGTGTGAAAAGTGGTGCGCGTGTGTGAAAATGCAGAGTTATGGCTAACTCTACAGTAACCACCACGTAAGTCTATACTAAGTCCATCTTTGCATTACTAACTCAACCTCTTCTCTGTGAGAGCATTTCATGCACTACGGCACCTAACCAATGCCAACTAAACTTAGTACACTTTCTATCTTTGCAGTACCTACTCTTCCTCCTCTCTATGAGAGCTTTCATGCAATATGACACTTTACTCTTGCCATTAAAACTTCTTTACTTGCATTTAGCTTATTAACTCTTTAATCACCTCTCTTGTGATATCTATGCAACACAAGGTTACTTAAGAAACTAACTCTTGGTCTATGGCAATCCATGTCTAATGAATACACAAGCTTTACTCATTTTCCCTTATATGCTTTTATAGTCTTTCTCTCCAGGAATTACCCTTACTAGTGTCTTAAGACACTCTACTAGGCATTAAAAGGGATTCACAACTAAAAGGATAACCCAAAACATCAAAAGTCACATTTCTGGTGCCTGGGCGCTTGTGCGCCTCCTTCCAGAGTGCTTGAGCGCTCTATGAGAGCCTGAATGCTCCAT
Source organism: Ormosia semicastrata (assembly GCA_029884595.1). Lineage (NCBI taxonomy): Eukaryota > Viridiplantae > Streptophyta > Magnoliopsida > Fabales > Fabaceae > Ormosia > Ormosia semicastrata. The sequence continues at coordinate 65,662,963 of JAQQTO010000060.1, forward strand.
GCCAAGCACCTAAGTGCTTTCCTGGCAGAGCATTGCTCTATTCTGCTGTTCGATGCAAGCCTAAGCACTCTACACTAAGAGCTTGAGTGATGGTCTCCCAGAATTCTGTAGAATCTGTGTGTGGTTCCTTTGGAATAACACTCATTTCCAATCAATTAATATCAACTTCCTTATGATTTCTAACAACAAAAATAGCCTCTAAACTTGTTTCAAATCTCTTACAACAATTCACTTAAGCACGTAATTGGATCCGAAATCACACTAACTCAACTTATTTCCTAAGCTCCTCCTCAATGGATCAAAACTGATTATCTTAAACCATAAATGGCTATCTAAACATTACTAAGCTAATACTATTGTAACTTAATCCTTGGAATCAAGAATCAAGCCAAGAATAGAGATTTGGTTAACCAAACCCCTAATCCCATTCATGAAAATCCAAGTTCAATCAAGATGAACATCAAGGAAAACGATGAATAGAAATCCCCTACCTCTTGTAGACAACTTGATCTTAAAGCCTTGCTCTTGCTCTTAGATCTTTCTCCTTACTTTCCTTATCCTTTTTCTCTTCTACGGTTGCTTCCTTCTTTTCTCACTTTCTCTCTTCTGTTTTTGCTCTGTACCGTGGGAAACCAAAGAAACATAAGAAGCAAAGTCTTATTTTGCTTCTTATAGGACAATGACTTTCTTGTACTAAAACTCTCGATCTGCTATGAATACTTAGATTCCATTGAATCCTATTTTCCAACTTCCAACAAGTCTAAAATAAATTCTAAGATTCATTAAAAATCTTGTTTCACCACTTCTGTATTTTTCCATATCTGCTAAGGGTCAATGCGACACTAAAAGCACAACCAGTATGCCTAAAAATGCTAAATTAACTTTTATTGTCCTGAAACTTTAACTATATAATACTTAGCTCATTTGTGACCTAGAAACAAATTATCCATATTCGTTTTCCTTCAAATAGTAATTTATGTTATTTTCTAAGTCATTTTAGGTCATTTTTTGCACTCTGGGTTGTAGTAAAGTGCCTAAACTAACTCAGTTTATCACAAAACTTTACTAACATGCCAAACAAGTGATATATTACCTTTGTAACCAATTACAAGCCTAGCATGTTTTTCTAAGATTTTACAAAATATAATATATGGGGGTGAGAATTCAAAGAATTCTCAGTAGTTTTTATAAAAAATGTGACATCATAATATTTCTAGCTGTTTAGGGGAAAAACACATTCTTTGTTTATATACTCAATATATATATAAGTTAGAGGCAACCGGCCAAAATTGGTCCTCTCTCTTCCCGAAATAAAGGTTCAGTTATTATCCTTTATGAAAACATTTCCATTATCCAATAAATCATACTGTTTCAAATCCAATTCCTTATCCAAATTAATTCAATTATCATTACTAGATATATAAAACATTTATCATAACTATTCATCTTCATAATAAGGCATAAGATGCTAAACCATATCATTTGTCATATCTCAATATAAATCACCAATGTCTATTTATTATCTTTGTATATTCAATACAATTCATACATTTCATCATGTCTTAAATCCATCAAACATTAAAAATCATCATATATCATTTTCATTCGGGATATTCTCATGCTTGAGGTTATATCTCATTCTCATCTGGATACTCCCCTGCTCAAGTTTATATCCAGTTCATTCATTCATTCAGGATACTCCCATACTCGAGGTTATATTCCATTCATTCATATTCAAATTCATTTGGTAAGTGAGGGAATGTCCATCCTCACAATACCATTCCATTCTATTCTGATTCATTTGGGATATTCTCATACTCTAGTTTATATCTCATCCTATTCTCTGAATACTCTCCTGCTCGAGTTTGTATACAATTCTCTTATTCATTCTCATTCTCATTCATTTTCTTGTTCATCAAATTCATCATACTTGCACTCTTATACTTTTCATTATCATATTTATCAATATCATAAATAAATATGCATATATATCAATATGCTTCTCAATACCATTCATACATCAAATTCAATATAATAACCGCATTCCTTTCACAACAATTCATATAATAAATAATTCAATTTATCATGTATCATTTAATTCAACACATTGTAGAGATCACTTCACCAAGTAGTTTGGATGCATATTCGTACCATTATTTAGTGAAATTCAATCAATTAATTCAAGGTTTAAGGTTTGTATTTAGGTTACATAGGATAGAAAACTCTATTTCCATCATTTTTAGACCAAAATCCTCAAATTAGGAGTCTGGTAATCGATTACATGGCCTCTATAATTGATTACAAGCCTGGTAGAAGCTATGTAATTGATTACATCAGGATGTAATCAATTACATCTAGCCCAGAATCCTGGTAATAGATTACATGGGCTGTGTAATCGATTACAAGCTGTCTAGAAACACATTTCGCAAGTCTAGAAGCTTGCTAATCAATTACAATACCTATGTAATCAATTACCAACTGTAAATTTGCATAAAAACAGAGTTCTTAACCCATCTAAACCCAATCCAAACCAATCCATAACAATAACAACATCATACCATCATAAATATGCAACCAAATCACTCATAACACATCAAATTTCAATGAGGAAATCAAACCCCCTTTTTCAAATTCATACAGATACTCATAAACAAGAAAAGAGTGGAAGAAAACACTCCCCCTACCTATCTTTGTCAAGCTTCTTGAAGCTTGGTCCTTCTTCTACTTTTTTCTTTTTCTTTCTTCCTTGGTTCTTCTTCCTCTTGATCTTTTTTTCTTTCTCCTTCATTTTCTTGTTCATGATCTCCTTCTCTCTCTTTTTCTTCTTTTTCTTCTATTTCTTTGTTTCTACTTCTCTCTGTTTTGTTCTCTGTCTTCTCTTTTCTTTCTTATTCTTATCTTCTTTCTACTGACATAAATAAAATGGAATTTCATTTGGAACTTTCATATCTCTTAGGAACACTTTAATCCTTCAAAATCATATTTTCCAATTTCCCTAAGTGTTCCAAAAAATCACTGGTCTCAACAAAATTATTATATTCAAATTTTCATAATTCTCCATACACTGCTATTCCTTAACTACTTTTCTTAAATAAAATCGAACCTATAAGGTAAGTAAATATACCTGCCTTAACTCATTTTTCTTACCAAAATACTCTCTATATTATACTGATCACCTCCAAATAGTGAGGGAGTTTCCTTTCCTTACTTGTTTATTTTATTTTTCAGTTTTTAGTTTAGTTTTCTATTTTTTTGTCTATTTGTTTTTATGTATGCTATTTTCTATTTTTATTTTTGTTTTTGATTGTTGTTTCTATTTCTATTTTTATTTCTATTTTTTGTTTTCTATTTTCTATTTTTATTTTTATTTTTTGTTTTCTATTTTCTATTTTAATTTATGTATTTGTTTCTATTTTTCTATCAATTCTATTTTCTTTTTTATAGTTTTTCAATTATGTTTTTGTTTTGTTTTTAAATTATGTTTTCATGTTTTTGAAAAAACAAATTGTGTACTTCTTGTCTTTAGTTTTTAATTGCTTTCCAATGGCTCTTAAGATGTGTGGAAGTTGTGAGTTTGGATAAATTGAGGATTATAAGTTCATGACATAAGTGAATGAATTGTCTTTCATCTTGAATTTGACTTATTTGGTAATGGAAATTGAATTGGTAAATTAAGTTTGATAGACTTACATGTTGTGAGAATTTGAGCTTATTGATGAATGGATTAAGTAATTTTGTAACATCTCGAAAATTACTTATTTCATGATAAATATTCATTTTATAATATTTGTAACTTTTGTGAATTTTTCTGGAAATTTCTTAATTGTTTGATTATTTTAATATATTTCTTGATTTGCATGCGCACGGAGCGAGACTGGGAAAATAAAATATTTTTCCCGAGGTTGAAAAACTTTGAATTGTGGAAGCGTCAACAGGGGATCTTACTAAACCCAAAGTTGGACACAGTTTACGAGGTTTATGTTTTTTGAGATTTTACCTGATAAATAAAATCACAGTATATTTTATTATCTGTGGGATAATAAAATATTATTATTGATAACTGTAATTTTTACCCACTGGATAATAGCTCTAGCAGATTATTTCTATCTGGTTACTTTTATGATAGCATCTAAGTGACAACATCACCTTTCACTTTATCGAGAAGCGTGCGAAGCTTCTCATGGAAGCTTCAAGGAAACTTCAAGGAAGTTTCCTACCCAACATCACATTCTCTCTCCTCTCAATTTGGCTCCACGACTAGGAGGAGAAAAAGATGACAAAAGTCATCATATTTTCACTTCTCATTTCCCATTTCAAACCTATTTCACCTTTCTCGCTTTCTCTCTCACGTTCTCTCATCTCTCCACGCCCTCTCCTTTCTTTTCTCCTCCATCCACATGGCCAAACCTCCATTGATGGCCATTCAAGCTCATTTACTCAAGCCAATCTAGGATCTTGATTCCTCTCATCACTTTGAAGCCTTCCTCTTTGAAGATCTTCCTTTGATTCCTCCATCTCCATCATTTTCTCCAAGCTCTAAAGCTTGAAGCTTTGAGGTAAAGTCCATGACTTTCTTCCTTTCTCTTCTCATTTTTGTGGTCCTTGGCCACCATTGTGACCAAGGACTCCTTCTTCAAGCTTTGATTTTTGGGTTTCTTGAGCTTGACCATCTTAGGGCTTTCTTAGTGGTGGTGGAAGAAATTGCTTGGAGGCATCAAGGAGCTTGCTTTCTTGGTTGTCTCTTGAGGTAAGAGGGAGATAATCCTCTTCACCTAATCTTGGTGGTGATAAAATGTCTTTGGTGTTGATGGTGAGGAATCCATTGTGGCTTTCTCACTTTGTTGGTGATTTCTAATAATGTTATGATTTGAATGTGTTGTATGATTTTCTTTGCTTGATATTGTGAATCTTGATGGATTCGTATGTGTCTAAATGCTTAAATATGTATATGGATTGATACTCGTTTGATTTGGAAGCTTGGAGAAGCTCATTTTCATGGATTCTGGTGTAGATTCAGTTCCCCACTGGAAACACAACTCAACGCACAAGACAGAGTATTACACGGCCTAGGCCGGGTAATATTACATGGCCTTGTAATCGGGCATTTAAACTTGGGCACGTTTTTAGGTATTTTCAGAGGAGTACACGGCCGTGTACTTTAGGCCGTGTAACTTGACTAGGCTGTGTACTTTGGGTAATGAGGAATGGTTGGGTTTTCTAGTCCCTTGGAGGCTCACGGCCTCATGGGGCACTCACTATGAGACCTTTTAACAAGCTAGAATTTATTTAATTAAATGAATATACACTTAATTAGGAACTCATAATGTGGAAAGGATAAAGAACACAACCTTATTATAAAACTTAGAGTGAGGGTTGCATAAAGAAAGAACATAAGTGTGAGGAGGGTTGTGAGCAACTTAAAGTAAATACTTTAGGAGTGTTTAACGCAAAAACATAATGGAATTGAGGCATAACTTTTGTAACAACTTTGAATAGTATGTGTTCACCTTTGAGGTTTTAATATTGACTTGATGTGGGTCCGTGATTGAGATCAAAGGTTTTGGATGAATGATTCGGCTCGATATGGCATGTGATTTGGATGAGCTATGCTATCAATGTGAATCTATATATGTATATATGTATGCATTGAATCCACATGCATTGAGGCATGATTGAGAAAGTCTAACATGATAAACATGCATCAACATTGTACTTTTGGAACCGAAGTATCAGACCAAGAAACATTAGATAGAGGATTTAGTCAGATGAGATTTGCTCTTATAACTAGAAACATCAGGTAGACGATTTAGTCAGAAAGGATTAGTTATCAGAGGAAACCCAAATATCGGTGGTACTATGTAATCTTATGGATGGTTATATAATATCATTGATGGAAATGATATTGAAATAATTGTATGGACGGTTGCTTTAATACCATTGGGAATGGTACAACGGAGGGTTGATCCCATTGAATATGCATTTGTGCATTATATAATTATGGCATTTTATGCCTAGGAGTGAATGAGAACTTATAAGATAGTGGGGCCTTCAATAGACCTATGGGAACGTCAGGGCTTGGTGATTCACTTGTGATTATGTTATCACATTGTATACCCCTGGTCGTGAACACTGTTTCAACGCACTAGAAGCCTGGCAATCCACTATTGCTTTTCGTGGCCTAGCGTAGACTGTCTATTGAGGGGGGATAGATCTTCTGGAACGTTCATCTCTGAAAACTGAGTCTAGCTCCATGGAGTACGAAATGAGTACATTATACATGAGGATGGTCAGCATACACATTGTGCATATGCATGGTCAGTTCACATAATTGTCATGGCATGGTCAGCATACATATTGTGGTGACGTAATTTATTATTTATATATCTATGGTGGATATCTGTTGTTATAGTGTTGTTAATATTTATATTATTGTGGGATATGCTTTTCTGATGATATATATACGTGAAATTGATAACTTGAATTTATATGAAATATCTGTATGTATGGAATAACTACGTCATTCGTGTTATGTTCTCTTGCTGCTATGTTAGTAATGATGTAGGATATCTCACCTCTTCGTTGTATTGTCCCATTTTATTTTTGTGTTCGATAAAGGTTGTGAAGGGGACTCGGTTGAATTGGCTGGTTGTGGTTGAGTTAACTTTTTAATTCTTGTGATGGCGTTGAGACAAGATTTTCTTGGCTACATGCGGGTGCAGCTTCATGGGGACATTGATGCCTGGCGTGTCGACCGGGACACCGAACATTTCATGGTGTATAGGGGTAGTGGCTCTATCCACAGGGGGTACCTATCCTAGGATTACTACTTATCCTTTTGTGCTTTGGTACTTGTCTTTTGTTATTTAGGTATGTATGTGCTATGTTTTTATGTTAATAGTACCTTATGTTCATTATATATATATATATTTAATGTTTTTCATTCAGTGATCGTATTTTGGGAGCTATGTAATAAATATATTTACTTCGTGACTCATATTTTCTTTATATGCATAATGGTTAAATTTGAAAACTTGTTATTTGAGTTATAGCATGCCAGAAATTTAGCGACTGTGGTATAATGACGATTGTGCCATGGTTACTAGATCGAGGGGTGTTACATTAGGTGGTATCAGAGCAGTTCATCCTATTGTGCCATGGTTACATTAGAAATTTCTTTGTATGTTGTGCACTTCCTTGTCTCTTGATTGAGATGTTTGGGAAAGGAAGGCATGACTTGCCATAGGTTGAATGTTGGTAGCTACTGTTGCATAGTTACATGATATTGAGTATTGGCCTACTCAATGTGTAATGTTCTATGTGGATAAGAAACTATGACTTCACCTACGCTTATTAAGGGAATAATTGTTCTTTTAGTAAGAAGCTCAACTGGTATGACTGAACTTGCTTAAGATTTGTTTGCATTTACACCCTTGTTGTGTTACCTCTAGAATTGTTTGAGCCAAGGGGTTAGAAAAAGGGTAGTTAAATAGGACTTGTAAGGTTTGTCGACTGAGGCGTCCAAGAGGTTTTGGAAAACCAATTTTCTTGGGAAAAAATTATTTAGCGTAAGTTTGGTTCGAGAAGCTGCATGGGAGTTAAAGACTTACAGGAGATCGCACCACAGAAGGTAGAATAAAGGAGCTCAAGTTAGAGTCTTTTGGGTTTGGTGGTTAGGTTTGTCTTGCTGTGTTGTGTGACTCTTTGTGTTTGGTTTCCAAAAGGAGACAACAATGTTTGAATTGATTGCCTTTGATTTTTCTTATGCTTCGATTCATTTGTCCTTGAAGGGAGGCAATGGCTTGGGGTAGACGTAAGCGTGTGAATACGGGGAGTGACGATGATGATACGACTATGGTAGCTAAAGTAATGCAAATGATGGTTGATGTAACAACACACCAAGATCAGAGGGCCGCATAGTAGTAGGAATTGGAAGTCGCGGTTCAAAATTTATTGGAAGAAAGTCAATTTTGGGGAAACTATGGATTGCCTAAGTTCCAAAAGAGGAATAATAGAAAGGTTAATCAGTTTAAGCAAAAATCGTATTTGCGACGACCGAAGAAGCGACAGCAGCAACAAATGCATGAAGGAAGTGCGAGTGGTAATCAATCCAATCCGACCATGGTATCTTTACCAAAATATAAAAAGTGCGGAAAGGGCCACTTAATAAGGCACTGTACGGTCGAAGGAATAATTTGTTTCAAGTGCGGAAAGCCAAGACATATGGCTAGAAATTGTACTTTGCATAGGACAAAGCCTTCTGTTAAAAATATATGTGCTTCAAAATCTCATGAAGAAGAGAGAGTTAATTCCTCAAGTGGAGTAAAAGCATCCCAGACTGAAGACCTAAACAAGGGAGATTGTACTACAGTAGATGACCCAGTGATTTTATTGTATAATTCTGGGGGCAACCCATTCCTTTATGGCACATGACTGTATAAGTCCATTGGGGTCGTTTATGTCTTCGTCATCTTTTGACTAAGTTATCTCTACTTCGGCTACTAAGAACCTATTGTTGATAGCCAAGCCGTTTAAATTATCCTATGACCTGTTAAAGGCTGAATCTTTTCGTTGATTAGATTGTTTACCTTCTTTGTAAATTTGATATGATCTTGAAAAGGGATTGGTTATTTACCAACCATGTCCTATTAAATTATTCCAATCAAACTTTAGTGTTTCTTAAGACAGAGATTTCTAGATTTGGATCCATGAAGCTCAGTCCTAAATTTTATTAAACCATGTCAAATTCTTCATCGGATGGGTCCGATAGTATATCAAGTGACTTCTCTATCTTTTCCTTCTAACCTTTATAATGTTTCTAGTGTACTTTAATTGAGGAAATGTGTTCCTGAATTCAGATATTTCCTGTTAAGATCGAGAATGGATGGTTTGATAGATCAACCGAAGGAAGCCGCTGTATTCTCCAAGATCAGCTTACGTTCTGGACTATCATCAAGTTCGTTTGAAGGTAGAAGAATGTTTTCAAGACAGCCTTTTTGGACGCGTTATGGGCACTACAAGTGTTTGGTAGCGTCATTCCGTGCAACGAACACTTCGGTAGCATTCATCAATTACGTGAATAGGGTCTTCTTCCCTGTTGAATTAGATTTGTCGTTGTCTTTGTTGGTGACATCTTGATTTATTCTTGAAGTTCAAAGGAACGTACCAAACCTCTCATCGTGATTCTTCAAATTCTAAAGAAGAAGAAGAAGTTCTGTGAGAAGTTGTCCAAGTATGAATTCTGGTAGGAGGCAATTCAACTTTTGGGTCACATGATCTCAAGGGAAGGAATTACTGTGAACCCATCGAGAGTCGAAGCATTTCTTCAATGGGAAAGACTGACGACCATAACGGAGATTTGTAGCTTTATAGGATTAGCTGGTTAATATGGGAGACTCACCGCAGAATTCTCCAAAATAGTAAGACTTCTCATCTAACTCGTACGAGAAAGTCAAGTTTGTAGGGATTGATGCATATAAGGAAAGATTTTGGAGGATTGAATAGACACTCGACTACTTTGCCAACGATGATTCTGACCAAATTCCAATGAACCTTTTGAGGTGTCTCACGATACTTCACATTAGGATTTAGAGCGTGTGCTTATACGAATAGAAGGGGTAGTAGCGTATTGTTTCAAGACAACCGAGAGCACATGAGAAGGACTACTCTACACAAACTCAGAATTAGCAATTGTGGTGCATTAAAAATATGGAGGTATTTTCTGCATGGAGCAACATTTAAAGTCTGCAGAAATCATTAGAGTCAGAAATATCTGGTTGATTAGAGGGAGTTAAATATAAGGCATTACATGGACGGCGATGTAAGACACATTTGTGTTGGCACCAAGATAGTGAAAGGATTGCGATTAGACCCGAGCTTGTACAATGAGTAATGGATAAAACTAAGATGACTCAGGAAAAGATGCAAATAATACAAGGGGAAAAAGAAATTGTGTTAGAATAAGCGATTTGGAATGATGTGTTGGAGGCACAACATTGGAGTTAGTTTCTAAGGTAATAAAATTTCGAGGACAAATTTTATTTTTGAAGGGGAGAGTTGTAACATCCTGAAAAGTACTTATTTCATGATAAATATTTATTTTATAATATTTGTCACTTTTTTGAATTTTTCAAGAATTTTCTGAATTGTTTTATTATTTTAATATATTTCTCAATTTGCATGCGCACAGAGCGAGACCAAGAAAATAAAATATTTTTCCCGAGGCCGAAAAACTTTGAACTGTAGAAGAGTCGACGAAAGATCTTACTAAATCCGAGGCCGGACACAGTTTACGAGATTTATATTTTTTGAGATTTTACTTGATAAATAAAATCGCAGTATATTTGATTATCTGTGGGATAATAAAATATTATTTCTGCTAACTATAACTTTTGCCCACTAGATAATAGCTCTAGCAGATTATTTCTATCTGGTTACTTTTATGATAGCATCTAAGTGACAACATCACCTTTCACTTTATCGAGAAGCATGTAAAGCTTCTCAAAGAAGCTTCAAGGAAACCTCAAGGAAGTTTCCTACTCAACATCACCTTCTCTCTCCTCTCAATTTGGCTCCACGGCTGGGAAGAGAAAAAGATGACAAAAGTCATCATATTTTCACTTCTCATTTCCCATTTCAAGCCTATTTCGTAATATTACACGGCCTTGTAATCGGGCATTTAAACTTAGGCACATTTTCAGGTACTTTCAGAGGAGTACACGGCATAGGCCGTGTAATTTGACACGGCCGTGTACTCTAGGCCGTGTAACTTGACTAGGTCGTTTACTTTGGGTAATGAGGAATGGTTGGGTTTTCTAGTCCCTTGGAGGCTCATGACCTCATTGGGCACTGACTATGAGACCTTTTAAGAAGCTAGAATTTAGTTAATTAAATGAATATACACTTAATTAGGAACTCATAATGTGGAAAGGATAAAGAATGCAACCTTATCATAAAATTTAGAGTGACGGTTGGATAAAGAAAGAACATGAGTGTGAGGAGGGTTGTGAGGAACTTAAAGTAAATACTCTAAGAGAGTTTAACGCAAAAACATAATGGAATTGAGGCATAACTTTTGTAACAACTTTGAATAGTATGTGTTCACCTTTGAGGTTTTAATATATACTTGATGTTGGTCTGTGATTGAGATCAAAGGTTTTTGATGAATGATTAGGCTCGATATGGCATGTGATTTTGGATGAGCTATGCTATTAGTGTGAATCTATAAATGTATATATGTATGCATTGAATCCATATGCATTGAGGCATGATTGAGAAAGTCTAACATGATAAGCATGCATCAACATTGTGCTTTTGGAACCAAAGTACTGGACCAAGAAACATCAGATAGACGATTTAGTCAAATGAGGTTTGCTCTTATAACCAGAAACATCAGGTAGACGATTTAGTTAGAAAGGATTAGTTATCAGAGGAAACCCAAATATCGGTGGTACTATGTAGTCGTATGGACGGTTATATAATATCATTGATGCAAATGATATTGAAATAATTGTATGGACGGTTGCCTTAATACCATTGGGAATGGTATAATGGAGGGTTGATCCCGTTGAATATGCATTTGTGCATTATACAATTTTGGCATTTTATGCCTAGGAGTGAACGAGAACTTACAAGATAGTGGGCTTTGAATAGACCTATGGGGACGTCAGGGCACGGCGTATCACTTATGATTATGCTATCATATTGTATACTCCTGGCCGTGGGCACTGTTGCAATGCACTGGCAGCCTGAGAATCCACTATTGATTTTTGTGGCCCGGCGTAGACTGTCTATTGAGGGGGGGCAAATCTTCTAAGATGTTCATCTCTAAAAACTGAGTCTAGCTCCATGGAGTAGGAAATGAGTACTTTGTACATGAGGATGGTCAGCATACGCATTGTGCATATGCATGGTCAATTCACATAATTGTCATAGCATGGTCAACATACATATTGTGGAGACGTAATTTATTATTTATATATCTATGTTGGATATCTGTTGTTATAGTGTTGTTAATATTTATATTATTGTGAGATATGCTTTTCTGATGATATATATATGTGAAATTGATAACTTGAATATATCTAAGATATCTGTATGTATGGAATGACTACATCATTCGTGTTATGTTCCTTTGCTGCCATGTTAGTAATGATGTAGGATATCTCACCTCTTCGTTGTATTGTCCCGTTTTATTTTTGTGTTCGATAAAGGTTGTGAAGGGGACTCGGTTGAATTGGCTGGTTGTGGTTGAGTTAACTTTCTAGTTCCTGTGATGGCATTGAGACAAGATTTCCTTGGCCATGTGCGGGTGCAGCTTCATGGGGGTATTGATTCCTGGTGTGTCGACCGGGACACTAAACATTTCATTGTGTATAAGGGGTAGTGGCTCTGTCCTCAGGTGGTACCTATCCCGGGGTTGCTACTTACCCTTTTGTGCTTTGCTACTTGTCTTTTGTTATTTGGGTATATAAGTGCTACATTTTTATATAAATAGTACCTTGTGTTCATTATATATATATATATATATATATATTTAATGTTTTTCATTCAGTGATCGTATTTTGGGAGCTATGTAATAAACATATTTCATTCGTGGCTCATATTTTCTTTATATGCATAATGGTTAAATTTGAAAACTTATTATTTGAGTTGTAGCATGCCAAAAATTTAGTGACCGTGGTATAATGACGATTGTGCCATGGTTACTAGATCGAGGGGTGTTACAATTGTACCATTCTCTTTCTTCTTGTGCGCTTTTCTCTCATAGATTTTGATCACTCTAGAACATGCTTTGCTTCTTTTTGAGGCTACATTTTCACATGCAAGCATGAACATGATTGAGGCATTCTTTCCTTGCATTAGCTACTTTAACCAAATAGCCAACCTTACATATTTCCCCTTGATTAACCCCCTTGAGCTTATTTTCCTATTCTTTGTTGTTCATAGCTCATTACATACCCTTTGTGAAAAATAATGTTGTCCCTTTACCTTAGGGAAAAGGAGAGCATTGGCATTATCCTTAGATGAGCTCATTAACAAGTGTAGGGGAATCTTAAATTGTTATTGTTGTTTAGTCCTGCTTAAGGATAAGCAAGGTTTAAGTGTGGGGGGATGTGAAAATATTATGCTAAATTGTTATGCAAAAAAAACATGCAAAAAGAAAAAGAGTTGCAATACTTCTAAAAAAAAGGAAGATGGAATATATATGAAGAGAATAATTTGCATCATATGGAATCACATTAAACTTTCATGCTTGTTCTTAGAATTCATCTCCAATGTTTTTTTGTTCTCTTTGGTTTTTAGCTTGTCATATCCTTATCATTTTCATCCCTTACCTTGGCCCCATTACAATCTTGAATAAAGCCCTCTTGATTTGTGTATGCATGTGTATAGAATAGTGGACAAGTAGAAGATAAGCATGCTTATGGTAGTATAAATTTTCATGAGTTGAGTTTAGTGAAATACTTACCTTCTAGACATTTCTAACACTAAATACTTGAGGGAGTTAGAGTATATTTTGTAAGAATCTATCATTCTTGGTTTATGACTTTCAATTGAAATTACCTTGCTTATTGATTTGAGATGTAAAGAAAATGTCACTTCACGAATGTTTTGATCCCTTAAACTTCTTGGATGCTATCCTTACTTGTAAACTTTTACATTCTTGAAGGTCATTGGAAAGTGCATCTCTTTGAGTTTTGGTTTTTGAGTTTGTGTTCCTTGTCCCTTAGTTTGAATGTTTAGTTTGTGTGTGATATGCAAAAGCTAAGTGTGGGAGAATTGAAAAATCACATATTTCATACATTAATAAACCCCTATTTTTAGTCCTTTACACTCTCCATGTAATTAATTGATTGAACTTGGCCATGTATTGTAAGTTTGGGCTCAAATTGAGCTTGATTGATCTTTCCAGCATTATTAGGATTTTACACTATTTCTATATTTCAACTATATCATGAGTTCTAAATATCTAAAAATTAATTATCTTACTTGTAGGAAAGATAAGAGAGAACTGTAACACCCTTCTGGCGATGTCACGTTTATGATGCAATAAAATAAAATAAGATAAAATTCTTACCAAAGTTATAAAACATTTGATATGTAAATAATATTAGTGGTAAAAATTTTCTTTTTATATTTATAACATTAAATAAAATAACACAGAACACAAAATAAAATAAAACATAATCACACCATAATATACATATGATTTTTGTCTTAAATACACAAATAATTTACAACTACAAATATTTATCAAAGTAGTAAAGGGTCAGTATAATACTAAAAACATAACATTGCCCAAGTGCACCTCGAAGATTTTCTAACCCTCCGATGGATCATCTTCAAAGAGATCATCGAAAAACAGAAATCCTGGAGGTCCCACAGCTCTACGGACATGAGTCCGGGCTGTTGACTCACTACTGAGCTCGCTAGGTGCATGGAAAATTCCTTCCCAATATCACCTAAGAGTCAGAGGAACTTAAAATGTAAATACAAAGTAGTAGTAAATATAATCTCCCCATCAAACTCTCTACTCAAGGACACAGTCAAACATCACACATAGACTACTGATCCTCTATCCTCACGCATACGCCAGGCCTCCGAACCTCCATGAAAATCAAGTTTCATGAAACCGAAGAATCTCGGCAACGCCATGATCGCAAGACCAGTCCTGATGGTGGGGATGATCTATTGGCTCGCCTTCCTCGTACAATTCACTCGGCTAGCATTCGTCTGGATACAGAATCTCAAGAGGCTGTTCCTCCTCCTCCTCCTCCTCAAACTAATACAAAGAAATATGTATAGAGAGGTGAGACAATCTACATCATCACCAGCATGGCAATAAAGAAAACAACAATACAAACAAATATTACAATAACACATACCATTATATCATATACAGTATAGCAAATTAATATATCATGCATTTTATCACAGATTATAATAAACATTAAAATACAGATAATGAATGAACACACATTGACTCGTTCCTACTCCATGGAGATAAACACAGATATCTGAGAGAATGATCTGAAAAAAACTAATAGTACCTCAGGCTGCCCAACCAAACTATTATACTGTCCAACGTCGTGTCTATAGTCCACAGTCCAAAACATCGTGTAGCAGTATACAGTCCAATACATCGTGTACTACAGGCATTGTATTAAATAGTCTCCACAAGATCTCGATTAAGAATAGTGCTTATCGAGATCATTAGTGTGTTGCTCGTTACCACGGCCCAGAGGAGCAACCCACTATCCATATGCAGAATTATCTGCACACTAACGCCTCCAAGTTCATATAATGAACTACACTACGCCTATCACACCTACAACACGGTGTAATTCATCTCGTCAACCAATCGCCAATTATCAACCAAATTGACACAACTCTCTAAGCATGATCAAGAATTACCAAAATACCTTTATTTTCAATATTTTACCATATTTACAAAAATACCCTCAGTCTCAATATACCAAAATATAGTATGTCTCCACTTGATAGTACTATCTCACAACATGTCCGGCTCCACCACTTTGGCCCGACAGTAAAACTCGCTGTTCCAATTAGTCGCATAGAAATTTTATTGCATTTTCACAATTACGTCGCTTTTAAAAATGTTTTTAAATCGCGTAAATATATTTTAACATTTTTGAACATCGCGCAATGTTTTTAAATCATTTTCTTAACCATATAGCTTAAAGTCTTTATTTTAACAATGCATAGGCTTTATTTAGTACTTTTAAACTACGTAGAATATTTTTCTTATGTTATAAATATATTATAGAATCTTTTCCTTTTATTTGTCTGATTTTAGTAAATTTTGGCAGCATTTTGCCTAGAAAATCAGTATATGGTATTTTTGACGTTTTTCTCTAATTACTGTTCATTTTAACCTTACCCAACAGTTACACCTTGAAACTTACTAACGCACTTCAAAACTCATAGAGTGAGCTCTACGTTAGTATTTTTCAAGCGGTTCTTTATTTCTTACTTAATACAAATCCTTCTAAAAATTAAATTGTAAAACTAAGTTCTTTTCATTTTATTTCCCAAAGACTCATTTAGATTGAATTCTTGTGTAAATTAGCTACTTGACCTACCATAGAAAATAAAATGGCATATTGGCAAATTCTCATTATTTTACCTAGATTTATTAAAATCATTGTTTTAGAAAATGGTTGAGAACATTTTGGTTCTCTATTTCTTGGAGAAGCCGTGAGCCTCTTTTGTGTTCTTTGGAACACTCATACAAACCTCACATGTTATTCACATCCTACATTAATAATCATACAATTATAACACATGCAACATATTTTAAAAACTATAGACATGCTTGCAAATAAAATCAACCACAAATAGGAAAAAGAATAAACAACCACACAAATGAATCCTTATGGATTCTTCACACACATACAATTCATTTTCTCATCACTATACAAAGTTGATGAGATTAAATCTCCCTCTTACCTCTTGAAGACAAAGATCTCCTAGTCTCCTCCTTTCCTTTGATTTTCGTATGGACTCCAAAACAAATCCCTAAAATTCTTAAACAATAAGCAAAATCACATACAAGGCTTCATAATGGAAAACCATGGAATAAACATGGTTTAGAAAATCACAAATCAAATTTTAAACCATAAAAACAAAAGCTTACCCTTAGGGAAGTGAACAAAAGCTTGGATTTTGAACTAGAAAGAGTAGGTGTTTGACAAAACCTTGTAAAGGAAAAGTGTTTAGGAGATAGTTTTGGTTTAGGAAATGTGAAGAAGTAAAATTATAGAAGATTGATGGTGGTGTTGAGTGCTTGGGCCGAATTTGAGAGAGAAAATGGAAGAGAAAAGTTGCTTGGTGTTCTTGGTATTTTGAGAGAAAATAGGCTAAGTCTTTAGATGTGTGAAAAGTGAATAATGAGAGTGTAAAATGTGAGGGGCTGCCATGTGAGTGTTGTATAAGAGATTGAGTGTTTAACTTGGATAGTAAATATCCATTTGTGTTCACACTTTGAATGGCACATGGCCTATGTCACACTTGCTCATGCAATGATCACTTAGATGGTTCAAGAAGCTTGTGGAACTTTGGTGGATTTGGCCTCCTTGGCCGTGGGGTGCCTAGGGATTTTGGGCTTAATTTGCTTTCAATTAAAGTCTAATTGTATGCTAATTAAATAGGTAATTAATTAGGTTAAGTCTTCTAACAACACTTAATTAACATTCTAATTACATAACTAATTAGTTTAATATATATTAGCATATATCATAACTTCTAAACAAAATTAGGATATCTAATTAATAATTATATTATAACTAATCAATAATCAGGTTAGCTTACTTAGTTCCTTAATTAGGTAATTAGATTAACCAAATTAGGTTTAATTAGTTACTAAGCAAAGTCAAGCCACTATGTTTGACTCAATCTCAACCTTTGATTTTAACTTTAATTCCTAGCCCTTGATTTGATTTAAGGTGGATATTGCTTAGTGATTAAATTAGAATTGTTCTTACACCATTGATTTGATCAACGGTTATGATCAAAAGCATCTTAATCACACTTTTTATCCAAGGGTCCACAATGAAGTCTTTGCCTCTTTGTTTGACTAAACCTTATTGGTCAGAATTTTTCAAGCTACCTTCGTTGACTGATTCCTATGGGCTTAGAATTTAGTCCAATCAGAATTGCTGACTTCTTTTCTAAACGTGGGTCCCACAGACTTTTCAGGGTGCATGGTCATTTTGAAGCATATTTCTACTATTTTTGAGACAGTAGGTACTGATAAATAAAATAATATTATAATAATATAAAATTATTTTATTACATAGTTAAATCTTAAAAATTAAAAGATTAATATATATATCAATCAGAATTGAGTTTAGTAAGATCCCCCAGCTCCAATTAATTAAAATAAGATTTTTCCGGCCAGAAAATTATTATTTCCCTGGCTCGGAGCAAATCACATACAACAGTCAAATACACTCACGAAATAGTCAAATTCAATTTACTACACACAGAAATTACAAAATAGTACATTCAGGACAATATCATATTTATCCCAAAAGTTGGGGTGTTACAACTTTTCCCTACTAATAAGAATTTCGTCCCCGAAATTCATCATACCTCAAAATAAGTTGAGGGTATTGCTCCCTTATCTTATCTTCCAGCTCCCAAGTAGTATCTCCCATTACATAATTCCATACTACCTTTACCAGCTCAATCATCTTCCCTCGAAGCTGTTTCACTCTCCTGTCCTCAATCTTAACAAGAAGTATTTCACACGTCAAATTATCCTTCAGTTGCACTTCATCTAGCTATATAACATGTGTTAGATCTGGAATGTATTTCCTCAGCTGAGACACATGGAATACATTATGTAAATTGGATAGAAAAGTGGTAAAGCTATCTGGTAGGCTACAGGACCTATCCGGCGAATAATTTGATAAGACCCTATGAATTTAGGAGTAAGTTTTCTAGATTTGATAACTCTCCCGACACCAGTCGTAGGCGTTACTCTTAAGAATACATGCTTACCTTCCTCAAATTCCAGAGGTCGTCTTCACTTATCAGCATAGCTCTTCTGTCGGATCTGAGTCGTTCGCATCTTCTCTTGAATCATTTTCACCTTTTCCGAAGTCTGTTGCACAAGATCAGGCCCAATAGTTATACTTTCCCCATCCTGATACCAACACAAAGGTGTTCGGCATCATTGTCCATAAAGGGCTTCATAGGGTGCCATCCCTATGCTCGAGTGAAAACTATTATTGTAGGTGAATTCTACCAAAGACAAGAATTCATCCCAACTCCCTTATTTTTCTAACACACAAGCATGCAACAAATCTTCCAATGACTGAATTGTTCTCTCCGTTTGACCATCAGTTTGTGGATGATATGCAGAACTTAATCGCAGTTTAGTTCCCATGGCTTCTTGCAAACTTTGCTAGAATCTTGACGTAAACCTTGGATCTCAATCAGAAACTATACTTGCGAGTACACCATGAAGTCTAACAATTTTGCTGATGTATATCTGGGTTAATCATTTCAACGAATACTTAATATTGATCAGCAAGAAGTACGCTGACTTCGTAAGCCTATCAACTATAACCCATATAGAATCATGACCCTTCCTCGTCCATGGCAATCCAGTAACAAAATACATCGAGATACTATCCCATTTCCACTCTGGAATAGTTAAAGGTTGTAACATACCGGCAGGTCGTTGATGTTCCACTTTTGCCTTTTGACAAATGAGACAAGACGTCACACGTTTTGCTACATCTCTCTTCATTCTTGGCCACCAAAACATCCGCTTTAAATCTTGGTACATCTTAGTCATCCCCGGATGCATACTCAAATTACTAGTATAAGCTTCATCCAAAATTGCTTTCTTGAGTTTGGGGTCATCAGGTATACAAACTCGTCCTTCAAATCTTAGGATTCCATCAGATCCTTCCTCCATTGTTTCCTTATGACCTTGCTTCAAAAACTCCTTTTCATTTTGTAAAAATGAATCCTCATCCTATTTTTCTCAGATTACTTCTAGCAAGTCACTCAAAACTATAACCTTACTTAGATGAATCTTTTCGGGTACCAATTCCACTGACAACCACAGATCTCTGAATTGATTAATCAGCTCCTCCTCCTTTATCATCATGGTAGAAACACTAACCACCTTTCTGCTCAAGGCATCCGCCACCACATTCGCCTTTCCTGGATGGTATTGAAGCTGAAAATCATAGTCCTTCAAAAATTCCAACCATCGTCTCTGTCTCATATTCAATTCCTTTTAATCAAACAAGTATTTTAAGCTCTTGTGAACGCTAAAGACATTGAACATAGCTCCATACAGAAAATGTCTCCACACCTTCAATGCAAAGACTATCGCGGTTAGCTCCAAATCGTGCGTTGGGTAATTCCTCTCATGAACCTTCAACTGTCTTGAAGCATAAGCTACTACATTTCGGTTCTGTATCAACACACAACCTAACCCTTGATAAGAAGCATCACAATACACCTCAAAAGATTTGTGAGGGTCTGGTAAAATTAGCACTGGTGCAGTCGTCAATCTCTTCTTCAACTCTTGGAAACTTGCTTCACGTTCCTCTGTCCAATCAAAAGCTTGGCT
Organism: Ormosia semicastrata; assembly: GCA_029884595.1. Lineage (NCBI taxonomy): Eukaryota > Viridiplantae > Streptophyta > Magnoliopsida > Fabales > Fabaceae > Ormosia > Ormosia semicastrata. The sequence continues at coordinate 65,683,079 of JAQQTO010000060.1, forward strand.
CTTCCTTGTGAGTTATGTAAGTGGTCCAGCTATCTTGGAAAAACCTTCAATAAACCTTCGGTAATATCTGGCTAATCCAACAAAACTCCGAACCTCAGTCACTGTCTTAGGCCTTTCCCACTGCAAAATGGTCTCCACTTTCGATGGGTCTACCGCAATACCTTCCTTGGAAATTACGTGACCTATAAATTGAACCTCTTTCAACCAAAATTCGCATTTTGCCAATTTCATATACAACTTCTTCTCTTTCAAAATCTGGAGAACTATACTGAGATGTTCACCATGCTCTTCTTGACTTTGAGAGTAAATCAGAATGTCATCGATAAAGACAAAGACAAATCTGTCTAGGTACAGATGAAAAATCCTATTCATATAATCCATGAATTTTTCAGGAGCATTCGTCACTCCGAACGACATCACTTGATACTCATAATGCCCATAACGAGTTCGGAAAGTTGTCTTAGGTACATCATCTACCTTGACACGAATCTGATGATAACCTGATCGCAGATCTATCTTAGAGAAAACAGCGGCTCCCTTCAACTGATCCATCAAGTCATCAATTCTCGGAAGTGGATACTTATTCTTTATAGTAACCTTGTTCAACTGACGATAATCTACACAAAGTCGAGAAGTTCCATCCTTCTTCTTGACTAGTAGCACTAGTGCTCCCCATGGCGAAACACTAGGTCGCACAAACTGTTTCTCCAACAGTTCCTCCAATTGCTTCTTCAATTCTACCAATTCCGCAGACGACATTCGATATGGTGCAATCGAAATAGGACTTGCTCCTGACACCAAATTGATAGAGAACTCGATCTCCCTTTCCGGTAGCAAACTGGGTACATCATCAGGAAAAATCTCTGGAAACTCATTGACGACAGGAATAGCGCTCACATCTTTCTCACTCTTGACTTCTAAAGAAGATAGAAACATAAATCCCTGAGCTCCATCCCTTAAGAATGACTTGACTTTAACAGCAGTCAAGAATCCAGAACTTTCCTCCTTAGGAAAAACTATGGTTTTACTTGCACAGTCTATAAGGATATGGTTAGAAGATAACCAATCCATTCCTAGTATTACGTCTATCTCAACAAGAGGTACACAAATTAAATTGACCAAAAACACACGATCCTTTATAACAATAAGACAGTTCATACATATTTTGGATGTAACAACAGGATTAGCAGTCGGCGTAGAAACAATCAATTGAAAACTCAGAGAAGACACAGGCAGTTTCAATCATTCCACATAATCATATGCAATAAACGAGTGTGTTGCACCCGAATCATATAGCAAAGTCAAAAGATTACCTTCAATGACACCTTCCCCTTGAATAAGATCTTCAGATTGAGAAGCTTCAGTTGCAGTCATTGTATATACTCGCCCTCCAGATCGCGGCTGAGTAGCACGAACATTACTCATAGCAGGCTTCCTTTCTAGCTGAGTACAATCCCTAGAAACATGTCTAGGTTTTCTGCAGTTAAAGCAGATCGTTCCTCTAATCGAACAATCCGTAGATATATGGCCACTCTTCCCACACTTAAAACATCTTGGCGTAAACGCCACATTTTGACCAATTCTATTTCCACTAGAACTTCCCCCAGCAGACAGACGTTGAGGCTGACTTCCTGATGGTCTCAAATAAGGCTTGTGCTGAAACCGGTTATTGTTGCTATTACCTCCCCTTTGGAACCTAGTCGGTCCAAAGTTACGACTTCTGGGATCTCGGGACAGCTCCAACTCCTCAAGTCGTCAACAAGTATCCATCAAAACAGGAAATTCTCTCATCCTCATAGGTAGCACTGCTCGCCTCAGTTCTACCCTCAGTCCATCTTCAAACTTATGGCATTTCCATATCTCATCAGATTGAATTTGAAAATACCTTGAGATAAGCTCTCAAACTTAGCAGCATACTCCCCAACAGTCATGTTACCTTAACGCAAACCAAGAAATTCCATCTCATTGGTATGTCGGGCACTACCAGGAAAGTACTTCTCTAGAAATACTTCACTAAACACCTCCCAAGTGATCTCAGTCCCTTTAGCTCGCAATAATTAGCGGGTTCCTCTCCACCAATTTTAGCATATCCCCTCAACATAAAAGTAGCATACATCACTTTCCTATTCTCTACGCACCTCATTCCTTCAAATACTCTTTCCAAGTCTTGAATCCAAAGACTTGCTTTCTCGGGATCAAACTCACCTCTAAACTGTGGCGGGTTGTTGCACCTAAACTCAGAGAAATTCAGAGCATCAGCAGTTGCATCTTGCTGTTGAGCTTCTTATTGATTTTGCTAGGTAATCACTTCCGCCATTCACTGCATAGCCTCAGCAACTGCAGTCATTGGGTCCACATTACGTTCTCCGTTCGCATGCGTTCGTCTTCCTCCAAACATCCTCTTTCTTCAATTATAATAAGACAAAGTTAGATGTAACCTTTCGGAAACAAACCACAGAGAATCACACAACACAAGCAAAAACAGACTCAACCACAACCCTAAAAGACTCTAACTTGGGCTCTGATACCAACTAATGTAACACCCTTGTGGCGGTGTCATATTTATGATGCAATAAAATAAAATAAGATAAAATTCTTACCCAAGTTATAAAACATTTAATATGTAAATAATATTAGTGGTAAAATTTTTCCTTTTATATTTATAACATTAAATAAAATAACACAGAACACAAAATAAAACAAAACATAATCACACCATAATATACATATGATTTTTGTCTTAAATACATAAATAATTTACAACTACAAATATTTATCAAAGTAGTACAGGGTCAGCATAATACTAAAATCATAACATTGCCCAAGTGCACCTCGAAGATTTTCTAACCCTCTGATGGATCATCTTCAAAGAGATCATCAAAAGACAAAAATCCTTGAGGTCCCACAGCTCTACGGACACGAGTTCGAGCTGTTGACTCACTACTGAGCTCGCTAGGCGCATGGAAAATTCCTTCCCAATATCGCCTAAGAGTCAGAGGCAAATCAAGATGTAAATACAAAGTAGTAGTAAATATAATCTCCCCATCAAACTCTCTACTTAGGGACACAGTCAGGCGTCCCACGTAGACTACTGATCCTCTATCTTCACACATACGCCAGGCTTCCGAACCTCCATGAAAATCAAGTCTCACGAAACTGAAGAATCCCGACAACACCATGATCTTAAGATCAGTCCTGATGGTGGGGGTGATCTATCGGCTTGCCTTCCTCGTACAGTTCACTCAGCTGGCGTTCGTCTGGATACTGAATCTTAAGAGGCAGTTCCTCCTCCTCCTCCTCAAACTCTTTACGAAATATAATAATAATATAAAGAAATATGTATAGAGAGGTGAGACAATCTACATCATTACCAGCATGGCAATAAAGAAAACGACAGCACAAACAAATATTACAATAACACATACCATTATATCATATACAATATAGCAAATTAATACATCATGCATTTTATCACAGATTATAATAAACATTAAAATGCAAATAATGAATGAACACACACTGACTCGTTGCTACTCCATAGAGCTAATCACAGATATCTGAGAGAATGATCTGAAAAGAACTAATAGTACCTTAGGCTGCCCAACCAAACTATTACACTGTCAAACGTCGTGTCTATAGTCCACAGTCCAAAACATCGTGTAGCAGTACACAGTCCAATACATCATGTACTACAGGCATTGTACTAAAGAGTCGTCATAAGATCTCGATTAAGAATTGGGCTTGTCGAGATCAATAGTGTGTTGCTCGTTACCACGGCCTAGAGGAGCAACCCACTGTCCATATGTGGAATTATCTCCACACTAACGCCTCCAAGTTCATATAATGAACTACACTACGCCTATCACACCCACAACACGGTGTAATTCGTCTCGTCAACCAATTGCCAATTATCAACCAAATTGACACAACTCTCTAAGCATGATCAAGAATTACCAAAATACCCTTAGTTTCAATATTTTACCATATTTATGAAAATACCCTCAGTCTCAATATACCAAAATATAGTATATCTCCACTTGACAGTACTGTCTCACAACATGTCCGGGTCCATCCCTCTGGCCTGACAGTAAAACTCGCTGTTCCAATTAGTCGCATAGAAATTTTATCACATTTTCACAATTGCGTCACTTTTACAAACGTTTTTAAATTGCGTAAATATATTTTAACATTTTTGAACATTGCGTAATGTTTTTAAATCATTTTCTTAACCATATAGCTGAAAGTCTTTATTTTAACAATGCATAGGCTTTATTTAGTACTTTTATACTACGTAAAATATTTTCCTTACGTTATAAATATGTTATGGAATCTTTTCCTTTTATTTGTCTGATTTTAGTAAATTTCGGCAACATTTTGCCTAGAAAATTAGTATATGGTATTTTTGACTTTTTTCTCTAATTACTGTTCATTTTAACCTTACCCAACAGTTACACCTTGAAACTTGCTAACGCGCTTCAAAACTCATAGAGTGAGCTCTATGTTAGTATTTTTCAAGCGGTTCTTTATTTCTTACTTAATACAAATCCTTCTAAAAATTAAATTGTAAAACTAAGTTCTTTTCATTTTATTTCCCAAAGACTTATTTAGATTGAATTCTTGTGTAAATTAGCTACTTGACCTACCTTAGAAAATAAAATGGCATGTTGGCCAATTCTCATTATTTTACCTAGTTTCATTAAAATCATTGTTTTAGAAAATGGTTGAGAACATTTTGAATCTCTGTTTCTTGGAGAAGTCGTGAGCCTCTTTTGTGTTCTTTGGAACACTCATACAAACCTCACATGTTATTCACATCCTACATTAATAATCATACAATTATAACACATGCAATATATTTTAAAAACTATAGACATGCTTGCAAATAAAATCAACCACAAATAGGAAAGATAATAAACAACCACACAAATGAATCCTTATGGATTCTTCACACACATACAATTCATTTTCTCATCACCATACATGGTTGATGAGATTAAATCTCCCTCTTACCTCTTGAAGACAAAGATCTCCTAGTCTCCTCCTTTCCTTTGATTTTCGTATGGACTCCAAAACAAATCCCTAAAATTCTTAAACAATAAGCAAAATTACATACAAGGCTTCATAATGGAAAACCATGGAACAAACATGATTTAGAAAATCACAAATCAAATTTTAAACCATGAAAACAAAAGCTTACCCTTAGGGAAGTGAACAAAAGCTTGGATTTTGAACTAGAAAGAGTAGGTTTTTGACAAAACCTTGTAAAGGAAAAGTGTTTAGGAGATAGTTTTGTTTAGGAAATGTGAAGAAGTAAAATTATAGAAGATTGATGGTGGTGTTGAGTGCTTGGGCCGAATTTGAGAGAGAAAATGGAAGAGAAAAGTTGTTTGGTGTTCTTGGTATTTTGAGAGAAAATAGGCTAAGTCTTTAGATGTGTGAAAAGTGAATAATGAGAGTGTAAAATGTGAGGGGCTGCCATGTGAGTGTTGTAGGAGAGATTGAGTGTTTAACTTAGATAGTAAATATCCATTTGTGTTCACACTTTGAATGGCACATGGCCTATGTCACACTTGGAAATGCAATGATCACTTAGATGGTTCAAGAAGCTTGTGGAACTTTGGTGGATTTGGCCTCCTTGGCCGTGGGGTGTCTAGGGGTTTAGGGGTTAATTTGGTTTCAATTAAAGTCTAATTGTATGCTAATTAAATAGGTAATCAATTAGGTTAAGTCTTCTAACAACACTTAATTAATATTCTAATTTCATAACTAATTAGTTTAATATATATTAGCATATATCATAACTTCTAAACAAAATTAGGATATCTAATTAATAATTAGATTATAACTAATCAATAACTAGGTTAGCTTACTTAGTTCCTTAATTAGGTAATTAGATTAACCAAATTAGGTTTAATTAGTTACTAAGCAAAGTCAAGCCACTATGTTTGACTCAATCTCAACCTTTGATTTTAACTTTAATTCCTAGCCCTTGGTTTGATCTAAGGTGGATATTGCTTAGTGATTAAACTAGAATTGTTCTTATACTATTGATTTGATCAACGGTTATGATCAAAAGCATCTTAATCACACTTTTTATCCAAGGGTCCACAATGAAGTCTTTGCCTCTTTGTTTGACTAAACCTTATTGGTTAGAATTTTTCAAGCCACCGTTGTTGATTAATTCCTATTGGCTTAGAATTTAGTCCATCCAGAATCATTGACTGCTTTTCTAAACATGGGTCCCACAGACTTTTCAGGGTCCATGGTCATTTTGAAGCAGATTTCTACTGTTTTTGAGACAGTAGGTACTGTCAAATAAAATAATATTATAATAATATAAAATTATTTTATTGCACAGTTAAATCCTAAAAATTAAAAGATTAATATATATATCAATCAGAATTGAGTTTAGTAAGATCCCCTAGCTCCAATTAATTAAAATAAGATTTTTTCGGCCAGAAAATTATTATTTCCCTGGCTCGGAGCAAATCACATACAACAGTCAAATACACTCACGAAATAGTCAAATTCAATTTACTACTTATAGAAATTACAAAACAGTGCATTCAGGACAATATCGTATTTATCCCAAAAGTTGGGGTGTTGCAAGGACTCTACAACTTTTATGAAGATCCCTACAGCTGAATTGGATATCTAGTGGACCCAATTGAGCTTGGAAGTTAGAACATGGGTATTGTCGCTAGAACTTGAGCAGCGTGCACTAATTGGTCAAGGACTGTAAGGGTCTTTTGAAGCCAAAACCAGTCCTATTGGAAAGATTACACACGAGGTTCAAACTCTTATAAAGATCACTAATTGAAACTACAACATTTGGATGGTGTTATACCCCTGTGAAGTCAGCTGACGAGACTAGAGACCTATTTAGAGTGATTTGGGCATAACTCTCTCATCTTAAGCCTAAATTAAGTGATTTCGGTATCCAAGGAAAGCTAAGAGGTAGAGGATTAACTTCAACCTAGGGGCAAATTAGGATTCTTAATTTTTAAGTCTGTTATTTTTGTATAAATAGGGAACCTGAGATAGATAGTAGCCCTGAGCCGTACTACTTGATTCTTCTACCTAGAATTTTCTCTTTTCTTTTGCAAACCATGTGCAATAGCCATGGAGAGCTAAATATTCGAGAACAATCCAAGGATCTTGAGTAAATTCTAGTTTGGCTTTGAGATTCTGTACCTAATTTCAATTTTGAATTGAATTAATTTTTTTCTTCTTCTCTTGATTTGGATTCAAATTACATGTGTGATATGATCTGATTGGATCCTTAATCCTAATTGAGATTTATGATTAAATTGTGATTGATTGATTGTGGTTTAGTCACATGAATTGAAGACGGTTAGGTTGGCAGATTTGTTAATCTAGGTTAATTGAATTTTAGATGTTAAACTAGCATAGGTTGCATGAATCTAGCGATCACAAGTTTATGAATCATTTGTTAGTTAAATTCTAGGTGATTATCTAGTATTGAATTCTATATGCTTAATGTTGAGATTTTGGTCAATCATAGATTAACCAATGAATTCAACCCAGATGCGTGTTTAGTGATCGATACAAGCTAACTAGGTTTTTTAACAGTTTCTTGGATTAGTTACCTTGCAATTTGATTTTTCTTACATTTAATTATTATGTTTACATTATGCATACACAATTCCCCCCTGTTTGACCTTGATTTGGTTTGATTGGTATCTTGATCCTCAAGAAATGACTCGGTTTGCTACCTTGTGCTACAAGTTATCGGTAGAACTAGAATTTTGTTATTTGGTTGAGTTCGGCACTCGAATCAATGGCTTAAGCACACCATCTACCATGTTTCTGCCTATAAACCCATGTTCTCATAAGTGGCTAACAACATACCTATCCACTAACATTTCCTCAGTTGAATTGATGTCTATACTCAATGAATGCCTTAGTTGAGAGGATACCCACTATCCTAATTTTTCAAGAATCACAGGGAAACTGGTTTATCACTAATCCTTTAACATTTAGCTTTTAACCAACTTTTAACATTTAGCTAATTGGTTGGCAACCATTCCTATCTTTAAGGGGTTATGCCATCCTTTAGCAAATCTTCTATTATCTTGCTAAACTGACCTTTAGTAACCCTGTAATGCGCCAGTGTCCATGTCTAGCTGAATCGACCTTTATTCTTTCCTTTAGCATCCCAACTACTCTGTTATCAACAAATGTATGTCTCGACTACACCTTGTATTAACTAATCATTCACATCGACTACTTCCTGCAACCGACTAACACTAGCATCAGCTAACACTAGTCATGGTCACTTATTTTTTGGTGTTAATAGTAAGAAAAGCAAAAATACAAAGAAATCAAAATAAAAGAAATGCATCTTACTCTGGTTTCAGTGGCCTTCTTCAATCTGATATCCTCTAAAGGAGAAGTGTCTATTTTGTCCTGGGACATAAAGGAATACAATTATATGTATATAAAGGAGGCATTAAAATATGAATCACTAGAAGAATTTCTGACTAGTGAGGTCTCGGAGGAAGTGGAGGATGATGAATAGCTTTGCCTACCCTGCAATATAAAATAAAGTACAACAAATCAGTCTGATGGATAAAAGTAAATACCAAGGCAAAACTACCTATGTAGATGCAGTTTCGTGTGGTCAACGAGTCTGTCAAATTGAGCTAGTTGTTTGTGGAGGCCTTGGTGGTCTCCTACTTTATTAGATTGCTCTTGTTCCTCTAGTTAGTGAGGAATGGCTTCTTCAACTCGCTATGTTGAAAAGAAAATAACAAATTAAAAATAAAGCAGAGTGTGTTTACTAGAAATAAAAAAAGAAAATAAGAAAAACATAATCTAGAAAGAATAAGTCATCAACCCATAGAGAAAAAGAGAATGGAGCATTTGGCAAAGGCTTACGCTTAAAAGGCCTGAGAAAGGATGACAAGCTAAGTGAGGCATTTGACTAAATGGCTCTATGCCATTTCTTTTTACAATTTTCGAAGTGCTTTCTCCTATCCTCAAGGAACATAGGACAAGCTCTATGTATTGTTCCTTCTAGAGCATGATGATCCCATCGAGTGAGATAATAAGCTTAAAAATTAGTAATCTCTTGATAGTGTATTATGTTTAATTTGAAGGAAGGATTACCAGTCTGCACAAAAGAAAAATATCAAATCAGTTATATGCTAGAGCGATTGAACCATTGTGCAGTGAAAGAATACCACTAAGTTTTGAACTCAAAAGTAGCCAAATGAAATGGCTTAAAGTCAACTACACTAAAATTCTTTTTGCAATTGGCGTCAACAGTCAATATCTTTGACACTAAGCTTGCGTCTTTCAAGGTACTAGGAAAAACATCTTTATATTTTTCAGGTACAATTTAGACCAAACAAATTGCTTAGATATAAAGCATGGATTATGGGCAACAATAATTGTTTGTGTCTGCCCTGGGTAATCAAAAAATAGGTGTAGAGGACAAAGAAAGTGGGCCCAAATACTTTTCAACTGGGCACTTGTTCTTTCACTAGTAGAAGTAAGAGGTCCTCTAAACCACTGGCTACCATATTCTCTCTGAGCAAAAGGATACAAGAGATGTAGATTCTCAGATTCATCTAAGGAATATAGGAATTTGAAGAACCTACGTAGTTGCTCTTGGAATCTTGTCCAATGTACTGCATATGGGCAAACCTGATCCCATAACAACATCGCTTAACATTTGTTGGATGCTTGAGTTAGAGAAAATCGACAAATAAACTATTCAACCACAACTGAAGCAACCATAAAAAACCACCAGGATTATTCACACGCTGTCCAGAATGAAGGTCTGAACAAATCTCATTCAACAATGAATACATCTTGACCAGCAGCAAAAGAGAGAGGTTACATTCTTGGGGATCCATTAATAGCACAACCATTAGAACACTAGGTGCAATCTTAATACCGGAGGGGCAAAATACATTCCTATAGAGTCAAAAAGTCAAGAAGGCCATGTATTCTCGATCATTCACAAGTTCTTCATCTTTACCCATAAAATGATTGATCCATAAAGCATAGCTATTATCTTTCCTTTTGGACCTTAATTCTTCTTGAATAGCCACAAACTTAGCCAATGCCTTAGAAATAAGAACCTAAGACTAGTAATAGCTGCCACGTTGAATAAAATTAGCCACATAAACCCATGTCAAAGGGCAAAACCACTACCAGTGGGATTCTAGGAAGTAATGGCCGCTCCTATCATAGTTGGGATATCTTAGATTTCATACCTAGAGATTTGAATGATGCTATAAATCCCCTTCATTTTCCATTCTTTGTCTTTAACTTCTTGAATCCTATCAAGCCAGCTAGTGTAATCTTCAAAGACTTAATGAAAAGTCCAAATAACCTTTTTCTCAGTCCAAGGGCACACTGGAATTTGGAGTTTAGTAAAGAAAGGTTGGCATTCCTTATTGAAGGGAAAATAACTCTCTTTGAGATAATCGGCTGAAGAACCAGAAAGACAATGAAAATTAAAACTAGAGGTGATTTTACAAGGAACTAATACCTATGATTGAAGAAGTTTGGCTTGAGTTGCATCAGAAGCTAGGTCTTAAAGGATTCTCTCAACTTGCTCTAACATAGCAACTTGAGTGTCAGGAGTTAGATGAGCTTCACTCCTATGGATGCCTAAAGAAGGCAAGGAAGATGGTTTAGAAGAAGGTGTGCAATGATCAAGAGTCATGGTGAATTAGAGAAAATTGGAAAGTTAGGGATTCTGAATAGTTGGACTTCCAAGAGAAGAGAAATCATCAAAAAGAGAGAGAAAAAGAAGAATGATGTATGTTGTTATAAATACCTTTCACAGGGATAATAGTTAATTTGAATTTTCAGATTACTTTAGTTTCTTTATCAGTGGAGGAGGATAAGTACGATAGCGCAAAATTTGAATTGGCAATACTAGTTTAAAAAGAACCACTTTGCAAGTGACACATGTGATTTCAAAATGCCAATTTAAATGGGATTGTTTTTCAATCATAAGTGAATTTATTAATTTATATTTGCATGATTATTGAATTAATCGTTTCAATAAAGTTGGTCAGCCACTAGCTAATTAATTAATTCTTAGTTGATTCTTGGCAAAAGAAGGATGCATATGTGTTAATTACTTATTTCGGCCATTAGTGCATTTCATGGCTAAGTTTTAAAGTCATCATGTCAACTATTGACCCCAGCCATCTACTCCAGTTACGAATTGGCTTAAAGACCTTAAAATCAATTCTTGATTATTTTGGGCTAAATCATTTCCATTAATTTGACCATTACAAAATAGTTGAGTAAAGCAATTAATTACTTCATTGAATTTATTATAGTATGATTTGTTCGACACAAAGGATATAAAAAATAGGAATTTTATTAATATGTCAACAAATTATAAAGGAATATGAGAATTTAGAAACTAATACAGAATATCAAAGCTCTGTTTTTAAGACTATAATCTGGAGTTCTTCGATGAAATACTTCCAAAGGTTGAATTCTACAACCTACTAGGCTAACCTAGCCAGTGAAGTAGAGTCAAGGAAATTTCTTTACCAAGACTCCAAGCCTTTCACACTGCCCCCGCTGATTTGAAGGAAACTAAGGAGATGGAAGCAAGCAAGGCCGATGGTTATGTTAAAAGTTATTACATTCTAAGGTTACAATATTTTCTCCACTCCCTCTATTGATGTAGGGTACACTAAACCTCAAATTGATCAAAGGAGTTAGAGGGAAGTGCGCAGGCCTTACCAAATAGAAGAATTTGTCTGATACAGGTTACCAAGCTGCTAGACTGATTCAGGCTTGACCAAACCCTCGTTAGCATAGCCAAAGGAGTACCTTGGGTTGACCATGGCCATGAGCAAGGAATCTTTAGAGAAAACGTTGGCCTTAGCCAATAAATAAGCAAAGATAGACAGGTACCATATTAAGAGGTTTAAAAGTGTCAAACCATGTTCTGAAGGAATTTTGAGGAGGAGGAAGAAGAAGAAAGTTTGAAAAGAAGAGAATGGTGAATTCATCGCCATTTTGAATGAAGAATGAGGAGTTAATTTTGAGTTCTTTATATAGAAGGGAGGTTGAACGTGCCTTTGAAATGAATACATTCAGAAGGCATTTGCTTTGAACTTAATGAGGAGTAAAAGGATGCAATGTTTTTCTAAAAAGCATTCAAAAGTATAGTTATTTCGCACAACCACTCTATGACCATACATAAGGGACATTTGTTGTGAGCATAATAAAAAAATTGATATGGCACGTGTGCTATAAACTTATACATATCATATTGTGACATGTGGCAGTACTTGCCACTAAAAAGTTGCCAAGTGGATGCTAAGTCAACAGTGTTGAGATTGTCGAGTAAAGGCAATACTAATGTTGCCTAAGCATTGAAAAGAAATTACTTAAGTGTTGTCATGATCTACCAAGTGGAAAAGTAATTTCTAATAGTATTGAAGCTACTCATTAAAATATTATTGATGTTATTTTATGATATTTGATAGTATTGATTGCTATCAAGAGGAAGAAATATGGTAATACTGATGTTGCTATGAGGTCGATACCTTTTCAACTAGGTCGACCAAAAATTATTGGAGTTTGGAGCTAAAGAGTGCATATCAGTAATACTAATGTTGTTGTAGATAACTCCAAATTAAGTAAGTTCTTGGAACCTGATTTGTAATGTTGCATAGTGACAATACTGATGTTACTGATGAAGCTCACATCAAGGCTTGGTTTAATGAAATATGTGACATGCATAGGACCTTCTAGAAGATCTTCAGTTACATAACATTGGCCACCCACAATGGAGAAGTTGTCTCTATTTCATCCATTCAAATGTATGAAGCACCATTTGTACACATTATCTAAAGTGGTGCTCTAATAGAGAAGAAGAAGTAACCGCCAGGTGCACATAGCACAATCTTAAGAGGCATTAGATTTCTGCAGAATCATTGGTTGCTAAGAGCGGTTACCATATTTTATCTATAAATAGGGAGGTCAGGAAACTTTCCAAAAGGTCCTAAACATTCTACACTTCTCACCAACAACAAGAAGAAGAGTTAACAGTGACTACCCTTTCATTTTCCTTTTCTAGATAGGAATTTTTCTTTACTTTTAGGAGTAGAAGGTTCTCATGGATTGTTCACCAGCTTGTACTTAGAATGACGTTGTAAGTGTTTTCAAGTTCAATTCACTTGTCTTTTTTTAATATTTGTTATTGAATGGCACACCTAGCACTTTTCTTTGATATTCAATGTATGTTCAACACAACCTCACACTACTCTCTTTGAGTATCTACTATTTATATTACAAACACATGATCTGAACTTGTTACCAAGTGGCCTCAATATACTCAAGAGGGGGTGAATTGAGTTTATAAAATATTTTTACAAATCTTTCGCAAAATACTTGATTATCAATTTTTGTTGAAGCTATTGATTGATTGAAGTGAATAAATAAATGAGATTGAATAACTCACTCACAAATAAATAAGACAAGATAGAATGTATTAAAGCAAGCATATAAGATTAAAGCACAAATGTAAAGAGATAGAGTTGAGAAGATCAAACACAAGATTTATCCTGGTTCAACGACTAATCCACTTGTGGCCTACGTCCAATCCTCAAGCAATCACTTAAGATTTTTCACTATATATTCAAGTTTCAACAGGTGCTTGCAACCTTTACACAATAGAGCACTCACCACAACTTGAGATACCTCACCCTTTGTGCTTGAGTCTCAACTTCAAGGGATGCCTCACCCTTTACAATCTTGAGGGATACCTCACCCTCTTTACTAACGAGGATACCTTACCTTTACAACTTTAAGGGATTCCTCACCCTCTTTACAAACCTCACCCTTTTCTCTAGAGGGATAGCTCACCCTCTTTACAACTTAAACAAAGTGTAGATGAATTGAAACTCTCTCAAGAAGGAATATACAAATTGAAGCCCTAGAATGCTTTTTAATAATATATCAAATTATAGTAAAAATAGAGCATAAATGATTCAAGGATTAATTCACAGATTAGAGTGATAGAAATATGTTTTCAGTTGTTGGTTAGCCATTAATGATGACCCAAGACATGTATTTATATTATTTTTATCAAATGAGCCATTGGGTGTATTAAAGGGCAACATTAAATGCTGATAAAATAGTCGTTGGCCAATGTTAAACCTGTTGTAATCGATTACATGATCTTTGTAATCGATTACATGGCTATTTGAACGTGTTCTTAGCTTTCTAGATAGGATGTAATCGATTACAACCTTCACGTAATCAATTACATGGTCTTTGTCAGACTTGTAATCGATTACAACCTCAATATAATCAATTGCAAGTCTTCTGCCATGCTTGTAATCGATTACAACATCAATGTAATTGATTATAAGGCCTTTGTTTTGCTTGTAATCGATTACAAGCACTATGTAATCAATTATAATGACCCTTAAACACATATTTCAAGTCCAATGAAGCTTAATGGCCATTTCTAACTTAGAAAACCTTGGATTTGTTTAATATGTGAACTTGAGTTACAAAAACCAATATTAAAATCAACATTTCTTTAAAACATGAACTTTGAACTTTAAGTTAATTTATAAAAGATCTTTCAAAAATCAATTGGAGATAATTGAGAAATATTGAGAGCATTTTACATTGATATGCTAAGTCCTATAAACTATACCAAATATATCCCCTTTGATCTTGGTCTTCATCTTGACTTTGTTATCATCAAAAAACTTTATTTGATATGTTTCATGACATAAGCATTTACAGAACTAAATTTTTGTAATCAAATAAAGCAATGATGAAAGTTAGATCTCTCTTTCCTCTTGAACATAAAAAAGGTCACTGTTCAAAGTTTGGGCCATGATATGATTGCATATGTCATATTAAACTGTGAATAGTTTCCCAAGAAACACCTACTGAGAAAGCTAAACTAGCACCACTCTCTATGGAGGAAATCATGATGCAACTACAAGAAATTGCTAACTTGTTTGATCATGGAATTAAACTATTCCCTACTATTATAACACCCCAAATTTCTTTTCGTATTATTTGTATTTTTTCTATGATTTTGATGAGTTTTGTGATTTGTTTACTTTATTTTGATTATTTTATTATTATTTTATATTTTTTTTGGACTTCTGTGTGTTTGAGGCAGTGCTAGAAAAATAAAAAAATTTCGAGGACTGGAAAATTTTTGATTGTTCACGCGGGGCCGAGGGAGCTTACTAAAACCGAAATCAGGAACGGATTTTGAAATTTTTCTTTTTCTGAGATTTTATCTGACTGATGAAATCTAGACACATTCTATTATTCATTGGACAATAAATACTGGTTTTGCTAGTAGTAACCTTTATCCATTGGGTAATAGCTACCGGTAAATATCTAGTTAGATGACTAGTCATGAGCTTAGTCATAACCTTTCATATTTTCTTTTCATGACTCACTTGTTTTTGAGCTAATGAGAAGAAAGCTTCCAAGGGAAGCTTGATGGAGTCAAGTTTAGTGGTTTTGACTCTTTGTGTTGCACAAATAGGAGGAAAGCTTCTAAGGCAAGCTTTGT
This sequence comes from Ormosia semicastrata, assembly GCA_029884595.1. Taxonomy (NCBI): domain Eukaryota; kingdom Viridiplantae; phylum Streptophyta; class Magnoliopsida; order Fabales; family Fabaceae; genus Ormosia; species Ormosia semicastrata. The sequence continues at coordinate 65,698,644 of JAQQTO010000060.1, forward strand.
AACACCCCGACAATTTATTTTTCACTAAATTTAAATAAGTGGATTAAAGAAGCCAAGCATCTTTAATAACGATTAGCTATTCTCATTATTCCAAGTCATCATAGAATTACAAAAAACTTTCTACGTAAATTCTCACGTTTGTAAGAAAATATTTTCATGCTTAGAATTTCTTTACCAATAGGTAACACTTAAAGATAATTAGGAATCTTACACAACCAAAAAAAATAACTAATAACCATAATACTTAGTATTGAATAGAAGAAAATCTTGGAATCCAAAGTTAATCACGGCTGGAATAAATGGAGCATGACTTGCTAGCCATGCAAGGTAATCAAACACGACTGGGACATATGGCAAGGTGCATGACTTGCTAGCCATGCAAGGTGAACACACACAGTTGGAACATGTAGCAAGTTGCATGATTTATTAGCCATGCAAGGTGACATTTCAAAATGTTATGATTCCTTAGCATTCCAAGACAGCCATGGGTGGGAACTTCTGGCTTACTGCATGAACTCAATTAACACTCCCTTGACACCTTTCAAACTCCTACTCAAGCCCAAGACAAGTGTGCAAACCAAGCACACCTTTTGTATCATGAAGTAGCACGGGTATCATAGAGATTCCAAGACAAAATTTCCTTCCAACCAGTTACGCACAACGTGTTCAGCTGCATGTCTTCAAGGAGCATGATGAGTGCAACCTCACTTGGAGCACCTAAAAAATGCAAGACACATGGCCTTCATGCAATCCATTTCTTCATGCCTTAACACTTCTCAAGACTAGGGAATCATTTGATTCACAATGGAAATAGGAGGTAGCAGAAACCTCACATCCTTCACTTCATCTTTTCCATTTCACTTCAAACCTACAGATCTTGAGTTGTCAACATGATGCTCTCTCCAAGTACCCAACAAAGACACTCTTCCATTGATGGAAATTGCCACCAAGCTATCCCTAGGCCTAGCCTAGCCATAAAGGTAATGATGGCAATCTTATTTCTGCCCAAGCAAACCATGGACGGTATTTTAAGAGGCTTTAAGTCTTTGAATCTCTTATTGGATAACATACCTCTTTCACTTCCATCCTTACAAAGCCGTGAATCTCCTAACCCACTCTCTAATTTCCTATATCCACAAACACTCTCCATTCTTGTCTTCATCAACCGTGGGTCTTTCAAGGAGCATCATCATCCTTTCTTTCTGTTAGGGAAGTGGTCAAGGTAGGAAAAACAAATGGGGAAATGACTTCTCTACAACTCTTCCTTATGAAATTCTTATAGTATCTTCTTAAATCTTCATTCTTTTTTTTCTTTTCTAACAAGAACAGTTTCTGTTTCAGCCTTTAATTGATGAAGGAGTACTCTAAATTAAATAAATTGTAGTACTCACAATTTATTATAAGCTTTGTTAAGTAGGTGGCTGTTTTGGTTCTAATTAACTATTTTGCAAATCCAAATTCCATGCTGTCTATAAATCATTTTTAACATCAAATCAACCAAATTTCCTTTTGAATGCAAACATGAGTTGTTTATTTAAGTGGATAGCCGAGCCCTCAATGATTGTTGGAATGGTGATGTTGTTCATGATTATAGAATACATGATAGATTGGAATTGCTTGACATAAATGGTTTGAGTTATTATATCTTTACTTGATTAATATTATTGGGTTGGTATAGTCTTGATTATTTAAAAATATGCTGTTTAGAAATTCTTGAATTGTGTAAAGTGAACGTGATGCCTATGCTTATATGGAATCTTTAAATTGAATGTTGGAACTTGGTTGATGGTCGTGAGCCTTAGACTGAATTAGTAGGATCTATTTTGATGAGTCCCATTTTAACATCACCAGGAGCTTTCAAAATTATGAAATATGTAATTTTATGATAAGATAAAATGGAAAGACAATGATTTCCTTGGGATTAGCCTACACGATGATATGTGAGGAGTAGATTGGGGGGAGGGGGAGGTAAAACCCTTGGGAGTAATGCTATTGTGACCACACGTTTGTCTAGGGTAGGATAAGTCCGGGTTGGACTGTGATTTTGTTATTGTTGGGGTCGCTTCCAGAGGTGACATTACTTTGACATGCCCTTTTTCTCCTGGACGATGGAGAGCATACAGTGGGAGGTATGTGTATTCTCATCCATCCGCTATCCTAAAGGAGCACTCCATGGAGTTGGTTTTAAGTAAAAGACACATAAAATATTTCTATGATTATTTTATCTTGTTTACATTTTAATTGTGATATGTATAAATATTTATTGCATTGCTTTAATACATTATTTTGGGGGTGTGAATATTACAGTAGATGTGTAAATGTTTCTATTCTCCACTAATGCAATTTATGGTGTTGTATGTATATGAAATTTTATTTCTTATCGTTTGACTGTAAATTTCTACCGTTTATTTTATTTTGTAGTGAATGTATTTTTGAAAGAAAAATGTTTTAGGAATCAAATATTTTTTTTAATGCGAGATTAATTATTGTCAGGGACTTTTCTTTAAACAAAAACCCGATTCCCCTGGAATGCCATTAGTTATATTTTTTTTAGTCTTTTCCTACTGAGAAATCTTTTCTCACCCCCTATGATTTTATCGTGGTATTCCAGACCCGCAGATATGAGAACCATTGTGGTTTGGTTGGGTGAAGGTAGTCGATCCTATGACATGGAGACTAAACGGTTCACATTTACTGGGCAGATCACAATCCAAGCCTCCTCTATAGCTCATCCAGAATTTGGGACTATAACAATTTCTGGCCACTTTACGTTCCAAGTGATCCTCCCACCTTGGTGACCCTGTTGTAGCCTGACCTAGCTATGCTGACTGTTGACTGCTGTTTATTTCTCCTCCACCTACTGCTTGAATAGAAGGGAAAATTGTTGATGTTTTATTTGTAATACATGTTGTTTTTAACTACCGGCCTGTATATGACCTTTACATAGGTCAAATTTTTGTGATGTCACTTTGGACAAGTATTGGTAACTTGAATTATGATGACTGTTCTTAGTAATATTCATACGTTAATCTTAGCTATTGGTTTCATGTTTGAAAAATTTATGAAAAATTTATCTTGCTTATCCTTAAACCGCGATAATTAGAATAACTTTATCAACATAGTAGAGATGCATTATTTGGGTTGTTACAATTCTTGGTATCAGAGAAGTTCATCCATATACAGCCTAGTGAATGGTCTAACTAGTACTCCAAGGTAAGAATTGATTTTATTGACAGTATAATAATGAGGGTGATATTTTTGTGTGTGTAGTAACAAATGGCAAGAAGGAACACCAGGAAAAATATGGAGGACTTAGTGGGAACAATTAGAGACATGGTTAATGCTATGCAAACACAGGCAGAAAACACAAATAGAATTCTGGAACAATTACAAAGGAATCAGAATACGAATGTAGCTGAACCTCAACATAGAATAGATGAATTTTTCGGACTGGCAGAGTTTAGGAAGGTGAAACCCTCATCATCCCGAGGTGATCCTAATCCTATTAAGGCAGAATTATGGATTGAGGAGATAGAGAGAATATTTAGAGTTATGGATTGCGGCGATGCTCAAAAGGTACTTTTTGCTACTTATATGCTTGTAGGCGAAGCAGAATATTAGTGGAACAGTGCCCGTAGACTCTTGGAAGTAAATGGAACTCTGATTTCCTGGGAAATGTTTAGAATGACCTTTCTCAATAAATATTTCCCAGAAAACTTTAAAAATGCCCGGGAGCTAGAATTTCTTCGTCTTGAGCAGGGAATTATGACAGTGGGGCAGTACGTGTCTAAATTTGAAGAGCTGTCTAAATTTTTGGCCTATTACATGCACCATCTTGATAAGAGATGGAAATGTATCAAGTTTGAAGTTGGTTTGCACCCAGAAATTTTGAAGGCAGTAGGACCTATGGAGATTCGTGACTTTTTGACACTTGTTAATAAGTGTCAAATAATCGAAGGATATATTGATCGAGCAGAGCCACTTCGAACAAATCCCTATCCACAGAAAAGGAAGTTTGTCTCAAAACAAGGAAATAGAAATACAAAATTTAAGATGTCTCACGAAGGAAGTCAACCACAACAACCACAAAGGTTTGGATCGCCATGCAAAAAGTGCGGCAAAAGTCACGAGGGAAGGCCTTGCTTTATATGCTTTGGATGTGGAGAATATGGACATATCCGGAGCTATTGCCCACGTAAATAGAGGAATATTGCTAGTACCTCCAATCACAAAACAAAGACCACCGAAAGAGTTTTTACCCTTAGTGGTGAAGAAGCAACTAGGTCGAATTATCTTATACAAGGTAAGTGCAAAATTTATGAAAATATTTTGAATGTGTTATTTGATTCAGGAGCCACTCATTCCTTTATTTCCCTTGACTGTGTGAAACAATTGTAATTACCCATGTCCACCTTATTTTATGACCTGATTGTGTCTACTCCTACCCAAAAGTCTGTATTGACCTCTCAAGTATGTTTAAACTGTCCCTTTGAGATAAAAGACAAGAAATTCAGTCAAGATTTAGTCTGTCTGCCTTTGAGTAATCTTGACATTATTTTAGGGATGGATTGGCTATCTAAAAATAAAGTACTCATAAATTATTTTGATAGAACGGTGACTTTCCAACCCCTTTCTCCTCCATCATATTCATTTGCTGGTACCATGTTACTAAAGAAATTTGAAGAATACATGTTCTTCTCTTCTGTTGTAGAATATGAGCAGTCTTTAAATAAAATTTTTATGGTAAGGGATTATCCTAATGTGTTCCTTGAAAATATCCCTGGGTTGCCTCCAGAATGTGAGATAGAATTTAGCATAAATTTGGTACATCGGGCTGGTCCTATTTCTATGGCACCTTACAGAATGTCACCCGTAGAATTAAGAGAGTTAAAGAAACAATTAGAGGAATTACTAGAAAAATAGTTCATCCGTCCAAGTGTTTCACCCTAGGGATCTCCTATCCTTTCGGTTAAAAAGAAAGATGATAGCATGAGGCTGTGTATAGATTACCGTAAGCTAAATAAGGTTACTATTAAAAATAAATACCCATTACCTAGGATTGATGACTTAATGGACCAGTTGAAAGGAGCTTCTGTATTTTCCAAAATAGATCTTAGATCCGGTTATCACCAAATTAGAGTGAAACCTGAGGATATAACCAAAACCACCTTTAGAACTAGATATGGACACTATGAATTTCAAGTGATGCCGTTTGGACTCACCAATGCACCTGCAATTTTTATGGATTATATGAATAGAATTTTTAGGCCATATCTTGATCAATTTGTTGTAGTGTTCATAGATGATATTTTGATTTATTCTAGTACCATGGAAGAGCATGCCCAACATCTCAGGTGTGTACTTGAAATTTTTAAAGAAAAGAAATTATATGCTAAGTTGTCCAAGTGTAATTTTGGCTCAAAGAAGTGAAATTCTTAGGACATGTCATGTCACAAGTGGGAATTTCTGTAGATCCAAGTAAAATAGAGGTTGTGGTGCAGTGGGAGAAACCTTAGTCAGTTACTGAGATTAAAAGCTTTATAGGATTAGCTGGGTATTATCAGAGGTTTATTAAAGAATTTTCTCAGATAGCTTTACCTCTAACTAGACTAACTAGGAAAGGAATACATTTTGATTGGACCCTTAGTTGCGAAAAGAGCTTTCAAGAGTTGAAGGATAGATTGACCACCACACCTGTTTTAGTTCTTCGTAACCCATAAGGACCCTTTGAGGTGTTTTGTGATGCATCTAGGCTTGGATTAGGATGTGTTTTAATGCAAAATCAAGGAGTAGTTGCCTATGCTTCTAGATAGCTACGACCCTATGAGGAAAATTATCTCACTCATGATCTGGAATTAGCAGTAGTCTTTGCTTTGAAGGTGTGGAGGCATTATCTCTATGGAGTTAAATTTGAGGTTTTCAGTGACCATAGGAGTTTGAAATATTTGTTTGATAAAAAAAATTAAATATGAGGCTGCGTAGATGGATGGAATTCTTGAAAGATTATAATTTTGAATTAAAATACCATCCAGGAAAAGCCAACGTAGTGGCCGATGCTTTAAGTAGAAAATCATTACATGTAGCTACCCTTATGGTCTAGGAGATGAAACTTCTTGAAGACTTTAGAGACCTAGGATACTCTGTGGAAACCATTGATGGCAATTTGAAAATAAATGCTATAACCATAGAGAATGCTTTGTTTCAGCAAATTAGAGAAGCTCAACAGCAAGACATTTCCTTAGAACCCATTAGGAGTCAGATTCAAGAAAATATTCCATCCAGGTTTAGCCTAACCCCAGAAGGAGTGCTTAAATTTGATGACTGTCTGTGCATACCTAATAACTTAGGAATAAGGCAAAAAAATTTGGAGGAAGCTCATAAGAGCAAATTTACTATCCATCCCGGTGCAAATAAAATGTACAGAGACCTTAAGAAAAGTTTTTGGTGGCCTAAGTTAAAAATAGACATAGCACAGTATGTAGCCTTCTGTTTAACCTATCAAAGAGTGAAGATAGAGCACCAAAAACCTTCGAGGCCTCTCAAACCCTTGAGTATTCCCGAATGGAAATGGGATAAGATTACTATGGATTTTGTAATGGGATTGCCTAAGACCCCACTAGGACATGATTCAATTTGGGTGATAGTAGACCATTTAACTAAGAGTGCCCATTTTTTACCCAGTAGGTCGAATTATTCTTTGGAAAAATTAGCACAGCTGTATGTTCAAGAAATAGTAAGATTGCATGGTATCCCCCTTAGCATAACGTCTGATAGGGACCCCCGATTCACCTCTAGGTTTTGGAATGCCCTTCAGAAATCTTTTGGGACTAAGATTTATCTTAGTACAACTTATCACCCCCAAACGGATGGACAGTCCGAGCGAACTATACAAACTTTGGAGGAATGCTGAGGGCTTGTGCTCTAGAACAAAGTGGAAGTTGGGACATATACCTACCCTTAGCAGAATTTGCTTATAATAATAGTCACCATTCCAGTATATGGATGGCCTCTTATGAAGCTTTGTGTGGAAGAAGGTGTAGTCACCCCTCTGTTGGTATGAGACCGGGGAAAGAGCTCTGTTGGGACCAGAATTAGTACAACAAACTACAGAACAAATCAAGGTAATCCAAGAAAGATTAAAAGTTGCTCAGAGTCGACAAAAGAGTTATGCTGACAAGAGAAGAAAACCTCTGGAATTTCAAGAAGGAGAACATGTTTTTCTCCAAATCTCTTCAGCAGCGGGACTTCGCCGAGTGTTAAAGGCCAACAAGTTAAGTCCTCGATTCTTAGGTCCATATCAGATCTTAAATCGAATCGGACTAGTTGCCTATTGTATTACTTTACCACCTCAGTTGTCTAATCTTCACAATGTATTTCAAGTCTCTAAACTTCGTAAATACATTCCCAATTCTTCTCATGTGTTGACACCTGAAGCTATAACACTTAAAGAAAATTTATCTTATGAAGTTCACCCTGTAAGAATCATGGACCACAATGAGAAGCAACTCTGATGTAAAACAGTTCTGTTAGTCAAGGTGTTGTGGGAAGGAGCAAATGTTCAAGATTTTACGTGGGAATTAGAAGCGACCATGAAGATAGAATATCCTTACCTATTCCAAGGTACATAAATTTTGAGGGCAAATTTTTTTTTTTTTTGTGGGGGAGAAATGTAACACCCCGATAATTTATTTTTTACTAAATTTAAATAAGTGGATTAAAGAAGCCAAGAATCTTTAATAACGATTAGCTATTCTCATTATTCCAAGTCATCATAGAATTACAAAAAACTTTCTATGTAAATTCTCACATTTATAAGAAAATATTTTCATGCTTAGAATTTCTTTACCAACAGGTGACACTTAAAGATAATTAGGAATCTTACACAACCAGAAAAAATTAACTAATAACTATAATACTTAGTATTGAATAGAAGAAAATCTTGGAATCCAAAGTTAATCACGGTTGGAACATATAGAGCATGACTTGCTAACCATGCAAGGTAATCAAACACGGCTGGGACATATGGCAAGGTGCATGATTTGCTAGCCATGCAAGGTGAACACACACGGCTGGAACATGTGGCAAACTGCATGATTTGCTAGCCATGCAAGGTGACATTTCAAAATGTTATGATTCCTTAGCATTCCAAGACAGCCATGGGTGGGAACTTTTGGCTTGTTTCATGAACACAATTAACACTCCCTTGACACCTTTCAAACTCCTACTCAACCCCAAGATAAGTGTGCAAACCGAGCACACCTTTTGCATCATGAAGTAGCACGGCTATCATGGAGATTCCAAGACAAAATTTCCTTCCAACCAGTTATGGACAACGTGTTTAGCTGCATACCTTTAAGGAGCATGATGAGTGACACCTCACTTGGAGCACCTCAAAAATGCAAGACACATCCATTTCTTCATGCCTTGACACCTCTCAAGACTAGGGAATCATTTAATTCACGATGGAAATAGGAGGTAGCAAAAACCTCACATCCTTCACTTCATCTTTTCCATTTCACTTCAAACCTGCAGATCTTGAGTTGTCAACGTGATGCTTTCTCCAAGTACCTAACAAAGACACTCTTCCTTTGATGGAAATTGCCACCAAGCTATCCCTAGGCCTAGCCTAGCCATGAAGGTAATGATGGCAATCTTATTTCTGCTCAAGCAAACCATGGATGGTATTTTAAGAGGCTTTAAGTCTTTGAAGCTCTTATTGGACAGCATACCTCTTTCACTTCCATCCTTACAAAGCCGTGAATCTCCCAACCCACTCTCTAATGTCCTATATCCACAAACACTCTCCATTCTTGTCTTCATCAACCGTGGGTCTTTGAAGGAGCATCATCATCCTTTCTTTATGTTAGGGAAGTGGTCAAGGTAGCAAAAGCAAATGGGGAAATAACTTCTCTACAACTCTTCCTCATGAAATTCTTATAGTATCTTCTTAAATCTACATTCTTCTTTTCTTTTCTAACAAGAACAGTTTCTGTTTCAGCCTTTAATTGATGAAGGAGTACTCTAAATGAAATATATTATAGTACTAATAATTTATTATAAGCTTTTCTAAGTAGGTGGCTGTTTTGGTTCTAATTAACTATTTTGCAAATCCAAATTCTATGCTGTCTATAAATCGTTTTTAACATCAAATCAACTAAATTTCCTTTTGAATGCAAATGTGAGTTACTTATTTAAGTGGATAGCCGAGCCTTCAATGATTATTGGAATGGTGATGTTGTTCATGATTAAAGAATACATGATAGATTGGAATTGCTTGACATAAATGGTTTGAGTTATTATATCTTTACTTGATTAATATTATTGGGTTGCTATAGTCTTGATTATTTAAAAATATGCTGTTTGGAAATTCTTGAATTGTGTAAAGTGACCATGATGCCTATGCTAATGTGGAATCTTTAAATTGAATGTTGGAACTTGGTTGATGGTCGTGAGCCTTGGACTGAATTGGTAGGATCTATTTTGATGAATCCCATTTTAACATCACTAGGAGCTTTCAAAATTATGAAATATATAATTTTATGATAAGATAAAATAGGAAGACAATGATTTCCTTGGGATTAGCCTACATGATGATATGTGAGGAGTAGATTGGGGGGGATGGTAAAACCCTTGGGAGTAATGCTATTGTGACCACACGTTTGTCCAGGGTAAGACAAGTCTAGGTTGGACTGTGATTTTGTTATTGTGGGGGTCACTTCTAGAGGTGGCATTACTTTGACATGCCCTTTTTCTCCAAGACTATGGAGTGCATGCAGTGGGAGGTATGTGTACTCTCGTCCATCTGCTATCCCAAAGGAGCACTCCATGGAGTTAGTTTTAAGTAAAAGACACTTAACTGTAAATTTCTAACATCTATTTTATTTTGTAGAGAATGTATTTTTGAAAGAAAAACATTTTGGGAATCAGAGATTTTTTTAAAGTGAAATTAATTACTGTCAGGGACTTTTCTTTAAACGAAAACCTGATTCCCCTAGAACGCCATTAGTTTTATTTTTTTTAAAGTCTTTTCCTACTAAGAAATCTTTTCTCACCCCTTGTGATTTTATCATGGTATTCCAGACCTGCAGATATGAGCACCATTGTGGTTTAGTTAGGTGAAGGTAGTCGATCCGATGACATGGAGACTAAACTGTGCACATTTACCAGGTAGATCATAATCCAAGTCTCCTCTATAGCTCATCCAGAATTTTGGACTATAACAATTTCTGGCCACTTTACGTTCCAAGTGATCCTCCTACCTTGGTGACCCTGTTGTAGCCTGACCCAGCTATACCGACTGTTGATCGCTGCTTATTTCTCCTCCACCTACTACTTGAATAGAGGAGAAAAGTGTTGATGTTTTATTTGTAATACATGTTGTTTTTAACTACCGGCCTGTATATGACCTTTATATAGGTCAAATGTTTGTGATGTCACTTTGGACAAGTATTGGTAACTTGAATTATGATGACTATTCTTAGTAATATTCATACGTTAATCTTAGCTATTGGTCTCATGTTTGAAAAATTTATGAAAATTTTATCTTGCTTATCCTTAAACCGCAATAATTAGAATAACTTTATCAACATAGTAGGGATGCATTATTTGGGTCGTTACAAGCTTGGAAAGCTATCTTGGAGGAGAAGCTTTGACCACCCAAGACCATGAAGGACTCACGGCCAAGAAGAGCTTCTAGGATAAGTTTTGTGACCAAAATAGTTACTTATCTCTCTTAAGTCTATCTTGTCTTGTTTTTGAGAAACAAAGTATCAAAACTCTCACTTTTTCTCTCCTTTGTGAGTTTCAGCCAACACCCCTAAATCACTCTCAAATTTTGAGCAATTCAAAACAACCACTTATCTTGAATCTAAACACCATTTTGAGACACTCTCATGTTGTGAGTTTCTTCAAAATCATCCATCTTCAATCTCTTTCTCAAAGCTTAACGTTTGAAGGTTCTAGGTGAAGTTCTTTATCTTCACTTCTAAATTTTATTCTCAAGTTCTAGGCCATAATCTTGATTCATGGTTATCTTGTTTCAAGCCCTAGATTTTAATAATTATATGCTTGATTTGTTTTAAGGATATTTTGGAAGTAGAAGTTTTTTCAAGAAGACAACAAGGAGTTTTGATCATTATCTAAGGTAAGAGGGAGATTAATCTCATCAACTAATCTTAGTGGTGAGGAACGAAATTCGTGGTTTGTTGGTGAAAAATCTATGTGAAGATTTATTCACTTGATTGTGTGAATTTAATGATTTATGTTTGTTTAGCTATATGTGACTATATGATTGTTATAGTATGCATGAGATTGTTATAGTAGGCATTGATGATTGAAATGCTTTGTATGCTTTGAATCATGTATGACAGGCAAGCTTTGTGGTCCCAAAGACCACCTATGGCTCATGACCATCTAGCCCAAAAAGGGGCATCCAAGGCAAAAATGTTTTATTAATTGAGAACTTAGATGCTTAGGGGACTAGAATAGGATTTAAGGATTTATAAGTTAAAAAGAAGATGAACAAAGTTTTATTATTTGAAATGGATTGATTTTCAGTCATGATGATGGAAATAAGTTTTCAAGGATTATTTGAAATTTAAGGTATTTTGTTTAAGTGAGTTTTTAGTAAAAGTAAAGGAAAAAGATGTTTTTTTTGTAATATCTTAATTTAATTAAGATAATATAGATTTTTATGAAAAACGTTAGAAATATCATCTAGAGGAGATTTGGTAAGAAAATATTGAAATTAAGGTTCAAATTTTACATTAAACATGGAAAGTTTTAAAAAGTAAGCTTAGAACGTTTTATGGAATTGAAAATTATTGATAAAACCTTACACGATTTAAAAATGTTGGTTTTTGAGTTACACGATTGAGAAAATATTTTAAAATATTTATGCAATTAAAAAATGATGTAAAATGTTACGTGATTTAGTGACGTAACAAAGAGTGTTACGCATTTGTGATAAAATGGTGAAAATAATTCGCGTTTGAGAAAAATAGTAGTTTTGCTGTCAGGCTGACGTACTGGATCCGAAGACATCAGTTGACGGCTTAAGCCCAGTGGTGGCTTGTTTTGAATTGGAATTAATGTAGTTAATGATTATTGATTTATTAAGTCATTCGATCATACATTGTGAAAGTCGTGGTGACTTTGTTTGTTAAGGTTGTATGCCTAGGAGATTGAATTACATCTTTGTGTGGGTGAGAATTGCGTAGTGAAGTTCTATTAATGATCTTGGAGGCGTCGGGGCGTGGGTATCCCACAAGTAGCCAGTTAGTAGCTCTAATGTGCCGTGTTGGCTGTTGCAAACGCACCAACGATCTCGATGAGACACTATTCCTATTCTCGATCTGGTGTAGAATGTCTTGTATAAACCATGATGCGTACGCTGATACTTTTGAAGCACTTGAATTGAGGTTGACGATATACAGACATATCTCTTGATCATTCTCTCTGATGTTTAGTTTTAGTTCCATGGAGTAGGGGTCAGTTCATTGTGCATTTGCATAGTCAGTAGACTTGTTGCTATGATATATATATATATATATATATATATATATATATATATATATATATATATATATATATATATATATTGTTGAATTATCTCGTTGATAAATATCATGACTGTAATTATTAATTCTATACTATGTGGCTTTATTGTTATTACTGTTTCTTTGCTGCCATACTGGTATGTGATGTAGGGGATCTCACCTCTTTATGATTTTGTTTTGTCTGTTCTGCTTTATGTTTATGCTCTATGAAGATCTATGATGGCAGCAAGGAGAGATCTGCCGGGTTACATTAGAGTGCAGTTTCTTGGAGGCACTGATGCCTAGCACGTCCATTTGGATATGGAGCGCATGGAGTATTATGGAGATATTACTCTATCTTTGAGTAGGACCCGCCATGGGGTTACTACTTTTTTCTTTTACTACTACTGTTTATTTAGAGTTTTATATGCCCATAAGGGATTTATGGAGTGATCTTCACTGTACTCCTAGGGAGGATTCTGAGGTATCTTCTGCTCGGACTCCCATTCATTGAGACATTCCCCGACTAAGGAATTTGTTTAGTGAGGATTCTGGGGAGGATCCAATGGAGGACCCTTCCCTTAGGTGTCATGAACTTGGGCCAGTTTAGGTTTGTTATGATAGTTGTATTTATGTCTTTTTGGTATGTAAGTATTATGTATTTCTGTTTTCAATAAACTATATGTATGTATGTAGAATGTATTATTCAGTTCTTTATATCTCTTATTATCTTTATTCTGTTAAGTTTATGTTATCCACAAAAAGAAATTTTAAAACCTGTATTTTATAATACTAAATCAATCATGACTTGGGTAATGCTTTAAAAGAGTTAGTTTGAAATATAATTCCCTACGGAGGGTATTACAACTATTGCTCGAAAAACTAAAAAAGAAGCAATAAAGGAAAAGGAAGCTTCTAAGAAGAAAAGTTTAAAGAAGAAAAATAAACTAAGAAAGAGTTCTCTGATACTGAGAAAGCTCTCGAAGGTAAGGAAAAGGATGAACTAGAAAGGATCAAAGAAAAAGGAAAGAAGGGTAGTGGAAGAAGAAGAGGATCTGCATCCACCATTTGATGAAGAAATAGATATTCTTGAAGAGGTGTATGACGAGCACTGAACTCAATCAAAATTGCAACCGAGTTATTCCTATGGCTTATAGCATAGGAAATAACATCGGATCATCTCTCAAGGATAGTAAATACAATTTAATCAAATCAAGTCGAGATTAGGGAAAAGGATTTGAAAATTCAAAATATGAAAATAATAGAATTAAAGTGAAAGAAATTCAATTAAAAAAGTAATCAATTCAGAATCCTATCCAAAATTAGGTTGATTCTATCATAGATCTTTCAACAAACTTTTGAAGTGCAATTGAATGGTTAATTTGGATTCAACTAAAATCTCTACATCAAATCCAGAATTTATACTAGATGATCATCTAGAATTCAATTAACAATTGACACATAAATTCACAATCGCATAATTCATGTTAGAATCTATGTTAATTTGATATCTGAATTCAATTAACCTAGGCACAAATCAATAACCTAACCTCTTTAATTCCATGATTGATTCAGATCAATCAATCCTAAATTCATCACAATTCTCAATCTTAAATCAAGATCCAATCAAATCAAACATAAACAGAATCACCATTCATGCATTCAAGATCAAGAAGAACAGGAAGAAGAAGAGGAATCCAATTACAATTCAAATACAAAAATAGAACAAGATCTCAAGAATTCAAACTGCAATTTCTTCAAGAATCTCTAAATTGATTACAGAATTTTAGCTCTCCATGGCCATCACCATGAAGGAGCTTGAGAAAGAAGAAGGAAGAAGAGAGAAAAATCTAGATCTAGAGAGAGAAGGTGAGAAAGTGTGGAATGAAAAATGGATCTCAGATTTCTCTTTCTACAACTATAAACTAACTCCTATTTTAGCATCACATTATTATAATCCCATTAGTTAGAAATTTGGGTCCATTATGAGTAATTGGGCCTAAACCCCATGTCTTTTGGAGGTCTATAACTCAAGTTATAGACAACATTCTCAAAGGGTCTCTGAACTCGTATTCTAACTTCTAGGCCCAATTAGCTCCACTAGATGTCCAATTCTGCCCTGACGCTCTCATGAAAGTTGTAGAGCTCTCTCTCATCTTTCCTAAAAGATAAAATACATAATTTTTAGACTTTTAGAACTTAAGATATGGCTGAAATACAGAAACAGTATCAAACCTCAATGTTGTTGGAAAAAATCAATTAAGCCCAATTTGAGCCCAAACTTACAAAACATGACTAAGCTCAATCAATTAAGTACATGGAGAGTGTAAATGACTAAAAATGAGGGTTTATTAATGTATAAAATATATGATTATTAGTGCACAAGATTGATAAGGTTGTGGAATTAAAAAGAAAGAAAGAAGTTGGGGCTGCTAAAAGAGCAAGTAGCTCAAGTTTTCTTGAGCTTTCTGATTTGAATCTAGAAGGTATGACCAATGTACCTCAATCTAAGCTTTCGTTCCACCCTTCTCCTACCATCATTTTCCATATCACCAAAGTTTGATAAGACCTATAAGCCTAATCTAGAGATACTAAAGAGTTCCACATTGAGACTCTTGTACACAACCCTTCATTAGTTCTAAAGCCCTCTTTTGCTGATGATGAAGCTGGCCCTTTCTAGGCTAGTTGATAATATTTTTGAGGGTGCTACCATTATGGAGCAAGCCTCTCTTCAACCCCTTGAGGATCATGCTCAACAATATGCTAAAAAGAAAATTCATATTCTTGTTGTTGATATTGAAAAGGTTTCTAATTTTGAAAAACATGTTGATGCTGCTGAAATAACTTAGAATCCTCCTACACCTGAACAAACTCTCTCTGCTACCTTTGCTACTGGTACACCTACACCTATGCTTGGCCATAGTGCCTTGGTATCCTTTTCACTATGAACAAACAAAGTTGGACAACTGAAGAACAACTTGGAAGGATGAATACTAGGCTGAGAAAGCTAAAGAAAGAACAAACAGAAATGAGGAATAAGTTTGAACAAATATTTTATGAGGTGCTAAATGCCATTGAGGGATTCAAGGATAGGTTTTCGGAAGTTTAAAGCTTAGTGGGTTCTGAAATAGGAAATTGAGCTAAATCCTAACACTACCTGCACCTACCTACCTAAACCTTTCTAATGTAATGTCCTAGTTTGATTTACTATAGTATATTTGAAAATATATATATATATATATATATATATATATATATATATATAAATAGAATTAAGCATATTACTACTAACTTTAAAACACCATAAAAGCTTTTAACCATATATGTTGAAATATATTAAGGAAAATAATCGAAGAAAAGAATTTGAACTAAACAGCAATACACATCTGGAAAATTCGATTCTTTACTGAAGTATTAAATATAAATACAAACAACCTTTATAGCATAAGTACAAAATGTATATATACAAGTCGAACAAAACACTCTGCTCTAAACTATCAACTTCTTTCCCTCTCCTTGGAAGGATTTTAATTTTGATCTGTAATTATCATGGAAACAAACAAACAAACATATGGGTGAGAATTTGAAAATTCTTAGTAGCATAACACAAGACAGAATCATTCAAAAATATAATTCCAAAGAAATTATGCAAGGTACTGATAAAATGATAAATGTTGATGATTATGGAATGATAAATGTTAATGATTTTAAAATGTATTATGTTAATGCTTACACAATGTCATGTCCTTCGACAAAGGGTTTTTCTTACTCATTTGACCTTAGCAAAGTGCTTTTCTCACTCCTTTACTCTTAGCAGAGTGTTTTTCTTACTCCTCTATCAAATACTTTATCTTTTGGCAAAGGAATTTTCTTACTCCTTTGACCTGCGTTGAGTGCTTTCTCACTCTTTAGCCATGCATTAATGCTTATGAATTGCTAATGACATTCTGAATTCTTTTATTTAATCATCTCTCTAAGCCCTTTTTCGAATAACATAAAAAACACTTTCACTTGGTTATGCCTTTAAAAATAACTTTACCTTTTTCGATCATAATCGAAAATATGCCAGTCGAATAACTCTTATAGTATATTCAGTTAGCCATGAAATCATGTTAATTGAATAGCTCTCTTAGACTATTCGATTAGCCTCAAACTTACCATTCTGAAATGGTCTATTCGAATAGCTCTCTTAGTCTATTCGATCAATATCAAAAAATAGGTCATTATGAACTTTTCAAATAACTATCGTAATAATTTGATTAACATCGAAAGCATACCAAATCGAATAGCACACTTAGTCTACTCGATTAGCACTAGTAGTATGCCTTTCTGAATTATGTCGATCGAATAGTGATGCACAATTTTCAATTGTCGCATTTGCAAACCCAAGTGCAGGTTGTCTCAAGTAATAAATTTCTCGGGAGTCCGAGGTCGATCCACAGGGAATTGTTGAAGATTAATTAAGGTGAAGTGAATATTTTATTACTACGATTAAAATTATTTACTAGGGTAAAAAGATTTACTCTTGGTAAATAAAATAAAGGTAAGATTAATTCCTTTTATAACTCAATTAGAATCCTCGCAACATGGAGGTTCCAATCGAAAAATACAACATTAAAAGTCCATTTAAAATAATATACGTAATTATATTATGTTTCCTAAAAATATTACCACCACTTATAAATGGGTTAAAGCATTCATTGTGTCAATATTTTGTCTACAACAAATCAAGAACTCCTCTTTACAAAGATGGTTTCTAAATTATAAGAAACAAATTATAATACGTATAATGGTTACTAGAAAAATATAAATCATTTAAGCACAAGAGAAGAATAAATCTAACCTTACTTTATTACCAAGAGCTTCACCCTTTCACCCAAGTAAAATGAAACTTAGTTACTCATAGATAAGAAGAAAGAAAGAGAGAAGAAGAAGAAGAAGAACATGACTTTAATTTAGAACAAAGGAAAATTACTATAAGAAAACCTAGTAACAAAATGGCATCATTTTGGTAACTAACACCTAACACCCTCAATGATCTGCTAAGGAACCCTTTTATAGAGGATTAGAGATACAAAATGATAAGGGGGCTGAGTCATTAGTGGGTGGATGAGTGGAAAATGAGTGGAAAATGCCAAATGACTTTTGGTGAGTGGAAAATTATGGAGATTCCTTGTCTCCGAAATCATGCAGCTCTGAAATCATTACATTCGTCATTTTTGAACCAAGTGGTTTTTATGAAAGTTGTAGACCTGGATCTTATCTTTCAAATGGCTTTAGTTTGAGTCCAATATCATTTCTATCACTCCAGATACGTTCAAATTATCGTACTTGTACCTTGCTCGGGCCAGTCCACATGCTCCTCTGCATTCGACTTCCAAGCCCAATATCACTTTCAAGGAGTCCGATTCTGGAAAAGTGTTCAACATGAAAGTTTTAGATATGGGTCTTAATATTCAACATCCAAATTTCAGCCCATTTGACAACTTCTATCCCGAAATATGTGATGAACAGTACACATAGGTTAAGCTGTCAAGAAAAACACTCTGGTTCTTGCTTCTTCAACCCCAATTTGAGTTATCTACTCGTGTGATTGGGCTTTTGAGGTATGTTTGAAAGTTGTAGAACTCTCTCTTATCTTTCAAATGCCACTAGAATCACCTCTAAAGACTACCTACAGCCCAAGAGATGGCCCAAATATAGAAACAGTGTAAGATATGAATCATGCTGAAAAATTCAATTAAGTCCAATTTGAATCCAAACTTACAAAACATAATAAAACTCAATCAATTAAGTACACAGAGAGTGTAAATGACTAAGAATGAAAGCTTATTAATGTATCAAATATGTGATCATCAAATTCCCCCACACTTAGTTTTTTGCACTCCTGAGCAAAACACATAAGATCACTCACAAAAAAAATGAAACAGACTCAAAAGCTAAACACTCTAAAAGACTCAATTTCTAATAATATTTAAAAATGTAGAGCAATCAATCATTCAAGTAATCAAAAAATTCATGAGGTAATATATCTTTACATCTCAAATCAACAAGCCAGGATATTTCAATTGAAAAGCATGAGTCAAGAATGATAGATTTTCACAAGATTCACTCTCAATCCCTTAAGTATTTAAAAGGTAGGTATTTCACTCAATTCAACCCATGAAAATTGCACTACCATAAGCTTGCTTATCTTCTACTTCTCCACTACTCAGAACACATACACACACAAATCATGAGGACTTTATTCAAGGTTGTAATGGGGTCAAAGTAAAAGAGGAGGTAATATGGATATGACAAATTAAATACCAGAGAATAAAAGAGCATGAGAGATGAGTTCAATTAATAAGCATGAAAGTTCATCCCAACTCCACCTAATACAAATTCCCTTTACATATTCTTTTTCTTTCCTTTATTACCTTGTTGACCCTCTTCTTTTTACATTTTTTTTATTGATATTTTTTTGATTGATTTTTTTTGATTTTTTTTGTTTACAAAAAGAACATCATATATACATTTTTTTAACCATTCTACACACACACCCCCACATTTGTTCAAGAACTCATCGAATGACAAAACTAATGTTCTCTTATTCCCTAAGGTCAAGTAAGAACATGGTTTTTCATTTAAAGCACATAATGAGTTCGAAACAAATAATAGTCAAATAAGCTCAAATGGGTTAAGCAAGGGGAAATAGGTCATTTCTAATGCTTTATGTTGGCAAGAATCAGAGAATTTTCAAGAAGTCATAAGAGTGCTTGATATCATATTGAGACAACATGCTGCTAAACAAGGCTGACTATTTGATTAAAGTAGCTATTTCTAGAAAAATGCCTCAATCATATTTATGTATGCATATGAAAATGTAGTCTCAAAAAGAATCAAAGCAAGTTCTAGAGTAACAATTCCATGAGTGAAATTCACACAAGAAAGAAAAGAATGGTACAAATGTTCAATCCATTCATCAATAGGCTCAAAATCTCACAAGGCATAATTCTATCATTCTCAGTCCACCAATTCAACATCCGTAACCAAGCATGTGAATTTTACGAAAGAAGACAATTTACTCAATCATGCAAATTTCCCTAAATTTGAATTGCTACTTCCACACAAACTAGTTTTCTACCCAATTATTCCTTACTCTGCCATCAATTTTTGATGCGTCTCAAGAGTAAATAATTTACTCCTTACTCTGCCATCCCTAATTACTTTTGTTGTTAATAAATTGATGACAAACACAACAAACATATTAACAAACACACTTCCTAATTTTTTTTTTTGGATTTTTTGTTTTTTACAATCATCCTTCCCCCCAACCAGATCACAACATTGTCCTCAATGTCAAAACATAGATAGGTAAAGGATAGAATATATTACCTGTTGCTGCAATTAGTGAAAAGAAAAACCTCACAGAAATTTAAACAAAAACAAAGTATGATAAATAAAACTAAAGCTTGTAATTATTTAACTAGTTGGAGTGTCTTGGCTGGCTTTCTTTTCATTTGCTTCCCTCACCACTTCCTTCACGGCTTCCTTCGGACCAATCTATCTAAGCTGTTACTGGATCAGGTTCATAAACAAAAGCTTCTAATTTATCAATCAACTCATCAATAGTGGAAGCAGAGATAAAGAGTCGTCTTGCTGAAGGTGTGACAAATTTCTGTTCCACAGCATGGTCAACAAAAGATAACAAATTATCAAAGAAATTATTAACATTCAACAAACCTATGAGTTTATGGTGGATGTTCAATTGGGCCCAAGAGACAACTTGAAAGACTTCTTCCAAAGTACCAAAACCACCAGGTAAGGCAATGAATGCATCAGAGTTTTCAAGCATTGCCTTCATTCGTCCATGCATAGAGGATACTTGAATTTCCAGTCCAATTGTCTTTCCAACGATGTTCCTTCGAGTTAAAGGTTCGGGAATGACACCTAAAACTTGACCACCTCTTACAAATGCAGAAAGTGATACAGCCCCCATTAACCCAAGGCAACCTCCCCCATATACTACACGAATGTTCCTCGCAGCAAGTGTTCTACCAACAGTGCTTGCTGCGTTTACAAACTCTAAACCCTTCCCATAACTTGTCCCACAAAATACACAGATACTGAGAAATCTACGAACTGAAGAAGAAGCTCCCTCCATTTCTACACTCACTCTCTTTGAATGATTAAGAGTTGCAGAAAAGTAAAGAAAATAGAGTGTTTAAATAGGGAAGAGAATAGAAAAAGTAATAATAGTTCCTATATGGGTAGGTTGGCTGTTGTCAGAAAAGTTTGAATTTAATACTTTTTTTTATTTTTTTATTTTTCTTTATTTATTTATTTTTTTTTACTTCAAGAAAACCATCAGAGTAAAGAAGTCTAAAAACCCCTGAAAGACCCTGCCCAAAGCATCGTCTGTCCAAAACTCAAATATAACAAAATCATACAAAGATAAAATAATAATAACAAATGATTACATACCTTTATGTACATGTTTCATGGCAGATCTTTATACTATGCGTCATGAGTGCAATAATACTAAGACGGCTCAGCCAATCTGGGCATTCTTCTCCCTCCCACTTGTGGGATATTTTGGATTGAGTTACGACGCCACTAATTAAAGTGCGTAAATTTGACAGCTACCACCAACGACCACAGCCAGTGAGAGGTCGCTGAAGAGCCCACGTTATTAAATCACAGAATCCAGCTCAGAGGCATTGTTACGCGAGAATGCATACACGAGACGCTTCTTTCCGTCCATCAGCAAGCAGAGCCTTTGGTTAAAACCTGGGAATGCTTGCGCGGCTCTCTACAGAGCATGGCACACGAACCTTATTTACTGACCGGCATGCGAAGGTCCACCCGAGTCAATGACGGGTCTGTCACTGGCAGGGGCTCCTAATCTAATTAAAGACCAAGTACAATGAAGTTTCACCCTCTTTTTATTTTATTTTATTTATTTCTTATTTCTTCTATTTTTTTTTCTTTTTTTCTACTTTTCTTTTCTTTTCTTTTTTTCTCTTTTTTTTTTTCTTTTCTTTTTTTTTTTTTTTTTTTCTTTTTTTTTCTATTTTTTTCTTTTTTTTGAAGATATACAACATAGTATATACATATTATTGTGATTGTGGCTCACATCTTCCTCTGGTTTCACGTTCAGAAACGGCTTAAACGCCTTCTATGAGTCGAGGATAAGCTTCCCATCCAATTTTCTTATAAATTAGCAAACAATATCTTTTTGAGTCAGATTCCCAAGACTATAATGCTCTTGCTCGTCTCTGAAGAGATTCCACAAACTAAGAAGTTCACGCTGCACAACTCCACAAGAATGCATCTCAAGAGTCAATAAGATATTATCTAATGACTCCTTACTCAGTCCATTCTTGATGAAGAATATTTTATCTTCTCTGTTTACAGAAACCATCCCCAAAGAGTGACATCGCGTGTTGCAATTCCATCGTGCACACTTGTAACAAATTTTTATTCTTTTTGTTCTTCTCCTTTTTAAAAATGAACTTTTACCGAGACCAGACATGTATGGGACAAATGAATTTGAAGATTCACCAGCTAAATGAACTTTTGCTTCGATTATCTAGTGTATATCTTTTGGGATGCCCTTATACATTAACAATCTAAGTCTTTCACACCTAGCTTCACAGACTTTTGTTAGAGCATTTAGAGGGAGAGAAGGAAAATGTTTTCTTAAATTTGAGAGAATGACATCCATTTTAAAAGGAGAAGAAATCAGTTATTATGGGAAACTGAAAAACAAATCGACTTGAGAGTCACGGAGTACCGTTATCCGCCATTTAATCAGGAACACAAAGAACTACAAAAAGAAAGAAATAACATTAAAATAAATTCTACTCATAACAAGGATTAGAAAGAAAAATGGATTCTACCTCAACAACTTGATGTTCCAGAAATGGTTTGAGTCTTTGTCCATTGACATTAAATACAATACCATTCCTAGGATTCTCAATGTCTATGGCCCCATAAGAGTACACATGTTTGACAATATAACGACCAATCCACCTAGATCTTAATTTTCCAAGGAATAGATGAAGACAAGAATTATAAAGCAGAACTTTTTAACCAATTTCAAAAGTTTTTCTCAAAATTGATTTATCATGAAAAGCTTTTGTTCTAACTTTATAAATCTTTGAGTTTTCATATGCATCATTTCTTAATTCCTCAAGTTCATTCAATTGCAATTTGCATAACTTGGAAGCATCATCAAGACTTAAGTTGAAAGCTTTAATGGCCCAAAATGCTTTATGCTCCAATTCTACAGGCAAATGACAAAGTTTTCCATAAACTAACTGATAGGGAGACATGCCTAAAGATGTTTTAAAAGCAGTATGGTAAGCCCAAAGTGCATCGTTTAGTCTTAAAGACCAATCTTTATGATTTGGGTTAACCGTTTTTTCTAAAATTTGTTTAATCTCCCTATTTGCCAATTCAACTTGTCCACTTGTCTGAGGATGATAAGGGGTTGCAATTTTGTGGGTAATGCAATATTTCTTCATTAAGGATTCAAATGGTTTATTACAAAAATGTGTTCCCCCATCATTGATGATAGCTCGAGGAATTCCAAATCGACTCAAAACATTTTCTTTTAAAAATTTTAGAACAGTTTTATGATCCTTGTGCCAACATGGAATCGCCTCAATCCATTTTGAGACATAATCAACTGCAACCAAAATGTACACAAATCCAAAAGATGATGGAAATGGACCCATGAAATCAATTCCCCAACAATCAAAAATTTCAATGACAAGGATAAGATTCAAAGGCATCATATTTCTTTTAGAAATGGACCCCAATTTTTGACAACTTTCACAACTTTTGCAAAAAGTATAACTGTCCTTGAATAAAGTGGGCCAATAGAATCCACACTGCAAGATTTTCGCAGCTGTTTTCTTTGAAGAAACATGACCTCCACATGCTTCTGAATGACAAAATTTAATGACACTACTTACCTCATTGTCAGGTACACATCTCCGAAAGATTTGATCAG
Source organism: Ormosia semicastrata (assembly GCA_029884595.1). Classification (NCBI taxonomy): domain Eukaryota; kingdom Viridiplantae; phylum Streptophyta; class Magnoliopsida; order Fabales; family Fabaceae; genus Ormosia; species Ormosia semicastrata. The sequence goes on from JAQQTO010000060.1 coordinate 65,722,182, forward strand.
GACAATATTTGAACAAATATGAGTCATCCCAAAAGAAAATTTTCACCTCAATCAAAAACTTTTTTCTGTCTTGGTGTGTCCACTGAGGCGGCATCTTACCTGTTACAAGAAAATTGACAATGTTAGCAAACCAGGGCATGGAATTGACAGAAAATAAAAATTCATCAGGAAAAGAATCATTGATAGGTGTGCTATCAAAAGATGAGCCTATTGTCAGCCTTGACAAATGATCTGCAACAACATTTTTGGCTCCTTTCTTGTTTTTATTGTGATATTGAATTCCTGAAGCAATAAGATCCACTGTATCAACCTAGGTTTGGCATCCTGTTTAGACATTAAATATCTAATAGCAGCATGATCAGTGAAAACAACAGTGGACGAACTAATTAAATAAGCTCAAAATTTGTTCAATGCAAAAATTACAGCAAGTAGTTCTTTTTCAGTAGTGGTGTAATTCATTTATGCATTATTCAAAGTTCGAATTGCGTAATAAATTACATGAGGCTTACCTTCCTTTCTTTGGCCTAAAACAACGCCAACAACAAAATCACTAGCATCACACATCAACTCAAAAGGCAAAGACCAGTCAGGAGATTGCATGATAGGAGCAGAAGTCAAAAGACCGATTAATTTTTCAAAAGATTTCTGACAATCTTGAGTCCAATCAAATGGTGTATCTTTTGTTAGAAGATTACATAAAGGTCTAGATATGGCACTAAAGTCCTTTACAAATCTTCAGTAAAATCTTGCATATCCTAAAAAGGAACGAACTTCTCTGACTATTTTTGGGAAAGGCAAATGAGCAATTAATTCAACTTTGCCTTATCAACTTCAATTCCTTTAGAAGATATCACATAACCTAACACTATTCCTAAGGTAACCATGTAATGACATTTTTCCCAATTTAACACAAATCTTTTTTCTTCGTATCTTTTAAGAACTTATCAAGACAAATTTCAAAAGAATTTCCAAAAACTGTCAGATCATCCATGAAAACCTCTAAATAATGCTCAATCATGTCACTGAAAATACTTAGCATGCATCTTTGAAAAGTTGTCGAAGCATTACAAATACCAAAAGGCATTCTTCTATATGCAAAAGTGCCAAAGGGACAAGTAAAAGTGGTCTTTTCTTGATCCTCCAATGCAATTGGTATTTGATTATACCCTGAATAACCATCAAGAAAACAATAGTAGGGATGTCCTGCTACTCTTTCCAGAATCTGATCAAGAAATGGCAATGGAAAATGGTCTGTCCTAGTGGCTACATTCAATTTTCTGAAATCAATACACATAAGCCAACTAGATGAGTCTCGGGTAGGTATTAATTCTCCTTTTTCATTTTCAACCACTGTTATTCCAGATTTCTTAGGCACAACTTGTGTAGGACTTACCCACTGGCTATCAGAGATAGGATAGATAATTCCAACATCAAGTAATTTAAGAACTTCAGCTCTAACTACATTTTTCATGTGTGGATTTAATCTTCTTTGAGGTTGTTGAGATGTTTTAGCATTATCCTCTAAATATATTCTATGTGAACAGATTAATGGATTAATGCCTTTTATATCCTTTAATGTCCATCCAATTGCACTTTTATGCCTTTTAGGTACTTCTATCAACTTACTTTCTTGTTCTTTGGTCAGGGATGAGGAAATTACCACTGGAGAGCTTTGTTCTTCTCCCAAAAATGTGTACTTCAACCCATCAGGTAATGGCTTTAGTTCCAGTGTGGGTACTTCTTCATGGGTATCATCATTCATGGATTTTAGCTCTTCGAATCTTGGCTTCCTTCCTTTGTATTACATTTCCTATGTACAGTCAAGTAAAGAACATATTTCAGAAACATCATCATCTAATTGTGTAGCTGAATTAAATGAATTAATTAAACAGATTTCTAATGGGTCAGAAGAACTCCTGATTTGAAGATGATTATCTATAATGGCCTCAATCCCTTTAATCTTTTCCTTTTCATCATAAACTTCTTGTGGTTGCTTGCACATGTTGAAAACATTAAGCTCCAGTGCCATATTTCCAAAAGTTAGCTTCACCACTCCATTTCTACAATTTATCAAAGCATAAGATGTTGCTAAAAATGGGCAACCTAAAATAACAGGAACTGACTTAGAACTATCAACCATAGGTTCAGTTTCCAAGACAATAAAATCCACAGGATATATGAATTTATCAACTTGTACCAACACATCTTCTACTATTCCTTTTGGAATTTTAATTGATCTATCAGCAAGTACAAGAGTTACAGAAGTTAGTTTTAACTCACCAAGATTGAGTTGCTGATAAACTGAATATGGAAGCAAATTAACACTAGCACCAAGATCAAGTAAAGCTCATTCAATTTTATGTTCACCAATAATGCATGAAACTGTAGGACAACCAGGGTCTTTATATTTCAACTCATTATTGTTTTGAATAATGGAGCTTACCTGTTCAGTCAAAAATGCATTCTTTTTTACATTATGTTTCCTGTTAACAGTGCACAAGTCTTTCAAAAATTTGGCATAACAAGGAATCTGCTTGATAGCATCTAACAGAGGAATATTGACATTCACTTGTTTAAAGATTTCAAAAATGTCACTGTTATGATTCACTTTACTTGAATTGTTTAATGCTTGAGGAAATGGGGGTGAAGACGAGGGTTTGATCTCCTTTTAGCTAGGTGGCTTATCAATTCCTTCCTCATCTTTGGGAATTGACTCATCATCTTTCTCAAAAAGTTCAGGAATTTGTTTTTCAACAACCTTTCCACTCCTAAGAGTTATCACTGAGTTGACTTGATCTATTTTTTGACTTTCTGAACTACCCTCATTTAGGCTAAACTGACCCTTGGGATTTGGTTGAGGTTGAGAGGGAAACTTTCCTTTCTCATGAATGGCAAGTGCAGAAGAAAGTTTAGCAAGAGTATCTTTTATGTCCATCATGGCTTGAGTGTTGTGGTTATTAATGGCTTCTTGTTTTTCCATGAATGCATGCAATGTTCTTTCAAGGTTTTTCCTATATGGTGGGATATAGAGTGCATATCCTTGAGGATTTTGAGAATCTTGCTGTGCCTGAGGAGGTGGTGGTTGCATGAATTGTGGCTGGTTGCTATTCCTCCAACTGAAGTTCGGATGATTTCTACACCCCGGATTGTATGTATCTGAAAAAGAAGAAGTGAATGGCTTTTTAAAATTATTCATTGCATTTACTTGCTCATGTACAACTTCTTTAAAAACAGGAAATTTTGGACATTCATTTGTTGAGTGTCCTAATTCATCACAAATGCCACAAATTTCTTAATTTTGCACAAATTTGATTTCTTTTACTTTCCTTGATTCCATAGTTTCAATCTTTCTAGCCAAACTAGCAAACCTTGCATTTAGATCTTCTTCTTAACTAAGATGATATTTTCCTTTACTAGCATTTGCAAGGTTAAATCTAATTGAATTTTCAGAAAGATTAATACCATGCCAAGATTGAGAATTTTCAGCCAAATGGTCTAAATAGTCTAAAGCTTCTTCAGGTTCTTTATCAAGAAATTCACCATGCACATTGTTTCCACAAATTATTTAGTTTCAGGTGTTAACCCTTCATAAAAGAAGCTTATAGTGCGCCATTTTTCAAAACCATGATGTGGGCAAGAATTCAACAAATCTTTAAAACGTTCCCAACTTTGAAAATATGCTTCATTTGAATTTTGGGAAAAATTTTGGATTTGTCTTTTCAAAGCATTGGTTTTATATGTTGAAAAAAATTTCTTCAAAAACTCACATTGCATTTCTTGCCATGTGCCAATTAATCTTGGTTTCAAAGTGTTAAGCCAAAATTTTGCTTTATCTTTCAAAGAAAAAGGAAATAATTTAAGCTTAACAACCTCTTCAGTGCAAGTTTGATAATGAAAAGCGATACATACTTCCTCAAATTCTTTTAGATGTAAATATGGGCTTTCAGATTCTAAACCATGGAAATTAGGAAGTAAAGAAATCATACCTAACTTGAATCTAAAATTATTGGCATTAAGTGGAAAGATAAAACATGATGGACTAGAATTTCAAGATGGTTGCAAATACTCACGCATGGTTCGCAACAGTTGATTTTCATGTTCATCATCCACACTTTGGTTTTCAGCCATTGTGCATAATGTGTGTGATTGTGATTCAAACAAACCAATATGTAAAGTACCTGGATTAACTCTAACCAAACGACCAGAATTTAAATCACGATACCAATTAAGCATAAACAAGTAACTTACGGTATAAAATAAAATATACAAGTTAGCAGTATAAACCGTCCATTAAATATTAACAAAGGTGTGGTATAAACCAACCACCAAATAAGTTAAAAAGCATAAAAAATAAAAAGTTAGTATACAGATAAATTAAAATGTTAGAAGCAGAAAAAGTAAAAAGTTAGATAGCTGATAAAGTAAAAAGTTAGATAGTTAGTAAGAGAGTTAATAAGTTAGTAAACAAAAAAAAATGACAGAAAATAAATAACAAAAAAATGACAGAAGATAAATACAAAAAATAAAGTACGAGAAAAAAAAAATAAAAGGGGAGTTACCCCCACTAAATTAATATGTACAAGAAAATAAAAGAGATAATTACCCCCACTGTACAGAAATTAAAATACAGAAAATAAAGTACAAAAAGTAAATTTAAAATATGAAAACTAGAGAATCAGCAAGCTGATTTTTTGCTCCAGCGAGAGAGGAGGGAAGAAGAAAGATTATTTCATTAATAATTAAAGATTATAGAGAAATTAGAGAGAGTTTCCCCCATAAGTTAGTATGCACAGAAATTAAAAAGGGAGAGGTTCCCCCACTAGTTAGTATGTTAGTATATATACAAAATTTTTACACTAGAAATTCAGTCTTCAAATCTAGTCCCCGGCAACGGCGCCAAAAACTTAATGCATTTTCAATTATCGCATTTGCAAACCCAAGTGCAGGTTGTCTCAAGTAATAAATTTCTCGAGAGTCCGAGGTCGATCCACAGGGAATTGTTGAAGATTAATTAAGGTGAAGTGAATATTTTGTTACTACGATTAAAATTATTTATTTGGGTAAAAAGATTCACTCTTAGTAAATAAAATAAAAGTAAGATTAATTTCTTTTATAACTCAATTAGAATCCTCGCAACATGGAGGTTCCAATCGAAAAATACAACATTAAAAGTCCATTTAAAATAATATACGTAATTATATTATGTTTCCTAAAAAATATTACCACCACTTATAAATGGGTTAAAGCATTCATTGTGCTAATATTTTGTCTACAACAAATCAAGAACTCCTCTTTACAAAGATGGTTTCTAAATTATAAGAAACAAATTATAATATGTATAATGGTTACTAGAAAAATATAAATCATTTAAGCACAAGAGAAGAATAAATCTAACCTTACTTTATTACCAAGAGCTTCACCCTTTCACCCAAGTAAAATGAAACTTAGTTACTCATAGATAAGAAGAAAGAAAAAGAGAAGAAGAAGAAGAAGAACATGAGTTTAATTTAGAACAAAGGAAAATTACTATAAGAAAACCTAGTAACAAAATGGCATCATTTTGGTAACTAACACCTAACACCCTCAATGATCTACCAAGGACCCCTTTTATAGAGGATTAGAGATATAAAATGATAAGGGGGCTGAGTCATTAGTGGGTGGATGAGTGGAAAATGAGTGAAAAATGCCAAATGACTTTTCGTGAGTGGAAAATTATGGAGATTCCTTGTCTCCGAAATCATGCAGCTCTGAAGTCATTGCATTCGTCATTTCTGAACCAAGTGGTTTTCATAAAAGTTGTAGGCCTAGATCTTAGCTTTCAAATGACTTTAGTTTGAGTCCAATATCATTTCTATAACTCCAAATACGTTCAAATTACTGCACACTGCTCAGGTCCAGTCATAGCTCCTCTATTCTGACGTCCAAGCCCAATATCACCTTCAAGGAGTCCGATTCTGGAAAAGTGTTCAACATGAAAGTTTTAGATATGGGTCTTATCTATTCAAAATCCAAATTTCAGTCCATTTGACAACTTCTATCCTAAAATATGTGATGAACAGTACACATAGGTTAAGTTGTCAAGAAAAATACTCTGGTTGTTGCTTCAACCCCAATTTGAGTTATCTACTCGTGTGATTGGGCCTTTGAGGTATTTTTGAAAGTTGTAGAACTCTCTCTTATCTTTCAAATGCTACTAGAATCACCTCCAAAGACTACCTACAGCCTAAGAGATGGCCTAAATACAGAAACAGTGTAAGATATGAATCATGCTGAAAAATTCAATTAAGTCCAATTTGAGTCAAAACTTACAAAACATAATAAAACTCAATCAATTAAGTACATAGAGAGTGTAAATGACTAAGAATGAAAGTTTATTAATGTATCAAATATGTGATCATCAAATAGCTCTACTAGTCTATTCGATTAGCCTCGAAAGTCATGCAATTCAAATTTGCTCACCTAGTGTACTCTATTTATCATTGAAATCATGCAAATTTGAGTAGTTGACACATAAAAAATCTGGAATAATTATTAATATTCTATTTGAATTTCTCCTTGGCCTATTCAAGCAGAACACTACAGAAAGACATTCTATTTAAATTGCCCCTTGGCTTATTTGAACAGAGCACTATAGAAAGACATTTTGGAACCTTAGAATAACTATTTTATTGTTCTTTTCATTTCTATACCAATCCACTTTACTACAAACATCTATCTAAACCATAAATCATGTAGTAAAGTATTGGAAAATCATTAACAACTAGTTCTGGTAGTTGTGTTCAAGCATATATATGCCCATACAAATATATGTTAAAGTCTCATAAAACATATCTCTCATTACACTGAATCATGATTTTTCTTTGAGTATAATGAAGAACTCGATTCTATCCATTATTTGCCATTTTTTTTCAGGAATAAAGAATGATAAAACACAGAAAAACAAGCACAACAACCCCTTACCTCAGTTCCCTATTGGTGGAGTTTCGATTCTTTTTCTGGTTCTTCCCTTGGTTCTTACTTGTTTCTCTTCTTCCTTTTCTCTATCTACTTTCTTTTTTCTATTTCTTTTCTTTCTTCTCTGTTTCCTCTTTTCCATTCCTATCTCTTACTTTTCTTCTCTTTTCTGCTACTAACAACCATGTGAAATGAGAGGAAAATAAGAGATATACATGTACAAGTCAAAGATAGTGGGAAAAAGTAGAATCAGATAATATCCTTTGACTTTGGGGTACTTTGAAAGTGTCAAACTCCTTAAGATATTTTAGTGTTTTAAGTTAACCCAAATTTCCATTCTGCCATTCTATCATATATTAGGTATTAATACACTTCTATAACAAAATTAAAACTAATAGGTTTAGGAGGATGTCACATTTCCCCTCTCCTTTTTAAATTTTGTCTTCAAAATTGCTTACCTTATGTGGGACTCCAACTCCCAAGTAGCCTCCTCTATGCTAACCCCATCTCATATAGCCTTCACCAAAGAAATCTGCTTTCCTCTGAGATTTTTGACTTCCCTGTCCACAATCCTCACAGGTCTAATCACATATATTAAGTCATCTTTTAATTATACTAATTCAATTTCAATAATGTGTGAATGATCTGGGTTATATATTCTAAGCTGACAAACATAGAAGACATTGTGAAGGTTGGATAAGTTAAGTGCTAAGGCTATTTGGTAGGCTACGAGTCCAATTCTCTTAAGGATTTGGCAAGGATCAAGAAATTCAGGGTTTAACTTTTTAGTTTTCAAAGCTCTACCAACTGCTGTAGTAGGAGTGACTCTAAAAAAAACATGTTCTCCTTCCTCAAACTCTAGAGGTCTCCTCATCTTATCAACATAACTTTTCTACCTACTTTGAGTAGTAACTAATCTATTCCTGATCATCTTTATTTGTTTTATGGTTTGCTGGACTAATTCAGGACCTAAGATGGTTCTCTCTCCTATCTCATACTAACATAGAGGCGATTTACATTTCCTACCAAACAATGCCTCATATGGTGCCATACTTATGTTGGTGTGGTAGCTATTGTTATAGGCAAATTCCACTAAAGGTAAGAGCTATCCCAGCTACTCTATTGCTCAAGTACACAAGCCCTAAGCATACCCTCTAGGGTTTGGATAGTTCTCTCTATTTGTCGATCTATTTGTGAGTGGTAAGCTGTGCGAAAACTTAACTTTGTTCCAAAAGCCTTTTGCAAGGCTCCCCAAATTCTAGATGTAAAGCTAGGATCTCTATCAAATACTATGCTTATGGGGATTCCATGCAACCTAACAATTTTTTGCAAGTACTGTTGAGCTAATATATCTAAAGAAAAGTTAACTCTAATTAGCAAAAGGTGGACAAATTTAGTCAATTTATCCACTATGACCCAAATGGAATCTCTAAGGATTGTAGTAGTCTTGAAGGTTTTCGATGCTCTACCTTAACTTTCTGACATGTCAAACACTTGGACGCATATTCTGCTATATCCATTTTCATCTTAGGCCACCAAAACAACTTTCTAAGATCTTGATACATCTTTGTGGCTCTAGGTTGGATGGTATACCTACTCTTGTGCGCTTCTTCTAGGATCTTTTCTTTAATTTTATATTCCTTAAGAGTGCAAAGTCTATCTCTAAATTTTATTATCTCATCATCTACTTTACTAAACTCCTTTTGGTTTCCTAAGAGAATTTGCTCACTTATTTTCTTTAAAGTCTCATCATCTTTTTAAGCTTCTAAAATTTGAGTCTTTAAGTTGCTAACTATGTCTACTCTGCTCATACAGGGACTATGTTGTGACACAATCACTGCAAGACTCAAATTCCTAAAACTCTCTAAAAGCTCCCTCTCTTGAATCATCATTCAGGACATATGTAAGAATTTTATACTGAGTACATCAGCCACTAAATTGGCTTTACCCGAGTGGTATCTCAAATCAAAGTCATAGTTCTTGAAGAATTCAATCCATCTCTTTTGCCTCATGTTCAATTCCTTTTGATCAAACAAATATTTTAAACTTTTATGGTTACCAAAAACTTCAAATTTGACTCCATAAAGATAGTGTCTCCAAACTTTCAAAGCAAACACCACAGTTGCCAATTCGAAGTCATGGATAGGGTAATTCCCTTCATGTGGCCTCAACTGCCTAGAGGCATAGGAAACTACTCTCCTATTTTGCATGAGAACATACCCTAACCCATTCTTTAAAGCATAACAAAATACTTCAAAGTCCTCCAATGGATCTAGAATTATCAAGACAGGTTTAGTGGTTAACCTTTGTTTCAACTCTAGGAAATAATCTTCACATTCTTGTGTCCAAACAAAAGAACTATCTTTCCTAGTTAACCTAGTTAAGGATGGAGTTATCTGAGAGAATCCCTTGATGAATCTTTTATAATATTCAGCCATTCCTATAAAGATTCTACTCTTGGTTGCAGTGGTTAGTCTTTCCTATAGCAACACTGCCTCAATCTTGCTAGGATCTACTGATATTCCATCTTGAGAAATCATATGACCCAAAAATTGTACCTTCTTTAACCAAAATTCACACTTAGCTAATTTAACAAATAACTTCTTCTCTTTAAGAATTTCCAAAACTATTTTAACATGCTGCTCATGTTCCTCCATTGTCCTTAAATAGATAAGGATATCATCTATAAAAATAACAATAAACTTATCTAGGTAGGGTCAAAAGATTCTATTCATGCAGTCCATGAACACAGTAGGTGCATTGGTTAACCCAAAGGACGTCACAAGATACTCATAATGTCCATACCTAGTTCTAAAAGTAGTCTTAGGGATATCCTCTTCCCCAACTCTTATTTGATGATACCCTAATCTTAGGTCAATCTTTAAGAAAATCGAAGCTCCTCTTAGTTGATCCATCAGATCATCTATTCTGGGCAATGGATACTTATTCTTAATGGTCACTTTATTTAACTACCTATAATCTATGAACAATTTCATACTATCATCCTTTTTCTTTACTAAGAGAACCGGTGCTCCCTATGGTGAAACACTAGGCCTGATGAATTGTTTTTCTAACAAATCCTCTATTTGTTTCTTGAGTTTTGCCAACTCTAAGGGTGCCATTCTATAAGGTGCTATAGATATAGGTCTGGTTCTTGGAACTAAATCTATAGTAAACTTTATTTCTCTCTTAGGTGGCAACTCAATGATTTCCCTAGGAAATACTTCTGGGTATTCTCTCACCACAGGTATATTTTTGAAGTCTTGCTCAACTTCGACATTCAAGGAGAAAAGGAGAACATATACTTGAGTCCCTTCTACTAACCAGTTGTTAACTTGTTTAGCACTCAAAAACATAAACTCAAAAGAAATAGCCATAGAAGGATTATCATACATAAACATCAAAGTCTTATTTGAACAATTTAAAACATAGTTTGATGACAATCAATCCATGCCTAGAATGATGTCAATGTCAAGAAGAGGTAAACAGATAAGATTCACAAAGAAAATCATATCTTCTATTTTCACACAACAATCCAAACAAACAAAGGAGAACTTAACATATTTTCAGTTCTCATCCGGGTTGTATCGAAAGTAGGAGGAGAACTTCAATAGTTCTTCAAATTTGGCTTCATACTGTCCCACTGACATATTTTCTTGCTCAAGCTTTAAAAATTTGATTTCTTTGTCATCCTGTAAATTCTTTGGGAGGTATTTGTCCAAGGTTGTTCAAAACACTTTCCACGTAATCTGAGTCCCTGCCATATCCAATAATATCCTAACACCAATCCACCAATTCTCTAGCTTCCCCTTTAACATAAAGATGGCAAAAGAAATCTTATGGTCATCTGTACAGTCCATCACCGCAAAGATCTTCTCTATCTTTTAGCCATTCTTCAGCCTTTGCTGGATTATATTCTCCCCTAAAGGATGGAGGATTTGCCTTCCTGAATTTTGAGAGGTCATGGAAATTTTAGTTTTTCACAATTACTGCATCTTCAACTGGATGTGGACGTGGATGTGCCTCCATTCTTTCGAGCACTCTATTAGTGATATCAGTTTATGCCCTCATTGCATCCTCCATTTGTTGAAAAACTCCCATTATGTCTGCCATATTTTCATTAGCAGATTCTTTATTTCTTGGTGTATGCCTAGGAGGTGCCATAATATCGTCTAAACACAAAACAATAAAAATCGAGCTGATCAGTCTTAATATCATGTAACAGTGTGACAGTTACTATTAACATCTATTCCTAAAGCTGTCATGCAATTCAATTCATATATCTCACTTCGAGACAAGAAAATGCATAAGCTAAAATAGGAATATCGAAACATACGAAAATCATAGTCAGTCCATACCCCAGCTCAACAGGATGATTTCGAACTAAACATTATGCTCTAAACTATCAGCTTCTCTCCCTCTTCATGGAAGGATTTCGATTTTGATCTGTAATTATCATAGAAACAAACAAACAAACATAGAGGTGAGAATTCAAAAATTCCCAATAGCATAACATAAGACAAAATCATTCAAAAGTATTATCCCAAAGAGGTATTAATAAAATGATAAATGTTGATGATTATGGAATGATAAATGTTAATGATTATAAAATGCATTATGTTAATGCTTATGCAATGTCATGTCCTTCGACAAAGGGCTTTTCTTGCTCCTTTGACCTGATCTGAGTGTTTTCTCACTCTTTAGCCATGCATTAATGCTTATGAAATGCTAATGACATTTTGAATTCTATTATTCGATCAGCTCACCAAGCCCTTTTTCGAATAACATCGAAAACACTTTCACTTGGTTATGCCTTTTAAAAATAACTTTACCTTTTATAATCATAATCGAAAATATATCAGTCGAATAACTCTTATAGTACATTCGATTAGGCTCAAAATCATGCAGTCGAATAGCTCTCTTAGACTATTCGATTAGCCTCAAACTTACCATTCTGAAATGGTTTATTCGAATAACTCTTTTAGTCTATTTAATCAACATCAGAAATAGGTCATTCTGAACTTTTCAAATAGCTAACGTAATATTTCGATCAACATCAAAATCATACCAAATTGAATAACACACTTAGTCTACTCGATTAGCACTAGTAGTATGCCTTTCTGAATTATGCCGGTCGAATAACTCTGCTAATATATTCGATTAGCCTCGAAAGTCATGTCATTCGAATTTGCTCACCTAATTTACTTAGTTTATCATTGAAATCATGCAAATTCGGATAGTTGACATATAAAAAATCTGGAACGGTTAGTAATATTCTATTCGAATTGCCCCTTGGCCTATTAGAGTAGATCACTATAGAAAGACATTCTATTAAAATTGCCCCTTGGCATATTCGACAGAACACTACAGAAAGACATTCTGGAACATCAAAATAGCTATATACCTGTTCTTTTAATTTCTATACCAATCTACTTTACTACAAACATCTATCTAAACCATAAATCATGTAGTAAAGTATTGGAAAATCATCAACAACAAGTTCTGGTAGTTGTGTTCATAAAGAACATTGCTCCTGAGAAAAAAATTTCCAAAGCATTTATAACATTCACAAATGTATAAACAACTAGTTACATTAGAAATATGTTTGCAACAGGTATATAAGCCACTACTCATTACCAAAAGAACATTCATATACTATCACTATGTATTGTTCCCAAGTAAACAATCTCCCAAAGATAAGACAATTGCCCACACAATTGTCATTGAAAGGCAAATGCTCATGTTATGTTGTATGATTATGCCAAAGGTATGTTATAAGATAATGAATATGAAATGTAGTAAAAAAGTGTTAGTGAAATGTCATGAAACTTAACTATTCTGGGTAGTTGATATGTGAAATCCGTAAGTGTACAACTTCGTCATCAAGTAATAAAAAGATCGAAATCCATAGCGACTATGTCTATGAATACCAATTAATTAATTAATTCAATTGAATTAAACAAATGGAATATCATTGTTAAGTGATAAGAACATAGTAACTAAGAAATTAAATAAATGAATATTAAAGTGCAAAGTTGAGAACAAAAATAGCAAATTGTTAAGAAAGGTTTTCAAATTCAAGAAAACTTCTAGCATTAGGGGTAACCACAATAATACAAGACAAATCCTAATTGACAACCCTTTTATTAAAATTAAAACTCAATTGAAAGTGAATTTCCCTAAATTACTTAATGTTCTTTCTCAAGAGACAAGAACCGTGCCCAATTAAACTAATTCCTACTCTCGTGGTAATTGAATTTAAATTGAACCATTTACGCTTTGTGGTAATTCATTAAGTCATTGAAAGGCTAAACCTACACTCGTGATTTAAACCTTAAGTTTAATTTTATGGTTCCAACACCTAGGTTCACCTCTCAGTATGTCCCTAAATATCTATGAGATGCAAATATGTGGCCAGCAAATTCACATGAATAAGCGCGATAAGGATTGAATCAAAGAACATTTAAAATTAAAAAAAAGGCTAAACCAAGTCAATTAATCATCATCAATGTACCAAAAGGCATTGCCCAACCCTAGAAACGAAGGGAACTACACAGACATGGAGAAGAAGAAACAAGAAAACACAATAAAGAACATCCAAACCTGTAGCGAAGGGAGAAGAGAGGAGGAAGATAAAGATCTAGAGCCTCCAAACGTGCCTCCTTCAAATAGAAAAATAGAACCCTAATATTGTATTTAAAACAACTATATATACCCTAGGGGTCTAAACTAGTCCAAGCCCATAGAAAGAAAGAAAAATGAAATCGAAAGATTGTGTCAGACCGCGATCCACAGTCGTGGGCCATTCCACAGCTAGGCCGTGGAAGTTGCTGGCTGGGCGCGCGTTGGTTCTCTGATGCATTCCATGACCGTGGGACATTCCACAGCCAGGCCGTGGACATTACTGCAAAGGGGATTCTAAACTGCTCTTGCATTCCACGGCCGTGGGACATTCCACGGCCAAGCCGTGGACTCTTTTGCTAAGCCACGTTTGCTTCTTTTGCACAGCTACTCAATCCATGGCCATGGAAAATTCCATGGCCAAGTCGTGGATGCTTCTAGAATGATTCTTTTGTCCCAATTTGCTATCTTTCATGCTCCAACTTCAATCATGCAAACTTTCCACCTATTTCTAAGGCAATTTAGCACCAATCTTGTACAACAACACCATAAACACCGCAGTTATCTGAACTAAAGGAAAAACAAATAAAAAGGGAAACTAAAATATCTAAAATGTCTAAAAATGCATGCAAAACAAGAACAAAATATGGTGTTGTTTCACACACATCAAAACCCCTCAAGCTTAAGATTTTGCTTGTCCCGAAGCAATAACTAAGGCTAAACCATGAAATGGGATCAAGAAACAATAATGAATGAGGAACCCGAGAAAACAACCAACCACACAATAGGCAAAGGCAAACCAAGAGTTAGAGAGGTAATCAAAATCAAGTCCAATTAGAGGTTAAAGTTTTTAGAAATCATGCTCTTTACTAAATTAGGTTCACTTTACTAATCACACTCAAAGTGTTTAAGGGTGAAGACAATGCGCTCAAGATTCCTCAAAGAAAAAGCACCTCTATAAGCTTGATAAGAAATCAAATTTTCACTAATAATTTGCATGTATGCAAGCATCAAAAGGCCTTTCAAGGGTTGTAATGGTCCATGGGAATGATGTTAGGTAGGGTAAAGAAAGGAAGGTATGCACAAAGGGCTAACAAAATTTTCAATTAGCATAAGAAACTCACTAGAACATAAATGGAGCAAAGGCATTTTTCAATCAGGAGCATAACTCCACATTTCCAAGCATTTTCTTCCTTTCTTTTCCTTCCTCTCTTTTTCTTCTTTTTCAAGCTTTCATCTCGTGATTTTCTTTTATTTTCTTTTCCCTTTCCCCTTATATTTTTCTTTTCTTTTATTTAACATAGGGGAAAGACTTCATTTTTTTATTTTATTTTTTTCATTTGAGAAAGAGAAGACTAAAAAATATATAATTCCCAATACAACTTTCAAACTCAATTTGCTCCATTTAATATTCTAAATAATTACCGAGAATGTATCATCATAGGCATCAAGAAAAACAATTATGCAATAGGTTCAAGATGGGCAACTAATGGATGAAAGTGAGGTAATTATTTCAGAAGGCCAAAAAAATACCTAAGATGCCTTAATCACATTCAAGTATGCAAACAAAAATTTTGCCTTAAAGTGGTTTCAAATCAAGCTTTAGAGCACAAAATCAATGAGGAATTATCACTCAATACAAAGAATGAGAGAAAAAATCATATAGTGCACACATCCTATATAGGTTCAAAACTCACATTTAGAGGTTCAAAAATCAATGAAAAGCACAAATTCAGAGAACATACGCTAATTATCAACTACCAAGAAATCACCTCCACTATCAATTAAAAAAATGCCTGTTGCCTACCACAAGAATCCACAAGTTGGGTTCCAAATCAATACCGTCTCAAAATCCTCAAAAGAGAGGGGCACAAAGTTCAACCAAAAAGCTGAGAGATATGATGGTATGAAAATGCAATAAGAAGATGCAATGCAATATGAGACATGAGAATGCATGAAACTAATGAATTATAATGAAAATGAAAATGAAAATATACCCCACTCAAGCTTAGAAATTTACATTATCCCCAATGTAAAAATCTATAACAAGAGAAGGGATAAAAGAAAAAGACTCACTGCGATGGTGGGAAAGGGTTCTGGCTCAGATGCCAACTATGGATGGCCTGGACCATACTCGCCATGCTCTGAACCGTGCAATCCAAGGCCTGTAAGTGGCCATCAGTAGCCTAACCTTGCTGATGAAGTTCCTCTATGAAAATATTCTGCTACTCTATCATGTGGCGCTGCTGCACCTGCTCAGCATGAAGTCCCTCCAGAGAGGTATATATCTGAGTGAGAGCATCCTCTGAAGGAGCTACAAAAGAGGAAGAAGAAGGGTGAGAGGCACCTGCCCTTGGTGAAGGGCGAAGGGGGCGCTGAACATTAATCGGCCCATCTACTTCACTCCCAGATATGTGCCAATTTTCAGGGTTGCACACAGTGATAGCAAGAGGGTTAAGAAGAGGTAGGGGGTGTTCTCTATTATGCAAGCAGAGGCAGTAGATACTGTCCTCCTTAAGGACCATTTTAATAACCATACAAGACTCTAGATGAATCCTAGAGTTACCCCTAACTGCTTCCAAACTAGCCAAGTCAAACTCAAAGAAATGGGCTATTGCTGTGATAAGCTTGCCTAAAGCAATGGTCCCCGATTGGGCTCTACCCACCTTAAGCAGATGCATAGCAAGAAAAGACCATGTGTCTATTTTGACATTATTAAGAATAGCGCACATAAAGGCAAGCTCGTCAAAACAGATATTTCCATCACTATCCCCACACCCAAATAAAGTATGAGACATGATACAGTGGAGGTAGCGGAGGCAAGGATTGGACATAAAGGTTGCCTTACTATTGGAGGAATCATACCCTCCGGACCTATGAGAGATGTCAGCGCAAAAAGATATTGCAGAAAAACCACGTGGGTGTTTTCTATCCCCCTTAGCAGGCAACCCAAAAATTTCATTAAATTTTGTCAGGTTTAGGCAGTGGTCAATATTGAATAGCCAAAAAGTGATCCGGGCTTCAGTGCATCCCTCCCCCTGTATAATATTAGCCTCAATAGAGCTCAGGAACTCTAGTGTAAGCTTAGTATATATGGGGTATTTTAAATTCAAAAAGTTGGTCCACCCCGCCCTTTCAAGCATCCAATCAAAATCAGTCCTCAAGCCTAAGGTATCTAACATAGTGTCATCCATGTACCTAGTGCTAACAATTTTTCTATTTACAAGCACATTATACCTATCCATCTGCTCATTATTTTTAAAGTTAAAGCCATGGGGATTACCTCTTGAAGTGCTAGTACCTCTTCCCCGTGTCCGCGAGCTTGAAGCAACTTCTGCCCTCTGACTCTTGGGTCTCATTATGCTTCTCCACACGACAATAGCAGCATTCCAGCAAAGCCCCCTCCCTTTTAGAGTCAATTCTCGAAATTGGGTCATTATGCTTCTCCACACTACAATAGCAGCAATCCAGCAAAGCCCCCTCCCTTTTAGAGTCAATTTTCAAAATTGGGGTGAGAGTTTTTCAAATTTAGGGTTTTTTTTTATTTTGCCCAAAATTGAAGGAATTGGTGGTTGGGTAGTGTTTAGGGGGGTTAGATATGGTAGAAAAGTGGAAGAGAAGGGTGGTTTATGGAGTGAAAGGGGGATTTTGAAGGTTTGGGTATGGATAGTTATGGTGGAGAAGAAAGAAGGAGAAGAGGGGAAGAATGGAGGTTAAAGAGCGTAGATGAAGGTGGTTTATGTGTTTTTGTGAGGAAAGGAAGAGTAATGGAGGTTTGGGGTTAAGGGTATGGAGGTTGGGTGAGAGAGGAAGAAGAGGAAGTAGGAGGGAAGTGGGTGAAATGAAGAAGGGAAGGGGTCGTGTTTTTAAAATTTTTCAACTCTGGGATGATCCACGGTCATAGGCCATTCCATGACCAGGCCGTGGACGTTATTGCCAGATATGTTTTTTTTTTTTAATAAAGAGCCCCCTATATTCCACAGCCATGGTTGGATCCACGGCCAGACCATGGATCTCTCTGACTTTTGTATTCTCCTTCTGGTCTTCAATCCATAGCCATGGAATTTTCCATGGGCTAGGTGTGAAACTTTTTGACTTCACTCTTTTTCTAATTTGAGCTTCAAAAAGGGTCAAACCTAAACAATATGCATGAGATAAAGATCAAACCAGTAATCTAACACACAAAATCAAAAGAAAAAGAAGAAATTAAAAGGAAAAAATAAAGAAACTTGGGTTGCTTCCCAAGAAGCGCTTGTTTAAAGTCATTAGTTCAACTGCTGTGCTTTCATCCTTCTTTAGTTAGGTCACGGAGGGCAATGTTCTTCCTCTTCTCAAGTTGCTCTTCTGCTAGATAATGCTTCAATATTTGACCATTAACCTTGAAAGTCCTTCGCTCTTCATTCCAAACCTCTACTGCACCATAGGGAAACACTTTCTTCACTAGAAATGGCCTAGACCATCTTGACTTAACCTTTCTGGGAAAGAGTTTCAATCTAGAATTGAAAAGAAGCACTAATTCTCCTTCATGAAACTCTCTACGAAGAATATGCTTGTCATGTCACCTCTTGGTTCTCTCTTTGTATGAGTTGGCAGTCTCATAAGCATCCAATCTCAGTTCATCAAGCTCATGAAGTAGAAGCTTTCTCTTTTCTCCCGCCGCTTTTAAATCAAAATTTAGAAGCTTAATAGCCCAAAAAGTTTTATGCTCGAGCTCAACGGGTAGATGGCAGGGCTTCCCATAAATCAATCTAAATGGTGTCATCCCAATAGGAGTCTTATAAGCAGTGCGGCAAGCCCAAAGAGCATCATCAAGCTTCAATGACTAATCCTTTCTTGATCTAGACACAGTTTTCTCCATAATACTCTTTATATCTTTATTAGATACCTCCACTTGGCCACTAGTCTGAGGATGGTAAGGTGTAGCAACCTTATGAGTGACTCCATATTTCTTCAAAAAGGTTCTCAAACTGTCTCTCAATGAAGTGTGAACCTCCATCACTAATCACAGCCCTAGGAACTCCATACCTCAGAAAGATGATCTTCTTAAATAGCTTGATTACGGTCTTTGCATCACTTGTTGGGGATGGAATGGCCTCCACCCACTTAGATACGTAATCAACAGCTACAAAAATAAATTTGTTATTACAGAAGGATGGAAAAGGGCCCATGTAGTCAACTCCCCAAGCATCAAAGATCTCTACCTCAAGAATAGTGTTCATAGGCATCTTATGCTGCTTGGAGATACTTTCAGTTCTTTGACATGGGTCACATGATAGCATAAAATTCTGAGCATCTCTGAAAATATGAGGCCAAAAGAAGCTAGACTGAAGAACTTTGGTTGCCGTCTTAGAGGCATTAGCATGTCCTCCATAAAATGCGGAATGACAGTAACTCAATATACTTGGAATCTCTTCCTCTGAGACACACCTCCTATAGATACCATAAGCACACCTCTGGTATATGTATGGGTCATCCCATACAAAACATTTCAGATCTGAGAAAAATTTCTTCTTTTGCTGATAATTAAGCTCGGGAGGTAGAACCTTGCTAACTAAGTAGTTTGCATAGTCAGCATACCAAGGAGCACTATCCACAGAAACTGTAAACAATTGCTCATCGGGGAAAGAATCATCAATAGGTAATTAACTCTCTCCATTCACCAGTTGCTCAAGCTTGGATAAATGATCTACCATTTGATTCTCTATTCCTTTTCTATCCAGAATCTCCAAATCAAACTCTTGTAGAAGAAGGATCCAACAGATAAGTCTAGGCTATGCTTCCCTCTTGCTTATGAGATGCCTAAGTGCCGAGTGGTCAGTGTACACAGTCACCTTTGAACCCACTAAATAGAACCTGAACTTCTCAAAGGCAAAGACTACTGCTAGCAATTCTTTCTCTGTAGTGGCATAGTTTGCTTGAGCTCTATCAAGTGTCTTACTAGCATAGTAAATTGCATGCACTTTCTTATCTTTTCTTTGCCCTAACATAGCTCCTATGGCATAGTCACTGGCATCACACATGACCTCAAATGGTAGATTCCAATCCGGTGTTTGTAAAATGGGAGTGGTGATCAAAGCTTCTTTCAACTTGCAAAAGGTATTCAAACAGTCACTATCAAAATTAAATGGAACATATTTTACTAAGAGATTAGACAAAGGTTTAGCAATTTTAGAAAAATCTATAATAAATCTCTGGTAAAAACTGACATGTCCTAAGAAACTTCGTACTCCTTTTTGTAGTGATCCACAAGTGCATGGGTCGACAAGTAATATATGAGAGTTAGAGTATCATGTCCTAAGGGATTGATAATTAGAAAAAATGCTAAACTTAACCAATTTCTACGAATTCTTATCCAAGCAATCGAATTGTGAGAGTGGTTTGCAATTAAAATAACAAATTAAAAGAAACAGAATAAGAAAGTATTAAACACTAATTCCACAAGAGAAAGATGAGAATGATTAAAGCCTAAGGGTCCCTATTCACTTGCTACTTCAATGAATAACTTACAATTCACAAGCATCTAACAATGAGTTGGTTTTGTTAGCTAAAACAAGCAATAGATAAAAGCCTATGTCTAGGACAAATATCTATATGAAACCTAGTTAATCCACTATATATCCATATGAATTAGCATAAGAATCACCCATTGAGACCAATTATCAAACACTTGCTATGCATGACTAATGGGTATGTGTCCATCCCATTAGCTAATCAACACATGCAATCCAATAGAATGTAATTGAACATACATCAACCATACCATATCCATATTCACAACACCCTTCAATTGGAATACTAAAATCATGCAATTGATGGCCAATCGCTAACAAGCATTAAGCATAGATATGGAAGAACAAAACCAATTTCATTGATAGAAACCCAATAAATTTACAAGATATTCAAGTCCATAACAAGATCCTAGAGAGCCCCTAGATTAGAGTTTAGTTACACATCATGAAAGAAGAGAAAACATATGGAATCATAGAACCCATCAAGTTACAAATCAAGAGAGAAAAGGGAAAGAATGAACAAAAGTGGAGAGAATCCAAGCTTGATCTTCCTTTCTTGATCTTGATTCTTCACTTGAGTCACCTCTATCCTGAGTGATTTTCTCCTCCTTCCACTTTCTCTAGGGATTTCATGCTTGGTCCCAAAACTCTCCTATGCAGAATGCCCTCAAAAATCAGATAAAACGGGCCAAATTCGCGGACCAGGGCTTTTCCCATGCCTAGGCATTGTTATGAAACACGTGTTGTCAGGTGCTGGCCACGCCTAGACGTGACTTGTCTAAGCCTAGGCGTGAGTGTCTCTGTCTGAAATTCCTAAAAACCTGAGAGTGCCACGCCTAGGCTTGGTTTTTCCATGCCTAGGCGTGTGTTTGTCAAGCCTAGGCGTGGGTTGGCAGTAGCATCTATTTTTTTGCTTTTTTTTTTTTCCAAATTTGAGCTCCTTTTTGAGTTCCTTGGCCCTTCCAAAGCTTTTCCATGTTGAATACCTACATCAAGACAATGTCAAATTCCATCAAATCATGATCAATCCAATTTCTTTAAATAAAATTCTCAAAGATTCAGTTCTCAATCATTTGATTTAACAAGCTTAAATCATTAAAGTCATGGATGAATTGAACCTTTGGCCTATAAAACTTAAGGATAGCATGCTCATATACATTCAAAATCAAGTGGAATAACTTCATTTCCAGAAGTTATCAACTCCCTTCACATTCATCGGTGGAGGCAATTTCTCAATCACTTCAATTTTTACCTTATCCACCTCAATTCCTTTCCCAGAAACCAAATTTTCAAGCACTATGCTCTCTTGTACCATATCTACAAATGGCACTTCTCCAAATTCAAGATAAGATTTACCTCTTCACATCTCTACAAAATCTTAGACAAATTGGACAAATAATCATCGAAGTTAGTACCATATACTGAAAAATCATCCATAAAAACTTCCATGATGTTTTCAATAAATTCAGACAATATTGCAATCATGTATCTTTGGAAAGTAGCAGGAGCATTACATAGACCAAAAGGCATTCTCCTATAGGCAAAAGTGTCATAGGGGCAAGTAAATGTGGTCTTCTCCTGGTCACTAGGATGGATGGGGATTTGGTGGAGTCCTGAATAGCCATCTAAGTAACAAAAGTATGTATGCCTAGCTAGCCTCTCAAGCATTTGATCAATGAAGGGTAGGGGGAAGTGATCTTTCCTAGTTGCATTATTCAACTTCCTATAATCAATGCACATCCTCCAACCTGTGGGTTTCCTAGTGGGAATTAATTCATTTTTCTCATTTTTAATTACAGCCATCCCCCCTTTTCTTAGGAACCACATGCACAGGACTAACCCATTCACTATTAGAAATTGAGTAAATTACCCTAGCGTCAAGCAGCTTAAGATCCTCTTTTTTAGCAACCTCTTTCATATTAGGATTTAACCTACGTTGATGCTCAACAGAGGGTTTATGGTTAGGTTCCATCAAAATTCTATGAATGCAAAAGGAAGGATTTATGCCTTTAATATCATCGAGAGTGTATCCTATGACCTTTCTATACATTCTAAGAGCTCTAAGCAATTTCTCAGTCTCTAACTCATTCAAGCTAGCACTTACAATGACAGGATAAGAGGAATTGGGACCAAGAAACTCATACCTGAGAGTGGAAGGAAGGGTTTTAAGTGCTACCTTAGGAGCTTTTTCCTCTTCCCAATCTTCAGACTTAGGGTTTGGCTCAAGCTTTTCCACCTTGGTTTTGTAAGGTGGAATTTTTGAGGTTGCCTACAATAAACGGGCATACTCGGCTACCTCACCTTCAGAATCTAATGAGCTGCCACTAACCAAGCATCTCTCCAATGGATCTTCAAAGTGAATTTTGGTGGATTCTTCTTTCACCACCTGGTTCAATAAATCAATCCTGTAACAAGAGTCCTCAAAAGAAGGTTGTTTAATAGATTTAGAAAGATCAAACTCAACTTTATTATCACCAACAGTTAAAGATAATTTGTCATTTTTAACATCAATTATAGCACCAACAATAGCTAAGAAAGGCCTAGCAAGAATAATGGGGATTTGGGAATCTTCCTCCATTTCAAGCACAACAAAATCAACAGGTATAAAAAACTTACCAACTCTAATAGGAACATCCTCCAAGATGCCTACGAGGTATTTGAAGGGCCGATTCACAAATTGAAGGGAGATAGTTATGGGTTTTAGTTCACCTACCTCTAACATCTTACACACAGAAAAGGGCATAAGACAAAGACTAGCTCCCAAATCATACAAAACTTTATCAAAACTAGTGTTACCAATCAAACAAGGAATAGAGAAGCTACCTGGATCTTTTAGCTTAGGAGGCAATTTATTTTGAATTAAAGCATAACACTCCTCAATTAAAGCTATTGTCTCATATTCCTCTAGTTTTCTCTTATTAGAAAAAAATGTCCTTAAGAAATTTAGCATAGGTAGGCATTTGTTGCAACGCCTTAGTGAAGGGTACATTAATGTACAATTTCTTAAGGATTTCTAGGAACTTCCTAAATTGCCTATCTAGCTTGGCCTTAGCCAATCTTTGAGGGAAGGGCACTCAGGGTCGGTATGGTTTAGGGGAAACATACTTAGACACCTTCTCATTAATTTCCTCCTCTTCTAAGGGTTGTGTCTTAGTCTCTTTTTCCTCATTCCCCTCATCTTTGTCACTCTCCCCCTTACCCTTGGGATCCTCTAATTTCTTATCACTTCTCAAATTCACAGCCTTACAGTGTTCATTACCTAGATTTATTTCGGGTTGACCAGGAAACTTACCCTATTGCCTATATGAAGTGCCTGCTTGTTAGGCAATCTGAGTTTCCAACATCTTATTATGAATGGCAAATTGTCAACCTTAGATGACAACTCTCTAATGGCCTCAGTCACAACTTACCCATGTTGCCTAAACTCCTCATTTTGCTTATATTGACTCTCAACAAAGTTCTTAAGAAGAGACTCAAGTCTAGATTTTTGTACCTGTTGGAATCCAGAAGAGGGTTTAGCACTACCTTGCCCAGCTTGCTATTGACTATTTAGATAGGAGAAGTTAGGATGTGACCTCCAACCAGGGTTATAAGTTTGAGAATATGAATCATTTCTCCCTTTTTGGTTGAAGTCATGAAAATTATGGCATGATTCCACTTGCTCCACCGATGCACCTTGTGAGGAGCCAATTCCTACTTGGCATTCGACACTCATGTGTCCCTGTGCTCCACAAATCTCATAAAAAATGTTAGAAGTACATATGGCATTAACATTAGCTTTTTCAAGTTTGTCAAAATGCTTATTCAAATAATCAAATTTTGACATAATCAAATCAATGTCGTCTACCTCAAACTTACCTCCCGAGAGTTTTCTCGGGTTATTACCTCTTTCATTTGCCCATTGGTGATGATTTGTAGCAACACTCTAAATAATCTCGTAAGCTTCTGTTAGCCTTCTATTCATCAAAGCTTCACCAGCTACGGAGTTAAGAGATACCTTCGAAGAATATTCTATACCATTATACAAGGTGTCGACGATTAACCATTTTTCTAACGCATGATGTAGGCAGGCTTCTAGAAAAGCCTTATATCTGTCCCAAGCTTCTGACAATGACTCTCCATCTTTCTGAATAAAGTTTATGATTTGGGTCCTAAGATGAGCAGTCATGGAAGGTGGGAAGAATTTGTCCAAGAAAGCTTGCTCCAATTGGTCCCAAGTAGTGATTGTTTTAGTGGGCATAGACTTTAACCAAGCTCTAGCTCTATCTCTCAGTGATAATGGAAATAGGCAGAGGTGAACAGCATCAACGGAGGTGCCTTCAATCTTGAGGGTCTCATAGAACTCCAAGAATATATCTACATGATCATTCGGGTTCTCTGATGGCAATCCTCCAAACTAGTTTTGCCTTATCATAGAGAGTAAAGAAGGTGGTATGGTGAAGTGTCTAGCTTCAATGGTTGGCCGAGCAATTCCAGATCGCAAACCTCGAGCATTAGGGGTTGTGTACTCTTTTAGTAATCTATTATCCATAGGTTCAGCCATGACAAGTGTTAGTTCAATTATTTATCTTGCTTTTTGCCTTTGTTATCTTCTCCTTCTATGAAAAGTTCTTTCAATTTAGGATCTGCTTCAATAAGAGTCTTAGAATGTCTAGTACTTCGCATAAACAAGAGAAATTACCTGCAGAGCATCAAAAAGAAAACAAGAAAGTAAGAATAAAATAATTAAATTAAAAATTAAACTGATATTCAAGAAAAATACAGTTCCCGGCAACAACACCAAAAACTTGATATGTGAAATTCGCAAGTGTACGGTTTCGTCATCAAGTAATAAAAAGATCGAATCCATAAGGACTATGTCTATGAATACCAATTAATTAATTAATTCAATTCAATTAAACAAAGAGAATATAATTGTTGAGTGATAAGAACGTAGTAACCAAGCAATTAAATAAATAAATATTAAAGTATAAAGTTGAGAACAAAAATAGCAAGTTGTTAAGAAAGGTTTTCAAATTCAAGAAAACTTCCAGGATTTGGGGTAACCATAATAATACAAGACAAATCCTAATTGACAACCTTTTTATTAAAATTGAAATTCAATTGAAGGTGAATTCTCCTAAATTAGTTAATATTCTTTCTCAAGAGATAAGAACTGTGCCCAATTAAACCAATTCCTACTCTCGTGGTAATTGAATTTAAATTGAATCCTTTACACTTTGTGGTAATTCATTAAGTCCTCGAAAGGCTTAACCTACTCTTGTGATTTAAACCTTAAGTTCAATTCTTATGATTCCAACACCTAGGTTCACCTCTTAGTACGTCCCTAAATATTTATGAGATGCAAATATGTGGCCAGCAAATTCACATGAATAAGCACGATAGGTATTGAATCAAAGAACATTCAAAATTAATAAAAAGGGTAAACCAAGTCAATTAATCATCATCAATGTACCAAATGACATTGCCCAACCCTAGAAACGAAGGGAACTACTCAGACATGAAGAAGAAGAAATAAGAAAACATAATAAAGAACATCCAAACCCATAGCAAAGGGAGAAGAGAGGAGGAAGATGAAGATCTAGAGCCTCCAAACGTGCCTCTTTCAAACACTAAAATAGAACCCTAATATTGTATTCAAAACAACTATATATACCCTAGGGGTCTAAACTAGTCCAAGCCCATAAAAAGAAAAAAAATGAAATAGCAAAATTATGTCAGACCATGATCCACGGCCGTGGGCCATTCCTCGGCCAGGCCGTGGAAGTTGCTGGCTGGGCGCGTGCTGGTTCTCTGATGCGTTCCACTACCGTGGG
The DNA here is from genome assembly GCA_029884595.1 of Ormosia semicastrata. NCBI lineage: Eukaryota > Viridiplantae > Streptophyta > Magnoliopsida > Fabales > Fabaceae > Ormosia > Ormosia semicastrata. The sequence goes on from JAQQTO010000060.1 coordinate 65,748,082, forward strand.
ACATTCCATAGCCAGGTCGTGGATATTACTGCCAAAGGGATTTTGAACTACTCCTGCATTCCACGACCGTGGGGCAGTCTAGGGCTAGGGTGTGGACTCTTCTACCAAGCCATGTTTGCTTCTTTTGCATAGTTGGTCAATCCATGGCCATGGAAAATTCCATGGCCAGGCCGTGAATGCTTCTAGAATGATTCTTTTGTCCTAATTTGCTATCCTTTAAGCTTCAACTTCAATCGTGCAAACTTTTCACCCATTTCTAAGCCAATTTAGCACCAATCCTGCACAACAACACCACAAACACCACAGTTATCCGAACTAAAAGAAAAACAAATAAAAAGAGAAACTAAAATGCCTAAAAATGCATGCAAAATAAGAACAACTTATGTTGTTATTTCACACACATCAGTAGTATGGCTACAACCATTTAGCACTACCTAGTAAAGAATGGACTATTCCATCTCACTATAATGAATGTACTATTACCATCTCATATACCATTTACAGATACATAAGAAAAGCAAGTGTGTGGAAACATGCAAAGTTATTGCCATAACACATTTAAACACTACAAAGGATACTCTCCTACACGAGTTTATATCCAATGCTTATAAATGATTCTATCCTCCTCCACAAGGTTTTCACTCATTATCACAGGAATACTCACATACTTACTCTATGTAATATTCCCATCACATATTCAATATCACAAGGTCCACACTAACTAAGTGAATTAACAAAATCTAGTAAACATGCATTCTTAGCTCTCTTTATCTCACAAAGGAGCTACTCATGTTTCTAGGTTACCTTCGCAGCTCTTCCTTAGCAAACAAGGGAGACAACTATCATTCATGTACCTTAAGCTTAACTTTCACCAAAAGAAGCAACTCATGCATAATGATATACTAACTATGCTAAATAGCTTAGTATACTACACCTAGTACACCACATCATCACATCACAAGTGATATCGAGTGCAACATCATTGCACCTGAATGATTAACACCCTACCTAAGGCAATCCATAACTAATGGATGCACATGGTCTCCTATTTTCCCATATATACAAGGAGGTAATTTCTTCCATGAAATACCCCTACTAGTGTCTCAACACACTTTACAAGGCATATATGAGGGATCCTAACATGTACAGAAGTCCATTTCATCAAAATGAAAATCCTTGGAAACTCTAGTCTAGTCGCCTAGGCACTGGCATGCTAGAAAACCTACCTTGTTTTCCTGGACGCTAGCTCTTAGGAGTCCCACACTAGTGCCTAAGCGCCAGGCTTATCGCCTCACACAGAACAGATTTCTAAGTAGTGGGCGCTAAGGTGCCCAACTCCTAGCGCCTAGGCGCCAGTGCACCAGAATCACGTTCCCTATTCTATTGGTCTCCAAACCAGTTTCTGACCTTCTAAACTCAGGTTCTAAGTGCTTTCCAACCACAAACAGTGTCTCTAAACATGATATATACCTTATTTACAATCAAAACTCATCTAAGCATAGATTTATGTACAAAACCTAAACCTCAAATACCCATTTATTAACTCCTAACTCAAGGTGTTTCGTGGATATTCCTATGATTAAAACCAATAACTATCCATAGACTAACTCAAACTTAATCTCAAAATAGATTTCCAACATGCTCCTGCAACCAAAATTGTGGAAAAACCATAGAAAACCCATTTTTATCTCAAACATGCAGGTCACAAGCTTAAAGAGAAAAACAAAGGATAGAATTTAAACAACAATCACCCCTACCTCTTACAATCAAGATGATGATCAAGCTCTACCTGGCCCTTTTGCCTTCCTCTTTCTCTTCTCTTCTTCCTCCTCCTTTTCCTCTTCCTTTTTGTTTCTGTTTTCTCCTCTGGTTGCTACTGCTGTTAACATGAGAAAGGATAGAAAACAAGAGAAACAGGCAAGAAAGTTAAAGAGAGAAAGATGAGAACGATGACTCAAAAGTGGGTTGAGATATTTTTCTAAAACATCATACCTCTTAGGAATACTTTGATCTCACAAATCAAAGTTTCCTAACTTCCAAAGGTGTTATGAAAAATCCTAGGATTCTTCTCAATCCTGTTCTCATTATTTCCATAAACTTTCATATATCTGCTAAGTCAATCTAGTATTAAAACACTCACTCAGTGTATTAAAAATATCAAACTAACTCAGTTTATCCTCAAACTTTAACTACATGCGATTTCATATATTTGTAACCTAGAAACAAATTATCCATATTTATTTCTATTAACTAAGTAGTTTAAGTCATTTCTTGAGCTAATAACATATATTTTTGACATATAGTATTACAAAAATTGACTAAACTAATTCAGTGTTGATGTATGCCCTAGAGGTCAATACATTTTCTGTATTTACATACATTCTATTATGTTATTTTTATATATGAGGCATTTCATTTATTGTGTTCTTTTTTGATAAACATTATAAAGTCCTTAGAATAGTAAGTTTGATGTCATAGGACATCAAGTGGATGACTTGATCGTGAGATCCTTTTCGTTACAACACTATTCTTAAATGTCCCTAGTCAAGTATTATTGTTAATTAGGATAACAATAATACATTGAGACTAGTATGTGCATAGACTGATGACCATATCTCACGGGTCATGGATATGAGATATCAAGTCTTCACATGGGTACATATTAGAGTAATGATATACTAGACTGACCCACCATGAGAACGCTACATGGATCGTTACGTGAGTGTCATAAATGATTCTCATAGTGGCAATGGTGTTTATGGTCCTTTGACCTGAAATTAATACGATTCCTACATGAGGAGTTGTGTGTTTTAATGCCATCAAACGTCATCTGTAATAAGGTGATTATAAAGTTGGTTATTGGACATACCGTGAATCATGCAGAGGGATGTGAGTGACCTAGATGGGATTTGTCACTCCTACATAACAGGAGTGATATCTTCGGGCCCCCTGATTGAGTGAGACTACGAAATGCATGGCCATGCTCAAATGAGTCAATATGAGATATTGATATCATTTGTTGTTACAAAGTCTACTCGAGTATCAGGAAACCAATGATTGGACTATACAAGGGTGACGCATTCCGTGCCTTGTGTTCAATCTAGATATATTGACAAAGGGACTAAACGACACAGAAACATTAGTCATGGAAAGGTTATACCAAATCACTAACATTCTTATTACTTGGGTAGTAGCGATGTATTGCTAGATACCGCTCACTGCTTGTAATATTAAAATGGGATTTTAATATTACTGCCAATATAATAAGAACCTGTAGGGTCACACACATAGAGCAGACTAAAATTAGAGCAATGGATCTAAGTTGGACTCGGATTCAAATATGGGCCAGACTCATAACAGATGGGTCTAGAGTTGCACAGCTTACCTTGCTGCTGCTCACACTCACTTAAAGCAGTCACTATTATAAATAGTACTGCTAAGGGGGCTGCTTAGAGACATAATTCTGAACCCTAGCCGCACCTACAGAAAAGTGAGTGAGAGAGCAACAGGTTTCTTCTCTTCTCTTCGCAGCTAGCATTGTGTGAGAGACGTGAGGCTCCTCTTTGCAGATGTTGGACGTTCGTGAGTCTGTTCGTATGGATACCGTAGAGACATCATTTCTATTATGGTGTTGGTGATTCACGCTTCAAGAGGTAAATCATTTAAAAACTCAGATTATGGCTTTTTCACATGGATCCTTGGTGGGAATCCCTATTTTTCACTGCGTGATGTATCCGCAAAAATTCCCAACAGTGGTATCAGAGCGTCTTGCGAAATCATGATTCGGTTTTCTATTTTCGTTTACATGAGATAACATGTTTTCTGTTCTTGTTTTTGACAAAAGATATGATCTTTAATATGTTATTTCTGAAAACCGTATGAAACCCTTTGCGAAAACATATTCTGTTTCTTGTGTTGTATGCAAAACTGTGATGTTGTTTTCAAAAACCCATGAAGATATTCATATGTTTTGTGAAAACTGTTTTGTTTTAAGATGTATATTTTTGTGAAGCTTTCTGGTATGTATGTGATACGTACAATGTTATGGAATCCTTATTCTCAATGCATGGCGCAAGGGTTTGGGAAACCTTGTTCTTGGTTTGCGGCAGCAAGGGTTATGGAATCCTTGTTTCTGCATAAGAGGAGCGGCGCAAGGGGTTTTGGAAACCCTATTCTTGTTTTGCGGCAGCAGCATTAAGTGTTGATGTTGTTGAACGACGACACCAGAGGTTCAAGTGTTGAATGACGGCGCAAGGGTTCCCCATGGCACATGAAGTGTTCATGTTGTTCGGACCCCCGTGCTACCTCTACATAGTGTGTTATTCGAATGTGCAGTATTTTCTATCCTTTTATAACTCACAAAAAATAATTATGTATTATTGTTATGAGTTTATATGTTCTTTCTGATGCATGGTGCATGGTTATGGCCTTAGTCCTCTTTTTATGCCTTTTGGTTTTAATAAATACGACCTGCGTGTCGTACCTTTCTCTTTATATTCTGATTATACATTCTCTTCTCACCTAACTCCCCTCGAATGTAAAAGAGGTTTCTATATAATGTTATTATGATGTGGAGGCAAGAAGACGGCATCAAGTGAGGACGTTGACGGTAGATGCTTGGTGAAGCTGGCTTAGTTAATGCTACTTTCTTAGGGGCCATAATCATGTCACTTTTATTATATGCCTTTTATGTATGAGATGCATGGATAATGTTTATAGTATGATAAATAGTTTAATAAATGGTGAGTTCTAATAATAATAATAATAATAATAACTCCCTCAAAGCAAATATTAAGTCATTATGTGATGCCTTCCAATGTGTGGCACTCGTCAAGACTAGTATCGATCAAGTGCAGATCTGCCAAAGCAGGATGCCTTTATCTATATTAGTAAGACGCGATGGGATAAAGGTAATATCCAACTGCCTACCATTGGGTCTGACTTAACTAGGCCATTTCAATAGGATTGAAGGCTTAGAGGCATGAAGTTGGGCTTTGGTCCATTACATGGACTTGAATAAGTGTTATTCACCCAACTATCCAAGAGTTACATGTGATGTAATTGGAAAGTGTTTCCTACCTAAATAACTGAATTTTGGGTGATCAGCCAAAGCTGACTCAAAACTAGGTGAAATATGGATCTTGGCCCACTAGGAAATCTTACGATGGGATTTTCTGAGTCAATGCTGAGGGTCATTGACTTGAATAAAATAGTGGGAGGCATATTTAATTAAAAGACCTCATTAAATATGTTTATGACATGATACTTATATTTTGCATATTTCTGTTAATAGATTACCATGGCAAGAAACACATCGGGTACTTTATCATTGTGATCCGTCCTTAAGAAGGACAAGTTGTCTAGAACAAATTTTCTAGACTGGTACAGGAATTTGAGGATTATCCTCAAGCAAGAGAAAAAGCTGTATATTTTGGAACAGCCTATTCCTGAGCCACCTACTGCTAATGCCCTTAGAACTGAAAGAGATGCTTATAAGAAACATCAAGATGATGCCTTGGACATTGGATGTCTAATGCTGGCCACCATAAACTCTGAGCTCCAAAAGCAACATGAGAACATGGATGCATACGATATGATCGTATACCTTAAGAAGCTCTATCAAGAGCAGGGTAGGCATAAGAGATTCAAGGTCTCTAAAGCACTGTTTTAGTGCAAGCTGGTAGAAGGAAGCCCTGTTGGTGCTCATGTACTCAAGATGATTGGGTACATTGAAAACCTAGAGAGACTCGGTTTTCCTTTGGGCCAAGAGTTGGCCACTGACTTAGTCCTGCAATCTTTGCCAGAAAGTTTTAGTCAATTTGTCATGAACTACAACATGAATGAGATTGACAAATCACTACCAGAGCTGCTAGGCATGTTGAGAATTGCTGAGCAGAACATTAACAAAGGCAAAGGGAAGGCCATAATGATGGTCCAAAAGAATAAGGGCAAGAAACAGTAGAAAAAGCCCAAGGACAACTGGAAGGGCAAGGGCAAGGATAAGTCCAAGCCCAGCACTTCTGGCTTGAAACCAGTGGGTGGAGTGGCTAAGGAAGGTACATGCTTCCATTGTGGTCAGACCAGACATTGGAAGAGGAACTGTGCCAAGTTCCTAGAGGAGCTCAAAAAGAAGAAGGGAAGTGAGACTTCCACTTCAGGTATTTTTGTTATTGAAGTCAATTTATCTACTTCTGCATCATGGGTATTAGATACTGGATGTGGATCTCACATCTGTGTAAATGTGCAGGATCTAAAGAGCAGTAGACCATTGACGAAGGGCAAAATTGACCTATGAGTGGGAAATGGAGCAAAAGTTACTGCATTAGCTGTAGGGACTTATTTATTATCTTTGCCCATTGGGCTTGTAATAGAGTTAGAGAACTGCTATTTTGTGCCTGCTATTAGTAGGAATATCATTTCTGTTTCTTGTTTGGACAAGAAAGGTTTTTCTTTTATTATAAAGGACAAGTGTTGTTCTATTTATATGAATGATATTTTTTATGGTAGTGCACAATTGAGTAATGGACTTTATGTACTTGATCTCAAAACGCTCATCTATAACATAAATACAAAGAGGTTTAAATCAAACAATCTGAACCCAACTTTTCTCTGACATTGTCGTTTGGGCCACATAAATGAGAAACGCATCTCTAAACTCCATAAAGATGGATTCTTGGACTCGTTTGATTTCGAATCATATGAGACATGTGAATCTTGTTTATTGGGGAAGATGACAAAGGCCTCATTCATTGGACAAGGTGAAAGGGCTGGTGATCTTTTAGGCCTTATACATAGTGATGTATGTAGGCCACTAAACACACTCGCTAGGGGCGATTTTCAATACTTCATTACATTTACTGATGATTTCAGTAGATATGGATTTGTGTATCTTATGAAGCACAAATCAGAATCTTTGAAAAGTTCAAAGAGTTCAAGAATAAAGTACAAAACCAACTTAACAAGAGTATTAAAATCCTTCGATCAGATCGAGGAAGAGAATACTTAAGTCAACAGTTTGATGATCATCTGAAAGAGTATGGGATAATATCTCAACTTATTCCACCAGGAACACCACAATGGAATGGTGTCTCTGAAAGGAGGAATCGGACCTTGTTGGACATGGTCCGATCCATGATGAGTCATGCAAACCTTCCAGGCTCCTTCTGGGGACATGCTCTATTAACAGCAGCTTTCACACTTAACCGTGTTCCATCTAAGACGGTTCAAAAGACACCATATGAGATATGGACTGGGAGACGGCCCAGTATGTCTTTCATAAAGATTTGGGGCTGCGAAGCTTATATGAAACGTCAAGTTTCTGATAAGCTTAGACCTAAATCAGATAAATGCTTCTTTGTGGGGTATCCAAAGGAAACCAAGGGATACTTTTTCTATAATCCTACTGAGGGCAAAGTGTTTGTCACACGGACAGCTGTGTTTCTAGAAAGGGAGTTTATCTCCAAAGGAACCAGTGGGAGAAAAGTAGAACTTGAAGAAGTTCAAGTTTCACAAAGCAGCAATGAACCAATGGTGGAAATAGAGCAGCCTCCACAAAATGTTGTGGAACAACAACCTGCTCTAGTAGCACAAGACCTGCGTAGGTCTAACAGGATACGTTATCAACCAGAGAGATATGGATTTCTCATGATCCAACAAGGTGACGTATTACTCATAGATCAAGATGAGCCTATGACTTACCAGGAAGCCATTATTGGCCCAGAATCTGAGAAATGGCTTGAGGCCATGAGATCTGAAATGGATTCCATGTATGCCAACCAGGTATGGACCTTGGTTGACCCACCTCAAGGGGTAAAACCCATTGGGTGCAAGTGAGTTTTCAAGAAGAAAATCGACATGGATGGTAATGTGCATACCTTTAAGGCGCGATTGGTGGCTAAAGGTTTCAAACAAATTCATAGTGTAGACTATGATGAGACTTTTTGCCCAATTGCAATGCTTAAATCCGTTCAGATCTTGCTTGCTGTTGCAGTATACCATGATTATGAAATCTGGAAAATGGATGTCAAAACTGCTTTCCTTAATGGAAATCTTCTCGAAGATGTGTACATGACACAACTTGAGGGTTTTGCCACTCCAGAGGATGCTAGAAAAGTATGCAAGTTGCAACGATCTATTTATGGATTGAAGCAAGCTTCCAGAAGCTGGAATCTTCATTTTGATGATATAATAAAATAGTTTGGTTTCATCAAGAATGAAGAAGAATCTTGTGTTTACAAGAAGGTTAGTGGGAGCACTATTATTTTTCTGGTATTGTATATAGATGACATACTACTTATTGGAAATGACATCCCTACCCTACAGTCTGTAAAGACTTGGTTAGGGAACTGCTTCTCTATGAAGGACTTAGGCTAAGCCACCTATGTATTAGGTATCAGGATCTATAGAGATAGATCACTGAGACTGCTTGGCCTAAGTCAGAGTACATACATAGACAAAGTGTTAAGATGATTTAACATGCATGAATCCAAGAAAGGACTCTTGCCTATGTCACATGGTGTAAGCTTATCTAAGGCTCAATCCCTTTCCACCCATGATGAGAGGGATCACATGAGCAAGATTCCATATGCATTTGCAATTAGATCTATCATGTATGCCATGTTATGTACTCGACCAGACATCTCGTATGCTTTGAGCATGACGAGTAGGTACCGGTCTGATCCCGGTGAAAGTCACTGGACTGCTATCAAGAACATCCTTAAGTACTTGAGAAGGACTAAGGATTCGTTCTTGGTATATGGAGGCAAGGAAGAGCTAGTTGTAAAAGGTTACATTGATGCTAGCTTCCAAACCGATAAGGACGGCTCCAGATCGTAATCGGGTTATGTTTTTTGCCTAAATGGTGGGGCTGTAAGCTGGAAGAGTTCAAAGCAGGAGACAGTCACCGATTCTACCATAGAGACTGAGTATATTGCTGCCTCCAATGCAGCAAAAGAGGCCGTTTGGATCAGGAAGTTCATTACTGAACTTGGCACTATTCCTAGCATTGTGGACCCAGTGGACCTCTATTATGATAATAATGGAGCCATTGCACAAGCTAAGGAGCCTAGATTTCACCAGCAATCCAAACATATACTTAGGCGCTTCCATCTCATTCGAGAGATCATCGATAGAGGAGATGTGAAGATATGTAGAGTACCAACAGATGATAACATTGCTGATCCACTGACGAAGCCTCTTGCACAACAGAAGCATGAAGGTCATACTAGGTCTTTAGGCATTAGATATATGCCTGATTGGCTCTAGTACAAGTGAGAGATTGTTGGTGTATGCCCTAGAGGCCAATACATTTTCTGTATTTACATACATTCTATTATACTATTTTTATATATGAGGCATTTTATTTATTGTGTTCTTTTTTGATAAACATAATAAAGTCCTTACAATAGTAAGTTTGATGTCATAGGACATCAAGTAGATGACTTGATCGTGAGATCCTTTTGGTTACAACACTATTCTTAAATACCCCTAGTCAAGTATTATTGTTAATTAGGACAACAATAATACATTGAGACTAGTATGTGCATAGACTGATGACTATATCTCACGAGTCATGGATATGAGATATCAAGTCTTCACATTGGTACATATTAGAGTAATGATCTACTAGACTGACCCACCATGAGAACGCTATATGGATCATTACGTGAGTGTCATAAGCGATTCTCATAATGACAATGGTGTTTGTGGTCCTTTGACCTGAAATCACTACAATTCCTGCATGAGGAGTTGTGTGTTTTAATGCCATCAAACGTCATCTTTAATAAGGTGATTATAAAGTTGGTTGTTGGATATACCGTGAATCATGCAGAGGGATGTGAGTGACCTAGATGGGATTTATCACTCCTACATAACAGGAGCGATATCTTCAGGCCCCTTGATTGAGTGAGACTGCGAAATGCATGGCCATACTCAAATGAGTCAATATGAGATATTGATCGCATTTGTTGTTACAAAGTCTACTCAAGTATCAGGAAACCAATGATTGGACTATACAAGGGTGACGCATTCCATGCCTTATGTTAAATCTAGATATCTTGACAAATGGACTAAATGACACAGAAACATTGGTCACGGAAAGGTTATGTCAAATCACTGATATTCTTATTACTTGGGTAGCAGCAATGTGTTGCTAGATACCGCTCACTGCTTGTAATATTAAAATGAGATTTTAATATTACTGCCAATGTAATAAGAACCTGCAGGGTCACACACATAGAGCAGACTAAAATTAGAGCAATGGATCTAAGTTGGACTCAGATTCAAATATGGGCCAGACTCATAACAGATGGGTCTAGAGTTGCACAGCTTACCTTGCTGCTGCTCACACTCACTTAAAGCAGTCACTATTATAAATAGTACTGCTAAAGGGGCTGCTAAGAGATACAATTCTGAACCCTAGCCGCACCTACAGAAAAGTGAGTGAGAGAGTGACAAGTTTCTTCTCTTCTCTTTGCAGCTAGCACTGTGTGAGAGACGTGAGGCTCCTCTTTGCGGATATTGGACGTTCGTGAGTCTGTTCGTGTGGATACCGCAGAGACATCATTTCTATTATGGTGTTGGTGATTCACGCTTCAAGAGGTAAATCATTTAAAAACTCAGATTATGGCTTATTCGCATGGATCCTCGGTGGGAATCCCTGTTTTCCGCTGCGTAATGTATCTGCAAAAATTCCCAACATTCAGAAAGTCACAAAATTAAATTGGCATGTTAAGCAAGTATTATGCTACCTCTGTAACCATATACAAGTCTAACATGCAAGAGAGGATGTTACATTTCTCCTCTCCTTTTTCAAATTTTGTTCCCAAAATTTAGTCTCTCGCTACTAAAATTCTGAGATCTCTATTTATCGGTATACACAAAAAGATACCTTGCATAGAGTTAGAAGATTGGGCCTCTTCTTTCTCTCTTAGAGTATACACCCTCCCTGTTGCTTGTGATCTAGGGTTAGGCATATCTCCTTGTCTGCATGGACATTTCCTCGCAAAGTGTCCCAGTTGACCGCACACAAAACAAACCGCACAAGGTTTGTCACGATGTGGCATTCCACACTTAGAGTATTCAGGATCCATAGTCTCCGTCTAAACTCGCTCATCTTCATCTTGAAAATAACCAGACTTAGAAGCGCTCTTCTTACCCTTCTTATACTTGTTATCCCCACTTTTTCTCTTTTGGAAATCCTATGTTCTATCCTCTGATTGAGGTGCAGAATCACTAAACTCCATTATTCTACAATTGTTGACCAAAGAGGAAAAATCTCTGATCTCCAAGGGCCTTTTTACCTTCTTGATATCATTTCTCAGACTAGACATGAACTTCACACATCTCCAGTTTTTATCCGGGCCTATCTAAAATAAGAGGAAAAATTTAACAACTCTTCAAATTTGGCCACATACTGGCCAACTGACAAAATTCCTTGTTCAAGCCTCATAAACTTCATCTCCTTTTCATTATGTAAGGTTTGTGGAAAATACTTTTCCAAGAAAGATGTCCTAAACATCTCCCATGATAACTGGGTTCTAGCTGCCTCCATTAATCTTGTGGTACTCTTCCACTAATGCTCCGCCTCACCTTTTAATATAAAAGATACAAAGGAGACTTTTTGCTCATCAGCACAAACCATCACCTCAAAAATCTTCTCCATCTCACTCAACCATTCCTCAGCTTTCGCTGGGTTGTACTCACCCCTAAATGGTGGAGGATTCATTAGTCTGAATGTCAAGAGATCATGAAAACTTTGGTTCCTTCCTATTTGTACTTCTTGTATTGGTGTTCCGGTGGTGGTGGTGCAGGATGCTAAGGTTGGTTGGCTCCAGCCTATCCAACATCCTAGCGATAATGGCTGTCTGCTCTCTCATAGCATTAGCCATTACCATAACAGCCTCTGTCATATCTGGGCCATCATTGGATGAGTTCCTATTTCATCGAGTTCACCTTGGAGGTGCCATAGTTTCCTATACACACAAAATAATACATATTGAGTTGATCAGTCTCAATATCATGTAATAGTATGACAGTAGCTAAGAACAAATATACCAAAGGCAAGTCATGTAATTCTATTCAAATATCTCATAACGAAACAAAGAAATGCACAACACACAAAGGAACTCCTAAACATGCCTAAGCATAGTCAGTCCATACCCCGGCTCAATAGGATGAACTGCTTTGATACCATAATGTGACATCCTATTACTAGATACCTTAGTATGTAGTTTTAGCCATGTTACTTCTAGCTTAAAAACATCATTCTAACCCATAACATTTATACAAATAATTATGGAAAGCCATAAAGAAAAGGTCATACATATATATATCAATTGCCTCAAGGGAAAAGTATTATACGTACAACTTTATACAAACTCAAAGCAAATATAAATAAATACATAAGCTTTATTTCTAAAAGCAAAAGAACTACACTAGTCTTTCCGCTTCATCTTCTTTCCCTTTGAAGAGTTTTGACCTAGATTTACATAAAAACACAACGTGGTGAGAATTCACAAATTCTCAGTAAAAGTATTCCAAAATTAGCACTTATAACATTCACAAATGAATAAACACAACCAGTTACATTAGAAATATGTTTGCAATAGATATATGGGCCACTACTCATTACCAAAAGAATATTCATATACTATCATTGTGTATTGTTCTCAAGCAAACCATTTCCTAAAGATAAGACAATCGCTCATACAATTGTCATTGAAAGGCAAATGCTCATGTTATGTCATATGATTATGCCTAAGGCATGTCCTAAGATAATGAACATAAAATATAGTAAAAAAGTGTTGGTGCAATGTCATGAAACTTGTAACACCCCAAAAATTATTCATTTCATCATATGTAGTCATTTTATAATATTTATGATTTTTGAGAATTTTTCTGGATTTTTTCAAAAATGTTGAATATTTTAATATATTCCTTATTTTGCGTACGCACTGAGCGAAACTGAGAAAATGAAATATTTTCCCTTAGGCTGGTAAACTTTGAACTGTGGAAACGTCGACGGGGGATCTTACTAAACCCGAGGTCAGGCACAATTTACGAGGTTTATATTTTTTAAGATTTTATCTGATAAATAAAATCTCAGTACATTTTGTTAAGTAAAATTCTGCGACGCGCTCTGTTATCCATTAGACAACAAACACTGGCTTTGTACACCATAACAATTGTCCATTGGGTAATAGTTTGTAGTTAAAATCCTAATCACCTTATTATTTTATCACCATATCATCTAATCACCTTATCCAAAGAAAATCCACTTTATGTCTAATCAAATTTGCTTTTGAAATCTAACAAGCTTAACATAGTTTCTAGAAGCTTTCTTCCCTCCTTTTCCCTCCCACACTCCACAGCCATGAAGGCAAATTAGGAGCCAAAATTTTGGCTTTTCACTTAATTAGTTTCTATTCTAATTTCAAAACCCTAAAAGCCAACATCATTTCTAACATCACTTTCTCTCTCTACACTCATCTTTCTCACAAGTTTCTCCTCCTTTTCTCTTCTTCTCTTCCACGGCCACACCTCCTCCATGCCTCCAAAGATTGCAAAAATTTCAAATAACCATAGTTTTCTAACCTCCATCACATTCTAAACACCTTTCTAGTTGAAGTTTACTTAAAAAGCTTCCATCTTCATCATCTTCTTCAAGCTTCAAAGTTTAAAACTTTAGGGTAAGATTCTTGATTTCTCACATTCTTTTCTTCATTTTCATTTTAATGGTCTTCATCATGACCATTTATTCTCTCTTTTCCAAGCCTTGGTGTTGATTTGAGGAGTTGTGATTTCTAGGGTTTTGGAGGACTCTTGGCCGAATTATCAAGAAGCAAACAAGGAGATTTCTTCTCTTGATTTCTCTTGGGTAAGAGGGAGATGGTCCACTTCAACCTCTATTAGTAGTGAGAGGCTTTATTTTGTGTTGGTTGTGAGAAACTCTTTTTAGGGTTACTCTCTTTGATGTATGATTTTGATGCTTATATGTTGATTTTACCTTGTATGACTTATTTGATTGAATATATATGTATATTGATGACCTTGGATTGATTTCGATGGATTGGAAACATAAAATGGAAGCAAGGGTTTCTTGCCCTCTTCAATATGGCTCACGGCTATAACCCTTGAATAGGGTATTCATGGTTGAAATTTTGTATCAAGATGGAACATAACTAACTAAGTGTATAATATGCAATGTAGTAATGGAAAATTTAAGGTTCTTACCCTTGGGAGGCTCACGGCCTCTAGGGCCATTTTTGGGTCCAAATATGTAACTTGTGTAGCAACTAGGGAACTTGGATGTTAATGGGTAATAATTAATAGATAGATGAAAAATTTGAGTTCCTAATTCCATTAGAAGGCTCACGGCCTCTTAGGAAAAATGGGAGAAATTGTTGTGTTAAAATGGAAACTTAGTTAATTAGATAATTAGAATTAATTAGGGATTCATAAAATAGAAAGAATCCAAAATGAAATTGTATCCTAAAACTTAGAATAATTTTTAATTAAAGGAAGACGATGAGTGTAAGTAAGAATGTTGAATAACTTAATTTAAATTTTCTTAAGGGAATTAAGCTAAAAAAAATTAATTGATGAACTTGTTTAATTAAAATAATAAAGATTAAATGAATAATGTGAGAGAATTTCTCTAAAGAGAAACTTATTAACAAGAATGTAGAAATTAAGGCACAATTCCATAATGTACCCTAAAAGTGTAATGTCTTATTTAAGGACTTGATAGTACTTATTGTGGGTCCATGAGTGGGACCAAGAATGTGTTGATGTTTATCTTAGTCAAATTGTGGCATGTTATGGAAAAGTATATTATTGTTGAATATACACGAATGTGCATTGAGTCATCGTGCATTGTGAAAATTCGATGGACTGTTGTTATGGCTATGTTGCCTAGGAAATTGAAACATACCTTAGTGCGGGTGCGAGTAGACTAGTATAGGTCATGATGTTGACCTTGGGGGCGTCGAGGTGCGGGTGTTGTAACATCCTAACTTTTAGGATAATTACAATATAGTCCTAAGTGTACTGTTTTGTGAATTCTATGAGTAGTAAATTAAATTTAACTATTTCGTGAGTGTATTTGATTGTTGTATGTGATTTGCTCTGAACCAGGGAAATAATAATTTTTATGGCCGGAAAAAAAATTTATTTTAATTAATTGGAGCTGGGAGATCTTACTAAACCTAATTCTGATTGATATATATATTAATCTTTTAATTTTTAAGATTTAACTGTGCAATAAAATAATTTTATATTATTATAATATTATCTTATTTAACAGTACCTACTGTCTCAAAAATAGTAGAAATTTGCTTCAAAATGACCATGGACCCTTAAAAGTCTGTGGGACTCGCGTTTGGAAAAGCAGTCAACGATTCTGACTGCACAAATTTCTAAGCCAATAGGAGCAAGTCAACAAAGGAGGCTTGAAAAATTCTAACCAATAGGAATAGGTCAAAGAAAGAAGCAAGGACTTTAATATGGACCGTTGGATGAAAACTTAGTTAGGAAGCCTTTGATCTTAACCGTTGATCAAATCAATGGTGAGATAAGAATTCAAGTTTTATCATTAAGCAATATCCACCATAGATTACATCAAGGGCTAGGAATTAAAGTTAAAATCAAAGGTTGAGATTAAGTCAAACATAGTGGCTTGACTTTGCTTAGTAGCTAATTAAACCTAATTTGGTTAATCTAATTACCTAATTAGCAAACTAAGTAAGCTAACTTAGTTATTGATTAGTTATAATCTAAATATTAATTAGATATCCAAATATTATTTAGAGGCTATGATATATGCTAATAAATATTAAACTAAGTAGTTATATAATTAGAATGTTAATTAAATATTATTAGGAGACTTAACCTAATTAATTATCTATTTAATTAGCATGGAATTAGTCTTTAATTAAAACAAATTAAGCCCCTCTAAACCCAAGGAACCCCACGGCCATGAAGGCCAAATGGCCAAGTTCTCACAAGTTCTACTAGGTTCTTGAACCACCTAAATGACATAAGCCATGTGCACCAAAGTGTGAACACAAATGGATATTTACTATCCAAATAAAACACTCAACCTCACCCACCATACTCACACGGCAGCCCCCTCATTTTTACACTCTCAAATTTCATTTTTTACACTTATCTAAATCTAAGCTTTCATTTCTCTCAAAATACCAAGAACACCAAGCAACTTTCTTTTCTATTTTTCTCTCTCAAATTCGGCCAAGCACCCAAACACCACCATCAAACTTTTATAATTTTACCTCTTCACTTTTCCTAAACCAAAATCATATTCTAAACACTTTTCCTTCACAAGGTTTTGTCAAAAACCTACTCTATCTAGTTCAAAATTGAAGCTTTTGTTCACTTCCCTAAGGGTAAGTTTTGATTTTATGGTTTGAAGTTTGATTTGTGATTTTCTAAACCATGATTGTTCCATGGTTTTTCAATCTTGAACCTTGTATGTGTTTTTACTAATTATTTAAGAATTATTAGGGTTTTGTGTTGGTTTTCAAGAAAGCAAGGAGAAGGACGAGATTAAGAGGCCTTTGTCTTCAAGAGGTAAGAGGGAGATTTAATCTCATCAACCCTAAGTGGTGATGGGAAAATGGAATTGTATGTGTGTGAAGAATCTATAAGGATTCATTTGTGTGGTTGTTTATTGTTTTTCTTATTTGTGTGGTTGTTTATTGTTTTTCTTATTTGTGTGGTTGTTTAAATGCTTTCCTATTTGTGATTTATTTTATTTGCTATGCATGTCTATAGCTTTAAAATATATTGTATTTATATTGTATGTGTTTATAGTTGTATGTGTTTGATAATTATATGACTATTAAATTAGGATGTGAATAACATGTAACGATTTGTATGAGTGTTCCAAAGAACACAATGAGGCTCACTGCCTTACCATTAAACAGAGAACCAAAATGATCTCAACCATTTTCTAAATCAATGATTTAAAGAATCTAGGTAAAATAATAAATTTAAGAATGATTTAGGTTAATTATGGCCAACATGCCATTTAATGTATAATTGAATGCCATTTTATTTTCTAAGATAGGTGAGGTAATTAATTTTACAAAAGAATTTGATTCCAATGAATCTTTGAGAAATAAAAGGAATGAACTTAGTTCTAGAATTCTAAAATTAATAATTAGCAGAATTTATTATAAGCAAGAAATAAAGTGAACGCTTGAAAAATACTAACGTAGAGCTCACTCTATAAGTTTTGAAGCACGTTAGCAAGTTTTAAAGTGTAACTGTTGGGTAAGATTAAAATAAACAAAATTTAGAGGAAAACGTTAAAAATACCTTATACTATTTTTATAGGCAAAATGCTGCCGAAATTTACTAAAATCAGACGAATAAAATGAAAAGATTCCATAATATATTTATAACATAAGGAAATTACCTTACGTAGTTTAAAAGTACTATATATAGTCTACACATATTTAAAATGATGATTTTAAGCTATATGGTTAAGAAAATGATTTAAAAATCTTACGCGATTGAGAAAATGATTTAAAAACATTACGCGATGTTCAAAAATGACAAAATATATTTACGCAATTTTAAAACATTTGTAAAAGCGACACAATTGTAAAAACGGGATAAAATTTCTATGCGATTAAATGATACAGCAAGTTTTACTGTCGGGTCAAAGTGGTAGACTTGGACATGTGGTGAGATAGTACTGTCAAGTGGAGACAAGCTATATTTTGGAATATTGTGACCAAGGGTATTTTCGTAAATATGGTAAAATATGGATATTAAGGGTATTTTTGTAATTTTAGATCATACGTAGAGTGTTGTGTCAATTTGGTTGATAATTGGCGATTGATTGATGAGACGAATTACACCGTGTTGTGGTGTGATAGGCGTAGTGTGGTTCATTATATGAACTTAGAGGCATTAGTGTGCAGAGAATTCCACATGGGGACAGTGGGTTGCTCCTCTGGGCCGTGGTAACGGGTAACACACTAATGATCTTGACAAGCACTATTCTTAATCGAGGTCTGGTAGAGACTATTATGTACAATGCCTGTAGTGCAAGATGTTTTGGACTGTGTACTGCTACACGATGTTTTGGACTATGGGCTATAGACACAACGTTTGATAGTGTAATAGTTTGGTTGGGCAGCCTGAGGTACTATTAGTTCTTTGCGGATCATTCTCTCAGATATCCGTGTTTAGCTCTATGGAGTAGGAACGAGTCAGTGTGTGTTTATTCATTATTTGTAATTTAATGTTTATTATAATCTGTGATAAAATGTATGATGTATTGTTTGGCTATACTGTATGTGATATAATGGTATGTGTTGTGATATCTGTTGTATTGTCATTTTCTTTATTGTCATGCGGGTAATGATGTAGATTATCTCACCTCTCTATATACTTTTCTCTATATTATTATTATATTTCCGTAAAGAATTTGAGGAAGAAGAGGAACAGCCTCTTGAGATACAGTATCCGGACGAGCACCAGCCGGGTGAGTTGTACGAGGAAAGTGAGCCAATAGATCACCCTCACTATCAAGACTGATCTTGAGATTATGGCATTGCCGGGATTTTTCGATTTTATGAGACTTGAGTTTCACGGAGGTTCGGAGGCCTGGTGTATGCGAGAGGATAGAGGATCTGTAGTCTACGTGGGACGTTTGACTGTGTCCCTATGTAGAGAGTTTGATGGAGATGTTATATTTACTACTACTTTATATCTACATCTAGAGTTGCCCCTGACTCTTAGGCGTTACTAGGAAGGAATCTTCCATGTGCCTAGCGAGCTCAGCAGTGAGTCAACAGCTCGGACTCGTGTCCGTAGAGCTGTGGGACCTCCAGGAGTTCTGTCTTTTGATGATCTCTCTGAAGATGATCCATCGGAGGGTTAGAAATCTTTCGAGGTACACTTGGGTAATACTATGTTTTAGTTTTATGTTAACTTTTTACTGCTTTGTGAAATATTTGTAGTTGTAAATTATTTGTGTATTTAAGACAAAAATCATATGTATATTATGGGTGATTATACTTTGTCTTAATTTGTGCTCTGTGTTATTTTATTTAAAGTTATAAGTATAAAAGGAAAAAAAATTTACCACTAATATTAATTACGTATCAAATGTTTTACAACTTGGGTAAGGATTTTATTTTATTTTATTTTATTGCATCATAAATGTGACAACCCTACAAGGGTGTTACAGGTGTCTCATATATATATAGCATGATGTATGGATGTTTGTTTTACTTCACATGTTAATTTATGTTATAACCATATATTATGATCTTATCGTAACAAAAAAAAAAAAGAATTCACCATTTTATCTATGCAACTATAACTAAACAAGTTTATTTATAATATATTGAACCGGGTCTTAGTTTATTCTTTTCATTTTTGCTTTGTATTTGGTGGTGTGACATTCCCTCTTAAAAAGAGGCGTTACAAAACTCAACTATTCCTAGAAACCCAATTCCTTTTATTATTCTGGGTAGTATGGCTATGACCATTTAACACTAGCTGGTAAAGAATGGATTATTCCATCTCACCACAATAAGTGTACTGTTACCATCTCATATACCATTTATAGATACATAGGAATAGCAAGTGTGTGAAAATATGCAAACTTATTGCCATAACATATATAAACACCACAAAGCATACTCTCGTACATGAGTTTATATCTAATGCTCATAAATGATTCTATCCTCCTCCATGAGGTTTTCACTCATTACTATAGGAATACTCACATATTTACTCTATGTAATATTCCCATCACATATTCAGTATGACTAGATCCACACTAACCAAGTGAATTAAAAAAATATAGTATACATGCACTCTCAGATCACTTTATCTTACAAAGGAGCTACTTATGTTTGTAGGTTACCCTCACAGCTCTTCCTTAGAAAACAAAGGAAACAGCTATCATTCATGCACCTTAAGATTAACTTTCCCCAAAAAGAAGTAACTTATGCATAATGACATACAAACTATGCTAAACAGCTCAGTATATTACACTTAGTACACCACATCATCACATCACAAGTGATATCAAGTGCTACATCATTGCTCCTGAATGATTAACACCCTACTTAAGGCAATCCATAACTAATGGATGCACAAGGTCTCCTACTTTCTCATATATGCAAGGTGATAATTTCCTCCATGAAATACCGCTACTAGTTTCTCAACATACTTTACAAGGTATATATGAGGGATCCTAATAAGTTTTGAAGTCCATTTCATCAAAATGAAAATCCTTGGAAACTCTGGTTTGGGCGCCCACTCTCCAGTGTGTAGGCACTGACAGGGCAGAAAACCTACCCTATTTTGGTGCTTAGGCGCCTACTTCCTAGCACTCAGGCACCCCACTAGAGCTTAGGTGCGGCACACTAGCGCTTCGGCGCTAGGCTCACAACCTCACGCAGAATAAGTTTTTGGGCAGTGGGCACTTGGGTGCCTAATTCCTGGCGCCTAGGCGTCAGTGCACCAAAATCACGTCCTATAACACCCTCGAAAACATGCTTGAATTGCATATGGTTACGAAGGTAGCCTAATACTTGCTTAACATACCTGTTTAATTCTATGGCTTTTTGAGTTGGTTTAGTCACTTTGTTGTAACGCTATATGTGAAAAATAACTGTTATTAGCTCAGGAAATGACATGAACTGCTTAGTTAATGGAAACAAATATGGAGAATTTGTTTCTAAGTCACAAATGTGTGGAATATGGTGTAGTTAAATGTTTAGAACTAACTAAATTTGTTTGGTATGTTACGCACATTGCGTGAGTGTTTTAATATTGGACTGATGAGTTAGATATTTGGAAAGTTATGGAAATGGTGAAATTAGGATTTAGATGAATCTTAAGATTTATTCAAATACCTTTGGAAGTTAGGAAGCTTTATTTGGTAAAATCTAAGTGTACTTAACATATCGAAAGTTTCAGCCCAAAATATCTAAGTTACTAATTGTCAAACGTTCCTATCCTTAATAAGCCTTGACTTTCTTCCTTCTTTTGTTTCGTTATCATCCATTCTGTACGTTGGCCAGCAAAAAAATAGAAGAAAAAAGAAAAAAGAGAAAACGAAGGAGGAAAGGAGGAAAAAGAAGGAGGAAGAAGTGGAGAGGAAACCTTGAGCTCATTCTTCTTGGACACTAGAGGTAGGGGGACCTTGTTTCTTAACTCTTTCTCTTCCTTTTCTTCATTTTACTTCATGAGGTTACTTGATGTAGGAAATGGGTTTAAGTGTGGTTTTGGTTTTTCATGCTTGATTCTTTTGTTAAACTTGATGGTAGCTTGTTTATGGCATGTTTGATGCATAGTTGTTAGTTTTTATCCTTTAGAATCCATTAAATCCACTTGACTTGTGAGTTGGGAAATAGGTGTTTAAGGTTTTTGATTGATTCTTTAATCCATGTTTGAGAGAGTTGAGATTGTACATGCAGTGTATATCACGTTTAGAGACCTTGGATGTGGTTGGAAACCACTTTGGACTTGATTTTGGAAGGTTGAATTCTAGTTCAGCAACCAGAAAAATAGGGTATTTCATTCTAGTGCATTGGCGCCTAGGCGCCAGGAGAACCTAATGCCTAGAAGGGTTTCTGCGTGCTGCTGTATGTTGGGTGCTCAGGCGCCAGTGAAGAGAAAAATAGGGCACGGTTTCTGCCCAGCCAGCGCCCAGGCACTAGGTAGTGGGTGCCTAGGCGCCTAGACTAATTTTTGCTAGGACCGTTATTTTGTTAAATTGAAGCTCCTTACTTGTGTAGATCCTTCATGTATACTTAGGAAGCATTTAATATTTGCCTTTTTAGAAAAATACTTTCTGTAGAATATACAAGAAGAAAAAGAGATGGAGTTTTTACAATTGGAGCAGAGGAACATGACTGTGGGACAGTACGTGGCAAAATTCGACGAGTTGGCCAAATTCACTTCCTTCCTTCAATACAACCTGAATGATAATTGGAAGTATGTGAAATTTGAAACTAGATTAAGAGAATATATGAAAATGATAATAAAACCTTTTGAGATCTGATATTACCCCACCCTAGTCAACAAATGCAGAGTTGTAGAACCCATTAGTTTGAGACCACAACAAGAGCATAGATCACATGATCACTACAAATGAAAAAGAACGGATGATAAGTTCGAGAGGAGTGCTTCACAGTCCAGGGATAAACAAGATAAGGGAAAGCAAACTCAGATGGATAATCGTGAGCAAAAATGTGCCAAGTGTGGTAAATACCATGGAGATAAAGCCTACATTGCTGACCTGATAACATGTTTTACTTGTGGCAAGTTAGGGCACTATGCTAGGAATTATCCTGAGAAGAAAAAGGCAAAATTGGATACCAGACCCACAGCTCCGAGGAAAGCATACACTTTGCAAGCCAAGGAGGAGACACAATCTCCTAATGCAAGAAAAGGTGAGAACATAGAAAATGGAATGAAGTTGATGAACTATGTTTGTGTAATTTTGTTTCTTTGAAATTTGGTTGTACTTGTTTTTAAATATGGGTTGCATGGGACTTCTTACATTAGGTAAACCAAATTTTGGGGACAAAATTTTAAAAAGGAAGGGAGAAATATAACACCCTCAAAAAGATGCTTGACTTGTTTATACTTATAGAGGTAGCCTAATACTTGCTTAACATGTCTGTTTAATTATGTGGCTTTCTTAGTTGGTTTAGTCACTTTGCTATAACACTATATGTGAAAAATAGTTGTTATTAGCGTGGGAAATTACATAAACTACTTATTTAATGGAAATAAATATGGAGAATTTATTTATAGGTCACAAATATGTGTAATCTGGAGTATATAACACCCCAACTTTTGGGTTAATTACAATATAGTCCTAAATGTACTATTTTGTAATTTCTATGAGTAGTAAATTGAATTTGATTGTTTCGTGAGTGTATTTGACTGTTGTGTGTGATTTGCTCCGAACCAAGAAAATAATAATTTTTTGGCTGAAAAAATCTTATTTTAATTAATTGGAGCTGTAGGATCTTATTAAATCTAATTCTGATTGATATATATATTAATCTTTTAATTTTTAGGATTTAAGCGTACAATAAAATAATTTTATATTATTATAATATTATTTTATTTGACAAGACTCTACTATCTTAAAAATAGTAGAAATATGCTCCAAAATGACCATGGACCCTGAAAAGTCTGTGAAACCCGCATTTAGAAAAGTAGTCAACGATTCTGACTGGACTGAATTTTGAACCAATAGAAATTAGTCAACGAAAGTGGCTTGAATTTTCTAACTAATAAGGTTTGGTCAAACAAAGTGGCAAGACTTTGTTGTGGACCGTTAGATGTAAAAGCTTATTTTAGAAGCTTTGATCTTAACCGTTGATCAAATCAATGGTGTGAGAGCAATTCTAATTAAATCACTAAGCAATATCCACCTTAGATCAAATCAAGGGCTAGGAATTAAAGTTAAATTCAATAGTTAAGATCAAGTCAAATATAGTGGCTTGATTAATTAACTAAGTAAACCTAATTAAGTTATTTTAATTGCCTAATTAGGAAAACTAAGTGGACTAACTGAATTACTAATTAGTTATAATCTAATTTCTAATTAGATATTCTAATTTTATTTAGAAGTTATGATATATGCAATTATAAATTTAATTAATTAGTTATACAATTAGAATGTTAATTAAGTGTTGTTAGAAGACTTAACGTAATTAATTACCTATTTATTTAGCATACAATTATACTTTAATTGGAAACAAATTAAGCCCCTAAATGCCATAGTACTCCACGGCCAAAGGAGTCCAATTCACCATGTTCTCTATTATTCTTGAACCATCCAAGTGACATAAGCCATGTGCCATGCAAGTGTGAACACAAATGGATATTTATTATCCAAGCTTATCACTCAATCCCTCCTACAAAGTCACTCACGGCAACCCCTTCTCAATTCACACTCAATATTTACTTTTCTTCACTTATCTAAAGCTTAGCTTATTTTCACTCCAAAATTCCCAAGAACACCAAGCAACTTTTCTCTTTTATTTTCTCTTCTATTTTCGGCCCAAGCACCAAACACCACCATCAATCTTCTATAATTTTCTTTCTTAGCTTTTCCTAAACCAAAACTATCTTCTAAACACTTTTCCTTTATAAGGTTTTGTCAAAAACCTACTCTTTCTACTTCAAAATCCAAGCTTTTGTTCATTTCCCTAAGGGTAAGCTTTTGATTTTATGGTTTAAAATTTGATTTGTGATTTTCTAAACCATGTTTGTTCCATGGTTTTCCATTATAAAGCCTTGCATGTGATTTTACTAATTATTTAAGAATTATGAGGGATTTGTGTTGGTTTTCAAGAAAGCAAGGAGAAAGAGAAGACTAGGAGATCCTTGTCTTCAAGAGGTAAGAGGGAGATTAAATCTCATCAACCTTGTGTGGTGATGAGAAAATGCATTGTATGTGTGTGAAGAATCCATAAGGATTCATTTGTGTGGTTGTTTATTGTTTTTCCTATTTGTGGTTGATTTTGTTTGCAAGCATGTTTATAGTTTTTAAAATATATTGCACGTGTTTATAGTTTTTAAAATATATTGCATGTGTGTATAATTATATGATTATTAATGTAGGATGTGAATAACATGTAAGGAATTGTATGAGTGTTCCAAAGAACACAATAGAGGCTCACGGCTTCTCCAAGAAAAAGAGAACCAAAATGTTCTTAACCATTTTCTAAAATAATGATTTAATGAATCTAGGTGACACAATGAATTTAAGAATAATTTAGAAGTTAGACAATGATTTAATAATTAGTGATGAAGGATAGGTTAATTATGGCCAACATGCCATTTAATAGACAATTAAATTCCTAAGTTATTTTCTAAGGTAGATTAAGTAACTAATCTACAAAAGAATTTGATTCCAATGAATCTTTGAAAAATAAAATGAATGAAGTTAGTTTTAGAATTTAATTTTTAGAAGGATTCGTATTAAGTAAGAAATAAAATGAATGCTTGAAAAATACTAACGTAGAGCTCACTCTCTGAGTTTTGAAGCGCGTTAGCAAGTTTCAAGGTGTAACTGATGGGTAAGGTTAAAATGAACAGCATTTAGAGGAAAATGTCAAAAATGCCATATATTGATTTTCTAGGCAAAATGCTGCCAAATTTTACTAAAATCAGATAAATAAAATGAACAGATTCCATAATATATTTATAACATATGAAAATATTCTACGTAGTTTAAAAGTACTAGAAATAGTTTACACATATTTGAAATAATGATTTTTAAGCTATATGGTTAGAAAAATGATTTAAAAATCTTACGCGATTGAGAAAATGATTTAAAAACATTACGCGATGTTCAAAAACATCAAAATATATTTACACAATTTAAAAACATTTATAAAAGTGGCGCGATTGCAAAAATACGATAAAATTTCTACGCGATTAAATGGAATAGCGAGTTTTACTGTCGGGCCAAAGTGGTGGACCCAGACATGTTGTGAGATAGTACTGTCAAGTGGAGACATACTATATTTTGGTATATTGAGACTGAGGGTATTTTTCGTAAATATGGTAATATATTGGAACTAAGGGTATTTTGGTAATTTTTGGTTATGCGTTGAGAGTTGTGTCAATTTGGTTGATAATTGACGATTAATTGACGAGACGAATTACACCGTGTTGTGGGTGTGATAGGCGTAGTGTGGTTCATTAATTGAACTTGGAGGCATTAGTGTGCGGAGAATCCCATATGTGGACAGTTGGTAGCGCCTCTAGGCCGTAGTAACGGGCACCACACTAATGATCTTGACAAGCACTATTCTTAATCGAGATCTTGAGGAGACTATTATGTACAATGCCTGTAGTGCACGATGTATTGGACTATGCACTGTTACACGATGTTTTGGACTGTGGGCTATAGACACAACGTTAGATAGTGCAATAGTTTGGTTAGGTAGCCTGAGGTACTATTAGTTCTTTTCGGATCATTCTCTCTAATATCCGTGTTTAGCTCCATGGAGTAGGAACGAGTCAGTGTGTGTTCATTCATTATCTGCATTTTAATGTTTATTATAATATGTGATAAAATGCATAATGTATTAATTTGTTATACTGTATATGATATGATGGTATGTATTATTGTGATATCTGTTGTGTTGTCATTTTCTTTATTGCCATGCTGGTAATGATGTAGATTGTCTCACCTCTTTATTGTATTATTCTGTCTGTTTCTATTTTATGTTTATATCATCGAAGACTACAATGGCGTCAAGGAGATGTCAATTAGGTTTCTTTAGACTCCAGTTTCTCGAAGGCGCTGAGGCTTGGTATGTCCACTGGGACACAGGACATATAGAGTACAGTGGTGACGTTACTTTATCAGTAAGTAGGACTCGACATGGGTTCGTTACTTCACTTTATACAGTTACTTTCGTACAGGTTATTTTACCTATTAGGGAGTTATGGAATGAATTTCACCATACTCCTAGAGAGAACTTCGATACATTTTTGGGTCGAATTTCTATCGGTCAAGACATTCCCAACTAGGGAATTTGTCTTATGATGAGGGCTCATGTCTTAGGAGTTATGTTTTAGTATTATACTGACTTTTTACTGCTTTATTAAATATTTGTAGTTGTAAATTAATTGTATACTTCAGACAAAATCATATGTATATTATGGTGTGATTATGTTTTGCCTTATTTTGTGTTCCGTGCTATTTTATTTAATGTTATAAGGATAAAAGGAAAAAATTTTACCACTAATATTATTTATGTACCAAACGTTTTACAACTTGGGTAAGAGTCTTATTCAATTTTATTTTATTGCATCATAAATATGACATCCCCACAAGGGTGTTACAGAGTAGTTAAATTTTGAGAACTAACTGAATCCGTTTAGTATTTTTAAGCATACTGTGTGAGTGTTTTAATAATAGATTGATGATTTAGATATTTGAAAAGTTATGAAAATGGTGAAATTAGGATTTAGATGATTCTTAGGATTTATTCTAATACCTTTGGAAGTTAGGAAACTTGATTTGGTAAAATCTAAGTGTTATTAACATATTGAAAGCTTCAACCCAAAATATCTAAGTTATCAATTATCATACATTCCTATCCTTGATAAGCCTTGACTTTCTTGCTTTTTTGTTTCATTCTCATTCATTCTCTACATTGGCCAGAAGAAAAATAGAATAGAAAAGAAAAGAGGGAAAACGAAGGAGAAAAGGAGGAAGAAGGAGGAGGAAGAAGTGGAGAGGAAACCTTGAGCTCATTCTTCTTGGACACTAGAGGTAGGGGACCTTGTTTCTTAACTCTTTCTCTTCCTTTTCTTCATTTTCATTCATGAGGTTGCTTGATGAAGGAAATGGGCTTGAGTGTGGTTTTAGTTTTTTATGCTTGATTCTTGTTGTTAAACTTGATGATAGCTTGTTTATAGAATGTTTAATGCATGGTTGTTAGTTTTTATCCCTTAGAATCCATTGAATCCACTTGAGTTGTGAGTTGGGAAATGGGTGTTTAAGGTTTTTGATTAATTCTTTAATCCATGTTTGGGAGAGTTGAGATTGTACATGAGGTGTATATGAAGTTTAGAGACCTTGGATGTGGTTGGAAACCACTTAGGACTTGATTTTGGAAGGTTAAATTCTGGCTTGGCAACCAGAAAAATAAGGGATTTCATTTAGGTGCTTTAGCGCCTAGGCGCTAGGAGGGCACCCAATGCCCAGCACACTAGGCGCCCAGGCACCAACGAGGAGAAAGACAGGGCATGGTTTCTGCCCAGCCAGTGCCTAGGCGCTGGGTATTGGGCGCCTAGGTGCCCAAACCAATTTTTTCTAGGACCTTTATTTTGTTAAAATGTAACTCCTTACTTGTGTAGATCCTTTATGTATACTTTCTAAACCTTACTTGTGTAGATCCTTTATGTATACTTTCTAATGAGTGTTGAGACTCTAATGGGGGTATTTAATGAAGTGATAATGTGATGAATGTAAATCAATTGGTATCTTAATTATTATGGTAATTAGTTATTATTTTTCATACTTGTGACTAGTGAAGGAGGTGATCCTCACATTTGGTGATAATATATGATAGTGTAAGGACGGTGTTTTCCCTCCCTATTATTTTGATGGGCTGAGGATGGTGTTTTACCTCCTTCATTATTCTGGTAGTTGAGCTGAGGATGATGTATTCCCTTCCTCTTTACTAGTTATTATCCTAAGTGGAAGGTAGTTGAGGACGGGACATTCCCTCACTATCGGAGGTGATCGTATATTGTTGATAGTGTGAGGACAGTGTTTTCCTTCCATATCATCAAGTAGTTGAGGAAGGACGTTCCCTCACTACCCGGGGGAAACTTATGGAACTAAGTTCCTGTGTTTTGTTCAAGACACATGGATCTGGGTTCTTATGTTCTATTCAAGACTCATGACAAATCATAACATTATCAATTTACATTTCATAAATACATTTTTAGGATATTGCATAGGTATGAACATATGGCATTACTAGGCATATGCGTGGTAATTGTATGGATGGTTTCTAATCATTACATATTCATGACTTTGCAATTGTATGGGCAATTGCTTACTTTTGAGAATGTGGTGATGATTTGAAGACTGCATGTGGAAATGATTTCTATACAAATTTATAATTGAGATTCTATTTCGAGAAGAGATAGGAAGTTGTTTTGATTTTTGCCACCTTTCTAATATGACTTGTGATTTATTTGTTTTTCTCTGAAATAGCTAGAATGATTATGATGACATGGTTTATTTGTTAAAACTACTGAGGATTTGTGATTCTCACCCTGTATGTTGTGATTTCTATAATGATTCTAATGAAGAAGACTCATGGAAAGTAAATTGTGGACAGAAGCTTGGAAGCTTAGCATAGTTTTTAATTTTGTAGCTAGTTGCTTTCTAACTTGATGTATGTACGAATACTTCAGAACTTGTATATTTTGTGCCATGAAAGGCCTTCACTTCCAATCATCTAAGATCGGTTTCCTTATGATTTCCAGCACCAATCTAGACCCCTAAACTTGTTGTAACTCTTTGACAACCTATTGAATCACTTAAGCATAGATTTAGGTCCAAAATCACATAACTGCATCCATTGTCCAATTCTTAAATCTTTGACAACCTATTGAATCACTTAAGCATAGATCTTGATCCATAATGGCCATCTTAGACTTACTAAGCTGTAACTATCCTAACCTAGTCCTTGGAATCAAGAACCAAGCTAAGAATTTAGATTTGGCTCTCCTAACCCCTATTTCTATTCAAAAATCCCTAACCTCTTTCAATGAGAATCAAAGAGAAAGATGAATAAAACCCCTTACCTCTTGATTGGATGAAGATCTTGATACTTGAACCTTGATCTTGATCTTCCTCTCCTCCTCATTCTCCTTCTTCTTCTTCTTCCTTTCTTCCCCTTTCTCTCCTCTCTCTTCCTTTATTTTCTTTCTTCTCTGTTTCTAGTGAGAGCTTCATGAGAGAGGAGGGAAATAAAGAGAAAGAAAATGTAACTTGAGTTTATGTGCTGAAACTTATATCTTCTAAGGACACTCGAATTATACTAATTCAAGTTTTTCAACTTCCAACAACTTTAGAATAAATACTAAGATTTATCTAAATTGTTGTTTTACCTATATTCTCTTTTTCCATATCTACTGCTAGTCAGTCCAGTATTACAAGCACAACTAGTATGCCTAAAAATACCAAACTAACTTTGATTCTTCTTAAACTTTAACCACATCTTACTTAGCTCATTTATGATGTAAAAACAAGTTGTCCATACTTGTTTCCCTTAACTTAGCCTTTAAAGCCATTATTTGAGTCATTTTAAGCTACTTTTTAACTTCTGTGTTGTAACTAAATGCCTAAACAAACTCAACTTGTCACAAAACTTCACAGACATGTTAAGCAAGTAATATGCTACCTTTTGTAACCATATACAAGTCCAACATGTTACTAAGGGTATTACACCCTAAACCCATCTTTGAAGCATCACAGTACACCTCAAAGTTCTCTAAAGGATTCGAAATTACTAACAGCGGTGTAGTGGTCAACCTCAACTTTAATTCTTGGAAACTATTCTCACAATTTTGAGTACACTCGAAAGTACTACCTTTCCAAGTCAGTCTAGTCAAAGGTAGTGCTAACTGAGAAAATCGCTTTATGAATCTCCTATAGTACCCCACCAGGCCTATGAAGCTTCTAATCTCGGTCACAGTGGTGGGTCTCTCCCACTGTAACACTACATCAACTTTACTTGTGTCCACTGAAATTCCACCCTGAGAAATCACATGGCCCAAAAAATGCAAGCTAACTGAGAAAATTGCTTTATGAACCTCCTATAGTACCCTGTCAGGCCTATGAAGCTTCTAATCTCGGTCACAGTGGTGGGTCTCTCCCACTGTAACACTACATCAACTTTACTTGGGTCCACTGAAATCCAACCCTAAGAAATCACATGACCCAAAAAATGTACTTGCTTAAGCCAAAACCCACACTTAGATAGCTTGGCAAATAACCTCTTCTCCTTAAGGGTTTCCAAAACTATCCTCACGTGTTGCTTATGCTACTCTATTGTCTTAGAGTAGACTAGGATATCATCAATTAACACTACTACAAACTAATCTAGGTAGGGTATAAAGATATAGTTCACGTAATCCATGAACATCGTTGGTGCATTCGTCAACCCGAAGGACATCACAAGGTACTCATAATGTCCATACCTAGTTCTAAAAGCAGTTTTAGGATGTCCTCTTCCCTAACCCTTATCTGGTGATACCCAGACCTAAGATCAATCTTTGAGAAAATCGAAGCTCCTCTTAATTGATCCATTAGATCATCTATCATAGGCAATAGATACTTATTTTTTATCATTACTTTGTTTAGCTACCTGTAATCAACACATAGCCTTATGGTACCTTCCTTCTTTTTCACTAAAAACACAGGTGCTCCCCATAGAGAAACACTAGGCCTAATGAATTGTTTATCCAACAAATCCTTGATCTGTTTCTTGAGTTTCGCTAACTTTGACGGTGTCATCCTATATAAGGTGCTATAGATATAGGCCTCGTCCCACGCACTAAATCTATAGTAACTCTATTTCTCACTCGGGTGGCAGCTCAACTATCTCACTCAGGAAAACCTCGGGATATTCTCTCACCAAAGGTAAATTATCTAAGCTCTGCTTAACTTCAGCACT
Organism: Ormosia semicastrata; assembly: GCA_029884595.1. NCBI lineage: Eukaryota > Viridiplantae > Streptophyta > Magnoliopsida > Fabales > Fabaceae > Ormosia > Ormosia semicastrata. The sequence goes on from JAQQTO010000060.1 coordinate 65,779,314, forward strand.
TAGAGAGAAGAGGAGAACATATCCTAGAACTCCCTCCTCTAAACAGTGATTCACCTAATTCGCACTGAGATACACTAACTCATAAGGAACAACTCTATAAGGTATTTCTGACAAGAACATAAGGGTTTTATTTGAATAATTCAAAACTACATGGTTGGAGGACAACTAATCCATGCCAAGAATGACATCAATATCTACAAGGGGTAAACAAATTAGGTTTACAAAGAAAATCTTATCTTCTACTTTTATATAACAATCAAGACACACTTTTGAAGTTGCAACTAGTTTACCGGTAGGAGTAGATACAGATAAGTCATATAAAATTCAAATACAGGTAAATCTAGTATATTGACACAATTATAACAAACAAAGGAGTGGGATGCTCCCGAATTATATGTTATAAAGATTCGAAAAAGTTTTACATTGGCTCATCACGCAGTTAAAATATGATCGTGAATTATGCATTTACCTTGGATAAGGTCTGAAGACTGACTCAACTCTTCACCACTTAGAGTGTAAACTCTGGGGTAGACGTAACTTTTTTCCTCTAAGGACAATCTTTATGAAATACTCGGCCTGTCCACACACAAAGCACACCGAACAAGGTCTGTTTTCATGTTGCTTTCCAAACTTGGGACACTTAGGCCCCACAAACTCCTTCTGAACTTGCTTGCCTTTACCGTGAGTAAAGCTGGGTTTAGAGGATCCCTTCTTGAACTTTTCGTCACCATGCTTCCTCCTCTGAAAGCTTTGTGACTTTTGCTTCACTGAAGGTTTCCCATTGTGTCCTTCTATTATCCTACATTTGTTCACCTAGGTTGCAAAGTCTCAAATCTCAAATGGTTTGAAAGCTTTTTGGACATCCTCTCTCAATCCTTCTTCAAATTTTACACACTTACATCTCTCATCAGTGTTGAATCTAATATAAGATGAAAATTGGGATAAGTCATTAAACTTGGCCACTTACTGACTAATAGACATATCGCCTTGTTCCAACCTTAAGAACTCGGTCTCCTTTGCATTTTACAAATTTTATGGGAAATAATTTTCTAGATATGAATCTTTGAAGATATCCTATGTAACAAGAGTCCCCGAAGCATCAAACAACCTCTTGGCATCCGTCCACCAATCTTCTTCTTCCTTCTCTAACATATAGGAACCAAAGAGCACCTTTTGCTTGTCCAAGCAAGCCATAATAACAAAAATCTTCTCCAACTCTTTTAGCTAACCCTCAGCTCTCACCGGGTTGTACTCCCCCTTGAAGGATGACAGATTATACTTCTTGAATTCTGAGAGGTCCCAGAAATTCTGATTCTGCCCGACTGGTAACTGTTGGACTAGTTGCTCCAGCTAGACAGGTGGTGGTGTAGGCTGTGGAGGTGGAGTTGCCCTCATCCTCTCCAGCATCCTTTGCATTCGTGGCAGTCTACTCCCTCATAGCATCTGCCATAGCCATAAAGGCTATAGCCATATCTGGACCTTCATTAGTTAAGTTCCTATTCCCTCGGGTTTGCCTCAGAGGTGCCATATTTTCTTGTACACATAGAACAACACATATTGAGTTGATCAGTCTCAATATCATGTATTAGTGTGATAGTAGCTAAAAACATTCCAACCTAAGGCAAGTCATGCAATCCTACCCAAGCATCTCACAAATGAGACAAAGAAATGACAACACACAAAGGAACACTTAAAAATGCCTAAGCATAGTCAGTCCATACCTCAGCTCAACAGGATGAACTACTTTGACACCATAATGTAATACCTTAACCCTAATACAATAGTATATTCGCAATATACCAAAGTAAAGAGAGTTAAGCATGTTACTTTCACTATACACTATAACATCCTCATTTTAGCATGTTAGACTTAGGCATGATCATAGAGGTATCATAGTACTTGCTTGACATGTATGCTTATTACTGTAACAAATTGAGTTAGTTTAGACACTTTATTACAACTTAGAATATGAAAAGTAGCTTAAAATGACTCAGATAATGGCATACATTGCTTAGTTGAGGGAAATAAACGTAGAGAATTTATTTCTAAATCACAAATGGGTGGAAGAGGATGTAGTTAATTTTTGAAGATACTCAGAGTTAGTTTGGTAATTTTAAGCACACTGAATGAGTGCTTAAATATCAGATTAACTAGTCAGATATAGAGAAAAGTAAAGAAATGATAAAACTAGGATTGGAATGAATCCTAGGATTTATTATAATACCTATGGAAGTTAGGAAAACTTGATTTAGTAAAATCTAAGTGTTCTTAATAGATAAAAAGTTCTCGCAAAATATCAAAATTTTGCTAAGTCTTCCACAGTTTCAGCAGCTCAATTATTGGACTTTGAGAGTCATTTTCTCTCATTTTTCTCACCCACTCTCTCATTTTCTCACGTTGGAGCTGTTGCTGTTACAAAAAACAAAGAAAGAAAAGGAGAGGAAATGAAGGAGGAAAAGGAGAGGAAAAAGGGGAAATCAAAAGGGAAAGCCAAGCTTGATCATCTAACCACTTGAGGTAGGGGTATTCAACTCTTAAATCTCATTCTTTTCATTCACCATCTTCATGGTTGATGCTGAGTTGAATAGTTAGGAAAAATAGGTTTGAGAAGCAAATATGTTTTCTTTGCTTAGTTCTTGCTTTTAATGGTTGAAATTAGCTATTTTCAGCTTAGTATATGTAAGGTAGTCATTGTTGTCTTTAGACAAAACCTTTTAGTTCCTTGAGTTGGAACTAAAAAAATGGGTATGGCCATGTATTAAGCTTGAGCTTGATTCCATGAGTTGATGGGTTAAGCTGGTGTTTGAGTGGCATGACATGTTTAGGGACCATGTTTGATGTTGAAAATCCTTTAGAAATAGAGTTTGACAGATTAGAAATTGGATTGGAGCCAATATAATAGTGCATGCATTTTTCTGGTGTATGGGCACCTAGGCGCCAGAAGTAAGCGCCCGAGTGCCCACAGCCGAAAGACTCTACAATAGGTTTTTGGTAGATGAGCGCCTGAGCACCCATCGGCTAGAGAAAATTATGAGCTATTTTGTCCAGCTAGCGTCTGAGCACCCAAGAGGGAGCGCTTAAGTGCCCAATAATAGGAAAAATAGGGCAAATGCTCTTCCACTCCAGCGCTTAGGCATTGGGTAGTTGGCGCCTAGGCACCCAGACCAAAATTTATCAAGTTGTTTTCCTGATAAAATGGATTTCCCTACCAATTGGGATCCTCCGTATATGCTTCCTTAAGTTTGTTAAGACACTTTTAGGGATATGTCACAAGGGAAATACACACCTAGCATATATGTACAAGTTTGAGTATTTAAGCATTCCATAAATTAGGAATTGCCTAAAGTAGATATCTAGAACATTGAACACACTAGTGTGACATAGGTTACCATTTGTAGTGTGTAATACCCTTAGTAACATAATTATGCTTGTATATTGTTACAAAGGTAGTATATAACTTGCTTAACATACTAGTGAAGTTTTGTAACAATCTGAGTTCATTTAGGCACTTATTTGTAACACAGAAGTTAAATAGTAACTTAAAATGACTCAGATAATGGCTTTAAAGGCTAAGTTGAGGGAAACACTTATGGATAACTTGTTTCTAGGTCACAAATGAGCTAAGTAAGATGCAGTTATTAAAGTTTCAACACAATCAGAGTTAGTTTGGTATTTTTAAGCCTACTGGTTGTGCTTTTAATGCTGGATTGACTAGCAGCAGATATGAAAAAAGAGAATATAGGTAAAACAATAATTTAGATGAATCTTATGATTTATTCTAAAGTTGTTGGAAGCTAGAAAACTTGAATTAGTATAATTCGAGTGTCCTTAGCAGATATAAGTTTTAACACAAAAACTTAAGTTTGGATTTTCCTTCCTATTTCTTTCCTTTCCCTCAGTTGAAGACCAGAAATAGAGAATAAAGAAAATGAAGTAAGAGAAAAGAGAGAAAAGGGAAGAAAGGAGGAAAAAGAAGGAGAAGGAGGAGAGGAAGATCAAGATCAAGGTTCAAGCATCAAGATCTTCATCTAATCAAGAGGTAAGGGTTTCTATTCATTTTTCTCCTTAGTTCATTGGATTGAACCTAGGTTTTGTATGAATGGGAATTAGAGGTTTGGAGAGCCAAATCTATGTTCTTGGCTTAGTTCTTGATTCCAAGGACTAGGTTAGGATAGTTTAAGCTTAGAGAATACAAGATGGCCATTTATAGCTCAAGATCAACCATAGAATCCATAGATTTAAGAATTAGACAATGGTTGGAGTTATGTGATTTTGGACCTAAATCTATGCCTAAGAGAATTCATAGGTTGTATAAGAGTTACAACAAGTTTAGGGGCCTAGATTAGTGCTAGAAATCACAAGGAAATCGATCTTAGATGATTGGAAGTAAGAAATTAACCTATGGAACAATACACGATTTTTTGCATAATTCTGCAGAAATCGTGTTTTCTCGTGCGCACCGCAGTGTGGAGTAGGTCACGCCGCAGCGTGAGGTTGAATGTTCATGTTCGTTATGGCATGAGAAGGCCACACCTAGGCGTAAGGTTAAGTTTGATGTGTGCGCTACAGCGTGCTAGACTCTGTGTCGCAGTACGCTACTCTCGACCTGGTGCAGACTGAGAACCCGAGAGCTGGGCGTCGCGGCGTGCCCAGAGTTATGCCATGGCATGAGCACCAGGAACTCCAAAAATGTCATTTTTGATGTTTTGAAGTTCTGGAGTAGATGGAATCATTCTTATATGTTTCTTAAGGTGTTTGAAGAAACAAATAAGGATATTTCAATAGATGAATTATCACCTAGAATGAATGAGAAAGCTTAAGCCTTTAAGCATCCTAAAGTGAAGGATTGCCCTAGGTAAGGATGTAGCACCTTAGGCAACCTAGTGTTGCATTAAATATCACTCAAGACGTGATGAGATGGTGCAATGGAGACAAGTATACTAGGATGGATTGTAGGGTTCACTATAGTAAGAATAAGGAAGGTATGAGCCTTAGGATATCAAGAGTAGTGGATTACCTTAGGAAGGTACCTAGAACCTTAAGCAACAAAGAGTTGCAAGTAAGAACCACTCTTGAGTTGGATTTACTTGAGTGGGGATAAAGTTGTGTATTTAGTCCCGAAGAGAGAATGTTAAGTACTAAGTCTCTAGTTAAGTAAGACCTTGTACATTGTAAAATACACAAAAGGATAAGTTGAGTTTAGTCTTGTCATATCCATATGAGTAATTGGATATGCAAAGTTAAAGAGAAATGTTCATTTGTTTCCTTAAACAAGGTTGGAATGAAGCATTAACTATGATAGACTCTTTCACTAGGATGAGTTAAGCCTATAAGAACGTTAAGGTGGTGTTTATGCAAGAGGTAAATATAACACTACGCTTTTCACACACTAGTTAGTTAATCTAGTTTGTATGTAAAAGCTAAGAACCTTAGTGCAAACAAGAGTAATGGTTTGTCATTGGTGAGTATCTAACACCTTAGCAACATAGTGTTACATGGAGATCACTTAAGGTATAATGAGTGATGATGGGGTGTAATAGATGCAATGAACTAAGATGAATTGATAGTGTTTACCGAAGAATGTGACTTATATGACGTGAGGTCATTTGGCCAAGAAGGAAGGGAGTCAAGAAGTTCCTAAAGGGACAAGTATTCCTAACCAAGTGCTTGGGTTACATGTAATATGAGGTTACAGATTCTCCTCTCTACAAAGGGTAAACATAAGAAGCCAAAGTTCTTAGTAGAATATGCTTAGGTCTTAAATGAACTAGGTATGTGAGTATGTATGTATGTCTATAAAAATGGTCTAGTAGTATTGATCTTTGTGAGTGTCCTTAGATGTTGTACACCATTATTAAGGCCAAAGAAAATAAGTAGGGAGTCTGTAAGCTTCTTTTGAATAAGGATTCAGCCCGAACTTCTCAGCGTGCTAGGATACGTGTGATGTGAGAATGAGTTGTCCCTCTATTTACCACAAGATAATATACTGAACCAGTTCCTAATGCTTATCTTTGTTTTCAAAATAAACCCTTTTAAGTATTTCAAAATACAACATTGCACGAGCATATCTTTAGGATCTTCTTAGGCATAATCGTATTGCATATCATTCTCATTGCATTTACGGACAATTGTATGGGCATTATCTGTTGCTATTGGTATTTACAATTGTATGGGTAGTTTTTTATATCCAATGGTATGTAGGCTATCAGTTTAGATCACACTATATAGTAGTGTGCAGTTATGAGAATTAGGGAGGAAACTCCTATGTTAGTAGTTATAACAATTATTATATTTGTTTATACAATATTATAGTTAGCTGGTATTGGAATTGCTTTTACTGAGAATTATAATTCTCACCCCTATTGTTCTTCCATATAAATCCAGGTACAGACTCTTCTAAGGGAAAGAAGGTGAAACATGAAGACTAGTACAATTTTATATGCTTTAGTAGACAAAACTTATGCATAAGTTTATATTTGCTTTGTAAGTTTTGGATGTATGTATTACAATATGCCCTTTTGTGGCTAGTGTTGTATATATATATAGTTTTCCGCAATCTCTCAAAGCTTTTTATAATTACTGTGACACCTTGATTTTTTGTCTTTCTTGATATTTATAAGTTTTATAATATTTGTGAATTTTTAATTTATTTTAATTATTTTGATATTATTTTGGACTGTATGTGTGTTTGAGGCAGGTCCGAAAAAATAAAAAAAATTTCTGGACCAGAAAGTTTTGGATTGTTAATGCGGGGCCGGGTGAACTTACTAAACCTGAAATCGAAAAACATTTTTCAAAAATTTTCTTGATCTGAGTTTTTGTTTCATTCTATTATCCATTGGATAATGCTATCATCCATTGGGTAAAGTTATTGTGTTTTGTTACATTCTATTATCCATTGGATAATATTATTATCCATTGAGTAATGTTATTATCCATTGGGCGATAAATAGCAGTAGCTATTGTCCATTGGGTAATAACTTTTGAAAAATATCTTGAGGTTAGTCAAAGTTGATAGTTATGACACCTTTATGGAGAGCCAATGAGAAACAAGCTTAGAGAATAAGATTGGACATCCACCCTTGATCTAATGCATGGTTGTGAGGAGTCTAAGTGATCAAATTGATCACTCCTTCTCTCCTTGAGTCTCATGGCCGTTAAGCATTCAAAGGAGACCAAAGTTAGTTTTTTTTCTACTACATTTCATAAGCTTGTCATCTTTTTCATGCAAAACGAAAACATAAAAATTCTATCTCATTTTCTCTCTCTCAAGCCCACGGTGAAACCACCACTTTCCACTTTCCAACCTTTCATAATTCAAACTAACCTTACCACTTAATTCTAAACACCATTCTAAGATACTTTGGTGTTGTGATTAACCCCTAGTTCTATCAACTTCAAGGTTTTTCTTCAATCTCAAGATCAAAGGTTTCTTGGTAAAGTTCTTGAAACTTCGTTTCTTGATTCATTTTTAAAAGTTCTAAGACCATACTTGATCTATGGTTATCTTAATCAAGCCTTAGATGTTAATATGTTTGTGTTTACTTTAGTTTTTAAGAGCAACTTAGTGGTGAAAGTTGACATAAGGAGACCTACAAAGAGCCAAGAAGCTACACCTAAGGTAAGAGGGAGATTAACCTCATCAACTAATTATGGTGGTGAAGGACACGAAATTTGTATGAAGGTGATGAATCCATGTGAGGATTTATTCACTATATTTTGTGTAATTGTGTGATTTGTATTTATTTGTTCTATGTGATTTTTATTGCTTTGATATTTGCATGAACTTGATATAGTAGGTTTATGATGCTTAAAGTTATATTGTATGCTATAAATTGTGATTGAGAGGAAAGGAATTTTTGGTTCCAAAGACCAAGAGGCTCACGGCCGTTATGCCCACAAATGGGTAAACCTATGCAAAAATGGTTTATTAAATTTTAACCTAGGTGATTAGTGATAAGAAATTTAATTAAGAGTTTACAAAATAAAAATGAAAATGAATAAATTTTATTATCAATTAAAAAGGTGATTTTTCGGCCATGGTATTTGATAATATGATGGAGAAGTAATTTGGAGACTTAAAGTATTTTTTTAAGATGATTTTTAATAAGTTAAATGGAAAAGAATTTTATTTAAAATTATAATAATGCAAATTTTGGAGTACATATTAGAAAATATTAATTAGAAGAATTTTAGTGAGAAAAGTTGGAAAAAGAATATAAACAAAGTTTTTATCATTTGAAAGGAATTGATTTTTGGCCATAAGAATGGAAATGGGTTGGAAAGATGGTTTGAAATTCAAGGTATTATCTTTAAGAGAATTTTTAGCCAAGGAAACAGAAAAATATTTTGGAGAGGTTTGATTAAATCAAAATAAATGTAGTTTTTATGAACAACGTTTGAAAATATTACTTAAAAGAGATTTGATAAGAAAATGTTGGAATCAAGGTTTAATTTTATATTAAACATGGAAAGTTTCAAAATTAAGTTTAAAATGTCAATAAATGTTCTACGTAATTCAAAAATATTGATTTTGAGTTATGCGATTTAAAAATATTGATTTTTGAACTATACGATTGAGAAAACGTTTAAAAATTCTTATGCAATTGAAAAACAGTGTAAAAATGTTAAATTTGAAAACGTAACAAAAGTGTTACGTGATTGTGAAAACATGATAAAAAATACTACGCGATTGGTTATAGCTAGTATTGGCTTGTGATATGCATTGAGTCATTAATCATGCATTGTTTGTCAGACAGTGTCTGTTAAGGTTATTGTTGCCTAGGAGTTGAATTACACCTTCACGCGGGTGTGAATTGCGTAGTGAAGGGCTATGAATGATCTTAGAGGTGTCGGGGCGCAGAATTCCACACATGGCCAGTTAGTAGCATTACTGTGCTGTGGCAACTGATGTAAACGCATCGATGATCTCGATGAGAACACTATTCCTATTCCCGATCTGGCGTAGAATGTCTTGTATAAGCCCTGATGCGTACGCTGATACTTTTTATAAGCACTTGACTTGAGGCTGACGATATATAGACATATCTTCTGAATCATTCTCTCTAAAATTGTGTTTAGCTCCATGGAGTAGGAAATGAGTGCATTGTGCATAAAAATGGTAAGTATACACATTGTGCATACGCATAGTCAGTATACATATTGTTGTGGCATAATCAGTATACTTATTTTTGTAGAATGGTCAGTATTCATATAATGTGATATATATATCGTTAAATTATCTGTTAGTTGATAACATGATTATACCTGTTGTTCTGTGATATTGCTGTATATGAATGACATTATTATCATTATTGTTTCTATGCTGTCATGATGGTATTGATGTAGGAGGATCTCACCTCTTTATTGTATTATTCTGTTTGTTCTATTCTATATTTATGTTTTGAGAAGACTGCAATGGCGGCGAGGCAGAATCTTTAGAATTTTGTTAGTTTACAGTTTTATAGGGGCAACGAAGCATGGCACGTCCATTAGGACACAGGGCACATTCAGTATGTTGGAGATATTACTTTGTTTTAGAGTAGGACCCAGCATGGGGTTGCTATGTTTTCTGTGAATGCTGCTATTTATTTGGAGTTCTCTAGGCCTATTATTGAGTTACGGAGTAATCGTTATAACATTCTTAGGGAAGATTCTGAGGTGTCAACCGCTCGGATTCCCATCCGTAGTGACATGCTCCAATTGGGAAATTTGTCTGTTAGGGATCCTGAAGAGGATCTGGAAGAAGATCAGGTTCAAGACCCTACTCTTCAAGTTTTTGGACTTGGGTTAGGTTCAGTCTTTATATGGTAGCTATACATATTATTTGGTGTACGCAAGCTTTATGTATTTAAGTTGTCACTAATCTATGTTATGTACATGAGATGTATATTATTCAATTTTTATGTCTTGTGTTTCTGAAATTTGGTAAGTTTTTGTTATCTGCGAAAAAGTAACTTTGAAACTCGTATTTTATAATATCAAATATTTTATAACTTAGGTAAAGAATTAAAAGGAGTTAGTCTGAAATGTAATGCCCTTCGGAGGGTGTTACAATTACTCATTTGTGATATACCTAGTAGTTAGTTATGCAGAAGTGGCGTTTCTAGTACTAAATATCCTTGTGTATCTATGATATACCTAGATATCTATATTAGGATATTGCATAGTGTGACTATAAGGTAAATTAAGTACAAGTTTGATACGAAAGTTATACTTATCATATATACATGATTCACTCTCTTGTTGTTAAAGTTAAGTTGATTATGCATGGTAAAGATGTGAGTAAAACACTTTACCAAGTGTGTAGAGGAGTGAGATAAGCGCTCTACCTAGGACAAAGTATTAAGTTAAGCTCTTTGTCTAGAAACACGAGGACTGAGAAAAGCACTCACGTAAATGATAGTAAGAGTGAGTTAAGCTCTTTACCAATGGTAGTAAAGTGAGAAAAACTTATTACCAAGGGCACTAGGATGAGTTAAGTCCTATGCTAGGCAAAGGAGTGAGATAAGCACTTTGCCAAAAAGTAATGATAGTTACAATTGTATGGGCATTTGTTTAATATGAATAGCAAGTTTATAGTTTATAAATTTACTTATGTGTATTCTTATAATAATACCATGAGATATATGTCTTATTACTGAGAATTTTCATATTCTCATCCTATTTTGTGTTTCATGGAAAAAGTAGGTCAAGGCCCTCTCAAAGGGAAAAAGAAAAATAAGAAAAAGCAACAAGATTAGATAGTTTTAGTTTATGTTTTTATGAGCAACTCTTGTATATTATTACTTTGAGTTGTATAAAGTTGTATGTATGACATTTTGCCCTTTGAGGCTTTTGATGTATATATGTATAACATTTTCTTTAAGGCTCTCCATAATTATTTGTATAAATGCTTATGGGTTAGAATATTGTTTAAGTTAGAAGTAATATGACTAGTACTACTTATCTTTGTATATAATGAATATATCGAGATATTTGTATTAGGGTGTAACAAACACAACGATACAAAAATCCATAATAACTATACATGCTATTATAGAGAGCCAAAAAGGAAGAAAAGTTAGATATAAACATCATTGGCCACAACCAGGCTCATTGTTAAATACAAACTTTACACAAACTCAAATCGATATAAATAAATAATGCTTTATGCCAAAAAAAACAAAATAAACTACTCTAAGTCTTTTGCTTTTTCTTCTTCCTCGAGGAAGATTCTTGACCTGGTTGTATCACAGAAACAAGTAAACGGGGTGAGAATTCGAAATCCTCAGTAATGAGTTTAAAACATGCCATTATGACAAATCTAGCTACTTCGAGGAAAACAAGTTATGATTTAAGCCAAAACCAGTCCCTTCTCTTCCCTAGGTAGTAAGCTCATTCATTTACAAAATATGATTTAATCATCACACAATTAACTAAATTCTATGAATAGAACTAACAACAATTGATTATGTTCGCAATAGATAAATGAGACTCTACTCATTAACCATAAGAATACTTATATACCCACTATGTGATATTCATAAAGCAAAACATAACCTTATCACACATCAGTACCAACAAGAAAGATAACTACCCATACAATTATCCAATAATGCAATGTATAATATGCCGTATGATTATGCCTAAGAAATGTCCTAAAAGTATGCTTGTACAATGCTTGTGCAGGTTTCTATTTTAGAAAACACATGATACTTACTTATTCCTAGGAACCGTGTTCCCTTGTTTTTGTTTGGGTAGGATAGGCAAAAGAGCCTTTACACTACCTGGTCATCAGTGGATTCCTTCCCTTCACAATAGTAAGAGTACTACTACCACCCCATGTACTGATAACCCTGACCATAATAGCTCTCTAGCAACGAGAATTTAAGATTAGTCCTTATTCTCTAGCCAAACGGTTGTGCACATCATATAAGGTCATAATACAAGGAATAACAAGTTTAAAAACATGCAAATTTATTTCAAATCACATTTGAAACATCACAAGGGTCGCAACAACTAAGCGAAAAAGCAATACTAGTAACTTAAGACTCTAGCTTATCTTATCACACAAGGTAGCAAGATCTATATCACTAGCATTCTTGTATCTAGTACCTCACATCATCACTTCTCAAGTGATTTCAAGACAACCTCATGTCGCTCAAGGTGCTAGACACTACCTTATGGCATTCCATAACACTTTGGATGCCTAAGGTTTCACAAAATCTCATATATGCAAGGTAGTTATTTCCTCAATGAAATACCCTTAAGAGTGTCTCAACATACTTTAAAAGGCATATATAAAGGATTCCAACAAGTAGGTAAGTCCATTTTCTCAAAATAAACATCCTAAGAAAACAGGGTCCTGGCACTTAGGTGCCCACCCTTCAGCGCTTGGGCGCTGGAATGGCAGAACACTGCCTTCTTTCTCCCAGTCGTTGGATCCTAGGCGGTGAATACTAGGCGCTCAGCCACCCAGTCACTAGAAACTCCTCCCTGATTCCCTTGGTCGCTAGCGCTCAGGCGCCCCATACCTGGTGCCTAGGAGCTCCACGCCAACACCAATCTGTGCAGTTTCTGGGTAGTGGGCGCTTGGGTACCCAACTCTGCCGCCTAAGCGCCAGTGCCCTCGAAATAGGTTTTCCCATATTCTATTGGATTTCAAACTAGAAACTAACTCCCAAAAATAGGTTCTAAGTGCTCTTTAATTCCATTCATGGTCACCAAGCTCAAAGAAACTATCATACACCCTATTAACACATCACCTCATAGGAATTGATCCAAACTAATCATTCACAAATATCTATTTTCTCAACTCATGGATACGAGGTTTCAAGGATGCAAATAAGTTTCAAAATAACTACCACACATGTTCTAACTCAGTTTGGAACATCAAATAAGTTCTCAACCAGTTCTAACATTCCATAAAATACAATTTTTCCAACTCAACATGCATCACTCAAGCATGAAGTGAAGAAAAAGCAAAGTTTAGAGTTAAGAACAAGCACCCCTACCTCTTGTAGCAAGGATAATGATCAAGCTTGTGACTTGTCTTTAGCTTTCCTCTTCCTTTCCTCCTCTTCCTTCTTATTTGTTTCCTTTATTTTCCTTTTCTCAGCTTTCCTTTCTCTCTTTGCTGCTGGAACATGATAGATGAGAGTGAGAACAAGAGAAAATATCAAAGAAAGAGTCAAAGAAGTTGGATGGAAACTGTGTAAGACTTTAAGGCCATGAGATATTTTGCAGAAACATTATATCTCTTGGGAATACTTTAATCTACTAGAATCAAGTTTCCTAACTTCCATAGGTATTATAATAAATCCTAGGATTCATCTCAACCCTAGTTTCATCAATACCACAAAATTCCATATCTCAGTTGTAGCACCTCGAATTTTTGTTTTCTTGATATTTATGAGTTTTACAATATTTATAAATTTTTGTGAATTTTTAATTTATTTTGATTATTTTATTATTATTTTGGATTGTATGTGTATTTGAGGCGAGCTTGGAAAAATAAAAAATTTTCGGGACCAGAAAATTTTGGACTATTAAAGCGGGGCTGGGGGAACTTAGTAAACCTAAAACCAGAAATAGTTTTCAAAACTTTTCTTTATCTAAGTTTTTGTTCCATTCTATTATCTATTAGATAATGCTATTATCCATTAGGTAATGTTATTATTCATTGGACACCAAAAACCATCATCCAATTTTCCATAATTCAAGATAATCTCATATCTTGAATCTATACATCATTCTAAGACACTTTTGTGTTGAGACCAATCTTTAATTCATCCATCTTCAAGTGTTTTCTTTAAGCTCAAGTTCAAGAGTTTTAAGGTGAAGTTCTTAAATCTTCATTTCTTGTTTTATTTTTAAAGTTTTAAGACCATATTTTGATCTATGGTCATTTTATTCAAGCCTTAGATGTTAATATTTGTGTGTTTACTTTGATTTTAAGAACAACTTGGTGGTGAAAGTTTGCTACAAAAAGGCATCCAAGAAGCTTAGGGAGCATCATCTAAGGTAAGAGGGAGATTAACCTCATCAACCAATTATGGTGGTGAGGAACGAAATTTAGTTATAGGTGATGAGTACATGTGAGAATTTATTCACCATGTTTGTATAATTTTTGTGTGATTTGTATTTATTTTCTTTATGTGATTTTACTGCTTTAATATTAAGCATGAACTTGATATAGTAGAATTGTGATGATTGAGGTATGTTGTATGTTATGAATTACATTGGAAAGAAAAGAATTTTTTGTCCCAATGACCATTGTGGCTCACGGTCACCATGCCCTCAAAAGGGTAATCCAATGCAAAAATGGCTTATTAAATGTTAACTTAGATGATTTAGTGATAAGAAATTTGATTAAGGAATTACAAAATAAAAATGGCAATGAATAAGTTTTACCATTGAACCTATGTAAAAAAAAAAAGTTTTACCATTGAACAAAAGAGTGAATATCGACTATGGTATTGGAAAATAGAATGGAGAATTAAATTGGAAACTTAGAGTATTTTATTTAAGAGGATTTTTAAAAAGTTAAATGGAAAAAATTTATTTAAAATTAAAATAATGTAGGTTTTAGGAAAAATATGAGAAAATGTTATTTAAGGGTGATTTAGTAAGAAATATTGGAATTAAAGTCCAATTTTTATTTTAAATGAGAAAAGTTTTAAATTGAGGTTAGAATATTAATAAAACACTTTACACGATTAAAAATACATAGAGAAACTCTTACGCGATTTAACAATAGTGATTTTTAGCTACGCCATTAAGAAAATGTTTTAAAATCTTTACGCGATTGAGAAAATGTTGGAAAACTGTTACATGATTTGAAACCATAACAAAAGTTTTATGCAATTGTGAAAATGCGATAAAAGTGCTACGCGATTGAATAGAACAGCAGTTTGTTGTCAGGCCGATATACTGGACCCGAAAAAATTATTGTATGGTTGTAGCCGGTAGTGGCTTGTGATATGCATTGAGTCATTGATCATGCATCTTTTTACAGATGGTGTCTGTAGAGGCTTTTGTTGCCTAGGAGATGAATTACACTTTAGTGCGGGTGTGAATTGCGTAGTGTAGTTCACTTGTTGATCTTGGAGGCATAGGAGCACGGATATCCGACAAGTGGATAGTTGGTAGCTCCATTGGGCCGTGGTGACTGAGCAATGCTTCGACGATCTCGACTAGGCACTATTTTATTCACGATCTGGCATAAAATGTCTTGTATAAGACATAACGTGCACACTAATAAAATTATAACACTTGACTTGAGGCTGCTGATATACAGACATATCTTCTGGATTATTCTCTCCGAAATTGTGTTTTAGCTCCATGGAGTAGGAACTTTGTACATTGTGCATGTGCATAGTCTGTGTCATATTGTTGTGATATAATTATATGTTGAATTATTTGTTATATGATGTGATGAATATATTTGTTAGTGTTGTATATGAATAGTATGATTGTTGTTATTGTTTCTATGCTGCTATGTTGGTATTGATGTAGGGGATCTCACCTCTTTGTTATATTATTCTGTTTATGCGTATGTTTGATAAAGATTGTGAAGGGGATGAGGAAGGATCGCCTCCTTTTTGTTTGTGCTGATATTTCTGAGTTCTGAGATGGCATCGATACCTGGTTTTCTTAGTTACGTGATAGTGCAGTTTTGCGGAGGCACTGATTCCTGACGCTTTGACGTTGATACTGAGCATATTGTTTATATTGGGCATGTGACTATGACTTTAAGTAGGACTTATCATGGGGTCTCTATTTTCTCTTTTAATACTTATGTACATTTAGAGTGTGTTATACCTATTGGTGTGTTGTGGGGTAGTCGTCGTAGTACCCCTAGGGAGGAATGGGATGTATCGATGAGAGGAAGATAACTTATGCTACCTTTATGCTTGTCGGAGATGGTGAAGATTGGTGGGCCAGAACACAACGATTACTGGAAGCTGAAGGAAGGATGATCACATGGGGAGTTTTTAAGAAGAAATTCCTGGAGAAATATTTTCCAGCTAGTACGAGGCATGCTAAGGAAATGGAATTCTTTGGTCTAAGACAAGGAGGAATGACTGTCGGAGAATATGCTGCAAGGTTCGAGAGCCTGTCAAAATTCTCAAGGTATTTTCAACTACAGCCTGACGAGCAGTGGAAGTGCCAGAAGTTTGAGGAAGGTTTAAGGCACGATTTGAAGCGAGCAGTGCTACCCCTAGGGTTAGAGCAGTTCCCAATTTTGCTTGATAAGTGTCATCAAATTGAGGAGTTAGACCAATCTCGCGATACGAGAAATCGTAACTTTGGACCATCTCAGTTCGAAAGAGGAGGCAATGGTAACAACAACCAATTCCAACGAAAACCGTATTCCCGGCCACCGGGGAATCAATCTCAATAGAAATCATATGGAGGAAGCTTTGGTAGTAATAAATTTGGTCAGTTTGTGGCATCTTCGTCAAAATGCTTGAACTGTGGAAAGGACCACTTAACGAAGGATTGTTCGATCAAGGGGATCATTTGTTTTTGATGTGGAAAGCCAGGACACATTTCCAAATATTGTGATCAACCCAAGATGGAGCCTTCTGTCAGCAATGTACGTGCTGCGAGGCCATAGGAAGGAGGAAGAGTATATACTATGAGTGGAGAGGAAGCCTCCAAATTTGAGGATCTGATTACGGGAGAATGTGCCATAGAAGGTAATCCTTTAACTGTACTGTATAATTCTAGAGCAACTCATTCTTTCATTGCCTATGACTGTGTGGATCGTTTAGGATTATCGTGTCTTCATTACTTTTTGATTTGATTGTTTCTACCCCTATTGCTAAACTTGTTGTTACTACCCAAGTTTGCTTAAACTGTCTTGTTTGTGTTAAGAATCGAATATTTCCT
Organism: Ormosia semicastrata; assembly: GCA_029884595.1. Taxonomy (NCBI): domain Eukaryota; kingdom Viridiplantae; phylum Streptophyta; class Magnoliopsida; order Fabales; family Fabaceae; genus Ormosia; species Ormosia semicastrata. The sequence continues at coordinate 65,796,192 of JAQQTO010000060.1, forward strand.
GTTGATTTGATTTGTTTGCCTCTGTCCCAAATAAACGTAATTTTAGGAATGGATTGGTTGTCTTCTAACCATATCCTATTAGATTGTTCCAATAAGACTTTAGTTTTTCCTGAAACTGAGAATTCTGGATTTTTAACGGCCAACCAAGTCAAAGTTTTCTTGAGGGAAGGAGCTTAAGGATACAAGTTATTATCTTCCTTGGAGGTCAAGAGTGAGGAGGATGTGAATGCTATTCCTGTAGTTAACAAGTTTCTCAAGGTTTTTCCTAATGATATACTTGGACTACCACTAGAAAGAGAAATAGAATTTTCTATTGATCTTGTACTAGGAGCTGGTCCTCTATCAATAACACCATACCGAATATCGCCGTTAGAGTTTGTGAATACTTATGTCTTGAAGCATATCAAATAAAGTTTTTGATTATTAACAAAAGCAAGATGAAAAACAAGATAAAAAAGAAGTGATCAAAATCAAAAGAAGAAAATCAAGATCAAAAGAGGTATATTTGATATAGGTTATAGGTCCTAGAATATCAATGTAAAATGTCCTTTAAGTATCCCAATGATTCTCAAATGGTTTTTCAAATATCGTTTTCAAAATCAACTTGTAAATTCAAAGTTAAACATGTTTTTCAAGAAATGTTGATTTTAATCTTGGATTCAATATTCATGAAGGCATTTATGTTTAATCCAATGATCTAAGTGTTAGAAATGGCTTACATACTCAATTGAACTTGAAAAATGTGTTCAAAGGTCAAGGTAATCGATTACATGATGTTTGTAATTGATTACATAGCAAACAGAGGCCATGTAATCGACTACATGTGCATTGTAATTGATTACAAGCAAGTCAGAGGTCTTGTAATCGATTACACCAAGCTGGTAATCGATTACAATGAGCCCAGAAAAGCAAGAACACATTCAAGAAGCCTTGTAATTGATTACATAGAAATGGTAATCGATTACACGCAAGTCAGAGGCCTTGTAATCGATTACACTAAGCTGGTAATTGATTACCAAGTGCCCAGAAAGCCAAGAACACGTTAGAACAACCATGTAATCAATTACAAGGATTATGTAATCGATTACCACTAATCTGTCAGTGCCCAACAACTATTTTATCAGCATTTAATGCTGCCCATTAAAGCTCCTAATGGCTCTTTTCTTCCAACAACTTATAAATACTTGCCTTGGGGCTTCATTAAGGGTTAACATTCAATTCAAAATATCAATCTAACACTTATATACAAGAATCAAATTCTGAAAATATTTTTTCTCTGTTTTTGTGAGAAAACTTGAGATATTCAAAAGGGGCATTCTAGAACTTCAATTTGTATTAATCTACTCTTTGAGAGTGTAACACCCTTTCTGGGGATGTCACATTTATGATGCAGAAAAATTAAAAATAAATAAAATCCTCACCCAAGTTGTAAAACACTTGATACTTGAATAATATTTGTGGTATATTTTTTTTCTTTTTATAATTATAACATTTAAATAAAATAACATGGAACACAAAATATAACAAACATAAACTCATCATAATATACATGTGATTCTTGTTTGAAGTATACAATTAATTTACAACTATTAAGATTTAATAGAAACAATAAAAGACAGTATACTACTCAAACATAACACCTAAGATATGAGCCCTCGTCATAAGACAAATTCCTTAGTTAGGAATGTCTTGACCGATAGAAATTCGACCCAAAAGTGTATCGAAGTTCTCTCTAGGGGTATAGTGAAACTCGTCCCACAACTCCCTAATAGGCAAAATAACCTGTACGAAAGTAACCGTATAACGAGTAGTAACGAACCCCTGTCGAGTCCTACGTACTGATAAAGTCACGTTACCACTGTACTCTATGTGTCCAGTGTCCCAGTGGACGCACCAAGCCTCAGCGCCTTCGAGAAATTGTAGTCTAAAGAAACCTAATTGGCCTCCTCTTGCCGCCATTGTAGTCTTCGATAATATAAATATAAAGTAGAAACAAAACAAACAATTCAATAAAGAGGTGAGACAATCAACATCATTACCCGCATGACAATTAAGAAAATGACAATACAAACAGGTATTACAATGGCAAGCAGATATTACAATAACACATGCTATTACATCATATACAGTATAGCAATTTAATACATCATACATAATATAACAAAGCAATATATATATATTAAATAACATATATCATCATATCATACAATATATATTAAAGCAATACATCATATAGTTTATCACAGAATATGATAAACAGTAAAGTGCAGAGGATGCATGAACAGTAAAATGCAAATAATGCATGAACATAATAAACATTTAAAATGCAGATGATGAATGATACACACACTGACTCGTTCCTACTCCATGGAGCTAAACACGGATATCTGAGGGAATGATCCGAATAGAAACTAATAATACTTTATGGCTGCCCAACCAAACTATTGCACTGTCCAATCTTTGTGTCTATAGCCCACAGTCCAAAACATCGTATAGCAGTACACAGTCCAACATCGTGTACCACAGGCATAGTACTTAATAGTGCTTGTCAAGATCATTAGTGTGTTGCCCGTTACCACGGCCCAGAGGTGCTACCACTGTCCACATATGGGATCCTCCGCACTCTTAGGCCTCCAAGTTCATAAATGAACCACACTATGCTTATTACACCAAACACGGTGTAATTCGCCTCGTCAATCAATCACCAATTATAACTCAAATTGGCACAACACTCTAAGTATGATCTAAAATGACAAAAATACCCTTATTATCTAAATTTTACCATAATTACAAAAAATTACCAAAATGCCCTTAGTCACAAAATATCAAAGTATAGTACGTCCCACCTGACAGTACTACACCACAACATGTCCAGGTCCACCACTTTGGCCCGACAGCAAAACTCATAGTATCTTTTAATCGCGTAGGAATTTTATCGCATTTTCACAATCTTGTTGTTTTTCACAAACGTTTTTAAATCGCATAAATATATTTTGACATTTTTAAACATTGCAAAATCTTTTTAAATCATTTTCTCAATCGCGTAGGATTTTTAATTCATTTTCTTAACCGAATAGCTTATAATTATTATTTTCAATATGTGTAAAACTATATCTAGTATATTTAAAATACGTAGAGTATTTTTCTTGTGTTCTAAATATAGTATGGAATCTTTTCATTTTAAGCGTCTGATTTTAATAAATTTTGGCAGCATTTTGCCTATAAAATCAGTATAAGGTAATTTTTAACGTTTTCCTCTAAATATAATTTATTTTATTTTTACCCAATAATTTCACTTTGAAACTTACTAACGCGCTTCAAAATTTATGGAATGACCTCTACATTAGTATTTTTCAAGCGTCTAATTTAATTCTTATTTAAACTAGTTTCTGCTAAGTTAAAATTCTAGAACTGAATTTATTCCTTTTATTTTCTCAATGATTCATTGGAATCAATTTATGTTGTAAATCAATTACCTAACCTATCTTAGAAAATAAAATGACATGTTGGCCAAATCAAAATAAAATGGCATTTAATTATACACTAAATGGCATGTTGGCCATAATTAACTTAAATCAACTTTAATTTGATTATTTTACCTAGATTCCTCAAATCAAGTAATTTAAAAATTGCTTGAGAACATTTTGGTTCTCGGTTTGGATGTAAGGCCGTGAGCCTCATAATGTGTTCTTTGGAACACTCATGCAAACCGTACATGTTATTCACATCCTACTTTAATAATTATATAATTATAAACACATGCAATTATATAATCTCATACAAAATACATACAATTTATTTAAAACCATAAACATGCATAACAAAAATAATGAAAGCTATAATCATGCATAGCAAAATAAATCACAAATAGGAAAGCATCTAAACAATCACAAAAATAATAAAAGCCATAAACAACCACACAAATCGAATCCTTATGGATTCTTCATACACAATCAAATCCATTTTCCCATCACCACTTAGGGTTGATGAGATTAAATCTCCCTCTTACCTCTTGAAGAAAATTAATCGGTTAGTTTCCTCCTTTCTTTGCAATTTCGTATAGTCTCCCAAACAAATCCCTAAAATTCTTAAATAATTAGTAAAAACACATACAAGGTACAATATTGAAAAACGATGGAACAATCATGGTTAGAAAAATTAGAAATCAAATTTTGAACCAAGAAATCAAAACTTACCCTTAGGAAAGTAAGCAAAAGGTGTGATTTTGGACAAGATAGAGTAGTTTTTTGGCAAAGGTTTGTGAATGAAAAGTGTTTAGAATAGGATTTGGGTTTAGGAAATATGAAGAGATAAAATTATAGAAGTTGGTTGGTGTGGGTTGGAGGTCTTGGCCGAATATGGAAAAGAAAATGGAAAATAAAATAAAAGAGAAAATATGCTTGGAGTTCTTAGGAATTTTGGAGAGAATAAAAGCTTTTAATTAGGATAAGTGTGAAACAAATATTAAGAGGGAAATGGGAGGGGCTGCTGCCGTGTGGTTATTTTTGGGTGAGGTTGAGTGTTTGAATTTGCTAAGTAAAGATCTAATTGAGTTCACATGGTGTGCACATGGTTTATGACATTTGGAGGGTTCAAGAAGCTAGTAGAACTCAGCCACCAAGCCTCTCAAGGCTACTGCCCAAACCGTGTGCCCTCCTTAGATTTTAGGGGTTTAATTGTTTTCCATTCACACCTAATTATATGCTAATTAATTAGGCAATTAGTTAGGTTAATTATCTTATTAAAACTAAATCAACATTCTAATCATATAATCAATTAGTTTAATATATATTAACATATATTATAACCTTTAATCAATATTAGGATATCTAATTAGTATTTAGACTATAATTAATTAAGAATTAAGTTAGTTCACTTAGTTTGTTAATTAGGTAATTAGATTAGTCAAATTAAGTTTAATTAACTACTAACCAAATTCAAGCCTACTATTTTTGACTTAATTCTAATCATTGATTTCATCTTTAATTCCTAGCCATAGATGTCATCTAAGGTAGATATGAATTAGTCATAAATCTTGAATTCTAATCTCACCATTGATTTGATCAATGGTTGAAATCAAAGGCTTCCTAACTAAGTCTTCATCCAACGGTCCAAACCAAAGTCCATGCTCCTTATGTTGACCTTTTCCTATTGGTTTAAAAAGTCAAGCCACTTTCGTTGACTTGCTCTCATTGGCTAGAATTTGTCCAGTCAGCACAGTTGACTGCTTTTCCTAAACGCGGGTCCCACAGTACTTTTAAAGATCTGTGGTCAAATCGAAGCAGATTTTTACTATTTTTGAGACAGTAGGTACTGTAATATAAAATAATATTATAAAAATATAAAATTATTTTATTACACAGTTAAATCCTAAAAATTACGAGATTAATATATATATCAATCAGAATTGGGTTTAGTAAGATCCCCCAGCTCCAATTAATTAAAATAAGATTTTTTCGGCCAGAAAATTATTATTTCCCTGGCTCGGAGCAAATCACACACAACAGTCAAGTACACTCACGGAACAGTCAAATTTAATTTACTGCTCACAGAATTGACAAAACAGTACATTTCGGGACTATATTGTAATTATCCCAAAAGTTGGGGTGTTACAGAGAGAGTTTCTATCATTCAAACACTTTGTTTATTCTGTAAAGAGGGTGAGGTATCCCTCTAATGAAAAAAGGTGAGGTATCTCTTATTGAAAAGAAGGTGAGGTATCCTTTAAAGGCGTAAAGAGGGTGAGGTATCCCTCAAAGGTTGTAAAAGGTGAGGCATCCCTGTTTTGAGGCTCAAAGCACAAAGGTGAGGTATCCCAAGGTGTTGTTGAGTGCTCCAATCTGTAAAGGTTTTCAAGCACTCATTCAAGCTTGAAGTTTAGTGGAAAATCTTATGTGGTTCGCTTAAGAACTGGACGTAGGTCACAAGGGGTGGCTGATCTAGGATAAATCCTTGTGTTTGATTCTCTCAACCCTATCTCTTTACATTTGTGCATTTATTCTATATCCTTGCTTGAATGTTATTCATCTTGGCTTGTTTAATTTGTGAGTGAAGTATTCAATCTCATTTATCTATTCTCTTCAATTATCCAATAGCTTCAAAGAAAATTGATAAACAAACATTTTACGAAAGATTTGTGAAAATATTTCATAAACTCAATTCACCCCCCTCTTGAGTTTGAGGCCACTTGATAACAAGTGGTATCAGAGCTAGGCTCTTATGTAAATGGCTTAGCAGCTTCAAGAGAAAATGATGGCCTCTTCAAATGAATTTTTAGAAAGTTCCTCTATCTATAGACCTCCATTTTTCAATGGGATGGGTATACTTATTGAAAAGAAAGAATGAAATTTTTTATTGAAGCTATTGACTTAGATGTGTGGGATGCTATTGAAAATGGTCCTTTTATCCCCACACAAGTTGTTAATGGTGTAAGAGTTTATACACCAAGAAGTGAATGAACCAATAATGATAAAAAAAGGTCCAATTAATTTGAGTGCCAAAAACATCATTACCACATTCTTGGGGTATGATGAATTCTTTAGGGTGTCAAATTGTAAAACTGCTCAAGAAATCTAGGACACCTTACATGTAACCCATGAGGGTGCTAGTGAAGTGAAAAAATCAAGGATCAATACTTTCACTCATGAATATGAGCTTTTTAGAATGAGCCAAAATGAAAGCATTCAAGAAATACAAAAATGTTTTACACATATTGTAAATCATCTTGCTTCATTGGGAAAGACTTTTCCTAATGAAGATCTTATTAACAAAGTGTTGAGATGTTTGAGTAGGCATGGGCAGCCTAAAGTGACGGCTATTGCGGAGTCAAAAAATCTCTTAACCATGACCTTAGCTACATTTTTTGGCAAGCTCCAAGAACATGAATTGGAATTAAAAAGACTTAACCAAAGTGAGGAGCTTGACAAGAAAAAGAAAGGAAGAGCTCTCAAGGTCGCTTCCTCCATGATTAATGATGATGATGATGATGATGAAGATGATGGAGATGGCTTGGAAATAGATGAGGAGAATCTTGCTCTACTAGTAAAGAAATTTGGAAGATTCTTCAAGAAGAATGGAGTTCAAAGAAGACCTCCCTTTCCCTAAAAGAATGTCTATCACAAAGGGGAAGGAACTTCATCCACTCCTAAATGCAATGAATGTGGAGAATTGGGTCACATGAAGATGGAGTGCCTAATTTATCAAAGAAAAGTGGAAAAGTATGAGAAGAGGTCCTTAGAGGAGAAGAAAGAAAGAAAAGCCTACATAGCTTGGGATGATAACGATATGGATTCAACTGATAGCTCGGACAATTAGAAAGCCAACCTATGCTTCATGGCTAGAGGAAAAGAGGAAGATGAAGATGACATAGAGGTAACATCCTCAAATTCTGAATTAAATTCTTTCCCTTCCTATGATGAATTACAAGATGTATTTGAAGAATTGCATAATAAATTTATGAGGCTTACAAAACTTGTTTCATCATCTAAAAAAATAATTTTCTCTTTTGAAAACAAAATCTCTATTCTAAACAAGGAAATTGAGGAACTAAGAATAGAAAATGAAACTCTTGGACTTATTGATGCAAATTCTTCAAGCATGACATGTTTATCACTTGATAATGTATCTACACCCTCATCTTGCTCATCATGTAAAGCATTTGAAATTGAGATTGAGGATTTGAAAAACACTCTTTCAAAATTTACTTTTGGAAGAGATAATTTGAGTGTATAGTTAGGGAAACAAAGATATGTTTTTCAAAAGGCTGGTTTAGGGTATAATCCCAATAACCAACCAAAGTTTCTCAAGAATTTCTTTGTTTCCTCAAGTACATCAAGTAACCCTTTCATTAAATGTTTTCATTATAGAAGGAAAGGGCATAGTGCCTCTACATGCAATGCTAGAAAGAACTTGAAAACTAAGATTGGGACTAAAATTATTTAGGTCCCCAAAGGCACATTGCCTAAAACTAACACACAAGGACCCAAGAAAATTTAGGTACCAAAAGACAAAAATTGAAGTGTGTTGTAGGTGTGCTTAAAGGTCAAGAGCTGACTTTGGAATCTTAAAAGTGGTTGCTCCAAGCACAAGACCAGAAAATACTTCATGTTGTCCTCCTTGTCTCCTAGAAGCTTGAACTTGCATCCTTTGGTTAAGTGGAGACTTGCTCTATGCTTTACTAGTTTAACATCTTGAAAAATATCTGTACATATCTTGAATATGCTAAATGAATATGCTTTTTATGTAAAATAACATGTATAATATCAATATCTTTGAACTTGACATAATGGATCAATCATGCATCTAATTCTGCCGTACAATACATTAACTTGCTGCATAGTATGATATCTTGATGATAATATGTCGTTTTGCTGCACAATTATGTGTTTTGGATCAAAGATTGGTTAATTTTTATGTTTACATGTTGTTTGGATTTGATTGGGGATGTTTTGGAACTAATTTGAAGGCTTTGAGATTGATCAATTACTATTTGAAATGCAAAAACTGATTTCAGCAAGCTTGTAAAAGTGTAATCAATTACAAAATCTTTTTTTTAAATTTTGCTTAATCTTGATGTTCAGTTCTTTCATGATGCTTTCCTTAAGCTTAATCTTTATCCAACCCCATAATTGCTCTTGTATATGACTCTGAATTCTATTGGCATAAATGATAAAAACTATCTAAAGTTTTTCTTCATATGCATTTGCTACTAGTATCATATATTGATGTGCTAAACAGTTTATACTCTGATATTGATCCTGCTGGGCTGAAATGATTATATCCAATCTGAATGCTTATATCTTCTTTCTGATAATGCCAACGGGGGAGAGATTAGTGAAATATATTGCATGTGTATGAGGGAGTTTTATGCTTTCACATATTCTATCTCATGCATACATTATGGGGGAGAGTTGCACTTAAATCTCTGATAATCAAATAAATGCAAATATTTATCCTTCTGTTGAATGCTTAGTTTTTCATCATCAAAAAAGGAGAGAATGTGATTACTTATGTCTTGAAGCATATCAAATGAAGTTTTTGATGATTAACAAAAGTAAGATGAAGACCAAGATCAATAAGAAGTGATCAAGATCAAAAGAAGAAAACCAAGATCAAAAGAGATATATTTGATATAGGTTATAGGTCCTAGAATATCAACGTAAAATGCCCTTTAAGTATATCAATGATTCTCAAATGGTTTTTCAAATATTGTTTTCAAAATCAGCTTATAAAAATTCAAAGTTAAACATGTTTTTCAAGAAATAATGATTTTAATCTTGGATTCAATATTCATGAAGGCATTTATGTTTAATCCAATGATTTAAGTGTTAGAAATGGCTTACATACTCAATTGAACTTGAAAAATGTGTTCAAAGGTCAAGGTAATCGATTACATGATATTTGTAATCGATTACATAGCAAACAGAGGTCTTGTAATCGATTACATGTGTATTGTAATCGATTACAAGCAAGTCAGAGGCCTTGTAATCGATTACACCAAGCTGGTAATTGATTACAATGAGCCCAGAAAGGCAAGAACGAGTTCAAGAAGCCTTGTAATCGATTACATAGAAATGGTAATCGATTACAAGCAAGTTAGAGGCCTTATAATCTATTACACCAAGCTAGTAATCAATTACTAAGTGCCCAGAAAGCCAAGAACACGTTGGAACAGCCATGTAATCAATTACAAGGATTGTATAATCGATTACCATTAATCTGTCAGTGCCCAATGGCTATTTTATTAGCATTTAATGCTGCCCATTAAAGCTCCCAATGGCTCCTTTCTTCCAATAACTTATAAATACTTGCCTTGGGCCTTCTTTAAGGGTTAACCTTCAATTTAGAACATCAATCTAACACTTATATGCGAGAATCAAATTTTGAAAATATTTTTGCCCTGTTTTTGTGAGAAAACTTGAGATATTCAAAAGGGGCATTCTAGAACTTCAATTTGTATTAATCTACTCTTTGAGAGAGTTTCTATCATTCAAACACTTTGTTTATTCTGTAAAGAGGGTGAGATATCCCTCTAGTGAAAAAGGGTGAGGTATCCCTTGTTGAAAAGAATGTGAGGTATCCTTCAAAGGTGTGAAGAGGGTGAGGTATCCCTCAAAGGTTGTAAAGGGTGAGGCATCCCTATTTTGAGGCTCAAAGCACAAGGGTAAGGTATCCCAAGGTGTTGTTGAGAGCTCTAATCTGTAAAGGTTTTCAAGCACCCGTTCAAACTTGAAGTTTAGTGAAAAATCTCGAGTGGTTCGCTTGAGGACTAGACTTAGGTCACAAGGGGTGGCTGAACCAGGATAAATCCTCATGTTTGATTCTCTCAACCCTATCTCTTTACATTTGTGCATTTATTCTATATGCTTGCTTGAATGTTATTAATCTTGGCTTATTTAATTTGTAAGTGAAGTATTCCATCTCATTTATCTATTCTATTCAATTATCCAATAGCTTCAACAAAAATTAATAAACAAATGTTTTACGAAAGATTTGTGAAAATATTTCATAAACTCAATTCACCCCCTCTTGAGTTTGAGGCCACTTGATAACAGAGTTATCTAAACTTAAGAAGCAGTTGGAGGAACTGTTGGGAAAGTAGTTTATGAGACCCAGTGTATCACCGTGAGGAGCTCCAGTACTGTTGGTAAAGAAGAAGGATGGAACTTCTCGTTTATGCATAAACTATTGTCAGTTGAATAAGATCACGATCAAGAATAAGTATCCACTTCTAAGGATAGATGATTTGATGGATCAACTGAAGGGAGCCGCTATTTTCTCCAAGATCGATTTGTGTTCTGGTTATCATTAGATTCGCGTGAAAGTAGAAGATGTTCCCAAGATAGCTTTTTGAACGCGTTATGGGCACTACGAGTATTTAGTAATGCCATTCAGTGTAACGAATGCTCTTGCAGTATTCATGGATTACATGAATAGGATCTTTCATCCCTATCTAGATAGATTTGTCGTTGTCTTTATTGATGACATTCTGATCTATTCTTGAAGTCTGAAGGAACATACTGAACATCTCAGTGTGGTTCTTCAGATTCTGAAGGAGAAGAAATTATATGCTAAGCTGTCCAAGTGCAAATTCTGGTTAAAGGAAGTTCAGTTTTTGGGTCACGTAATCTCAAAGGAAGGGATTGCGGTGGATCTGGTGAAAGTTGAAATAGTTCTTCAGTGGGAAAGACTGAAGACAGTAATGGAGATCCATAGTTTTGTTGGATTAGTCAGTTACTATCGAAGATATATTGAGGGATTTTTCAAGATAGCAGGACCTCTCGCCTAGCTCACACGAAAGAATCAAGTTTTCCATGGACTGATGCATATGAGGAAAGTTTTCAAGAGTTGAAAAGACGAATGACTACTGCACTAGTGTTGATTCTGCCTGATCCCAATTAGCCTTTTGAAGTATATTGTGATGCTTCACATCTAGGTTTAGGTTGTGTGTTGATGCAGAATAGAAAGGTTGTGGCGTATGCTTCGAGGCAGTTGAAAGTGCATGAGAAGAATTACCCTACTCATGATTTGGAATTGGTGGCTGTGGTGTTTGCGTTGAAGATCTGGAGACATTTTCTATATGGAGCAACCTTCAATGTCTACAGCGACCACAAGAGTCTGAAGTACCTGTTTGATCAGAAAGAGTTGAATATAAGGCAGAGACGATGGTTATAATTTTTTGAAGACTATGATTTTCAACTTCAGTATCATCCCAGAAAAGTGAATGTCGTAGCGGATGCCTTGAGTAGAAAAGTACTTAGTGTATCTATTATGATGATCAAGGAGAATAAATTGATAGAGCAATTTAGGGATATGCGGTTGTCTGTGGATTTGACGCCGGGGAGAATTTGCTTGAATATGATTACTATTTTAAATAGTCTGATGGAAGAAATTCGTGAAAAGCAGAAAGATGATCAACATTTATAGAACGAGAGGGAGCTAATAAAGTAAGGTGCTGACTCAGTATTTAAGGAAGGACTCAATGGAATCCAAAGATTTAGGGATAGGATTTGTGTACCAAGTGATCCGAAACTTAGAAGATTAATTCTTGATGAAGCCCATAGGAGTAAGTTGAGTATGCACCTAGGAACGACCAAAATGTATCATGATCTAAAGTGGTTGTATTGGTGGCAAGGGATGAAGAGAGACATTGCTGAGTATGTATCATCTTGTTTGGTTTGTCAGAAAGCTAAGGTTGAGCATCAAAAACCATCTAGAATGTTACAACCTCTGGCTATTCCTAAATGGAAATGGGATAGCATTGCTATGGATTTTGTTGTTGGACTACCCAAGACTCGAAGGGGTTATGATTCTATATGGGTAATTATTGATCAGCTTACAAAATCAGCACGCTTCTTGCCCATTAATATAAGGTACTCAATGGAAAGATTGACTCAAGTTTATATAGGCAAAATTATTAGACTTCATGGCGTACCCTCTAACATTATTTCTGATAGAGACCCAAGGTTTATGTCAAGGTTTTGGCAGAGTTTGCAAGAAGTAATGGGGACAAAACTTCATCTAAGTTATGCTTATCATCCATAAATAGATGACTAGTCGAGAGAACAATTCAGTCATTGGAAGATCTGTTAAGGGCTTGTGTGTTAGAACAGTCTGGAGGTTGGGATGAATTCTTATCTCTGATAGAATTCACCTACAATAATAGTTTTCACTCAAGCATAGGGATGGCACCCTATGAGGCATTATATGGACGACGATATAGAACACCTTTGTGTTGGTATCAAGATGGGGAAAGTTTCGCATTAGGACCTGAGCTTGTGCAACTAGTGATGAAAAAAGTTAAGATTATTTAGGAAAAGATGCAGATAACACAGACTCGACAGAAGAGCTATTCTGACAAGAGAATGAGACCTCTTAAGTTTGAGGAAGGTGAGCATGTGTTTTTAAGAGTTACACCCATGATTGGAGTCAGACGGGTTATTAAATCTACAAAACTCACACCTAAATTCATCGGACCATATCAAATTCTTCGTCAGATAGGTCCGGTAGCATACCAAATGTAACACCCTTGTGGGGATGTCATATTTATGATGCAATAAAATAAAATAAAATAAGACTCTTACCCAAGTTATAAAACGTTTGGTACATAAATAATATTAGTGGTAAAATTTTTCTTTCTCTTATACTTATAACATTAAATAAAATAACACAGAACACAAAATAAAGCAAAACATAATCTCACCATAATATACATATGATTTTTGTCTGAAGTATACAATTAATTTACAACTATAAATGTTTAATTAAAGCAGTAAAAAGTCAGTATAAGACTAAAACATAACACCTAAGACATGAGCCCTTGTCATAAGACCAATTCCCTAGTTGGGAATGTCTTGACCGATAGAAATTCGACCCGAAAATAAATCGAAGTTCTCTCTAGGAGTATAGTGAAAATCATTCCACAACTCCCAACTAGGTAAAATCACCTGTATGAAAGTAACTATATAACGAGTAGTAACGAACCCATGTTGAGTCCTACTTATTGATAGAGTAACATCACCACTGTACTCTACGTGTCTTGTGTCCCAGTGGACATACCAAGCTTCAGCGCCTTCGAGAAATTGTAGTCTAAAGAAACCTAATTGACTTCTTCTTGCCGCCATTGTAGTCTTCGATGATATAAATATAAAGTAGAAATAGGCAGAATAATACAATAAAGAGGTGAGACAATCTACATCAATACCAGCATGGCAATAAAGAAAATGACAATACAAACAAATATTAAGATAACACATACTATTATATCATATACACTATAGCAAATTAATACATCATACATTTTATCACAGATTATAGTAAACATTAAAATGCAGATAATGAATGATACACACACTGACTCGCTCCTACTCCATGGAGCTAAACACGGATATCTGAGAGAATGATTGGAAAAGAACTAATAGTACTTCTGGCTGCCCAACCAAACTATTGCACTGTCTAACGTTACGTCTATAGCCCACAGTCCAAACATAGTGTAGTGTACATAGTCCAAACATCGTGTACTACAGGCAGTGTACATAATAGTCTTCTCAAGACCTCGATTAAGAACAGTGCTTGTCAAGATCATTAGTGTGTTGCCTGTTACCACGGCCCAGAGGCGCTACCAACTGTCCTCATATGGGATTCTTCGCACACTAATACCTCCAAGTTCATATACTGAACCACACTACGCCTATCACACCACAACCCGGTGTAATTCATCTCATCAATCAATCGCCAATTATCAACCAAATTGGCAAAACACTCTAAGCATGATCTAAAATTATAAAAATACCCTTCATATCCAGTTTTTACCATATTTATGAAAATACCCTTAATCACAATATTTCAAAATATATCCTGTCCCACCTGACAGTACTATCTCACAACATGTTTAGGTCCACCACTTTGGCTCGACAACAAAACTCACTATATCGTTTAATCGTGTAGAAATTTTATCGCATTTTCACAATCGCGTCATTTTCACAAATCTTTTAAAATCGTGTAAATATATTTTGACATTTTTGAACATCGCATAATGTTTTTAAATCATTTTCTCAATCGCGTAAGATTTTTAAATCATTTTCTTAATCATACAGCTTAAGATCATCATTTTTAATCTGTGTAGACTATATCTAGTACTTTTAAACTACGTAAAGTATTTTCCTTATGTTATAAATATATTATGGAATCGTTTTATTTTATTTGTCTGATTTTAGTAAATTTTGACAGCATTTTGCCTATAAAATCAGTATAAGGTATTTTTAACGTTTTCCTCTAAATCCTGTTTATTTTAGTCTTACCCAATAGTTACACTTTGAAACTTGCTAACGCGCTTCAAAACTTATAGAGTGAGCTCTACGTTAGTATTTTTTAAGCGTTCACTTTAATTCTTACTCATAATAAATTCTGCTAAATTTAGAATTCTAAAGTAAGTTTATTTATTTCATCTCTCAAAGATTCATTGGGAATCAGTTTCTTTTGTAAATTAATTATTTAACCTATCTTAGAAAATAAAATGGCATTCAATTATACGTTGAATGGCATGTTGGCCATAATTAATCTAAATCATTCTTAAATTTATTATTTTACCTAGCTACTTTAAATCATTGATTTAGGAAATGGTTGAGAACATTTTGGTTCTCTGTTTAATGATAAGGCCGTGAGCCTTTTTGTGTTCTTTGGAACACTCATGCAAACCGTTACATGTTATTCACATCCTACGTTATTAATTATATAATTAATAACACAATTAATAATACTATTAATAACACATACAATATATATTAAAAACTATAAACACATACAATATATTTCATAAACTATAAACACATGCAATATATTTTAAAGACTATAAACATGCATACAATTAAAATCAATCACAATTAGAAAAAAAAAAAGAAAAACACACAAATGAATCCTTATGGATTCTTCACACACATACAAATCCATTTTCTCATCACCATACAAGGTTGATGAGATTAAATCTCCCTCTTACCTCTTAAAGACAAAAATCGACTGGTCTCCTCCTTCTCCTTGTTTTCTTGAGAATCAACACAAAATCCTAATAATTGTTAAATAATTAGTAAAAACACATACAAGGATTAAGATTGAAAAACCATGGAACAAATATGGTTAAGAAAATCAAAAATCAAACTTTAAACCAAAGAATCAAAACTTACCCTTAGGAAAGTGAACAAAAGGTTGGATTTTGAACTAGATAGAGTAGGTTTTTGACAAAACTTTGTGAAGGAAAAGTGTTTAGAATATGATTTGGTTTACGAAATATGATGAGATAAAATTATAGGAGATTGTGCGCTTGGGTTCTTGGTATTTTTGGGGAGAATAGATAGCTTTGATTAGGGTAAGTGTAAAATGAATATTGAGAGTGAAAAGGTGAGGGTGCTGCCGTGTGGGTGTGGTGAGTGAGGTTGAGTGTTTAATTTGGATAGCAAATATCTAATTGTGTTCACACTTTGGTGCACATGGCTTATGTCACTTTGGGTTGTTCAAGAACCATGTAGAACTTGTGAAGACTTGGCTATTTTAGCCTTCATGGCCGTGGGGTTCAAGGGTTCTTAGGGGGTTTAATTTGTTTCAATTATAGACTAATTCCATGCTAATTAAATAGGTAATTAGTTAGGTTAAATATCTTATTAACACTTAATTAACATTCTAACTTTATAACTAATTAGTTTAACATATATTAGCATATGTTATAACCTCTAAACAAAATTAGGATATTTAATTAGTATTTAGATTATGACTAATTAATAACTAAGTTAGTTTACTTAGTTTGCTAATTAGGTAATTAGATTAACCAAATTAGGCTT
This sequence comes from Ormosia semicastrata, assembly GCA_029884595.1. Lineage (NCBI taxonomy): Eukaryota > Viridiplantae > Streptophyta > Magnoliopsida > Fabales > Fabaceae > Ormosia > Ormosia semicastrata. The sequence goes on from JAQQTO010000060.1 coordinate 65,812,520, forward strand.
AATTAGCTACTAAACAAAGTCAAGCCACTATATTTGATCTAATCCTAACCATTGAATTCAACTTTAATTACTAGCCCTTGATTAGATCTATGGCCAATATTCAATGTTTGCTAATCAAGTTCACATCCACACCATTGATTTGATCAATGGTTAAGGTTAAAGGCTTCCTAACTAAGTTTTCATCCAATGGTCCATATCAAAGTCCAAGCCACTAAGTTTGACTCCTTCCTATTGGTTAGAAAATTCAAGCCACTTTTGTTGACTTGCTCCCATTGGCTTAGAAATTTATCCAGTCACAATCATTGACTGCTTTTCTAAACGCGGGTCCCACAAACTTTTAAGGGTCCATGGTCATTTCAAAGCAGATTTCTACTATTTTTGAGACAGTAGGTACTGTAATATAAAGTAATATTATAATAATATAAAATTATTTTATTACACAGTTAAATCCTAAAAATTAAAAGATTAATATATATATCAATCAGAATTAGATTTAGTAAGATCCCCCAGCTCTAATTAATTAAAATAAGATTTTTTTTGGCCAAAAAATTATTATTTTCTTGACTCGGAGCAAATCGCACAAAACAATCAAATACACTCACGAAACAGTCAAATTCATTTTACTACTCACAGAAATTACAAAACAGTGCATTTTAGGACAATATTATAATTAACTCAAAAGTTGGGGTGTTACAACTCTCCCCTACTAATAAGAATTTCATCCCCGAAATTCATCATACATCAAAACAATTGAGGGTATTGCTCCCTCATCCTATCTTCTAGCTCCCATGTGGCTCCGCCACTTACATTGTTCAAAACTACTTTAACTAATGCGATCTCCCTTCCTCGAAGTTGCTTTGTCCTTCGATCTTCAATCTTGACTGGAAATGTCTCATGAGTTAAATTATCCTTCAGTTGTACAGCGTCTGGTTCGATAACACGTGTCGGATCAGAAATATATTTCCATAGTTGTGATACGTGAAATACATTATGGAGATTCGATAAGAATGGGGGTAGTGAAATTTGATAAGCTACCAAACCTACCCGATGAAGTATTTGATATGGCCCGATAAACTTGGAAGTAATTTTCCTCAACTTGATCACTCGTCCAACTCCAGTCATAAGTGTCACTCGTAGAAACACATGGTCACCTTCTTCAAATTCAAGCGGTCCTCATCTTTTATTAGCATAACTCTTTTGCCGGATTTGAGTTGTCCTCATCTTGTCTTGGATCATCTTCACTTTCTCAGTTATCTGCTGCACAAATTCAGGTCCTTCAATATTACTTTCACCAGTATGATACCAACACAACGGCGCTCTACAGCGTCTCCCATATAATGCCTCATAGGGTGTCATCTTTATGCTCGAACGAAACTATTGTTGTATATGAACTCTATCAATGCTAGAAATTCATCCCAACATATCCTTTGAAAATTCTAACTATCGTCTCTTCCTTATATCCAAGTCCCTCTTGATTGAACAGGTACTTCAAGCCCTTGAAATTATTGTGAATTTTATAGGAATGAAAATGCCTTCAGATCTTCTTTGCTCAACGACTACTGCGTATCCCAAAACATAAATTGAATAATTCTTCTCATGTACGTTCCACCGCTTTGAAGTATACGTCACAACCTTTCTATTTGATTTCAACACTCAATCTAAATCCACGAGTTGAACCTCTTCTAATCTGAATTTGCATCTGACTAGTTTCACGCATAACTCCTTTTTCTTCTTTAAAAAGTGAAGAATTGCATTGAGATCTTCAGCATGTTCCTTTGAATTTCGAGAATATGTCAAAATATTGCCAATAAGGATAATGACAAATTTGCCTAGATAGGAAAGAAAGATCCTATTTATATAGTTCTTGAACATTGTCAAAACATTCCCCACCCCGAATGGTAGTACTAAATATTCATAGTGCCTGCAATACATCTGAAAATCTATCTTGGAACATTCTTTACCTTTATCCGAATCTGATAATAACCAGTATGCAATTTGATTTTGAAGCGAACAACGAGTTCCTTCATTTGATCTTCTAGTTCCCCTGTCGTCACATCATTCCTGATTTTCCTCATCAAGGTGAGTTATTTTACTTGCCTATTTTTAAACTTAACAAAAAATGTCTCATAGATTAAGTTTTCTTCTAATTGCACTGTATTTGGTATTATGACATAAGTTGGATCAAGAATAATCCTTCTTAATTGAGATATATGAAAGACACTATGAAGGTCATAAGAAAAAGTAATAAGACTATTCAGTAAGTTACTAGATTAGTCCAACAAGGAATTGGAGATGGTCTGATAGATTTCGAAATGAACATAGTCTAATAATTTTAGAAATGAACTTTTTGGATTCAAATCCAAAAATCTCAAGTCAAGGAAACACTAAAATTGCATTACAACAACCTAGTAGGATATGGTTGGAAAATAACCAATCCATTTAAAAAGTCAGGCTCTCAAATAGATGTGATTTTAGATAAACAAATCAAATCAATAGAAAAGATTTAATATTCAATAAATATAGGGAAGAGTTAGAAAACTTGAGTATAAACAACAAGTTTAATCAAGAAGAGTAGAAATACTCAGATCATACTATAACAAAGACACAGATAAATCAAATTGATTTACTTAGTCTATTTGAGAAAGAAATAGACAAACCAGATTAATAGAAAAATTTTAAACTCTAATAATAATAGGATAATTTTAAACAGGCTCAAGTAGGAATAACAAGTTTAGAAATTGAAGTAACATTATGAAAAGAAGTAAAACACAGATAACCCCAAAAGATTTGCATAATCACATATCACAAGAGAATGAGTTACCTCGTGAATTATACAGCACCATTTTAACATTACCCTCTATGGCACGACTTTCTTGCTTCTTAAGTTTTTGTATGTATACGTTCTCATTACACTCTTTGCACTGACTCTTTCTTCTTTCTGAGATTTTGAAACACGTGTATTACTAATGGAAGTTTCCATCTTCAGCTGATTACATTCTTGGGAGAAGTATCTAGGCTTTCCATATTTATAACAAATTATAATCTTAATCGTGCAGTTTCTTGTCATATGATTCTTTCCACACTTCAAGCACTTCGTTGGTGATGCCACAATCTGACCAAAATCGTTGTCATTAGTACTTCCTTTCTTTGTTCATTGTTGCTTCCCCGGTGGTTGTACATACGACTTTCACTGAAAACGATTGACGTTACACTTCCTTCTATTTTGGATTATCGAAGGTTCTAAGTTACAGCTTCTCGCATCCGGTGGCTGCTCCAATCCTAATAAGCTATGAAGTTTGATTATCAGTTCCTATTGTTGAGTGATCATTTGTCTCTGTTGTATTGCTACTTCAATCATCTCTTACATCACACTTCTAGCTACGGTTATACGATCTTCATCACGTTTCGCGTCCACATGCTCAGGTTCGTAACGTTCCATTATCTTTCTTCAAAGATAAACAAAATCAACACACAATGAACTAAACGTAGCGATTTAGCACAAAATTGTTTCCTTTCGGAAACCAAAACATATCTCTATGTTCAATATCAGAGATTCACACAGCACAAACAAGACAAACCTACTCACAAACCCAAAAGACTCTAACTTAGGCTCTAATACCAACTAATGTAACACCCTTGTGGGGATGTCACATTTATGATGCAATAAAATAAAATTAAATAAGACTCTTACCTAAGTTATAAAACATTTGGTACATAAATAATATTAGTGGTAAATTTTTTTTTTCTCTTATACTTATAACGTTAAATAAAATAACACAAAACACAAAATAAAGCAAAACATAATCTCACCATAATATACATATGATTTTTGTCTGAAGTATACAATTAATTTACAACTACAAATGTTTCATTAAAGCAGTAAAAAGTCAGTATAAGACTAAAACATAACACCTAAGACATGAGCCCTTGTCATAAGACCAATTCCCTAGTTGGGAATGTCTTCAACGATAGAAATTTGACCCAAAAATAAATCGAAGTTCTCTCTAGGAGTATAGTGAAATTCATTCCACAACTCCCTAATAGGTAAAATCACCTGTATGAAAGTAACTGTATAACGAGTAGTAACGAACCCATGTCGAGTCCTACTTATTGATAGAGTAACGTCACCACTGTACTCTACGTGTCCTGTGTCCCAGTGGACATACTAAGCTTCAGCGCCTTTGAGAAATTGTAGTCTAAAGAAACCTAATTGACTTCCTCTTGCCGCCAATGTAGTCTTCGATGACATAAACATAAAGTAGAAACAGGCAAAACAATACAATAAAGAGGTGAGACAATCTACATCAATACCAGCATGGTAATAAAGAAAATGACAATACAAACAAATATTAAGATAACACATACTATTATATCATATACAATATAGCAAATTAATACAACATACATTTTATCACAGATTATAGTAAACATTAAAATGCAGATAATGAATGATACACACACTGACTCGTTCCTACTCCATGGAGCTAAACACGGATATCTGAGAGAATGATCCAAAAAGAACTAATAGTACTTCTGGCTGCCCAACCAAACTATTGCACTATCTAACGTTGTATCTATAGCCCACAGTCCAAACATCGTGTAGTAGTACACAGTCCAAACATCATGTACTACAGGCATTGTACATAATAGTCTTCTCAAGCCCTCAATTAAGAACAGTGCATGTCAAGATCATTAGTGTGTTGCCCGTTACCACGGCCCCGAGGTGCTACCAACTGTCCACATATGGGATTCTCCGCACACTAATGCCTCCAAGTTCATATACTGAACCACACTATCACACCACAACCCGGTGTAATTCATCTCGTCAATCAATCGCCAATTATCAACCAATTTGACAAAATACTCTAAGCATGATCTAAAATTATAAAAATACCCTTCATATCCAATTTTTACCATATTTACAAAAATACCCTTAATCACAATATTCCAAAATATAGCCTGTCCCACCTGACAGTACTATCTCACAACATGTCCGGGTCCACCACTTTGGCCCGACAACAAAACTCACTGTATCATTTAATTGCGTAGAAATTTTATCGCATTTTCACAATCGCGTTATTTTCACAAATGTTTTAAAATCGCGTAAATATATTTTGACATTTTTGAACATCGCGTAATGTTTTAAAATCATTTTCTCAATCGCGTAAGATTTTTAAATCATTTTCTTAACCATACAGCTTAAGATCATCATTTTAAATCTGTGTAGACTATATCTAGTACTTTTAAACTACGTAAAGTATTTTTCTTATATTATAAATATAATATGGAATCATTTTATTTTATTCGTCTGATTTTAGTAAATTTTGGTAGCATTTTGCCTATAAAATTAGTATAAGATATTTTTAACGTTTTCCTCTAAATCCTATTTATTTTAGTCTTACCCAATAGTTACACTTTGAAACTTGTTAACGCGCTTCAAAACTTATAGAGTGAGCTCTACGTTCATATTTTTCAAGCGTTCACTTTAATTCTTACTCATAATAAATTCTGCTAAATTTAGAATTCTAAACTAAGTTTATTTATTTCATCTCTCAAAGATTCATTGGGAATCAGTTTCTTTTATAAATTAATTATTTAACCTATCTTAGAAAATAAAATGGCATTCAATTATACGTTGAATGGCATGTTGGCCATAATTAATATAAATCATTCTTAAATTTATTATTCTACCTAGCTACTTTAAATCATTAATTTAGGAAATGGTTGAGAACATTTTGGTTCTCTGTTTAATGATAAGGTCGTGAGCCTCTTTGTGTTCTTTGGAACACTCATGCAAATCGTTACATGTTATTCACATCCTACGTTAATAATTATATAATTAATAACACAATTAATAATACTATTAATAACACATACAATATATTTTAAAAACTATAAACATATACAATATATTTCATAAACTATAAACACATGCAATATATTTTAAAGACTATAAACATGCATACAATTAAAATCAATCACAATTAGGAAAAAAAAATAAACAAACACACAAATGAATCCTTATGGATTCTTCACACACATACAAATCCATTTTCTCATCACCATACAAGGTTGATGAGATTAAATCTCCCTCTTACATTTTGAAGACAAAAATCGGCTAGTCTCCTCCTTCTCCTTGTTTTCTTGAAAATCAACACAAAATCCTAATAATTCTTAAATAATTAGTAAAAACACATACAATGATTAAGATTTAAAAACCATGGAACAAACATGGTTAAGAAAATTAAAAATCAAACTTTAAACAAAGAATCAAAACTTACCCTTAGGAAAGTGAACAAAAGGTTGGATTTTGAACTAGATAGAGTAGGTTTTTGACAAAACTTTGTGAAGGAAAAGTGTTTAGAATATGATTTTGGTTTAGGAAATATGATGAGATAAAATTATAGGAGATTGGTGGTGGTGTTTGGGTGCTTGGTCGAAATTGAGAGAGAAAAATGGAAGAGAAAGTGTGCTTGGGTTCTTGGTGTTTTTGGAGAGAATAGATAGCTTTGATTAGGATAAGTGTAAAATGAATATTGAGAGTGAAAAGGTGAGGGTGCTGTCGTGTGGGTGTGGTGAGTGAGGCTGAGTGTTTAATTTGGATAGCAAATATCTAATTGTGTTCACACTTTGGTGCACATGGCTTATGTCACTTTGGGTGGTTCAAGAACCATGTAGAACTTGTGAAGACTTGGCTATTTTAGCCTTCATGGCCGTGGGGGTTCAAGGGTTCTTAGGGGGTTTAATTTGTTTCAATTAAAGACTAATTCCATGCTAATTAAATAGGTAATTAGTTAGGTTAAATATCCTATTAACACTTAATTAACATTTTAACTTTATAACCAATTAGTTTAACATATATTAGCATATGTTATAACCTCTAAACAAAATTAGGATATTTAATTAGTATTTAGAATATGACTAATTAATAACTAAGTTAGTTTACTTAGTTTGCTAATTAGGTAATTAGATTAACCAAATTAGGCTTAATTAGCTACTAAACAAAGTCAAGCCACTATATTTGATCTAATCCTAACCATTGAATTCAACTTTAATTACTAGCCCTTGATTAGATCTATGGCCAATATTCAATGCTTGCTAATCAAGTTCACATCCACACCATTGATTTGATCAACGGTTAAGGTTAAAGGCTTCCTAACTAAGTTTTCATCCAACGGTCCATATCAAAGTCCAAGCCACTAAGTTTGACTCCTTCCTATTGGTTAGAAAATTCAAGCCATTTTTGTTGACTTGCTCCTATTGGCTTAGAAATTTATGCAGTCAGAATCGTTGATTGCTTTTCTAAACGCGGGTCCCACAGACTTTTAAGGGTCCATGATCATTTCGAAGCAGATTTCAACTATTTTTAAGACAGCAGGTATTGTAATATAAAATAATATTATAATAATATAAAATTATTTTATTACACAGTTAAATCCTAAAAATTAAAAGATTAATATATATATCAATCAGAATTGGGTTTAGTAAGATCCCCCAGCTCTAATTAATTAAAATAAGATTTTTTCGGCTAAAAAATTATTATTTTCTTGACTCGGAGCAAATCGCACAAAACAATAAAATACACTCACGAAATAGTCAAATTCATTTTACTACTCACAGAAATTATAAAACAGTGTATTTCAGGACAATATTATAATTAACCCAAAAGTTGGGGTGTTACACCAAATAGCCTTACTACCTTTTCTCTCTAATCTCCATAATGTCTTTCATGTGTCACAATTATGAAAATATATTCCTGATCCAACACATGTCATAGCTCTGGATATAGTACAATTGAAAGAGAACTTGACCTATGAGACACTTCCTGTTAAGATCGAGGATAGGAGAGTGAAGCAACTCAGAGGGAAAGCAATTGCCTTGGTGAAGGTAATCTGGAATGACGTAACTGGAGATGCAATGTGGGAGCTTGAGGACAAGATGAAAGAACAATATCCAAATTTATTTTAATGTAAAAAAAATTTCGAGGACAAAATTCTTTTTAGAGGGGGAGAGTTGTAATACCCCGAATTTTTATTTTCTTGATATGTATGAGTTTTACAATATTAATGAATTTTTAATTTATTTTGATTATTTTATTATTATTTTAGACTGTATATGTGTTTGAGGCAGGCCCAAAAAAAAAATTGGGACTAGAAAGTTTTGGACTATTAAAGTGGGGTCGGAGGAACTTACTAAACCCGAAACCGGAAACAGTTTTCAAAAATTTTCTTTATCTGAGTTTTTGTTCCGTTCTATTATCCATTGGATAATGTTATTATCCATTAGACAATAAATAGCAATACCTTTTGTCAATTGGTTAATAACCAACCGGTAAATATCTTGTAGGTGCATAGTCATGAGCCTAGATCTTTCTTTCCTATGACTCACCTTATGACTAGCCAGGTGACTCACCTAATGACTCATGGTGTGACTCACTTGTGACACACTTATGAGTCATGGTGGATGACTCATTTTGGCTACCTTGCATGCAAGAGTCCCACGGCAATGGAGGAGCTAGGAGACCAAAACTAGTTTTGCTGTCACATTTTCTAACTTATCAACTTTCATGCAAACCAAAAACACAAAACTCTCTCTCACATTTTCTCTCTTAAGCTCACGGCCAAGACACCAAAAACCATCATCCAATCTTCCATAATTCAAGATAATCTCATATCTTGAATCTATACATCATTCTAAGACACTTTTGTGTTGAGACCAATCTTTAATTCGTCCATCTTCAAGTGTTTTCTTTAAGCTCAAGTTCAAGAGTTTTAAAGTGAAGTTCTTGAATCTCTTTTTCTTGTTTTACTTTTAAAGTTCTAAGAACATATGTGATCTATGGTCATCTTATTCAAGCCTTAGATGTTAATATTTGTGTGTTTGCTTTGAATTTAAGAACAACTTGGTGGTGAAAGTTTGCTACAAAAAGGCATCCAAGAAGCTTAAGGAGCATCATCTAAGGTAAGAGGGAGATTAACCTCATCAACTAATTATAGTGGTGAGGAACGAAATTTAGTTCTAGGTGATTAGTCCATGTGAGGATTTATTCACCATGTTTGTATAACTTTTGTGTGGTTTGTATTTATTTGCTTTATGTGATTTTATTGCTTTAATATTATGCATGAACTTGATATAGTAGAATTGTGATGATTGAGGTATGTTGTATGTTATGAATTAGATTGGAAAGGAAAGAATTTTTTGTCCTAATGACCATTGTGGCTCACGGCCACCATGCCCTCAAAAGGGTAATCCAATGCAAAAATGGCTTATTAATGTTAACCTAGATGATTTAGTGATAAGAAATTTGATTAAGGAATTACAAAATAAAAATGGCAATGAATAAGTTTTACCATTGAACCAAAGAGTGAATTTCGGCCATGGTAATGGAAAATAGGATGGAGAATTAAATTGGAAACTTAGAGTATTTTATTTAAGAGGATTTTCAATAAGTTAAATGGAAAAGATTTTATTTAAAATTAAAATAATGTAGGTTTTAGGGAAAATGTGAGAAAATGTTATTTAAAGGTGATTTAGTAAGAAATATTGGAATTAAAGTCTAATTTTTATATTAAATGAGAAAAGTTTTAAATTGAGGTTAGAATACTAATAAAACGCATTACGTGATTAAAAATACATAGAGAAACTCTTATGCGATTTAAAAATGGTGATTTTTAGCTACGCAATTAAGAAAATGTTTTAAAATCTTTACGAGATTGAGAAACTATTAGAAAACTTTTACGCGATTTGAAACTATAACAAAAGTTTTACGCGATTATGAGAATGCGATAAAAGTGCTACACGATTGAATAGAACAGCAGTTTGTTGTCGGGCCGATATGTTGGACCTAGAAATATTACTGTATGGTTGTAGCCAATAGTGGCTTGTGATATGCATTGAGTCATTGATCATCCATCATTTTACAGACGGTGTCTATAAAGGCTTTTGTTGCCTAGGAGATGAATTACACCTTAGTGCGGGTGCGAATTGCGTAGTGTAGTTGACTTGTTGATCTTGGAGGCGTAGGAGCATGGGTATGCCACAAGTGGACAATTGGTAGCTCCACTAGGCTGTGGTGACTGAGCAATGCTCCAACGATCTCGACTAAGCACTATTCTATTCATGATCTGGCGTAGAATGTCTTGTATATGCCATGATGTACACACTGATAAAATTATAGCACTTGACTTGAGGTTGCTGATATACAAACATATCTTCTGGATCATTATCTCTGAAATTGTGTTTTAGCTCCATGGAGTAGGAACTTTGTACATTGTGCATGTGCATAGTCTGTTGTCATAGTGCTGTATATGAATATTATGATTGTTGTTATTGTTTCTATGCTACCATGCTAGTATTGATGTAGGGGATTTCACCTCTTTATTATATTATTCTATTTATGCGTATGTTTGATAAAGATTATGAAGAAGACAAGGGAGGATCGCCTCCTTTCTGTTTGTGCTGATATTTCTGAGTTCTAAGATAGCATTAAGACCTGGTTTTCTCGGTTACGTGAGAGTGCAGTTTTGCGGAGGCACTGATGCCTGGCGCTTTGACGTTGATACTAAGCTTATTATTTATATTGGGGATGTGACTGTGACTTTAAGTAGGACCTATCATGGGGTCTCTATTTTCTCTTTTAGTACTTTTGTGCATTTAGAGTGTGTTATGCCTATTGGTGTGTTGTGGGGTAGTCATCGTAGTACCCCTAGGGAGGACTCAGTTGTGTCGTCTGCACGAACTCCAATCTGTAGGATCGTGAACCATCCAGAGTTATTATCTTCTGAAGAATTCGAGGAGGACCCGAAGGGAGATCCGGATAAGTACTCTTCTCATTAGGTGTATGATATTAGGCGAGTTTATGTTCTGTTATGGTATATGTATAAAAGTTTTTAAGAACAAAGGCTAGATATGCATATGATGTATATTATTTGGTTTGATATATCTTGTGTTTTTATTTATTTTGTTAGTTTCAATTTTTTTGCAAACAAAAATATTTGAGTTTCTAGTTTGGTAACTTTGAAGTCTTAAATGTAATACTCTAAAGTGCGTATTACATCAATAAAGTCAATCTGGTATTAAAACACTCTCATAATGCACTTAAAAATACCAAACTAACTCAGTTAACTCTAAAAGATTAACTACATGAGATTTCACACATTTGTGACCTAGAAACAATTTTTCAATAGTTATTTCCATTAACTTAGCAGTTTAAGCCATTTCCTGAACTAATAACAGCTATTTTCACATATATGTTACAGCAAAGTGACTAAACTAATTTAAAAAGTCATGAAATTAAATAGGCATGTTAAGTAAATATTATGCTACCGCTGTAACTATATACAAGTTTAACATGATTAAGAGGATGTTACACATATCTTGGGTTCTATAGGATTCTTGGGTGAGCTTTGATTTGTTAGCTCATTGAGCTTGAATTTATGATTAAATTCATGTTTATGAACTTGATTATGAGGTTGCATGTGATGGTTGATTGAGTTTTCTCTCACCTTGGTCAAACCTATGCCTCAGGTCCTAGGGAAGATTTTTATTCTAAGGTGAATTTTGATGGCGTAATATGAAGAATTGATGTTTAGTTATGTCGGGATCTCATGGATTAAGTGTTGGATTTTGATTCTATGGTGAGGTTGGTGAGGATGCTTGTTTCGAGTTTCTTTGGGATGAGTTGCACCATGTTGGTTTGATTCTAATTAGGCTAAATGAACCATAACTGCCTTAGACTAGCTTAATTGTGTGATTAAGGATAAGTACAAGTACAAATTTTGTAAGATATGACCAATGGAGTTCTTGGCCTTAGGGAATTAGAGTTTAGAAATGTGATTTAAACTCAATTGACAACAAATAGACTTAATCTAGCTCAGAATCCATAATTGGAAATTAATTGGGTTATTGGTTGGTAAATGGTAAATTTAGGAGGTTGGTGCAACACCTTTGGTAAGCTAAATTAAGTATACTTGATTAATTAAAATTTAGTTATTAATAAAAATGACTAATTAGGGTGTATACAGGATAAAGCAAAGTTGTTTGACTAGGTTAATTAAGCCTAGGAGGCTAAGTTGATGAATTTTATAGTTTGGCTAAGTTGGCTAAAAATCAGGATGAGATAGCTTATTTGTGTGCTGAGATGACTACTGAATTGGTGAGATGACTACTGAATTGATGAGTTGACTACTGGCCTAATTAATCATGTTGTTATGAGATTATGATATCTATGGATATGTATTGCTCATAAGGATTGCATGACATGAGTTTATTGACATTTTGACACCATAAGATAAATGTGAATCATGCATGGAATAAAATTGATATGCTTTTGAAACTATTGAATTGAGCTAGAAAAATAAATAATGGACTGGTATTGTTATAAATCCTTCAGTGCTCAGATGAAAAAAAAATGGCACCCTGATGTGGACATGATCCTCCCAATCATAGGAGGTGATCTTATAAGCAATTCCCTACTATAGGCGAGGCCCTAGTTATCAGAGATAGGGTTGTGTGACGACGTATGGTTACGTAAAGGATGAGTACTCAGCCTAAAAAAAAGGCTATCAACAATTTTAAGTGATAGGTGGAGCAGAGGTCTCCCTACTCGTTATGTGTAACATTCTCCCCAGCAAAATATTCTTAAGAATTAATATAGAAGCATAATAATAATTATGATAATTATTTGTTGATTTTGGGATTATTCTGAGCTAGTTTATGTATGATGCTATAACCCAAAAAGTGGAAAATAGCTCATATTAGCTCTGGATTTAGTACAAATTACTAAGATGATGGAATTAAATGAGGAAAAATTTATTTATGGATTACAAATAATTAGGGTAAGTTGTGATGAATTTTTAAGAATTATCTAAGTAAGTTTGATATTTTTAATAACATAGAATATGTGTTTAACATAAATTAAAAAGGAAAATAATTTAAAAGATAATGAGATTTTGGGAAGATGTCAAGAGGAAAATGGAAGTTATTTTAGAAATGGTTACAAGTTAAAGTGGATACCTGTAAGCCTATTAGTTTATCTCCTTAGGTTCAATTTAACTTAAAGATGAGTAATGAAGCTTATTGACTGATAAAGGTGTATAAGGATAATTGTTGAATGATGAAATTGAGAATTGAATGAAATCCTGAAATTTTCTATAATACCTATAAAGGTTAGAAATTTCATCGCTAGAAGATTAAAGTATCTTTAAGAGATACAATTTTCCAGTTGGATTTCATTATTATCCTTCCTCCACCGCCTCTTTTCGGTCCAAAAAGTAACAAAGAAAAGATAAGAAAGAAAAAGAAAGATAAGGGAGGGAGAGAAAGGAGCAGAAACGAAAACTGAGAGGAAGAAAGAAAGAAAAGAGGAGAGAGATCGTGATAAGAGAAGGAGGAAGAAAAGGAAGAAAATGAAAGGGAGCAGAACAAGAAATAGAGAGAAAGAAAGAGGGAAAAGGAGACTTGCTAGACTTAAAATGAGTTAAGGTAGAGGGTATTTTCATTGCTTACTAATTTTTTCTTTGTATTCTTAGGATTTGAGTTGGTACCTGATACATTGAATCAAATTCATGGGTAAATGATGAGTATAAAATACTTGCTTGTGATATGTTTTTGATTGATTAACTTGTCATTAGCTTAGTTTTCTATGAAAAATTATGATTGATGATGGGATTTCAATATTACCCATTTTTGAAATATCACTTTGAGAATGATTTGAATTCACATACGAGGAGTATTGTGATTGAGGTTGATGAATATTTGAATGGTTTTAGGTTTCTTCGATTCAAAACTCTATTTTCTGCAGATTTCTAACTAGTAATTGATTACCACGAGCTGGTAATCTATTACCTGCTACGAAATGAGTTCCAGAATCATGGTAATCGATTACCACAAGTTGGTAAACGATTACCAAGTTTCTGGGTAAGTGGTAATTGATTACCACACTAGGGTAATTGATTACCAAGCCTCTGCCAAGCTAGTAATCGATTATCATGGCCTAGTAATCGATTATTAGGCCTCTAATTTGACGTTTTAGTATGTGAGAAGATGGAAACAAAGTTCTTTAGCCCTTGAGAACTAAATGCAAACTCTAAATCTTGAATCAATGCATTACAAATCATTCTTTGAGATCAATTTTGAGAATAATTTTATATGCATATTGAATTTACGCAAGCTGGATTATGAATTGTATTATACCATAATGTGAAATAATGTAATGAAATATCTTATTGCATGCATAGCATAATGAGATTGATGGTTGAGACAAACAACCTAGAAAACAATATTTGATTTTTCTATGGGTAACCAAAATTTAGGAAATTACCCTCGTACCTAGGTTAAGATTTGGATAATGATGGTTAAGGATGGATACTTCCTCACCATCAGAGTAATTGAAGATGAGGATAACACTCCCTCCCTCTTTACTTAAGTTCTTCCTTGATTAAAAGTAGTTGAGGATGGATGCTTCCTCTCTACTCGAGGTGATCCTAGATTAAAGATAGTATGAGGAAGGATGATATCCTCCCTATCAAAGTAGTTAAGGATAGACACTCCTTCTCTACTCATAACTCCAAAATGAGGATGGACACTCCCTTACTAGTTGTGACTTGGGTTACTAGGAGTAGTTCTGTGTAACAAGAAAGACTGTTACAAATAGGTTGAAGTGCACCAACCTGAAAGCATACTACTAATAAGTGAACGATATTGCAAGGATGGACATTCCCTGTATACCATTTTAATGAATGATGAATAATTATTATTGACGAAAAATGACCATAAGATTAGCTTTATCGTGTAAGCCTATTCTTTGATTATATTCTACATACGATATTGAAGATATGATGAGATTTGATGATTCATTTGATAATACAACTAATTTTGTTAAATGATATAAATGAACCTCTGTTTCGAGAAGAGAAAGGACATAGTTTTGGCATTAGCCACCTTTCTATAAAATTATCATTTGAAATTTACTTAATTTTTTCCCAAAATAGCTGAAATTATTATGATGACACGATTTTATATAAACTACTGAGAATTGTATAATTCTCACCCCATTTGTTTGAATTTTCGTAATAATTCTAGGATAGGATTCTACTACAGAACAAGACAAAGATTGATGAAGGGCTAGAGTCCAATTGTCATTTTGTATTAGAGATTGTACCTAGATGATATTATGTATATCTTTAGGTTCTTTTACATATTGATGAAAAACCCTGTAAAATGAGAACTTTAGATATGTTTATTATAAGTTTCTTTTCAGGCCCATATTTTCGTATATAATTCATGTAAAAGTTTACAAACTTTACCAATAGAAAAGAATTAATGTGCCTAATCCTAATTACTGATGCATAATTTTGGATATGTCATTAGTATTAGTATTAGGACGTTACATTATGGTATTAGAGCAGTTCATCTTATTGAGTCGGGGTATAGAGTAGCTATGCTTTTAGCATGAATGTTATGCATTTTTTTGTCTTGATGATGAGATATATAGATAGATTTGCATAATAGCCTTGAGTATGAGTGTTAATGGCTACTGTTGCACTATTACATGATATTGAGACTAATCACCTCAATATGTAATGTTCTGTGCATATAGAGGACTATGGCATCTACCAGGCGAACCCGTGATATTGGAGGACCAGTAAATGGAGTACTAGCTGAAATGACCAATGTTCTTAGAGAAATAGTTGCTGCAATAGAGGGACAGACTTCCATCATTAAAGAATTGCTAAAAAGAATGGAAAATAATCTATATCAAGATCTTTCAAAATTTAACAAAGTCACTCCTTCATTCTTCAAAGGAGGACAGAGTTCAATTAGAGCTAGTAAATGGATTATGAATATGGAAAGGATTTTTGTTGATATGGCCAGCAATGATGAACAGAAGGTATCTTTTGCCTCGTATATGTTAGTTAGGGAGGTGGAATGATGGTGCATTAATACTCAAAGATTATTAGAAATAATCAAAGCCCTAATTGCTTGGGAAATGTTTAAAACTACATTCCTAGATAAATATTATTCCCGTGACTTACAAAAAACAAATGAAATAGAATTTTTGAGGCTTGAACAAGGGGATATGACAATAAATCAATATGTCAGTCAATTTGAAGAATGCTCAAAGTTATCTTAATATTTTAAGAACAATCCTGACAAAGTTTGGAAGTGCATAAAATTTGAGATGGGTTTCAGAGAAGATATTAGAAGAATAGTGAAGGTATAAGAGATACGTGATTTTACTTCTCTAGTTAATGAATGTAGAAACATAAAGTCTTATAATCTTAAATCCTCACAAGAGTAGGAATTACAAGGTCCTCAAAAGAAGAAAATATTGAATATTGAGATTAAGGGGGATGTTCCTCAATCCAAGAATTTACAGGAAAAGGGAAAACAAGATCGAACCAGAGCTAGGGGACCTAAATGTGAAAAATGTGGGAGATACCATGGCAAAAAGATTTGTATGTTGGATCAAACAGTGTGTTACAATTGTGGTAAGTGATAAGCACATATTTTATACATTAATAAATCTTCATTTTTAGTCATTTACACTCTTCATGTACTTAATTGATTAAGCTTAGTTATGTTTTGTAAGTTTGGGCTCAAATTGGGCTTAATTGATATTTTCCAGCATTATTGAGATTTTACATGATTTCTGTATTTCGGCTATATCTTGAGGTCTAGATGTCTAAAAATTATGTATCTTACCTTGTAGGAAAGATGAGAGAGATCTCTACTGTAACATCCTAATACAAATATCTAAATATATCCTAGAAATACCAAGATATATAAAGATAAACAGTACTGGAGACGTCGCTTCTACATACTAACTAATACATATATCCATAATCACAGTGAAAAATTACAGAAATCCTTGAGAGAATGCGGAAAAACTTAAACTCATACATATATATACCACACTTGCCACAAAAGAGCATATTGTACTACATAACTCTTAAAACATACAAAGCAAATACAAACTTATACATAAGCTTTGTCTACTAAAGCATATAAAAACTATACTAGTCCTCATGCTTCATCTTCTTTCCCTTAGTAGGGTCTTTACCTGGATTTATATGGAAGAACAATTGGGGTGAGAATTATAATTCTTAGTAAAAGCAATTCTAATAGCAGCTAGCTATAACATTGTATAGCAACATAACAATTGCTATAATGACTAACATAGGAGTTTCCTTCATTAATACTCATAACTGCACACTACTATATAGTGTGGTCTAAACCAATAGTCTACATACCATTAGATATAAACAACTGCCCATACAATTACAAATACCAACAGCAACAGACAATGCCCAGACAACTATCTATAAATGCAATGAGAATGATATGTAGTATGATTATGCCTAGGAAAGATTCTAAAGACATGCTCGTGTAATGCTTTGTTTTGAAATACATGCAGGAGTTTATTTTGAAAACCAAGAAGTTCATTAAGAGCTTCTTCAGTATATTATCCCATGGTGAATAGAGGAAAAGCTTATCCTTACATCACACGTATCCTAGCACGCTGAGAAGTTTGGTCTTCATCCTTCCTCAAAAAGGCTTTCAGATTTCCTGTTTATCTCCTTTGGCCTTGGAACTATCGAGATGTCAGAGTTATGTCCTTCCTCAAAAGAGTTTATCAGACACCCATCTATCTCCCTTGGCCTCCATGAATAGGCATCAAAGGATACTCACTAAGATCAATACTACTAGATCATTTCCATTTGCATACATACAAACTTATATACCTAGTTCAATTAAGAGCTGAGCATATTATACTAGGAACTTTGGTTCTTATGTTTACCCTTTGTAGAGAGGATAATTTATAACCTCATACTACATGTAACCTTAGCACTTAGTTAGGAAAACTTGTCCCCTTAGGAACTTCTTGACTCCCTTCCTTCTTGGCCAAATGACCTCACGTTATATAAGTCACATTCTTTGGCAAACATTACCTATCCATCCTAGTTCATTGCATCTAATACACCCCATCATCACTCATTACATCTTAAGTGATCTTTATGCAACACCATGTTGCTAAGGTATTAGATACTCACCTATGGCAAATTGTTACTCTTGGTTGCACTAAGGTTCTCATAACGTTCACATACAAACTAGATTAACTAACTAGTGTGTAAAAAGTGTAGTGTTATGTTTACCTCTTACATAAACACAACCTTAACTTTCCTATAGCTTTTCTATAGATTTTCTATAGACTCAACTCATCCTAGTGAAAGAGTCTATCTTAACTAAAGCCCAATTTAATCTTGCTTAAGGAAACAAATGAGCATTTCTCTAGAACTTTGCATACTTAATGAATATGACAAGCTTACAAGTCAACATTCATCCTTTTTGTGTATTCTACAATGCACAAGGTCCCATTTAACTAAAGACTTAGTACATAACATTTCCTCTTTGGAACTACATACACAACCTTATCTCCACTTAAGTGAATCTAACACAAGAGTGATTCTTACTTGTAACTCTTTGTTGCTTAAGGTTCTAGGTACCTTCTAAAGGTAATCCACTACTCTTGGATATCCTAAGATTCATACCTTCCTTATCCGTACTAGAGTGAATCCTACAATCCAACCTAGTATACTTGTCTCCATTGCACCATTTTATCACATCTTGAGTGATATCTAATGCAACACTAGGTTACCTAAGGTGCTACATCCTTACCTAGGGCAATCCTCCACTTTTGGGTTGCTCAAAGGCTTAAGATTTCTTATACATACTAAGTGATAATTTCCCTCTTGAAAATATCCCCATTCATGTCTTAACACACTTTAGGAAACATATACTAATGATCCCATCTAGCCAAGAACTTGAAAACATCAAAAATGACATTTTTGAAGAATCTAGCCTCAGACACGGGCCATGTCTAATTACATGCCCCCCCGATGTCTTGCTCTATTGGAACAATTCCATGAATTAGAATAGGCAGAGAGGGACACGACCACCCCCCCCCCCCCCGTGTTTTCAGACACAGGCCGTGTCTCTCAATTAGACACTCTGTAGCTCACTCTACAGAATCATGGCACAGTTCCATGGTTCAAATCCTGTGATTACCATGCAACATTGATGATGAGTTTTGATGATAACAAACATGGAGATGATGAGAAAACCAAGTCCAAGATCTTCAAGATTAGCATTAGGACTTAGGATCTTTCTTGTACAGAGTTTTTATAGGATATCTCAGTGTTTAACTCAAAAGATCTAAGAACATGTTTTTCTACAAACTAAATTAAAGTTTTAATATGGCTTTGAAAATCAAAGAGTTTATGGATTTTCAGAAATCACATGATCTGTTTCTTAAAAGTGTTTTTCATAACTTGAAACAGAGGTATTCGAATAGCCTTGAAGGTATTCAAATACAATCATTCTAAAAAATGCTTTTTAGAACATGTTTTAAACAGTGGTATTCGAATACCTCTTTGTGGTATTCGAATAACCTGCTTCTGAGATGATTTATGAGAAAATGAAAAACAGTGGTACTCGAATACACCCCAGTGGTATTCAAATAACCTATGTCTAAATTGTTTTCTATGAGAACTGAAACCAGTGGTATTCAAATACCCCTTAATGGTATTCGAATAACCCGCGAGATTCTATTTTGGTTTTTGAATTTATACATAAATGGATTCGCATTTATTATGATATTAATTTCCTCAACGATCATTTCTGATCAAAGGCTCTATAAATAGAGACCTTGTCTCACATCTAAAACACACGAAAATTCTGAAATTATTTTGCTTGTGCTAAAATGCTGTTTACATATTTCTCTCTTTTTCTCTGTGCTCTTTTGGTCAAATTCTAAGATATTCTTAAAGAGATCTATAGTGCTTCAATTTGTATAATTTGCTCTGAGTGAGAGTTTCTCTTCATCTACTTTCTGCTATTTTGTATCGAGGGTGAGGTATCCCTCAAGGTTTGTATAAGGGTGAGGTATCCCTGCAGGCTGAGACTTTAGCACAAGGGTAGAGTTTCCCTGTGTGTGAAAAGTGCTCTTTTGTGTAACGGTTGCAAGCACCTATTGAAGCTTGTATACATAGTGAAAAATCTTGGCTTTTGAGGACTGGACGTAGACCACAAGTAGGTTAGTGGTCGAACCAGGATAAATACTGTGCTTGCTTCTCTCTTCTTAATCTCTTTAGTTTATGTAATTTTAATTTACTGTATATTTATTTTTCACTGTTTTTATTGTTTATTTTCTTCTTCTCGTTCCTTCTGTGCATTTATTTATTAAGTTTTAATATTTGTATTTTATTTTTAAAAGAGGTTTTTCAAAATTTTTATACTTAATTCACCCCCTCTTGAGTATTGGAAGCTACTTGGTAACAAATCTTACATCTAATCATCTAAAAATTACTTTCTTGGTGATTTCTAACATTCATCCAAGCCCCTAAACTTGTTGTAACTCAAATACAACTTACGGATTCTCTTAGGCAAAGATCTATGTCCAAATCACATAACTCCAACCATTGTCCAATTCTTAAATCTATGGATCCTAATGGTTGATCTTGAGTCATATATGGCCATCTTAGATTTACTAAGCTTAAACGATCCTAACCTAGTCCTTTGAATCAAGAACCAAGCCAAGAACATGGATTTGGCTCTCTATACCTCTATTTCTACTCAAAAACCCTAAACTTCATTTAATGAGAATCAAGAGGAGAAAGATGAATAGAAAACCCCTTACCTCTTGATTGGATGATCAATCTTCAAGCTTTGATCCTTGATCTTGACCTTCCCTTGGTCTTCCTCTCCTCCTCCTTCTTCATTTCTCTCTTCTCTTCCTTCGTTTCTTTCTTTCTCTATTTTTCTTTCTATTTTTGCAGTTTCTGCTGCCTTAAACCGAGGAGAGAAATGAGAGAATGACCATCATTTCCTTTAGGATATTTTGCTAGAACTTCCTTATCTGCTAAGAAAACTTGAATTATGTTAATTCAAGTTTTCTAGCTTCCAACAACTTTAGAATAAATCATAAGATTTATCTAAATTATTGTTTCATCATTTTCATGATTTTCCATATCTGCTAGTAGTCAATTCAATATTAAATGCACAACTAGTATGCCTAAAAATACCAAACTAATTCAGATTCTCTTGAAACTTTAACTATATCTTACTTAACCCATTTATGACTTAGAAACAAACTTTCTATGTTTATTTCCATTAACTTTACCTTTAAAGTCATTATCTGAGTCATTTTAAGCTACTTTTCAACTTCTGTGTTGCAACTAACTACCTAAACGAATTCAGATTGTCACAAAACTTCACTAGCATGATAAGCAAGTTATATGCTACCTTTTGAACACATAAACAAGTCTAACATGTTACTAAGGGTATTACATTTCTCTCCTCCTTTTTAAAATTTTGTCCCTAAAATTGCTCACCTCATGCAAACAACTCTGGGCAAACTCACTTAACATGGAATTCTTACTACCATGTAGTCCTTTTTCAATACCAGCTTCTCCCAACTGCACCTTCTATTTGAGGAAACCTGCTTATCTCTAAGCTCTTGACCCTTCTATTTGTGGATGGTAAGCTACACTAAAACCTAACTTAGCTTTAAACTTCTCCTTGTAAGGCTTTCCAAAACTAGATGTGAACCTAGTCCCCTTCAGATACTATATTCATTGGAACTCCACGTATCCTAACTATTTCTTTCAAAAGTAGTTGAACCACTTTATCTAGAGAATAACTAACTTCACATAGCGAAAGGTGGGCAGATTACTTAACCTCTTCACCCATACCTACAACTTAATATATTCTGCTATGTTATTTAACATACTAGGCCACTAAACATCTTCCTTAACTCTTGAAAAACCTTAGTAGCCTCTAGATAAATGGTACATTTTCTCTTGAGAGCTTTATCCGGGATCCCTTTCTTGATTTTTGACCCTCTTGGAAAATCCTCTAGGGCTCCTTAGAAGATCTGCTCACTCTTGTCTCTTAAAGTTTCATTCTCCCTCTGAGATTCTAAAAATCTAAGTCCTTAGGCCTCTTACTGTAACACCTCTCGATTTAGTAACTATGGCACAATCATCATTATACCACGGTCACTAAATTTTTGGCGTGCTACAACTCAAATAACAAGTTTTCAAATTTAATCATTGTGCATATAAAGAAAATATGAGCAAAGAAAATATGAGCCATAAAAGAATAGATACACATGCTATCATTTGAAAATATAATTCAACAAGATATACCCAAAATACAGCACATGAGACTAGATAATTACCTTAAAATATACATAGTGCGGTACATTGCTTATACCGCTCAAAAAATACACCAAGTTATACTTCAAAATGCAGTTATACTCAAAAGAACCTTTATACAGGTAATGCAAAAGAAACATAAACTACCCATAACGACGCCTACGCCTAGGAGTTGGGCACTCCATCAGATCCACCTCGGGATCTTCCTCCAGTTCGTCTGAAGACACTTGGACAGGACAGAGGGCGGTCTCACGGGCAGGTGCCCTAGCAGCTGATGTCATAGAATCCTCATCCTCTCTAGGGGTGTGAAGCGGATCACCCCATAGCCCCCGAATGGGTAAGGCAAACTCCAGATGCACTGATGTAGTGAGAGTCAGGATAGGATCTCCATCGCAGGTCCTCCTCACAGTCAAGATCAGATCCCCAACATACCATATACGCTCACCGGCCCAGTCAACTCGCCAAGCATTGGCACCCCCAGTGAACACAATCCTAACGAAACCAATAGAACCCCTTCTTGCCGCCATCATCGAACGCAGGAGATCAAACCAAGTAAGATCTAGGAGATTCAACCTCGTCCCCTTTACAGTCTTTTAACCAAAATCACATAGAACAAGAATAGTACAAACAAGAGGTGAGATATCCTACATTATTACCAATATGGTAGCGAAGGAAAATAATAAGAATGACAAATTCATTCCATACATACAGATATCGCAGATATATTCAAGTTATCAATTTCATAGATATCATTAAAAAGCATATCCCACAATAATATAAATATTAACAATACTATAACAACAGATATCCACCATAGATGTATAAATAATAATTATGCCACCACAGTATGTATGTTGACCATGCCATGACAATGTGTGAACTGACCATGTGTATGCATAATGAATCAGTTCCTACTCCATGGAGCTAGACACAACATCAGAGATGAGCATTCCAGAAGATTTGTCCCCCCTCAAAAGACAGTCTACGCCGAACCACGAAAAGCAATAGTGCTTGTCGGGTCCTGGTCGTGCATTGCAACGGATCACCACAGCCAGGGGTATACAATGTGACAAATAGGTCACTAAGTGGATCACCACACACGGATGCCCCTTGAGATCCATCATGGATCGCACTATCCTGTAAGTTCTCGCTCACTCCTTAGGCATAAAACGCCACAACAACCACAACTGTATGATGTTCAAATGCATATTCAATGACACCAAGCTACCATTTTATTATTCCCAATGGCATTAAAGCAACCGTCCATACGATTTTTCCACACCATTTGTATCCATGACATTATATAACCGTCTATACGACTACATAATATCACTAATATCTAGGTTTCTTATGATAACTAGTCCCATCTGACTCGATCATCTATATGATGTTTCTGGTTATATAAGCAAATCACATCTGACTCGATCGTCTACCTGATGTTTTTGGGTCCGGTACGTCATTTCCAAAAGTATAATGCCAAATGCATGCTATCACAGAGGATTTCAATTGTGCATTTCATAACCATAAGCCATGTTAAAATAAACGTTGAATCTTTCAAAATTAGTATAAGAATATCACCTCAACCACAACACTTTTCCTATTGAGCTTCACTAGGGAATATATCCTTCTATCTTTCACCGAATCCATTTTGCTCTAATTCAAAAAGTTCTTCTCTTTGTCCTTAATAAAATTCAACTAAAATAAGTATTTTATATTTCTCAAATTCTCCTATACACTCCTAATTCTTGTTTCTCTAATTCAATTAGTCCTTCTCTTTATTCTTAATAAAACTTATTTAATTAAATGTCTTATGATTCTTAAAATCTCACTTACACTCATTTTCCTTTAAAGGTCAAGATCTGCTCATAGTTTTATGGTGATATTTCATTTCCTTTCTCTTTTCATCTTATGAATCCCTAATTGAATGTCTAATCACTTAAGTATTCAAAGTTCCATTTTAATACAAAATTTCCTCTTAGTTACCCTAAATAGCCGTGAGCCCTAAGTTCATGAAATTCAACATTCATCTTCTTAATCCATCATTTGAATTCCTCAATCAATCTATTTTCCCACTTAAACTTCTAAGTTCTAATTCATCCCAATTTTAATCACAAGTTTTCCTAATTTGCCTCCTCTTGGCCGAGACACTCAACCATGGTCTCTACACCCAAGATTTTCATCAACTCATCAATTAGTTGCTCAAGTTCCATTTTAACACAAGGTTTGGTTCTTGATTCATCATTTAAGGCCACAAGGCCGTGAGCTCCCCTTCAACATAGGCAATGATTCCTTATCTTTTACACTTTATTTCAAGCACACAAAATATCACAATTTATCCATGCAACATAATAAAACAACATCAAATAACAACATCGTACAAGCACATAATTACAAATCATCAAAATCAAGCAATCAAGAGGAGGAATCCACACATGGATCCTCCAATTTCAACACACAAATTTGTCCTTCACCACTATGGGTGGTTGATGAAGATGTATCTCCCTATTACCAAGAAAATAACAAGAAAAGCAAGCTCCTTTTTCTTTTTGAAATTCGTCCTCTACCACCATCAAAGACCTTATAGGACATCAAACTTTCATAATCAATAAACTAAACCATAAAAGAGGAGTTCTTGGTCGCAAAGATGACCAAGAATCACGAAAATGGTGAGAGAAAATGGAAAAGTCATAAACTTTCCCTTAAAACTCCAAATCTTAGGGCTTTATGGAATAAGATGAAAATGGTGGATTCAAGAGATGGTCACAAAAGAGAAAGTGTTCTAAATGATGAGAAGATGTAAGAAACAAGGTTGGTTGAGCAAGAAAATGTGGGTGGCCAAAAATGGTGTCTTGGCCGTGGAAGAGAAGAGAAAATAGAGAGGAAAGTTGAGTTCTTTATAGGTGATTTCAACAAGAGAAGAAAAGCTTCAAGGGAGAAAGGGATTCAAGCAAGATGGTTGCATGAAATCAAGCAACAATGGGAGAGGAAGGATGTGGTGCTGCCGTGGGAAGAAGAAGAGAGAAGGAGGAGGAAAGGTTGAGAGAAAAATGAGAGACGAGAAGTGTAAAGAGAGAAAGTGATAGTAAAGTGTTTTAGGGTTTTTGTAAAGTGAAAGGATGGATGGCATAAGTGGAAATGTGACAAAATTTAGCCACATTTCCCCCTCATTACCGTGGCCACATGGGATAGAAGGGAGGGAAATCAAAGCTTCCTTGAGAAGCTTTTGTTAGCTTTTAGCAAAAGTCAACTTGATTGGACATAAAGTAAATTTCTAGATAAAGTGATAAGGATTTTTAATACAAGCTATTACCCAATAGACAATTGTTACAGTTTACTAAGCCAGTATGTATTGTCCAAGAGCGTACTGCAAAATTTTTATTTAACATAATATACCGCGATTTTATTTATCAGATAAAATCTCAAAAAACATAAACCTCGTAAACTGTGCCGGCCTTGGGTTTAGTAAGATCCCCTGTCGACGTTTCCATACTTCAAGGCTTACCAGCCTCGAGGAAAATATTTTATTTTCCTGACTTCGCTCAGCACGCATGCAAATCGAGAAATATATAAAAATAATCAACAATCCTAGAAAAATCCAAAAAATTTCACAAAAATTATAAATATTATAAAATGATTATTTATCATAAAACAAACAATTTTTGAGACGTTACACTGGCTCTGCTCAGTGCACACGTAAAATGAGGAATATATTAAAATATTCAACGTTTTCAAAAAAATTCACAAAAATTCATAAAAATCACAAATATTATAAAATGGGTGTTTATCATGAAATAAAAAAATTTTAGGGCATTACAACATGTGTGTCCCGGGGCCTACGAGGGTGGGATGTGATCGCCGGTGCAATGAAGCATGGACAAGAAGCGGCTTCTAGTAGGCTTCTAGGCGAAGGGTTGCATGAATGAACTGAATACGCACCGAAATGAGAGGGATTCAGAGACTGTGCAGGTATTAGACTGCATAGTTGAGGATGGATTAAAGGAATTGATTTGGCATAGCCATATCAACAAGTTGCAACTTCTTTTTGGAAGCCTAGAACATAAGAACTCCATAGTTAAGCGTGGCTTTACCTGGAGCAATTGTGGGATGGGTGACCTCTTGGGAAGTTTCCTGGGATGCATGTGAGCGAGGACAAAGCACGCTGGAAAGACTCGTGTTAGTTTGTGGAGGCACTCGTCAATCCTGCAGGCAGTCTCGGGTTACTATGTCCACCTTGCTCATTGAGAGACTATTTGGAATCATAGTCGCCGCGAGACTCAAATTCTTTGAACTGTCAAGAAATTCACTCTCTTGGACTATCATCTGGGACACTTATAGGAATTTCCTACTTAATACATCAACCACTACTTTAGTCTTACCCGAATGATATCACAACTTAAGGTTATAAGCCTTGAAAAACTCTATCCATCTATTCTACTTCATGTTCAGCTTCCTCTGATCAGAAAACATTCTTGAGCTATCATGATCGCTAAGCACCTCGAACTAGACTCCTCAGGAGTTATGTCTCTATAACTGTAAGGTAAACACCACTGTGGCAATTTCCAAATCATACTTAAGGTAGTCCCTTTTTTGCAAGTTTAACTGCCTTGATGCGTAGGCGTCTACTTACCTTTTGTGCATTTGAACACACCCTTCTTCGAAGTATAACTAACTACCTCATAGTTCTCATGGGAATCTGGAATTACTAACACTAACGTAGTAGTCAACCTTTCTTTAACTCTTGGAAACCATGCTCATAACCTAGAGTCCACTACTAAACACCACCTTTCTTAGCTGGCCTAATCTGGGTAGCACTAACTGAGAAAGTCCACTAATAGACTCTCTACCTCCGGTTACAAAGGTTGCTCTTCCCACTGTACCTCTACTTAAACTTTACTTGGGTTCTTTGCAATTTCCCCTCTTGAGAAATTTCATGGCCCGTAAATTATACCACTTGTAACCCAAAACTGACTTTCGACTTACTTGGCACTTGACCACTTCTCTTCCAGAAGTTTCCAAAACTACCTTTGACATACGCTTCATGTCCTTTCATAATCCTGGAAAACTCTTTCAGATCAACTCTTCTCAACTTTACTTTTCTGACAACCAGGTCTTAGATCATCTCATGAGATAATTCAAAGCTTCTCTCAACTGATCCACCCTATCATCCTTTCTAGACAAAGACATTTAGTCTTGATAATTCCTTCATTCGACTGTCTAACATTAAGCACAGTCTCACACTTCCACTAAACAAGAACATAAAATCATTTGTCTCTAAAACAACCAAACCATACAAACAAGGTAAGTAAGCCAGATTCACAAAGTAAACTAACATGATTTACAAGGTAAATCCATACTCTCCTTATACACATCTTAAAAGATTTCTCTTTACGTTCTTACCTCATACCAAGTTGGAAAATTTTCGTCACCTCTACTATGCACTCTGATCTATATTCTACTTGAGCATCTTCGTACCTTGGAGTCTGATTTACCTCTTTTCTTTAAGGTTGCTCATCTTAAAAGCACCTTTCTTATACTCATCATTCCCCAAGCTACCACTTAAACTTGTGTTCCTTTGCTTGATAAAAATTGAGACCAAGAGGCACCCTCACTAATCTCAACATCTGATTTTTTCCTCTTTAGGAAACCTTCTAACTCTTGTTCCGTTAAGGCTCTGAGCGAAGAGCGAAGAAGTCCTTAATCTCCATTTGTTTCACAATTCTTCTAATTGCTCCACATACTGGTCCTCAGTAATATCCCCTTTCTCAAACCTTAGAAATTTCCAAATTTGTCTTGCCTTCCATAACTCTAGGGAATAATACTTGTCTAGGAAAGTAGCTCTAAACACCTACTAGGTGATTTGAGTACCAATCTCTTCTAGTAACCTCTCTGCTTCATCTCAATAGCTTTCGGATCTTCCTACTTATCCTTACGAAGTAAGGTCACCTTCTATCCATTAACGAATGCCATGACCTCAAAGATCTATTCCATCAAATGAAGCCACCTTTCAGCTCTGACTGAACCAAAATCTCCCTTGAAAAACAAATAAGTAACTTTCCTGAACTTTGAGAATTATTGATCTCTCATAAGTTCCTTCTCATTCCCGCAACTAACTACACGAGTCCTATTCTATCACTTCTGATAGACTTCTATAAATAGCAGTCTGCTCTATCAAAACAATAGTCATTTCTCTAAGAGCTCTGGTTATCTCCTCCTTTACCAGTCTCATAGGTTGGCCCGGTAGTTGCCATAGTTTCCTGTACAAACAGAACATTACATATTGAGTTAGCTAGACTCAATATCATGTAACTGTTCAACAGTAGCCAATAACAACCATACCCAAGGCTAGTCATGCAATTCCACTAGCATATCTCACAAAGAAATAAAAGAATGCACAACTCTCTACTAAACTGATACTTATACCTAAGCACAGTCAGTCCATACCCCGGCTCAACAGGATGAACTGCTCTGATACCATAATATAACATCCTAATACAAATATCTAGATATATCCTAGAAATACCAAGATATATAAAGATAAACAGTACTAGAGACGTCACTTCTACATACTAACTAATACATATATCCATAATCACAGTAAGTAATTATAGAAAGCCTTGAGAGAATGCGGAAAAACTTAAACTCATCCATATATATACAACACTTGCCACAAAAGAGCATATTGTACTATATAACTCTTAAAACATACAAAGCAAATATAAACTTATACATAAGCTTTGTCTACTAAAGCATACAAAAACTGTACTAGCCTTCATGCATCATCTTCTTTCCCTTAGCAGGGTCTTTACCAGGATTTACATGGAAGAATAACTGGGGTGAGAATCATAATTATCAGTAAAATCAATTCCAATACCAGCTAGCTATAACATTGTATAACAACATAACAATTGCTATAACGACTAACATAGGAGTTTCCTTTATTAATACTCATAATTGTACACTACTATATAGTGTGGTCTAAACCGATAGCCTACATACCATTAGATATAAACAATTGTCCATACAATTGTAAATACCAACAATAACAGACAATGCTCATACAACTATCCGTAAATGTAATGAGAATGATATACAGTATGATTATGCCTAAGAAAGATCCTAAAGACATGCTCGTCCAATACTTTGTTTTGAAATACATACAGGAGTTTATTTTGAAAACTAAGAAGTTCATTAAGAACTAGTTTTGTACATTATCCCATGGTGAATAGAGGAAAAGCTTATCCTCACATCACACATATCCTAGTACGCTGAGAAGTTCGGTCATCATCCTTCCTCAAATAGGCTTTCGGATTTTTCATTTATCTTCTTTGGCCTTACCACTATCGAGATGTCAGGGTTATGTCCTTCCTCAAAAGAGTCTATCAAACACCCATTTATCTCCCTTGGCCTCCATGAATGGGCATCAAAGGATACTCACTAAGATCAATACTACTAGACCATTTCCATTTGCATACATACATACTTATATACTTAGTTCATTTAAGAGCTAAGCATATTCTACTAAGAACTTTGGCTTCTTATGTTTACCCTTTGTAGAGAGGATAATCTGTAACCTCATACTACATGTAACCCTAGCACTTGATTAGGAATACTTGTCCCCTTAGGAACTTCTTGACTTCCTTCCTTCTTAGCCAAATGACCTCACGTCATATAAGTCACATTCTTCGGCAAACAATACCAATCCATCCTAGTCCATTGCATCTAATACACCCCATCATCACTCATTACATATTAAGTGATCTCTATGCAACACTATGTTGCTAAGGTGTTAGATACTCACCTATGGCAAACCGTTACTCTTGGTTGCACTAAGGTTCTCGTAACTTTCACATACAAGTTAGAATAACTAACTAGTGTGTAAAAAGCGTAGTGTTATGTTTACCTCTTACATAAACACCACCTTAACTTTCTTATAGCTTTTCTATAGACTCAACTCATCCTAGTGAAAGAGCCTATCTTAGCTAATGCCTCATTCAACCTTGCTTAAGGAAACGAATGAGCATTTCTCTAGAACTTTGCATACTTAATGAATATGATAAGCTTACAAGTCAACATTAATCTTTTTTATGTATTCTACAATGCACAAAGTCTTGTTTAACTAGAGACTTAGTATATAACATTGCCTCTTCAGAACTAAATACACAACCTTATCTTCACTTAAGTGAGTCTAACACAAAAGTGGTTCTTACTTGCAACTCTTTGTTACTTAAGGTTCTAGGTACCTTCCAAAGGTAATCCACCACTCTTGGATACCCTAAGGTTCATACCTTCCTTATCCTTACTAGAGTGAATCTTACAATCCAACCTAGTATACTTGTCTCTATTGCACCATCTTATCACATCTTGAGTGATATCTAATTCAACACTAGGTTGCCTAAGGTGCTACATCCTTACCTAGGGCAATCCTTCACTTTTGGGTTGCTCAAAGGCTTAAGATTTCTCATACGCGCTAAGTGATAATTGTAACACCCTCTGAAGGGCATTACATTTCAGACCAACTCCTTTTAATTCTTTACCTAAGCCATAATAGTATTAATAATATAAAATACGGGTTTCAAAATTTCTTTTCGTGGATAACATAAACTTACCAAATTATAGAAACACAAGACATAAGAACCGAATATTTCATATTACATATCAACATTAGTTTACCACAACCATAAATACATCACACTTACATTTCAAAAATATAAAACATCTAACATAACCAACCTAGACTGGCCCAAGTTCATGACACCTAAAGGAAAGGTCCTCCTTAGGATTCTCTTCCTCCTCCGTATCCAAATTTCCTTGCTAGGGAGTGTCTCAATGAGCGGAAATCCAAGCAGAAAATACTACCGAATCCTCTCTAGGAGTATAGTGAAAATCATTCCACAACTCCCTGATAGGCATAACAAACTCTACATATACAACAGCAAAAGAAAAAGTAGTGACGCCATGGCAGGTCCTACTTACGGATAGAGTAATGTTACCACAATACTCTATATACTCTATGTCCCAATGGACACGCCAAGCATCAGTGCCTCCGAGAAACTGTAGTCTAACAAAACCTAGCAGATCCCTCATTGCCGCCATCGCAGTTTTCACAGACAAAAGCATAAAACAGAAACAGACAGAACAATAATATAAAGAGGTGAGATCCCCTACATCAATACCAACATGGCAGCATAGAAACAATAATGATAATAATGTCATTCATATACAGCAATATCATAGAACAACAGGGATAATCATGTTATCAACTAATAGATAATTCAACAATGTATATCACAATATATGAATACTGACCATACCACAAAAATAAGCATATTGACTATACCACAATAATATGTATATTGACCATGCTTATGCATAATGAATTAACCACTACTCCATGGAGCTAACACAGCAACAGAGAGAATGATTCAGAAGATATGTCTGTATAACGTCAGCCTCAAGTCAAGTGCTATAATTTTCTCAATGTGCACATCATGGCTTATACAAGACATTCTACGCCAGATCACGAAAGGAGCAGTGCTCTAATCAAGAACGCCGGTGCATTTGCATCGGTCACTACGGCACAATAGTGCGACTAACTGGTCACTTGTGAATTCCTGCACCCTGACGCCTCCAAGGTCATTCATAGACCTTCACTACGCAATTCTCACTCGCACTAAGGTGTAATTCAACCTCCTAGGCAACAAAAGCCTCAACAGACAATGTCTGAAAAATTATGCATGATCAATTACTCAATGCATATCATAAGCCATTACCGGCTACAACCAAACATTGATATATCCGAGTTCAGTACGTTGACCCGACAACAAACTACTGTTTTACCCAATCGCATAGCATTTTTATCGCGTTTTCATAACCGCGTAACACTTTTGTTACGTTTTCAAATCGTGTAACATTTTTTCAACATTTTCTCAATCGCATAAAGATTTTAATATGTTTTCTTAATCGCGTAGATAAAAATCATCATTTTTAAATTGCGTAAAAGTTTTTCTACGTATATTCAATCGTATAAAATATCTTATTGATATTCAAAGCTTATCTTTAAACCTCTAGCATAGTTTATAAAAATTGGACATTAATTCCAACATTTTCTCACTAAACCTCCTTTAATTAATATTTCCAAACATTTTTCACAAAAACTTATATTATTTTAATTAATTCAAGATATCTGAAAAATCTTTGTTCATTACTCTCAACAAAAACTATCTTAAATAAAATGCTTTAAATTCCAAACTATCCTTAAAAATTATTTCCATTGATATAGCCGGAAATCATTACTCCTTAAGTTATAAAATTGTATTCATCTTCTTTTTCACTTGTAAATCCTTAAATCCTAATTTAATCCCCTAATCATCTAAGTAATATTTTCTAACATTCTTTCCAAAACTTTCATTATTTTAATTTAATAAAATCTTTTCCATTTACCTTACTAAAAATCCTTTTAAATAAAATACTTAAAGTTTCAATTTACTTCTCAATCCTATTTTCCCATGTCATGGCCGAAAAACACTCTTTATTTAATAATAAAATTTATTCATTTCTTTTCTCATCTTGCAAATCCTTAATTAAGTTTATTATCACTAAATCATCTAGGTTAACATTTAATAAACCATTTTTGCATTGAATTACCCTTTTGAGGGCATAATGGCTGTGAGTCACAATGGTCATTGGGACCAAAATTTCTTTCCTTTCTAACACAATTTATAGCATACCACATACTTTAATCATCACAATCCTACTATATCCAGTCCATGCATAATATTAAAGTCATAAAAATCACATAAATCATATAAATATAAATCACACAATTATACAAACATGATGAATAAATCCTCACATGAACTTATCACCCACAACTAAATTTTGTTCCTGACCACCATAATTGTTTGATGAGGTTAATCTCCCTCTTACCTTAAGATAATGATGAAATCTCCTTTGATGTCATTTTGTAATAAGATCCACATCCAAGAAAACCCTTAAAACAAATCAAACAAATTTATTAAAATCAAAAGCTTGAAACAAGATGACTATAGATCAAGATTATGGTCTAGGACTTTAGAATAAAACCTAGGAGTGAAGATCAAAACTTCACCTATGAATCTTCAAACTTTAAGCTTGAAGAAAGAGGTTGAAGATGGATGATTTTGAAGAAACCTATAACTAGAAAGTGTCTTGAAATGATGTTTGGATTCAAGAAATGTATTTGGTTTGGATGAAACAAAGTTGGATGGTATTTGGGAGGGGTTGGTCGTGAGCTTCAAGGAGAGAAAAAGAGAGCTTTTGTGTTCTTGTTTCATGAAAAGATGATAGGTGAACAATATAGAAGCAAAACCAATTTTTGGCTCTCCAAAAGTCTATGGCCGTGGGACTCAAAGGGAGAGAAAATGAGGGAATTTTGTGACAATTTTCTCCTAGAAACTATATATGATAAACTTAAAGAAGGAAGTAATCAATTTATTCACTCAAGATGGTCCTGGAACACTACATTGTCGTGAACTCTTCATGCAAGTGTAGTATTAAACTTCTCCTAGCTTGTTTCCTATTAGTCCATCACAATGAGTCATAGCCCCTTTTGTTGACTCTAAGCAAGCTTCTCAAGTAAGCTTGTTTCTCATTAGTTCACCATAAAGATGTCATAACCATCAAGTTTGACTAACCATCAAGATATTTTCAAGTAGCTATTATCCAATGGACAAAGGCTACTGCTAGAAAACCAGTGTTTATTGTCCAATGGATAATAACATTATCCAATGGATAATAGAACAAAGTAAAATCTCAGACAAAGAAAATTTTTAGAAACTATTTTCGGTTTTGGGTTTAGTAAGCTCCCCCAGCCCCGCATTAACAGTCCAAAATTTTTTTGAGGAGGGAACGTCACACCATAACCACGAAACGAAAACAAAATGTATAAACTAAGACTCGGTTCATTATGTTATATATAAGCCTGTTTAGTTGTAATCGTATAAATAATTTGGTGAATTCTTTTTTTTTCTTTTTATAAAATAAGATGACAAGATGTAGTTACAACAAAAAGTAACATGAGAAGTAAACCATACATCATACTTATATATATACTTACATCATACTTGTTTAGATACATCACCAGATATACAAAAAGTAGAAGTTTTACGTGTCCTAAAAAGATTACACGTATACAGCCCTCTAAAAAGACAAAACATTAGGCCCCCAAAAGATTTTAGCCATTAGCGGCTACCAACAATATCAGCCCCTAGAGCGAATGAGAAGGACCGTAGATGGATCCTCCTCAAGGTCTTCCTTATCAGAGGAAATCCTCATCAGAGTGACTGAGTTACGAGCAGGGGCTCGTGCAGAGGATAAGAAAGAATCCTCTTGTGGGGAGTAATAACGCTCACCCCACATATCACGTATGGGCAAGTAAACTCTAAATGCAAGTAAGCATTAAAGGTAAATATAGGTGGATCATAACGTCCCCAAGCCAGAGACACAGTCACATCTCTAAGGTAGACGCAGCGATCCGTACTCAGATTGATGTGCCAACATTCCAGACCTCCATGAAAAATCAATCTCACATAACCCAAAAAGCCACGCGGACTGGACGTCATGTCTAATCGGGAATCTAATCAAAATCAGGCCAGAAGCCAGGGAATTCATGCACTTCCCCTTCCTCACCGACGTCTTCAGAGAAACACATAAATAAACAGAATAGCAGAAATATAGAAAAGAGATAAGACATCCTACATTTAGTACTAATTATGACAGTAAAGAAACAGAATGACGCAAAGTGCCCACATAGCATTTCAGAAATAATAATCAAAATCAAGGAACAAATAGTAAACAACTTAACAAATCAAGGCAGTTATAATATCAATAAGGCAACTGTGCAGATCATCGTATAAATAAATGCCAAGTAATATGTTAACTCACTATGCACGTGCACATGATACCGAAATCCTACTCCATAGAGCTAGACACAAACATCAGAGAGAATGATCAGGAGACATGTCTGTAACTCGGCTGTCGCAGCCAACAAGTGCTAAAATTTTTCAATTTATCAACGTGCACATCATGGCATTGTACAAGACATTCTATACTAGATCGTGACATAGGACAGTGCCTTGGTTTAGATCGTTGGTGCGTTTGCATCGGTCTGTCCCACGGCTCAGAGGAGCTACCAACCAACTATTGTGAGACACCCGCACCTCGACGCCCCTGTTGGGGCCAGAAAAAACTTGTTTGCCTATTTGCTAACCACAAGTGCACGGGTCGCGCAAGTAATAAAATGATGAGTACAGATATCATTCCCACGAGGATAAATTTATTTCCAATGCTAAGTATTAACTAATAGCTTACCCAATTCTATTGAAGAACATAAAAATAGGGGAAATCAATTAAACTAAAGACTAAAAAGCGGTAAAGATAATGGTTAAAGATTAGGGAAATCCTTCTTCACCCTTTACTTCAACCAACAACATGCAATCTTCTTCATAAATATGAATGCAATGATTAGGTTAGCTTGAGAATCTACATTAGCTAAATGCCTATGTCTAGGTCATCTAACCATGGTTTCAATTGCCCAACTCACTAAGTTTCCTTGAGAGCTAACACAAAATCCACTCTTTAAGGTATATTCTCAAACACGTGCTATGCATGGCTAAGAGGTATATTTCTATCCCATTAGTGAATCAACTCATCCTGCCATTGGAATAAAATCAAACATGCATCAATCATACATACGATCTCAAACCCAAATTCCTATGTCTAGGTTCATTGGACTTTATCAAATCAACTTAAATGTTGGCCAAACACTTAAGAGCATTAAAAACAATATGATTGAACAAAATTAAAGATCCACACAAACTCAGAGAAGAACAAATCATTAATATTCATAAAAAGGATTCAAAATCATCCCTAAAATAGCTGCTACATCATTGAACACAAAAATACAAATCAAAATACATGTCCAAGAAATAAGGAAGAAAAAAAACCAAAGGAGAAAAGAGAAAGCTTATGGATTTCGCCATTGAAGCTCAGATCCTCCTCTAATGGAAAGACAGCTTCCATCCTTAGCTCCCCAACCTCCATCTCCACCTCTAATGGAGATCCCAGCCGTAGCCTCTACCCTAAAACCTAAAAACCTAAGAGAGAAAACTGAGAAAGAGCGAGAGAGAGTGTGAAAATTAGAATAAATAGACTCAGTTTTCCAATGCGCGCCGCGGCGTGAACAAGCCCACGCCTCAGCATGGAGCTCTCTGTCTTGTCAGTATGCGCTGGCTGAGACCATTATGCCGCGGCGTGACATAGATTGCGACGTGGTATACTGGAATGAATGCTTGGCTTCTTTCCTCCAATGATGGGCCTTGGCTTGCATCAATTTGTCTCTTTTGAGCCCTTCCTGCATTAGAGAAAGCACCAAGTTAAATATAATTGCAAATCTTCTTAATTAATCAACAAATATGCACAAATTGCTCAAAAACATAAAGGAAGATCTCAAAATAGAATTCCACAAATATAAGTATAAAACCTTCTAAATATACATAAGAACAAGGACTAAGCATGCCATGAAGTACAAATATGGGGCATAAATAGCTACATTTCATGGAGTTATCACACCCCCAAACTTAAGATGTTGATAGTCCTCGAGCAACACAAAGTATGACTAAGAAAACTAACTTTGACAATTCATGCCACATGCATTCAACAATGATAAATTCAGTTTTCTTTTAACCACAACCAGTGCATAATGATTATAATGGCCCTCAAAGAATGTGCATGCCTCATAGTTAAGCTCATGACATACACAATCCTTAACATGCCATCAATCAAGCTTCCAATCATGCAAATGACATCTCCCACAAACATGCAAGTTAAACTTATCTTTTTCAAATCATACTCATCCAGATAAGTTTATGAACCTACACATGGATACAAATCAAGATTCCACAAAATTGTAGGACAACTCTCTCTCCACTAATGTAAATCACACATGATTGAGGATCAAAAGGGACTTTATAGCTTGTAATGTAAGGTCAATGGTATAGGCGAAAGAAATGAATGGGAAAAGATACAATACAAAAATTGAGAAACATAATATATTATTTCAAGACTTGAGTCACTACTTGATATTTAGTAAGGTATTCAATAGTGAATGCAAAAAACTTGCCAAAACCATTTTGATTTTTTACACTTTACTTTTCTTAAGCTTTTGCTTTTTCTTTTCTTTCTTTCTTCTTTTTCATTTTTTTTTCATTTTAAAGCAATGTTTCTTTTCTTTTCTCTTTTTCTGCATCTGGTTCCTTCAGTCTTATTTTGTATTGAATATTCATTAATACCCCTAATCTTAAGGCTCACTTCAAGAAATAACATACCATGTACTTAACAAACAACGATGGTAGGAAGAAAATGACATGCTTTCACATGCATTAGAATGGCTAACAGGTTAATGAACACAATGGTGATGAAAAACAAATAAGGCTAAACAATTATAAGGCTTCAAAAGGGGACCTAGAGATATCATCATATTAGGGTAAGCATTTTAAGGCTCAATCGGTCCAAACAATGCCCTAATCATTTCCTTAATCATGCACAACCTAGGCGTTGCCAAAAACTTGTTAGGTGTTGCCGGGACATAAAGTCTTATCATGCTAACCAACTCGGAAATAAACCTTATCCTCAGCAACGGCGCCAAAAACCTGTTAAGGCCAAAAAAACTTGTTTGCCCATTTGCTAACTGCAAGTGCACGGGTCGCGCAAGTAATACAGATACAGAGTAAGAGATCATTCCCACGAGGATAAGTTTATTCCCAATGCTAAGTATTAACTGATAGCTTACCTAATTCTATTCAAGAATATAAAAATAGCGGAAAGCAATTAAACTAAAGACTAAAAAAGCGGTAAAGATAATGGTTAAAGATTGGGGAAATCCTTATTCACCCTTTACTTCAACTAACAACATGCAATCCTCTTTATAAATGAGAATGCAATGATCAGGTTAGCTTGAGAATCTACATTAGCTAAATGCCTATGTCTAGGTCATCTAACCATGGTTTCAATTGTCCAACTCACTAAGTGTCCTTGAGAGCTAACACAAAATCTACTCTTTAAGGTCTATTCTCAAACATGTGCTATGCATGGCTAAAAGGTATATTTCTATCCTATTAGCAAATTAACTCATCCCGCCATTGGAATAGAATCAAACATGCACCAATCATACATACAATCTTAAACCCAAATCTCTATGTCTAGGTTCATTGGACTTTATCAAATCAATTGAAATGTTGGCTAAACACTCAAGAGCATTAAGAATAATATGATTGAACAAAATTAAAGATCCACACAAACTCAGAGAAGAACAAATCATTAATATTTATAAAAAGGATTCAAAATCATCCCTCAAATAGCTGCTCCATCATTGAACACGAAAATACAAATCAAAATACATGTTCAAGAAATGAGAAAGAGAAAAGAGCAAAGGGGGAAAGAGAAAGCTTATGGATTTCGCTATTGAAGCTCAGATCCTCCTCCAATGGAAAGAGGGCTTCCATCCTTCGCTCCCCAAGCTCCATCTCCACCTCCAATGGAGGACCCAACCGCAGCCTCTAACCCTAAACTACCTAAAACCTAAAACCTAAGAGAGAAAACTGAGAGAGAGACCAGAGAGAGCATGAAAAAGAGAATAAATAGACTCAGTTCGCCGATGCGCATCGCGGCGTGAACAAGCCCATGCCGCGGCATGGAGCCCGTGTGCGAGAACATGTGGTAGGCCGTGTTCTTCTCTGACTTGCGCTGGCTGAAACCATCACGCAGCGGAGTGCGTATGTTTGCGCCACAGCGTGGAGCTCTGGAATGCCTCATTGGCTTCTTTCCTCTAATGTTGGACCTTGGCTTGCATCAATTTGTCTCTTTTGAGCCCTTCCTGCATTAAAGAAAGCACCAAGTTAAATATAATTGAAAATTTACTTAATCAATCAACAAATATGCACAAATTGCTCAAAAACATAAAGGAAGATCTCAAAATAGAATTCCATAAATATAAGCATAAAATCTTCCAAATATGCATAAGAACAAGGACTAAGCATGCCAAGAAGCACAAATATGGGGCATAAATAACTACATTTCTTGGAGTTATCACACCCCCAAACTTATGATGTTACTAGTCCTTAAGCAACACAAAGTAAGACTAAGAAAACTCACTTTGACAATTCATGCTCACATGCATTCAACAATGATAAATTAAATTTTCTTTTAACCAAAACCAGTGCATAATGATTATAATGGCCCTCAAAGAATGCACATGCCTCACAGTTAAGCTTAACACATACACAATCCTTAACATGCCATCAATCAAGCTTCCAATCATATACACGACATCTCTCACAAATATGCAAGCTCAACTTAACTTTTTCAAATCATGCTTATTCGGATAAGTTTATGAACCCACACATGGATACAAATCAAAGAATCCACAAAATTATAGCACAACTCTCTCTCCACTAATGTAAATCACACATGATTGGGGATCAAAAGGGACTTTATAGC
The DNA here is from genome assembly GCA_029884595.1 of Ormosia semicastrata. Taxonomy (NCBI): domain Eukaryota; kingdom Viridiplantae; phylum Streptophyta; class Magnoliopsida; order Fabales; family Fabaceae; genus Ormosia; species Ormosia semicastrata. The sequence goes on from JAQQTO010000060.1 coordinate 65,852,269, forward strand.
TTGTAATGTAAGGCTAATGGTAATGGGCAAAAGAAATGAATGGGGAAGGATACAATACAAACATTGAGAAACATAACATATTATTTCAATTCATGAGCCACTAGCTGATATTAAAAAAGGTATTCAATAGTGAATGTAGAAAACTTGCCAGAACCATTTTGATGCTTTTCATGCTTTTCTTTACTCATTCATTCCTTTGTTTATTTTTCTTTTCTTTTTTTTTTATTTTTCACAAGGCAATGATTTTTCTTTGACTACATCTGGTTCTTTCAGGCTCATTTTGTATTGAAGATATTAATACCCCTAATCAATGAACTCACTTTAAGAAATAACACATTATGAACTCAACAAACATAGAAGGAAGCAAAAGAATGCAATGCTTTCGAATGCATAGAAAGGTTAACAGGGTAACGAACATAATGGTGGTGAAAAACAAATAAGACCAAACAATTATAAGGCTTCAAAAGGGGACCTAGGAATATAATCATGTAAGGGTAAGCTTGAAAGACTCAACCGGTCCAAACAATGTCCTAATCATTTCCTCAATCATGCACAATCTAGGATTTCACCTCAAGAGAGTTCCAAAACAATTTCAAGGATAAAAGAAATCATCCACATGCACAATTCACAAACATTCTCTAGATAAACACTCAAATCTTTCCAAAGTTAAACAAGCATCTAAGTGAGAAACACATCATGCATAAAAACAAACAAGATTGCTTAAGCATGCTTCAAGATCACAAATGGATTCACAAAAGAATTAAGGACAATTGTAAACATTTATACCATTGGCCAACCAAAACTACACTAGCAAATGGCAACAAATCATGCATTCAAAAGATTCATCATTTTTCATTCAAGCGTGCATAACATCATGTAGAGAATGTTGAAAATTGAAACTTTTATCAACAGCTCACCAGTAATAGCCAAAACAGGATATAATCATGAAAGCATGATGACTATCACTAGCACATACTTAAAATATCAAAACATGTACAAACATTAAGCATTAAGGGTAAAAACATGCAATGATACTCCCCCAAACTAAAGTGAATGTGTGTTCTAGGTGTTCATGGTCTATAGGGTACTTGAGCAAGTCAAAACAGTAGCCTAACTAGAACTGAGCATTATTAAATAAAGAAAAACTAGAAAAATAACAGAAAAATACAAAAACAGGGGTGCTGCGTCGTGGCATGAACAAGTGTGTGCCGCGGCGTGGAACTCTCAGGTGCGTTTTCCTGATATGGCAGAGGCTGTCGCGCCTAGGCGTGAACTTGGTGTGCCTACGTGATAAAAAAGCCACAGAATTCTATAGAAAATTGAGCGTGAAGTAGGTTATGCCGCGGCGTGAGAGGTCTGACTGTAAAATTCTGCAGCAGACTCAACTCTGTTGCCATTTTTGCTTCTAAAGGACCTCTAGCACTAGCAAAACATGTCTAAAAACTTAAACACATAATGTACAACAAAAAACTTAACAAAAACACAAAAACTTAACAAAACTACAAAAGCTAAAGGATCAACATATCCAAATGGACTTATAGAATGAACTAAATAGGGTGCAAATAACAAAAATGCAAGAAAACACAAAATCACACTATGACTCCATAATTAAAGACTTAAAAAGCTAAGAACCAAAACATGGCCAAATGGACTTATTGGATTAAACTAAAAATAAAACTTGAATTAGAACTAAGCAAACTCATTATCAATATTAGCAATACAAAAATAATGCCTTATCCATAGCAACGACACCAAAAACTTGTTAAGCATTGCCGGGACATAATGTCTTATCATGCTAACTAACTTGGAAATAAACCTTAACCCCAGCAACGGCACCAAAAACTTGTTAGGGCCAAAAAAACTTGTTTGCCCATTTGCTAACCGCAAATGCATGGGTCACGCAAGTAATACAGATATAGAGTAAGAAATCATTCCCATAAGGATAAGTTTATACCCAATGCTAAGTATTAATCGATAGCTTATCGAATTCTATTCAAGAACATAAAAATAGGGGAAAATAATTAAACTAAAGACTAAAAAAGCAGTAAAGATAATGGTTAGAGATTAGGGAAATCTTTCTTCACCATTTGCTTCAACCAACAACATGCAATCCTCTTCATAAATGTGAATGCAATGATCAGGTTAACTTGAGAATCTACATTAGCTAAATGCCTATGTCTAGGTAATCTAACCATGATTTCAATTGCCCAACTCACTAAGTGTCCTTGAGAACTAACACAAAATCTACTCTTTAAGGTTTATTCTCAAACACATGCTATGCATGGCTAAGAGGTATATTTCTATCCCATTAGCGAATTAACTCATCCCGCCATTGGAATAGAATCGAACATGCACCAATCATACATACGATCTCAAACCCAAATCCCTATGTCTAGGTTCATTGGACTTTATCAAATTAACTTAAATGTTGGTCAAACACTCAAGAGCATTAAGAACAATATGATTGAATAAAATTAAAGATCCATACAAACTCAGAGAAGAACAAATCAATAATATTCATAAAAAGTATTCAAATTCATCCCTAAAATAGCTGCTACATCATTGAACACAAAAATACAAATCAAAATATATGTTCAAGAAATAAGAAAGAGAAAAGAGCAAATGGGGAAAGAGAAAGCTTATGGATTTCGCCATTGAAGCTCAGATCCTCATCCAATGGAAAGAGAGCTTCCATCCTTAGTTCCCCAAGCTCCATCTCCACCTCCAATGGAGGACCCAGCCGTAGCCTCTAACCTTAAACTACCTAAAACCTAAAACCTAAGAGAGAAAACTGAGAGAGAGACCAGAGAGAGCGTTAAAAATAGAATAAATAGACTCAGTTAACCGATGCACACCGCAGTGTGAACAAGCCCACACCGCGGCGTAGAGCCCGTGTGCGAGAACACATGGTAGGTTATGTTCTTCTCTGACTTGCGCTGGCTGAAACCATCACGTTGTGACGTGCATATGTTTGCGCTGCGGCGTGGAGCTTTGGAATGCCTCCTTGGATTCTTTCCTCCAATGTTGGGCCTTGGCTTACATCAATTTGTCTTTTTTGAGCCCTTCCTGCATTAAAGAAAGCACCAAGTTAAATATAATTGCAATTCTACTTAATCAATCAACAAATATGCACAAATTGCTCAAAAATATAAAGGAAGATCTCAAAATAGAATTCCATAAATATAAGTATAAAACCTTCTAAATATGCATAAGAACCAGGACTAAGCATGTCACGAAGCACAAATATGGGGCATAAATAACTACATTTCATGGAGTTATTAACCCCTAAGGTCAATATTATGACCTACACTAGTCTATTCGCCCCTGTACATAGGTGTGATTCAATCTCCTAGGCAACATGGCCTTAACAATAGTCCACTGGACTTTCACAATGCATGATGACCCAATGCATATCCATGTATATTCAACAATGATATACTCATTCCATAACATACCATAATTTGGCCAAGTTAAATATCAACAGAATTTTGGTCCCACTCATGGACCCATAATAACACATTACCAAATTCTCAAATGAGACAATACACTTTTTAAGGTTTATTATGAAGTTTTACTTTAATTTAACATTTCTTATTAAATCTTTCTCTAAAGAAATTCTCTTGTAATTCTCATTCAATCTCTATTTCTCTTAAATTAGTCAAGTCCTTTACTCAAATTAATTCATATTCACTTAGAACATTATTCTAAGGTTCTCAAGTCTCACACTCACTCTTGCTCTTCCCTTAAGTTCAAAAATCACTCTAGGTTATCAAATAAATTTTTTTCCATCACATTGTTAATTACTTAACACTTAATTACTTAAGTTCCAAGGTTACCCAAAAATTACATATTTAGACCCAAAAGGCCCTAGAGGCCGCGAGTCTCCCAAAGGGTTAAGAACCCAAATTTTCTATTGCTCTATTAATTATTATTCACTTGATTAGTTATGTCTCCAACTTGTTACAAAATTTTAACCATGAACACCCTATTGAAGGAGGTATGGCCGTGAGCCTCATTAAGGAGAACAAGGAACCCTTACTTCTAATTCATAGTTCCAATCCATCGAACTCAATCCAAGATCATCAACATACACAAATACAACCAATAAAACAACATAGAGGAAATTAATACAAGATCATTAGAAAAACATATAACTAAGAGAGTAACCTTAACATGGGTTTCTCACAACTAATATACAAACAAGTTTCCCACTACCAATAGAGGTTGAAGTGGATAATCTTCCTCTTACCAAGAGAGAAAACAAGAAAAGAACTTCCTTGAAGCTCCTTGTAGATTTCGGCCTCCACCACCACCAAAACCCTAGGATATCAAACTTTCTCAATAAATAAATCAAACCATAAAAGAGGAGTTCTTAGTCGCAAAGATGACCAAGAATCACGAAAATAAGAAGCAAAAATGGAAAAGTCATAAACTTTACCTCAAAGTTTCAAACTTTAGAGCTTTGTGGAAGAAGATGAAAATGGTGGATTCAAGAGGTGGTCACAAGAGAGAAAATGTTCTAGATGATGAGAAAATGTAAGAAACAAGGTTGGTTAAGGAAGAAAATGTGGGTGGCCAAAAATGGTGTCCTGGCCGTGGGAGAGAAGAGAAAATGGAGAGAATGGGTGAGCTCCTTGAAGATGATTCCAACAAGAAAGAAAGTCTTCCAATCAAGATGTAGATTCAAGCAAGATGTGAGCATGAAAATCAAAATGAGAGAAAAATAAGAGAAGGAGGAGAAAAGCTTGAGAGAAAAATGAGAGAAGAGAAGTGTAGAGAGAGAAAGTGATAGTAAAGTGATTAGGGTTTTTTTGAAAATGAAATGAATATGTGATATTAGTGAAAATGTGACAAAATTTGTCACATTTCCCTCCACACGGCCATAGAGCTACATGGGAGAAAGAGGAGGGAAGCTTCCTCTAGAAGCTTGGTGCAAAGCTTCCTTGAGAAGCTTTGTTAGCTTTTGCAAAAGTTAACTTGATTGGACAAAAAGTAGATTTCTAGATAAGGTGATAAGGATTTTTACTACAAGCTATTATCCAATGGACAATTGTTACAGTTTACCAAGCTAGTATGTATTGTCCAATGCATAATAGGGTGTACTGTAAAATTTTTATTTAACAAGACATACCGTGATTTTATTTATCAGATAAAATCTTGAAAAACGTAAACCTCGTAAATTATGCCCGACCTCGGGTTTAGTAAGATCCCCCTTCGACGTTTTCATAGTTCAAGGTTTATCAACCTCAAGAAAAATATTTCATTTTCTCAGCTCCGCTCAGTGCGCACGCAAATTAAGAAATATATTAAAATAATCAATAATTCTGAAAAAATCTAAAAAAATTAACAAAAATCACAAATATTATAAAATGACTATTTATCTTGAAACAAATAATTTTTGGGGTATTACAAATATTGGGAAAGATTCAAGAAGTTGTGTTCAAGCTGTCCACACCACCAAATCAGTGATCAATTGTTGATCCAATACTTTTATGAGGGACTGATGCCAATGGACAGTGGAGGAGCTTTGGTGGATAAGACCCCTACTACTGTCAAAGACTTGATCGCTAACGTGGCTGCCAATTCACAGCAATTTGGGATAAGAATGGTAACTTCAAGCAGAGGTGTAAATGAGATCCACATGGCTCAGGCAAACCAGAAGAGGATAGAAAATAGACTTAATGTGTTAACATCATTGGTGTGGCAATTAGCAGTGGGACAACATGTACCATTTTCTGTACAAGAGCCTGCAAGGGTGTGTGGAATTTGCTCTTGTCCATCTCATCCTACAGATGCTTGTCCAACACTTCAGGAAGATAATTCTGCCATCCAAGCCTATCTTGTTACTGCAGCAGGCATTTTCCCTAGTAGACCCCAATATCAGCAGTCATAACAACAACCCAGATATGATCCATTTTCTAGTACTTGTAACCCTGGTTGTAGGGACCATCTCAACCTAAGATATAGGAATTCTGGTCATCAACAGCAATTTAGATACCAAACTGCATGTCCTAGCAACAATACCAACCACCTGCATTCAGACAACAACAACCTGTGCAACAGTCTATCCAAGCCACTCCAGTCGAGCCATCATTGGAAGATTTGATGAAACAGATGGCCACAAACAACATTTAGCTCCAACAGAATGTCAATGCCACCATTCAGAATCTATATACTCAAATTGGGCAGTTGGCAACCACTGTGAGTGAGCTGAAAAGTCAATGGTCAAGCCAATTGCCTTCACAACTAGTCAATAACCCAAAAGGCAATGTGAGTGCCATTACCTTGAGAAGTGGCAAAGAAGTTGATGGTCCTAGTCTACCACAACCAGAGCTACTAGTGCAGCAACTAGAGATTGACCAAGAATAATAAAATTCATAGGAAATAAATAGCTTAGTCTAGAAATCCGTGACACAGAATAAATATGTAGAGAATTTATACCAGGCCATTCCACTACCTTTTCCAAATAGGGTCACACAGTCCAAGTAGATAGCACAAACTGTAACACCCCTCGATTTAATAACCAATGCACAATCGTCATTATGTCACGGTCACTAAATGTCGGCGTGCTAACATTGTCAAACAACAAATTTACCATAAATATTAAACATTTCTCATATGAGGAAAATAGGAGCCACGAATGAGTAGTTACATATACAACCAGTTAAATTATGAATTATAATATGTACTCAATTTACAACATTTAAGTCTGGATAATTGCCTTAAAGCATACATGTACTCAAAAATACACTTTATATAGGTAATGCAAAATAAAATATAAACTACCCATAATATATCTACGACTAAGGAGTTGGGCACTCCATCGTATCCCGAATGCGTGAGGCAATTCCGGCTCACCAAAGTGTAGTGAGAAATACAAGATAATGTCTTCAATCGCAGTCCTCTTCATGGTTAAAGTCGATCCCCAAAGATGTCACATACGCTTGTCGGTCCGGTCGACTCTATAGGTCTTGGTATCACCAAGTGAACACAATTCGAACAAACCCAAAAGAGCTCCCTTCGCGATGGCATTACCGGATGCGAGGGTCAAACCAATAAAATCCAAAGGAATCCAACCTCGTTCCCACTTACGTCTTTAACCAAAAATTGACATAGAGCAAGAAAAGTACAAGAAAGAGGTAAGACATCCTACCATCATTACCAGTCATAGCATCAAGAAACCAAAAGGCGCAAAGCGCCCACATAGCATTTATGACAAAGAATAATGGTAATAAACATTTAGTAGCAGTTATAATCAACCAAACAGTTCCAGGCAGTCATATATATATAGATATATCAAAAATACAATAGTTCCAATTATAATAACAATGTATGCCAGATAATTCATGGACTCACTATGCACATGTGCCCTCGATAATCAAGATCCTACTTCATGGGAATAAATCCAAAGTACATCCGACTCAATCGTCAACCAGATGTTTCTCAAAGTACATCCGACTCAATCGTCAACCAGATGTTTCTCAAAGTACATTTCGTCGACCCAATGTCACAATGATAATGCATGACTCAATCATGCTTCTCATACCAAACTAGGCCAATCCTATTTCAAATGCATATCATATCATTTAACAATGAAGTCTGATCCCATTCACGGATCCACGTAAAATCAATAGCGCATTTTAAGGATAATCACAATCTCATTCATAGTCATATTAGAAATCAATCATTAGATTCATTATGTGCCTCACCTGGTCACCTATACTCATGTTCTTCCCTGTTTATGAATCCTAATTAATTTTTGGTCATCCAATTCTTTATAATTAATATATCTTTTATTAGTCCAAAGGTTTTGAGTCCAGGAAGATACACGGTCGGAATCACCAATAGATTCACAAATTTAATTATTAGATGTTGGGTGATAAACAAAGACTGTCTTGTAAGTTCGACGGAGACATATATTTAGTGAAAAACTGAGGCTGCCATTCGACGAAAACAACATGGTAGCAGGATGAAAAAAAATGAGGGACATTTTATAACAAAATTGGCAACAGATCATTTTCTGTCGAACGGGAGTTCTGTCGAACAAAGGACAGAACTGTCGAACCCTCCAGAAGGTCAACAAAAGCCTCAATTCGACGGGTATAGGTGTCGACGTTGGAGAAAATCTCCCAAGTGTCGAACCGACGAAACACTGGTCGAAATCTCTAATTTCGACGGGTCTGGAGAAATTCATCTACTCGACAGGCATTATCTCTCAAACTCGACGATTATTGACTTTGGGGCAGTTTCTCCTAAGTGTCCAGGGACTCTATTCGACGAGTTTTGGTCGGAAGATCAATCTCGACGGGCATGATCGGGGTTCATACTCGACGGATTTTGACATTGTGTTTAGTGGTCAAAGATCTAAACTCGACGGATTTTCACATGGTGTTTGGTGGTCAGAAATTTAAACTCGACGGGTATTGACATTCGACGGAAATGGTCAGAAGTCTAAACTCGACGGATTTTAACATTTTACTAAGTAATTAGGATATCAAATTCGACAGGTTTGGCCAGAAGTTCATACTCGACGGATTTTAACATTCTACTAAGTAATTAGGATATCAAATTCGACAGGTTTGGCCAAAAGTTCATACTCGATGGATTTTAACATTTTACTAAGTAATTAGGATATCAAATTCGACAGGTTTGGCCAAAAGTTCATACTCGACGGATTTTAACATTTTACTAAGTAATTAGGATATCAAATTCGACAGGTTTGGCCAGAAGTTCATACTCGACGAATTTTAAGATTCTACTAAGTAATTAGGATATCAAATTCGACAGGTTTGGCCAGAAGTCCATACTCGACGGATTTTAACATTTCACCAAAAGACCAGGTTTTCACATTCGACGTATTTTGGCCAGATTTCACACTATTACCAGTTTTCTCATTAAGTTTCCAAATTTCTTGGCCTACACCGTAACTATCCGAGAACCAATTGGGACTCATTCCCTTCCTTATTCCACATTCCAATACACCCAGATATATATATATATTCAAAACTCAAACAATCAAATAGCACAGATGCAATACAAAACAACATACAAAAGTAGAATGACTCTCAACACAATCACAGACGTTTCCTAAATGCTAAGAGAGGTTGAGGAGGAGTGTCTTCCTCTTACCTTGGAGAAGCACAAAGAAAGGCTGCTCCTTTTTGGTCAGAAATTACGTTTTCAGCTCCCAAGAGATCCTTGAACATTCAAGCTCACCAAAATCAGAATCAAGTGTTGAAATGGATACCCATGGTCATCAAAATGACAGTGGGTTACGAAAATGAGGAGAGATGAGGAAAAAGCTAAGGACTTTACCTTAAAGTTCCAACCTTTAAGCTTCAACAGTGGAGAAGATGAAGATGAAGAAAATGTAGGACCTTGGAGATGTTTTCCTCAGATATGGTGGTTCTCCAAACACGAAATGGTGCTGGGAGTGTGACGGTTTTGGAAGAACAAAATGGAGGTGTGGGTGGATGGTGTTGCTGCTGTGGGGTGAAAGAGAAGAGAGAAAGATGAGTGAATAGTGATCTGCGTGAGGGAGAGTGACCAGCGTGAATGAGGAGAATGGGAGAGAAATGAATTAGACCCTTTAATTCAAACGTGCTGCACAAAATAGGAGGAGAGAGAAATAATAAAATAATAGTTGGAAGAAGTTTCCTTGAGAAGTTTTGCACGCTCCTCGATAAAGTACATAGTAAGCTTGTCTCCTCAATCAAATACATTCGACAGATGATTTAATTACGCTGTTTAGAATTATTTTTCCAGTGAATAAAAGTTACGATTGATGAAAATAATATTTTATTATTCATCAGATGATTTTATGATACAGTGATTTTATTTATCAGATAAAATCTCATAAAATGTAAACCTCATAAACTGTGTCCAGCCTCGGGTTTAGTAAGATCCCCCGTCAACGCTTCCACAGTCTAAAGTTTACCAGCCTCAGGGAAAATATTTCATTTTCCCGGCTCCGCTTAGCACACATGCAAAGCGAGGAATATATTAAAATATTCAACATTTCTAGAAATTTCCACAAAGATCACCAAAAATCACAAATATTATGAAATGATTGTTTATAATGAAATAAGAAATTTTCGGGATGTTACAACACTCCCCTTCTAAAAAGGAATTTCGTCCTCGAAATTCGTCATATCTTAGAAGAAACGCGACTGTGTTTCTTTCATTTCGTCTCCTAGTTCTCGTGTTGTATCTTCAGTTGCATCAATCTAAATCACAGGCAATAAGGTTGCTTCCTTCCCCTGAGCATCTTATATTAACGAGCAAAAATGCGTTGACGTCATAGGCCGATCAACAAAAGATTTTACGCTCCTTGAGTCTTCAGCCATCCAACAGCCAACTCCCAAAACAATTGTACACCGCTGAGTGTCTCTATCAAACTTACTCTTCTTGCTCACTGTAGTAGACAACTAAACGTATTTTCTTCCTAAGGCGTCCTCTACGACATTCACCTCTTCTGATATTATACCAAAACAAAATCAAAATCTTTTGGAACTTCTAATCATCGTTTCTGCCTTATATTCAACTCATTCTAATAAACCAAAATACCTTTGGTTCTTAAGATTACCATAGGCTTTGAGAATTTCTCCTTGTAGAAAATGCCTCTAGACCTTCAATGCAACTATAGAGCTAATTCTGAGTTGGTGTAAGGTAATCCTTCTCATGTATTCTTGATTGTCGCTAAGCGTACATTACCATTCCTTCTATTCTGATCAAGCGCACGTTCTAAACTTTCAATGCGAAGCATCACTAGGTATCTCAAAAGTTCATTGGGGTTGGGCAGAATCATCTTTGGCGAAGAAATCGAGTGTCTCTTCAATCTTTGAAAATTTCCCTCGTATACATCAATCCATACAAAACCATTCTAAAGAATTCTGCAGTGAGTCCCCCATACTATTCAGCTGATCCTTTAAAGCTACAAATCTGCAATACAATCTTCGGTCTGTCCCATTGAAGAATTGCTCCAACTCGCGACGGATCTTCAATAGTTCCTTCTTTTAAAGATCACTTGACTCAAAAGTTAAACTGCCTCAAACCGAAATTCACACTGGAACAGCTTCTAGCGTAACTCCTCGTTCTTCTTCTGAATTTGAAGAACAACATGACAATTCTGTCTCAATAGGGAAGAAAGGTCTTGTTTGTGTAGTCGATGGTTACTACCGAAGTGTTCATTACTTGGAACGACATTACGAAATACCCGTGGTATTCACTACGTATCAGAGAAAGTTACCTTGGAAATATACCCTTCTCTCAAATGATCTTAATGATAGTTGAGAACCCAAAATGATATTTGAGAAAATAACGGCGTCCTTCCATTGATTTGTCGAATCGTCTTTCCTTGATTCGAACAAATGTCTCATAGGGTAAGTTCTCACTTTATCGTGCTACGCTTAGCATGTTGTTATGGTTCAGATTCAGGAACACATTTACTCAATCGAAGTATACTAGAAACGTTATAAAGGTCAGAAAGAAAAATAGGGAAGTTACTTGATTTACCACTGGGCCTGCCTAACGAAGAGTATGATATAGTCTAATAAAACGTAGGAGTGAGTTTCGTTGATTCACATCTAGGAAATTTCTGTCTCAAGAAACACTTAGTTTCCATTGAAATTGAATAACGAGACCCGTTTAAAAGACAATCAATCCCCTTCCTAAGATTAAGCCTATTCATGAAGAAAGTAGGTGATTGAATTAGTGAAAAGGGTTTCAATTTCTAACAACAATAGGATAGTTCTAAACAGACCTATTGTAATGAGAGTAGTCTTACAAACGAGAACAGTATCATTCGAGTCGAAAGGAAGTAAATACACAAACAACTCAATTCCATAAACGAACTCTTAGAATTTCATTGGAATATTTCAACAGGATATGGTTGAAAGATAACCAATCCCTTTTGTTAACATTACATCTAATTTGCAAAAGAAGTAAACGAATCAGATTACCAAAAGATTTAATCTTTAACAGGTCGTAGGATAATTTAAACAACTTGGCTACCATCAACAAGTTCTTAGTAGCCAAAATAGGAATAACTTAGTCAAAAGATAACGAAGGTATGAATATCCCTATTGAATTCATACATTCATACGTCATAAAGAAATGGGTTACCCCTGGAATTATACAGTATAATCACAGGGTCATCCACCGTAGTACAAGCTTCCTCGCTTAGGCCGTCAGTCTTGGACGTTTCCACTCCACTTGAGAAATTAACTCTCCTTTCTTCGTGAGATTGTGGAGTGCGTGCATCACCAACAAAAGGCTTCGTCTTTCATGAAGTACAGTTCTTAGCCACATGTCCTAGCTCTCTGCATTTGAAACAAATTATCCCACCATTCGTACAATCCTTGGTTAAATGGTCCTTTCCACATTTGAAGCAGATTGCCCCTTTTGATCGCATATGGAGGTTTTGTCTCATGTAAAGCACAATCCCTCCACACATGTCCTGGTTTTCTGCACTTCAAACAAATTCTTCCTTTGATCTTACAGTCCCTCGTGAAGTGGTCCTTTTCGCACTTCTTACACATTGACAATGGTACCACAGTTGGATTGGACTTACTACCACTCGTACCTCCTTCAGGCATTGGTTGTCGCTGTTGTCCCCTTGGTCGTAGTATATACGGTTTCTGCTTAAACTGTTTGGCCTTCCCACAGTTCCTCCTTTGGAACTTCGGTAATCCAGAGTTACCCCAAAGTCGACTTTCTTCCTTCAAATTCCTAACCTCAACTTCCAATTCCTGCTGTTGTGCGGCTCTCTGATCTTGGCGTGTAGTTACATTAACTATTCTTTGTATTTCTTCGGTTGCCTTAGTTGTGTCCTCATTGTCACTCCTGCGTTCACGCGCTTATATTTACCTCGAGTCATTGTCTTCCTTCAAGAACAAACAAGTCAAGTAATAAGGGAAAATCAAAAGCATTCATTCCAAACAATATTATCTCTTTTTGGAAACCAAGCACAAAAGTCACATAACCCAATCAAGACAACCCAAAAGACTATAATTCGAGCTCCTTCATTCTGCCTTCCGCGGTGCAATCTCCAGTAAGTCTTTGACTCCTATGCAGCTTCTCGAACCAAGCTTATGCCAGATACTCCTTTCCAAAGAGAATCGGTTTTAGAAAACCTTTTGGACGCCTCAGTCCACTAACCTTGCAAGTCTTATTCAACTACCCTTTTTCTAACCCATAGGCTCAAACAATTCTAGAGGTAACACTACAAGGGTGTAAATGCAAACAAATCCTAAGCAAGTTCAGTCATACCAGCTGAGCTTCTTTCTAAAGAACTCCTATTACCTTAATATGCCAAGGTGAAGTCATAGTTTCCTGTAGTCACAGAACATTACACATTGAGTGGGCCAGTACTCAATGTCACGTAATTGTGCAATAGTAGCTACCAATACTCAACCTACGGCAAGCCATGCCTTCCTTTCCCAACATCTCAATCAAGAGACAAGGAAGTACACAACATACAAAAACTTCTAACATGTCTTAGCATAGTCAGTCCATACCCCGCTCAACAGGATGAATTGAGCTCTGATACCATAAAATGTAACACCCCTCGATTTAATAACCAATGCACAATCGTCATTATATCACGGTCACTAAATGTCGGCGTGCTAACATTGTCAAACAACAAATTTACCATAAATATTAAACATTTCTCATATGAGGAAAATAGGAGCCACGAATGAGTAGTTACATATACAACCAGTTAAATTATGAATTATAATATGTACTCAATTTACAACATTTAAGTCTGGATAATTGCCTTAAAGCATACATGTACTCAAAAATACACTTTATATAGGTAATGCAAAATAAAATATAAACTACCCATAATATATCTACGACTAAGGAGTTGGGCACTCCATCGTATCCCGAATGCGTGAGGCAATTCCGGCTCACCACAGTGTAGTGAGAAATACAAGATAAGGTCTTCAATCGCAGTCCTCTTCATGGTTAAAGTCGATCCCAAAGATGTCACATACGCTTGTCGGTCGGTCGACTCTATAGGTCTTGGTATCACCAAAGTGAACACAATTCGAACAAACCCAAAAGAGCTCCCTTCGCGACGGCATTACCGGATGCGAGGGTCAAACCAATAAAATCCAAAGGAATCCAACCTCGTTCCCATTTGGTCTTTAACCAAAAATTGACATAGAGCAAGAAAAGTACAAGAAAGAGGTAAGACATCCTACCATCATTACCAGTCATAGCATCAAGAAACCAAATGGCGCAAAGCGCCCACATAGCATTTATGACAGCAATAATGGTAATAAACATTTAGTAGCAGTTATAATCAACCAAACAGTTCCAGGCAGTTATATATATATAGATATATCAAAAATACAATAATTCCAATTATAATAACAATGTATGCCAGATAATTCATGGACTCACTATGCACATGTGCCCTCGATAATCAAGATCCTACTTCATGGGAATAAATCCAAAGTACATCCGACTCAATCGTCAACCAGATGTTTCTCAAAGTACATCTGACTCAATCGTCAACCAGATGTTTCTCAAAGTACATTTCGTCGACCCAATGTCACAATGATAATGCATGACTCAATCATGCTTCTCATACCAAACTAGGCCAATCCTATTTCAAATGCATATCATATCATTTAACAATGAAGTCTGATCCCATTCACGGATCCACGTAAAATCAATAGCGCATTTTAAGGATAATCACAATCTCATTCATAGTCATATTAGAAATCAATCATTAGATTCATTATGTGCCTCACCTGGTCACCTATACTCATGTTCTTCCCTGTTTATGAATCCTAATTAATTTTTGGTCATCCAATTCTTTATAATTAATATATCTTTTATTAGTCCAAAGGTTTTGAGTCCAGGAAGATACACGGTCGGAATCACCAATAGATTCACAAATTTAATTATTAGATGTTGGGTGATAAACAGCACTTGTAAGTTCGATGGAGACATATATTTAGTGAAAAACTGAGGCTGCTATTCGACGAAAACAACATGGTAGCAGGATGAAAATAAATGAGGGACATTTTATAACAAAATTGGCAATGATCATTTTCTGTCGAACGGGAGTTCTGTCGAACGAAGCGACGAACTGTCGAACCCTCCAGAAGGTCAGCAAAAGCCTCAATTCGACGGGTATAGGTGTCGACGTTGGAGAAAATCTCCCAAGTGTCGAACCGACGAAACACTGGTCGAAATCTCTAATTTCGACGGGTCTGGAGAAATTCATCTACTCGACAGGCATTGTCTCTCAAACTCGACGATTATTGACTTTGGGGTAGTTTCTCCTAAGTGTCCAGGGACTCTATTCGACGGGTTTTGGTCGGAAGATCAATCTCGACGGGCATGATCGGGGTTCATACTCGACGGATTTTGACATTGTGTTTAGTGGTCAAAGATCTAAACTCGACGGATTTTCACATGGTGTTTGGTGGTCAGAAATCTAAACTCGACGGGTATTGACATTCGACAGAAATGGTCAGAAGTCTAAACTCAACGGATTTTAACATTTTACTAAGTAATTAGGATATCAAATTCGACAGGTTTGGCTAGAAGTTCATACTCGATGGATTTTAACATTTTACTAAGTAATTAGGATATCAAATTCGACAGGTTTGGCCAGAAGTTCATACTTGACGGATTTTAACATTTTACTAAGTAATTAGGATATCAAATTCGACAGGTTTGGCCAGAAGTCCATACTCGACGGATTTTAACATTTCACCAAAAGACCAGGTTTTCACATTCGACGTATTTTGGCCAGATTTCACACTATTACCAGTTTTCTCATTAAGTTTCCAAATTTCTTGGCCTACACCGTAACTATCCGAGAACCAATCGGGACTCATTCCCTTCCTTATTCCACGTTCCAATACACCCAGATATATATATATATATATATTCAAAACTCAAACAATCAAATAGCACAGATGCAATACAAAACAACATACAAAAGTAGAATGACTCTCAACACAATCACAGACGTTTCCTAAATGCTAAGAGAGGTTGAGGAGGAGTGTCTTCCTCTTACCTTGGAGAAGCACAAAGAAAGGCTGCTCCTTTTTGATCAGAAATTACGTTTTCAGCTCCTAAGAGATCCTTGAACATTCAAGCTCACCAAAATCAGAATCAAGTGTTGAAATGGATACCCATGATCATCAAAATGACAGTGGGTTACGAAAATGAGGAGAGATGAGGAAAAAGCTAAGGACTTTACCTTAAAGTTCCAACCTTTAAGCTTCAACAGTGGAGAAGATGAAGATGAAGAAAATGTAGGACCTTGGAGATGTTTTCCTCGATATGGTGGTTCTCCAAACACGAAATGGTCTTTGGGAGTGTGACGGTTTTGGAAGAACAAAATGGAGGTGTGGGTGGATGGTGTTGCTGCTGTGGGGTGAAAGAGAAGAGAGAAAGATGAGTGAATAGTGATCTGCATGAGGGAGAGTGACCAGCGTGAATGAGGAGAATAGGAGAGAAATGAATTAGACCCCTTAATTCAAACGTGCTGCACAAAATAGGAGGAGAGAGAAATAATAAAATAATAGTTGGAAGAAGCTTCCTTGAGAAGTTTTGCACGCTCCTCGATAAAGTACATAGTAAGCTTGTCTCCTCAATCAAATACATTCGACAGATGATTTAATTACGCTGTTTAGAATTATTTTCCCAGTGAATAAAAGTTACGATTGATGAAAATAATATTTTATTATTCATCAGATGATTTTATGATACAAGTGATTTTATTTATCAGATAAAATCTCGTAAAATGTAAACCTCATAAAGCGTGTCCAAATTTCGGGTTTAGTAAGATCCCCCCGTCGACGCTTCCGCAGTCTAAAGTTTACTGACCTCGGGAAAATATTTCATTTTCCCGGCTCCGCTTAGCACACATGCAAAACGAGGAATATATTAAAATATTCAACGTTTCTAGAAAATTCCACAAAGATCACCAAAAATCACAAATATTATGAAATGATTGTTTATAATGAAATAAGAAATTTTCGTGATGTTACACAAACAGAAATGGAAAGAGAAGTCATGGAGACATTCAAGAAGGTGGAAATTAATATCCCCCTCCTGGATGCAATCAAGCAGATTCCCAAGTATGCAAAATTCCTCAAGGAGTTGTGTACTCATAAGAGAAGCCTTAAGGGTACTGAGAAGATTAGTATGGGTAGAAATGTTTCTGTAATTATTCAGCTAAGCATGCCATAGAAATGTAAAGATCCTGGAACTTTCACAATCCCTTGCACAATAGGCAATTCCAGATTTGAACATGCAATGCTAGATTTGGGTACTTCGATTAATATCATGCCTATGTCAATTTATGAGTCTTTGAACATTGGCACTTTGCAACCAACTGGTATAGTGATTCATCTGGAAAATAAGACCACTTCTTATCCTGTAGGAGTGTTGGAAGATGTGTTAGCTTGGGTGAATGAGCTAATTTTTCGAGTGGACTTCTATATTCTGGATATGGAATATGAGTCTTCAACAAACCACGCTCCATTGATTATAGGCAGACCATTCCTCAAGATAGTCAAAACCAAGATCGATGTGCATGCTATCACCCTTTCTATGGAATTAAACGAAGATGTTGTATAATTTAACATTTTTTATGCCATGAGACATCCCTTATAGGAGCATTCAATTTTCCATGTTGACGTGGTTAAGATGTTAGTTGATGATGCTTAAGCTGATATGTATGCTGTAACATCCCAGATTTTAGCTATTTTATATTAATGACTGAATTGTCCTATTTTGTGTTTTCTGTGCTATATAAAATTAATTTGATTATTCTGCGACTATTTTTGATCTTTGTGGAAGATTTGCTCCAAGTTAGGAAAATAATAATTTTCGGGCCGGGGAAAATCTTATTTGATTTATTCGGAGACAGGGGATCTTACTAAACCAGAATCTAAGAGACACAGAAAATAATCTTTTAATTTTTAGAATTTAACTGTGAAATAAAAATATTTTCTATAAAATTATATGTTGTATTATTTATAGCAGCTACTACTATCAATTATTGGACCCGGTAAAGTTTATTTGACAGAAAATATGCTTAGAATATTTTTTGTAACCTAATTTAAAATGAACCAATAGGATTGGGTCAATAAAAGAGGTTAGACTTCTCTAGACCAATAGGAATTGGTCAAATATAGTGGCATAGACTTTATTGTGGATCGTTGGATGAAAAACTTGATTAAGAAACCTTTGATCATCACCATTGATCTAATCAATGGTATGAGAACCATCTTGATAAAGTAACTTATGATATCCACCTTATATTAAATCAATGGTTCGGAGGTGAAGTTAATTAATAGTTGGATTTAGTCAATAAAAATGGCTTGACTAGTTACAAAGTAACCAAATAAACCTAACTTAGTTACCTAAATTGTCTAATTAAGAAACTAAGTGAACTAACCTAGTTACTAATGAGTTAGGATCTAGTTACTAGTTAAATATCCTAATTATATCTGGAAGCCATGATTAGGCATGACATATGCAATGACCTATTTAACTAGTTAGCTAAGTAACTAGAAAACCTAATCTAGTTAGTTGTTAATTTCTTGAAGTGTAACTAGGACTAAGTTAGAAACAAACTTAGTTAGCCTTTCCCATTAGGGCCACACGGCCAAGGAGGTTCCCAAACCTTCTTGAATGGTCTTTTATGACCATTAGGTGACCATGTCATGACATAGGCCATGTGATCTTCCATGTGAACACAAATGTGATATTTTAATATCACAATTTGTCTCCTAATTCCCTACACTATCTCACGGCTGCACACACTCACAATTCACAATCCACTTTCATTTTCTCTCACCTAAAATCTAAGCCATCATCTTTTCTCTCCAAACTCTCAAGAACACAAAAACTCTCCTCTCCTTTTTCTTTCTTGGAGTTTTCGGCTAGCACCAGAAATCCCACTCCTAAGCTTCTATAATTTTACTTCTTTTCATTTCCTAAGCCTAAATCATATCCTAAACACTTTCGTTTTAGAAAGTTTAGTGAGAATCCTTCTCTAAGTATCTCAAAATCCAAGCTTTTGCTTACTACCTTCAAGGTAAACTTTTGATTTTATGGTTTAAAGTTAAGTTTTTGATTTTCTAAACCATGTTTGATCCATAGGTCCTTGTTCTTAAGCTTTGTTTGTGACTTTAAGAATTGTTTAAGATTTATAGGGCTTTGTTTGTGTGTCACACGAAATCAAAGAAGGAGGGAACTTGAAGGACTTTGTCTTCCTTAAGGTAAGAGGGAGATTAACCTCATCAACTAAGTGTTGGTGGTGAGGAAATGATTTTGTGTGTGGTGAAAAATCCATAAGGATTTATTCACTTATTGTTTTATGCTTCTTAGTTTGTGTTTGTGGTGTTTATGATTTTGAATTTATGATTGCATGTGTGATTATATGTTTATAGCTTTCATATTATGCTTGAATGTATAGATTTGGAAGCATGCAATTGTATGTGTAACTTGGGATGTGAACAACATGTTGAGAAGGTCACATGAGAGCTCCAAAGAGCTTAGAGGTCCACGGCCTCACCACTTTTGCAAGGACCAAGAGTCCCAAATTATGGTTTTAAAATGGGGATTAAGGGTTTTTGTGATCAGAAAATGAATTAGATGATTTTACAAGGTTTTCCAATAAGAAATCATTTTGGTAAGTTTGGAAAATAAAAAATGGAAGTAACTATGTTTTCAAAAAAAAAATTAACATACTAGCTATGTAGTAAAATAAATGCGAGTACTTGAAAATTACTGACGTATAGCTCACCCTATGATTTTCAAGCGCGTCAGGAAGTCTTGAGCTGTAAGGTTCTAAGTGAAACAAAGAAATTACAACTTTTTGGGAAATTATAGATATACTGATTTTTAGAGAAATTATATGTAAATATTTTCTAAAAGAGGGACTATCTCGTAAATATCATTTTAGAAAGGACTAATATGAAAATATTATTTAAACAAAGGACTATTATGTAAATATTAATTAAATGAGGGACTATTGTGCAAATAAAAGAATTAAAGTCAGATTTTTGAGAAAAACATTATTTTTGGTTTAAAATATGTTAGATATATTTTACGTAGTTGAAAATACGTTGAAAAAAATTTATGCGACTCAAAAATAGTAGTTATAGGCTACGCGATTGAGAAAATGCAATAAAATGTTTACGCGATTAAGAAAATGCGATAAAATGTTTACACGATTTGAAAACGTAAGAAAAATGTTCTGTGATTCCAAAAATGTGATAATATTGCTTCGCGATTGAGCGTAAACAGTAGTTTGTTGTCGGGCATTTGTGGTGGGCCCTGTTGTAGTAAATCATACATCATGCATATTTGCATGTTTGGTTAAGGCTGTATGTCTAAGAGATGAAATACACCTGAGTGCGGGTACAAGTAGACAAGTGTAGGTCACTTGTTGACCTTGGAGGCATTGGGGTGCGAGTACCTCACAATGGATGGTTGGTAGCTCTTCTGTCTATGGGGCAGACCGATGCAAACACACCGATGATCAGGACCGAGACACTGTCCTATATCCTGATGTTGTGTAGAATGTCTGGTCCAATGCCTAATGTGCGCTTTTAACAAAATTGATATAGTATAGAAGTTATGGCCATGGTAGCCAAGTGACAAACTTGTCTTCTGGATCTTCTCTCCGAATTTGTGTCTAGCTCCATGGAGTAGGATTTGGTCATTGTACATATGCATAGTTGGTCAGCATATTAATTGATTATTTATGCTTATTGATTTTACTATCTGCTTTATAATAACATGATTTACAGTTATGATATTATTTACTGTTTGCCTGCTATCATTTTCTCTACTGCCATACTAGTATTGATGTAGGGGATCTCACCTCTTTGTTACACTATGCCTATTTTATTGTATGTGTTTATAGAAGATCTAGGAAATGAGGAGGCAAACGATTCTGTGTACCATTAGTAGCTGTTATCAGTGTGTGAGTAGTTATGTCGGCTAGGGGACAAATATTAGGTTTTGTGATGGTACAGTTCCATGGGGGAACTGATGCATGGAGATTTGATTTTAATAATGAACGTTTTGTATACACGGGAGATCTAACTATGACTCTGAGTGGAAACCAAGACAGTGTCCCTCTGTTGACACAACATGCAACAGTGCGTCTAGAGTTCATCATTCCTATGCGTGAGCTTTGGGGTGGTAATGTGTCTTTTTACACACCCCAAGAGGATACTGTAGTGTCTTCTGCTAGAGCCCCCATGAGGCAACTGTCTCCGCCTGGGGCTTGTGTTGACTATGTTGGGGATGGTGAGGATGATGAGGAGGAGGATCCTTCCGAGGAACCAAATCCTTCGGTCTGCTAGGGTTTAGTTAGGGTGTTGTTTAGTTTTATGTCTTTACTTTGCTTTTGAACAAATATGTATTTTACTTTTTGAGTTAGTTTGTATCTATGTAAATTATTTCAGAACAAGGTTGTAGTATATATATATATATATGGTTTGGTATGATTATTATAAGTTCTACTAATATTTTAATTCAGTTTACTTATTTTATTTTATTCCGCAAACGAAATTTTAAAATTGACATTTTTACAAGATTAATTCTTTTACAACTTGGGTAAGTTTTATTGGGATTAGTCTTAAATGTGATACCCTAAGGTGGGTGTTACATTAGTTGGTATCAGAGCTCCCGATTAGAGTCTTTTGGGTTTTGTGATTAGGTCTATTTTGGCTTGTGTTGTGTGATTCTTTGAATTTGATTTTCAATGGATGATATCCCACTTTCATTGGATTTGTTTGATTGTTTGTGAAGAACAATATATTTCGTGGTAGAGATGCACGCGTAAACTTGGAACGTGACAACGACCCTATGATTGCTACGGTGGAAGCAATACAGAGAATGGCAGAGGTAATGGCACAGCAAAATCAGCGAGCTACGCAACAACAAGAGGCAAATGCAGAGGTCCAGCATTTGTCCAAATTCCGCAGGAACAATCTGCCACACTTTAGAGGTGAGTTTGACCCTGAGAAAGTGGAGCTGTGGATCCAAGACTTGGAGAAAATTTTTGAAGCATTAGGATGTAATGATGATCGACGAGTGACGTATGCCACTTTTATGCTGAAAGCTAATAGTGAGAATTAGTGGAAAGCTACTAGAAGGGCACTAATAGCTGAAGGGACAAAAATTACTTGGGGGCTATTTTGTGAGGTGTTTCTTGAAAAGTACTTTCCTGAGAGTGCGAGGCACGTGAAGGAAATGGAATTTTTAAGTTTAAGCCAAGGTGGTATGACGGTAAGCGACTATGCTGCGACATTTGAGAGCTTGTCTAAGTTCTCATGGTACCTTCAGATCCAGCCTGATGAGGTCTGGAAGTGCCATGAGTTTGAGGAAGGACTGCGTTTCGAGCTGAAGAAAAGAGTGATATCGATGAGTGTAAATCAGTTTTCGACACTGATGGACATGTGTTGTAGGCTGGAAGCCTTGGAGGCATCTAAAGATACCCGAAACCGCAACTTTGGACCGACTAGGTTCCAAAGAGGAGGCAATAATAACAACAATCAGTTTCAACGAAAGCTGTATTCTCGACCTTCGGGAAGTCAACCGCAACAACAACATCAGTAACCTCGTGGAGGTGGTCTAAGTGGAAACCGATTTAATCAGAATGCAGCACCGCCAGCAAGATGCTTGAAGTGCGAAAAGGGTCACCTGACAAGAGATTGTTCGATTAGAGGTATAATCTGCTTCAGATGCAGAAAGCCTGGTCACGTCTCTTAAGATTGTGATCAAGCGAAGATGGAGCCTTCGGTGAGCAATGTTCGAGCTGCGAAGCCGCAAGCTGGAGGAATAGTGTATACCATGAGTGAAGCTGAGGCCTCCCAGTCTGGGAATCTTATTCAGGGAGAATGTGTCATCTCAGGTAATCTTTTAACTGTACTATATGATTCGGGTGCAACTCATTCATTCATTGCATATGACTATGCGGATCATTTGGTATTGCTTCTGACTTCTTTGAACTTTCAATTGACTGTATCCACTCCTACCGCCAAACTAGTTAGTACTACAAAAATATGCCTGAATTGTTCTACGACTATCAAAAATCGAGTCTTCTCTATTAATTTGATTTGTTTACCCCTTGTTGATATTGATATAATCTTAGGAATGGATTGGTTATCTTCTAATCATATCCTATTAGATTGTTCTAGAAAGACCTTAGGTTTTCCTGACGAGGTTTCTGGATTTGTAACTACCAAACAAGTCAAATCTTTATTGAGGGATGAAGCTCAAGGATACATGCTACTATCTTCTTTAGAAGTTCAGAGCGAGAAGGATGTGAATGCTATTTCTGTCGTGAACGAGTTTCCTGAGGTTTTCCCTGATGATGTACTCGGATTACCACCAGAAAGAGAGATAGAGTTTTCTATCGATCTTGTGCTAGGAGCGGGTCCCTTATCGATTGCACCGTATCGTATGTCACCATCGAAATTGGGAGAGCTGAAAAAGCAGTTAGAGGAGTTATTGGAAAAATAATTTGTGAGACCCAGTGTTTCACCCTGGGGAGCTCCAGTATTGTTAGTCAAGAAGAAGGATGGAACGTCATGGTTATGTGTTGATTACCGCCAGCTGAACAAGGTCATGATAAAGAATAAGTATCCACTACCAAGAATCGATGATTTGATAGACCAATTGAAGGGGGCAACTATCTTTTCAAAGATAGATCTGCGACCAGGATATCACCAGATTCATGTTAAGGTAGAGGATGTACCTAAAACAGCTTTTCGGACACGTTGTGGTCATTATGAATATCTCGTAATGCCATTTGGTGTGACGAATGCTCCTGCTATATTCATGGATTACATGAATAGGATCTTTCGTCCATACCTAGACCAGTTTACCATTATTTTTATCGATGACATTCTAATCTACTCTCGAAGTCAGGAAGAGCATGCTGAACATCTCAGTATAATTCTTCAGATTTTGAAAGAGAGAAAGCTATACGCAAAATTGTCGAAATACGAATTTTGGTTGGATAAAGTTCAGTTTCTGGGTTATGTAATTTCTAAAGATGGAATTGCAGTGGATCCAGCTAAGGTGGAGACGGTTCTTCAATAGGAGAGACCAAAGACTATGACAGAGATTTGGACTTTTGTTGGATTAGCTAGATATTATCAAAGATTTATTGAAGGTTTTTCCATGATCGCCGGACCTCTTACGTAACTTACAAGGAAGAACCAAGCTTTTAATTGGACAGATAAGTGTGAAGAAAGTTTCGAAGAGTTGAAGAAGAAGTTGACTACTGCACCAGTGCTGATCCTACCAAATCCAAATGAGTCTTTTGAGGTGTACTACGATGCTTCGTATCAAGGGTTAGGATGCATGCTGATGCATAATAGAAATGTTGTAGCCTATGCTTCTAGATAATTGAAGGTTCATGAAAGGAATTATCCAACACATGATTTGGAGTTGGCTGCAGTTGTTTTTGCACTAAAGATATGGAGGCACTTTTTGTATGAAGCTATGTTCAATGTCTTTAGCGACCACAAAAGTTTAAAGTACTTCTTTGATAAAAAAGAATTGAACATGAGGCAGAGAAGGTGGTTGGAATTCTTAAAAGATTATGATTTTCAACTCCAGTATCACCTTGGAAAAGCAAACGTTGTAGTAGATGGTTGAAGAGAAAAATTTGATTGAGTAATTTCGAGATATGTGGTTGTCAGTGGAATTGTTACTTGGGAAGATGCGCCTATTTTCGGTAACTGTTTTGAATGAATTGTTGGAAGAAATTCGTGAGAAACAAGAAGATGATGAGTTTTTGCAGAATGAGAGAGAATTTTTGAAGGAAGGTCATAAGGCAACTGTTAAGGAAGGATCTGATGGGGTTTTAAGGTTCAAGGGCAGGATTTGTATACCCAATGATCCTGATCTTAAGAAAGCAATTCTTAGTGAAGCTCATACTAGTAGTTTGAGTATACATCCCGAGATGACCAAGATGTATCAAGATCTAAAACGTTTGTTTTGGTGGCCTAGAATGAAGAGAGACGTTGTTGAGTTTGTGGCATCTTGTCTAGTGTGCCAGAAAGCAAAAGTGAAGCATCAGAGACCGGCGGGCATGTTACAGCCTCTTACTATTCTAGAATGGAAGTGGGATAGTATTACAATAGATTTCGTTACAGCATTGCCAAAAACAAGGAAGGGTTATGATTCTATTTGGGTCATTGTAGATCGACTTACCAAATCTGCTCACTTCTTGGCAATAAATATTAAGTATCCAATGGAGAAGTTAACACTGTTGTATATTGGTGAAATAGTTCAACTCCACGGTGTACCTGCTAGTATCATATCTAACAGAGATTCGAGATTTACATCGAGATTTTGGCAAAGCATGCATGAAGCAATGGGGACTAAACTGCGTTTAAGTTCTGCTTACCATTGTCAGACAGATGGGCAGACGGAGAGAACTATACAATCTCAAGAAAATTTGTTGATAGCTTATGTGTTAGAATAACGAGGAAGTTGGGATAAATTCTTACCTTTAGTGGAATTTACATATAATAACAGTTTTCACTCAAGCATAGGGATGGCACCCTGTGAGGCTCTTTATGGACGACAATTCTGAACACCTTTGTGTTGGTATCAAGATGGGGAAAGTATGACTGTCGAACCCGAAATGGTGCAGCAAACTACAGAAAAGGTAAAGATGATTCAAGAGAAGATGCGGGCAACTCAGAGCAGACAGAAAAGCTATGCTGATAAACGAAGAAGACCTTTTGAATTTGAAGAAGGTGAGCATGTGTTTTTGTGAGTAACACCTACAACCGGTGTTGACAGAGTTATAAAGTCCAGAAAACTCACTCCAAAATTTATTGGGCCTTACCAAATTCTTCGTCAGATAGGTCCAATTGAATACCAAATAGCTTTACCGCCTTTTCTTTTTAATCTTCATAATGTTTTCCACGTATCTTAATTGAGGAAGTATATCCCCGATCCTTCACATGTTATACATCCTGATGAAGTGCAATTGAAAAAAAATTTAACGTATGAGGCACTTCCTGTTAAGATCGAAGACAGGAGGGTGAAGCAACTTAGAGATAAAGTGATTCCGTTAGTGAAAGTGATTTGGAATGAGACAACTGGAGATGCTACTTAGGAAATGGAGGAGAAAATAAGGGAATAGTACCCTCAGTTGTTTTAATGTATGATGAATTTTAGGGGCGAAATTCTTTTTAGAGGGAGAGAGTTGTAACATCCCAAATTTTAGCTATTTTATATTAATGATTGAATTGCCCTGTTTTGTGTTTTCTGTGCTATATAAAATTAATTTGATTGTTCTGAGACTGTTTTTGATCTTTGTGGAAGATTTGCTCCAGGTTAGGAAAATAATAACTTTCGGGCCGGGGAAAATCTTATTTAATTTATTCGGAGACGGGGGATCTTACTAAACCCGAATCTGAGAGACACAGAAAAGAATCTTTTAATTTTTAGAATTTAACTGTGAAATAAAAATATTTTTTGGAAAACTATATGTTGTATTATTTATAGCAACTACTGCTATCAATTATTGGACCCGGTAAAGTTTATATGACAGAAAATATGCTTAGAATATTTTCTGTAACCTAATTTAAAATGAACCAATAGGATTGGGTCAATAAAAGTGGTTAGACTTCTCTAGACCAATAGGAATTGGTCAAATATAGTGGCATAGACTTTATTGTGGACCGTTGGATGAAAAACTTGATTAAGAAGCCTTTGATCATCACCATTGATCTAATCAATGGTATGAGAACCATCTTGAAAAAGCAACTTATGATATCCACCTTATATTAAATCAATGGTTAGGAGATGAAGTTAATTAATGGTTAGGATTTAGTCAGTAAAAATGGCTTGACTAGTTACAAAGTAACCAAATAAACCTAATTTAGTTACCTAAGTTGTTTAATTAAGAAATTAAGTGAACTAACCTAGTTATTAATTAGTTAGGATCTAGTTACTAGTTAAATATCCTAATTACATCTAGAAGCCATGATTAGGCATGACATATGCAATGACCTATTTAACTAGTTAGCTAAGTAACTAGATAGTTATCTAAGTAACTAGAAAACCTAATCTAGTTAGTTGTTAATTTCTTGAAGTGTAACTAGGACTAAGTTAGAAACAAACTTAGTTTGCCTATCCCATTAGGGCCACATGGCCAAGGAGGTTCCCAAACCTTCTTGAGTGGTCTTTTATGACCATTAGGTGACCATGTCATGACATAGGCCATGTGATCTTCCATGTGAACACAAATGTGATATTTTAATATCACAATTTGTCTCCTAATTCCCTACACTATCTCATGGCTGCATACACTCACAATTCACTATCCACTTTCATTTTCTCTCACCTAAAATCTAAACCATCATCTTTTCTCTCCAAACTCTCAAGAACACAAAAACTTTCCTCTCTTTTTTCCTTCTTGGAGTTTTCAGCTAGCACCATAAAACCCACTCCCAAGCTTCTATAATTTTACTTCTTTTTATTTCCTAAGCCTAAATCATATCCTAAACACTTTCCTTTTAGAAAGTTTAGTGAGAATCCTTCTCTAAGTATCTCAAAATCCAAGCTTTTGCTTACTACCTTCACGGTAAACTTTTGATTTTATGGTTTAAAGTTAATTTTTTGATTTTCTAAACCATGTTTGATCCATGGTTCCTTGTTCTTAAGCTTTGTTTGTGACTTTTAAAATTGTTTAAGATTTATAGGGCTTTGTTTGTGTGTCACACGAAATCAAAGAAGGAGGGAACTTGAAGGACTTTGTCTTCCTTAAGGTAAGAGGGAGATTAACCTCATCAACTAAGTGTTGGTGGTGAGAAAATGATTTTGTGTGTCGCAAAAAATCCATAAGGATTTATTCACTTAATGTTTTATGCTTCTTAGTTTGTGTTTGTGATGTTTATGATTTTGAATTTATGATTGCATGTGTGATTATATGTTTATAGCTTTCATATTATGCTTGAATGTATAGATTTGGAAGCATGCAATTGTATGTGTAACTTAGGATGTGAACAACATGTTGAGAAGGTCACATGAGAGCTCCAAAGAGCTTAGAGGCCCACGGCCTCACCACTTTTGCAAGGACCAAGAGTCCCAAATTATGGTTTTAAAATGGGGATGAAGGGTTTTTGTGATCAGAAAATGAATTAGAAGATTTTACAAGGTTTTCCAATAAGAAATCATTTTGGTAATTTGGAAAATTTTAAATGGAAGTAACTATGTTTTCAGAAATAAAATTAACATACTAGCTATGTAGTAAAATAAATGAGAGTACTTGAAACTTACTGACGTATAGCTCACCCTATGGGTTTTGAAGCACGTCAGGAAGTCTTGAGCTGTAAGGTTCTAAGTAAAACAAAAAAAATTACAACTTTTTGGGAAATTATAGATATACTGATTTTTAGAGGAACTATATGCAAATATTTTCTAAAAGAGGGACTATCTCGTAAATATCATTTTAGAAAGGACTAATATGAAAATATTATTTAAACAAAGGACTATTATGTAAATATTAATTAAATGAGGGACTATTGTGCAAATAAAAGAAAGAAAGTCAATTTTTTTAGAAAAACATTATTTTTGGTTTAAAATATGTTAGATATATTTTACGTAGTTGAAAATACGTAGAAAAATATTTATGCGACTCAAAAATAGTAGTTTTAGGCTACGCGATTGAGAAAATGTGATAAAATGTTTACGCGATTGAGAAAATGCGATAAAATGTTTATGCGATTTGAAAATATAAGAAAAATGTTCCACGATTCCAAAAATGTGATAATATCGCTACACGATTGAGCGTGAACAGCAATTTGCTGTCGGGCAATTGTGGTGGGCCCTGTTGTAGTAAATCATACATCATGCATATTTGCATGTTTGGTTAAGGCTATATGCCTAGGAGATGAAATACACCTAAGTGCGGGTGTGAGTAGACAAGTGCAGGTCACTTGTTGACCTTGGGGGCATTGGGGTGCGGGTACCTTACAATGGATGGTTGGTAGCTCTTCTGTCTGTGGGGCAGACCGATGCAAACACACCGATGATCCAGACTGAGACACTGTCCTATATCGTGATCTTGTGTAGAATGTCTGGTCCAATGCCTAATGTGCACTTTTAACAAAATTGATATATTATAGCACTTATGGCCATGGCAGCCAAGTGACAGATATGTCTTCTGGATCTTCTCTCTGAATTTGTGTCTAGCTCCATGGAGTAGGATTTGGTCATTGTACATATGCATAGTTGGTCAGCATATTAATTGATCATTTATGCTTATTGATTTTACTACCTACTTTATAATAACATGATTTACAGTTATGATATTATTTACTGTTTGTCTGCTATCATTTTCTCTACTGCCATACTAGTATTGATGTAGGAGATCTCACCTCTTTGTTATACTATGTCTATTTTATTATATGTGTTTATAGAAGATCAAGGAAACAAGGAGGAAAACGATTTTGTGTACCATCAGTAGTTGTTATCTGTGTGTGAGTAGTTATGTCAGCTAGGCGACAAATATTAGGTTTTGTGAGGGTACAGTTCCATGGGGGAACTGATGCATGGAGATTTGATTTTAATAATGAACGTTTTGTATACACGGGAGATCTAACTATGACTCTGAGTGGGAACCAAGACAGTGTCCCTCTGTTGACACAACATGTAATAGTACATCTAGAGTTCATCATTCCTATACGTGAGCTTTGGGGTGGTAATGTGTCTTTTTACACACCCCAAGAGGATATTGTAGTGTCTTCTGCTAGAGCCCCCATGAGGCAATTGTCTCCGCCTGGGGCTTATGTTGATTGTGTTGGGGATGGTGAGGATGATGAGGAGGAGGATCCTTCCGAGGAACCAAATCCTTCAGTCTGCTAGGATTTAGTTAGGGTGTTGTTTAGTTTTATGTCTTTACTTTGCTTTTGAACAAATATGTATTTTACTTTTTGAGTTAGTTTGTATCTATGTTAATTATTTCAGAACAAGTTTGCAGTATATATATATATGGTTTGGTATGATTATTATAAGTTCTACTAATATTTTAATTCAGTTTACTTATTTTATTTTATTCCGTAAACGAAATTTTAAAATTGATGTTTTTACAAGATTAATTCTTTTACAACTTGGGTAAGTTTTATTAGGATTAGTCTTAAATGTGATACCCTAAGGTGGGTGTTACATATGCTGAATTCTTTGATATTGCTGACTTTAAGGATTCTGTTATATGTGATACATGTGCTGGCTGTGATATTGAACCATGTGCTGCATGTGCTAAGATTTATATGGTTATGAATGATGATGTAGCTACTGACTTGCATGATGCAGCATGTGAAAATGAGTGTCAGAATTATGCTGAATTTAATGCTACTGAGTTGTTTCAAATAGCTTTCTACCTTCAATTATGTAGCCCCAATCCTTAGAGTTGAAGACTTTGCCAGACCACCTTAAATGTGCATATTTGGGAGATGGTGAGAAGCTGTCGGTGATTGTCGCTAAGAATTTGCAACTTGAACTAGAAGAAAAATTGTTGTAGGTTTTGAGACAGAATAAGCAGGCCATCAAGTGGACACTTGCAAACATTCCTAGTATTAGTCCCTCCACATGCATGCATAGGATTTTATTGGAGGAAGGTACTAAACCAGTTAGGCAGCCCCAAAGGAGACTGAACCCCTTGATTATGGATGTGGTGAAGAAGGAAGTGACCAAACTGCTGCAAGCTAGCATTATTTATCCCATATCCGATAGTAAATGG
Source organism: Ormosia semicastrata (assembly GCA_029884595.1). Classification (NCBI taxonomy): domain Eukaryota; kingdom Viridiplantae; phylum Streptophyta; class Magnoliopsida; order Fabales; family Fabaceae; genus Ormosia; species Ormosia semicastrata. The sequence continues at coordinate 65,883,038 of JAQQTO010000060.1, forward strand.
GTGAGCCATGTGCAGGTTGTTCCAAAGAAATCCAAGGTCACAGTAGATGCAAATCAGAATAATGAGCTTCTACCTACAAGAATCCAGAACAGTTGGCGGGTCTGCATTGATTATAGGTGGCTTAACTAGGCCACCAGGAAAGATCATTTTCCCTTTCATTTCATTGATCAGATGTTAGAGAGGTTAGCTGGCAAGTTGCATTACTATTTCCTGGATGGATACTCAGGCTATATTCAGATTCATATATCCCTAGAAGACCAAGAGAAGACCACTTTCACCTGCCTATTTGGCATATTTGCATACAGAAGGATGTCGTTCGATCTGTGCAATACTTTGGGCACCTTTCAAAGGTGTATGGTAAGTATCTTTTCTAAATTTTTAGAGAGTTACATGGATGTGTTTATGAATGATTTTACTATCTATGGCTCTTCCTTTGATGCATGTCTGGATAGTTTGGCTTGGGTTTTGCATAGATGCATTGAGATTAACCTTGTTCTGAATTTTGAGAAATATTATTTCATTGTAGAGCAAGGTATAGTTTTAGGGCATATAGTATCTTGCAAGGGTATTGAGGTAGATCCTACAAAAATAGATGTCATTTCATGCATATCTTATCCCACATATGTGTAGGAGGTTCGTTCTTTCCTTGGTCATGTAGGTTTCTATCGGCGGTTCATAAAGGATTTCAGCAAAATTGCCCTTCCACTGTCCAACTTGCTGCAAAAAGATGTGGAGTTCCACTTTGACTAGAGGTGCAAGGATGCCTTCAATCACCTAAAGCGTGCATTGACCAGTACACCTATCATCCAGCCACTGGATTGGACACTCTCATTTGAGCTTATGTGTGATGCCTCTAATTATGCATTGGGAGCTGTCCTTGCACAGAGATTCGACAAAGTACCTCATATCATCTCCTATGCTTCAAGGACTATAGATGCTGCACAAGTCAACTACACCACAATCGAAAAAGAACTTTTAGCAATTGTTTTTACTTTAGATAAATTTTGATCATATCTACTTCGTTCTAGAATGGTTGTGTTTTCAAATCATGCAATTTTGAGTTTCTCCTGAAGAAGTCCAATGCAAAGCCCGGGTTGATTAGGTGGATGTTACTACTCAAGAGTTTGTAATTGAGATTCGTGATAAAAGTGGAGTAAAGAACCTGGTGGGTAATCACCTCAGTCGAATTGTGAGAGGGGCAGATTCTTCTCCCATCCATGATGTCTTCCTTGATGAGTAGCTTTTTAAGCTAGAAGGTAACACCCCTTGGTTTGCAAATTTGGTTAATTTCTGGGTTGTTAAAGCACTACCTGCACATTTCACTAAGGCACAGATTGATAAATTTAAAAGTGAGTCAAAATATTATGAGTGGGACAACCCTTATTTGTGAAGATTTTGTAGTGACCAAGTCATTAGGAAATGTGCACTTGATAATGAGTTCCATTCTATTCTTAGCTTTTGTCATACACTTACATGTGGCGGCCATTTTGGACCCCAACGGACTACTAGGAAAGTTTTGGACTCTAGATTATATTGGCCCACTCTATTTCATGATGCATATGTATTTTGTAAATTTTGTGAACAATGCCAGAGGACGGGGAATATTTCTCGTAGGAATCAGATGCCCCAACAACCCTTGTTGTTCTGTGAAATATTCGATGTATGGGGTATTGATTTTATGGTTCCTTTTCCTGTATCATTTAGTTTGGTTACATTTTGCTTGTTGTGGATTATGTATCTAAATGGGTGGAGACTAAGGCCACTTAGACTGACGATTCGCGAGTTGTTGTGGATTTCATTAGGTCTCACATCCTATGCAGGTTTAGCACTCCAAGGGTCATCATCAGTGATCATGGTTCACATTTTTGCAATTGAAGCATGGAGGTGATAACTCCATGGAATGTAGTTATTTGTGTCCTAACCTTGAGATATAAATAATGTTTAGTCCTTGTTTATGAAGCATATTTGGAAGGTTTGTTGGTTATATTTGACCTATTCTTATTTGGATAACCTTCTGTATGTTTTTGGACAAATTGTGCTTAAATGATTAGAGATTAAGTTAATTTGTATCTGTTACTTATTTGGTGATTTCTCTATGATAGGAAGGGCTCCAAACAAGATGATATGTGGAGCATGTGAGCTTAAAATGGACGACGAAGCCAAATTAGCTTTTCAATAGTCAACGTCATGGCGTAAGGTTGTGCACGCTGCGGTGTGGAGGCGCATCATCAGAATTTCCATACTATAACCTAAGGCGCGAGGGCTGCGGCGCTCACTAATGGGGCCCGGGGCGCTTGCCAACCAACTTAATGTTGGCCTAGGCGCTCACTAGTGGGGGCCAGGGCGCTCGGTGGCAAGCTGAGCCAATAAATAGGATTTTTCACATTTTTCTTTCTCTCTTGGCTACCTTAGCCATTTGTTTTTCATTTTTTCTCTTTTAGTTTAGGTTTTAGTTTGTTTTAGGTTAGAAAGCTTTAGCTAGATCTCCAATGATGGTGGATTGGAGGCTAGGAACAAGGATGAAGGAGGATTCAAGCTTCAAAGACAAATCAATGAGCTTCCTTTCTCTTTTCACTTTCTCTCTTCTCTTCCTTATCTTCCTTGGATATGATTTTACTTGTATTTTCATGTTCATTGTATAGCTGAGCTGTATTTAGGGATATTTTGGATCCTTTTCTATATATGTTAATGATGTATTCTTCTCTGAGTTTGTGTAGATGTTTGGTTATTGTTCTTCCATTATCTATGGTTAATGCTTGCTGTTGGTTGGCCATCAATTGCATGATCCTAATATTGCAAATGAACAAGATATAGTAATTTGTTGATATGGACATGGTATGGTTGACGCATGTTTGACTTTTCAGTTGATTTGTTAATGGGATAGAAATATACCTATTGGTCATGCATAGTATGTGATTGAGAATAGATCGTTCAAGAGTGGAAGTTGTGTTAGCTCTCAAGGAAACTTAGTGAGTTGGGCAATTGAAACCAGGGTTGATTGACCTATGTAACACCCTAACTCTGACACCAACTAATGTAACACCCTAGCTAGGGCATCACATTTCTGACTTCCGACTCATAATCTGAAAATAAGTTCGCACAAAGTTTGAGTTATAAAAGATGAGTTTCAAAATTTCTTCTTTACTAAAATGTAAATTTACTGAAAATATTAGGTAATATTGAAAATTATATTTCAACTATTCATTATGCAATATTGACACCAATTAATACCACAATTTAAAGAGAAATATAAAATTAACAGACTTATTTTTTTTTGACAGTAGCAAACCCCATGACGGGTCCTACTTAATAGCACGGTACAGCACTAACAAGAAACTTTAACATACTTATTCCTTTTTCTGTTCATCTTAATGCATCAGACATCTGTTCCTTTGTCAACACTGCACACCTTCGAGTCCTGAATGTGCACTCCTTATTGTTGTCACCAATCTCAGAGTATTTATTGCCCGTTATGTTTAAGACAATTCGATCCTTCTATTGTTTGATTTTAACAATACAAACACAGCAAAACAACATAACAAAGAGGTGAGATCACCTACACCAATACCAACATGGCAGCACAAAGATAACACACAGCCAACAATATCATACAGACAGATCATGTCATAATCATGCTATCAGCATTAATCAACTATCATCATCTAATCATTTACCAGTTCAATCATCATCCAATCATTTATCAATTCAATTATCATAACCAATAACCAATATTCCTCAATTAATATATCACACAGATATAAATGCTCAGATTTATGCATATGTACAAAGACTCAGTTTTTCAAAAACAACTTCATGGAGGTTTTCACAATTTCGAGAAGAATGCTCTGGTCAATTGTCAGCCTTAGCCCAAAGACAATCTCCCAGTTGTTGAAAAGAATCGTGTTCTTGTCGGGTATCATCAATGCGTTGTAACGGATTGCATCGCAAGTGGCACATGGTGGTACTCGCCCTTTGTCCACTGGTCAACCGCTACTCGACGCCCCAAGATCCATCATAGACCTCACTATCAATTCTCATTCCCTCTTCAACCACAAGGGCCATAATAGCTATTAGCTATATTTTATACAATGCACGAATATATCAGTGTAAGTCCAACCCCAAAGGGCCAAATCTTTTCAATTTCATTTGTTCAATGTAATCATATGCTTCAACGCATATTTTTTTCAATGCACGTATAATGCACCAAATCCAATTACAGACAAAACATGTTATCATGTTTTCATAGTTATAAAACACTTTCGCCGTGTTTTCACAAAATTGCGCAACATTTTCATTATGTTTTCACAATTCCAAAATATTTCTGTTACGTTCTCAAAATATCGTAACACTTCTGTTACGTTTTCAAAATTTTGAAACATTTTTGTTATATTTTCACAACACCGTAAAAATATTCTATTACTTTTAAATCACATAGTGATTTTTCAACAGTACGTCAAATATTTAAAGTCACGTAAAATATTTAAATGTAATTCAAATCACGTAGAAATATTTTAACATATTTTAAATCGCGTAGGAATATTTCACTATATTCTAAATTATTTTTAAGACACGTAAATCATTTTTCACCACAATTCTATTACGAAAAATATTTCTTAACCTTCAAAAATTCTATTTCATCCTTTCTCAAAATATTATGACTTTGTACTTCATTTTTCACATTTTCTTACTCAAGAAAATCTTTTTTCACGTTTCTTTACTCAAGAAATTCTTTTTCAAATATAATCCACAAAATTACCTTTCCATTGATATAAATCAATGTTTCAAATCATAAAATTTCCAAACGTACTTCAAAACTTGAAAATATGTTATACTTGAGTAAATTCTCAAAATACCATTATATTCTCTATTTTTTCCCAAATCATTTCCAAATTAACCTACTTCAAAATAAATTGAAGTTTGAAAACATTTTCGTTTACAAAACTTAATTTTTCAAGTGAGTAAAATACTCTGATTCTCTTTTCAAATTTCTTGTATTAAATCAATTATATTTCCACTTGAAAAATTACTTTGTTTCATCAAAATCTAGGCATTACTATTTGAAAAATTATCAAAACATTTTTCCTTTTAAATTGATATGGTTTTACACAAACAAAACCATTAAAGTTTTATTTTCAAAACCAAAGTACCGATTGGTCATATAACAAACCCATTTGTTCAAATTCATTTTCACTTTCTTTGCAAATCCTTTTTCATTCTTAGTCAAAAATCTTTTCCTTAATATATATATTTTCTCAAAATCACTTTTTATTGATCTAGTCCTACAAAATCATATTGAGTTGTTTAATTATAGTTTCTTAACTTTAAATTTCCTAACGTTTTCCAAAACCCAAATAAATTCTTCGTGAGTAAATTTAAGTTACAAACATTTTCTTTTATATTTCTAAATCACTCCTAAAAATTGATTCTTTTTAAATTAATTTGAAGTTCAATACTTTCAATCTTCTTTTTCTTTTATTTATGAAAATTTCACTTCACTTAATTTATAACACTTAATTCCCTTTTCAAAAATCCTTATTTGAAAATTCTTGTATTTCATAGCATCAAAACATTTTTCTAATTTATCAAAATCTTATAGATGGTCATTGGAACCATGAAATATTTTTCTTCTAACTTAAATAAATTCCATTCTTGTTTCTACACAAAATAAATCAATAAAATTTCATTCTAAAATTTGTGTTCATGTTTTCTTAAAAAAAAAACAAACCTTTAGTTCATTTTCCATACTCCTCAAATCAATCCAATTTTATTCTTCCACAAACATATTATTTTGTAAACACCTATTTTGAGGTGTCTTGGCCGAAATTCTCATTGTTCTAGGGATCAAAATTTAATTTCCTTGTTCTTGAAAATTTTCAACATTGACCCTCATCATGGGCATCAAAACCGTAGCACTTCCTTGGCCATTTGAAACCAAGATCAATTTCCTTTCCATCCACACATCATGGCATATATATATATATTTCATCATAAATATCACAAACATGCCATATACTCATCATGCATATTATAAGTATACTATCAAAGCCATAAAATCATGTAAAGCATATTAAGCATAGACAAAAATAATCAAAGCACAAGAAAATAAAGTAAAGCTCATAAACACACAATTAATTATTACATGACCATGGATTGGAATTCTCACATGAATTCATAATCCATCAAATATAAGACCATCTCTCACCACCATAATTGGTTGGTGAGATGGATCTCCCTCTTACCTCTTGAAGATCCTCAAAAACTCTTTGTTTTGCTTCTCTTTCCAAGTCCTTCACCACCAAGGGCTTCTCAAATACAAAACCAAATACATAGAAATTAGTATACTAAGCTTGATTAAGAGGAACTATGGATCAAACATGGTTTAGATCATGAAAAAGAAGAGAAGAAATGAAGTCTTCTTATACTTCACCTCAAAAACCCCATAACTTTGTTCTTGAAGAAAGTCCATGAAGATGAATGATTTAGAGAAAGTCTCCAACATGAAAGTGTTTTGAATTGATGAAAGGATTCAAGATATGTAGCTAGATAAAATTATGAAAGATTGGAAGTGGTTCTATGGGTGGTGACCGAATAGTTCAAAGAATTGAGAAAATTGTGTTCTTTGTTTTTGTTCTTGGTGTTCTCGAACAATTGGAAGAGAGAGAAGAGAGAGAATGGTCTTTGTGTTACTAAGTGTGATAGAAAATCAAAATAGAGGGCTGAATTGAAGTGGGTAACCGTAGGAGTGAAAGAATGGAGAGATAGAAATTTGTTTAGCATAATTGAAGGCTATCACATGCATGCAAAAGTCTTCCACTTTGTCATCTTTTCTTTGGCCTAAAAAGGCTACTCCAACATGTCTCAACATGTCTCTTCTTCTTTCTTGCTTCTCCAACCGTCCCCCCCTTCATCATGCACTCCAAAGTTGCCATAATTACTTGCTAATTGATTAGTAAATTCATTAGATTAAGTTTCCTAATCAATCTTAACTAATTTTCTAATTACATAACTAATTAATTAGACATATTATTTCATATATTATAATCTCTAATTAAAATTAGGATATCTAATTAAGAATTAGATTATAACAATTGAACATTTAATTTAGTTTACTTGGCTTGTTAATTAGGCCATTATTTGAAGCATTTCTAGCCATTGATTAATTCAATGGTTAGGATTTAGGTAGACTTTTAATTTTTAGAAGACTAAATCTAAGCCATTGGATCCTTTTCCTTTAAATTCTAGCCATTAGATGTGTCTCCAAATAAAGGGTCAAGATTGCTTCTTCTTACTTTTAATCCAAGGGTCATAATTTGTCTTTACTACTTTTTAAGACCAAATCTCTACCCTTGATTAATTCTTCATCCAATGGTTATAAATGGTCTTTGTCACTTTTTAAGACCAAATCTCCACCCTTGATCAACTCTAAATCCAATGGTTGTAAATGGTCACTTTATATAATTAATTTTACACCGTTGATTAAATCTATGGTTGATATTGAAGCTTGCCTAATTAAGTTTATTCTCACACCATTGATTAAATCAATGATGATTATCTTATATTTCTTTATTAAATTTATTTCTTAATCGTTAATTGAATCAATAGTGGATATCCAAACCACCAATGTTGACTTAAGTAATATAATTTCTATTTTTATCTACTAAAAATCCCACGAAAGAATATATTTACTGTATTTTTATCTTTCGATAAATAAATACAGTACAAAACAAATTTTCTAAAACTGTTTCTGGATTCAGGTTTAGTAAGATCCCCTGTCTCCGTCTAAACAGTACAAATTTTTCTATGCGTAGAAAATTTTTTCACTTTGCAGGACCCACCTGGGCCTACGTATGGTCACCTGGCCCACAAACACCTCGTGGGGCCCACAAACAGAAAAAAATTCAAAATCACACATAAAATCACAAAAATTAGAAAATGTATAAAAATCAAGTCAGATTGTTAAAAATATTTAACAGTCAAGAGAAATAAATACAGAAAGATTTTCCCTGGCCCAGAAATTATTATTTTTCTGACACGGAGTAAATCACTCAAAACGATCAAATACGCTGATAGAATAAACAAAATAATTTTACAGTATCCAGAAATTACTAAACAGTAAAATTTTATTAACTGTCAAAATTACTGTTTAAGAGATGAAAAATTTGGGGTGTTACAATACTCCCCCTCTAAAAAGAAATTTTGTCCTCGAAATTTCATGACCATGATTTCACACCCTCGGAATAAATAATGACATTATTCCTCATTTATCTTATTTTCCAATTCCCATGAAGCTTCCTCTCTTACATCTTGCTATACTCTTCTGATCCCACAAAATCTATTTGCTGATGTTCAACTTCTCCTGATCAAACAGATATCTCAGACTCCTATCATAGAGATTTTGTTGGTTATTACTGAAGATGTTGAATGTTACTCCAGAAAGAAAGAATTTCCATATCTCTGATACCAACATAACGACAACCAATCTTCATTCATGCCTAGAATAGTTTTTCTCAGATAACTTCCAACTAATGTAATGTATTACTTAAAATTTCCTTATCTTCGTATCACTACATATTCTAGATTTTTGCTTTTAACAAGAAATGTCTCACTAACCGAGTTCTCCTTTCCACAGCACGATACCAGATACTTCCATAAATTTTTTTCTACAATTTTCCATTACCATCTTAAATTTTCCCATAGAAGAATTGTTCCAATCTTTTGAAGAATTTACCACGCTTCTGCTGCGTTACTCAAATACGTTAACACGGATACAAATATAGAAATATCCTTTCTTGCAAGATATTCCTTTAATTGCAGGAAATGAAAGAAAACATCATGGAAGATAACAAAATGAATCGAACCTGTTATCGAACATATCCAGCAAAGAATTGGATGTAACCCAATTTTCAAAAAAGAATTTTCTCTGGATTACTCACACTCTGTTGAAATAATCTCATTGGATATGGTTGGAAAATAACCAATCCATTTTCAAAGACCACGTCTATTTATGAAACAGATCAAACTAACACAAAATTTTTGAACAACAGATCAAACTAATACAAAGATTTGATCTATAACAACAATTTGAATAACTTGAATAGCTCGATTAGCTAAGAATAGAAACAGAAGTAAACAAATCAGAGGATAACGAATAACTCTAACATATAATTGATCTACTCAATCATATGTCATAAAGAATAGGTTATTCACAGAAATATTCAGTATGGTTTATAGGATTAACTCCAATGACGCAATCTCCATTGATTAAATCTTCCTCTCAGAACACTCCTGTTCCATTCAGAGTAACAACTTCCCTTACTATCTAAAATTTTTTTACCAATAGAAAACTCTGTTTTCAAAGAACACATCAGAGATTATACTCTTTGAAAATGTGTCCAACTTTTTCATAAATTGTTTTCTTGATGTACATTCCTTCATTTAAGTACTTTCTTTCACATCACTTACTGCTTTTGGTTTCCTCAATGGTTGTAAATACATCTTCCGTCGAAATCAATTACTTTCTCAATATCCTAAAAAAAATACCAGGTTCCAAAATTACGAAATCTTATATTCTAAGACTGATTCTCTTCCATCAGATCCTAAACTTCAACTTCCAGTTTCCACTGAATAGCGGTCCTTTGTTCGTGCAGTCATCTTTCCACATTGCTCCCATTGTTCCCGTAGCTGCAACTGCATTACTAGTAACATGTTTCACTTCCACACAAGTATAACTATCCCGAGCCATTCCCTTTTTTTTTCGAGGCGTGCGGATCGAAATACAATGGATCTAATATCCATTATAAACAACATTATTTTCTTTCGGAAAACAAACACAGAGAACACAACACAAGCAAAATAGACCTAACCACAAACCCCAAAAGACTCAAACCGTGCTCTGATACCAACTAATGTAACACCCTAACTCTGACACCAACTAATGTAACACCCTAGCTAGGGCATCACATTTCTGACTTCCGACTCATAATCTAAAAATAAGTTCGCACAAAGTTTGAGTTATAAAAGATGGGTTTCAAAATTTCTTCTTTACTGAAACATAAATTTATTGAAAATATTAGGTAATATTAAAAATTATATTTTAACTATTCATTATGCAATATTGACACCAATTAATAACACAATTTAAAGAGAAATATAAAATTAATAGACTTATTTTTTTTTTTGACAGTAGCAAACCCCATGACGGGTCCTACTTAATAGCACGGTACAACACTAACAAGAAACTTTAACATACTTATTCCTTTTTCTGTTCATCTTGATGCATCAGACATCTGTTCTTTTGTCAACACTGCACACCTTCGAGTCCTGAATGTCCACTCCTTATTGTTGTCACCAATCTCAGAGTATTTATTGCCCGTTATGTCTAAGACAACTCGATCCTTCTATTGTTTGATTTTAACAATACAAACACAATAAAACAACATAACAAAGAGGTGAGATCACCTACACCATTACCAACATGGCAGCACAGAGATAACACACAGCCAACAATATCATACAGACAGATCATGTAATAATCATGCTATCAAGTTTAATCAACTATCATCATCTAATCATTTATCAGTTCAATCATTATCCAATCATTTATCAATTCAATTATCATAACCAATAACCAATATTCCTCAATTAATATATCACACAGATATAAATGCTCAGATTTATGCATATGTACAAAGACTCAGTTTTTCAAAAATAACTCCATGGAGGTTTTCACAATTTCGAGAAGAATGCTCTGGTCAATTGTCAGCCTTAGCCCAAAGACAATCTCCCAGTTGTTGAAAAGAATCGTGTTCTTGTCGGGTATCGTCAATGCGTTGTAACGGATTGCATCGCCAAGTGGCACAGTGGTACTCGCTTAACTGTCCACTGGTCGACCGCCGCGCCTCGACGCCCCCAAGATCTATCATAGACCTCACTATCAATTCTCATTCCCTCTTCAACCACAAGGGCCATAATAGCTATTAGCTATATTTTATACAATGCACGAATATATCAGTGCAAGTCCAATCCCAAAGGGCCAAATCTTTTCAATTTCATTTGTTCAATGTAATCATATGCTTCAACGCATATTTTTTTTCAATGCACGTATAATGCACCAAATCCAATCACAGACAAAACATGTTATCATGTTTTCATAGTTATAAAACACTTTCGCCGTGTTTTCACAAAATTGCGCAACATTTTCATTATATTTTCACAATTCCAAAATATTTCTATTACGTTTTCAAAATATCGTAACACTTCTGTTACGTTTTCAAAATTTTGAAATGTTTCTGTTATATTTTCACAATACCGTAAAAATATTCTATTACTTTTAAATCACATAGTGATTTTTCAACAGTACGTCAAATATTTAAACTCACGTAAAATATTAAAACATAATTCAAATCATGTAGAAATATTTTAACATATTTTAAATCGCGTAGGAATATTTTACTATATTCTAAATCATTTTTAAGATACGTAAATCATTTTTCACCCCAATTCTATTACAAAAAATATTTCTTAACCTTCAAAAATTCCATTTCATCATTTCTCAAAATATTATGACTTTGTACTTCATTTTTCACATTTTCTTACTCAAGAAAATCTTTTTTCACGTTTCTTTACTCAAGAAATTCTTTTTCAAATATAATCCATAAAATTACCTTTCCATTGATATAAATTAATGTTTCAAATCATAAAATTTCCAAACGTACTTCAAAACTTGAAAATATGTTATACTTGAGTAAATTCTCAAAATACCATTATATTCTCCATTTCTCCCCAAATCATTTCCAAATTAACCTACTTCAAAATAAATTGAAGTTTGAAAACATTTTTGTTTACAAAACTTAATTTTTCAAGTGAGTAAAATACTCTGATTCCCTTTTCAAATTTCTTGTATTAAATCAATTATATTTCCACTTGAAAAATTACTTTGTTTCATCAAAATCTAGGCATTAATATTTGAAAAATTATCAAAATATTTTTCCTTTTAAATTGATATGGTTTTACACAAACAAAACCATTAAAGTTTTATTTTCAAAACCAAAGTACCGATTGGTCATATAACAAACCCATTTGTTCAAATTCATTTTCACTTTCTTTGCAAATCCTTTTTCATTCTTAGTCAAAAATCTTTTTCTTAATATATATATTTTCTCAAAATCACTTTTTATTGATCTAGTCCTACAAAATCATATTGAGTTGTTTAATTATTTTTTCTTAACTTTAAATTTCTTAACGTTTTCCAAAACCCAAATAAATTCTTCGTGAGTAAATTTAAGTTACAAACATTTTCTTTTATATTTCTAAATCACTTCTAAAAATTGATTCTTTTTAAATTAATTTGAAGTTTAGTACTTTCAATCTTCTTTTTCTTTTATTTATGAAAATTCAACTTTACTTAATTTATAACACTTAATTCCCTTTTCAAAAATCCTTATTTGAAAATTCTTGTATTTCATAGCATCAAAACATTTTTATAAATTATCAAAATCTTATAGATGGTCATTGGAACCATGAAATATTTTTCTTCTAACTTAAATAAATTCCATTCTTGTTTCTACATAAAATAAATCAATAAAATTTCATTCTAAAATTTGTGGTCATGTTTTCTTAAAAAAAACAAACCTTTAGTTCATTTTCCATACTCCTCAAATCAATCCAATTTTATTCTTCCATAAACATATTATTTTGTAAACACCTATTTTGAGGTGTCTTGGCCGAAATTCTCATTGTTCTAGGGATCAAAATTTAATTTCATTGTTCTTGAAAAATTTTAACATTGACCCTCATCATGGGCATCAAAACCGTAGCTCTTCCTTGGCCATTTGAAACCAAGATCAATTTTCTTTTCATCCACACATCATGGCATACATATATATATTTCATCATAAATATCACAAACATGCCATATACTCATCATGCATATTATAAGTATACTATCAAAGCCATAAAATCATGCAAAGCATATTAAGCATAGACAAAAATAATCAAAGCACAAGAAAATAAAGTAAAGCTCATAAACACACAATTAATTATTACATGACCATGGATTGGAATTCTCACATGAATTCATAATCCATCAAATATAAGACCATCTCTCACCACCATAATTGGTTGGTGAGATGGATCTCCCTCTTACCTCTTGAAGATCCTCAAAAACTCTTTGTTTTGCTTCTCTTTCCAAGTCCTTCACCACCAAGGGCTTCTCAAATACAAAACAAAATACATAGAAATTAGTATACTAAGCTTGATTAAGAAGAACCATGGATCAAACATGGTTTAGATCATGAAAAAGAAGAGAAGAAATGAAGTCTTCTTATACTTCACCTCAAAAACCCCATAACTTTGTTCTTGAAGAAAGTCCATGAAGATGAATGATTTAGAGAAAGTCTCCAACATGAAAGTGTTTTGAATTGATGAAAGGATTCAATATATGTAGCTAGATAAAATTATGAAAGATTGGAAGTGGTTCTATGGGTGGTGACCGAATAGCTCAAAGAATAGAGAAAATGGTGTTCTTTGTATTTGTTCTTGGTGTTCTTGAACAATTGAAAGAGAGAGAAGAGAGAGAATGATCTTTGTGTTACTAAGTGTGATAGAAAATCAAAATAGAGGGCTGAATTGAAGTGGGTAACCGTAGGAGTGAAAGAATGGAGAGATAGAAATTTGTTTAGCATAATTGAAGGCTATCACATGCATGCAAAAGTCTTCCACTTTGTCATCTTTTTCTTTGGCCTAAAAAGGCTACTCCAACATGTCTCAACATGTCTCTTCTTCTTTCTTGCTTCTCCAACCGTCCCCCCCTTCATCATGCACTCCAAAGTTGTCATAATTACTTGCTAATTGATTAGTTAATTCATTAGATTAAGTTTCCTAATCAATCTTAACTAATTTTCTAATTACATAACTAATTAATTAGACATATTATTTCATATATTATAATCTCTAATTAAAATTAGGATATCTAATTAAGAATTAGATTATAACAATTTAACATTTAATTTAGTTTACTTGGCTTGTTAATTAGGCCATTATTTGAAGCATTTTTAGCCATTGATTAATTCAATGGTTAGGATTTAGGTAGACTTTTAATTTTTAGAAGACTAAATCTAAGCCATTGGATCCTTTTCCTTTAAATTCTGGCCATTAGATGTGTCTCCAAATAAAGGGTTAAGATTGCTTCTTCTTACTTTTAATCCAAGGGTCATAATTAGTCTTTGCTACTTTTTAAGACCAAATCTCCACCCTTGATTAATTCTTCATCCAATGGTCATAAATGGTCTTTGTCACTTTTTAAGACCAAATCTCCACCATTGATCAACTCTAAATCCAATGGTTGTAAATGGTCACTTTATATAATTAATTTTACACCATTGATTAAATCTACGGTTGATATTGAAGCTTGCCTAATTAAGTTTATTCTCACACCATTGATTAAATCAATGATGATTATCTTATGTTTCTTTATTAAATTTATTTCTTAATCGTTAATTGAATCAATAGTGGATATCCAAACCACCAATGTTGACTTAAGTAATATAATTTCTATTTTTATCTACTAAAAATCCCACAAAAGAATATATTTACTGTATTTTTATCTTCCGATAAATAAATACAGTACAAAACAAATTTTTTAAAACTGTTTCCGGATTCAGGTTTAGTAAGATCCCCTGTCTCCGTCTAAACAGTACAAATTTTTCTATGCGTAGAAAATTTTTTCACTTTGCAGGACCCACCTGGACCCACGTATGATCACCTGGCCCACAAACAGAAAAAAAAAATTCAAAATCACACATAAAATCACAAAAATTAAAAAATGTATGAAAATCAAGTCAAATTGTTAAAAATAATTAACAGTCAAGAGAAATAAATACAGAAAGATTTTCCCCGGCCTGAAAATTATTATTTTCTTGACACGGAGTAAATCACTCAAAATGATCAAATACACTGACGGAATAAACACAATAATTTTATAGTATCCTGAAATTACTAAACAGTAAAATTCTATTAACTGTCAAAATTACTGTTTAAGAGATGAAAAATTTGGGGTGTTACAACCTAGACATAGGCTTTTAGCTAAATCAGATTCTCAAGCTAACATAATCAGTGTATTCATGCTTATGAAGAGGATTACATGTTGTTGGTAGATGTAGGGGGTGAAGAAGGATTCCGTGAAACCTAACCTTGTATCTTTATTATTTTCTGTCTTTACTTTCTTTATTTTTATTCATTTTTATATTCTTGAATAGAATTTACTAAGCTATTGGTTGGTACTTAGCTTTGGAAACATATTTATCCTCGTGGGAATGAACTTTTACTCTGTATCTGTATTACTTGAGCGATCCGTGCACTTGCGGTTAGCAAATGGGCAACACGTTTTGACCCTATCAAGTTTTTGGCGCCATTGCCGGGGATAAGGCTTTCTATATTGCTAATATTGACAATGAGTTTAGTTAGTTCTAATTCAAGTTGTATATAATCTATGTCTCTTTTATGTCTTGTTTTAGTTTCAATAAAAAGCCGGATAATTTCGATCATACGAGGCCTTTGAGGGAATTCGCGACTCCTGGAAAGGATAACCCTTGGATCAAGTTCTTGAGGACTACTCATTTGCAGCAATTCATTTTGGTGGCAAAGTCTGGCTAAGACTATAAACTAGGTCCTTCTTGGGGAGGAAATCCCAAGTTTATGCTACATTCCTGCTTTTACTTTGTGCATAAATAGGTAGTATGTTGTGTTTTGTATGTTTGTATATATATGTTCATGTTAATGTTAGTTGTCTTAATATGTTTTTGTTAATATGTTAGTATATATGTGTTAGTACGTTACTTTAGTAGTTTATCACATTTGTTAGTTATACCTTAGTTATGATAGTTTTTGTTTGTTTATGTTTTAAGTATTGTTTGTGTTTGTTTTTATATAGGTTAATATGTTAATTATGTTAGTTTATCGATTTTGTTTGTTTTTAAGTTTTTAGTTTGTTTAGGGTATTAAATAGGTTAATATGTTGATTTTGTGTTTTATTATTTTGGGTTGTACATTTTGTAATTTAGATTTTTAAACAAGTTTTGTTGCAGTTAGAGACCCATATGAGCTAATTCCAGCAGCAAAACTGTGTTTACTGCTAAATTTAGCAGTTAAACCTCTAACGCCGCGGCGCAAGGTTGTGCACGTCGCAGCGCAGGTGCTCATTTTCTGCAGAATTCTACAGCTTTTTGTTGCGCCGCGGCCCAAGCATAGGTGCTCCGTGGCGCAGCACCTCTGTTTTTACTTTATTTGTTATTTTCTCTATTTTTCTATATTTAGTAATGCTCAGTATTAGTTAGGCTTCTATTTTGAGAGTCTCAGGAACCCTATAGACCATGTTCATTAAAGATACATTTTATTTTAGTTTGGGGGAGTTTCGTTACATGTTTTATTACTTTTATGCTTAATGTTAACATTTATTGATATTTTGAGTATACAGTGGTGTTAGTCATCATATTTTCATGATTATATCTTGTTTTGACTATCACTGATGCGCTGTTAACAAGATTTTCAATTTTCACTGTTTGCAAATGATTTTATGCATGCTTGAATTGAAAAGTTCAATCAATTTGAATGCATGATATGTTGCAAGAATGCTAGTGTTGTTTGGATTGTCCCATGATATGAAAGGTTGCTATTTGCCCCATTTTCAGTGAAACCTTATGTGATGTTCAAGCATGTGAAACAATTTTGTTACTTTTGATGCATGATTTACATCTCACTTAGATGCTAGTGTAACTTTGAAAATGATAAGAGTGTATGTCTTGAGAATGTTTATAGATGTACATGTAGAGTTTTAATTATCCTAGAGATTATTTTTGAACTCTCTTGAGGCAAAATCCTAGGTTATGCATGATTGAGGAAATGATTAGGGCATTGTTTGGACCGATTGAGCCTTTTCAAGCTTACCTGATATTATAATATCCCTAGGTCCCATTTTGAAGCCTTATACTATTTGGCCTTATTTGTTTTTCATTACCATTGTGTTCGTTAACCTATTAACCATTCTAATACATGTGAAAGCATTGCATTTTCTTCCTACCATCATTGTTTGTTGAGTACATGGTATGCTATTTCTTGAGATGAGTCTGATGATTAGGGGTATTAATGAATATTCAATTCAAAATGAGTCTGAAGGAACCAGATGCAAAGAAAAGAAAAAACAATGCTTTGCAAAATAAAGAAAATCAAAAGAAAAAGAAAATAAAAAAATGAAAAAGAAAAGAAAAGCTTAATTAAAGTAAAGTTTGAAATGCATCAAAAATGGTTTTGGCAAGTTTTATGATCTCACTTTTGAATACCTTGCTAATAACAGTTAATGACTTAAGTCTTGAAGTAGTATGTTGTGTGTCTCGATCTTTGTATTGTATCATTTCCATTCATTTCTTTCGCCCATACCATTGGCCTAACATTATAAGCTAATAAATCCCCTTTTGATCCTCAATCTTATGTGATTTACATTAGTGGAGAGAGAGTTGATTTACAATCTTGTGGATTTTGTGAATCATATACATGTATGTTTATAAACTTATTTGGATGTGTATGACTTGATTAGGAGAAGTTTATCTTGCATTTTTGTGAAAAATGTAAATTGCATGAAGAGTTGTTTGGATTGATAGCATGTTAAGGATTGTATATGTGTGGAACAGTTAATGGGGCATTTGCACTTTTTAAGGAATGTTTCAATCATTATACACTCATAGTTGGTTTGAAATGAAAAAAAAGATTGAAATGATATTTGCTGAATGAATGTTTGATTTGAATTATTAAGCAGATTTACTTAGTCCTATTTTGTTTTGCTCGAGGACTAGCAACATGTAGGTTTGGGGGTGTGATAACTCCATGGAATGTAGTTATTTGCGTTCTAACCTTGAAATATAAATAATGTTTAGTCCTTGTTTATGAAGCATATTTGGAAGGTTTATTGGTTATATTTGACATATTCTTATTTAGATAACCTTCTGTATGTTTTTGGGCAAATTGTGCTTAAATGATTAGAGATGAAGTTAATTTGTATCTGTTACCTATTTGGTGATTTCTCTATGATAGGAAGGGCTCCAAACAAGATGATATATGGAGCATGTGAACTTAAAGTGGAAGAGGAAGCCAAATTTGCTTTTCAGCAGTCAACGCCGCGGTGCAAGGTTGTGCACGCCACGGCGTGGAGGCGCATCATCAGAATTTCCATACTTGAACTCGAGCCGTGAGGACCGCGGCACTCACTAATGGGGGCCAGGGCGCTCGTCAACCGACTTAATGCGGGCCTAGGCGCTCACTAGTGGGGGCCGGGGCGCTCGGTGGTAAGCTGAGCCTATAAATAGGATTTTTCTCATTTTTCTCTCTCTTTTGGTTGCCTTAGCCATTTGTTTTTAGTTTTCTCTCTTTTAGTTTAGGTTTTAGTTAGTTTTAGGCTAGAAAGCTTTAGCTTGATCTCCATTGATGGTGGATTGGAGGCTAGGAACAAGGATGGAGGAGGATTCAAGCTTCAAAGACAAATCAATGAGCTTCCTTTCTCTTTTCCTTTTCTCTCTTCTCTTCCTTATCTTCCTTGGATATGATTTTACTTGTATTTTCATGTTCATTGTATAGCTGAGCTGTATTTAGGGATATTTTGGATCCTTTTCTAAATATATTAATGATGTTTTCTTCTCTGAGTTTGTGTGGATGTTTGGTTATTGTCCTTCCATTATCTATGCTTAATGCTTGCTATTAGTTGGCCATCAATTACATGATCCTAATATTACAAATGAACTGGACATAAGGATTTGTTGATATGGACATCGTATGATTGATGCATATTCAACTTTTCAGTTGATTTGTTAATGAGATAGAAATATACCTATTGGCCATGCATAGTGTGTGATTGAGAATAGATCGTTCAAGAGTGGAAGTTGTGTTAGCTCTCAAGGAAACTTAGTGAGTTGGGCAATTGAAACCAGGGTTGATTGACCTAGACATAGGCTTTTAGCTAAATCAGATTCTCAAGCTAACATAATTAGCGTATTCATGCTTATGAAGAGGATTGTATATTGTTGGTAGATGTAGGGGGTGAAGAAGGATTCCCTGAAACCTAACCTTGTATTTTTATTGTTTTCTGTCTTTACTTTCTTTATTTTTATTCATTTTTATATTCTTGAATAGAATTTATTAAGCTATTGGTTGGTACTTAGCTTTGGAAACACATTTATCCTCGTGGAAATGAACTTTTACTTTGTATCTGTATTACTTGAGCGATCCGTGCACTTGTGGTTAGCGAATGGGCAACACGTTTTGACCCTATCAAGTTTTTGGCGCCGTTGCCGGGGATAAGGCTTTCTATATTGCTAATATTGACAATGAGTTTGGTTAGTTCTTATTCAAGTTGTATATAATCTATGTCTCTTTTATGTCTTATTTTAGGTTCAATAAAAAGTCGGATGATTTTGATCATACGAGGCCCTGGAGGGAATTCGCGACTCCTGAAAAAGATAACCCTAGGATCAAGTTCTTGAGGACTACTCATCCGCAACAATTCATTTTGGTGACAAAGTCTGGATAAGACTATAAACTAGGTCCATCTTGAGGAGGAAATCCCAAGTTTATGTTACATTCCTGCTTTTACTTTGTGCATAAATAGGTAGTATGTTGTGTTTTGTATGTTTGTATATATATGTTCATGTTGATGTTAGTTGTCTTAATATGTTTTTCTTAATATGTTGGTATATATGTGTTAGTACGTTAGTTTAGTAGTTTATAACATTTGCTAGTTATACCTTAGTTATGTTAGTTTTTGTTTGTTTATGTTTTAAGTGTTGTTTGTGTTAGTTTTTATATAGGTTAATATGTTAATTATGTTAGTTTATTGATTTTGTTTGTTTTTAAGTTTTAAGTTTGTTTAGGGTATTAAATAGGTTAATATGTTGATTTTGTGTTTTATTATTTTGTGTTGTACATTTTGTAATTTAGCTTTTTAAACAAGTTTTGCTGCAGCTAGAGACCCTTATGAGCTAATTCCAGCAGCAAAACTGTGTTTGCTGCTAAATTTAGCAATTAAACCTCTAACGCCACGGCACAAGGTTGTGCACGCCGCGGCGCAGTTGCTCATTTTCTGTAGAATTCTGCAGCTTTTTGTTACGCCGCGGCCTAGGTATGGGTGCTCATGCAAGCAAAGACCTCTATTTTTGCTTTTTTTGTTATTTTCTCTATTTTTCTGTATTTAGTAATGCTCAGTATTAGTTAGGCTGCTATTTTGAGAGTCTCAGGTACCCTGTAGACCATGTTCATTAAAGATACATTTTATTTTGGTTTGGGGGAGTATCTTTACATGTTTTATTACTTTTATGCTTAATGTTAACATGTATTGGTATTTTGAGTATGCAGTGGTGTTAGTCATCATATTTTCATGATTATATCTTGTTTTGACTATCACTGATGCGCTGTTGACAAGATTTTCAATTTTCACTATTTGTAAATGATTTTATGCATGCTTGAATTAAAAAGTTGAATCCATTTGAATGCATGATATGTTGCAAGAATGCTAGTGTTGTTTGGATTATCCCATGATATGAAAGGTTGCTATTTGCCCCCTTTTCATTGAAACCTTATGTGATCTTCAAGCATGTGAAATAATTTAGTTGCTTTTGATGCATGATTTACATCTCACTTAGATGCAAGTGTAACTTTAAAAATGATAAGAGTGCATGTCTTGAGAATGTTTATGGATGTACATGTAGAGTTTTGATTATCTTAGAGATTGTTTTTGAACTCTCTTGAGGCAAAATCCTAGGTTATGCATGATTGAGGAAATGATTAGGGCATTGTTTGGACCGATTGAGCCTTTTCAAGATTACCTGATATTATGATATCCCTAGGTCCCATTTTGAAGCCTTATACTATTTGGCCTTATTTATTTTTCATTACCATTGTATTCGTTAACCTGTTAACCATTCTAATGCATGTGAAAGCATTGCATTTTCTTCCTACCATCATTGTTTGTTGAGTACATGGTATGCTATTTCTTGAGATGAGTCTGATGATTAGGGGTGTTAATGAATATTCAATTCAAAATGAGCCTGAAGGAACCAGATGCAAGAAAAGAAAAAGCAATGATTTGCAAAATAAAGAAAATCAAAAGAGAAAGAAAAGAAAAAAAATGAAAAAGAAAAGCAAAGCTTGATTAAAATAAAGTTTGAAAAGCATCAAAAATGGTTCTGACAAGTTTTATGATCTCACTTTTGAATACCTTCCTAATATCAATTAATGACTTAAGGCTTGAAGTAGTATGTTGTGTGTCTCGATCTTTGTATTGTATCATTTCTATTCATTTCTTTCGCCCACACCATTGGCCTAACATTATAGGCTAATAAAGCCCCTTTTGATCCTCAATCTTGTGTGATTTACATTAGAGGAGCGAGAGTTAATTTACAATCTTGTGGATTTTATGAATCATATACATGTATGTTTATAAACTTATTTGGATGTGTATGACTTGATTAGGAGACGTTTATCTTGCATGTTTGTGAAAAATGTGAATTGCATGAAGAGTTGTTTGGATTGATAGCATACTAAGGATTGTATATGTGTGGAACTGTTTATGGGACATTTGCACTTTTTAAGGAATGTTTCAATCATTATACACAAGTAGCTGGTTTGAAATGAAAAAGAAGATTGAAATGATAATTACTGAATGAATGTTTGATTTGAATTGTTAAGCAGATTTACTTAGTCCTATTTTGTTTTGCTCGAGGACTAGCAAAATGTAGGTTTGGGGCTGTGATAACTCCATGGAATGTAGTTATATGCGTCCTAACCTTGAGATATAAATAATGCTTAATCCTTGTTTATGAAGCATATTTGGAAGGTTTATTGGTTATATTTGACATATTCTTATTTAGATAACCTTCTATATGTTTTTGGGCAAATTGTGCTTAAATGATTAGAGATGAAGTTAATTTGTATCTGTTACTTATTTGGTGAATTCTCTATGATAGGAAGGGCACCAAATAAGATGATATGTGGAGCATGTTAGCTTAAAGTGGAAGAGGAAGCCAAATTAGCTTTTCAGCAGTCAACGCCGCGGCACAAGGTTGTGCACGCCGCGGCGTGGAGGCGGTTCATTAGAATTTCCATACTTGAACCCGAGGCTCGAGGGCCGCGGCGCTCACAAATGGGGGCCGAGGAGCTTGTCAAACGACTTAATGCGGGCTTTGGCACTCACTAGTGGGGGCCAGGGCGCTCGGCGACAAGCTGGGCCTTTAAATAGGATTTTTCACATTTCTCTCTCTCTCTTGGCTGCCTTAGCCATTTGTTTTTAGTTTTCTCTCTTTTAGTTAAAGTTTTCATTAGTTTTAGGTTTGAAATCTTTGGCTAAATCTCCATTGATGGTGGATTGGAGACTAGGAACAAGGATGAAGGAGGATTCAAGCTTCAAAGACAAATCAATGAGCTTCCTTTCTCTTTTCCCTTTCTTTCTTCTCTTCCTTATCTTCCTTGGATATGATTTTACTTGTATTTCCATGTTCATTGTATAGCTGAGCTGTATTTAGGGATATTTTGGATCCTTTTCTATATATATTAATGATGTGTT
The DNA here is from genome assembly GCA_029884595.1 of Ormosia semicastrata. Lineage (NCBI taxonomy): Eukaryota > Viridiplantae > Streptophyta > Magnoliopsida > Fabales > Fabaceae > Ormosia > Ormosia semicastrata. The sequence goes on from JAQQTO010000060.1 coordinate 65,905,635, forward strand.
CTTCTCTGAGTTTGTGTGGATGTCTGGTTATTATTCTTCCATTATTTATGCTTAATGCTTGCTGTTGGTTGGCCATCAATTGCATGATCCTAATACTGCAAATGAACTAGACATAGGGATTTGTTGATATGGATATGGTATGGTTGATGCATGTTCGACTTTTCAGTTGATTTGTTAATGGGATAGGAATATACCCATTGGCCATGCATAGTGTGTGATTGAGAATAGATCGTTCAAGAGTGGAAGTTGTGTTAGCTCTCAAGGAAACTTAGTGACTTGGGCAATTGAAACCAGGGTTGATTGACCTAGACATAGGCTTTTAGCTAAATCAGATTCTCAAGCTAACATAATCAGTGTATTCATGCTTATAAAGAGGATTGCATGTTGTTGGTAGATGTAGGGGGTGAAGAAGGATTCCCTGAAACCTGACCTTGTATCTTTATTGTTTTCTGTCTTTACTTTCTTTATTTTTTCATTTTTATGTTCTTGAATAGAATTTATTAAGCTATTGGTTGGTACTTAGCTTTAGAAACATATTTATCCTCGTGGGAATGAACTTTTACTCTGTATCTGTATTTCTTGAGTGATCCGTGCACTTGCAGTTAGCAAATGGGCAACATGTTTTGACCCTATCAAGTTTTTGGCGCCATTGCCGAGGATAAGGCTTTCTATATTGCTAATTTTGACAATGAGTTTAGTTAATTCTAATTCAAGTTGTATATAATCTATGTCTCTTTTATATCTTGTTTTAGTTTCAATAAAAAGCCGGATGATTTCGATCATACGAGGCCCGTGAGGGAATTCGCGACTCCTGGAAAGGATAACCCTTGGATCAAGTTCTTGAGGACTACTCATCCACAGCAATTCATTTTGGTGACAAAGTCTAGTTAAGACTATAAACTAGGTCTTTCTTGGGGAAGAAATCCTAAGTTTATGTTACATTCCTGCTTTTACTTTGTGCATAAATAGGCAGTATGTTGTGTTTTGTATGTTTGTATATATATGTTCATGTTGATGTTAGTTGCCTTAATATGTTTTTGTTAATATGTTAGTATATATATGTTAGTACATTAGTTTAGTAGTTTATAACATTTGTTAGTTATACCTTAGTTATGTTAATTTTTGTTTGTTTTTGTTTTAAGTGTTGTTTGTGTTAATTTTTGTATAGGTTAATATGTTAATTATGTTAGTTTATTGATTTTGTTTGTTTTTAAGTTTTAAGTTTGTTTAGGGGCCATTTCTAAGATACACCCTCCAAAGGAGGGTGTATCATACACCCCATAATCTAAGCCATTGATTTATTCATAAAATAAATCAATGGCTTAGATCAATTACAGGAAACCTGCTAAGCAAGTTTCCTTTTTTTTTTAGATTTTTTTTATTTTTGTTAGTATTATATTTTTTTTAGATACTACCACCACTATTATCATCGGTTACGCTGCTTGTCAACTACCTCCTGTCACCTCTAATTTTTTTAAATTGTATAACTGTATAAATATTATCAGTTCAAATTTAAAATTTTTTTCAAAAAACACAGTTATAATTTTTGGAAACTCGATCACCTCTAATTTTTTTAAGTTGTATAACTGTATAAATATCATTAGTTCAAATTTATAAGATTTTTCAACAATAATAGTTTTAGAAAAAATTTCAGTATGCACAGTTATTTATGAAAAAATATAAAGACTGACTGATATAATTTTAATTGGTATTATTTACAGAGCTGTATAATTTTAAAAAATGTAAACAGTATCCTTTTCCGGTATGAACAGTGGTTTTCTGGCGTGAAAAGTATTTTTTTCGGTGTGAATAGTGTTTTTCCTCAGTATGAATAGTGTTTTCAGCGTGAACAATGCATTCTGCCAGCTTGAACAGTGCATGCTCTCTGAAAAAAAAAAGGTAACCTGCCCATAAAAAAAACCTACTGTAGCAGGTAAAAGTCAAGGGTATATCATACACCCAAACTTAATGTGGTGTATATTAGCAAGCGCCTTATTTAGGGTATTAAATAGGTTAATATGTTGATTTTGTGTTTTATTATTTTGTGTTGTACATTTTGTAATTTAGCTTTTTAAACAAGTTTTGCTGCAACAAGAGACCCATATGAGCTAATTCTAGCAGCAAAATTGTGTTTGCTGCTAAATTTAGCAGGTAAACCTCTAACACCGCGGGCCAAGGTTATGCACGCCGCAGCTCAGGCATGGGTGCTCCGCGGTGCAGCACCTCTGTTTTTGCTTTTTTTGTTATTTTCTCTATTTTCCTGTATTTACTAATGCTCAATATTAGTTAGGCTGCTATTTTGAGAGTCTCAGGTACCCTATAGACCATGTTCATTAAAGATACATTTTATTTTTGTTTGGGGGAGTATCTTTACATGTTTTATTATTTTTATGCTTAATGTTAACATGTATTGGTATTTTGGCTATGCAGTGGTGTTAGTCATCATATTTTCATGATTATATCTTGTTTTGACTTTCACTGATGCGCTGTTGACAAGATTTTTAATTTTCATTGTTTGCAAATGATTTTATGCATGCTTGAATTGAAAAGTTGAATCAATTTGAATGCATGATATGTTGCAAGAATGCTAGTGTTGTTTGGATTGTCCCATGATATGAAAGGTTGCTATTTGCCCCCTTTTCAGTGAAACCTTATGTGATCTTCAAGCATGTGAAACAATTTAGTTGCTTTTGATGCATGATTTACATCTCACTTAGATGCAAGTGTAACTTTGAAAATGATAAGAGTGCATGTCTTGAGAATGTTTATGGATGTACATGTAGAGTTTTGATTATCTTAGAGATTGTTTTTGAACTCTCTTGAGGCAAAATCCTAGGTTATGCATGATTGAGGAAATGATTAGGGCATTGTTTGGACCGATTGAGCCTTTTCAAGCTTACCTGATATTATGATGTCCCTAGGTCCCATTTTGAAGCCTTATACTATTTGGCCTTATTTATTTTTCATTACCATTGTGTTCGTTAACATGTTAACCATTCTAATGCAAGTGAAAGCATTGCATTTTCTTCCTACCATCATTGTTTATTGAGTACATGGTATGCTATTTCTTGAGATGAGTCGATGATTAAGGGTGTTAATGAATATTCAATTCAAATGAGCCTGAAACCAGATGCAAAGAAAAGAAAAAGCAATGCTTTGCAAAATAAAGAAAATCAAAAGAAAAAGAAAAAAAATGAAAAAGAAAAGCAAAGCTTAATTAAAAGAAAGTTTGAAAAGCATAAAAAATGGTCTAACAAGTTTTATGATCTCACTTTGAATACCCTGCTAATATCAGTTAATGACTTAAGTCTTGAAGTAGTATGTTGTGTGTCTCGATCTTTGTATTGTATCATTTCCATTCATTTTTTTCGCTCATACCATTGGCCTAACATTATAAGCTAATAAAGCCCCTTTTGATCCTCAATCTTGTGTGATTTACATTAGTGGAGAGAGAGTTGATTTACAATCTTGTGGATCTTATGAATCATATACATGTATGTTTATAAACTTATTTGGATGTGTATGACTTGATTAGGAGAAGTTTATCTTGCATGTTTGTGAAAAATGTGAATTGCATGAAGAGTTGTTTGGATTGATAGCATGTTAAGGATTGTATATGTGTGGAACAGTTAATGGGGCATTTGCACTTTTTAAGGAATGTTTCAAACAATACACACTAGCAGTTGGTTTGAAATGAAAAAGAAGATTGAAATGATATTTGCTGAATGAATGTTTGATTTGAATTGTTAAGCTGATTTACTTAGTCCTATTTTGTTTTGCTCGAGGACTAGCAAAATGTAGGTTTGGGGGTGTGATAACTCCATGGAATGTAGTTATTTACGTGCTAACCTTGAGATATAAATATTGCTTAGTCCTTGTTTATAAAGTATATTTGGAAGGTTTAATGGTTATATTTGATATATTCTTATTTAGATAACCTTCTGTATGTTTTTGGGCAAATTGTGCTTAAATGATTAGAGATGAAGTTAATTTGTATCTGTTACTTATTTGATGATTTCCCTGTGATAGGAAGGGCTCCAAACAAGATGATATGTGGAGCATATAAGCTTAAAGTGGAAGAGGAAGCCAAATTAGCTTTTCAGCAGTCAACACCGCTGCGCAACGTTGTGCATGCCGCGGCGTGGAGGCGCATCATCAGAATTTCCATACTTGAACCCGAGCCGCGTGGGTCGCAGCTCTCACTAATAGGGGCCGGGGTGCTCGTCAACCGACTTAATGCGGGCCTAGGAGCTCACTAGTGGGGGCCGAGGTGCTCAGCGACAAGCTGAGCCTATAAATAGGATTTTTCACGTTCTTCTCTCTCTCGTGGCTGCCTTAGCCATTTGTTTTTAGTTTTCTCTCTTTTAGTTTAGGTTTTAGATAGTTTTAGGTTAGAAAGCTTTGGCTAGATCTCCATTGATGGTGGATTGGAGGCTAGGAACAAGGATGGAGGAGGATTCAAGCTTCAAAGACAAATCAATGCGCTTCCTTTCTCTTTTCCCTTTCTCTCTTCTCTTTCTTATCTTCCTTGGATATAATTTTACTTGTATTTTCATGTTCATTGTATAGCTGACCTGTATTTAGGGATATTTTAGATCCTTTTCTATATATATTAATGATGTGTTCTTCTCTGAGTTTGTGTGGATGTTTGGTTGTTGTTCTTCCATTATCTATGCTTAATGCTTGCTGTTGGTTGGCCATCAATTGCATGATCCTAATATTGCAAATGAACTAGACATAGGGATTTGTTGATATGGACATGGTATGGTTGATGCATGTTCGACCTTTTACTTGATTCATTAATGAGATAGAAATATACCTATTGGCCATGCATAGTGTGTGATTGAGAATAGATCATTCAAGAGTGGAAGTTGTGTTAGCTCTCAAGGAAACTTAGTGAGTTGGGCAATTGAAACTAGGGTTGATTGACCTAGACATAGGATTTTAGCTAAATCAGATTCTCAAACTAACATAATCAGTGTATTCGTGCTTATGAAGAGGATTGCATGTTGTGGTTAACAAATGGGCAACACGTTTTGACCCTATCAGGAGGCTTTGATGAAAAAGTATGGAGTCATGCACAAAGTTTCTATACCTTGCCACCCCCATACTAATGGGCAGGCCGAGGTTTCCAACAGATAGATCAAGCAGATACTTCAAAACACAGTTTCACCTAATAGAAAGGATTGGAGCAAGAGGCTTGGAGATGCTTTATGGGCTTACCGGACTATTTATAAAACACTGATTGGGATGTCTCCTTATCGAATTGTTTTTGGCAAAGCGTGCCACCTGCCGTTGGAGATTGAGCATCGTGCATTTTGGGCGGTGAAGAGGTGCAACTTGGACCTAAATCAAGCGGGCATGGAGAGGAAGTTACAGTTGCAAGAATTGGGGAAATCTGCCTGGAGGCCTATGAGAGCTCTAAAATTTACAAGGAGAAGACCAAAGCCTTCCATGATAAAATGATTGCTCGAAAAGAATTCAAAAGTGGTCAAAAAGTTCTCTTTTATAATTCCTGTCTTAAGTTAATGCCCAATAAATTAAGGTCTAGATGGGATGGACCATTTGTTGTTATTAATGTTTTTCCTTGTGGTGCAGTTGAGCTCCAAGATGTGACATCAAAGAGAATGTTCAAGGTCAATGGGCATAGACTTAAGCATTTTTATGAAGATTGTCAAGAGCACAACGTGGAAGTGTTGGCTTTGCTCGATGCCATTTACATGGATGGATAATGAAGGAGACCCTTACCACACTTTTATTTTACTTGCCATGAATATTTTGGTGATTTGCTTTCTGGAATTTTCTATGCTTTACATTGAGGGCAATGTAAAATTCAAGTATGGGGGGAATGGAATAAATTTTATGCTGTTTTTAGTATTGTTTCTATTTTCTATTTTTGCTACTACTTTCAATTACTACTTTTGTTTTCTATTTTCTATTTTTGTTTTTATTTTTTCTCGCTATCTTAGTTCTCTGTTTCTATTTTTTTGTTAATTTTTATTGTTGATTTCTGCTTTATTTTTGTTTTCGCACTTAATTTTATTTCTGTTTCTATTTTTGTTGTTTCTATTTTTGCTATTTATGTAATTTTTCTATTCTTGTTTATATTTTTTGTTTTTAATTCTATTTTCTATTTTTAAAGAAAAAATATGTGTTTTTAATTATTTTCCAATGATGTTTTGTGATTTGTGAAGTTTATGAGTTTGAAGCAATTAAAATTCAAGGTTTATAGCATGATTGAATAAAGTTTCTTCCTTTTTAAATTTGACTTGCTTAGTTTTGGATGTTTGATTGGTGGATTGAGTTTGATAGATGTATACCTTGTGAGACTTTGAGCCTTTTGGTAGATGGATTTAACATTTATGTCATTCTCTTCTTTCATGTGTGATTTTCACTCATATCAATTGATCACTCTATAACTTGTTTTGATTCTTTTTCAGGCTACAATTTCACTTGCATGCATAAACATAATTGAGGCATTCTTTCTTGAATTAGCTACTTTGACTAAATAGCCAACCTTGCATCATTTCCCTTTTATTAACCCCTTTGAGCCTATTTGCTTATTCTTTGTCTTAGCTCATTATATGCCTTATATGAAAAACTGTGTTTTTACCTTACCTTAGGGAATGAGATAGCATTAGTTCATTTTCATTGGAGGAGCTCTTTTTCTTGTTGGTAATTAATAGTTCAAGTGTAGGGGTTATGCAAATTGATGTGCAATATGCAAAGTGTTTAGTGAAAGAAAAAAAAAGAGCCTAATGAAAAGAAAAAAAATGTAAAAATAAAAAAAAAAAAGCAAGAGAAAAAAAAGAAAAAGAATAAATACAAGAAATGTTGTGAAAGAAAAGGAAAAATAAATAAATAAGAGAAGGAATATGTAAAGAGAATGTGCATTATATGGATTTGGGGGGGATAAAATTTCATGTTTGTCAATTAAGTTCCTTCTCAATGCTCTTTTGTTCTCTTGGGTGTTTAACTTATCATATCCATATTGTTTCCTTCCCTTACCTTGGCCCCATTACAACCTTGAATAAAGTCATCTTGATTTGTGTGCGCATGTGCTTGAGTAGTGGAAAAGTAGAAGATAAGCAAGCCTATGGTAGTGCAATTTTCATGGGTTGAATTGAGTGAAATACTTATCTTGTAAACACTTGAGGGATTGAGAGTGTATCTTGTGAGGATCTATCATTCTTGATTCACATTTTTCAAATTGAAACTATCTTGCTTGTTAGTTTGAGATGTGAATAAATGTTTCTTCATGAATGTTTTGATCCCTTAAATCTTTGGTTGTTCTTTTTGCTTATAACTTTAGCATTCTTGAATGTTATTAGAAATTGAGTCTTTTAGAGTTTTTAGCTTTTGAGTTGTTTGTGTTATTTTTCTTTATTCCCTAGTTTTGGTCTTATATGATTTGCCCAGGAGTGTAAAAAGTTAAGTGTGGTGAAATTTGATAATCACATATTTTATACATTAATAAACCCTCATTTTTTATCATTTATACTTTTCATGTACTTAATTGGTTGAGTTTGGTCATATTTTGTAAGTTTGGGCTCAAATTGGGCTTAATTGATCTTGTCCAGCATTATTGAGATTTTACACTATTTCTGTATTTCGGTCATATCTTGAGTTCTAGATGTCTAAAAATTATGTATCTTACATTGTATGAAAGATGAGAGAGAGCTCTACAAGTTTTATGAGAGATCCAAGGCTAATTTGGACATCTAGTTGAGCTAATTGGGCTTAGAAGTCAGAACATAGGTTTTGTCACTAGAACCCGAGCAGTGTGCACTAATCAGGACATAACTTGAGTTTTATATGTGATATGGGCCTGACACTAATGGCATTTGAAAGCTAAGACATATATCTTCAATCCATATGCAAGCCATTTTTCCAAACTATGGCATTTTTTGATGGAGCTTACATCCTTTTAAGTCAACTAATGGAATCAAAGACCCTTTGAGAATGATTTGTCCATAACTTAAGTTGTAGACCTCCAATTAACATGGGGTTTAGGCCCAATTACTCATAATGGATCCATCTTTGTAACTAATGGGGTTCTAATAATGTGAGGACAAATTAGAGGGTAGTTATAGGGGTTGGAAGCACAAAATCAAGGCTATCATCTCATTCTACATTTTTCACACTCTCTCTAAATCTATATCTTTCTCTCTTCTTCTTCTTCCTTCTTCCTCAAGCTCTTTCATGGTGATAGTTATGGAGAGCTAAACTTCTGTAATTAATTCAGAGATTCTTGAAGAAATTGTGGTTTGGATTCTTAAGATCTTGGTTCTATTTTTGTATTTGAATTGCATTTGGATTCCTCTTCTTCTTCTTGATCTTGAATGCATGAATGGTGATTCTATTTGTGTTTGATCTGATTGGATCTCAATTTAAGATTGAGAATTGTGATGGGATTTAGGATCGATTGATCTGAACTAATCACGGAATTACAGAGGTTAGGTTATTGATTTATGCCTAGGTTAATTGAATTCGGAGATCAAATTAACATAGATCTAATATGAATTATAAGATTGCAAATTTGTGTGTCAATTGTTAATTGAATTCTAGATGATTGTCTAGTATGAATTCTGGATTTGATGTAGAGATTTTGGTTCAACCCAAATTAACCATTCAAATGCACTTCAAATGTTCGTTGAATGATCTATGATGGAATTAACCCAATTTCGGATAGGTTTCTGAATTGATTGCCTTTTTAATTGAATTTCTCACTTTAATTATGTTAGTTTCATATTCTGAGTTCTTAAATATCTTCCCTAATTTTAGGTTGATTTGATCAAATTGCATTTACAATCCTTGAGAGACGATATGATGTTGTTTCCTATGCTACAAGCCATTGGTATAATTCGGTTACAATTTTGATTGAGTTCGGCACTCATTAGTAAGATAGGACATTGTGCTAGAGAATGTATTCATAGACATGGGAAGATACCTAGTCCTGAACCACAAGTAAAGGAAGGAGTTTTTACCTCCAGTGAAGAAGGGGCAACTCACTCTCCTAGTTTGTAATAAGGTAAATGCACGATTAAAGATAAGAACTCTTAAAAACTATGAACTTATAGGGTATAAGATCTCTTTGTGAATCTTGTTAATACCATTTGTTGAAATATTTTGGTGTTATATGAATTGCTGATAATAAATTCTGATCTAACTAATAGATATTGAAAGTTTAAAAAAATAATTATTAAATTAGAAGTGAGATAATATGATCTATGATTGTTTGATTATGATTCAGGTACTACTACTTGATATATTTAGTTTATAGTTTAAACTGCTGCACAATGGAAGAGTAATTTATTGTGTTATGATATATCTAAAGACTAAGTGTATAAATAAGTTGTATAGTGAAGTTTGATAATATGAGTATGAAGATGTTCATGATTTTGAATTAAGATTAGTTTGAGACTTTATGAATATATATATGATTAATGTTTTCCTATCCTTATTATTGTTTTCATATATTGTGTTGGTAAACTTAAATGAAATTTGAGAATTTATAAGTATACCCAAAAGTTGATTCATGCATAGTTTCGTATTTTGGATTCATAAATATTTAAAGAGTTCCCTTTTAAGAATGAGTTTTTATGATGAGTTGAGAACGATTGCATGAAGCTTATATGTTTTAGAGTTGTATTTTGATAAGCAAATCTTTTGGATGTTAATTATAGAAGAATAATATATTATTATGATATGTTCAAACTCTTTTATGATAAATTCTGGATTTGATTAAATGCTATGATTGCAAATACAAAGTTTAAGTTTGGGGTTAGAAATTTGTTTCTTTTGGTTGAGTTGATAGTTTATTAAGATGGAGAAAAAGAAACAAAAGGTATGCATAATAAATCGATAACCTTTTAGAAGTCAGTTTTTTTTATAAAAAAAAATAGTTATGAGAATTAGAGTATGAATCTTGAAGTTCAAATTTGTTTTGAAATAGTATTGATTGGTACTAGATTTGGAATCGAAAAAAATTAAAAAGGAATTCATAATTTTGCTTTTGATGATATATGAATTTTGTGTTGATATTTGAAAATGAGAAATTGTAATTTACTTGATAGTGTTTATGGTGATAAGCACATAACTCACCAAAAGATAAGTTGAATAATATAGTATTAACTTCTCTTATTAAGAGAAAATTAGAGATCTCACTTAAAGAAAATAAGTAAAGTTATCCAATAATACTAGCCATGAGCTAAGATACATAGTTGAGATCTACCTTTGGATAATTCTTGAGAACTATTTGTAGTGGATTGAAAGAAAATTTAGATATTAAAGTGAGACTGATGAATTACATTCATGCATCTCTGCTTCCTTGATGAGTGAGTATATTAGATTTTGATCATAGCTATTTTGAACATGATCATATAGTTAGATTGAAATAAAGAATTGGTGATTTAGTGATATTTTTGTATTAGATGAATTAATTTTTTGATTGATTTCAAATTCAATCATAATAAAATAATTATGATGTTAATTAAGAGATTAGATGAAAGAAACTTGAAGATGAAACCAAAGAGTATTACTCTAAACTAGCAAAACTGCTATGGCAGAGTAATTAAATGTACTTGCCTAAACCCTAGAAGAAGTTAAGGTGGAGTTGATTCAATCATTAAAACTAAAAGTTATATTACAAAAGAGGGAAGTAGAGTTCAAAGGAAATGATTTAAAGAAAAGTAAATTAAAATAAGATTCATTAAAAAAAGTGATATGAAATTTACCAATGTTTTTTTTTTATGATTAATTTGAAATAGGAACGAAATAATGTAGAAGAAAACAAGTGAAGACAGGATTTATTGGCAAAAATGATAAAAGATAAAATTGAATTAAAGCAAGTTACCTGAGAATTTGAGTTGCTGAAAAATTAAATTCTAACATGATATGAGAATATGTGAAATTTCTCATATCGAATAATCAAATTTTAAGGACAAAATTTTTAAAAGGAGGGGAGAATTGTAACATCTTCCCCTATAGAATAGCCTTAAGAATTAATATAGAAGCTCAATAATGATTATGATAATTATTTGTTAATTTTGGGATTATTCTGAGCTAATTTAGGTATGATGCTATAACCCAGAAAGTGGAAAATAGATCATATTAGCTCTGAATTTAGTACAAATTACCTAGATGATGGAATTAAATAAGGAAAATTTTATTTATGGATTACAAATAATTAGGGTAAGTTATGATGAATTTTTAAGAATTATCTGAGTATGTTTGATATCTTTAATAACATAGAATATGTGTTTAACAACCCGAATTAAAAAGGAAAGTAACTTAAAAGATAATGAGATTTTGGGAAGATGTCAAGAGGAAAATGGAAGTTATTTTGGAAATAGTTACAAGTTAAAGTGAATACCTATAAGCCTATTAGTTTATCTCCTTAAGTTCAATTTAACTTAAGGATGAGTAATGAAGCTTAATGACTGATAAAGGTGTATAAGGATAACTGTTGAATGATGAAACTGAGAATTGAATGAAATCTTGAAATTTTCTATAATACCTATAAAGGTTAGAAAATTCATCAATGGAAGATTAAGTATCCTTAAAAGATATAGTTTTTCCAGTTGGAATTCATTATTATCCTTCCTCCATCGCCTCTTTTCGGTCAAAATAGTAACAAAGAAAAGATAAGAAAAAAATAGAAAGATAGAGGAGGACGAGAAAGGAGAAGAAAAGAAAACAGAGAGGAAGAAAGAAAGAAAAGAGGAGAGAGATCGGGAGAAGAGAATGAGGAAGAAAAGGAAGAAGATGAAAGGGAGCAAAACAAGAAATAGAGAGAAAAAAGAGAAAAAAGGAGACTTGCTAACCTTAAAAGGAGTTAAGGTATGGGGTATTTTCATTGCTTACCATTTCTTTCTTGTATTCATAGGGTTTAAGTTAGCAACCTGATAAATTTATTGAAATTCATGGGTAAATGATGAGTATAGAAATACTTGCTTGTGATATGTTTTTGATTGATTAACTTGCCATTAGCTTGGTTTTCTTTGAAAAATTGTGATTGATGATGGGATTTCAATATTACCCATTTTTTAAATATCACTTTGAGAATGATTTGAATGCATATATATGGAGTATTATGATTGAGGTTGATGAATATTTGAATGGTTTTGGGTTTCTTCAGTTCAAAACTCCATTTTCTGTAGATTTCCAACTAGTAATCAATTAGCACGAGCTGGTAATCAATTACTAAGCTGTGAAATGAGTTCCAGAATCATCATAATCAATTACCACAAGCTGGTATCAATTACCAAGTTTTTGAGTAAGTGGTAATCGATTACCACACCAGGGTAATCGATTACCAGCTTGAGGGTAATCGATTACCAAGCCTCTGCCAAGCTGATAATCGATTACCAAAGCCTGGTAATTAATTACCAGGCCTCTAATTTGAGGTTTTAGTATGTGATAAGTTGGAAATAGAGTTCTTTACCCCTTGAGAACTAAATGCAAACTCTAAATGCATTACAAATCATTCTCTGAGATCAATTTTGAGAATAATTTTATATGCATATTGAATTTATGGAAACTAGATTATGAATTGTATTATACCATGATGTGAAATGATATAATGAAATATCTTATTGCATGCATGATGAGATTGATTATTAAGACGAACAACCTAGAAAATAATATTTGATTTTTCTATGGGAAACCTAAATATAGGAAATTACCCTCGTGCCTAGGTTAAGACTTTGATAATGATGGTTGGGGATGGATACTTCCTTACCATTAGAGTAATTGAGGTTGAGGATAACATTCCCTCTATAACGTCCCAAATACTAGTACTAATGATGTATCTGACTTACGCGTTAGTAATTAGAATTTGATACATTACTTATGAATATCACCAAATTTACAAATACATTATTTGACTAAATATTAAAATATGAGCCTTTCGCGAAAGCATAATATACATATAATATGAAATGAATTATATACAAATTATACATTGTTGTACATTATATAATATACCTTTTATAGTACAAAAATATTAACCAAATAAACTAAACTATTTCTTCATCATAAGCTCCATCTTTCGTCCTCTTGCTTAACTGCTGAAGATCTTTCTTGGAATCATTATGGAAATCATAGAAGTAGGGGGTGAGAATCATGAAATTCTCAGTAGTTTATTTTAAAATATGTCATCATAATAATTTCAGCTATTTCGAGGAAAAATTCATTTTTTTTAAAATACTCTATGTCAATCTAGGAAGGTGGCAGAAAGTCAAAACAGGTCATTTCTCTTCCCAAAATAGACATTTCATTTTATCTTTATGAAAAATCATTCTCAAAAATTACATCATAGATCACATCTTTAGATTTCTTATTGTTCAATCATAAATCATGTTATCAAATCTCGTATTTTCATCTAATTGAAATATTGTAACACCCTGAAATTTCTTTTCCTGTTATTTGTGTTTTTCTATGATTTTTGTGAATTGTTTGCTTTATTTGATAATTTTATTATTATTTTTGGTCTTCTATGTGTTTGAGACAGTGCCGGAAAAATAAAAAAATTTCAGGGCTGAAAAAATTTTAACTGTTCACGCGGGGCTGGGGGAGCTTACTAAAGCAGAAACCGGGAACAGATTTCAAATTTTTCTTTTTCTTAGATTTTATCTGACTGATAAAATATAGGTACGTTCTATTGTTCATAGGACAATAAATATTAGTTTTGCTAGCAGTAGCCTTTGTCCATTGGGTAATAGCTACTGGGGTAAATATCAAGTTCGATGACTAGTCATGAGCCTAGTCATAACCTTTCATCTTTTCTTTTCATAACTCACTTGTTTTTGGAGCCAATGGGAAGAAAGCTTCCAAGGGGAGCTTGTTGGAGTCAAGTTTAGTGACTTTGACTTTTTGTGTTGCACCAATAGGAGGAAAGCTTCCAAGACAAGCTTGGAGAGAATCTTGGAGGAGAAGCTTTGTCCACTAACACCCTTGAGGCCCACGGCCAAGAGGGAGCTTCTGAGACAAGCTTTGTGACCAAAATAGTTTTTTTATCTCTCTTAAGTCTATCTTGTCTTGTTTTTGAGAAACAATATACCAAAAGCTCTCTCTTTCTCTCTCCTTTGTGAATCTCGGCTAACACCCCAAAATCATCCTTCAATCTTGATTAATTCTAAACAACCTCATTTCTTGAATCTAAACACCATTTCTTGAATCTAAACAACCTCTAGGTGAAGCTCCTTATCTTTATTTCTAAGTTTTGTTTTCAAGTTCTAGACCATAATCTTGATTCATGGTCATCTTGTTTCAAGCCCTAGATGTTGATGATTGTATTTTGATTTGTTTTAAGGATCTTTTTGGAAGGAGAAGCTTTTTCAAGAAGACAACAAGGAGTTTTGATCATCATCTAAGGTAAGAGGTAGATTAACCTCATCAACCATCTTGGTGGTGAGAAATGAATTTGTGGTTTTTTGGTGAAAAATCCATGTGAGGATTTATTCACTTGATTGTGTGAATTTATTGATTTATGTTTGTTTGGCTATGTGTGACTATATGATTGTTATAGTATGCATGATATTGTTATAGTAGGAATTGATGATTGAAATGCTTTGTATGCTTTGAATCATGTGTGAAAGGCAAGCTTTGTGGTCCCAAAGACCACCTATGGCTCACGGCCATTTAGCCCAAAGAGGGGCATCCAAGGCAAAAAATATTTTATTAATTGAAAACTTAGATGATTAGAGGACTAGAATAGGATTTAAGGATTTATAAGTTAAGAAGAAAATGAACAAAGTTTTATTATTTGAAATGGATTAATTTTTGGTCATGACAATAGAAATAGATTTTGAAGGATGATTTGAAGTTTAAAGTATTTTGTTTAAGTGAGTTTTTAGTATAAGTAAAGGAAAAAGATTTTTGAAATGTCTTAATTTAGTTAAAATAATATAGTTTTATGCAAAAATGTTAGGAAATATCACTTAAAGGAGATTTGGTAAGAAAGTATTAGTATTAAGGTTCAAATTTTATATTAAACACGAAAATTCTCAAAAAGTTAGTTTAGAATGTTTTATGTGATTGAAATGCATTGATAAAACCTTACGCGATTTAAAAAAAACATTGGTTTTTGAGTTACGCGATTGAAAAATGAAGTAAAAAGTTATGCGATTTAGTGACGTAATAGAAAGTGTTACGTGTTTGTGTTAAAATAGTGAAAATGCTTTGCGTCTGAGAAAAATAGTAGTTTTACTATCGGGCCGACGTACTAGACTCGAAGACGTCAGTTGACGGCTTAAGCCCAGTGGTGGCTTGTTTTGGATTGGAATTTATGTAGTTATTGATTTGCTGATTTATTAAGCCATGTGATCATGCATTGTGAAAGTTGTGGTGACTATATTTGTTAAGGCTGTATGCCTAGGAGATTGAAATACATCTTTGTGCGGGTGCAAATTACGTAGTGAAGGTCTATGAATGACCTTGGAGGTGTTGGGGTGCGGGTATCCCACAAGTGGCTAGTTAGTAGCTCTACTATGCCGTGGTGACTGTTGCAACGCACTGACGATCTCGATGAGACACTATTCCTATTCCCGGTCTGGTGAAGAATGTCTTATATAAGCCATGATGTGTACGCTGATAATTTTGAAGCATTTAAATTGAGGCTAACGATATACAGACATATCTCCCGATCATTCTCTCCGATGTTTGGTTTTAGCTCCATGGAGTAGGGGTTGGCTCATTGTGCATTTGCATAGTCAGTAGAGTTGTTGATGTGATATATTTATATTGTTGAATTATCTGCTGATAAATATCATGACTGTAATACTTAACTCTGTACTATGTGACTTTATTGTTACTATTGTTTCTTTTCTGCCATACTGGTATGTGATGCAGGGGATCTCACGTCTTTATGGTTTTGCTCTGTCTGTTCTATTTTATGTTTATGCTCTATGAAGATCTATGATGGTAGCAAGGAGAGATCTGCTGTGTTACGTTAGAGTGCAGTTTCATGGAGGCACTGATACCTGGCGCGTCCATTTGGATACGGAGCACATAAAGTATTATGGAGATATTACTTTATCTTTGAGTAGGACCCGTCATGAGGTTACTTCTTTTTCTTTTTCTGCTACTGTTTATCTAAAGTTTCATATGCCTATAAAGGATTTGCGGGGTGATCTTCACTATTCTCCTAGGGAGGATTCTGAGATATCTTCTGCTCGGACTCCCTTTCGTCGAGACATTCCCCGGCTTGGGAATTTGTTTAGTGAGGATTCTGAGGAGCATTTGGAAGAGAATCCGGTGGAGGACCTTTCCCTTAGGTGTAATGAACTTAGGCCAATTTAGGTTTGTTATGATGGTTGTATTTATGTCCTTTTGGTACATAAGTATTATGTACTTCTATTTTCAGTAAACTGTGTATTTATATGTAAAGTGTATTATTCAGTTCTCTGTATCTTGTATTCTATTAAGTTTATGCTATCCGTGAAAAGAATTTTAAAACCTGTATTTTACAACCTTAAATCTTAATTATGACTTGGGTAAAGTTAAAGCTTTAAAATAAAATAGTTGGTTTGAAATGTAATTCCCTTCAGAGGGTGTTACATTAGATGGTATCAGAACCCAAGTTTAGTCTGTCGGGTTTGTGTTTAGGTCTGTCTTGTTTGTGCTATGTGTTTCTCTGTGTTTGGTTTTCGGAAGGAAACTATGTTGCTTGAATGATACTTAATTTTCATTGTATTTGTTTAGTCTAACGTTGAATAAAGGCAATGGCTTGTGGTAGAGGCGTGCATGTGGACACAAGACGTGACAATGATGGTATGGCTGCGGCAGCAACAGCGATGCAAAGAATAGCTGATGTAATAGTATAACAAAATCAGAGAGCTGCTCAGCAGTAGGAAGCAATAGCTAAGACTCAGAATTTATCAGAATTTCACCACAACAATCCACCACAGTGTAAAGGTGAATTTGATCCAAAGAAAGTAGATATTTGGATTAAGGAGTTGGAGAAGATCTTTAGAAGAATGAGATGCACGGATGAAAGAAATGTGGCTTATGCTACTTTCATGCTCATTGGAGATGGTAAGGACTAGTGGGCAGGGACTCAAGGGTTGTTGGAAGCTGAATGAAGGTTTATCACATGGGAAGTCTTTCGGAGCAAATTTCTGGAGAAGTACTTTCCAGGTAATACGAGGCACACCAAGGAGATGGAGTTCCTTGGACTAAAGCAAGGGGAATGACCATCAGTGAATATGCTGCTAAGTTTGAAAGCCTATCAAAGTTCTCAAGATACTTTCAGCTCTAGCCTGATGAGAATGGAAGTGCCGAAAATTCGAAGAAGGTTTAAGGCATGATCTGAAGCAAGTAGTGCTACCCTTGGGAATTGAGCAATTCCCAGCTTTGTTGGACAAGTGTTGCTAGATTGAAGAGTTGGACCAGTCTCGGGATACGAGACCCCATAACTTTGGACCATCTCAGTTCCAAAGGGGGAGTAATACTAATGTCAACCAATTCAACTGAAAGCCATATTCGCAGCCATCGGGGAATCAACAGTGATAGCAAACAGTTAGAGGAAGTGCTAGTGGCAGTAGATTTGGTTAGACCATGGCATCTTCACCAAAATGCCTGAAGTGTGGAAAAGATCACTTGACAAAGGAGTGTGCGATCAAGGGAATAATCTGTTTCAGATGCGAGAAGCCTGAACATATTTCTGGAGACTGTACTTAACCAAAGATGGAGCCTTCCATTAGTAATGTACGTGCATCAAGGCCTCAAGTAGGAGGGAGAGTCTATACGATGAGTGGAACAGAAGCCTGCCAATCTGAAAATCTAATCAATGGATATTGTGCCAAAGGAGGTAAGCCTTTAACTGTACTGTATGACTCGAGGGCAACCCATTCTTTTATTGCCTATAACTGTGTGGATCAACTAGGTTTGTCTGTGTCTTCATTATCCTTTGACTTGATAATTGCTACTCCTACTGCTAAACATGTTATTACTTCTCAAGTCTGATTAAATTGTCCTATTACTGTTAGAAATCAGAACTTTTCTGTTAATTTGATTTGTTTACCTCTTTCCCAAATAGATGTGATCTTAGGAATGGATTGGTTATCTTCTAATCTTGTTAGATTATTCCAATAAAACCTTAATGTTACCTGAAACTAAGATTTCTGGATTTTTGACAGCCAACCAAGTTGAAGCTTCTTTGAGGAAAGGAGCTCAAGGATACATGTTACTGTTTTCCTTAGAAGTCAAGGGTGAGGTGAATCTGAATGCTATTCCTGTAGTTAATGAGTTTCCCAATTTTTTTCCTGGTGATATACCCGAGTTACCATCAGAACGAGAGATAGAATTTTCTATCGATCTTGCACCAGGATCTAGTTTAATATCCATGGCACTATACCGAATGTCACCATCAGAATTAGTTGAACTGAAGAAGTAGTTGGAAGAACTATTGGAAAAGTAGTTTGTGAGACCTAGTGTATCACCATTGGGAGCTCCAGTGCTATTGGTTAAGAAGAAAGATGGAACTTCTCGCTTATGTGTGGATTATCTCCAGTTGAACAAGATCACAATCAAGAATAAGTATCCACTTCCAAGGATAGATGATTTGATGGATCAACTGAAAGGAGCTGCTGTTTTCTCTAAGTTTGATTTACATTCTAGTTATTACCAGATTCATGTAAAAGTTGAGGATGTTCCCAAGACAGCATTTTGGACACGCTATAGGCATTATGAATACCTAGTGATGCCATTCGGGGTAACAAACGCTCCTGTAATATTCATGGATTACATGAATAGGATCTTTCATCCTTATCTAGACAAATTTGTTGTTGTCTTTATTGACGACATTCTGATATACTCTCAAAGTCAAGAGGAACATGCTGAACATCTCAGTGTGGTTCTCCAGATTCTGAAAGAGAAGCAGTTGTAAGCCAAGTTGTCAAAGTACGAGTTTTGGTTGAAGGAAGTTCAATTTTTGGGTCACATGATTTCTAAAGAAGGAATTATGATGGATCCGTTGAAAGTTAAAGCAGTTCTTAAATGGGAAAGACCAAAGACTATAACAGAGATCCGTAGTTTTGTGGGGCTAGTCGGTTAGTACAGAAGATTTATCGAGGGATTTTCCAAGATAACAGGACCTCTTTCCTAACTTACAAGAAAGAATCAAACTTTTGCATGGACTGATGCATGTGAAGAGAGTTCTCAAGAGTTGAAGAGATGATTGACTACTTCACCAGTATTGATTTTACCTAATCCTAATGAAGCTTTTGAAGTATATCATGATGCTTCGCATCAGGGGGAGTTAGTTGTTGTTGTGTTTGCATTGAAGATCTGGAGACATTTTCTGTATGGAGCAACATTCAACGTTTTCAGTGATCATAAAAGTCTAAAGTACTTGTTTGACCAGAAGGAGCTGAATAGGAGGCAAATGAGGTGGTTAGAATTTGTGAAGGATTATGATTTCTAACTTCAGTATCATCCTGGGAAAGCGAATGTCATAGCAGATGCTTTGAGTAGGAAGATACTTAGTGTCTCTGCTATGATGATCAAGGAAAGAGAATTGATAGAGCAATATAGGGATATACGATTTTCTGTGGAATCGGCACCAGGAAGACTTTGCTTAAACATGGTTACTATTTCAAATGGATTCATGGAAGAAATTAGAGATAAACAGAGAAGCGATCAGTATTTGCAAGATCATAGAGAGCTATTAAAGTAAGGCACTATATCAGAATTTAAGGAAGGACTAGATGGAATTCTAAGGTTCAGAGATAGAGTTTGTATACCAAGTTATTCAGAACTTAGGAGGTTGATTATCGATGAAGCCCATAAAATCAAGTTGAGTATACATCCAGGAGCGACCAAGATGTATCAGGATTTGAAACAGTTATATTGGTGGCAAGGAATGAAGAGGGATGTAGCCAAGTATGTAGTATCTTGTCTAGTATGTCAGAAAGCTAAAGTTGAGAATCAAAAACCTTTTGGAATGTTACAACCTCCGGCTATTCTGAAATGAAAATGGGATGGCATTGCAATGGACTTTGTGGTTGAACTGCCAAAGACTTAAAAGGGTTATGATTCTATATGGGTGATCGTGGATCGACTTATGAAGTCAACACATTTCTTACCCATTAATATAAGGTATTCAATAGAGAGATTGACTCAGGTGTATATTGGTGAAATTGTTAGACTTCATGGTGTACCCTCTAGTATTATTTCTGATCGAGACCCAAGATTTACATCAAGGTTTTGGCAGAGTCTACAAGAAGCTATGGGGATAAAACGTGGTCGAAGTTCAACTTATCATCCGCAATCAGATGGTCAATCAGAGAGAACAATTCAATAGTTAGAAGATCTGTTAAGAGCTTATGTTTTGGAACAGACTGGGAGTTAGGATGAATTCTTACCTCTGATAGAATTCACTTATAACAATAGTTTTCACTCAAGCATAGGGATGGCACCCTATGAGGCTTTATATAGACGAAAGTGTAGAACACCTTTGTGCTGGTACCAGGATAGGGAAAATCTTGTGTTAGGACCCGAACTTGTACAACAAATAATAGAAAAAGTTAAGTTGATCCAGGAAAAGATGCGGACAAGTCAGAGTCAACAGAAGAGTTATGCTGACAACAGAAGGAGACCCCTTGAGTTCAAGGAAGGTGAACATGTGTTTTTGAGAGTCACACCCACGACTGGGTTCGGTCGAGTTATTAAATCTAAAAAATTCACTCCAAAATTCATCGGGCCATATCAAATTCTTCGTCGGATAAATCCGGTAGCATATCAAACAGCTTTACCACCTTTTCTTTCTAACCATTATAATGTCTTCCATGTATCGCAATTGCAAAAATATATTCCTGATCCAAACCATGTCATAGCACCTAATATAGTACAATTAAAAGAGAACTTGACCTATGAGACACTTCCTGTTAAGATCGAAGATAGGAGAGTGAAATAACTCAGAGGAAAAGAAATTGCCTTAGTAAAGGTAATTTGGAATGATGTGACTGGAGGTGCAATATGGGAATTAGAAGATAGAGTGAAGGAGCAGTATCTGCAGTTGTTCTAAGGTATGATAATTTCGGGGACGAAATTCTTCTTATAGTGGAAGAATTATAACACCCCAAAATTCTTTTCCTATTATTTGTGTTTTTCTATGATTTTTGTGAATTGTTTGCTTTATTTGATTATTTGATTATTATTTTTGGTCTCCTGTGTGTTTGAGGCGGTGTCGAAAAAATAAAAAAAATTCGGGACTGAAAAATTTTTGACTATTCACGCAGCGCCGAGGGAGCTTACTAAACTAGAAATCGGGAACAGATTTTGAAATTTTTCTTTTTCTGAGATTTTATCTGACTAATAAAATCTAGGTACATTTTATTATCTATTGGACAATAAATACTGGTTTTGCTAGTAGTAGCCTTTGTCAATTGGGTAATAGCTACCAGTAAATATCTAGTTCGATGACTAGTCATGTGCCTAGTCATAACCTTTCATCTTTTCTTTTCATGACTCACTTGTTTTTGGAGCCAATTGGAAGAAAGCTTCCAAGGGAAGCTTGTTGGAGTCAAGTTTATGACTTTGACTTTTTGTGTTACACCAATAGGAGGAAAGCTTCCAAGACAAGCTTGGAGAGAATCTTGGAGGAGAAGCTTTGTCCACCAACACCTTTGAGGCCCACGGCCAAGGGGGAGCTTCTAGGATAAGTCTTGTGACCAAAATAGTTTCTAATCTCTCTTAAGTCAATCTTGTCTTGTTTTTGAAAAACAATATACCAAAAGCTCTCTCTTTTTCTCTCCTTTGTGAATCTTGACCAACACCCCAAAATCACCTTTCAATCTTGATCAATTCTAAACAACCTCATTTCTTGAATCTAAACATCATTTTGAGACACTCTCATATTGTGAGTTTCTTCAAAATCATCCATCTTCAATGTCTTTCTCAAAGCTTAAAGTTTGAAGGTTCTAAGTGAAGTTCCTTATCTTCATTTCTAAGTTTTGTTTTCAAGTTCTAGACCATAATCTTGATTCATGGTCATCTTGTTTCAAGCCCTAGATGTTGATGATTGTATTTTGATTTGTTTTAAGGATCTTTTTGGAAGGGGAAGCTTTTTCAAGAAGACAACAAGGAGTTTTGATCATCATCTAAGGTAAGAGGGAGATTAACCTCATCAACCATCTTGGTGGAGAGAAACGAATTTGTGATTTATTGGTGAAAAATTCATGTTAGGATTTATTCACTTGATTATGTGAATTTAATTATTTATGTTTGTTTGGCTATGTGTGACTATATGATTGTTATAGTATGCATGAGATTGTTATAGTAGGAGTTGATGATTGAAATACTTTGTATGCTTTGAGTCATATGTGAAAGGCAAGCTTTGTGGCCCCAAAGGCCACCTATGGCTCACGGCCATCTAGCCCAAAGAGGGGTATCCAAGGCAAAAAATGTTTTATTAATTGAAAACTTAGATGATTACAAGACTAGAATAGGATTTAAGGATTTATAAGTTAAGAAGAAGATGAACAAAATTTTATTATTTGAAATGGATTAATTTTTTGTCAAGATAATAGAAATAGGTTTTGAAGGATGATTTGAAATTTAAAGTATTTTGTTTAAGTGAGTTTTTAGTATAAGTAAAGGAAAAAGATTTTTGAAATGTCTTAATTTAATTAAAATAATATAGTTTTATGCAAAAACGTTAGGAAATATCACTTAAAGGAGATTTGGTAAAAAAGTATTAGGATTAAGGTTCAAATTTTATATTAAACACGAAAATTCTCAGAAAGTAAGTTTAGAATGTTTTATGTGATTGAAATGCATTGATAAAACCTTACGCGATTTTAAAAAAATGTTGGTTTTTGAGTTTCGCGATTGAGAAAATGTTTTGAAATGTTTACGCGATTGAAAAATGATGTAAAATGTTACGTGATTTAGTGATGTAACAGAAAGTGTTACGTATTTGTGTTAAAATAGTGAAAATGCTTCGCGTTTGAGAAAATTAGTAGTTTTATTGTCAGGCCGACATACTGGACCCGAAGATGTCAGTCGACGGCTTAAGCCCAGTGGTGGTTTGTTTTGGATTGGAATTTATGTAGTTATTGATTTGCTGATTTATTAAGCCATGTGATCATGCATCGCGAAAGTCGTGGTGACTATGTTTGTTAAGGCTGTATGCCTAGGAGATTGAATTACACCTTTGTGCGATGCGAATTGCGTAGTGACGGTCTATGAATGACCTTGGAGGTGTCGGGGCACGGGTATCCCATAAGTGGCTAGTTAGTAGCTCTACTATGCCGTGGTGACTATTGCAACACACCGACGATCTCGACGAGACACTATTCCTATTCCGGATCTGGTGAAGAATGTCTTGTATAAGCTATGATGCGTACGCTAATAATTTTGAAGCACTTGAATTGAGGCTAACGATATACAGACGTATCTCCCGATCATTCTCTCTGATGTTTGGTTTTAGCTCCATGGAGTAGGGGTCAGTTCATTGTGCATTTGCATAGTCAGTATACTTGTTGTTGTGATATGTAACACCCCAACTTTTGGGATAATTACAATATAGTCCCGATTTGTACTGTTTTGTGAATTCTGTGAGCAGTAAATTTAATTTGACTGTTCCGTGAGTGTACTTGACTGTTGTATGTGATTTACTCCGACCTAAGAAAATAAAAATTTTCTGGCCGGATAAATCTTATTTTAATTAATGGAGCTGGGGGATCTTACTAAACCCAATTGATTGATGTATATATTAATCTCGTAATTTTTCGGATTTAATCGTACAATAAAATAATTTTATATTTTTATAATATTATTTTATTCACGATACTCTACTTGTCTCAAAAACAAGAGAAAAATTATTTGTGGACCGAAAAAGTTCGTGGGGCCCACGTTTAGTGTAACAGTCAACGATGCTGACTGGGTAGAAATCTAAACCAATAGGAAATGGTCAAAATGGATGGCTTGACTTTCTAAACCAATTAGAAAGAGTCAACAAAAGAAGCATTGACTTCTTTGTGAACCATTGGATTATAAAGCTTACTTTAGAAGCTTTAATCTTAGCCGTTGATCTAATCAATGGTGAGATTAGAATTCAAGATTTATGACCAAGTAATATCTACCTTAGATCTAATCTATGGTTAGGAATTAAAGATGAATCAAGGGTTAGGATTAAGTCAAAAATTGTAGGCTTGACTTTGATTAGTAGCTAATTAAGCTTAATTTGACTAATCTAATTACTTAATTAGCTAACTAAATGAACTAGTTTAATTCTTAATTTATTTTAATCTAAATACTAATTAGATATGTTAATATTGATTAAAGGTTATAATATATGTTAATATATACTAAATTAATTAGTTATATTATTAGTATGTTAATTAAAATTGGTTAGGATAATTAACCTAACAAATTACCTAATTAACTAGCATATAATTAGGAGTAAATGGAAAACAATTAAACCCTTAAAATGGCAAGGGGCACCACGGTTTTCCAGCAGCCAAGGGAGCTTGGTGGCTTGGTTCTACTAGCTTCTTGAAGTCTCCAAGTGTCTTAAATCATGTGCACATCATGTGAACACATATTAGGATATTTACCTAGCAAAATTCAACACTCAACCTCACCTAAAGCACTCACACGGCAGCAGCCCCTTGATATTCATTCTTCACTTTTATTTTTACACTTATCTTAGTTTAAGCTATTCATCTTCTCTCCAAAAATGCCAAGAACCCATGCATGCTTTTCCTTCCATTTTTCTTCTCTCTATTCGGCCAACACCCTTACATACTCACCCAAACCTTCATAATTTCATCTCATCACATTTCTTGAACCCAAATCCCATTCTAAGCATCTTTCGTTCACAAAATTTTCCCAAATTCCTACTCTATCTTGCCTAAAATCCAAGTTTTTGCTTACTTACTTAAGGGTAAGTTTGGTTTCTATGGTTCAAAATTGAATTTTTAATTTTTCTAACCATGCTTGTTCCATGGTTTCTCTATTTTGTACCTTGTATGTGTTTTTACTAATTATTTAAGAATTTTAGGAATTGTTTTGGAGCTTGTACGAAATTTAGAGGAAAGGAGGAGATCTTACCGATTATTTTGTCTACAAGAGGTAAGAGGAGATTTAATCTCATCAACCCTAAGTGGTGATGGGAAAATGGATTTGTTTGTGTATGGAATCCATAGATTCATTTGTGTGGTTGTTTATTGTATTTATTATTTATTTGTGTGATTGTTTATGGTTTTATTATTTTTGTGATTGTTTAAATGCTTTCCTATTTGTGATTTATTATGCTATGCATGATTATAGCTTTTATTATTTTTGCTATGCATGTTTATGGCTTTAAATATATTGTATGTATATTATATGTGATTTAATAATTGTATGTGTTTATAATTATATAATTATTAAAGTAGGATGTGAATAACATGTACGAAATGCATTAGTATTCCAAAGAATACACTATGAGGCTCACTACTTACATCCAAAAAAAAAAAAAAAAAAAAGAGAACCAAAATGTTCTCAAGTAATTTTCTAAATTACCGATTTGAGGAATCTAGGTAAAATAATTAAATTAAAAATGATTTAAGTTAATTATGGCCAACATGCCATTTAGAGTATAATTGAATACCATTTTATTTTTGATTTGGCCAACATGTCATTTTATTTTCTAAGATAAGGTTAGGTAATGGTTTTACAACATAAAATTGATTCCAAAGAATCATTGAGAAAATCAAAGGAAATTGATTCAGTTCTAGAATTTTAACTTAGCAGAATATTAGTTTAAGTAAGAATTAATTCAGACGCTTGAAAAATACTAACGTAGAGCTCATTCTATAAATTTTGAAGCGCGTTAGTAAGTTTCGAAGTGAAATTATTGGGTAAAAATAAAATAAACTATATTTAGAGGGAAATATTAAAAATACCTTATACTGATTTTATAGGCAAAATGCTGCCAAAATTTATTAAAATCAGACGCTTAAAATGAAAAGATTCCATACTATATTTAGAACACAAGGAAAATACATTACGTATTTTAAAAGTACTAGATATAGTTTTACACATATTAAAAATGATAATTTTAAGCTATTCGGTTAAGAAAATGAATTAAAAATCCTACGCGATTGAGAAAATGATTTAAAAGATTTTGTGATGTTTAAAAATGTCAAAATATGTTTACACGATTTTAAAACGTTTGTGAAAACAACGAGATTGTAAAAATACGATAAAATTCCTACGCGACTGAAAAATACTATGAGTTTTGCTGTCGGGCCAAAGTGGTGGACCCAGACATGTTGCGGTATAGTACTGTCAGGTGGGACGTGCTATACTGTTGAGATGTAATCGTCGTGGGACGTACTATATTTTGGTATTTTGTGACTAAGGGTATTTTGGTAATTTTGGTAATTTTTCGTAATTATGGAAAATTTGGTTTATAAGGTTATTTTTTTTTTGTAATTTTAGATCATGTTTAGAGTGTTGTGCCAATTTGGTTTATAATTGGCGATTGATTGATGAGGTAATTACACCGTAATTGGTGTGATAAGCGTAGTGTGGTTCATTTATGAACTTGGAGGCATTAGTGTGCGAAGGATCCCATATGTGGACAAGTGGTAGCACCTCCGGGCCGTGGTAACGGGCAACACACTAATGATCTTGACAAGCACTATTCTTAATCGAGATCTTGAGGAGATTAATAAGTACTATGCCCGTGGTACACGATGTTTGACTGGTGTATCGCTACACGATGTTTTGGACTGTGGGCTATAGACACGACGTTTGACAAAGTGCAATAGTTTGGTTGGGCAGCCATAAAGTATTATTAGTTTCTATTTGGATCATTCTCTCAGATATTCGTGTTTAGCTCCATGGAGTAGGAACGAGTCGTGTGTGTTCATGCATTACCGCATTTTTGTTCATGCATTACCGCATTTTACTTGTTCATGCATTATCTCGCACTTTCTTGTTCATACATTATTTGCATTTTACTCGCTTACTATAAACTGTGATAAAATGCATGATCTATTGCTTAGATATATTATGCATGATGTATTAAATTACTTTACTGTATATGATAAAATAGTATGTGTTATTGTAATATCTGCTTGTTGTTGTAATATCTGTTTGTATTGTCGTTTTCTTTATTGCCATGCGGGTAATGGTGTAGATTGTCTCACCTCTTTATTGTATTGTTTTGTCTGTTTCTACTTTATGTTTACATCATTGAAGACTACAATGGCGGCAAGGCGAGATCAATTAGGTTTCTTTAGGCTACAATTTCTCGAAGGCGCTGAGGCTTGGTATGTCCACTGGGACACAGGACACATAGAGTACAGTGGTAACGTGACCTTATCAGTAAGTAGGACTCGGCAGGAGTTGGTTACTACACGTTACACGGTTGCTTTCGTAGAGATTATTCTACCTATTAGGGAGTTGTGGGACGAGTTTCACTATACTCCTAGAGAGAATTTCGATACACTTTTGGGTCGAATTTCTATCGGTCAAGACATTCCTAACTAAGGAATTTGTCTTATGACGAGGGCTCATATCTTAGGTGTTATGTTTTAGTAGCATCCTGTCTTTTTTGTTTCTATTGAATGTTAATAGTTGTAAATTAATTATGTACTTCAGACAAGAATCATATGTATATTATGGTGTAATCATGTTTTGTTTTATTTGGTGTTCCATGTTATTTTATTTAACATTATAACTATAAAAGAAAAAAAAAAAAATATATATATATACATATATCACAAATATTACTTAAGTATCAAATGTTTTTATAACTTGGGTAAGGATTTTATTTATTTTTATTTTTCTGCATCATAAATGTGACATCCCCAGAAAGGGTGTTACATTAGTTGGTATCAGAGCCCAAGTTAGAGTCTTTTGGGTTTGTGGGTAGGTTTGTCTTGTTTGTGCTGTGTGAATCTCTGATATTGAACCCAGAGATATGTTTCGATTTCCGAAAGGAAACGACTTTGTGCGAAATAGCTACGTTTAGTTCGTTGTGTGTTGATTTTGTTTATCTTTGAAGAAAGATAATGGAACATTACGAACATGAGCATGTGGACGCGAAACGTGATGAAGATCGTATAGCCGTAGCTAGAAGCGTTATGCAAAAGGCGATTGAGGTAGTAGTACAAAAGAGACAGATGATCGCTTAGCAGCAGGAACCGATAATCGAACTTCATAGCTCATTAGGATTGGAGTGACCACCAAATGTGAGAAGCTGTAACTTAGAATCTTCAATAATTCAAAGTAGAAGGAAGCGTAAGGTTAATCGTTTTCAGCGAAAGTCATATGTGCAACCATCGGAGAAGCATCAACGAACAGAAAAAAAAAAAGTATTAGTGGCAACGATTTTAGTCAGACTGTGGCATCACCAACGAAGTGCTTGAAGTGTGGAAAGCCTGAACACTTATTCAAAGAAGTGTGATCTGCTGAAGATGGAAACTTCCGTTAGTAATGCATGTGTTTCAAAATCTCGAAACGAAGAAAGAGCCAATGCAAGGAGTGTAATAAGAAAGTTTAAAATATTAAAACTTAAGAAGCGAGAAAGTCGTGCCATGAGAGTAATCTTAAAGCGTGTCTTTGTATAATTCGTGGGGTAACTCATTCTCTTGTGATCTGTGATTGTGCAAATCTTTTGGAGTTATCGTGTCTTACTTCTTTTCATAGTTACTCAAACTTCTAAACTTGCCATTACTATTTGAGCCTGTTTAAAACTATCATATTATTATTATCGAGTTTGAAACTTTTTGTTGATCTGGTTTGTCTATTTCTTTCTCAAATAGACCGAGTAAATCAATTTCATCTATCTCGTGCCTTTGTTATAGAGTGATCTCGAGTATTTCTATTCTTCTTGTTGAACTTGTTGCTTATACTCAAATTTTCTAATTCTATCTTATATCTATTGAATATCAAATCTTTTCGGTTGATTTGATTTGTTTATCTAAAATTGTATCTATTTGAGATCCTCGATTTTTAATTGGATTGGTCATTTACCAACCATATCCTACTAGATTGTTGCAATGCAATTTAGTATTTCTTTGACCCGAGATTTTTGGATTTGAATCCAGAAAGTTCATTTCTAAAATTATTGGACTATGTTCATTTGAAATCTATTAGACCATCTCAAATTCTTTGTTGGACTAATCTAGTAATCTACTGAATAGTCTTATTACTTTTCTTGTAACCTTCATAGTATTTTTCATGTATTTCAATTAAAAAGGATTATTCTTGATCCAACATATGTCATAGTATCAAGTACAGTGCAATTAGAAGAAAACTTAATCTATTAGACATTTTCTGTTAAGATTAAAAATAAGCAAACTAGAACAACTTCTCTTGATGAAGAAAATCTGGAATAATGTGGTAACAGGGGAGCCAGAAGATCAAATGAAGGAAATCACTGTTTGCTCCAAGATCGGATTGTGTGCTGGTTATTATCAGATTCGCATAAAGTTAGAAAATGTTCCAAGACGATTTTCAGATGCGTTGCAAGAGTTATGAATATTCAATACTACCATTCGGGATAGGGAATGTTTTAACGATGTTTACGAATATATAGGATCTTTCTTTCTCATCTAGGCAAATTTGTCATTATTGGCAATATTTTGACCTATTCTTGAAATTCAAAGGAACATGCTGAAGATCTCAATGCAGTTCTTCAATTTTGAAGAAGAAGAAGGAGTTATGCGCGAAAATTAGTCAAATGTAAATTCGTTAGAAGGAGTTCAACTCGTGGATTTGGATTGAGTGTTAAGATCAAATCGAAAGGTCGTGGCGTATACTTCAAGGCAGTGGAACGTGCGTGAGAAGAATAATCCGATTTACATTTTAGGATACGCGATAGTTGTGTTGCAAGGAAAATCTGAAGACGTTTTCTTTCTTATAAAATTCACAATAATTTCAAAGGCTTGAAGTACCTGTTCAATCAAGAGGGACTTGGATATCAAGAAGAGACGAACAGTTAGAATTTTCAAAAGACTTGTTGAGATGAATTTCTAGTATTGACAGAGTTCACCTACAACGATAGTTTCGTACGAGCATAGGGATGACACCCTGTGAGGCGTTATATAGGAGACGCTGTAGAATGTTATTGCGTTGGTATCATACTGGTGAAAGTAAGATTGTAGGACCGGAATTTGTGCAGCGGACAACTGAGAAAGTGAAGATGATCCAAGACAAGATGAAGACAACTCGGACGCTACGAAAGAGTTATACTGGTAAAAGACAGAGACCGCTTGAATCCGAAGGAGGTGATCATGTATTTCTACGTGTGACACCCAATGACTGGAGTTAGACGAGTGATTAAGTCAAGGAAGCTTACTCTGGAGTTTATCGGGCTGTATCAAAAACTTCATCGATAGATCTGGTAGCTTATCAGATTTCACTACCACCATTCTTATCAAATCTTCGTGATGTATTTTACGTATCACAACTACGAAAATATATTTCTGATCCGACTCACGTCATCAAATCAAACACTGTACAACTGAAGGAGAATCTAGCCTATGAGACGTTTTCAGCCAAGATTGAAGATCGAAGGACAAAGCAACTTCAAGGAAAGGAGATCGCATTAGTTAAACTAGTTTAGAACGATGTAGTGGCGAGCTACATGGGAGCTAGAAGATAGGATGAGGGAGTAATACCCTCAATTGTTTTGATGTATGATGAATTTCTGGGGACGAAATTCTTTTAGCATGAGGGAGAGTTGTAACACCCAACTTTTGGGATAATTACAATATAGTCCCGATTTGTACTTGTTTTGTGAATTCGTGAGCAAGAAATTTAATTTGACTGTTCCATGAGTGTACTTGATCTGTTGTATGTGATTTACTCCGACCTAAGAAAATAAAAATTTTCTCGTGGGATAAATCTTATTTTAATTAATTGATTTGGGGATCTTACTAAACCCAATTGATTGATATATATATTAATCTCGTAATTTTTCAGATTTAATCGCACAATAAAATAATTTTATATTTTTATAATATTATTTTATTCAACAAGCATTACCTGCCTCAAAAACAAGAGAAAAATTATTTTGGACCCGAAAAAGTTCGTGGGGCCCACGTTTAGTGTAACAAT
Organism: Ormosia semicastrata; assembly: GCA_029884595.1. Lineage (NCBI taxonomy): Eukaryota > Viridiplantae > Streptophyta > Magnoliopsida > Fabales > Fabaceae > Ormosia > Ormosia semicastrata. Next base: position 65,936,700 of record JAQQTO010000060.1, read on the forward strand.
CCAACGATCCGATTGGTAGAAATCTAAACCAATAGGAAATGGTCAAAATGGATGGCTTGACTTTCTAAACCAATTAGAAAGAGTCAACAAAAGAAGCATTGACTTCTTTGTGAACCATTGGATTATAAAGCTTACTTTAGAAGCTTTAATCTTAGCCGTTGATCTAATCAATGGTGAGATTAGAATTCAAGATTTATGACCAAGTAATATCTACCTTAGATCTAATCTATGGTTAGGAATTAAAGATGAATCAAGGGTTAGGATTAAGTCAAAAATTGTAGGCTTGACTTTGATTAGTAGCTAATTAAGCTTAATTTGACTAATCTAATTACTTAATTAGCTAACTAAATGAACTAGTTTAATTCTTAATTTATTTTAATCTAAATACTAATTAGATATGTTAATATTGATTAAAGGTTATAATATATGTTAATATATACTAAATTAATTAGTTATATTATTAGTATGTTAATTAAAATTGGTTAGGATAATTAACCTAACAAATTACCTAATTAACTAGCATATAATTAGGAGTAAATGGAAAACAATTAAACCCTTAAAATGGCAAGGGGCACCACGGTTTTCCAGCAGCCAAGGGAGCTTGGTGGCTTGGTTCTACTAGCTTCTTGAAGTCTCCAAGTGTCTTAAATCATGTGCACATCATGTGAACACATATTAGGATATTTACCTAGCAAAATTCAACACTCAACCTCACCTAAAGCACTCACACGGCAGCAGCCCCTTGATATTCATTCTTCACTTTTATTTTTACACTTATCTTAGTTTAAGCTATTCATCTTCTCTCCAAAAATGCCAAGAACCCATGCATGCTTTTCCTTCCATTTTTCTTCTCTCTATTCGGCCAACACCCTTACATACTCACCCAAACCTTCATAATTTCATCTCATCACATTTCTTGAACCCAAATCCCATTCTAAGCATCTTTCGTTCACAAAATTTTCCCAAATTCCTACTCTATCTTGCCTAAAATCCAAGTTTTTGCTTACTTACTTAAGGGTAAGTTTGGTTTCTATGGTTCAAAATTGAATTTTTAATTTTTCTAACCATGCTTGTTCCATGGTTTCTCTATTTTGTACCTTGTATGTGTTTTTACTAATTATTTAAGAATTTTAGGAATTGTTTTGGAGCTTGTACGAAATTTAGAGGAAAGGAGGAGATCTTACCGATTATTTTGTCTACAAGAGGTAAGAGGGAGATTTAATCTCATCAACCCTAAGTGGTGATGGGAAAATGGATTTGTTTGTGTATGGAATCCATAAGGATTCATTTGTGTGGTTGTTTATTGTATTTATTATTTATTTGTGTGATTGTTTATGGTTTTATTATTTTTGTGATTGTTTAAATGCTTTCCTATTTGTGATTTATTATGCTATGCATGATTATAGCTTTTATTATTTTTGCTATGCATGTTTATGGCTTTAAATATATTGTATGTATATTATATGTGATTTAATAATTGTATGTGTTTATAATTATATAATTATTAAAGTAGGATGTGAATAACATGTACGAAATGCATTAGTATTCCAAAGAATACACTATGAGGCTCACGGACCTTACATCCAAAAAAAAAGAGAACCAAAATGTTCTCGGTAATTTTCTAAATTCTTGATTTGAGGAATCTAGGTAAAATAATTAAATTAAAAATGATTTAAGTTAATTATGGCCAACATGCCATTTAGAGTATAATTGAATACCATTTTATTTTTGATTTGGCCAACATGTCATTTTATTTTCTAAGATAAGGTTAGGTAATGGTTTTACAACATAAAATTGATTCCAAAGAATCATTGAGAAAATCAAAGGAAATTGATTTTTTCTAGAATTTTAACTTAGCAGAATATTAGTTTAAGTAAGAATTAATTCAGACGCTTGAAAAATACTAACGTAGAGCTCATTCTATAAATTTTGAAGCGCGTTAGTAAGTTTTCAAGTGAAATTATTGGGTAAAAATAAAATAAACTATATTTAGAGGAAATATTAAAAATACCTTATACTTGATTTTATAGGCAAAATGTCTGCCAAAATTTATTAAAATCGACGCTTAAAATGAAAAGATTCCATACTATATTTAGAACACAAGGAAAATACATTACGTATTTTAAAAGTACTAGATATAGTTTTACACATATTAAAAATGATAATTTTAAGCTATTCGGTTAAGAAAATGAATTAAAAATCCTACGCGATTGAGAAAATGATTTAAAAGATTTTGTGATGTTTAAAAATGTCAAAATATGTTTACACGATTTTAAAACGTTTGTGAAAACAACGAGATTGTAAAAATACGATAAAATTCCTACGCGACCGAAAAATACTATGAGTTTTTTGTCGGGCCAAAGTGGTGGACCCAGACATGTTGCGGTATAGATCGGTGGGACGTGCTATCTTGTTGAGATGTAATCGTCGGGTGGGACGTACTATATTTTGGTATTTTGTGACTAAGGGTATTTTGGTAATTTTGGTAATTTTTCGTAATTATGGAAAATTTGGTTTATAAGGTTGTTTTTTTTTGTAATTTTAGATCATGTTTAGAGTGTTGTGCCAATTTGGTTTATAATTGGCGATTGATTGATGAGGCGAATTACACCGTAATTGGTGTGATAAGCGTAGTGTGGTTCATTTATGAACTTGGAGGCATTAGTGTGCGAAGGATCCCATATGTGGACAGTGGTAGCACCTCTGGGCCGTGGTAACGGGCAACACACTAATGATCTTGACAAGCACTATTCTTAATCGAGATCTTGAGGAGATTAATAAGTACTATGCCTATGGTACACGATGTTTGGACTATGTACTGCTACACGATGTTTTGACCTGTGGGCTATAGACACGACGTTTGACAATGCAATAGTTTGGTTGGGTAGCCATAAAGTATTATTAGTTTCTATTTGGATCATTCTCTCGATATTCGTGTTTAGCTCCATGGAGTAGGAAAGTCGGTGTGTGTTCATGCATTACCCGCATTTTACTTGTTCATGCATTACGCATTTTTTGTTCATGCATTATCTCGCACTTTCTTGTTCATACATTATTTGCATTTTACTGCTTACTATAAACTGTGATAAAATGCATGATCTATTGCTTAGATATATTATGCATGATGTATTAAATTACTTTACTGTATATGATAAAATAGTATGTGTTATTGTAATATCTGCTTGTTGTTGTAATATCTGTTTGTATTGTCGTTTTCTTTATTGCCATGCGGGTAATGGTGTAGATTGTCTCACCTCTTTATTGTATTGTTTTGTCTGTTTCTACTTTATGTTTACATCATTGAAGACTACAATGGCGGCAAGGCGAGATCAATTAGGTTTCTTTAGGCTACAATTTCTCGAAGGCGCGCGAGGCTTGGTATGTCCACCGGGACACAGGACACATAGAGTACAAGTGGTAACGTGACCTTATCGTAAGTAGGACTCGGCAGAGTTGGTTACTACACGTTACACGGTTGCTTTCGTAGAGATTATTCTACCTATTAGGGAGTTGTGGGACGAGTTTCACTATACTCCTAGAGAGAATTTCGATACACTTTTGGGTCGAATTTCTATCGGCCAAGACATTCCAACTAAGGAATTTGTCTTATGACGAGGGCTCATATCTTAGGTGTTATGTTTTAGTAGCATACTGTCTTTTACTGTTTCTATTGAATGTTAATAGTTGTAAATTAATTATGTACTTCAGACAAGAATCATATGTATATTATGGTGTAATCATGTTTTGTTTTATTTGGTGTTCCATGTTATTTTATTTAACATTATAACTATAAAAGAAAAAATATATATATATATATATACATATATCACAAATATTACTTAAGTATCAAATGTTTTTATAACTTGGGTAAGGATTTTATTTATTTTTATTTTTCTGCATCATAAATGTGACATCCCCAGAAAGGGTGTTACATGATATATTTATATTATTGAATTATCTGCTGCTGAATATTATGACTGTAATTGTTAACTCTGTACTATGTGACTTTATTATTATTATTGTTTCTTTGCTGCCATACTGGTATGTGATGTAAGGGATCTCACCTCTTTGTGGTTTTGTTCTGTCTGTTTTGTTTTATGCTTATGCTCTATGAAGATCTATGATGGTAGCAAAGAGAGATCTACTGGGTTATGTTAGAGTGCAGTTTCATGGAGGCACTGATGCCTGGCATGTCCATTTGGATACGGAGCGTGTAACACCCTTTGGGATGTCACATTTTGAGATAAAAAAAATAAAGATAATAAATATTACCCAAGTTATAAAATAAATATTATAATTAGTACGTATATTTTGTTTATAAAACTTATAAATTACAACACATCACCGCATCTATACAACGTTACCATACATACCAAAACATTTACAACTACTGCAAAAAGATAAAACATAAGTTTTATATACAAGTACAACATCAAAAAGCAAAAGTGCCCAAGTGCACATCATGGATATCTAGTTCACTGGGAATCATTCCTAGATAACTCTTCGGTGTGACAGATAACCGGGATGTCTCACGGCAGTTCTACGAGCAGGGGATCCGGGCGCTTACTACCTGACGGAGTCCGGCTGTAGATACCACACTATTTTCATTGGGAACATGGAAAAGTCCATTCCAATGACGTCGGATCTCCAAAGGCAACTCTAACTGTACATACAAGTCAAAAGTAACTACAGGATCAGCATCATATTCTGGACGCAGAGATAAAGTAATAGTCCCCATATACACCACAACATTGTTTTCTTCACGAGTACGCCAACTTTCTATTCCTCTATGGAACTCTATTCTTACAAAACCTAAGAATCCTGGCGTAGTCATCTTCTTTGAGTCAATTCAACCGGTACGGATGATCTGAAGGCTCCAAATACTCGACTGGAAATCAGAGATTGTGGCTCCTCCTCTATATGATATTCACTGCCTAATACTTGTTCTTCAATCTCTTCATTTTCGTCTATATATATATATAACACAATAATACAAACAACACATACAACAACAAAGAGGTAAGACAACCCAATATATCACAAGTGTGGCGCATAAGAAAAACGACAATACAACGAAAATAGCAATTAATATCAACACAGATAATAAACATTAACAATAACTAATTATGGAAAAGAATAGAATCCATCACAATAAATTATAGATACATGATAATATGCTAAAACCATAAAATAACTCATTCCTACTCCATGGAGCTATAACACACACAACGATATCAGAGAGAATGATTTGAAAGTTCTAATAGTACTTGCCTTGACCCATTATTACCTTGTCCACCCTTTGTGTCTATAGCTTGACTACCCCGACCTGAGCCTATTGACTTGTCAAGACTTTGTGTCTATAGCTTGGCTACCCCGACCAGCCTATTGCACCTTGTCAAGACTTTGTGTCTATAACTGATCGTTGTGATTGCTATTGCACTGTCAACACTTTGTGTCTATAGCCTACTAAAACACCATGGCGTAGTACACAGTCAAAACATCGTGTAACTACAGGCAGTTAAAATAGTCCTCTCAAATCTCGATTAAGTATAGTGCTTGTCGAGAACACTAGTGTGTTACCACGTACCACGGCCCAGAAGGAGCTACCTCCTGTCCACATATGGAGTAATGCACACCAATGCCTCCAAGTCCATATCAGAAATGAACCCACTACGCTCATCACATCGACAACACGATGTTATTCATCTCGTCAATCAAATCACCAATTCGAAAATTGGCACGACTCAGTGCATGAACAAAACAATAATTATCAAAACGTCCTCAAGTCTCAAATAATTACAGAAATGTCATCAATTCTCAATTATTTACAAAAATGCCATCAAACCCTCATTATTTACGAAAATGCCCTCAAACTTCAAATATTTATGAAAATATTACGAAAATACCCTCAAACTTCAATTATTTATGAAAATGCCCTCAATGGCAACAATAATTATGTAAATGCCCTCAGTGGCACAAATCTCAAAACACAGTACGCTCCCACTTGGCGCAATATATTTTTCACATAACCAGGTTACAATACGCACCCACTTGGCGCACTATAACTTTTCACATATCCGGGTCCACCATTTTGGCCCAACAGTAAAATTTACTGTTCTCATCAATCGTGTAAAATTTTTTTATTGCGTTTTTAAAATCCTGATATTTTCCTTAAATAAACAGTTTGTTTTTCTAACATAAAAATTTATTAAATAGTTTAAAATTGCTTAAAATATTTTTCAAGTAATGTAAAATATTTTTGCATTAATGTAAATACGAACAACATTTAAACATTATTAATTCCATTAAATACCCTTAAACACTCTTTGAAATTAATTTAAAAACATCCAAAATCCACTTTTCAGGGTTATGACCGAACCTAGGGTGTTGTATTCTTTGGAATACTCATGCATTTCTAACATTAAACTAATACATACAAAATAAAAAAAAAACTAGCAACATTATAAAATTAGCAAATCCAATTAACAATACAAAGCATACATGGAAAAATCATTACAATCCACATATAAAAGAATCCTTATGGATTCTACAACACACAAAATTCCATTTTCTTACTACCACTCAAGAATAATTAGGTTATAGTCTTCCTCTTACCTTAAAATGAAGAAAATTCTTCTTTTATCCTTACTTGGAATTTCAGTTTTTAGCTCCTTCAAATACCTAAGAAAATAAATAAAATTTTCTAAGAGTTACTACTAGAAAAGAAAACCATACCATGGATCAATCATGGCTTGGAAACTTCAAAATAAAAATAGAAAGGAAAAACAATGAGTTTTACCTTTAAGGAAGAAACTTCAAGATGAACATTCAAGCTTGCAAATGATGAAATTTGAAAAAACCTCCAACTAGAGATGAGTTTGGGTATATGTTTAGAGTTAGAAAAACAAAGAAGGAAAATTTTTAAGTGAGTGGATGGTATATTGAAGAGCTTGGCCGAATAGAGAGAAGAAAATGGAAGAAGAAAGGCACATGGAGTCTTGGTATTTTTGGGAGAGAAAATGGAAGGCTTTTACGTAATATTGGTGAAAATAAAAGTGAAGAATGCCTAACCAAGTGCTGCTGCCGTGAGTGGACTTTGAGTGAGGCTAAATGATTGAATTTTGCATGGAAATCATCCTAGCCATCCATCCATTCAATGGCTAAGATGAGATCTTGTTGGAGTACTCAAGAAGCCTTGTAAACTTGTCCTCCAAGCCTCCAAATTTCGCTGCTAAACCGTGTGGCCCAAGGCCAATTAGTGGCTTCATTTTGTTTTAATTCAAGGTTAATTAGTTTCTAATTAGGTAGCTAATTAATTAGGTTTAATTTCCTAACTAATCTTAATTAATTATCTAATTATATAACTAATTAATTGAACATATAATTACATGTTTTATAATTTTTTTAAACAATATTAGCACATCTAATTATTAGTTAGATTATAATTACTTACTAACTAAGCTTGTTTAATTAGTTTGCTAATTAGGTAATTAAGCTTGTCAAATTAAGCTTAATTAGCTACTAACCCAAAGTCAAGCCTACATCTTTTGACTTAATCCTAACCATTGATTTCATCTCTAATTTCTATCCATTGATTAGATCTATGGCCATTATCAAAACTTGCTCACCAAGTTTACATCCTAACCATTCATCTAAGCTTGCTCACCAAGCTTGAATCCTAACCATTCATCTAAGCTTAGAAATTTCTACTACCAAAATCATTGATCGCTTTACTACACGTGGGTCCCACAATCTTTTAAAGACCCGTGATCATTTTTAAACAGTTTTCTACTATTTTTGAGACAAGTAGGTATTGTAAAATAAAATAACATTATAATAATATAAAATTTTTTTATTGCACAGTTAAATCCTAAAAATTACGAAACTAATAGATATATCAATCAAAACTGGGTTTAGTAAGATCCCCCAGCTCTAATTAATTAAAATAATATTTTTTCGATCAGAAAATTTTTATTTCCCTGGCTCGGAGCAAATCACATACAACAATCAAATACACTCACGAAACAGTCAAATTCAGTTTACTACTCATAGAAATTACAAAACAAGATATTGGGGACGCAATTGTCATTTATCTTAAAGTTAGAAAAATTCAGGGTGTTACAACTCTCCCCAACAAACAAAAATTTCGTCCTCGAAATTTGTCGTACCTTAAAACAATTGAGGGTATTGCTCCCTCATCTTATCCTCCAATTCCCAGGTAGCATCACCTGTCACATCGTTCCATATGACTTTGACCAGCTCAATCATCTTTCCTCGAAGCTGCTTCACTTTTCTGTCTTCAATCCTTATAGGGAGTGTCTCGTACGTCAGATTCTCCTTTAACTGTACTTCATCAAGTTGTATCACATGTGTCGGATCTGGAATATACTTCTTTAATTGGGACACATGAAACACATTATGCAGATTAGACAAAAACGGCAGTAAGGCAACTTGATAAGCTACAGGACCTATCCTACGTATAATCTGATAAAGCCCAATAAACTTAGGCCTAAGCTTCTTAGACTTGATAGCTCTTCCAATACCAGTCGTAGGAGTCACCCTAAAAAATACATGCTCGCCTTCTTCGAATTCCAAGGGTCACCTTCTTCTGTCAGCATAGCTCTTTTGTCTACTTTGAGTAGTTCTCATCTTTTCTTAGATCATTTTCACCTTCTCTGTAGTCTGTTGCACTAACTCTGGTCCAATAGTCATACTTTCACCGTCTTGATACCAACACAAAGGTGTTCGGCATCGTCGTCCATACAACGCTTCATAGGGTGCCATCCCTATACTTGCGTGAAAACTATTGTTGTAGGTGAATTCTATCAAAGATAAAAATTCATCCCAACTCCCTTGTTGCTCCAGCACACAAGCACGCAACAGGTCTTCTAAAGACTGTATAGTTCTTTCAGTTTGGCCATCAGTTTGTGGATGATAAGCAGAGCTTAAATGCAGTTTAGTCCCCATCGCTTCTTGTAGATTTGGCCAAAACCTTGATGTAAACCTTGGATCCCTATCAGAAATTATGGAAATAGGTACCCCATGTAATTTAACAATCTCATTGATATAGATTTGGGCTAATTTTTCCAATGAATACTTAATGTTAATGGGCAGGAAATGAGCTGACTTTGTAAGCCTATCAACTATAACCCATATTGAGTCATAACCTTTTCTCGTTCTTGGCAATCCAGTAACGAAATCCATAGAAATACTGTCCCACTTCCATTCTGGAATAGAGAGCGGTTGTAACATTCCAGCTGGCCTCTGATGTTCCACTTTCGCTTTCTGACAAACTAAACAAGACGCCACACGTTCCGCTACGTCTCTTTTCATCCTTGGCCACCAAAACAGTTTCTTTAAATCTTGATACATCTTAGTCATTCCTGGATGCAAACTTAAATTACTAGTATGGGCTTCATCCAATATTGCCGTCTTTAGTTCAGCATCGTTGGGTATACAAACTCTCCCTTGAAATCTTAAAATTCCATCTGATCCCTCTTCTACTGTTGCCTTGTGACCTTGCTTTAACAGTTCTCTTTCATTTTGCAAAAACGCATCTTCCTCCTGTTTATCTCGAATTATATTAAGCAAGTCATTTAAGATTACCATTCTGCCTAAATGAATCTTCCCAGGCACTAATTCCACTAATACTTCTAAATTTCTGAACTCGTTGAGTAATGCCTCTTCCTTTATCATCATTGTAGAAACACTAAGTACTTTTCTACTTAGAGCATCTGCTACCACATTAGCTTTTCCTGGATGATATTGGAGTTGAAAATCATAATCTTTGAGAAACTCAAGCCATCGTCTTTGTCTCATATTCAATTCTTTCTGATCAAACAAGTATTTCAAACTCTTATGATCACTAAAGACATTGAACATGGCTCCATACGAGATAATGCCTCCATATCTTTAATGCAAAACACCACCGCCGCTAATTCCAAATCATGGGTTGGGTAATTCCTCTCATGAACCTTCAATTGCCTCAAGTATAAGCTACCACATTTCGGTCTTGCATCGCACGCATCCCAATCCTTGATACGAAGCATCACAATACACATCAAAAGATCTGTTAGGATCTGGTAAGATCAACACTGGTGCGGTTGTTAGCTTTTTCTTCAACTCTTGAAAACTGGCTTCACGTTCATCCGTCCATTCAAAAGCTTGACTTTTCCTTGTAAGTTGTGTAAGTGGTCCGACGATCTTAGAAAAACCTTCTATGAATCTTTGATAATATCCGGCCAATCCAACAAAACTTCGGACTTCGGTTACTGTTTTAGGTCTTTCCCATTGCAAAATAGTTTCTATCTTGGATGGATCCACTGCAATACCTTCTTTAGAAATTACGTGACCTAGGAATTGCACTTTTTCCAGCCAAAATTCACATTTCGCCAGCTTTGCATACAACTGCTTGTCCTTCAAAACCTGAAGAACTATACTGAGATGTTCGGCATGCTCTTCTTTAGACCGAGAATAGATTAGAATGTCATCTATAAAGACAACAACAAATCTATCAAGATACGGGCGAAAAATCCTATTCATATAATCCATGAATATAGCAGGAGCATTTGTCACTCCAAAAGGCATAACTTGATATTCATAATGCCCATAACGAGTTCGGAAGGCTGTTTTAGGCACATCCTCCATCTTAACACGGATTTGATGGTAACCTGATCTCAGATCTATTTTAGAGAATACTTCTGCTCCCTTCAACTGGTCCATCAAATCATCAATCCGTGAGAGTGGATATTTATTCTTTATGGTGACCTTATTCAACTGACGATAGTCCACACAGAGTCGAGAAGTTCCATCCTTCTTCTTGACTAGAAGCACTGGTGCTCCCCATGGTGATGCACTCGGTCGCACAAACTGCTTCTCCAATAATTCCTCCAATTGCTTTTTCAATTTCATCAACTTGGCTGGTGACATTCGATACGGTGCAATTGAAATAGGACCTGTTCCTGGTACCAAATCGATAGAAAATTTGATTTCCTTTTCTGGCGGCAAACCAGGTACATCGTCTGGAAAAACTTCTGGAAATTCATTGACAACAGGAATAGTATGTACATCTTTCTCATTTTCAACTTTTAGAGAAGATAATAATACAAATCCCTGCGCTCCATTTCTCAGCAACGTCTTAGCTTTAACAGCAGTCAAGAATCCAAAGTTTTCTTCCTTCGAAAAGACTATGGATTTAATTGCACAATCTATCAGGATATGGTTAGAAGATAACCAATCCATTCCGAATATCACATCTATCTCTATCAGGGGCAAGCAAATCAAGTTAACTATAAACATACGGTCCTTAACAACAACAGGACAATCCAAACATATTTTGGATGTGACTACAGGCTTAGTAGTTGGTGTAGAAACAACCAATGGAAAATCCAAAGAAGACACAGGCAGTTTTAATCTCTCAACACAACTATAGGCAATAAAAGAATGTGTTGCACCTGAATCATACAAGACAATCAAAGGCTTACCTCCTATGGTTCCTTCCCCTTGAATAAGATTGTCAGACTGAGAAACTTCAGTTCCTGTCATAGTATAGACTCGTCCTCCGGATCTTGGTTGATTTGCCCGAACAGTCTTCAATGCAGGTTTCTTTTCCAACTGAGGACAATCCTTAGAGAAATGTCCAGGTTGTCGACAATTGAAACAAATTGTCCCTTTAATTGGACATCCTAAAGAAATATGACCCTTTTTCCCACATTTGAAACATGTTGGTACAAACGCCACTTTCTGACTAGGAGTAGTACTAGCAGAGCTTCCTCCAACAGGTGGTCGTTGAAATTGGTTTCCCGATGGTCTCGAGTATGGCCTACGCTGAAATCGATTATTATGGCTGCTACCTCCCCTTTGAAATCTCATTGGTCCAAAATTACGAGTCCTTGGATCCCGTAACTGTTCCAATTCCTCCAATTGTGCACATATATCTACCAGAGCATGGAATTGAGTCATTTTCAAAGGCAGTACTCCTTGTCTTAACTCCACTCGCAATCCTTCTTCAAACTTCCTACATCGCCACTCATCATTTGGCCTGGTCTGAGCATAATCTGAGAATTGAGACAAACTCTCAAATTTGGACGCATACTCATGGACTGTCATATTTCCTTGACGTAGACCAAGAAATTCTCTTTCCTTGGCATATCGAGCACTGGTAGGAAAATACTTATCCATAAACGTAGTAGAAAATACTTCCCAAGTTATCACAATGCCTTTAGCTTGCAACAACCGGCGGGTTCCTCTCCACCAACTTTCTCCGTCTCCTCTTAACATAAAGGTGGCATATGTTACCTTTTTGTCATCTGGGCATCCCATCCCTTCGAATATCTTTTCCAGCTCCTGTATCCATAAACTTGCTTTCTCAGATTGAACTCGCCTCCGAGCGTGGCGGGTTACTACGTCTAAATTCAGATAAATTTAGGGCATCCGAAGTAGCATCTTGCTGTTGAGCTGCTCTCTGGTTCTGCTGAGTTATTACCTCCGCCATCCGCTGCATAGCCTCTGAAATCGTCTTTGTTGAGTTGCTCTCTGTTCCGCCTGAGTTATTACTTCCGCCATCCGCTGCATAGCCTCTACAGCTGCTACCAAAGGGTCCTCTTCTCCAAGGATATTCGCACGTCTTCCTCTTCCTCTAGACATATTCTTTTCTTTCTTTCCAGTCACATCAAACATAAGAGTTAGATTCTTCCTTTCGGAAATAAATCACAGAGAATTCACACAACACAAGCACAAACAGACCCAACCACAACCCCTAAAGACTCTAACTTGGGCTCTGATACCAACTAATGTAACACCCTTTGGGATGTCACATTTTGAGATAAAAAAAAATAAAGATAATAAATATTACCCAAGTTATAAAATAAATATTATAATTAGTACGTATATTTTGTTTATAAAACTTATAAATTACAACACATCACCGCATCTATACAACGTTACCATACATACCAAAACATTTACAACTACTGCAAAAAGATAAAACATAAGTTTTATATACAGTACAACATCAAAAAGCAAAAAGTGCCCAAGTGCACATCATGGATATCTAGTTCACTGGGGAATCATTCTTAGATAACTCTTGGTGTGACAGATAACCAGGATGTCTCACACAGCAGTTCTACGAGCAGGGATCCGGGCTGCTCTACGGACGGGAGTCCGGGCTGTAGATACCACACTATTTTCATTGGGAACATGGAAAAGTCCATTCCAATGACGTCGGATCTCCAAAGGCAACTCTAACTGTACATACAAGTCAAAAGTAACTACAGGATCAGCATCATATTCCGGACGCAGAGATAAAGTAATAGTCCCCATATACACCACAACATTGTTTTCTTCACGAGTACGCCAACCTTCTATTCCTCTATGGAACTCTATTCTTACAAAACCTAAGAATCCTGGCGTAGTCATCTTCTTTGAGTCAATTCAACCGGTACGGATGATCTGAAGGCTCCAAATACTCGACTGGAAATCAGAGATGTGGCTCCTCCTCTATATGATATTCACTGCCTAATACTTGTTCTTCAATCTCTTCATTTTCGTCTATATATATATATAACACAATAATACAAACAACACATACAACAACAAAGAGGTAAGACAACCCAATATATCACAAGTGTGGCGCATAAGAAAACGACAATACAACGAAAATAGCAATTAATATCAACACAGATAATAAACATTAACAGTAACTAATTATGGAAAAGAATAGAATCCATCACAATAAATTATAGATACATGATAATATGCTAAAACCATAAAATAACTCATTCCTACTCCATGGAGCTATAACACACACAACGATATCAGAGAGAATGATTTGAAAGTTCTAATAGTACCGCTTGACCGGCCTATTGACCGTCCACCCTTTGTGTCTATAGCTTGACTACCCCAACCACTATTGCCTTGTCGGCAAGACTTTGTGTCTATAGCTTGGCTACCCCGACCACTATTGCAATCGTCAAGACTTTGTGTCTATAATCGATCATTGTGATTGCTATTGCCTTGTCAACACTTTGTGTCTATAGCCCACTAAAACACCATGGCGTAGTACACAGTCAAAACATCGTGTAACTACGAGCGATTAAAATAGTCCTCTCAAATCTCGATTAAGTATAGTGCTTGTCGAGAACACTAGTGTGTTACCACGTACCACGGCCCAGAAGGAGCTACCTCCGGTACACATATGGAGTAATGCACACCAATGCCTCCAAGTCCATATCAGAAATGAACCCACTACGCTCATCACATCGACAACACGATGTTATTCATCTCGTCAATCAAATCACCAATTCGTAAATTGGCACGACTCAGTGCATGAACAAAACAATAATTACCAAAACATCCTCAAGTCTCAAATAATTACAGAAATGTCATCAATTCTCAATTATTTACAAAAATGCCATCAAACCCTCATTATTTACGAAAATGCCCTCAAACTTCAAATATTTATGAAAATATTACGAAAATACCCTCAAACTTCAATTATTTATGAAAATGCCCTCAATGGCAACAATAATTATGTAAATGCCCTCAGTGGCACAAATCTCAAAACACAGTACGCTCCCACTTAGCGCAATATATTTTTCACATAACCAGGTTACAATACGCACCCACTTGGCGCACTATAACTTTCCACATATCCGGGTCCACCATTTTGGCCCAACAAGAAAATTCTTGTTCTCATCAATCGTGTAAAATTTTTTTATTGCGTTTTTAAAATCGATATTTTCCTTAAATAAAGCAGTTTATTTTTCTAATGAGAAAAATTTATTAAATAGTTTAAAAGCGCTTAAAATATTTTTCAAGTAATCGTAAAATATTTTTGCATTAATGTAAATACGAACAACATTTAAACATTATTAATTCCATTAAATACCCTTAAACACTCTTTGAAATTAATTTAAAAACATCCAAAATCCACTTTTCGTGGTTATGACCGAACCTAGGGTGTTGTATTCTTTGGAATACTCATGCATTTCTAACATTAAACTAATACATACAAAATAAAAAAAAACTAGCAACATTATAAAATTAGCAAATCCAATTAACAATACAAAGCATACATGGAAAAATCATTACAATCCACATATAAAAGAATCCTTATGGATTCTACAACACACAAAATTCCATTTTCTTACTACCACTCAAGAATAATTAGGTTATAGTCTTCCTCTTACCTTAAAATGAAGAAAATTCTTCTTTTATCCTTCCTTGCAATTTCAGTTTTTAGCTCCTTCAAATACCTAAGAAAATAAATAAAATTTTCTAAGAGTTACTACTAGAAAAGAAAACCATACTATGGATCAATCATGGCTTGGAAACTTCAAAATAAAAATAGAAAGGAAAAATAATGAGTTTTACCTTTAAGGAAGAAACTTCAAGATGAACATTCAAGCTTGCAAATGATGAAATTTGAAAAAACCTCCAACTAGAGATGAGTTTGGGTAGATGTTTAGAGTTAGAAAAACAAAGAAGGAAAATTTTTAAGTGAGTGGATGGTATATTGAAGAGCTTGGCCGAATAGAGAGAAGAAAATGGATGAAGAAAGGCACATGGAGTCTTGGTATTTTTGGGAGAGAAAATGGAAGGCTTTTACGTAATATTGGTAAAATAAAAGTGAAGAATGCCTAACCAAGTCTGCTGCTGCATGTGAGTGGACTTTGAGTGAGGCTAAATGATTGAATTTTGCATGGAAATCATCCTAGCCATCCATCCATTCAATGGCTAAGATGAGATCTTGTTGGAGTACTCAAGAAGCCTTGTAAACTTGTCCTCCAAGCCTCCAAATTCTGCGCTAAACCGTGTGGCCCAAGGCCAATTAGTGGCTTCATTTTGTTTTAATTCAAGGTTAATTAGTTTCTAATTAGGTAGCTAATTAATTAGGTTTAATTTCCTAACTAATCTTAATTAATTATCTAATTATATAACTAATTAATTGAACATATAATTACATGTTTTATAATTTTTTAAACAATATTAGCACATCTAATTATTAGTTAGATTATAATTACTTACTAACTAAGCTTGTTTAATTAGTTTGCTAATTAGGTAACTAAGCTTGTCAAATTAAGCTTAATTAGCTACTAACCCAAAGTCAAGCCTACATCTTTTGACTTAATCCTAACCATTGATTTCATCTCTAATTTCTATCCATTGATTAGATCTATGGCCATGATCAAAACTTGCTCACCAAGTTTACATCCTAACCATTCATCTAAGCTTGCTCACCAAGCTTGAATCCTAACCATTCATCTAAGCTTAGAAATTTCTACAGTCAAAATCATTGACTGCTTTACTACACGTGGGTCCCACAATCTTTTTAAAGACCCGTGATCATTTTTAAATATTTTTCTACTGTTTTTGAGACAGTAGGTATTGTAAAATAAAATAACATTATAATAATATAAAATTTTTTATTGCACAGTTAAATCCTAAAAATTACGAAACTAATAGATATATCAATCAGAACTGGGTTTAGTAAGATCCCCCAGCTCTAATTAATTAAAATAATATTTTTTCGGTCAGAAAATTTTTATTTCCCTGGCTCGGAGCAAATCACATACAATAATCAAATACACTCACGAAACAGTCAAATTCAGTTTACTACTCATAGAAATTACAAAACAGTATATTGGGGACGCAATTGTCATTTATCTTAAAGTTAGAAAATTTCAGGGTGTTACAGAGCGCATAGAGTATTATGGAGATATTACTTTAACTTTGAGTAGGACCCACCATAGGATTACTACTTTTTCTTTTTCTGCTACTGTTTATCTAAAGTTTCATATGCCTGTAAAGGATTTCTGGGGTGATCTTAACTTTCTCCTAGGGAGGATTCCGAGATAGCTTCTGCTCGGACTCCCTTTCGTTGAGATATTCCCGGGCTAGGGAATTTGTCTAGTGAGGAATCTGAGGACGATTCGGAAGAGGATCCGGTGGAGGACTCTTCCCTTAGGTGTAATGAACTTGGGCCAGTTTAGGTTTGTTATGATGGTTGTATTTATGTCCTTTTGGTATATATGTGTTATGTACTTCTGTTTTCAGTAAACTGTGTATTTGTATGTAAAGTGTATTATTCAGTTCTCTATATCTTGTATTCTGTTAAGTTTATGCTATCCGCAAAAAGAATTTTAAAACCCGTATTTTACAATATTAAATCTTAATTATGACTTAGGTAAAGTTAAAGCTTTAAAATAAAAGAGTTGGTCTGAAATGTAATTCCCTTCGAAGGGTGTTACAAATATCATCAATACTAAAGTCATATCAAGAAACCTTATTTCTGAAAAGTCATCAATTCATAAATCATTTTATCAAATATCAAATCATCAATACTTAAGTCTCATCTTAAAATCAAAGACATGAGCTCATAATATTATTCATTCACTTGGTAGTAGCCTACTTTCGGGTTAGTGCACATCAACCTATTTATGACAATCAATTTGTCACACAGGACTACTTCGGGTAACTAGGCCATATCTATCTCCGTCTAGTAAAGAGGACGCACATAAATCCTCAGTCTAGAACCAGGGGTAGACTTCAAACTACCAAGATAGAGAAGACGCATAGAAATCCTCATATTATCAGTCATCTAGGATAGGTAAGACGCATAGAAATCCTCACACTATCCAAGATTTAGGATCACCCAAAGTAGTGAAAAGAAAGCATATAAATCCTCTTCTACTTGATGACTAGGGAAGCTCAGGTAAAGAGGGAGGTCTTCCTCAACCTCAATTACTCTGGTAAAGAGAGATTCTCAATTTCTCTCTTACCATTGTCCAAGACTTACCCTAAGTCTAAGGTATATCCAAAATCCAATTCAGCCTAGTTCCATATTAGGATACCCATGAATTTTAATCATCAATCTCATGTCATGATATTATGCATAAAGATCAAATC
Source organism: Ormosia semicastrata (assembly GCA_029884595.1). Lineage (NCBI taxonomy): Eukaryota > Viridiplantae > Streptophyta > Magnoliopsida > Fabales > Fabaceae > Ormosia > Ormosia semicastrata. Next base: position 65,954,607 of record JAQQTO010000060.1, read on the forward strand.
AAATCTACGCTATGATATTTATCTCATTATCTCATATCATGGCATAAAGCCTCACATATCATCAACATGCACTAATATGCATATAAAAGTTTTTCTTGTCATCAATAATCAAGTCCATCATTCAATCTTATTTGATCCAATATCATCATGAAAATCATTTCTCAAACCATCAATCAAACATTAGTGCATTCTGTTATATCATTTTATGTCAAAACATCATGCATTTCATAACAAAAATTACTCAAGGAAATAATTCTGGAAAAATTCACAATTGTGTTGCGGCTTCACATTTTTTTCAGTCATTTTGTGCCGTGGCTTCCTGCTTTCTTCCTGCATTTCCTACGTTCCAGAGAGTTAAGTGTCGGGACTCTTCATACATTGTGCCGTGACTCTCCCTCCATTTTCTGGGTTCATCTAATTTTTCCAAAATACAACTCAATATCTCATCATATCTTCAAGTTTTTCATAAACAAACATGAACAAAATTCCATTCAAACAACAGATCATATGTGGGTTTCATACTCATTTTCAAATCAAAAGCTTATCAAGATCCAAATCAAGAAAACCAAGCTTTCATATCCAAATCAATTCACAAACATCATCACCTCATCTTTTCTATTCAAAACCATAAACTTTTTAGATTTGAAACACAAAAGACAAAGAGAGGGAAAGTGAGAAAAATCCCCTACCTTGCTTTCCATGGCTACTTGATCTCTCGTTCTTCCTAGGTTGTTCTTGCTTGAATTTCTTTTTTCTTCCTCTTCATTTTCTGCGCTGTCTCACGCCTCCCTATTCCCTCTTTTTTTTCTTTTCCTTCCCCGTTCTTCCATTTCTCTTATGTTTTTGTTCTCCTCTTTCTTTTGTTTCTTTTTCTTTTCTTTTTGTCTCCCTTTTTGGGCTATTGGCTGAATGTGAGGGAAAGAATAATGAGAGAAAAATATCTAGAGGGAGTAATGATAAGGGTATGGGCGGTGGGGAAGGAAAATAAAAAGGGAAAAGTGAAATCCAGCTGGAAATATTATATCTATTAAGAACACTTTAATATTTCCATAACTAATTTTCTAACCTTTACAGATATTATCAAAAATTCTAGGATTTCATACACATCTCAGTTTCATCATTCCTTAACTTTCCTCATACACCTTTATCAGACACTAAGCCTCACTATTCATTCAAAGGTTGAGTTAAACCATATGGAATTGAACTAAAAAGCTTTTCGGTGTCCATTCCCATTTATTTCTTTCCTCAATTTAATCTTCAACCTCTATTTAACTATCTAGTTACAGGCTTATGTCATGCGTTTATCACACTAGAGCCATGCATTCTAAAAGATTCTAGATCCTCCTTATAACTATAGATTCTAAGGATTAGCAAACTAAGTTAGTTCCAATTAGCTTCTAGCTAGACTTAAGTTAACTTATTTTAGTCATCTAGTTACTAGCCATTATTATTGACTTTTTAACAAGCAAGCTTAATTCTAATTGGTTGATCATAAAGCTATGTAATGATAATTCATGATTACACTTAAGATATTTAGCTAATATATTTTCACCCAGATATTTTACGTAGATATTTTACTAAAATATTTTACTGAGATATTTTCCATTAGATATTTATTCTTTGATATTCGCTTCATAACTGGCTCATACAAAGTGAGACTAGTCAGTATTATTGACTTGCTCTTATTTGGGTAACAACTATTACTGATTATTTTTCACTAGTTACCCTTGATGAGTCACAAAGCGAGTCATCAGAGAGAATTTTGTAGAACATTCCAGAGTGAGTGACTAGACTAGCGTCTAGAACTATCACACTATATATTTATAAAGAGATATTCCCAAGAAGATATTTTCAAAAAGATATTTTCCAAAGAAGGAGTATCCAACTTCTCCACCATAGCCTCCAAGCTTAGCTACCAAGCAACCTCTCCATTGGTCTACCTTTGAGTAAGCCACCTTTGTTGACTTTTCAAATAACTTGCTAAGCTAGCAAGGTCTCCTATTGGTGCAATACAAAAGCTTATCATGATTACTCATGATGAGCTCCAAAATATTTTGGCTTATGGATAACTATCCATTAGATATTTCTGGAAGCTACTATCCAATTAATAGAGTATACTGCCGAAATACCAGCGATTACTATCCAATGGATAATAAAATACAGAAAATTTTTATTGGCCAGATAAATTCTAAAAATTAAAAGATCAGGTAACGTATTTCTCGAATTCGGGTTTAGTAAGATCCCCCTGCTCCGAATAAATCAATAAAGATTTTCCTCGGCCCGAAAATTATTATTTTCCTGGTTCGTAATAAATCACACACAAAGATCAAAAATAGTCATAGAACAGTCAAAATAAATTTATAACACACAGAAATCATAAAATAGTATAATTCAGACATTACTAAGAAAAAGTAAATTTTTAGGGTGTTACAATTGTTGCCAAAATGCTTCAAGTGTGGAAAGGACCACTTAACGAAGGAGTGTACAATCAAGGGAATCATCTGTTTTAGATGTGGGAAGCCCGGACACATCTCAAATGATTGCAATCAACCCAAGGTGGAGCCCTCTGTTAACAATGTATGTGCTGCAAGACCTCAGGTGGGAGGAAGGGTTTACACTATGAGTGGAGCGGAAGTCTCCTAATCCGAAGATCTGATTAAGGGAGATTGTGCCATAGGAGGTAATCTTTTAACTGCACTGTTTGACTCAGGGGTGACACATTCTTTTATTGCCTATGATTGTGTGCACTGATTAGGATTATCTGTGTTTTCCTTACCTGTTGATTTGAATATTTCTTCTCCCACTGCTAAACCCATTGTTACTACTCAAGTTTGTTTAAACTGTCCTATTTCTGTGGAAGGTCAAATCTTTTTAGTCGATTTGATTTGTTTGCCTCTTTCTCAAATAGACGTTATTCTAGGAATGGATTGGTTATCTTCTAACTATATCCTATTAGACTGTTCCAATTAAAGCTTAGTATTTCTTGATTCTGAGATTTCTGGATTTATAACTGCTAACCAAATCAAAATTTTCTTGAGGGAAGGAGCTCAAGGATACATGTTTTTGTCTTCCTTTGAGGTCAAGGGTGAGACCAATGTGAATGTTATTCCTATGGTCAATGAGTTTCCTGAAGTCTTTTCTGATGATATACCTGGATTACCACTGGAAAGAGAGGTAGAATTTTCTATCGATCTTGTGCCAGGACCAGGTCCTATATCCATGGCACCATATCAGATGTCGCCATCAGAGTTAGTCAAACTCAAGAAGCAGTTAGAGGAACTGTTGGAGAAGGAGTTTGTGAGACCTAGTATTTCACCGTGGGGGGCCCCAGTGTTGTTGGTTAAGAAGAAAGATAGAACTTCTCAGTTATATGTGGACTATCGTCAGTTAAACAAGATTATAATCAAGAACAAGTATCCACTTTCGAGGATAGATGATTTGATGCATCAGGTAAAAGGAGTCGCTATTTTCTCCAAGATTGATCTACATTCTGGCTATCATCAGATTTGTGTGAAAGTAGAGGATGTTCCTAAGACGGATTTTCAGACGCAATATGGGCATTATGAGTATCTTGTGATGCCGTTCAAAATAACAAATGCTCCTGCTATATTCATGGATTACATGAATCAGATCTTTTGTCCTTATCTGGATAGATTTGTTGTTGTCTTTATTGATGACATTTTGAACTTTTCTCGAAGTCAGGAGGAACATGTCGAAATCTGAGAGAAGCAGGGAAGTGACTATTTCGAGTGGATTGATGGAAGAAATCTGAGAGAAGCAAGGAAGTGACTTATACTTACAAAATGAGAAGGAGCTGGTGAAGCAAAGTGCTGTATCTGAATTAACGGAAGGACTAGATGGGATCCTAAGATTCAGGGATAGAGTTTGTGCACTAAGTGATTCTAAGCTGAGGAAGATGATTCTTGGCAAAGCCCATAAGAGCAAGTTGAGTATACACCCAGGTACTACTAAGATGTACCAGTATCTAAAATGATTATATTGGTGCCAAGGAATGAAGAGGGATGTTGCCAAGTAGGTGTCATCTTGTTTAGTTTGCCAAAAAGCCAAAGTAGAACACCAAAAGCCTTCCGGAATGCTACAACCTTTGACTATTCCAGAATAGAAATGGGATAGCATTGCAATGGATTTTGTGAATGGACTGCCGAAGACTAGAAAGGGGTATGGTTCAATATGGGTAATTGTTGATCGACTTACAAAGTCAGCGCACTTCTTGCCAATTAATATAAGGTATTTGATGGAGAGATTGACTCAAGTGTATATCGGTGAGATTGTTAGACTACATGGTGTGCCCTCGAGTATTGTTTCTGATAGAGACCTAAGGTTTATATCAAGATTTTGGCAGAATTTGTAATTAGCCATGGGAACGAAGCTTCATCTAAGTTCTGCATATCACCTACAAATAGATGGTCAATCAGAAAGGACAATCCAATCATTGGAAGATCTGTTAAGAGTTTGTGTCTTAGAACAGACCGGGAGTTGGGATGAATTCTTGTCTTTGATAGAGTTCACCTATAATAATAGTTTCCACACAAGCATTGGGATGGCACCCTATGAGGCGTTGTATGGGCAACGATGTAGAACACCTTTGTGTTAGTACCAAGATGGCAAAAGTTTCGCGGTAGGACCTAAACTTGTACAACAAACAACTGAAAAGGTTAAGATGATTCAGGAAAGAATAAGGGCAACTCAGAGCTGACAGAAAAGCTACACTGACAAGAGACAGTAACCTCTTGAATTTGAGGAAGGTGAGCATGTGTTTTTGAGAGTTACACCCGTGACTGGTGTCGGAAGGGTTATTAAATCCAGAAAACTCACTCCTAAATTCATCGGACCATATCAAATTCTTCATCAGATAGGTCTGGTAGCCTATCAAATAGCTTTTCCACCTTTTCTTTCTAACCTTCATAATGTCTTCCATGTGTCACAATTACAAAAGTATATTCTTGATCCAGCCCATGTCATAAAACCGGATACATTACAACTAAAAGAGAACTTGACCTATAAAACACTTCTTATTAAGATTGAGGATAGGAGAGTGAAGCAACTCAGAGGCAAGGAAATTGCATTAGTAAAAGTGGTCTGGAATGATGTGATTGGAGATGCAACATGGGAACTAGAATGCAAAATGGAAGAACAATATCCACAATTGTTCTAAGGTATGATGAATTTCGAGGACAAAATTTTTTTTAGAATGGGAGAGTTGTAACGCCCTGATTTTCTTTTGTTTTTGGTTTATCTGTGATTTCTATGATGTTGTGAATTTTTGTGATTTTTATGAATTTTTATGGATTTTTATGAATTATTTGACTTATTTGGATTATTTTAATATTATTTTTAAAAAAATTTGGACTGTTGAAACGGGGTCGGGGGATCTTACTAAACTCAAAACCGGAGACAGTTATCGAAGTTTCCTTTGTTTAAGATTTTATCTGGTAGAGAAAGTTTGGGTACGTTTTATTATCCATTGGACGATAAATATCAATTTTGTTAATTGTAACTTTTGTCCATTGGATAATAGCTTTTAGTAAAGATTTAGTAGATTGTTTATATCTAGTCACCTTATGACATCATCCATGTGCACGGCCAAGGGGAGCCAAAAAGCTTCTAGAGTAAGCTTCCATTTAACTCTCTCTTTTTATCATTTCCATTCATCTTTCATCAACCAAAAAGCTATATACTTTTCTCTCTCACTTTCTTCTCCTATTTTCTCTCCACCAAGCTCACGGTTAGACCCCCAAGACCCACTCTCCAATCTTCTTTAATTTCAACCATCCACATTTCTTGAATCCAAACCTCATTCTAAGACACTTTGGTGTTGTGATCTTGACCTTGTTCATCCATTTTCAAGTGCTTCTTCAAGCTAGGGCTTGAAAGCTTGTAAGGTGAAATTCCTCCATATTCATCTTTCTCTTCATTTTACTTTCTAAGACCATGATTTTGATCTATGGTCATTCTTTCCAAGCATTAGATGTTGATCTTTTGCTTGTTGTTTTTGTTTTTCAAGAGCCTCTTGGAAGAGAAAGTTTAATTCAAGAAGACAACCAAGAAGTGGTTTGTCATCATCTAAGGTAAGAGGGAGATTACTCTCGTCAACCTTTCATGGTAGTGAGAAACGAATTGTTGTATTGACAGTGAAGAACCCATGTGAGGGTTGTTCACTTGGTTGTATGGATTTTGGTGGTTTAGTACTTATTTGCCTTGTATAATTTTATAGCTTGATGTTATGCAAAAACTTGGTTGAGTAGGAATTGGGCAATTAAAATATGTTATTTGCTTAGAATCTTGTTGTTGAAGATGAGAATTTTGAGGGGACTCACGGCCAAGAGACCCTAAATAGGGTATCCAAGACAAAACTTTTGTGTTGATTTGGAATTTAGATGCTTAGGTGAAAAAGGAATTGGATTAAGGATTTATAATAATGAAGGAGTGATAAAACAAAATTTAGTCATTTATATGAAAGGGATTTCGGCCCTTGAGTGGAAAAATAAGCTTAAGAGAGAGATAATGAAAACTTAAGGTACTTTTAGGGTTTAGGGATAAGAAAATAATTTATGAGATTAAGACAATGTGGTTTCCTTTTTATGTTCTTTGCGAAAAATATTAGGAGGTATTACCTAGAGGAACCTAACTAGAAGAGTTTTGTAATTAAAGTTAATCTCTATATTAATCTTTGAAAGTTTCAAGAATTGAGCTTAAAAGTGAAATAAAAATTTTACATGTTAAAAAAATTTGTGATAATGTTTTATGTAATTTGAGAACGATGCTTTCTGAATTATGCGATTAAGATGCTTATGTTTGAAAATAATAGCATTGTGCTATCGGGCTCTCGAACGAGACCCAGAGATATTGATGACTAGCTTGGCTCATGAGTAATTCATATTTATGAAAAATCATGATATTAATATGTGCGCATGCATTGAGTCATTGATCATGTACAGTACCGACGGTGTCAGTTGAGGCTTATTACCTAGGAGTTGAATTACACCTTAGTGCGGGTGTGAATTGCGTAGTGTGGTTCACTTGTTGAACTTGGAGGTGTCGGGGCGCGGGTATCTCACAAGTGGCCAGATGGTAGCTCCACTAGGCCGTGGTGACTGAGCAATGCACTGACGATCTCGACCAGGCACTATTCTATTCACGATCTGGTGTAGACTGTCTTGTGTAAGCCATGTTGTGCAAATTGAGAAATTATAGCACTTGACTTGAGGCTGATGAGATATAGATATGTCTTCTAGATCATTCTCTCCGAAATTGTGTTTAGCTCCATGGAGTAGGAATTGGTCCATTGTACATATGCATAGTCTGTCTACATACCATCGTGATATTTTATATCTGCTAAATTATCTGATACTTGATGCCATAACTACAATTACTGTTCTTTACTATTTTTGTGCTGCCATGTTGATATTGATGTAGGGAATCTCACCTCTCTGTTATGTTATTCTGTTTTATGTGGACCCGTTGATAAAGACTAAAAGGAAGACGAAGAAGATTGCAGCTTTCCTGTTATTTTATTTTCTGTGATGGCGACTAGAAGAGAGTTTGTTGGTTTTGTTAGAGTTCAGTTCCGTGGAGGTGCGAATACTTGGCGTATCGACTGGGATACTGAACGAGTTAGATATGTAGGAGATGTGACCCTATTTGTTCGTAGGACTCATGATGGGGATCCTTTCTTTTCTCTTAACGTCTCAGTGCGTCTGGAGTTTGTTATGCCTATCAGGGAGTTGTGGGGTGATTTGCATTACACCCGAGGGAGGATTAGGACTCTATGGTGTCATCTGCTAGAACACCCATCCACGAGCTCTTGCCCCGATTGAGGGATCTGTCTAGTGAGGAGTCCGAGGAGGAGGACCCGATGGAGGACCCAGAGGAGGACCCGATGGAGGACCCAGAGGAGGATCTGACGGAGGATCCAATGGGGGACCCTACTCCCTAGGCATATAGACTTGGGCTAGTTTATGTTTTGCCAAATAGTTGTATATGTCTTTTGAGTTCAAACCTTGTGTATTTTGGGTGGACTGTGACCCATGCCACTTATGTATATATTCTTTTTGGTGTGTATTATTCAGTAATTACATCCTATGTTGTTTATGTTTTGTTTAAGTTTATGCCTTTGAGAAAGAAAATTTGAAAACTATTTTTCCAAGATTAAATCTTTATCGCGTTTTGTTAAGTTTTGATGTCTTAGTGTGTAAATGTGGCACCCTAAAAGGAGGTGTTACAGGGCGCAGAATTCCACAGGTGGCCAGTTAGTCGCACTACTGTGCCGTGGCAATCGATGCAAATGCACCGAAGATCTCAACGAGACACTATTCCTATTTCCGATCTGGCGTAGAATGTCTTGTATAAGCCTTGATGCGTACGCTAATACTTTTATAAGCACTTGACTTGAGGTTGATGATATACAGACATATCTTCTAGATCATTCTCTATGAAATTTTGTTTAGCTCCATAGAGTAGGAAATGGGTGCATTGTGCATAAGAATGGTTAGTATACACATTGTGCATGTGTATAGTAAGTGTACATATTGTTATGGCATAGTCAGCATACTTATTTTTGTCGTATGGTCAGTATTCATATAATGTGATATATATCGTGAAATTATCTATTAGTTGATAACATGATTATACCTGTTGTTCTGTGATATTGTTGTATATGAATGGCATCATTGTCATTATTGTTTCTATAATGCCGTGATGGTATTGATGTAGGGGATCTCACCTCTTTATTGTATTGTTCTATCTGTTTCTATTCTATATTTATGTTTTGAGAAGATTGCGATGGCGGCGAGGCAGAATCTTTAGAGTTTTGTTAGTTTACAGTTTCATGGGGGCAGCAAAGCATGGCACGTCCATTAGGACATAGGGCGCATTCAGTACGTTGGAGATATTACCTTGATTTGAAGTAGGACCCGACATGGGGTTGCTACATTTTCTGTGAATGCTGCTGTTTATTTGGAGTTCTCTACGCCTATTATTGAGTTATGGAGTAATCGTTATAACACTCCTAGGGAAGACTCCGAGGAGTCGACCACTTGGACTCCCGTCCGTAGTGACATGCCCCGACTGGGGAATTTGTCCATTAGGGATCCCAAAGAGGATAGGGGGAAGATTAGGTTTAGGACCCTACTCTTCAAGTTTTTGGACTTGGGCTAGGTTCAGTCTTGATATGGTAGTTATACATATTATTTGGTGTATGTAAGCTTTATGTATTTAAGTTGTTACTAATCTATGTTATGTACATGAGATGTACACTATTCAATTCTTATGTCTTGTGTCTCTATAATTTAGTAAGTTTATGTTATTTGCGAAAAGAAATTTTGAAACCCGTATTAAAATAATATCAAATAACTTAAGGCTTGAGTAAAGTTATGAAAGAGTTAGTCTGAAATGCAATGCCCTTCGGAGGGTGTTACATGGCCAAAGTCAAATCAAGTCCTTTCTCTTCTTGAAACATAGGTTCATTTTATATCATTTAACAAAATCACTTTTATAATCAAAGAAGTCATCAAAACTCATCATAATCTCATTATCATATTAAGAAGTCAATCCATGGTAGACTTATGTAATAAGCTATCTCATAATAATCATCCATAAAAAATAATCATTTGTCAATCGTCAATAATTATCATTCATCTTTTATCAAAATGGTATGGAGGGAATGTCCATCCTCACAATACAACTTGGTAGTAGTTTACTTTCAAGTTAGTGCACTTTAACCTATATGTAACAGTCTTTCTTATTACATAGAACTACTCCGAGTAACCTAATCAGCACAACAAATGAGAGAATGTCCATCCTCAACTACTTTGATAGGAAATGTATCATCCTTCCTCACACTATCTTTAATCCAGGATCACCTCATGTAGAGAGAGAAGGTCCATCCTTAACTACTTTTCATCTAGGGAGAACTCAGGTAAAGAATGAGGGAATATCCAACCTCAACCTCAATTACTTAGGTGGTAAGGGAATATCCATCCTCAACCACCATTATCCAAGTCTTACCCTAAGTCCAAGGATCTCCTAGATAATGGGTTACTCATAAAAATCAAGTATTATTCTAGATTGATCTTCTCAACCATGCATGTAATAAGACATTTCATCATGTCATCTCATTTCATAGCATAAAGCCTCAATATATCTCATCAAACATGCAATAGGATAATCCATCATATCATTTCATATCATAGAGTAGAGCATTTCATAGCTAAGCATCCATAAAATTAAAGTGTTCATAAGTTCTCTTGATCATTCAACAATCTCAAATTCATATTTTTAGACAAAATAATCAGTTAGCACCCAGTGTTAATCGATTATTACTGGCTAATAAGTCAATTTTTGTGCTCCATAATCAGTTACCATGTCTGGATAATGGTTATGGCCTTCCCATGGTTCTAAATTAGATGCCAATAATCAATTACCACTCTTTGGGTAATCGGTTATTGGCTCTTCATGTGTTTTTATCACAATAAATAATCAGTTAGGCTTTTGGCTCTAACCGGTTATTATAACACCCCAAATTTTAGACTATGTTACAAAACTGACAGAATTACACTGTTTTGTGTTTTCTGTGCAATATAAAAATAATTTGATTGTTCTGATACTGTTTTTGATTATTTTATGTGATTTGCTCCAGGTCAGGAAAATAATAATTTTCTGGCCGAAAAAATCTTATTTTAATTATTCGGGACTAGGGGGTCTTACTTAACCCAATTTCGAGTGATATATATATTAATCTTTTAATTTTTAAGATTTAACTATGTAATAAAATAATTTTATATTATTATAATATTATTTTATTTGCAAGACTCTTGTCTCAAAAAAATGAGAGAAATTTGCTCCAAAATGACCATGGATCCTAAAAAGTCTGTGAGACCCACGTTTAGAGTAGCAGTCAACGATTCTGACTGGACTGAATTCTAAGCCAATAAGAACCAATCAACGAAAGTGGCTTGAAATTTCTAAACCAATAGGAATTGGTCAAATAAAGTGGCAAGGACTTTATTGTGGACCATTGGATGAAAAGCTTGATTAAGATGTTTTCGATAATAATCATTGATCAAATCAATGGTGGGAGAACAATCCTAATTAAATCACTAAGTGATATCCACCTTAGATTAGATCAATGGATAGGAAACAAAGTAAAATTCAATGGCTAGGATGGAGTCAAATATAGTGGCTTGACTTTTACTTAGTAATTAATTAAACCTAATTTAGTCATCTTAATTGCCTAATTAAGAAACTAAGTAAACTAACCTTGATTAGTTATAATCTAATTACTAATTAGATATCCTAATTTTATTTAGAAGCTATGATATATGCAATTACATATTTAATTAATTAGTTATGTAATTAGAATGTTAATTAAGTGTAATTAGGAAACCTAACCTAATTAATTAGCTATCTAATTAGCATGTAATTAAGTTTAATTGAAGTCAAACTAAGTCCTTAATTCCCCTAGACACCACACGGCCAAGGAGCTTTGAGAGGCTACTCCAAGCTTCTTGAACAATCTTGCATGAACATTAGGTGGTCAAAAGGTGACCAAGCCATGTGCTTTCAAGTGTCAACACAATAGTGATATTTTATTTCAAGTATATCTCCTATTATTTCCTACACACTCACATGGCTGCACCATTCTCCTTTCACTCTCAAATTTCATTTTCTCTCACCTAAAAAGCTAAGCCTTTATTTCTCTCAAAATTCCCAAGAACACCAAGCTATTGTCCTTCCTTATTCTCTTTGAATTTTCAGCCCAAGTACCTTGAACCACTACCCATCTTCGATAATTTTTCCTTCTTACATTTCCTAAACTTAAACCACCTCTTAAACACTTTTCATTTAGAAGATTTTGTCAAAATCCTACTCCTTCTACTTCAAAATCCAAGTTTTATCTTACTTCCCTAAAGGTAAACTTTTGATTTTATGGTTTAAAATTTAATTTTTGATTTTCTAAACCATGATTGTTCCATGGTTTTTCATTATCAAGCCTTGTTTGTGATTTTACTAATTGTTTAAGAATTTTAGGGATTTGTTTTGGAATCCACACGAAAATCAAAGGAGAGGACGAGACTAGAGGATTCTTGTCTTCAAGAGGTAAGAGGGAGATTTAATCTCATCAACCCTAAGTGGTGATGGGAAAATGGATTGTTTGTGTATGAAGAGTCCATAAGGATTCATTTATGTGATTGTTTAATGCTTTCCTATTTTGTGATTGATTTTAATTATATGCATGTGTATAGCTTTAAAGTATATTGCATGTGTTTGTAGATATATGATTATTAATGTAGGATGTGAATAACATGCAAGGATTGTATGAGTGTTCCAAAGAACACAAAGGAGCTCACGACTTCTACAAGAAAAAGAGAACCAAAATGTTCTCAATCATTTTCTAAAACAATGATTAATGAATCTAGGTAAAACAATAAGTTTGGAAATGACCACTGATTATTTGTGAAGGATATGTTAATTTTGGCCAACATGCCATTCAATGTATATTTGAATTCCAAAGTTATTTTCTAAGGTAGGTTAAGTAGTTAATTAGAAATTCTAAATTAGAAGGATTTATTATAAACAAGAAATAAAGGGAACACTTGAAAAATACTAACATAGAGCTCACTCTTTGAGTTTTGAAGCGCGTTAGCAAGTTTCAAGGTGCAAATAATGGTTGAGGTTAAAATATATAGCATTTAGAAAGAAACGTAGGAAATACCATTTAATAGATTTTCTAGGCAAAATGCTGCCAAAATTTACTAAAATCAGACAAATAAAATGAAAAAGTACCCTAGTATGTTTATAACGTATGGAAAATATTCTACGTAGTTTAAAAGTACTAGAAATAGCTTACACATATTTGACATAATGATTTTTAAGCTATACGGAAAAGAAATGATTTAAAAATCTTACGCTATTAAGAAAATGATTTAAAAACATTACGCGATGTTCAAAAACATCAAAATATATTTATACGATTTAAAAACGTTTGTAAAAATGATGCGATTGTGAAAATGTGATAAAATTTCTACGTGATTAAATGGAACAGTAAGTTTTACTGTCGGGGCAAAGTGGTGGACCCGGACATATAGTAAGATAGTACTGTCAAGTGGAGACATACTATATTTTGGAATATTGAGACTGAGGGTACTTTTGTAAATATGATAATATATTAAGACTAAGGGTAGTTTTGTAATTATGATTCTTAATCATGCATTGAGTTGTGTCAATTTAGTTGAAAATTGGCGATTGATTGACGAGACGAATTACACCGTGTTATGGGTGTGATAGGCGTAGTGTGGTTCATTAATTGAACTTGGAGACATTAGTGTGCGAAGAATTCCACATGCGGACAGTTGGTAGCTCCTCTAGGCCGTGGTAATGGGCAACACACTACTGATCTCGACAAGCACTATACTTAATCAAGATCTTGTGGAGACTATTTGGTACAATTCCTGTAGTGCATGATGTTTTGGACTGTGTACTACTACACGATGTTTTGGACTGTGGACTATAGACACGACGTTGGATAGTGTAATAGTTTGGTTGGGCAGCCTGGGGTACTAATAGTTCTTTTCGGATCATTCTCTCTAATGTCTGTGTTTAGCTCCATGGAGTAGGAACGAGTCAGTGTGTGTTAGCATTCATGATCTGCATTTCAATGTTTACCATAACCTATGATAGCATGTATGATGTGTTATTGTGATATCTGTTTGTATTGTCGTTTTCTTTATTGCCATGCGGGTAATGATGTAGTTTGTCTCACCTCTCTATATGTATTTCTCTGTATTGTTATTATATTCTGTAAAGAGTTTGAGGAAGAGGAAAAGGAACAGCCTCTTGATATTCAGTATCCGGAAGAGCGCCAGCCAAGTGAGCATTACGAGGATGGCGAGCCGTTAGATCACCCTTACCATCTGGATTGATCTTGTGATCATGGCGTTGCAGGGATTCTTTAGTTTTGTGAGACTAGATTTCCACGGAGGATCGGAGCCTGGCGACTGCGTGAGGATAGAGGATCGGTAGTTTATGTGGGACGTCTGACTGTGTCTTTGTGTAAAGAGTTTGATGGGGAGATTATCTTTACTACTACTCTGTATTTACATCTTGAGTTGCCTTTGACTCTTAGGCGTTATTGGGGAGAAATTTTCCATGCACCTAGTGAGCTTAGTAGTGAGTCGACAGCACGGACTTGTGTCCGTAGAGCTGTGAGGCATCCTGGATTTTTGTTATCCGATGATCTCTCTGAGAGTGATCCTTCGGAGTGTTAGGAATTTGTGATGTGCACTTGGGCATGTTATGTTTTAGTTTTATGCTAACACTTTACTGCTTTGTTAAAAAATTGTAGTAGAAAATTATTTGTATACTTAAGACAAAAATCATATGTATATTATGGTGTATTTATGTTTTGTCTTATTTTGTGTTCTGTGTTATTTTATTTAACATTATAAGTATAAAAGGAAAAATTTTACCACTAATATTATTTATGTACCAAACATTTTATAACTTGGGTAAGATTTTATTTTATTTTATTAAAAATGTGACATCCCCACAAGGGTGTTATAATAGTTGGTATCAGAGCCCAAGTTAGAGTCTTTTGGGTTTGTGGGTAGGTTTGTCTTGTTTATGCTATGTGAATCTCTGACACTGAACACAGAGATATATTTTGGTTTTCGAAAGGAGACGAGGTTGTGTGAAATAGTTATGTTTAGTTCGTTGTATTTTGATTTTTTTTGTCTTCAAGAGAAAGATAATGGAACGTAGCGAATATGAGCATGTGGACGTGAAACGTGATGAAGATCGTATAGCCGCAGCTAGAAGTGTGATGCAAAAGATGATTGAAGTAGTAGTACAACAGAGACAGATGATCGCTCAGTAGCAAGAACTGATAATCGAATTTCATAGCTTATTAGGATTGGAGCAGCCATCAGACACAAGAAGCTGTAACTTAGAACCTTCGATGATATAAAATGGAAGGAAGCGTAAGGTCAATCGTTTTTAGTGAAATTCGTATGTACAACCACCGGGGAAGCAACAACGAATAAAGAAAGGAAGTACTAGTGGCAACGATTTCGGTCAGACTGTGGCATCACCAATGAAATGTTTCAAGTGTGGGAAGAATCACTTCACTAAAGATTGTCGACATGAAGGGGTTATTTGTTATAAATGTGGAAAGCCTGGACACTTCCCCAAAGAATGTGATCAACTGAAGATAGGACCTTCCATTAGTAATACACGTGTTTCAAAATCTCAAAAAGAAGAAAGAGTCGGTGCAAAGAGTGTAATGAGAACGTTCAAATACAAAAACTTAAGAAGTGAGAAAGTTGTACCATAGAGGGTAATCTTAAAACTGTGCTGTATAATTTGTGAGGTAACCCATCTCTTGTGATCTGTGATTGTGTAAATCTTTGGGGTTATCTGTGTTTTACTTCTTTTCATAATGTTACTTCAACTTCTAAACTTGTTATTACTACTTAAGCCTATTTAAAACTATCCTATTATTATTGAAGTTTGAAACTTTTCTATTGATCTGGTTTGTCTAATTCTTTCATAAATAGACTGAGTAAATCAATTTGATTTATCCGTGTCTTTGTTATAGTGTGATTTGAGTATTTCTACTCTTCTTGTTTATACTCAAGTTTTCTAACTCTGCTCTATATTTATTAGATATGAAATCTTTTTTGCTGATTTGATTTGTTTATCTAAAATCACATATATTTGAGAGCCTAATTTTATAAATGGATTGGTTATTTTCCAACCATATCATACTAGATTGTTGTAATGCAACTTTAGTGTTTCCTTGACCTGAGATTTTTGGATTTGAATCCAGAAAGTTTATTTCTAAAAATTATTGGACCATGTTCATTTTGAAATCTATTAGGCCATCTCCAATTCTTTGTTAGACTAATCTAGTAATCTACCAAATAAGTCTCATTACTTTTCCTTGTAACCTTCATAGTGTCTTCCATGTATCTCAATTAAGAAGGATTATTCTTGATTCAACTTATGTCATAGTACCAAATACAGTACAATTAGAAGAAAACTTGATCTATGAGACATTTTCTATTAAGATTAAAAATAGGCAAGTAGAACAACTTATCTTGATGAAGAAAATCTGAAATGATGTGACGATAGGGGAACTAGAAGACCAAATGAAGGAAATCGCTGTTTGCTCCAAGATCGATTTACGTGCTGGTTATTATCAGATTCATGTAAAAGTATAGAATATTCTAAGACAGATTTTTGGATGCATTACAGGTGCTATGAGTATTTAGTACTACCATTCAGGGCAAAGAATGTTTTAGTGATATTCACGAATAATATAAATAGGATCTTTCTTTCTCATCTAGGCAAATTTGTCATTATCCTTATTGGCAATATTTTGACTTATTGTTGAAATTCGAAGGAACGTGCTAAAGATCTCAACGCAGATCTTCAATTTCTAAAGAAGAAGAAGAAGGGGTTATGCGCGAAACTAGTCAAATGCAAATGCTGTTAAAAGAAGTTCAACTCGTGGATTTAGATTGAGTGTTGAGATCAAATAGAAAGGTTGTGGTGTATACTTCAAGGCAATGGAACGTGCATAAGAAGAATTATTCGATTTACGTTTTAGAATATGTGATAGTCATTTTGCAAGGAAAATCTAAAGATGTTTTCTTTCCTATAAAATCCACAATAATTTCAAGGGCTTGAAGTACCTCTTCAATCAAGAGGTGCTTGGATATAAGGAAGAGACAATAGTTAGAATTTTCAAAGGAGTTATTGAGAGCTTGTGTTCTAGAACAAACTTGTTATTGGGATGAATTTCTACCAATGATAGAGTTCACATACAACGATAGTTTCATTCGAGCATAGGGATGACACCCTATGAGGCATTATATGGGAGACGATGTAGAACGTCATTGTGTTGGTATCATACTGGTGAAAGTAATATTATAGAACCTGAATTTGTGCAGCAGATAACTGAGAAAGTGAAGATGATCCAAGACAAGATAAGGACAACTCAGACGTGGCAAAAGAGTTATGCTGATAAAAGACAAAGACCGCTTGAATTTGAAGAAGGTGACCATGTGTTTCTACGTGTGACACCTATGATGTAACACCCTTGTGGGGATGTCATATTTATGATGCAGTAAAATAAAATAAAATAAAATTCTTACTCAAGTTGTAAAACGTTTGGTACATAATTAATATTAGTAGTAAAATTTTTACTTTTTATATTTATAACGTTAAATAAAATAACATGGAACACCCATTTAAAACAAAACATAATCACACCATAATATACATATGATTCTTGTCTAAAGTATACAATTAATTTACAACTATTAATATTTAATAGAAACAGTAAAAGACAGCATACTACTCAAACATAACCCCTAAAACATGAGCCATTGTCAGAAGACAAATTCCCTAGTTGGGAATGTCTTGACCGATAGAAATTTGACCCAAAAGTATATCGAAGTTCTCTCTAGGAGTATAGTGAAATTCGTCCCACAACTCCCTAATAGGTAAAATAATCTCTACAAAAGCAACCGTGTAACGTGTAGTAACGAACCCCCGTCGAGTCCTACTTACTGATAAAGTCACGTTACCACTGTACTCTATGTGTCCGGTGTCCCAGTGGACATACCAAGCCTCAGCGCCTTCGAGAAATTGTAGTCTAAAAAAACCTAATTGACCTCCTCTTGCCGCCATTGTAGTCTTTGATGATATAAACATAAAGTAGAAACAGACAGAACAATACAATAAAGAGATGAGACAATCTACATCATTACCCGTGTAACACCCCAAAATTTCCTATCTTGTAAACAGTAATTTTGACAGTTGACAGAATTTTACTATTTAGTAATTTTTGGATGCTATAAAATTATTTTGATTATTCCATCAGCGTATTTGATCATTTTGAGTGATTTACTCGATGTCAGAAAAATAAAAATTTTTGGGTCAGGGAAAACTTTACGTAATTTAATTTTTACCATTAGGTTTTAATTATTTTACGTGATCTAATTTGATATTTGTGTATTTTCTAATTTTTGTGATTTTATGTGTGATTATGAAAATTTTTACTGTTTGTAGGCCTGGGGGTGTATGTGGACCTAGGTGGCCATACGTGGGCCCAGGTGGGTCCCGTAAAGTGAAAAAAATTTCTACGCATAGAAAAATTTGTACTGTTTAGATGGAGACAGGGGATCTTACTAAACCTGAATTTGGAAACAGTTTTAGAAAATTTCTTTTACTGTATTTTGTACTGTATTTAATTATCGGACAATAAAAATACAGTAAATATATTCTTTTGTAGGGTTATAACAGATAAAAAAAAATTCTATACTGTTAAGTCAACATTGGTGGTTTGGATATTCACCATCGATTTAATCACCATTGGAGATTTAATCTTGATTTAGTCAACGGTGAAGATTTGATCTTAAAAGTGAATAGGATCAATTATAACCGTTGGATGAAAATTAAATTAAGGGTAGAGATTTAGTCTTATAAATGGCTATGACTATTATCAACCCTTGGATGTAGATTTAATCAATGGTGGAGATGGATCATTAATGACCATTGGATTTAGATTTAGATCAATGGTGGAAAATTGGTCATCAAAAATGACTACAACCATTTTGGACCCTTGGATGTAAAGTTTGAAGGTGTAATCTTGACCCTTCATTTTGGAGACACATTGAATGGTTAGGATTGCAAGCCAAAAATGATCCAATGGCTCAAATAAAGTCTTCCATCTATAACCTAAACCTAATAGCTATTTTAATCCAAACCATTCTTTTAATCAAGGGCTAGGATGACTTAGGATGGTGGCTATGAAATTTGTCACATTTTATGAAGCATGGAAGGGGGGACGGTTTGGAGATGCAAGGGAGAGGGGAGACAACTTTGAATAGGCTTTTTAGGCCAAAGAAAAAGATGAAGGCAATAGCCAAGTGTCAAGACCATCAATTATTTTCCTATTGATCATTAATGATCATGTTTTTCAAACTTCACTTTCCACCTTTCTCCAATGCAAGCTACGGCCATGCATAGCTTTGAAGACTAAGTAATTCATTTCTACACTTCATATTATCATATATTCACCTATTTCACTTAAATTTCAAGAAACAAACCAAAGAAAACTCCATTCTCTCTCCCTAAAGAAGACCATTCGGCCAAGCACCCTAAACCTCTCCTCCATCACTTTTTAATTTCATACAACTTAGTTTCTTGAATCCTTACCTTATTCTAAACAACTTTTATGTTGAAGACTTTCTCTAAATCTTCCATCTTGAAGGACTTTTACTAAGATCAAGTTATAGAGTTTTGTTAGTGAAGTGTAAGGAAACTTCATTTATTCTTTTCTTTTTCATGTTCTAAACCATGTTTGATCCATGGTTCCTCTTAATCAAGCTTAGTAAACTAATTTTTATGTATTTTGTTTTGTATTTGATAAGCCTTTGGTGGTGAAGGACTTGAAAAAAGAAGCAAATCAAGAAGCTTTTGAGGATCTTCAAGAGGTAAGAGGGAGATCCATCTCACCAACCAAGCATGGTGGTGAGAGATGGTTTTATATTTGATGGATGGTGAATCCATGTGAGGATTCATATCCATGGTCATGTAATAATTTGTGTATGTTATGTGCTTTGATTATTTTTGTCTATGCTTGATATGCTTTGCATGATTTATTTATGTATGCATGCTTAGTATGATTTTTATTTGCTTATATGGTATGCTTATGATATGCATGATGAAGATATATTGAAAATATTATGATGAAAATGATAAAACAAGAAATTTTGGCTCCAAAGGCCATAGAGAAGGTCACGGTTTTGAGCTTCCAAAACTAGGGTTTTTATTGAAATTTTTCAAGAACAATGGAGTTAATTTTTGGTCCTTAAACTTAAACAAATTTTTGGCCAAGACACCAACCAATTTGGTGTTCACAAAGTTATATTTTCATGAATGATAAAATTGAATGATTTGAAGAGTATAGAAAATAAACAAAGGGTTTGTTTTTCAAGAGAACAAGAATATGGTCTTTGAGGAATTTTTATTGATTTATTTTGTGTAAAAAGATCCTAAGTGTTTTTCTAAATATGAGTTTTGAATGAAACGGACAAACATTAATTTTAAGGATTGGCAAAGAAAGTGAACAAGGATTTGCAAAGAAAGTGAAAAAAAGGACTTGTAAAGAAAGTGAAAAAGGATTTGAACAAATGGGTTTAGTTTTTTTATAACCGTTGGTATTTCGGTTTTGAAAATAAAATTTTAATGGTTTTGTTTGTGTAAAACCATATCAATTTAGAAGGAAAAATGTTTTGATAATTTTCAATAGTCATGTCCACATTTTCGAAGGCTTGTAATGCATTGATTTTGATGAAACAAAGTGATTTTCTAAGTGGAAATATAATTAATTTAATACAAGAAATTTGGAAAGGGAATCAGAGTATTTTAGCACTTGAGAAATGAATTTTTATGTAAATGGAAAAGAGAGGTTGCAAGTGAGCCTCAATTTGTTTTAAAAAGAATTTATTTTTATTAAAATTGATTTAAAAAAATGAAGAATATAATAGTGATTTGGTATTTTTCTAACGTGTAACTCATCCGTTGGATTTTGAAAAGCGTTAGTAATTTTTAAAGTTAGAAACATTGATTTAATTTAAATGGAATTGTGAATTTGTGGAATATACTGTGAAAAAGGATTTTCTTGAGTAAGAAGATATATTAAATGAAGTAGAAAGTTATATTATTTTGAGGAAGGTTGATTTGGAAATGATTTGGGAAAAATGAAGAATATAATGGTATTTTGAAAATTTACTAACGTATAACTTATTTTTGAGTTTTGAAGTGCATTAGAAAATGTTAAGTTTTGAAACGTTGATTTATATCAATGGAAAAGTGATTTTGTGAATTATATTTTGGAAAAGGATTTCTTGAGTAAAGAAATGTGGAAAAAGATTTTCTTGAGTAAAGAAAATGTGTTAAATAAAGTATAAAGTCATATTATTTTGAGAAAAGTGGAAATAGAATTTTTGAAGAATGAGATATATTTTTTACGTAATGGAATTGTGGTGAAAAAAATTATTTACGTATCTTAAAAATGTAATTTTTAAAGTACGTGATTTGAAATACAGTAAAATATTTTTAAATGTTTGGAAATATAGTAAAATATTTTTATGCGATTTGAAATATGATAAAATATTACTACGCGATTGAAGATGCGTTGAAATATTTTAAGTGATTTAAATTACGTTTAAATATTTTACATAATTTGAACTACTGTTGAAAAATCACTATGTGATTTAAAAGTAATAGAATATTTTTACGTGATTGTGAGAAAATGACATGTTTTGCCTGTGATTGGCATTTGGTGCATTATACATGCATTGGAAAGATATGTCTGTGATTGGATTTGGTGCATTATACGTGCATTGAAAAAATATGCGTTGAAGCATATGATTACATTGAACAAATGAAATTGAAAAGATTTGGCCCTTTGGGGTTGGACTTGCACTGATATATTCGTGCATTGTATAAAATATAGCTAATAGCTATTATGGCCCTTGTGGTTGAAGAGGGAATGAGAATTGATAGTGAGGTCTATGATGGATCTTGGGGGCGTCGAGGCGCGGCGGTCGACCAGTGGACAATTGGCGAGTACCCTGTGCCATTTGGCGATGCAGTCCGTTGCAACGCATTGACGTTACCCGACAAGAACACGATTCTTTTTAATGACTGGGAGATTGTCTTTGGGCTAAGGCTGACAATTAACCAGAGCATTCTTCTCGAAATTGTGAAAACCTCCATGGAGTTGTTTTGATAAAATGAGTCTTTGTGTATATGCATAAATCTGAGCATTTATATCTGTATGATATATTAATTGAGGAATGTTGGCTATGATAATTGTTTTGAGTACTTGGATGATGATTGAACTGATAAATGATTAGATAATGATAGTTGATTAATGCTGATAGCATGATTATGGTATGATCTATCTGTATGATATGTTGTTTGTGTTATCTCTGTACTGCCATGTTGGTAATGGCGTAGGTGATCTAACCTCTTTGTTATCTTTGTTTTGCTATGTCAGATATTGTTAAAATCAAATAATAGAAGGATCGAGTTGTCTTAGACATAACGAGCGATGGATACTCTGAGATTGGTGACAACAATAAGGAGTGGACATTCAGGACTCGAAGGTGTGCAGTGTTGACAAAGGAACAGATGTCTGATGCATCAAGATGGACAGAAAAAGGAATAAGTATGTTAAAGTTTCTCATTAGTGTTGTACCGTGCTATTAAGTAGGACCCGTCATGGGGTTTGCTACTATTAAAAAAATAAGTCTATTAATTTTATATTTCTCTTTAAATTGTGATATTAATTGGTGTCAATATTGCATAATGAATAGTTGAAATATGATTTTCAATATTACCTAATATTTTTAGTAAATTTACGTTTCAGTAAAGAAGAAATTTTGAAACCCATCTTTTATAACTCAAACTTTGTGCGAACTTCTTTTCAGATTATGAGTCGGGAGTTGGAAATGTGATGCCCTAAGGAGGGTGTTACAACCCGCATGGCAAATAAGAAAACGACAATACAAAACAATTATCACAATAATACATACTAGCATATCATGCATAATACAGCAAAGTAATACATACCATTATATCGCATACAGTATAGCAATTTAACACATCATGCATGTTATCACAGATTATAGTAAGCAATAAAATGCAGATAATGCATGAATACACACCGACTCGTTCCTACTCCATGGAGCTAAACACGGATATCTGAGAGAATGATCTGAATAGAAACTAATAATACTTTATGGCTGGCCAACCAAACTATTACACTGTCTAACGTCGTGTCTATAGTCCACAATCCAAACATCGTGTAGTAGTACACAATCCAACATCGTGCACTACAGGCATAGTACTTAGTAGTCTCCTCAAGATCTCGATTAAGAATAGTGCTTGTCGAGATCATTAGTGTGTTGCCCGTTACCACGGCCCAGAGGTGCTACCACTGTCCACATATGGGATTCTCCGCACACTAATGCCTCCAAGTTCAATAAATAAACCACACTATGCCTATCACACCAAAACATAGTGTAATTCACCTCATCAATCAATCGCCAATTATCAACCAAATTGACACAACACTCTAAGCATGATCTAAAATTACAAAAAATATCCTTAATATCAATATTTTACCATAATTATGAAAATACCCTTAGTCAATTATGAAAATACCCTTAGTCACAAAATACCAAAGTATAGTACGTCTCACCTGACAGTACTACATCACAACATGTCCGGGTCCACTACTTTGGCCCGATAGCAAAACTCACTGTATCGTTCAATCGCGTAGGAATTTTATCGCATTTTCACAATCTCATCATTTTCACAAACATTTTTAAATCGCGTAAATATATTTTGACATTTTTGACCATCGCATAATGTTTTTAAATCATTTTCTCAATCGCGTAAGATTTTTAATTCATTTTCTTAACCGAATAGCTTAAAATTATCATTTTAAAAATATGTAAAATTATATCAAGTACTTTTAAAATACGTAGAGTATTTTCCTTGTGTTATAAATATAGTATGGAATCTTTTCATTTTATTCGCCTGATTTTAATAAATTTCAGCAGTATTTTGCCTGTAAAATCAGTATAAGGTATTTTTGACGTTTTCCCACTAAATATAGTTCATTTTATTTTTACCCAATAATTACGCATTGAAACTTGCTAACGTGCTTCAAAATTCATAAAATGAGCTTTACGTTAGTATTTTTCAAGCGTTTGCTATATTTCTTACTTAGAATAAATTCTACGAATTTAGAATTCTAGAACTAAATTTATTCCTTTTGTTTTCTCAAAGATTCATTAGAATCAATTTATTTTGTAAATCCATTACCTAACCTATCTTAGAAAATAAAGTGGCATGTTGGCCAAAATCGAAAATAAAATGGCATTCAAGTATACACTAAATGGCATGTTGGCCATAATTAATCAAAATCATTCTTAAACTTATTATTTTACCTAGATTCATTAACTCATTGATTTAGAAAATTGTTGAGAACATTTTAGTTCTCTGTTTGATGTAAGGCCGTGAGCCTCATTCTGTGTTCTTTGGAACACTCATGCAAATCGTTACATGTTATTCACATCCTACTTTAATAATTATACAATTATAAACACATGCAATTATATAATCACATACAATATACATACAATATATTTTAAAGCTATAAACATGCATAACAATTAAAATCAATAATAAATACTATAAACATGCATGGCAATTAAATCAATCACAATTAGGAAAGCATTTAAACAATCACAAGAATAATAAAAACCATAAACAATCACACAAATGAATCATTATGGATTCTTCACACACATACAAATCTATTTTCTCATCACCATACAAGGTTGATGAGATTAAATCTCCCTCTTACCTCTTGAAGACAATAATCGGTTAGTCTCCTCCTCTCCTTGAAATTTCGTGTAACCTCTAAACAAATTCCTAAAATTCTTAAACAATTAATAAAAACACATACAAGGATCAAGATTGAAAAACCATGGAACAATCACGGTTAGGAAAATTAAAAATTAAACTTTGAACCATAGAATCAAGACTTACCCTTAGGAAAGTAAGCAAAAGGTTTGATTTTGGACTAGATAGAGTAGGTTTTTGGCAAAACTTTGTGAAGGGAAAGTGTTTAGAATATGATTTGAGTTTAAGAAAATCTAAGAGGTAAAATTATAGAAGATTGGTGGTGGTACTTTGGTGCTTGGCCGAATTCTAGTAGGAAAAAAAAAGAGAAAAAAAAAGAGAAAATATGCTTGGTGTTCTTGGGAATTTTGGAGAGAATAAAAGGCTAAGTTTTTAGTAAGTATAAAGGTGAATATCAAGAGTGAAATGGGAGGGGCTGCTGCCGTGAGTGGCTTGTGGAAAATGAAGAGATTTACTTGAAACAAATATCCAATTTAGGTGCACATGGCTTATGTCATCATTTGGCCACCTAGTGTGCATGCAAAATGGTTCAAGAATGATGTAGAACTTGTCAAATTTTGCCTCCCAAGGCTGCTGCAAACCGTGTGGTCCAAAGGCATTTAGGGACTCAATTTACTTTTAATTCAAGTCTAATTACTTGCTAATTAAATAGCTAATTAATTAGGTTTAGTTTCCTAACCAATTTTAATTAATCATCCAATTACATAACTAATTAATTAGACATATAATTATATATATTATATCCTCTAATTAAAATTAAGATATCTAATTAAGAATTAAATTATAACTAATTAATAACTAAGCTAGTTTACTTAGTTTGCTAATTAGGTAATTAGATTAACCAAATTAAGTTTAATTAGCTACTAATCAAATTCAAGCCACTATGTTTGACTTAATCTTAACCATTGATTTCAACTTTAACTCCTAGCCCTAAATGTAATCTAAGATGGATATTGATTAGTCATAAAACTTGAATTCTAATCTCACCATTGGTTTGATCAACGGTTAAGGTTAAAGGCTTCCTAACTAAGTTTTCATCCAACGGTCCATATTAAAGTCCATGCTTCTTTTGTTGACCTTTTCCTATTGGTTCAAAGAAAAGTCAAGCCACCTATTTTGACTTGTTCTAATTGGTTCAGAATTCTATCTAGTCAGAATCGTTGACTGCTGCACTAAACGTGGGCCCCATGAACTTTTTCGGGTCCACAAGTAGATTTTCTACTATTTTTAAGACAGTAGGTACTGTCAAATAAAATAATATTATAATAATATAAAATTATTTTATTGCACAGTTAAATCCCAAAAATTACAAGATTAATATATATATCAATCAGAATTGGGTTTAGGAAGATCCCCCAACTCTAATTAATTAAAATAAGATTTTTTCGGCCAAAAAATTATTATTTTCTTGACTCGGAGCAAATCACACACAACAGTCAAATACACTCATGAAACAGTCAAATTCATTTTACTAATCACAGAAATTACAAAACAGTGCATTTCAGGATGATATTGTAATTAACCCAAAAATTGGGGTGTTACATATGACTGGAGTTGGACGAGCGATTAAGTCGAGGAAACTCATTCCGAAGTTTATCGGTCCGTATCAGATACTCCGTCGGGTAGGTCCGATAGCTTATCAGATTGCATTACCACCATTCTTATCAAATCTTCATAATGTATTTCACGTATCACAACTACGAAAATATATTTCTGATCTGACTCATGTTATCGAACCAAACACCATACAAATAAAGGAGAATTTAACCTATGAGACGTTTCCAGTCAAGATTGAAGATCGAAGGACAAAGCAACTTCGAGGTAACGAAATTGAGTTTATTAAAGTGGTTTGGAACGATATAAGTGGTGAAGCTACATGGGAGCTAGAAGATAAGATAAGAGAGCAGTATTCGTATTTATGTTAAGTATGTGTCAAGTTTCGAGGACGAAACTTATTTTTACAGGGGGAGAGTTATAACACCCCAAATTTTAGACTATGTACAGAACTGACAGAATTACACTATTTTGTGTTTTCTGTGCAATATAAAAATAATTTCATTGTTCCGATACTATTTTTGATTGTTTTGTGTGATTTGCTCCAGGTTAGGAAAATAATAATTTTCTGGCCGAAAAAATCTTATTTTAATTATTTGGGACTGGGGGGTCTTACTAAACCTAATTTCGAGTGATATATATATATTAATCTTTTAATTTTTAGGATTTAACTGTGCAATAAAATAATTTTATATTATTATAATATTATTTTATGTGACAGTACCTATTGTCTCAAAAATAGTAGAAATCTGCTCCAAAATGACCATGGATCCTAAAAAGTCTGTGGGACCCACGTTTAGAGTAGCAGTCAACGATTCTGACTAGACTAAATTCTAAGCCAACAGGAACCAGTCAACGAAAGTGGCTTGAAATTTCTAAACCAATAGGAATTGGTCAAATAAAGTGGCAAGGACTTTATTGTGGACCATTGGATGAAAAGCTTGATTAAGATGTTTTCGATCATAATCATTGATCAAATCAATGGTGGGAGAACAATCCTAATTAAATCACTAAGTGATATCCACCTTAGATTAGATCAATGAATAGGAAACAAAGTAAAATTCAATGGCTAGGATGGAGTCAAATATAGTGGCTTGACTTTTACTTAGTAATTAATTAAACCTAATTTAGTCATCTTAATTGCCTAATTAAGAAACTAAGTAAACTAACCTAGTTATTAATTAGTTATAATCTAATTACTAATTAGATATCCTAATTTTATTTAGAAGCTATGATATATGCAATTACATATTTAATTAATTAGTTATGTAATTAGAATGTTAATTAAGTGTAATTAGGAAACTTAACCTAATTAATTAGCTATCTAATTAGCATGTAATTAAGTTTAATTGAAGTCAAACTAAGTCCCTAATTCCCCTAGACACCACACGGCCAAGGAGCTTTGAGAGGCTACTCCAAGCTTCTTGAACAATCTTGCATGAACATTAGGTGGTCAAAAGGTGACCAAGCCATGTGCTTTCAAGTGTGAACACAATGGTGATATTTTATTTCAAGTATATCTCCTATTATTTCCTACACACTCACACGGCTGCACCATTCTCCTTTCACTCTCAAATTTCATTTTCTCTCACCTAAAATGCTAAGCCTTTATTTCTCTCAAAATTCCCAAGAACACCAAGCTATTTTCCTTTCTTATTCTCTTTGAATTTTCAGCCCAAGTACCTTGAACCACTACCCATCTTCGATAATTTTTCCTTCTTACATTTCCTAAACTTAAACCACCTCTTAAACACTTTTCATTTAGAAGATTTTGTCAAAATCCTACTCCTTCTACTTCAAAATCCAAGTTTTATCTTACTTTCCTAAAGGTAAACTTTTGATTTTATGGTTTAAATTTTAATTTTTTATTTTCTAAACCATGATTGTTCCATGGTTTTTCATTATCAAGCCCTGATTATGATTTTACTAATTGTTTAAGAATTTTAGGGATTTGTTTTGGAATCCACACAAAAATCAAAGGAGAGGAGGAGGCTAAAGGATTCTTGTCTTCAAGAGGTAAGAGGGAAATTTAATCTCATCAACCCTAAGTGATGATGAGAAAATGGATTGTTTGTGTGTGAAGAATCCATAAGGATTCATTTATGTGATTGTTTAATGCTTTCCTATTTTGTGATTGATTTTATTTGTATGCATGTCTATAGCTTTAAAATATATTGCATGTGTTTATAGATATATGATTATTAATGTAGGATGTGAATAACATGCAAAGATTGTATGAGTGTTCCAAAGAATACAAAGGAGCTCACGACTTCTACAAGAAAAAGAGAACCAAAATGTTCTCAATCATTTTCTAAAACAATGACTAATGAATCTAGGTAAAACAATAAGTTTGGAAATGACCACTGATTATTTGTGAAGGATATGTTGATTTTGGCCAACATGTCATTCAATGTATATTTGAATTCCAAAGTTATTTTCTAAGGTAGGTTAAGTAGTTAATTAGAAATTCTAAATTAGAAGAATTTATTATAAACAAGAAATAAAGGGAACACTTGAAAAATACTAACGTAGAGCTCACTCTTTGAGTTTTGAAGCTCGTTAGCAAGTTTCAAGGTATAAATAATGGTTGAGGTTAAAATATATAGCATTTAGAAAGAAACGTAGGAAATACCATTTAATGGATTTTCTAGGAAAAATGCTGCCAAAATTTACTAAAATCAGACAAATAAAATGAAAAAGTACCCTAGTATGTTTATAACGTATGAAAAATATTCTACGTAGTTTAAAAGTACTAGAAATAGCATACACATATTTGAAATAATGATTGTTAACCTATACGAAAAAGAAAATGATTTAAAAATCTTACGCGATTGAGAAAATGATTTAAAAACATTATGCGATGTTCAAAATCATCAAAATATATTTATGCGATTTAAAAACATTTTTAAAAGTGACGCGATTGTGAAAACATGATAAAATTTCTACGCGACTAAATGGAACAGTGAGTTTTACTGTCGGGCCAAAGTGGTGGACCCAGACATGTTGTGAGATAGTACTGTCAAGTGAAGAAATACTATATTTTGGAATTTTGAGACTGAGGGTACTTTCGTAAATATGATAATATATTAAGACTAAGGGTAGTTTTGTAATTGTGATTCTTAATCATGCATTGAGTTATGTCAATTTGGTTGAAAATTGGCGATTAATTGACGAGATGAATTACACCGTGTTGTGGGTGTGATAGGCGTAGTGTGGTTCATTAATTAAACTTGGCTGCATTAGTGTGCGGAGAATTCGGCATGTGGACAGTTGGTAGCTCATCTGGGCCGTGGTAACGGGCAACACACTAATGATCTCGACAGACACTATACTTAATCAAGATCTTGTGGAGACTATTTGGTACAATGCCTGTAGTGCACAATGTTTTGGACTGGGTACTACTACACGATGTTTTAGACTGTGGACTATAGACACGACGTTGGACAGTGTAATAGTTTGGTTGGGCATCCTGGGGTATTAATAGTTCTTTTCGGATCATTCTCTCTAATGTCTGTGTTTAGCTCCATGGAGTAGGAACAAGTCAGTGTGTGTTAGCATTCATGATCTGCATTTCAATGTTTACCATAACCTGTGATAGCATGTATGATGTGTTAATTTAAGGTACTGTATATGATATGATTATATGTGTTATTGTGATATCTGTTTGTATTGTCATTTTCTTTATTGCCATACGGGTAATGATGTAGATTGTCTCACCTCTCTATACGTATTTCTCTGTATTGTTATTATATTCTATAAAGAGTTTGAGGAAGAGGAAAAGGAACAGCCTCTTGATATTTAGTATCCGGAATAGCGCCAGCCAAGTGAGCATTGCGAGGATGGCGAGCCGTTAGATCATCCTTACCATCTGGATTGATCTTGTGATCATGGCATTGCCAGGATTCTTTGGTTTTGTGAGACTAGATTTCCACGGAGGATTGGAGCCTGACTACTACATGAGGATAGAGGATCGGTAGTTTATGTGGGACGTCTGACTGTGTCTTTGTGTAGAGAGTTTGATGGGCAAATTATCTTTACTACTACTCTGTATTTACATCTTGAGTTGCCTTTGACTCTTAGACGTTATTGGGGAGGAATTTTCCATGCACCTAATGAGCTTAGTAGTGAGTCGACAGCACGGACTTGTGTCCGTAGAGCTGCGAGGCATCCTGGATTTCTGTTATCTGATGATCTCTCTTAGAGTGATCTTTCGGAGTGTTAGGAATCTATGATGTGCACTTGGGCATGTTATATTTTAGTTTTATGCTGACACTTTACTGCTTTGTTAAAAAGTTGTAGTTGAAAATTATTTGTATACTTAAGACAAAAATCATATGTATATTATGGTGTGTTTATGTTTTGTCTTATTTTGTGTTCTGTGTTATTTTATTTAACGTTATAAGTATAAAAGGAAAAATTTTACCACTAATATTATTTATGTACTAAATATTTTATAACTTGGGTAAGATTTTATTTTATTGTATTAAAAATGTGACATCCCCACAAGGGTGTTACAGTTATTGCATAATGTGACTCTCTATCATGTTTCAATAATTGGTTAGGCCTAGCCTTAACTGATCATTCCGTGCGTGGGAAGTCTTGTTGCACGCAAATAACCAATTATGCATTGTCCATAATCGGTTATTTAGGGAGTTTTTCAACAAAAATTTGAGTTTCAAATAAAACCACCCCGAAAAGCATTTTATAAATATCAAAATCAGCTAGAAACTTCACAAACAATGCATCAACACCATCACAAAGTGACATAGCAAATATGGGTAGTCCTCAACTCAAATGTTTACCTCTTTTACAACCACAAATCTTTATCTTTTCAGGTTCAAGAGGTAAACTTGAATCATAATCATATTATTAGAAAAACCCATTCCATATTCATGAAGTTCATGGTTTTAAAACTCATCATTCAACTAAAGTTTTCATTCAAAACTCAAAGAAATCAAGTTAAGTAGGAAGAGCTTAAGAAAACAACCCCTACCTAACTTGTAGATGCTTTCTTTTTTCCTTTCTTGTCTTTCTTTTCTTCTTCTTCTCCTTGTCCCTTCTTTCCTCTTTGATTCTTGTTGCTCCTTTTATCGTTTCTTTCTTCTGCTATTCGTGGTAATGTGGGAGTGGAGAGAATGAGAAAACAAGCAACCACCAAAGTCAATAAAATGATAAAGTTGGCAGAAAACTATAGTGGAGTAAGTAAAAAGAGAGTTTAAAATGAAATCCAACTAGAAACTTTTTATCTGCTAAGAATACTTTAATTTTTCAATACTGAATTTTCTAACCTTCATAGGTATTGTTGAAAATTATAGGATTTCATTCTATTCTCTATATTACCATTCCACTATTTTCCTTATACTGCATTATTAATCTCTAAGCTTCATTATTCTTTCTTAGGTTAAATTAAACCTATGGAATTGAATTAAGAAGCTTTCAGATATGCACTCCAATTATTTTTAGCTTAGAAATAAATCCTCCATATTTATTTCTATTTCCTGAACTATTTCAACAAATCCAAGTTTAAATAAGTTATTTCTCACATTCAGTGTTATAGATTTATGCTCAAATTAATCCAGATAGTTACCAAAATTAACGGGTAATCTTTACCAGTTTGGTTGAGCTTCTATAACCTTGATTAAGTCTATTAAGTTAGAGAGAATATTACACATATTTTGAGGGGGAGCCTAGCTTTTAAATTGTTGCTTATATCTTTTGGTTTATATCCTTATTTGACATGAAGTGTTTTAATGTTAATACTTTAAACACGTCAATAAAGACCCTCTCTTATTCTCTTATTCTCTTTTCCTCTATTAATAAAAGAAGATAAACATACTTCTCTTCAATTTTTTTTAATTCTTTCGCTGAGGAATGCTTGACATATATGGTAAGCCATATGATCTTCCCTTTGAAAATCTTAATGCCATGCTCTATTATATGATAAGTATAGGTATGCCGCTAAGTGACAGGAATTACATGCATCATATTTGATATCATAAAAACATGCTTATTTTATCTCTCTATTCTTGAATCATATGTAGAATCAAATAGGGGGAGACATTTATGTTTTGAATAACTTGAAGAAGTTGTTGGCTTGGATGATCCTACTCTTTTTGGTAACATGAGTTTTATCTATGAAAAAAAGGGGGGAGAGAAAATATTATCTTTCCTTTATAAACCTTTTTGTTGATGTCAAATAGGAGGAGTGAGAATTGCAAAGAAAATTATGTTCTTGTACTTATTGTTTGATATGCTTACACTAATATCTATTATTCTATATTGTTCAACATATTTTTCTTTGGTGATTTGTCATTATCAAAAAGAGGGAGATAGTAGAATTGTCTTTGCCCTAATGGTTTAATGTGTTAAGTTTTAATGATGACAAATACATTACAAAAGGATATTGATCATGTTATATAGATATGCTTAACGAGATATATTGTATCATGCATGATTATATACTTTATCTAGTTATATTTTACTTAATAATCATGCAATGAGATATGCGTAGAATTCTTCATAGAATATATCCAATAATATCATATATGTCTCTACGTGAACAAATATATGCATGATGCACATTTTAATGTTTTATACTTAGAAATCATGCATATTCTACAAAGTGTTGTATGTTACATACTTTATAGAACATATCTTGTAGAAATTGATAAATGTCTTAAATGGATATGTATCTATAAGAGTCTTATATGCATGTTAAATTAACTAAAGTTATATATTGTTTAATCATGCATATTAAATGTTATTATGAATTTGAACTAATTATGTTTTTCAAGTGAGTTATGCCTTGTAGGATAGTCCAAGTGCCAAGGGAGAGCATTGATCAAGAAAATGAAAGATCCTAATTATGCTTAACTTAAGAAAAAAGGAGAATGAAGAAATGATCTAAGTTTTTGGAAGAATTTAATAGAAGAATTATTGAAAGCTTAGATTGCATCAAGAAGCCTAAGGACAAAATTTGATATTTTTATCTCTTTTAGGTTTTTCTCCTATGTAAAAATAGAGGTTTTACAAGAAGAAGTCTCAAATAAGTTTTTCAACCTTCACAAATGTTTCTAAACAAGTTAAGATTCCTAACAAACAAGTTTTTAAAAGCTAGTCTTGGTGGTAATTCAAAACTATAAAAAATAACTAAGTTTGAGTTTTGAAAACTGACATTTGATCACTAATTTGATTATATCTCTAAAAGTAATTTGAGTATGGATTTGAAACTTATTTCATATGAAAATAGACTCAAATATCTTTCCAACAAATGTCATTTTCTTAAATCGGATGAGAAATAAAGAAGTTATGACTATTTAAAGTCAGTTTTTGAAAATAGAGTGCAATAATCGATTATCCATAAGTAATAATTGATTATTTTGTTCGTCAGAAAGCTGGAAATGAATGATGAACAAAATAATCAATTATCCACTTCAATAATTGACTATTACATGTAAATAATCAATTATCAACATAAATAATTGATTATTTTTTATGTCAAAAAGCATTCTAACGGCTAGTAATGACTAGTTTTCATGGTAAATCATTTATAAACACTACTAATGACTATTTTATCATTTGGGCTCTATTAATAAGTGAATATTAAAGCCTTTACAGCTCTTGAACACTTGATTTAATCCTTGAATCATCTAAATCATATTTTGAGCTCTTCATTGTAAAATTATTTTATTCCTTTGTTCTTCAAGTTGTATATCTACTCTTTGAGATAGTGTATCTTGTAATCTTTGTCTTAAAAACTTGTAAGAGGGTGGAGAGTCCCTCAAGTAAGATTAAGGATGAGGTATCCCTCAAAGTTTGTACACATAGGTGAGGTATCCCTTTGTTGAAAAGAGAAATTATAAGAAGGTGAGACATCCTTCTAAGTTTGTGATAAGGGTAAAGTATCCCATTGGTTGTGAGGCTCAAACACTAAGGGTGAGGTATCCCAATAGTGTGAGGAGTTTTCTTCTTTGTGAAGGTTAATTAAGCACCTAGTTGAAGCTTGAAGATAGTGAAGAAAATCTCAAGTTAAGCTTGAGGACTGGATGAAAGTCACAAATGGTTGGTAGCTGAACCAAGATAAATTTTTGAGTTTGATTCTCTTTTTCTTACAGTCTTTAATTTTCAATATTTGGTGCAATATATTTATTTATTGCATATCTTGTCATCTTGATGTCTTGATTTTAAGAACTTGATGTCTAGCTTATTTGATTATTTTATCCTATAACCCAAGTTGTATTTGAGTAATCTATAATAGTTGTAACTTTGTTAGACTTATTCCGCTGCATATGTTGATTGAGTATATCAAAATGTATAATTTTGCAAAGTTGCTTTAAAGATTTGTGATCACCCTATTCAGCCCCCCCTCATGGGTGATGGTTGTCATGACTAACAAAACATTCATAGCATTATGCATTAGAGATATGCTTTTGTTTTATTGCTATGAATATTTGAGTTATTCTAGCTATAATCAGTTGTCTCTTGTGAGTTTCTGGTATTGAGATTATACTTTAGGATTATCCCTGTGGTTGATTTATATTGATTATTTATTTATTAATAAATCAGAATGATAAACTATATGGGCTGTAATATTAAAATGAATCTCTACATCGAGGATAATTAAAGAGTTTTGGCTATTGCCATTAATTTAATTATCTGTGAAAGTTTGCAAAAACCCTGAAATAACTGAAGTTTTCATGATGACACTATTGTTTGTTTAGTATTATTAGGAATTCTTAGAATTCTCACCCCGTTTATTATTTCCATGATAAATTCAGCAACTGAGCAGGTGGCAGAATAATCACAATGCTTTATTGGATATCAGCTCTAGATTGTATCCTAGGAACTAACG
The DNA here is from genome assembly GCA_029884595.1 of Ormosia semicastrata. Lineage (NCBI taxonomy): Eukaryota > Viridiplantae > Streptophyta > Magnoliopsida > Fabales > Fabaceae > Ormosia > Ormosia semicastrata. Next base: position 65,989,543 of record JAQQTO010000060.1, read on the forward strand.
GTTGACTGAGTTACTCATTGATGTGGAAGGAATTTTCTTATGTAAAGGGCTTCACTAGAATATGGTTGTATAGGACTTAAACTATTATTTGGAGTAGAGTTGTAATGTAATTTTTATTATTTGACGTTGTGTAATAAATAAGCATATTATAGATTTATAAGCGGTTACTTGCCTAAGCTGAAGCTCAGGGTGATAAATGTATATACTACTAGTTTTGACATTATTAAGGTGATAAATATAGGAAGGAAATAAGTAAAAGAACGTGTGATGACCTTTAGGTTAAATTTCTTCACGATAATTTTGTATCAGTATATGGTAATTATTAGCCTAAGGGCGTTACATATACACTTGATGATAAGCTGCTTATCAGACTTGAGTGCTCATCCTATGTGTGACCATACTTCGCCACACAACTCTATCCCCTATTACTAGGGCCTCGCTCATAGTTTGGGAATAGCTCACATGATCACCTCCATGCACAAAAGGGTCATATTCACAACTCTTTCTCATCTAAGCATTGAAGGATTTTCATAGTACCATGCCATTCTTTATCTTTCTGGCACATTTCAACATTTTCAAGAGCATTTCAATTCTTTTCCATGCATGCTCATCATATATGCAATTATGCCATAATGTCAATCAATCAAAATATTTGGTCATCATGAGCAATGCATATATCACAGAATAATTTCATATTCTCATAGAGTAATAATCAGACAATAATATCACTTCATAATATTTCAATACAATAGCCAACAATCAAATTCAAATTTCTCATTCAATCAACATGAGATATCTAACAATTCATTATGAGTTGGCTTATACTCGATTATGAGATGTTTGATTACTTGACTATGAGATAGCTTATCTCCTATTATGAGATATCTGATAACTTTATTATAAGATGACTAGTCTTTATTATGAGATTTCTTATACCTCAATCTAAGGTCATTTTGGCTCACATTAGTCTTGACCTAGGTATATTTAGCATCCTAATCATTTACTAATTTGTTTTTCCACTTCTAACTTAATAATTAGGGAGCTAATTAGCCTAATTAAAATTCAACTAAGCTAATTAAATCATTATTTAACCATATTAGCTTAATCTCATTACAACACCTCTCTTAAGTACAAATTCCATATGGTCCCCGTGACCAAGCCATTCAAATTATCATATAATTATGCTTGCCATAGTCTAATTAAACCTTTTGCCTAGCTCATTATGAATAATTCACTAATAAGCTTGGATAACCCCAATTATCACTATTGGGTGCATCCACCCTAAGGAACCTAAAATGGCCAAGTTCCAACTTATCAAAATTTGAGTTCAATTCCTTACTCAACAACTCATTCAATCCAATATGAGCATAATTAAGTGACAACTTAGTCAACCCATTTCTTGGTGTAAAAGCACCTTAAGGTCGTTGCCCATGGTTCGGCCATCTCAAGGAAAATCCAACAAACTCTCATGCAACCACACAACCAAGTCCATTTGTAACACCCTCAATAACATGTTTAGCTTGTATATGGTTACAAAGGTAGCATAATACTTGCTTGATATGTTTGTTTAATTTTGTGACATTCTAAGCTAGTTTAGTCACTTTGTTGTAACATTATATGTGAAAAATAGCTGTTATTACCTTTGGAAATGGCTAAAACTACTTGGTTAATGGAAATAAATATAGAGAATTTGTTTCTAGGTTATAAATATATGGGTGAGGATGTAGTTAAAGTTTGAGGGTAAACTGAGTTAGTTTAATATTTTTAAGGATATAGAGTGAGTGTTTTAATACCAGATTGACTTAGTAGATATATCAAAGTTTATGGAAATTATGAAACTAGGATTTAGATGAATCCTAGGATTTTCATTAATACCTAAGGAAGTTAGGAAACCTGATATTTAAATATCTCAAGTTCCTACCCTTTTTCTTTTGGTTTCCACCGCCCTCCACTTAGCCTATTTCTTTGATATTTATCTTGATTTTCTCTCACTTCTCACGTATCAACAGCAGCAACAACAAAGGGAGAATGAAGAGAATAGAAAGAAGAGGAAAAGAAGAAAGAAGAGGAGAGAAAGAGGAAGGAAAAGGGAAAGGCCAAAGCTTAGTAAGATCATCCACTTCGCTTTAGGTAGGGGTGCTTGGCTTCATCTCATTCTTTCTCATCTTTATCTTCATTCATGGTGTTTGTTTGACAAAGGAAAAATGAGTTTGAGTGAGTTTAGTGATCCTAGTTGCTTGTTTCTCACTTCTATGGTTGAAGTGATTTTCATTTTAGCTTGTTTGATGTACGTTTGTTAGTTTTGATCCCTTAGAATCCATTATTTTTACTTGAGTTGAGAGTTGAGAAATGGGTTTTTAGGTTTATGATTGATTCTTTAATCCATGCTTGAGAGAGTTTAGAGGTTGTATGTGAGTTACAACATGATTAGAGGCCTTGAGTGATGTTAGAAATCATCTAGGAATTGGTTTTGAGGGTTAGAACTTGGTTAGAAACCAAGGTATGCATAAACAGTTTCTACAAAATCCTTTCTGGTGCACTGGCGCCTAGGCACTAGAGTTGGGCACCTAGGCACCTAATGACCAGCAGAACAGGGCAAGTGTTCTGGGGCGCTGGCGCCTAGGTGCCAGGTTGGGAGCCTAGGCACCCATCTCTCAGAATCAAGTGTGAGCGAGCCAGAGGGCTTGGAGCTTATGCGCCAAAGAGGCATGCCTAAGCGCTGGGAATGGGGCACCTAGGCGCCTAGGACAGCTTTTCTTAAGAAATTTATTTTTGGAAATGAGACTTCCCTACTTGTTAGGATCTCTTATATATGCCTTTTAAAGAGTGTTGAGACACTAATAGGGGTAATTCCTAGAGAGAATGACTATCTTGCATATATGAGAAAGTAGGAAGCTTTTTGCATCCATTAGGTAAGGATTATCATAGGTAAGTGTCTAGTTCCCTGAGAAACCTAGTGTTGCATTTGAGATCACTTGTGTAGTGATGAAGACATAGGATACTAGATACAAGTATACTAAGTTCGTTTGGCAATAATTGAGTGCCATAGTGCATGAAATACTCTCATAGAGTGGAGGTAGAACTAGTAATGCAAGGATAGACTTAATATAGAGTCTTTGTAATGTTTATGTATGAGTTAAACATAGCACCATATTTTTCACACACACTTGCTATTCCTACGTATTTGTAACCTTATGTGGTGTGCACAACCATTTGGCCAGAGAATAAGGACTAGTCCTAGATTCTCATAGAGGTCAGCTCTATTATGGTTAGGGTTACCAGTGTCGTGTGGTGGACCAGTCCACTCACTACAAGGTAGGTTAAAGAGGTAACATATTCCCTCCCTACCTAGAGAAATATAAGGAACCGGGTTCCTGGAAATAGCCAAGTTTCATGACATTGCATTTACACTATCACATACATTTTCATGAGCATAATCATATATAACATATGCATTGCATTTCTTGACAATTGTATGGGCGATTGTCTTAACTTTTCTTTAGGGTCATTTATTCTTTATGAATGTTACAACTGCTAGTTTTGGAATATTATTACTGAGAATTGTAAATTTCACCCCGTGTATTGCCATGTAAATCCAAGTAGAAGCCCTTCAAAGGGGAAGAAGAAGAAGTATGAAGACTAGTATAGTTTTATATGTTTTACACTACTAGAAATGTAACACCCCCTTTAAAGCATCACATTTATGGATTTTCACTTACCAAATTTTACCAAGTTATAAAAATTATTTATTAATATTATTTATATGTTTTTCAAATATTTTTCTTTGTGGATAATTAAAACTAACAAATTAAATAAATTGCAAAATATACTAAATTAAAATAATTTACATTACATACATACCAAGATCTAGAACTTTAAAACATCCACTTTTGTTCTCAAAATAACTATACAGGAACTACAGCCTAAATATAAACTAACCTAGTACCCACATCTAGTTAGAAGGGTACTTATTCGGATCCTCCTCCAGACTCTGACTCCTTAGAAGACAATAACCCCTGATGGGTCGCAGGGCTACAGATAGGAGTCCGCGCAGAAGAAACAACTAAATCCTCTGTAGGAGTAGCATGATGAGTACTCCACAAAAACTCCACAAGCATAGTAAAACGTAAATGCACAAAAGCATTAAAAGAAAATATAAGGACCCCATGAAAAGTCCTATTAAGGGTCACAGATACTGCTTCGATATATACTACACGATCCTCGTCAACATCATAGTGCCAAGCGTTCGTACCACCTCTAAACAAAACCTTCACATATCCCAGAAAACCCCTCGACGCCATAACAACAACAGACAAACTAACCCAAATAGAAATGAGGCGATCTTTCTTCCTCTTCTTCATACTCTAAAACAATCATACAAATAAACAGAATAACATAGCAAAGAGGTGAGATCCCCTACATCAATACCAACATGGTAGTAAAAGATAGTAAAATAACATGTTATTCATACATAGCATTTAACAAATACATTCATAGCATCATATGATCATTGTATCAAATAACAAATAATTAACACAATACATATTGTGGATAAATGATCCTAGTATGCTTTGATTAATGACTAAACTTAACATGATTATTACTTTGATTCACTAACTACTTGCCAAGCTTGACCTTTTCAATGAGATTTAATGGAGCAAGAAAAGTGGATGCAAAGGATCATGGAGCAAAGCATTTCAATGCAAGGATCATGAAGGAAAACTTGAAGAAGGAGCATCATGAAGAAGGAATTCAAGGAAGATCATTAGGAACCTTTTTGTAAAGAAAAGACTTAGTATAACTCTTTGATTAAGCTCTCTAAAATAAGTAAAAATGGTTCTCAAAAGTAAAAATGGACTAAGAATGAAAAAGGTTAATTAATAAATTTGTACATCTATGTGTACATCGATGTACTTTCAGTTAATTAACTAACTTTTAATGAAAACCTCAGTGTACATCTATGTATAAGTGTTATACATCTATGTATACATCGATTGATTCTGGACGTACTTGGTTAGTATGCACTTTTGTATCTATACATTGATTGGTACATTGATGCATAAGCCAAAACAGAAGCAAGGACTTTTTGAAATAGCCATACAATCGATTAGGTAATCGATGTATGAACTTCTGGGCTGAAATTACAAGTGTTTCTCAACAACAACATCGATGTACTCATGTGTGTATCACTCAAGATCAAGAACATCCAAGAACACAATCGATTAGGCAATCGATGTACACACGTTGTAAGAAGTGAAATTTTGTTTAACACATCTGTGTACTAATCGATTGACTGATAACGGAATTTTTTTTAGATAAGTTTATTTTGATCTTAACTGACTTGTAAAGTGTGTCCAATGAATCTATTTTGAAATATACCTATATAAGGACATTGGCAAACACTTTCTCAATAACAACTCATTCAAAACTTGAGATCAATCACACAAATACTGAGAGAGCTTTTCATTGAAAAATTAAGTATTTTTCTGTAGAATTTCAAATTGTAATATCTGATTCAATCTTTTCATATTGTAAAAGAGAGATAAGAGAGAAGGTTCTCTCGCTGATTAAATCAAGAGTAGAAGGGACTCTTGGTGCTGTGCAAGAGTAGAAGGAACTCTTGTGGGAATTACAAGATTGCTTTGACTAGAAAAGCTGTCCTTTGGGTAGAAGGAACCTAGAAGTGAAGCTTGTGTAAAGAATCTTGTAAATTGATTTTTAATAGTGGATGAAACTCACAGTCATGTGGGGACTGAATGTAGGTTACCAGAGGAGGTAGCTGAACCAGGATAAAACTCAGTTTGCAATTTTCTCTTTCCCTAAACTCTTTATTTGCTTTATTTTTTAATGTATGAATTAAGCAATATGTTAGGGATGCTTGCATGATTTGATTAGTTTATGATCTTGTTCATATCTGAAATCAACCTTATTGTTAATATTTCTTTATAAGTTTCAAGTCTTGATAGAAATACATCTTGCAAAAACACATTTTGGTTTGTTGGTTGACAAAATCTTTTTCATAGTTAAAGAAAAGAATCAATTTTTGCAAAAATGGGAAAAGTTTCAAAAAGTTATCATACTCAATTCAACCCCCCCTTCTTGAGTATTAAGAAGCCACAACCAACACATATATATATATCACAGTAGAACAATGACTGACTATGCACATATATGATGAACCAATTTCCTACTTCATGGATCTAAACTCAATTTCGAGAGAATGATTCAGAAGATATGTCAGTATATCGGCCACCTCAGACCAAGTGCTATAATTTCTCAAAGTGCACATCAGGCATTATACACGACATTCTACGTCAAATCATGAATAGAATAGTGTTTAGTCAAGATCGTCGGAGCATTGCTCAGTTACCACGGCCTTACTGTCCATTTGTTGAATTCCTGTGCTCCTACGCCTCCTAGTTCAACAAGTGAACAACACTACGCAATTCGCACCCGCACTTAGGTGTAATTCAATTCCTAGGCAACAATAACCTTAACAGACACCATCTGTTTGACAAATGCATGTCCAATGACTTAATACACATTACAGGCCACTATTGGCCACAAACACATAGTGATATATCTGGGTCCATTATATTGGCCCGAGAGCAAAACTTGTTGTTCCTCTCAATTGCGTAGCATTTTTATCGCATTTTCACAATCGCAGAAAACTTCTGTTACATTTTCAAATCGCATAACAGTTTTTCAACGTTTTCTCAATCGCATAGGGATTTTAAAACGTGTTCTTAATCGCGTAGCTAAAAATTACTATTTTTAAATCGCGTAAAAGTTTTTTTACGTATTTTCAATCGCGTAAAACATTTTCCCAATATTCTAAGCTCAAATTAAAACTTTTCTTAATTAATATCAAAATTAGACTTTATTTCCATTATTTTCCTATTAAATCCCCCTTAAACAATATTTCTACCATTTTTCTAAAAATTCATATTATTTTAAATTTTAAATAAAATCCTTTTCCCTTTAATTTATTTATATCTTCATAAATAAATTATTTTAAAGTCTCCAAATTACATTTTGGTCCTAAATTCACTATGTGGCCGAAAATCAATTTCTTAATTAGTAATAAAAATATATTCATTTTCATTTTTATTTTATAAATCCTTAATTAGGTTTATTATCAATAATCCTCTAAATTACCATTTAATAAAATATTTTTGAAATGGATACATGTAACATTCTGAAAATTCTTTATTTCATTATAAACGATCATTTTATAATATTTATGATTTTTAGGAATTTTTGTAGATTTTTCTGGAAATGATGAATATTTTAATATATTCTTCATTTTGCGTGTACACTGAGCGGAGCCGGGAAAAATAGAATATTTTCCCTGAGGCTGGTAAACCTTGAACTGTCAATGTGTCAACGGGGGATCTTACTAAACCCGAGGCCGGGCACAGTTTGCGAGGTTTGCATTTTTCAAGGTTTTATCTGTTAAATAAAATCGCGGTATCATAAAATTATCTGATGAATAATAAAATACTATTTTCATCAATTGTAAATTTTATTCACTGAGAAAATAATTCCACAGTATAATTAATCATATGTCAGATGTATTTAATTTGGAGACAAGCTTACTATGCACTTTATCGAGGAGCGCGCGAAGCTTCTCAAAGAAGCTTCCTCCAACCATTATTTTTATTATTTCTCTCTCCTCCCATTTTGTGCAGCACGTTTGAATTAAGGGGTCTAATTCATTTTCTTTCTCACATTTCCCCTCCTCCCAATACGTAGCTACTATTCACTGATCTTTCTCTCTTCTCTTTCACCCCACAGCAGCAACACCGTCCACCCACACCTCCATTTTGTTCTTCAAAAAAAAAAACATCACACTCCTTGCACCATTTTGTGTTAGGAGGACCACCATCATTGAGGAAATCATCTTCAAAGTTCTGTATTTTCTCCATCTTCATTCTCTTACGTCTTTGAAGCTTAAAGGTTGGAGCTTTAAGGTAAAGCTCTTAGCTTTTTCTTCCTCTCTTCTCATTTTCGTAACCCACTGTCATTTTGATGACCATGGGTATTCATTTCAATATTGGGTCCTGATTTTGCAAGTTTAAATGTTTAAGGATTTCCTGGAAGCTGAAAACAAAATCCTGACCAAAAAGGAGCAACCTTTCTTTGTGCTTCTCTAAGGTAAGAGGAAGACACCCCTCCTCAACCTATTTTAGCATTTAGGAACGTCTGTGATTGGTGTTGAGGGTCATTCTGTTTTTGAATGTTGTTTGTATTGTATGTGTGCTATTTGATTGTTTGTGTGTTTTGATATATATCTGGATGTATTGGAACGTGTAATATGGAAGGGAATGACTTCCGATTGGTTCTCGGATGGTCACGGTGTTGAGCCCAGAAATTTAGAAATTTCATGTGAAAACTAGTAACAGTATGAACTCCTGGCCAAACCCGTCGAATTTGATGTCTTGATCACTTAGTAAAATGTTAAAATCCGTCGAGTATGAACTCCTGGCCAAACCCGTCGAATATGATATCCTAATCATCTAGTGAAATGTTAAAATCCGTCGAGTATGAACTCCTGGCCAAACCCGTCGAATTTGATGTCTTGATCACTTAGTAAAATGTTAAAATCCGTCGAGTATGAACTCCTGGCCAAACCCGTCGAATATGATATCCTAATCATCTAGTGAAATGTTAAAATCCATCGAGTATGAACCCCTGCCCATGCCCGTCGAATTTGATTCCTGGTCATTTAGTGCAATGTCAAAATCCATCGAGTATGAACTCCTGACCATGTCCGTCGAAATTAATCTTCAGGCCAAACCCATCGAGTAGAGTTTCTGACCACTTAGGAGAGAAACTCCTCCAATGCTAAATCCGTCGAATTTGAATGACCACATCCGTCGAGTGACATATTCGTCGAGTTAGAATGCCAATACCCATCGAGAGACATACCCATCGAGTAGATTTTCTGTCCATTTAACAGAAGCTTCCCAAAGTTAATATTCATCGAGTAGAATGTCAAGATCCGTCGAATTAGAGTTTTTGACCATAGTATTTTTCATCGGTTCGACCCTTGGGGGATTTCTCCAACGTCGACACCCACATCCATCGGATTAGGACTTCTACTGACCTTATGGAAAAATTCAACAGTTTTGATCTCCGTTCGACAGAACCTCCATCCGACAGATATTGATTTTTATCCAATCTTGTTATAAAATGTTCTCCCATCTTTCATCCTTCTGCCATGTTATTTTTCATCGAATGGCAGCCTAAATCCTCCACTAAATACATTGTCTCCATCGAATTCACAAGTATGGTTTATCACCCAATACCTAGCAATTAAATCTGTGACTTTGTTGGTGATTCTGGCCGTGTATCTTCCTGGACTCAAAACCTTTGGATTAATAAAAGCACATAAATCATAAATAATTGGATGACTAGAAATTAATTAGGGATTCATAAACAGGGAAGAACATGAGTATGGGTGAGCTTGTGAGGCACATAATGAATTTAATGGTTGACTTCTATCATGACTATGAATGGAAATTGTGGTTATCCTTAAAATGTACTATTGGCTTGTTGTGGATCCGTGAATGGGATCAAATCTTGTTGTTAAATGATATGACATGCATTTGAAGCATGATGGACCTAGTTGGTCATGAAGAGTATGATTGAGTTATGCATTGAATAAAAAGAATGTGATTGTCCGTTGGTTAAGGCCGGTAGCCTAGGAGTTGAACTTACACCATTGTGCGGGTGCGAATAGACAAGTGTAGGTTACTCGTTGACCTTGGGGGCGTTAGGGTGCGGGTACCTCGCAATGGGCAGTTGGTAGCTCTCTGTCCGTGGGGCAGACCGATACAAATACACTGACGATCCGGACCAGACGCTGTCCTATATCGAGATCTGTGTAGAATGTCTTGTAAAATGCCATGATGTGTACGATGATAATTTGAGAATTATAACACTTGAGGGCCTGGGCAGCCAAGGAATACAGACATACCTCCTGATTGTTCTCTCCGACTATTTTGTGTCTAGCTCCATGGAGTAGGATTTTGGTTATTGAGGGCACATGTGCATAGTGAGTCCATGAATTATCTGGCATACATTGTTATTATAATTGGAAATGTTGTACTTCTGATATATCTATATGTATATGACTTCCTGGAACTGTTTGGTTGATCATAATTGCTATTGAATGTTTATTACCATTATTACTGTCATAAATGCTATGTGGGTGCTTTGCACCGTTTAGTTTCTCAATGCTATAATTGGTAATGATGGTAGAATGTCTTACCTCTTCTCTGTCTCTCCATTACTATTTTGTCCGTATACTGCATTCCATAAAAGATAACTGCAAGGAACTGGAAGCTCCCGACTTCCCTGGTTTTTGGCCTTATCTTGACTGAGCGACTGCAGAAGAATATGGAGCCACGCACGTAGAGATTTTTGGGAGATGTGCGCCTGACTTTCTTGGGAGGGCCAGAGTGCTGGCACATCAACTATGGTTCTGAGCGTTGCGTCTATACGAGGGATGTATCGATATCTCTAGCCTGGAGGCACCACGAGCCGCCTGTCTTCACCTGCTGTATTAGTCTACGTTTGGAGTTTCAACTACCGATACGTGAGATGTGGGGTGACCGTTATTTCACTCTGCGGGAAGACTCTTTTCGTTCCACAGCTCGGGCCCCGTCCCATAATTCTGCGATTCCTATGGTGATTTCCTCTGACGAAGAAGATCCTGAGGAAGATCCCGAAGAAGTCCCTGAGGACGACCCCGAAGAGGATCCTGAAAAGGATCCTGACTTGATTCCTCCTCACTTGAGGGATTGATTTTCCTTGTAGCCACTGAGGGCTACCAGTATTTTATTTTGGGGGCCTGACGTTTTGTCTATAGTGGGCTGTATATTCTGATACCATGGGGATATGTATGTATAATCCTTTGGGGGCAGGTATAGTTTTGCTTTTTGATGTACCGGGCTTTGTAACTAAACAGTTTGAGATATATATATATAATGATGCAACGTTAATTCCTATGTATGCTTTACTTCTGTTTCATTCTTTGTCCCATTTATGCTTCGTCAACATGGTTATTAATTATGATTAATATAACAAAAAAAAAATATACTCACCGATTTAAATACCCAACTGTAATTGAGTGAATATACATGTATTATTAAAATGAACCAGGTCTTAACTCACATAATTTTATTTCCGCATTGTAATTGAAAATGTGACGTTCCCTTGGGAAAAAGAGGCGTTGCATTAAGTTGGTATCAGAGCCCCGATTTATGTTTCTTTGGGTCTTGTGATTGAGTCTGTCTTGTTTGTGCTGTGTGTTCTCTGAGTAGTATACGTAAAGGTGTATTGTTTGGTGTTCCTAGTGAATGCAACTGACTTTTCTATGTTTTCAGTTAATCTGATCTAAGAAAGTAAGATGGCACGAAGGGAAGATATGGCAGCAGCTATTATAGTGATGCAGAGGATGGCTGATGCCGTCGTACAGTAAACCGAGCAAGCTGCTTAGCAGCAAGAGAGAGTTGCACAACAACAAGAGCGAGCTGCTCAACACTAGAGGCTATTGCCGATGCTCGAATTTAGCGGAGTTTCGACGCCATAACCCTCCTCAATTCAAAGGAGAATTTGATCCGGACAAGGCTAGTCTGTGGATCAAGGAATTGGAGAAAGTCTTTCGAGGAATGAGCTGTGCCGAGGACAAGAAGGTGAACTATGCTACATTTATGCTGGTAGGCAATGTTAAAAATTGGTGGAATGGAGTGCATCAAATGCTGGAAGCTGCGAACCGAGAGATTACTTGGGGCTTATTCAAGGAAAAGTTCTTGGATAAGTATTTTCCTGCGAGCGCAAGGCATGCAAAGGAGTCGGAATTCCTCAACCTGTGACAAGGAAATATGACTGTTAGTGAGTACGCAGCGAAATTTGAAAACTTGTCACAGTTTTTAACGTACTTTCAGAACTAACCAGATGAAGCATGGAAATGCCAAAGATTTACGGAAGGACTGAGGTATGAAGTGAAGAAGGCTGTGATCACCTTGAGGATTAATGAATTCTCACAACTACTGGATACCTGCTGTGATGTAGAGGCTCTGGAGCAATCTAGAGACATGAGGAGCAGAAACTTTGGGCCTACGAGATTCCAGAGAGGCGGCAGTAACAGTGCTAACCATTTCCAGAAGAAGTCGTACTCCCGACCCACGGGGAATCGACAACAAGCCATGGGTGGAAGTTCTAGTGGAGGTTCTACTGGGAACCGGACTGGCCAGAACACGGCGTATCCTTCTAGATGTCTGAAGTGTGGGAAAGACCATCTCACAAGGGACTGTACCGTGAAGGGATTCATCTACTTCAAATGTGGCAAACCTGGCCACGTGTCCCGAGACTGCAATCAAACGAAGGCCGAACCTTTAGTGAATGCTGCAAAAGCCAAGAAACCACAAGCTGGAGGGCGAGTCTACACTATGAGCGGAGCTGAGGCCTTCGAATCCAAAGATTTGATACAGGGGGAAGGTACCATAGAAAGTAATCTTTTAACTGTGCTGTATGACTCTGGGGCAACCCATTCTTTCATATCATATGACTGTGTGCAAAGACTGGGTCTATCTGTGTCGTCTTTACCTTTTGACTTAACTGTTTCTACCCCCACTGATAAACTGATAGTTACTACCAAAGTCTGTCTAAATTGTCCATTGGTTGTTGAAGGTCAAACTTTTTCGGTTGATCTGATCTGTTTACCCGTTTCCCAACTAGATATTATCTTAGGGATGGACTGGTTGTCTTCCAACCATGTTCGTTAGGACATTCCAGAAAGACCATAGTTTTTCCCATAGAGGAGAATTCTAGATTTTTGACGGCCAACCGAGTTCAAGCTCTCTTGAAAGAAGGAGCTCACGGATACATGCTACTATCTTCTTTGAAAGTCGAGAACGAGGTTGATGTGAACACAATTCCAGTAGTGAATGAGTTTCCCAAAGTCTTTCCTGATGATGTACTTGGTTTACTACCGGCTCGAGAGATAGAGTTTGCTATCGACCTAGTACCGGGAGCTGGTCCCGTGTCTATAGCACCGTATAGGATGACACCGACAGAGTTAGCTGAGCTCAAGAAATAGCTAGAAGAGCTTTTGGAAAAGTAATTTGTTAGGCCAAGTGAGTCACCATGGGGAGCACCAGTGCTGTTAGTTCGCAAGAAGGATGGCACCTCAAGATTATGTGTAGACTATCGGCAGCTGAACAAGGTAATGATTAAGAACAAGTATCCACTCCCAAGAATTGATGACTTCATGGACCAACTGAAGGGAGCAGTAGTGTTTTCAAAGACCGATCTGCGGTCTGGGTATCATCAGATACGAGTGAAGACGGAGGACATACCCAAGACAGCTTTTCGTATCCGATACGGTCATTACGAATACCTCATGATACCGTTTAGTGTGACGAACGCACCAGCTATCTTTATGGACTACATGAACTGAATCTTTCGTCCTTACTTGGATAGATTCGTTGTGGTCTTCATTGATGACATTATGGTATACTCTCAAAATCAGGAGGACCATGTTGAACACCTCAGTGTAGTTCTGCAGATTCTGAAGGAGAAGGAATTGTATGCCAAACTATCAAAATGTGAGTTCTGGTTGGAAGAAGTTAAGTTTTTGGGTCACGTGATCTCGAAGGATGGGATTGCAGTGGATCCATCGAAGGTGGAGGCAGTGCTGCAATGGGAAAGACCAACGTCCGTGACGGAGATTCGAAGCTTTGTGGGTTTAGCTAGATATTACCGGAGGTTCATTGAGGGATTCTCCAAGATTGCTGGACCACTTATACAACTCACGAGGAAAAACCAAGCTTTTGAGTGGACCGACAGCTGTGAGCAAAGTTTCCAAGAGTTGAAGAATCGACTAACTACCTCACCGGTGTTAGTGCTACCCGATCCAAATGAGCAGTTTGAAGTGTACTGCGACGCTTCATACCAAGGGCTAGGATCTGTACTTATGCAGCATAGAATAGTAGTGGCTTATGCTTCAAGGCAGTTGTGAGTGCACGAGAAGAATTACCCGACGCACGACTTGGAGTTAGCGGCTATAGTTTTTGCTCTGAAGATATGGAGGCATTTTCTCTACGGAGCAATGTTTAACATTTTCAGTGATCACAAGAGTCTGAAGTATTTGTATGATCAGAAGGAGTTGAACATAAGGCAATGAAGGTGGTTAGAATTCCTGAAGGATTACGATTTCCAACTTCTGTATCACCCTGGCAAGGCAAATGTTGTGGCAGATGCTCTAAGTAGGAAGATGATCAGTGTCTCTGCCCTGATGATCAAGGAAAAGGATATGCTAGAGCAGTTTAGAGATGTATGGTCTTTTATGGAGTTAGAACCTGGAAAGATTTGCATGAATATGGTTACCATCACAAGTGAGCTAATGGATGACATAAAGGAAAAGCAGAAGATTGACAAGTTCTTACAAGAAGTGAGAGAGCAAGTAGAGCAAGGAGATGAAACAGAGTTTGCGGAAGGAACGAATGGAATTCTGAGGTTTCATGGAAGAGTTTGTATTCCTCGTGACAAAGAGCTTAGAGAATACATCATTAACCATGCTCATACAAGCCAGCTGAGTATGCATCCAGGCATAACAAAAATGTACCAAGACTTGAAGAAGTTGTTCTGGTGGCATGGAATGAAGAGTGACGTCACTAGACGTGTATCGACTTGTCTAGTTTGTCAAAAAGCTAAGGTGGAACATCAGAGACCAGCGGGATTACTGCAACCGTTGTCTATTCCGGAATGGAAGTGGGACAGTATTGCAATGGATTTTGTAGTCGGATTGCCAAGGACAAGAAAAGGTCATGATTCGATTTGGGTAATTGTGGATCGACTCACGAAATCGGCATACTTTCTCCTGATCGACATAAAATACAAACTGGAGAGATTGACTCAGATCTATATTGGAGAAATTGTTAAACTACATGGTGTGCCTACGAGTATTGTTTCAGATAGAGATCCAAGATTTATTTCAAATCTCTGGGAGAGTTTGCAAGAAGCGTTGGGGACAAAGTTACGTTTGAGTTCTACTTATCATCCGCAGACCGACGGTCAATCTGAGAGGACGATCCAATCTTTGGAGGATTTGCTTAGAGCCTGTACCATAGAGCAAACTGGAAGTTGGGATGACATTCTACCCTTGATAGAATTCACCTACAATAACAGTTATCATTCGAGCATAGGGATGGCACCCTATGAAGCTCTGTATGGACGACGGTGTCGAACACCTTTGTGTTGGTACCAAGACGGCGAGCGCCTTACTATTGGACCAGAGATTATACAGCAGACAACTGAGAAGGTTAAGATAATTCAGGAAAAGATGAGGACGGCTCAAAGTCGGCAAAAGAGTTATGCAGACCGAAGGAGAAAACCTCTTGAGTTTGAGGAAGGCGAACATGTATTCCTGAAAGTTACACCTACGACTGGGGTAGGCCGGGCTTTAAAATCTAGAAAACTCACTCCTAAATTCCTTGGACCATACCAAATCATTCATCGTGTAGGTCCTGTAGCATACCAAATATCCTTACCTCATTTCCTTTCAAACATTCATAATGTTTTCCATGTGTCATAACTTCGAAAATACCTTCCTGACCCAAGTCATGTCATAGCACCGGATGCAGTACAATTAAAAAAAAACTTAACTTATGAGACGTCTCCTGTAAGAATCGAGGATAGGAAGATAAATCAATTAAGAGGCAAGGAGATCGCATTGGTGAAAGTAATCTGGAACGAGGTGATAGGAGATGCAACCTGGGAGCTGGAAGACAAGATGAAGGAGCAACACCCACAGTTATTCTAAGGTATGCAAATTTCGAAGACGAAATTCCTTTTTAGAATGGGAGTGTTGTAACATCCCAAAAATTCTTTATTTCATTATAAACGATCATTTTATAATATTTATGATTTTTAGGAATTTTTGTGGATATTTCTGGAAATGATGAATATTTTAATATATTCTTCGTTTTGTGTGTACACTAAGCAGAGCCGGGGAAAATAGAATATTTTCCCTGAGGCTGGTAAACCTTGAACTGTCAACGTGTCAACGGGGGATCTTACTAAACCCGAGGATGGGCATAGTTTGCGAGGTTTACATTTTTCAAGGTTTTATCTGTTAAATAAAATCGTGGTATCATAAAATTATCTGATGAATAATAAAATATTATTTTCATCAATTGTAAATTTTATTCACTGAGAAAATAATTCCACGGTATAATTAATCATCAGTCAGATGTATTTAATTTGGAGACAAGCTTACTATGCACTTTATCGAGGAGCGCGCGAAGCTTCTCAAGGAAGCTTCCTCCAACCATTATTTTTATTATTTCTCTCTCCTCTCATTTTGTGCAGCACGCTTGAATTAAGGGGTCTAATTTATTTTCTTTCTCACATTTCCCCTCCTCCCAATACGTAGCTATTCACTGATCTTTCTCTCTTCTCTTTCACCCCACAGCAGCAACACCGTCCACCCACACCTCCATTTTGTTCTTAAAAAAAAAACGTCACACTCCTTGCACCATTTTGTGTTTGGAGGACCACCATCATTGAGGAAATCATCTTCAAAGTTCTGCATTTTCTCCATCTTCATTCTATTACGTCTTTGAAGCTTAAAGGTTGGAGCTTTAAGGTAAAGCTCTTAGCTTTTTCTTCCTCTCTTCTCATTTTCGTGACCCACTGTCATTTTGATGACCATGGGTATTCATTTCAATATTGGGTCCTGATTTTGCAAGTTTAAATGTTTAAGGATTTCCTGGAAGCTGAAAACGAAATCCTGACCAAAAAGGAGCAACCTTTCTTTGTGCTTCTCTAAGGTAAGAGGAAGACACCCCTCCTCAACCTATTTTAGCATTTAGGAACGTCTGTGATTGGTGTTGAGGGTCATTCTGTTTTTGAATGTTGTTTGTATTGTATGTGTGCTATTTGATTGTTTGTGTGTTTTGATATATATCTAGATGTATTGGAATGTGTAATATGGAAGGGAATGACTTCCGATTGGTTCTCGGATGGTCACGGTGTTGAGCCCAGAAATTTGGAAATTTCATGTGAAAACTAGTAACAGTATGAACTCCTGGCCAAACCCGTCGAATTTGATGTCTTGATCACTTAGTAAAATATTAAAATCCGTCGGGAATGAACTCCTGGCCAAACTCATCGAATATGATATCCTAATCATCTAGTGAAATGTTAAAATCCGTCGAGTATGAACTCCTGGCCAAACCTGTCGAATTTGATGTCTTGATCACTTAGTAAAATGTTAAAATCCGTCGAGTATGAACTCCTGGCCAAACCCGTCGAATATGATATCCTAATCATCTAGTGAAATGTTAAAATCCATCGAGTATGAACCCCTGCCCATGCCCGTCGAATTTGATTCCTGGTCATTTAGTGCAATGTCAAAATCCATCGAGTATGAACTCCTGACCATGTCCGTCGAAATTAATCTTCAGGCCAAACCCGTCGAGTAGAGTTTCTGACCACTGAGGAGAGAAACTCCTCCAATGCTAAATCCGTCGAATTTGAATGACCACATCCGTCGAGTGACATATTCGTCGAGTTAGAATGCCAATACCCATCGAGAGACATACCCATCGAGTAGATTTTCTGTCCATTTAACAGAAGCTTCCCAAAGTTAATATTCATCGAGTAGAATGTCAAGATCCGTCGAATTAGAGTTTTTGACCATAGTATTTTTCATCGGTTCGACCCTTGGGGGATTTCTCCAACGTCGACACCCACATCCATCGGATTAGGACTTCTACTGACCTTATGGAAAAATTCAACAGTTTTGATCTCCGTTCGACAGAACCTCCATCCGACAGATATTGATTTTTATCCAATCTTGTTATAAAATGTTCTCCCATCTTTCATCCTTCTGCCATGTTATTTTTCATCGAATGGCAGCCTAAATCCTCCACTAAATACATTGTCTCCGTCGAATTCACAAGTATGGTTTATCACCCAATACCTAGCAATTAAATCTGTGACTTTGTTGGTGATTCTGGCCGTGTATCTTCTTGGACTCAAAACCTTTGGATTAATAAAAGCACATAAATCATAAATAATTGGATAACTTGAAATTAATTAGGGATTCATAAACAGGGAAGAACATGAGTATGGGTGAGCTTGTGAGGTACATAATGAATTTAATGGTTGACTTCTATCATGACTATGAATGGAAATTGTGGTTATCCTTAAAATGTACTATTGGCTTGTTGTGGATCTGTGAATGGGATCAAATCTTGTTGTTAAATGATATGACATGCATTTGAAGCATGATGGACCTAGTTGGTCATGAAGAGTATGATTGAGTTATGCATTGAACAAAAAGAATGTGATTGTCCGTTGCTTAAGGCCGGTAGCCTAGGAGTTGAACTTACACCATTGTGCGGGTGCGAATAGACAAGTGTAGGTTACTCGTTGACCTTGGGGGCGTCAGGGTGCGGGTACCTCGCAATGGGCAGTTGGTAGCTCTCTATCCGTGGGGCAGACCGATGCAAACACACCGACGATCCGGACCGAGACGCTGTCCTATATCGAGATCTGTGTAGAATGTCTGGTAAAATGCTATGATGTGCACGATGATAATTTGAGAATTATAGCACTTGAGGGCCTGGGCAGCCAAGGAATACAGACATACCTCCTGATCGTTCTCTCCGACTATTTTGTGTCTAGCTCCATGGAGTAGGATTTTGGTTATTGAGGGCACATGTGCATAGTGAGTCCATGAATTATCTGGCATACATTGTTATTATAATTGGAACTATTGTACTTCTGATATATCTATATGCATATGACTGCCTGGAACTGTTTGGTTGATCATAATTGCTATTGAATGTTTATTACCATTATTGTTGTCATAAATGCTATATGGGCGCTTTGCGCCGTTTGGTTTCTCGATGCTATAATTGGTAATGATGGTAGGATGTCTTACCTCTTCTCTGTCTCTCCATTACTGTTTTGTCCGTATACTGCATTCCATAGAAGATAACTGCAAGGAACCGGAAGCTCCCGACTTCCCTGGTTTTTGGCCTTATCTCGACTGAGCGACTGCAGAAGAATATGGAGCCATGCACGCAGAGATTTTTGGGAGATGTGCGCCTGACTTTCTTGGGAGGGCCAGAGTGCTGGAACATCAACTATGGTTCTGAGCGTTGCGTCTATACGAGGGATGTATCGATATCTCTAGCCTGGAGGCGCCACGAGCCGCCTGTCTTCACCTGCTGTATTAGTCTACGTTTGGAGTTTCAACTACCGATACGCGAGATGTGGGGTGACCGTTATTTCACTCCGCGGGAAGACTTTTTTCATTCCACTACTCGGGCCCCATCCCGTAATTTTGCGATTCCTATGGTGATTTCCTCTGACGAAGAAGATCCTGAGGAAGATCCCGAAGAAGTCCCTGAGGACGACCCCGAAGAGGATCCTGAAAAGGATCCTGACTCGATTCCTCCTCATTTGAGGGATTGATTTTCCTTGTAGCCACTGAGGGCTACCAGTATTTTATTTTGGGGGCCTAACATTTTGTCTATAGTGGGCTGTATATTCTGATACCGTGGGGATATGTATGTTTAATCCTTTGGGGGCAAGTATAGTTTTACTTTTTGATGTACCAGGCTTTGTAACTAAACAGTTTGATATATATATATATAATGATGCAACGTTAATTCCTATGTATGCTTTACTTCTGTTTCATTCTTTGTCCCATTTATGCTTCGTCAGCATGGTTATTAATTATGATTATTATAACAACAACAACAAAAAAATATACTCACCGATTTAAATACCCAACTGTAATTGAGTGAATATACATGTATTATTAAAATGAACCGAGTCTTAACTCACATAATTTTATTTCCGCATTGTAATTGAAAATGTGACGTTCCCTTGGGAAAAAAGGGCATTGCAATACCCCTTTGAAGGGCTTAGAGGCCGTGAGCCTCAATTGGCCATTGGAGCCAAAATTTCTTTCCTTTCAAGCCTAAATCATAGCATACAACATGTTTAAACATAAAAAATCCTATTTTAATAAGTTCATGCATAATATCAAAGTAATAAATCACATAGGATAAACAATTACAATCACACAAGCATATCAAATTCCGTGTCCCTCACCACCACAAATGGTTGATGAGGTTAATCTCCCTCTTATCTTGTATGTAGCTTCCTAAGCTCTTTGTTTGATTCTTTCTATCAACTTTCTTCACCAAGAGATTCTTAAAAACCAAAGCAAACACAAAAAAAAATTAACATCCAAGGTTAGAGCAAGACAACCATAGATCAAGTACGGTCTTAGAATTTCAAGAATCAATTAAGAAACCAAGTTTCAAGAATTTTACCTTGAAACCCTAGAATTTGAATCTAAATATCAAGCTTGAAGATGATGGAATCAAGGCTTGATCATAATTTCAAAGTTGCTTGGAATGATATTTAGGTCTAAGTGGTATAATTTGTTTGAATTAAAAGTGATTAGAAATGTATTTGTGTGGTGAGGTTGTGAGCTAGAGGAGAGAAAATGAGAGAAAATGTGTTAAGTGTTTGAGAGAAAAGATTGTAGCTTTTTGCAAATGTGATATTTTGTCCTCCAAGTCCCTATGGTCGTGAGACTAGATAGAGAGAGAAAAAGATATTTTAATTTTGCTACAAGCTATCACAACCATTGATTCAATCAATGGTGGACATCCAAGGCTTCAACACTAAGCTTGCTCCCACAACCATTGATTAGATTAAGAGTGGATACGCAAAGCTTCTCCTCCAAGCTTGCTTCTAATTGGTTGATCATAAAAGTGTCACAGCCACCTTCTTTGACCAAGCTAGATATTTCCATATATTTTTAGAAACTATTACCCAATGGATAATAGCTACTGCTAGTTATTGTCTAATGGATAATAACATTACACAATGGATAATAGCTTTATCCAATGGATAATAAAAACTCAGATAAAGAAAATTTCTGTCAACTATTCCTGGTTTCGGGTTTAGTAAGTTCCCCCGACCCCGCATCAACAGTCCGAAACTTTCGGATCCTGAAAATTTTTTTATTTTTGCAAGCCCGTCTCAAACACACATACTACTCAAAATAATATTAAAATAATCAAAATAATTTAAAAATTCTCAAAAATTCACAAATAATGAAAAATATTATAAAACTCATTTATATCAATAAAAGTAAAAAATCGGGGTGTTACAAGGAAAATCATATTTAGAGACAAAAAATTCCATCTCTAAATAGGTAAAATTTTGTCTCTAAATATTTAGAGACGAAATTAGAGACGAAAATTGATCCATCACTAAAAGTGGTGTCTCTGATTGTTAGGGATGAAAAAATTAATTCTATCTCTAAATTAGAGACAGATTTTTTCGTCTCTAAATCCGTCTCTAATATTTTAAAAAATATCAAAAAAATAGGCATCTAATTACTGTTTGCCACACTTAGACACCTTCATTTTATAAAAAAAAATTATTTTCCTATGCACATAAAAATATATTTAAAAAATATATAAAAAATTATTTTATATATTAAATCACCTCCAGTCATTCATTATGATTAAAATGCTAAATATTGGTATTCTAGTAGATCTATGATTATACCACACATTACAGTTAAAATTCCAAATTTTAGAAACATCTATTCACTAAAATAGTAATCAGAGATACAATTTTTGCATAAATGGAATATTAAAAAGTGCTACAAGAAGGATTGATGCATCAAAGATTGAACAAAATGCAATAGCCAACAGCAACACTTTCATAATCAATATATCAATATATAATAACATATGTTCTATAATTAGTATAACTAACGAAGTAATTGTTGTCACAATTTGGACTAGGTTAAATGACAGTAGAAGAATTCTCTAAAGAAAGTCAACATTTTAAGGATCTTGGGCATCTGATTGGAGGAGGTTAATCTTATGAGAAACCACAAGCTTAGAGAATTCATTGATTATAGCTTGAAGCTGATAATCACCTGACTCATTGTGCACTGTCCATCTTGATGGTGACTGTAGGCTTAATCTACCATATTCACTTGTAGCAACTTTCGTCTTCTGTGAAGTGGCAAGGGCCTTCTCCATATCTAACTGCGACAAAGGCCTAGGTGCCTGAAACATGAAAAATAGACACTACTAAAAATTTCTTAATCAGCAATGGAAACATTCTGTCGCTGATTCATTAAATTTCATCGCTATAATGATTAGCCACAGAATCTGTCACAGAAAAATTTCTATCACGTAATCCTTGGTGGCAAATTTCTTAGCGACAAAAATATAATTTCATCTCTATATAACGATGGATTTTTCTGTCACTAATTAATAAAATTTCATCGCTAACATTCGTAACCAAAGTTGCTTAATTATTATAAAATTATTATTTTAGCTACTATTTTAGCGACGGAAAATATTTCATCGCTAAAAAGGCAATATGAATCTATGCTTGTTAGCGACAGAAATATTTTCATCGCTGATGACCTAAATTTTTTAAATTTTTTTTTTTAATTTTTGAACAATCCAATTATATAATTTGAACCTGTATACAACATAACATTACAACAATCTAATCCAAAATACAGCAACAAATTTTCAAAATTTAAAAATATCATTATCATATCATACCACAAAGTATTTCAAAAGATCAAAATAAAAATATAATTGAAAAGATCAAGATAAAAATAAATTAAGTTATACAAGTTCCTTATCAAAACAAACATGAAGTCAGTGTATCAAACATCAGGAGGAAAAATATCATAGTCATCCTCATCCATGTCATCCTCATCCCCATCACTAACCCCATCACCAAGTGGATCATCCTCGTGACCGCTGCCTGTAGCTTATGAGCCACTAGTAGATGCGTTCAAGCGCTGTAGAATTGTGTTGATTAAGTTTCCCTGTTCCACCACCTGCGTACTGAGACTTGCAACCAGACTCCTCATCGCTTCCATCTCCGACTGTGAACAACTTTCAGCAGATGCAGAGGAAGATGATGCATGAGAAGCAGCATCAAATCCCAAGCCAAAGATGCGTTTCTTGCTACTAATGCCTCCAACAACATCCAAGTAGATGTTGTTGTCAGAGTTGATGTCAATAGTCTCCTCCCCCGGTGGCCACTGTGAGTCCCTCTCACTGATACGTTTCTGGTACTCATCCTGATAAATGCAATTGTTAATAAATATTTATGCTTGCAAATTGACTTAACCATATATTAAAATTTAATTATAGCATTTATACTTACAGTAATATTTTTTGCTTTGGTGGATATCCACTTCCCCTTGTGTGTGTGAAGTCGTGTGAATAGCTCCCAATGTCGTGGATCTCTCTTCAATTGTTGTTTCTGTAAATTATTAATTTATTGGTGAAATGATATTATTTCTACAACATTCATTATCAAAATTAATTGTTATTGCCAAAGGTCAGTCTACATAAAGTACATGCGAATATTTAGTTAATGACCAAAAGTTAATTATTATTGCTTTATGTATACTAGATTCCTAGTAGAAGTAAACCAAGTAATTATTAATTAAATGGTATAGTGGTTCTTAGGTTGAAGGAAAGAGGCTGTTAAATTATTTTTTATTTAATTTTTTAAAAGATAGCTTATGAAAATGGAAATGAAATTGAGGAATGAAGAGAAAGGTGTCCCCTAGAGCAATGACGTTGTTAGAGATCCATTACCAATGGCATACCAATACCAATGCCAATTCTAATTCCAATCCATTTCACTTCTCTAGCTGCTATGCAGTATTTATTTATAAACAAAATGTGTGTGTGTGTGTGTTAAGTGATGGAGGATTAGACTAAAACATGATAAGCGTGTGCAATTGCATTGAAGAATTGGGGGAACTAACAACTGTGGAAAGTGTGATGTGGTGCCAGTGTTGGTACGTGCAGTGAAGTGGTGAGTGACATTGCAGCTTTGTTAGGGAAAATTAAAGGCCGCATTGTATTTGCACATGAGTGCTCTGTAAAAAAATAAAGATGAGTGAACGTGGGAGTGAAATTGGGTCACACAACTTCTTTGAAGTTGGCTATGTTACTTTACTTTATTTGCTTAGGTTCTTGTTATATCTCTTACAATTATCAATTATCTACTACTGTTATACTGGCTATTGCCATCTTTGCTGTCCAAATTCCATTCTTCCAAAATTGTCATTTGTTTTCATTTTCTCATAGTTTTATTTAGGGAATAAATTGCAAAACTACCATAATTTTATCTAAAATTACCCCACATTCAAAAACTACATAACCCTATGTTTTTTCATTAATGGAAATTGTTAGAAATTGGGTATTTAACGATTCACACTCCTTAAAAATTCTTAATAATTAGTGCATCCCACCCCAAAGATCACGGGTTTTTTTTGCAGCTACTCCTACAAGATTGATCAATTTCAAGTGCATGTTAGAATGTCTATATTAATCAAATCAGATATTCCCACTAGACCCTAATTAACTAATAACAATCCCTATGAGAGTATCTCCAAACCCTAAAAATCAAATCTTCAATAAGCCCAAGCAAAAACAATTTACCAAAAAATTAAATAAAACTAACCAATCATTCAAATAGCACATTTATATGAGCAACAGAGGGAAAAACTTAGTGAGGGCACAAGGATAATCTTAATAGCAATAGGGGAGAGAGAGAGATAGAGAAATAATGAAAAATAGATCAAACTAAAACCTGAAAGAAGCTGGAGGCTTTCGTGATTGTAACGGCGGTAGCTTCGGCAGAGAACAGTGGCCGGAGAATAGAGTAGTCGGTGCTGCGATATAATGCTAAGTAGAGATGGAAGCAAAACAAATGAAGCACAGTGTAGCCGTAGGGTGGTTTAATTTGAAAGAATATGGAATAGAAGTAGAGTGTTTAATTTAGGGTAGACCGAGAATGAGAAGGAATGGAAAAAGAGAGGAAGATATATCAAAGTCTTATTTTAATTATAAAATCATAAAACATGCAAGTATAAGCATCACAACCAAGCATGGCATAGTAGTAAGTGGAGAGTTTGTTTTACCATAAGTACCAAGTTCGATTCCTGCCTTGCGAATTTTAATAATAAAACTTTCATTTGTTTATATATTCTGTCACCATATATTTCATTAAATAAAATATTTATTTTTCAACAAATAAAGTAATTTAGCGATGAAAAAAATATTTATTTTTCAATAAATAAAGTAATTTAGCGACAGAATTTGTTATAGATAATTTAGCGATGGAGTTATTTCATCGCTAAATTCCGTAGCTAAATCCAACTAATGAAATTCGTGATAATTTCTGTCTCTATTAGCGACAAAATTTTTTCCATCGCTATTTAAGTGATTTTTAGTAGTGAGACAAAACAACTCAGTAATTTTCAACATCTCCAGCACTTCTTGCATGAGAAAGCCACCAAGAAGACAAATCAGTTTCTTTTTCTAGATGAGACACTTCTACTCCTTGTTTCTTTTGCCACTTCCATCCATTAACTTACAATAATAATAGCAAAGGAGACAAAGTATTAAGAATTGACTCCGTGTAAAGAAAGAATAAATTGCAACTTCCACTTCAATACCATATCATCTTAAAGCCTTTAAAAAGATAATTTATGAGAGTCATATCTAATGATAAGTCACGAGTTGATCTTGCACATTAAGTAATTGCTTTTATTGGCCAGAGATGCAGTTCAAGCATGCAAATATAACTTTGGGTGCATACAATAGTTTTAAATAAAATAGACATACTCAAAATTGATTTCTTCTCTAGTTAACAGAACTTCAATCAGATATAGATATGCATTCTGGTCAAGTCAGTCGTAAATAGCATAGTATCCATAATTGGGAAAATGAAAAAATTAAAGAAATGGAGAAAGTAGAAGAGAATGACAAATATACTAACAAAAGATCGTTTCCCTTTCTTTTCTTCATCCAGTAATTCTCTAATAGCAAAATAGGCAGCATTCTTGCAGAGATCAAATAGATCTAAACTAGTGTAACCCTCACATAAGCCAGCTACATTATCAAAGTCTATGTTGTCTTCAACCCTCTCATCCTTCAAGATAACCTTTAATATTTCAGCCCCCTCCCTCTGGTTTGGAATTCCAATTTCAAAGGCTTGTCATCAAGTTCTGAAGGATGATTAGTTGCTGCAAGAACCATGACTCGAGCATTCTCATAGGTTATTCCATTTTATCATGTGACTATATCTATTTCAATAAATTCTACTACAACCTCAGTCTAGGGACATCCCAATGAGATTGAGAACATGTTCTCAATCTCATTCAAGCTGCAAACCTCATCTCATACATTATGCCATCAATCACAAAGAACATAATCAAGTTATCATCTAAGCCATAGAATAGCAAATAGAAGAGGTTCATAGTCATGCATGAATTGAGTTTTTCTACCTACCTCTTCTCTTAGCTCCATCCTCAAACTCTTCCTCTGCCACCACTAACTTGAAACCCCGCCGCCATAGTTACACCACACCGAAACCACCAAGTCCAACCCAGACCATTGGCGAACCCCAACCTAAACCACCATAGCCATCGTAGCTGGAATTCTATATTAGAACTTTCGTCAAATCGCATCAAACCCCAATTGCTTTGTCACCGGCTCGCATCGCTGCCAGAGCCATGCCAACACAGCTCCGAATCACAGTCGTGAACCACCTGAACCTCCGCTAGCCACTGCTGGAAGCCCTTTGTGAATCATCGTCGAACACAAACTATTTATCATCTTCATGTTTCTCTATTCCTTCGAGCCCCCTTTTTCTTCCTCTTCCCCCCACTCTTTCTTTTATTCATTTTCTTTACTTCTTCCTTCATCGATTGCTAGCTGGTGCTTGTCTGAGTGCCTCTAACAAGGAGATTGGGGTAAAGTTCATGAAGTGAATAAAGAGAGAATGGGGAGATAGAAAAAAATGGGGAGATAGAGAGAGAAGAGGATATGGGGCTAGGGTTCACGAAGTGAATGGGGAAGAAAGAAGGGGAAGAGGGGGAAAGGAGGGAATGAAAAAAATGGGGAAATAAGTTTCAAAAAAATATATAATTTTGAATGAATTAGAGACAGAAACAATCCGTCTCTAACTTTTATAGAAAAAAAATTATCAATTAAATTATATAAAATATTTAGAGACGGAATTAAAATGTTATTAAAGACGAAAATTTAGGGACGAGTATATTTCATCTCTAAATTTCATTTCTAAATTAATTTGATTTTAATTTTGAAGGAATTAGAGACAGAAACAATTCGTCTTTAACTTTTATAAAAAAAAATTATTAATTAAACTATACAAAATATTTAGAGACGGAATTGAAATGTTATTAGAGACGAAAAATTTAGAGACGGGTATATTCCATCTCTAAATCCTTTCTCTAAATTAATTTGACTTTTTTAAAACCTAACATTGACTATGTAGAGATAGATATAAAGACGAAAAATTCTGAGACGGATAATTTTCATCTCTAAATTATAAAATTTAATTTTCGTCTCTAAATCATCAAATCCATCTCTGTTTTCGTCTCTATTAGAGATGAAATTATGTCTGTCTCTAAATTCCATCTCTAATTTGAATTTTTCTAGTAGTGTTAGTAGACAAAGCTTATGTATTTATTTATATTTGCTTTGGAGTTTGTAAAAAGTTTTATGTATAACACTTTACCCTGTGAGGCTAATGATGTATATATGTATGACCCTTTTAGTTTTGGCTCTCCATAATTATTTATTCAAATATTATGGGTTAGTTTGATGTTTAAGTTAGAAGTAACATAACTAATACTGTATACTAAGGTATCGGGTATTAGGATGTTACATTATGGTATCAGAGTAGATGTAGTTAGTAGGATTGACATATAGATGTCCATAGATCTCATTTTGACTATATATATGTTTGAGCAAATGTTGATGTATATGAAAAGTGATGTCTGTCAATTTTTGGCTTTGTTTGATTGACTGGTGACTTTTCTGGATGACTGTACCAAGGGTACTGATTCCTATGTTTATACTTTTGGCTATGTATAAAAAAACTCTGATAATAATGTTTAGTGGAATGCCTCGAGGGCTAGTAACCTTGATATATGTGTTTACGTTGGCATGTTTATATGAACATTGATGACAGAGTTAGAGTTTTGACAATAAGGACTCACTCTGAGATATTAGATATGTTCTTAAATATTGATTTTCATTGCACACTTATAAAAAACTTTTAGCTTAACTCACATTGAGGGCTAAAGAATTTAAAGATAAAGATAAAAATGAATCTAAAGATTAAGACAATCTCATGAACCGTAAAAAGGATCAAATAAAACTAAAGTAAAAGATGTTTGAAAATAAGTAAGAAACTCAAGCAAATGGTAATGAGATTTAAAAAAATAACACATGATGAATTTTATCTTATCGGATTTGCTTGTATAAACATAAGATAAATTATCTAGGGTAAGGAGCATCACGTTTAAACTTTAAGGTTTAGCCTTATCATTATCTGTTCTCTCTCATATTTGTGAGTTTGTCAATAACCAATCAAGATGGCAGTTAGCATTGGCCTAGCTTGGACAATTTAAGACGAGTCTTGTCAACTCGGTAGGCCCGTGTTATAACTGTAACTATATGGTACAATTGGTAACAAACTACACCGGAAGGAAAAAAACAGTAGAGATATTTGTACTTAAAAAATCTAAATTATTTTTACATAACTTGTTTCTTAGATAATAATAAAAAAATACATACACATATTTTAGTATGTACTCTCTCTAACTATTTTATCTAAAACTAGAAAAATGTAAAGATGATGTAAAATTTTTAATGTACAAATAACTTTTACTTGACAAAAAGAGTGCAATACGAAATCAAGATGGAAATGAGCAATGGGTGTATTCGAAACTATTGTCTCACAACGGCTCAAATAGATTGAGAGAAAGGAAAATGATGGTACTGTAACATGAATTTTTGCAGAAGAGAATGTTCCGCAAATATGAGAACAAGATCAAATAACATTCTTTAAGAAAATTAATATTCTAACACGCACACAATTTTTAAGTATTTAATATGTAATAATCGATAATAAAATTATAAAATGACAAAGTGAAAATTAATTAAAAAATATACAAATATTATTATTATGTATTTAAATGTAATAATATGCATTTGTGATGACATCCATAAAAAATGATGACAGTTTATAAGAAATAATCTGTTGAGGAAAAATGTCACATAAATATGATTAAAATAAAAAATATATTAAAATATCAAAACTAAAATAAGACTTTCGATTTTTATCCAATTAAAAACTATATATATTGTAGAAACTTCAAATCCTATTATTTTGGTTTATATAATTTATAATGTATTATATTATGCTATAAACTTGCAGGCCAAGTAATAAGTTTTCTACATTCAGCCTTTATCTAATTTTAGTTTACGACACTTTTTAAAAAATATATAAATTTTTTAGATAAAAACAAGATAAATAATAAAAAAATTAAATTTCAATACATTAAATATTTTATTTTTATAAAAAAATTATTTTGATTTCCTTAATAAATTTTCTATATTTAGCCTACAACTAATTTTAGTTTAGAGTCTAAAGAAATCAAAATATAATTTTTTTTAAGAGAACAAGATAAATAGTAAAAATTTTATAATTTTAAATATATTAAATACTTTATCTTCATAAAAAATTATTTTAATTTTCTTAATAAGTGTCCTTAAAACTTTTGTTAACAAAACCCTTTTAGTTGGGTTTTGTTGTAGCAACCAAAAGAAATCTATATGATATGATCCAAGAATGGAACATAAGATTTTCGGATTTTCTTTGACTTGGTTCTCTTGTAACCGAATTCAACAACAAATAAAAAAAAATTAAACAAAGATTGATGTAGAAGAAGAAGAATTAGTGTGAAGAACAAGTAAGATAGAAAATTAAAAGATAGAATTAGATAAGAAAATGAAGAATGACGCCACAATCTCAATTCTATTGAAGAGAAAAGAGAATGATAAGTCTTGCATAGAATTGTCACAAAGGTATGAGGAACATTTGATAAGATTCAAGTTATGGTTCTCTCTAAGAACCCAAGAGGCATGAAAATGACTCTCTCAAATAGGGTGAATTCTTTCACTTTTTATTAATTTCCAAATATCTTTTTGGAGTACATGAGTTTCTTATTTATAGGCTAAACTTGAAGCTGTTTGCAGCTAGGGATGGCAACGGGGCGGGACTGGGACGGGTAGTAGCCCCCCGTCCCTCGCCCCTGCGAATAATATCCACCCCCGCCCCCGCCTCCATATCCGTGCGGGTACCCGTTTATCTTTCTCCACGGGTAAACGGGTATCCACGGATATCCATGGTACCCAATAAATTGTAAAAAAATTCAAAAAAATTTAAAAAAATAAAAAATAAAAAATGAAAAAAAAGTATAATACTATAATTTTTCAAAATTTATTCAACACAACTTAATCTAAAAATAATGTCAAACACCTAAAATACTTTTGATTTATATAACTTTACAATATTTTAATTTATATAATTAAGTTTTTTAATAATTTTATATAAAATATTTATATAATTTTTTTTATTGACTGCGTGCAGGGGAACCACCCCTACCCCCGTCCCGTTTATTAAATGGGGATAATACTAAACGAGTATTTATATTCATGAGAAAAAATTTAACAAGCATTACTCCCCGTCACGGTATTACCCATGGCGAATGCGATGAAAAGTAAAATTGTCATCCCTATTTGCAGCCCTTAAAATCTTAAAATGATTCTTGAAATATAAGGGATAACTTTTCACTATCATCATAATGACTTAATAAATTTTTATTATCATCATAATGATTGAATAAATTTTCATTATTATCATAATGACTTAGGAAATCTTTAAAGCCCAAAAACTAACTTATGAAAAATCAAAGGATATATGAACTTATTCTAACAAAATAAAATACGAAAATTATAAAATAATGAGAAAAAATGACTTTCATATGAGACCCCAATTAATTGGCCTAATAAACTAGTCCAAATCTCACCAAACACAAGTCCTAATTGGAGTCCTCTTCAATTTGTATTAATTGGATCAACTTAGATTCTTCTTCTTTCTTATCTTACTTGAGATTGAATATGTTGACTACTTCTTATTGTAAAACTTCCTTAACTCTCTTGGACTTTAACCTAGTCATAGATCCTTCTAGTTTAATTAAAGCATCTTCTTTCTTACCTATTCCTTTCTCACTTGATAGTCCTTGCTCTTCATCATCATATTTTTATTTTATTCTATAAACTGTTGCTGACCCAAATTCTTAATCACAAACAAACAACATTTTTAAGTGGATTTTTACTTTTATTTTTTCCATTCATTTTCTCCATTGGTGACTTTGTCAATACAAATGTAGACAAATTAAAAGTGTTCAAATTAAACCAACGACACTTTCATGGGACAAAAATTTTTGTTTCTTATATTTTTAATTTCATTTCAATTCAATTTTCATTCAATAAATACTAACAAGTAACAAATGCTATTTGTGTGATAAGCAAAGTTGCACTAAAACTATAGTTTAAATATTAAAAGAATGTAATTATTTGGAGAGCCACTAATTGTCCGCACACGAGGGGTTAGTTCTAGACATATATGATCAGAAAAAATATTATCTTACATTAATTTTTTAATATTATTTTTAATACTTAATTAATGTTGTATAAATTTATAATTAATTACATATATTAATTAGTTAATAAATAAATTTAAAGTTTAAGAGTTAAAATTTAAATTTATTCATTTATTAATTAATACACATAATTAATTAAAAATTTATATATTATTAATCTGATATTAAAAATAAAATTAAAAAAATAGTGTAAGAATATTAGGGTTGATATGACTAGCAACACTGGTCAAAGACGATAAATAAAAAGGATTAAAAAAAAAATTGATGAATGTTGCAGTTTTCTCAATTTTCGCCCCTCACCACTCCACTCTCCCCTGCATTCAAATCGGTCTCTTCTTTTGTTTCGAGTTCCATTCACTCATTACCTTAAACTCCTCGCATGCGCCGCTATTGAAGCACAGCATACAACGCGATAAATAGAGTCATTCCGATAGTTCCTAATAGAGAAGAAAGCGGTGGAAAGTGGGAAAAGTTCGAATAAAAGTGACAGAAAAATCTCAAAGAAAGGAACCCACAGAAACTGCCACAAAATTGCATCAAAACACTCACAAACACAGACAGAAAGAGACTCGAGTCAGTTCCTTATGTAATGCATCAGAAGAAATCCGAAGTTCAAATCGGAAAAGAAAGCAGTGGCATCTCTTCCGATTTCAACCTCACACCCCCACTTCAACACCCTTCTTCAATTCACCAAAAACACCAATCCAATCAACTCCTTGCTCAATACCCATCACTCACCCCACCTCAAATCGTCACCACCCAGTTTCCTACACCACCATCATCATCTCAATCTTCCTCTGCACCTTACAAGAGACCCCTTTTGACCCAAACCCATTCCTCCCTCTCCAAATCCCCAACCATCTACCAATTCCCCACAACAACCCCTCAATTCTCCAAACCCCACAACACCAACACCTTGTCCTCCTTTTCCTCCCTCTCCGCCACCGCTTTCCGCCGCCTTCTCCGCCTCCGCGTCGACCTCCGCCTCATCTTCCTCCTCTCCCTCCCCTTCTTCTACTTCTTCGTCTCCCACCCCACCAACTCCTTCCTTCTCGACTTCTTCTCTGCCTTTGCCTTCTGCGCGGCCCTCCTATTCTCCCTCAACCTCGCCATCCCCCGGTTGCCCTCCATCCGCCTCTTCCTTTCGCGCACTTTCCCGATCAAGCTCAAACCGTCTTCCGCCGGATCCCGGCCGCCCCTGCCGGTGTTCTGGACCATCGGGTCGAGGCAGAGGTCCGAGAAAAGGGTCGGCTCAGCCGGTTTCTGGGTCCAGGTGTACGCGAACGGCGACGTTTACGAGGGGGAGTTTCACAAGGGGAAGTGTTCTGGGAGTGGGGTGTATTACTATAACATGAGTGGGAGGTATGAGGGGGATTGGGTTGATGGCAAGTATGATGGATGTGGAGTGGAGACATGGGCGAGGGGGAGTCGATACCGCGGGCAATACCGGCAGGGATTAAGGCATGGCTTTGGGGTGTATAGGTTTTATACTGGTGATGTTTATGCTGGAGAATGGTCCAGTGGACAGAGTCATGGATGTGGAGTTCACACTTGTGATGATGGGAGTCGGTATGTTGGGGAGTTCAAGTGGGGCGTTAAGCATGGGCTTGGTCACTACCATTTTAGGTAAAGTTTTGGAAAAAGATTGATTGGGATGGCATGGATTTCTGTTTATGAAATGTTCAGTTTTTCTTTCTTTTTTTCTTCTTTTTTTCTAGATAATTATGAATTCAGTATGTCTTTGTGGATTTTCTGACTTCATTTGTAGGGTTGTTTGCGGTTAGAGGTGTCCTCCAATTTGGGGTTCAAATTGGGTAACTGGCTAGTTAAGTATGTGTAGGTTTGCCTTTGGTGTTGCGTCGTTGTTGTTTAGCATTTGACAGTCAAGTATTGCGGGTTTTATTGGATGTTTTTTTTATTGTTGCACACAAGGAGTTATATGAAAGCCTTTATGAG
The DNA here is from genome assembly GCA_029884595.1 of Ormosia semicastrata. Classification (NCBI taxonomy): domain Eukaryota; kingdom Viridiplantae; phylum Streptophyta; class Magnoliopsida; order Fabales; family Fabaceae; genus Ormosia; species Ormosia semicastrata. The sequence goes on from JAQQTO010000060.1 coordinate 66,023,150, forward strand.
ATGATTCCACAGGATACTGATGCTTGATTGACATATATACTTTATCTTCAGCTTCATAAGTTTACAGCATTTTCTTCCTTTTATAACCAACCTTTTGTTGCTCTTTCTGTCCATGTGGGTTATATTAGGGTTCATGATCTTGGAATCCATTCTTTTTGTGTGCTTCTTACCGTTTCAAGTGTATGTATAGGGGATAAAACATACTTTGCTCCAGTTGTGGCTTCAGTTTTGTCAAAAGTACCTCGTTTGCTTTTGAAAATACTCTGATTGGCCCTTCTGTTTACCTATTGGTGACAAAAAGTGTTGAGCAGAATATGTCATGCAAAAACCGTTGTTTTGAGACTTTTGAGGATGTTCATTTTTGACTTATCTTTAGACTTTTCCTGGAAGGAAATAAGATGTAAGAAATAAACTTAATAGCCATCAGATAATATGCTAATGATAGTTTCTCTCACCTTCATTGGCATTTATTTGGCTCTCAACCAACTAGCTGTGTGGGACTAATAATATACCAATAACTACATATAGATGGGAGTTTAATATTGAAATCATATAAAAGATCCATTAAGTGTAGAATCTCATAGGTATGAAGTTTGTCAAATTTGTTTGAATATGCTTGAGACTAAGACTTTTGGTTCAAAAGCACCTGCACCCATTCCAACCCCCATTGGGGCACAAATGTGTGGAAAGAAGAAGTAAGGAAGAGGAACAAAAATTGAAAAGCCCATTCTTTGTGGAAGTTTACTGCTAGTATATGGAAAGCCATGTTTATTGTGCAGTGTCTGACTACTAATCTGATACAAATAACATAAATTTATGCATTATTCTGGAAATTCTTGCCTCTTATCCTACTACATTTAAAATTTTAAATCATTAAATGTCAAGTAGCAAGTACAAGGTTGTGGGAGGGGCTTTAAAACTTTAGTAGAAGAACAAGCATGCTTTTTGCTCTGATTATGGTGTAAAGAGACGCAGGTGGAGCAACCATTTCAGAACTTGTTTGGATCAGTAAAACTGGAATGGAACAAAAGGGTAAGGATTGTAGAATTATTGATAAGGAATGGAATAGAATTGATGGATAACCATATTAGTGATTATTCCTATATTTATATTCTTGTTATGTATTTGTGTAAAATAAAGGAACATTTTTCCATGGGAAGATAAAGGAAAAGGAGGTGACAGAAAGCATTTTCTGATAATGATTATTGTATCTGCTTTTGAGGTGGTCTCTTTATATGGTTGGTTGTGGAGAATTTGAGTTTATTATATTAATAAACAATCTTTGAAGTCCTATGCATGCCCACTTTAGGAATAATGACCAATACAAGAAGAGAACAGAAAGCCGTTTTGAGGGAATACATGATTTCCTTAGTATTCTTTATTCCTTTTGTAAATTATCTGAATGAAAAGATCAAATAATTTCCTCATTGATTTTATATTTTTATTATTCCCTTTGTTTTATCTGAATCATTAATTAGGCTTATACTCTGTGTTTTAGCGATATGAGACTGGCTCAGATTGGCCCTACGTGGAATAAGTTTGGATTTTGGATGTAGAAGGGTTGGTCTTGTTAGCTTTTGAGGGTTAGTAAATCAGGAAGTGTTAAGCATGGGCACAATGAATCATACCTGAGACTGGCCAAGTAAAACCTGTTAATCTGTTTTTTTATCATTCTTCTGATTGTCATTGGATTTTTTTTTTTTCGCCAATTCCAAGCTGGTTGATTTTGACACAAATATTTAGGGTTTCTAGATTTTGCTTATTAAGAATATAGTAGACAAATAGAATTCCTAAAATGTAGAAAAAAATTGAATCTTTAAAATATGTTGTAGACTTGCATATGCCCCATTTATATGTGTTTATGCTTTTGAACTTATCCTCATTTTTCATTACCTTCACTTTATGAGAGAAGAGGTATTTGATGCTAAGGCAGGGTTTAGTTTCAAAGCTGTTTTATACCACTTGAAGCTTCATAATAACTCTTTAGGGTAATCCATTGTAACTAATAACACATCACATAGTCTGAAAGGACAATAATATGTTAAGTTCCTTATATGATGGCTTATTGCAATCCATTTGGAATTAGTTTTTTTGTAGTTATGTGTCATATTAAAACTTTTAAGCTTACCCTGCCCCCACTATCTTAACCATATGTGAATCAGTTGACCTTTTCGAAGTCCATTGAGATGATAAAAGGGTATCCAGGTGCTATAAAGCCCCCACTATGTGGGTCTATGGCTAGCAAGCCGTACCTTGCATTTGCAAGAGACTAATTCCATGACTTGAACCTGTGACCTCCAGGTCACATAGCAACAACTCCAACCATCGTTATGTTATATAATTTAATTTTATCTGCTGCTAACTTAAGTTTGCTGACTTTCTTGTTTCTCTCTCTTTTCTTTCCCCTTTTAATCTACTTAATGAAAACAGTTAGCAATCACAATGACTGTCTGCTCTTTGATCAGTGCACTTTGGTAGATACTTTGTTGAACATCTACACAGATATCATCTGCTTTTTCCTTGCATAATTGACTAAGCTGTCAGTATCAGTGAGTAGGATCCTGGGCATGCATTTGATGAAAATCAGTGCTTCATCCTATAATGCATGAATGCGTCCTTCTGATTTCTCTCAAATGTGGGATACCTCTCTTCTAAGGAATAAGCCATTAGTGTGTTATTGTTGAATTGAATTATGTAGGGCATTGTCTACCTCCTTTTTCTTTGTTCACCAATAAAAGTATATGTTATACTTTTGTTATATACTTTTGTTGGAACTAACTATTTCTGTTTTATTAGAAATGGGGATACATATGCTGGTGAATACTTTGCGGACAAGATGCATGGGTTTGGGGTATATTGTTTTGCAAATGGCCATTGTTATGAAGGAGCCTGGCATGAGGGCAAAAGGCAAGGGCTTGGAATGTATACATTTAGAAATGGGGAAACCCAATCTGGTCATTGGCAAAATGGAGGCCTTGACATTCCAAGCACACAGAACACCACCTATCCAGTTTCTCCTGTTGGTGTCAATCATTCCAAAGTACTCAATGCGGTGCAGGTACACCCTTTGTTTATGATTTTGTTTACCAACTTAATTTATTGTCAAATGTTCTTTCCCGAGTTAAAATTAAAGATAAAAGACGAATGATTTTGAATGTTTTCTCTTTTATGTCTACACATTGACCTAGATTTATCAGTCTGGATGATTCTGTCATTGCCAGTTGCTGAGAATATGTTATGGCAATCACAAAATGATGTCTCAATCTTTTCTGTGTGTAACTTTGCATGGATAATTCTTATGATGTGATCTTCTTCATTTATGTGCCTTTGATGATTTGAGTTATTGGAAATTCTGATTGGTACCGCTTTCGCTTTCTTGTAAATTTTTATTACTAAATTTACAACATTGTTATATTTGTTTCCATTATCATATGTTCCATTAAAGTAGATGTTCCAGGTTGGTTTCTTATCACTGCATGTGAAGGATTCTTTAACTTAAATTGCAAGGGAAAGAACAGAATAGTGCTACACATCTAGGAAAAAATTAGCCAGAATTTTGACAGAATTCAGCTAGATTCGAGGGTGCTTCTTCGATAAGATTTAGTGGTAGGGATCAATCATTCATCTAATAGTCTTTTATCAAAAAATAAAATAAAATAATCCATCCAATAGTCAATAAGTATGTCAACTTATTCTGTCAAAATTTTTTGGCTATCTAGCATTTTCTTTATTATAAAAGTTGAGAGTAAGGACAGATATTTGGACATTTTCTATGGATCAAATTAGCACTCGTGTAAGAGGAAAGAAGAGACAAAAAAACTTCAAACAGTTAGATAGTTTGCAGCAGCATTATGAGCTTTCATTACTAATTTCGTGTTTATTTGGTGAACAAATAGGAAGCAAGACGAGCAGCTGATAAGGCCTATGATGTGGCCAAGGTAGATGAAAGGGTGAATAGGGCAGTAGCAGCCGCTAATAGAGCAGCCAATGCAGCTAGAGTAGCTGCTGTCAAGGCTGTGCAGAAGCAAATGCATCAAAATGTCAACAGTGAGAGCATCCCAATTCCCGTTGTGTGAGGCTATCAACTGTAACTTTTGTATTAGTGGAGAAGCATAAGATTGTCGGAGAGGTTGAATTGATGGCTACTCTAGTTTAAATAGCTTAATGTACATTACCATCATCTCCACCAGAGGCTGGCTGAAAGCAAGTAGATTTATCATCTATATACTACGAGTCTTGTATAGAGGGAGGAAGGGAAATGGCGTCCATCTACTATTTTTTTCTTCTTCTTATGCCTACATTTTGTAAATTTATGTAGATGTAAATGCTGGTTTGCAGGTGAAACCTCAACCCAGTTACTGTTGGAAGATCGCTTGGTAAACTAAGGAGAGGAGAAACTTCTATAACAAAATGTTCTTTTTTCCCAACTAGATATAATTTGCTTTATCTGACTTTGGAATGAGATATGATGTAAAGTATATTAACTGCAAACGAGAGTTTTTCATTAGTTAGATTCAGCACTTATCTTATAAAATTAAACGGTCGAGATGACTGTTTACTTCTTTTATCAATAATGTTTGCTTGCTTTGAAGGTTGGAAGAATGCTATTAATTGGTCAACAAGCTTGTAGTTAAATTGGGAAAGATTTGGGTGTGGTGTTGATAGTGGAGACTTGTCTATTAGTGAGTTTTTGAAGTGCTATGATCCATTAAAAAACCCTAAACCGAATTCGCCCTACTTCGCATGAAGAGGATTTTAAAATTGTTTTGCTGCGTGCGGGTGCACCCGCAAGCACCCAATTTACCCCACTTGGCATGAAGAGGATTTTAAAATTGTTCTGCTGCGAGCGGGTGCACCCGCAAACACCCAATTCGCCCCACGTCGCATGGGGAGGATTTTAAACGAATTTGGCTTCTCTCCAGCTGCTGGAGGTCTAGCGGCTGGATTTTGGACCGTTGGATGAAAATCCAACGATCCAGTTATTTTTTTTTAATATTAAAAAAAATTTAATATTAAATTAATATTTTTTAATATGAATCGTTGGATGAAAAATGAACGGTCCAGATGGAGGTTGGAGGCTGTTGGACCTCCAGCTGCTGGAGACAATCCGGATCCATTTTAAACCTGTTTTGCCGCGAGCAGATGTAGATTTAGGGTCAATCGATCTCGTCTAGTTTAATTATTAATAAAATTAATAATATTAACTGATATTTACTAATTCAGCACTTATCATGCACATATATATATATATTTTTAATTTATGTGAGATGACATATTAATTTTAATATTGTAATTGATTCTTGTATAAATAATTTAAAATATTCATAGGGTGGGGTGGGTGCGAGTTTTAATAGTGTCTTTGCGAGATGGATTCTAATTTTAATCTCTCAAAGTGCAAGGCGGGTCGAATTGAACAAATATTCATCCTTACTTGTTTTATTACTAAGTTTAGTGTGATTGCTGTTTACGCTTATTGCCTAAGTGTTTATTAACAAACTAGATAAAATAATTATTTGTTTTCTGCGCTCGATAAAACATACTTTATATAAAAGATTAATTATATTAATTCTTCGCGAAGTATTTCAAAAAGATATAAATTTGTGTAAAACAATAACCTTAAGTACTTTACCAATATTTAAAAATAGTCAAATATATAACTTTGTATGAAAATAGTGGCACATCAAATTATTTAAACTTCTTATATTATCATAAAGAAAAAATATAAACTTAAAATATTCTTAATTAAATTTTTAATATAATTCATTTTTTATTCACAATCAAATAATAACTTGGTAATTGCCTAATTGGCATAATGGTGTTGGGAACATCTTACAAGGGGACTTATGGTCTCATTTCATTGTTGAGGACATACTTCACAGATCTTTTTGGTGAATTTTCACAGCTAATTTTGTATAGCCCAAACATCAATACTAACATTAAAGGATAATTACCCATGTCTTTTTTAGACAATTGCCATTTTCACCACCTACTGCATGAGATCATCTATCTATTTATCTATTTATAATATATAAAACCTGGCTCATGGGTTGTGAGCACTCCATGTCACCAGTTTGAGCCTATCTCTAAGATTGCCACATCAGCCACTCTTACACCACAGCCTTCTGCCACATCATTGTACCCCTACTCTTCCATCTAGCCACGTCACAGACTCCACATTCCCTTTTTTCCAGCACGTTCATCTCAGCCAAAACTCATTTCAAGTCTTTCTTTGAACCATCTCTCAGTTCGAAGTTAAAAAACTTCATTATTGCTTCAGTTACTGAAATGACTGAGTCGCAACTCTCCCCTTCAACTACCATGCTCATCTCAAATAAAACCCATTTTGCTCCCTTTCTCCAACCTCCTATCTATTTTATTGCTTCCATTATAGCGCTTCAATTACCTAAATGAATGAGTTTTAGGCTTCAATCTTCATTAGTGACTCAAATGAATGGGCACCAATGATTAAACGATCAGTAGAATTGCTCATTTTTTCGCTTCTTCTCGGCCCACCTTCTCCCACCTTTCTAAGTTCTAACCATCATTCTTCAATGAAGTCATTGGCCACCCACCATTTATTTTGTTGGATAATATCGACCATCCACCACCCCGACCTCCTTTACCCTATGTTTGGATTTTTTTCATTAAAGGAACGGAACGGAATAGGTGGGAATGGAACGGAAAGGAAAGGAATGGAATGGAACATAATTTCCATTCTCTTTGTTTGCAAGTTTCATTAATGGAATGGAACGGAACGGAATTACCCATGTGTTCCTCCCATTCCACCTCAATTTTGGGGGGAACAAAAGTTAGGCATTTGAGGGGAAGAGGGGGAAATGATTCCCCATGTATTCTGTTCCGTTCCCATGCATTTTAAAACTCCCAAACAAGGGAAGTCATTTTTGTTCCCCTCATTTCCTTTCCGTTCCCCTCATTACCTATCATCCAAATATAGTGTTAGGTTCGTTCCTTTCCTTCAACCTGTGAACATCTTCCGTTTCCCTTTTTCACTATCATGTCTTCTCTTATCTATCACTATTTTGTGTGTGGATGAATTGGGTTCATTCCTCCATCCTCCATTACAGCTTGTGAGTTTTCTTTCTTGGTTTGTTGTTTGAATTAAATAAAGATGGCTTACCTGGTCTATTATTTAAGGGGTTGGGGTGAGGATGCTAGCGCAGGTGATTGATTGGTCCTGAACTAGTTTTTCAAAACTAATATAACTCCTTTAGTGGTAAGTGGTAACTATGCTAACCAGTTAAGTTGCTAAAATCCTATATGGAACGTGATACACAATTATAGAAGCTTCAAGATACTTCCAGCAAGGATGTCTACAACACGTGGCTGAAAGAAAGGCTCTATAACTAGAACTCTCTAGACTACTCGATCTTAAAGCTAGGAATAGAAAAGATCAATATAAACAAATGTTAAATAAACAAAGTATAATAATATTAGAGAATAATCTGGAAAAGTTTAGGCAGCCACACCGACTAAGTGTCAGTTACAAAGGCTATAAATAGCCATTATATGTACTTATGTAAGTGTGGTGTGTTGGAGGGTGACAAAAAATACTTGTATCTTTGTTATACCCTTCAACCCACCCAAATTACTCCTTCAAATATTAATCTAGAATTACCAATTATTTCAACTTCCCAATTCAAACTTATCGAATTCTAGAGGGATCTGGGTCTTATCGAATTGTTATAATGTTGTTTTTACTCTTGTTGACACCTCTTTCCAAGCTATCACCTTTTCCATCCAACGCAGGACTGTTTCTTGGGCTTGCTCGGTAGTGTATGCTTCACCTGTTCCTTCTCATCGTAGTGACTTATGGGTACACCTTTTTGAGCTGCGCACCCTTATTAATAAGCCCTGGGTGCTTCTTGATGATTGGAACGAAATACTTCATCATTCCGAGGCCTCAAGTGGTGCCTTTAGTTATTCAAGGGCGCAGCTTATGTCGAACATGATGACTAACTGCGGGTTCATTGATTTGGATACTGTCGGTGGCTTTTTCACCTGAAGAAGGAATATTACCCAAGGCAGACATGTTAGGAAGCGGCTGGATCGTTGTATGGCGGATGTTGATTGGCGCCTCCTCTTCCCCCATGCCCTGGTGGAGGTTTTGAACCCTTATAATTCTGACCATAATCCCCTATTATTAAGTTGTCTGAAGTCGATGAGCCATAAGGTCAAGTCCTTCCATTTCCAAGCGGCCTGAATTTCGCATCCTCGTTATGAGACTTTGGTGGACAATACTTGGAAGACGGCCTCTGGGGATGCCATTACCAAGTTACATAGCATAAGGAACGGGTCTATTATTTTTAACAGAGAAACATTTGGTAATATTTTTAAAAACAAATGTATTCTAGAAGCTCGTATCAAGGGGGTCCACCGCCAGCTGGATATCTATCCTTGGGCTGATCTTATTATTTTGGAAAAAGAATTATAGGTTCAATATAATAAGGTGCTGGCCCAAGAAGAGATGCTCTGGTTCCAAAAATCCCGGGAGAATTGGATTAAATTCAGGAATAAAAATACAAAATTCTTCCATGCCCAGACAGTCATAAGACGAAGGAGGAATATGATTTCAGGTATTCACATTGATGGTATTTGGTGCAATGATGCGAATATAATCAAGAGGGAGGCTCACAAATTTTTTCAGAATTTGTTTCTGTGACGCCCCTTTTTTTTTCTATCCAAGGGAACATCTCACTTTCAATTACAATGCGGAAATAAAATTTATGTGAGTTAAGACCCGGTTCATTTTAATAATATATACATTTACTCAATTGTAGTTGGGTAATTAAATTAGCAAGTATATTTTTTTTTTCTGTTCATTACATTTACGTTAACGATAATCAATATCCACGGTGACGAAACATACATGGGAAATTAACATTTCATTCATATATATATATAATTATCAAACTGTTTAGTTACAAAGCCTGGCATATCAAAAAGCAAAACTATACCTGCCCCCAAAGGATTATACATACATATCCCTACGGTATCAGAATATATAGCCCACTACAGACAAAACATCAGGCCCCCAAAATAAAATACTGGTAGCCCTCAGTAGTTACAAGTAAAGTCAGTCCCTCAAGTGAGGAGGAATCGAGTCAGGGTCCTCTTCAGGATCCTCTTCGGGGTCATCCTCAGGAACTTCTTCGGGATCTTCCTCAGGATCTTCTTCGTCAGAGGAAATCACCATATGAATCGCAGAGTCACAGGACGGGGCCCGAGTTGTGGAACGAAAAGAGTCCTCCCGCGGAGTGAAATAACGGTCACCCCACATCTCGCGTATCGGTAGCTGAAACTCCAGACGTAAACTAATACAGCAGGTGAAGACAGGCGGCTCGTGACGCCTCCAGGCTAGAGATAACGACACATCCCCGTATAGATGCAACGCTCAGAACCATAGTTGATGTACCAAAGACTGCCCTCCCAAGAAAGTCAGGCGCACATCTCCCAAAAATCTTTGCGTGCGTGGCTCCATATTCTTCTGTAGTCGCTCAGTCAAGATGAGGCCAAAAACCAGGGAAGTCGGTGGCTTAGGTTCCTTGCAATTATCTTCTATGGAACGCAGTATACGGACAAAACAGAAGTGGAGAGACAGAGAAGAGGTAAGACATCCTACCATCATTATCAATCATAGCATCGAGAAACCAAACGGCGCAAAGCGCCCACATAGCATTTATGACAGCAATAATGGTAATAAACATTCAATAGCAATTATGATCAACCAAATAGTTCCAGGCAGTCGTATACATATAGGTATATCAGAAGTACAACAGTTCCAATTATAATAACAATGTATGCCAGATGATTCATGGACTCACTATGCACACGTGCCCTCAATAACCAAAATCCTACTCCATGGAGCTAGACACAAAACAGTCGGAGAGAACGATCAGGAGGTATGTCTGTATTCTTGGCTGCCCAGGCCCTCAAGTGCTAAAATTCTCAAATTATCATTTTGTACATCATGGCATTTTACAAGACATTCTACACAGATCTCGACATAGGGACATGCGTCTCGGTCCGGATCGTCAGTGTGTTTGCATCGGTGCCCCCACAGACAGAGAGCTACCAGCTGCCCATTGTGAGGTACCTGCACCCTGACGCTCCCAAGGTCAACAAGTAACCTACATTTGTCTATTCGCACCCGCACAAAGGTGTAAGTTCAACTCCTAGGCCACCGGCCTTAACCAAGTCCAACGGACAAACTCTTTCTTTTTGTTCAATGCATGACACAATCATACTCCTCATGACCAACTAGGCCCATCATGCTTCAAATGCATGTCATATCATTTATCAACAAGATCTGATCCCATTCACGGGTCTACAACAATCCAATAGTACATTTTAAGGATATCCACAATTTCCATTCATAGTCATGATAAAAGTCAACCATTAAATTCATTATGTGCCTCAAAAGCTCACCCATACTCATGTTCTTCCCTGTTTATGAATCCCTACTTAATCTCTAGTCATCCAATCATTTATGATTTATGTGCTTTTATTAATCCCGGGTTTTGAATCCAGGAAGATACATGGCGTAATCACTAACAACGTCACAGATTTAATTGCTAGGTATTGGGTGATAAACTATAGTTGTGAATTCGACGGAGACAATGCATTTAGTGGAAAATTGAGGCTGCCATTCGACGAAAACTAACATGGCAGAAGGATGAAAGATGGGAGAACATTTTATAACAAGACTGGATAAAAACCAATTTCTGTCGGATGGAGGTTCTGTCGAACAGAGATCAGAACTGTCGAATTTTTCCAGAAGTTCAGCAGAAGTCCAATTTCGACGGATGTGGGTGTCGACGTTGGAGAAATCTCCCAAGTGTCGAATCGACGAAAAACACTATGGTCAGAACTCTAATTCGACGGATCTTGACATTCTACTCAACGAATATTAACTTTGGGAAGCTTCTGATAAATGGACAGAAGATCTACTCAACAGGTATGTCTCTCAATGGGTATTGGCATTCTAACTCGACGAATATGTCACTCAACGGATGTGGTCATTCAAATTCGACGGATTTTGCATTGGAGGAGTTTCTCTCCTAAATGGTCAGGAGTTCATACTCGACGGATTTCGATATTGCACTAAATGACCAGGAATCAAATTCGACGGGCATGGCCAGGGGTTCATACTCGACGGATTTTGACTTTACTAAGTGATCAAGACATCAAATTCGACGGGTTTGGCCAGGAGTTCATACTCGACGGATTCGAACATTTGACTAAGTGATCAAGACATCACATTCGACGGGTTTGGCCAGGAGTTCATACTCAACGGATTTTGACTTTACTAAGTGATCAAGACATCAAATTCGACGGGTTTGGCCAGGAGTTCATACTCGACGGATTCGAACATTTGACTAAGTGATCAAGACATCACATTCGACGGGTTTGGCCAGGGGTTTATACACGACAGATTTTGACATTACACTTAATGGTCAAAAACTCAAGTTATTACCATTTCTCACCAAGAATCCCAAAATTTTAGTCTCAAGGCGTGGCCATCCGAGAGCCAGCCCGACAGCGTTCCTTTTAGATTATATATTCCAGTACATATCAAAACACACAAAACAATCAACTAGATCACCAGCAGCATACAAACAGAGATGAATCTCAGTGCCAATCACAAACAACGTACCTAAATGCTAAAAGAGGTTGAGGAGGAGTGTCTTCCTCTTACCTTGGAGAAGCACAAAGAAAGGTGGCTCCTTTTTGGTCAGGATTTCGTTTCCAACTTCCAGGAAATCCTTAAAGCTCCAACCTTTAAGCTTCAAAGACGTAGGAGAATGAAGATGGAGGAAATGGCAGAACCTTGAAGCTGATTTCCTCAATGATGGTGGTTCTCCAAACACGAAATGGTGCTAAGATTGGGACGGTTTGAAGAACAAAATAGAGGTGTGGGTGGATGGTGTTGCTGCTGTAGGGTGAAAGAGAAGAGAGAAGATGAGTGAATAGTAGCTGCGTATTGGGAGGAGAGGAAATGTGAGAAAAGGAAATGAATTAGACCCTCTTAATTTCAAACGTGCTGCACAAATTGGGAGGAGAGAGAAATGATAAAAATAATGGTTAGAGGAAGCTTCCTTGAGAAGCTTCGCGCGCTCCTCGATAAAGCACATAGTAAGCTTGTCTCCAAATTAAATACATCTGACAGATGATTAATTACACCGTGAAATTATTTTCTCAGTGAATAAATTTTACCATTGATGAAAATAATATTTTATTATTCATCAGATGATTTTATGATACCGCGACTTTATTTAACAGATAAAACCTCAAAAAAATGTAAACCTCGCAAACTGTGCCCGGCCTCAGGTTTAGTAAGATCCCCCGTTGACACGTTGACAGTTCAAAGTTTACCAGCCTCAGGAAAAATATTCTAGTTTCCCCGACTCCGCCCAGTGTACACGCAAAATGAAGAATATATTAAAATATTCATCATTTTCAAAAAAATCCACCAAAATTCCTAAAAATCATAAATATTATAAAATGATCGTTTATAATGAAATAAAGAATTTTCGGGATGTTACAATACTCCCTTCAAAAGGAATTTCGTCCTCGAAATTTGCATACCTTAGAATAACTGTGGGTATTGCTCCTTCATCTTGTCTTCCAGCTCCCAAGTTGCATCTCCGGTCACCTCGTTCCAGATCACTTTCACCAATGCGATCTCCTTGCCTCTTAATTGTTTTATCTTCCTATCCTCGATTCTTATAGGAGACATCTCATAAATTAAGTTTTCTTTTAATTGTAATGCATCCGGTGCTATGACATGACTTGGGTCAGGGAGGTATTTTCGGAGTTGTGACACATGGAAAACATTATGAATGTTTGAAAGGAAAGGAGGTAAGGATATTTGGCACGCTACAGGACCTACACGACGAATGATTTGGTATGGTCCAAGGAATTTAGGAGTGAGTTTTCTAGATTTTAAAGCCCGGCCTACCCCAGTCGTAGGTGTGACTTTCAGGAATACATGCTCGCCTTCCTCGAACTCAAGAGGTTTTCTCCTTCGGTCTGCATAACTCTTTTTCCGACTTTGAGCCGTTCTCATATTTTCCTGAATCATCTTAACCTTCTCAGTTGTCTGCTGTATAATCTCTGGTCCAACAGTAAGGCGCTCGCCGTCTTGGTACCAACACAGATGTGTTCGACATCGTCGTCCATACAGAGCTTCATAAGGTGCCATCCCTATGCTCGAATGATAACTATTGTTGTAGGTGAATTCTATCAAGGGTAGAATGTCGTCCCAACTTCCAATTTGCTCTATGGTATAGGCTCGAAGCAAATCTTCCAAAGATTGGATCGTCCTTTCTGATTGACCGTCGGTCTGCGGATGATAAGCAGAACTCAGACGTAGCTTCGTCCCCAACGCTTCTTGCAAACTTTCCCAGAGATTTGAAGTAAATCTCGGATCTCTATCCGAAACAATACTTGTAGGCACACCGTGTAGTCTAACAATTTCTCCAATATAGATTTGAGTCAATCTCTCCAGTTTGTATTTTATGTCGATCGAGAGAAAGTGTGCCGACTTCGTGAGTCGGTCCACAACTACCTAAATCGAATCATGACCTTTTCTTGTCCTTGGCAATCCGACTACAAAATCCATTGCACATACTGTCCCACTTCCATTCGGAATAGACAACGGTTCGCAGCGGCCCGTGGTCTCGATGTTCCACCTTAGCTTTTTGACAAACTAGACAAGTCGATACACGTCTAGTGACGTCACTCTTCATTCCATGCCACCAGAACAACTTCTTCAAGTCTTGGTACATTTTTGTTATGCCTGGATACATACTCAGCTGGCTTGTATGAGCATGGTTAATGATGTATTCTTTAAGTTCCTTGTCACGGGGAATACAAACTCTTCCACGAAACCTCAGAATTCCATCCGTTCCTTCCGCAAACTCTGTTTCACCTCCTTGCTCCACTTGCTCTCCCACTTCTTGTAAGAACTTGTCAATCTTCTGCTTTTCCTTTATGTCATCCAGTAGCTCACTTGTAATGGTAACCATATTCATGCAAATCTTTCCAGGTTCTAACTCCACAAAAGACCACACATCTCTAAACTGCTCTAGCATATCCTCTTCCTTGATCATCAAGGCAGAGACACTGATTATCTTCCTACTTAGAGCATCTGCCACAACATTTGCCTTGCCAGGGTGATACAGAAGTTGGAAATCGTAATCCTTCAGGAATTCTAACCACCTTCGTTGCCTCATGTTCAACTCCTTCTGATCATACAAATACTTCAGACTCTTGTGATCACTGAAAATATTGAACGTTGCTCCGTAGAGAAAATGCCTCCATATCTTCAAAGCAAAAACTACAGCCGCTAACTCCAAGTCGTGTGTCGGGTAATTCTTCTCGTGCACTCGCAACTGCCTTGAAGCATAAGCCACAACTCTTCCATGCTGCATAAGTACAGATCCTAGCCCTTGGTATGAAGCGTCACAGTACACTTCAAACTGCTCATTCGGATCGGGTAGCACTAACACCGGTGAGGTAGTCAGTTAATTCTTCAACTCTTGGAAACTTTGCTCACAGCGGTCGGTCCACTCAAAAGCTTGGTTTTTCCTCGTGAGTTATGTAAGTGGTCCAGCAATCTTGGAGAATCCCTCAATGAACCTCCGGTAATATCCAACTAAACCCACGAAGCTTCGAATCTCCGTCACAGACGTTGGTCTTTCCCATTGCAGCACTGCCTCCACCTTCGATGGATCCACGAAAATCCCATCCTTCGAGATCACGTGACCCAGAAACTTAACTTCTTCTATCCAGAACTCACACTTTGACAGTTTGGCATACAATTTCTTCTCCTTCAGAATCTGAAGAACTATACTGAGGTGTTCAGCATGGTCCTCCTGATTTTGAGAGTATACCAGAATGTCATCAATGAAGACCACAACGAATCTATCCAAGTAAGGACGAAAGATTCGGTTCATGTAGTCCATAAAGATAGCTGGTGCATTCGTCACACCAAACGGCATCACTAGGTATTCGTAATGACCGTATCGGGTACGAAAAGCTGTCTTGGGTATATCTTCCGTCTTTACTCGTATCTGATGATACCCAGACCACAGATCGATCTTCGAAAACACCGCTGCTCCCTTCAGTTGGTCCATTAAGTCATCAATTCTCGGGAGTGGATACTTGTTCTTAATCGTTACCTTGTTCAGCTGCCGATAGTCCACACATAATCTTGAGGTGCCATCCTTCTTGCGAACCAACAGCACTGGTGCTCCCCATGGTGACACACTTGGCCTGACAAATTGCTTTTCCAAAAGCTCTTCTAGCTGTTTCTTGAGCTCAGCTAACTCTGTCAGTGCCATCCTATACGGTGCTATAGACACGGGACCAGCTCCCGGTACTAGGTTGATAGCAAACTCTATCTCTCGAGCCGGTGGTAAACCAGGTACATCATCAGAAAAGACTTTAGGAAACTCGTTCACCACTGGAATTGTATTCACATCAACCTCGTTCTCGACTTTCAAAGAAGACAGTAGCATGTATCCATGAGCTCCTTCTTTCAAGAGAGCTTGAACTCGGTTGGCCGTCAAAAATCTAGAATCCTCCATTATGGGAAAAACTATGGTCTTTCTGGAACAATCTAACAGAACATGGTTGGAAGACAACCAGTTCATCCCTAAGATAATATCTAGTTGGGAAAGGAGTAAACAGATCAGATCGACCGAAAATGTTCGACCTTCAACAACCAATGGACAATTTAGACAGACTTTGGTAGTAACTACCGGTTTATCAGTGGGGGTAGAAACAGTTAGGTCAAAAGGTAATGACGACACAGATAGACCCAGTCTTTGCACACAGTCATATGATATAAAAGAATGGGTTGCCCTAGAGTCATACAGCACAGTTAAAAGATTACCTTCTATGATACCTTCCCCCTGTATCAAATCTTCGGATTCGGAAGCCTCAGCTCCGCTCATAGTGTAGACTCGCCCTCCAGCCTGTGGTTTCTTGGCTCTTGCAGCATTCACTGAAGGTTCGGCCTTCGTTTGGTTGCAGTCTCGGGACACGTGGCCAGGTTTGCCACATTTGAAGCAGATGAATCCCTTCATGGTACAGTCCCTTGTGAGATGGTCTTTCCCACACTTCAGACATCTGGAAGGATACGCCGTGTTCTGGCCAGTCCGGTTCCCAGTAGAACCTCCACCAGAACTTCCACCCATGGCTTGTTGTCGATTCCCCGTGGGTCGGGAGTACGACTTCTTCTGGAAACGGTTAGCACTGTTACTGCCGCCTCTCTGGAATCTCGTAGGCCCAAAGTTTCTGCTCCTCATGTCTCTAGATTGCTCCAGAGCCTCTACATCACAGCAAGTATCCAGTAGTTGTGAGAATTCATTGATCCTCAAGGTGATCACAGCCTTCTTCACTTCATACCTCAGTCCTTCCGTAAATCTTCGGCATTTCCATGCTTCATCTGGTTGGTTCTGAAAGTACGTCGAAAACTGTGACAAGTTTTCAAATTTCACTGCGTACTCGCTAACAGTCATATTTCCTTGTCGCAGGTTGAGGAATTCTGACTCCTTCGCATGCCTTGCGCTTGCAGGAAAATACTTATCTAAGAACTTTTCCTTGAATAAGCCCCAAGTAATCTCTCGGTTCGCAGCTTCCAGCATTTGCTGCACTCCATTCCACCAATTTTTAGCGTTGCCTACCAGCATAAATGTAGCATAGTTCACCTTCTTGTCCTCGGCGTAACTCATTCCTCGAAAAACTTTCTCCAATTCCTTGATCCACAGACTAGCCTTGTCCGGATCAAATTCTCCTTTGAATTGAGGAGGGTTATGGCGTCGAAACTCTGCTAAATTCTGAGCATCAGCAGTGGCCTCTAACTGTTGAGTAGCTCGCTCTTGTTGTTGTGCAACTCTCTCTTGTTGCTGGGCAGCTTGCTCGGTTTGCTGTGCGACGGCCTCAGCCATCCTCTGCATCGCTGTAATAGCTGCTGCCATATCTTCCCCTTGTGCCATCTTACTTTCTTAGATCAGATTAACTGAAAACATAGAAAAGTCAGTTGCATTCACTAGGAACACCAAACAATACACCCTTACGTATACTACTCAGAGAACACACGCACAAACAAAACAGACTCAAACACAAGACCCAAAGAAACATAAATCGGGGCTCTGATACCAACTTAGTGTGACGCCCCTTTTTTTTTCTATCCAAGGGAACATCTCACTTTCAATTACAATGCGGAAATAAAATTTATGTGAGTTAAGACCCAGTTCATTTTAATAATATATACATTTACTCAATTGTAGTTGGGTAATTAAATTAGCAAGTATATTTTTTTTTCTGTTCATTACATTTACGTTAACGATAATCAATATCCACGGTGACGAAACATACATGGGAAATTAATATTTCATTCATATATATATATAATTATCAAACTGTTTAGTTACAAAGCCTGGCATATCAAAAAGCAAAACTATACCTGCCCCCAAAGGATTATACATACATATCCCTACGGTATCAGAATATACAACCCACTACAGATAAAACATCAGGCCCCCAAAATAAAATACTGGTAGCCTCAGTAGCTACAAGTAAAGTCAGTCCCTCAAGTGAGGAGGAATCGAGTCAGGGTCCTCTTCAGGATCCTCTTCGGGGTCGTCCTCAGGAACTTCTTCGGGATCTTCCTCAGGATCTTCTTCGTCAGAGGAAATCACCATATGAATCACAGAGTCATGGGACGGGGCCCGAGCTGTGGAACGAAAAGAATCCTCCCGCGGAGTGAAATAACGGTCACCCCACATCTCGCGTATCGGTAGCTGAAACTCCAGACGTAAACTAATACAGCAGGTGAAGACAGGCGGCTCGTGACGCCTCCAGGCTAGAGATAACGACACATCCCCCGTATAGACGCAACGCTCAGAACCATAGTTGATGTACCAGCACTCTGGCCCTCCCAAGAAAGTCAGGCGCACATCTCCCAAAAATCTTTGCGTGCGTGGCTCCATATTCTTCTGCAGTCGCTCAGTCAAGATGAGGCCAAAAACCAGGGAAGTCGGGGGCTTCCGGTTCCTTGCAGTTATCTTCTATAGAACGCAGTATACGGACAAAACAGAAGTGGAGAGACAGAGAAGAGGTAAGACATCCTACCATCATTACCAATCATAGCATCGAGAAACCAAACGGCACAAAGCGCCCACATAGCATTTATGACAGCAATAATGGTAATAAACATTCAATAGCAATTATGATCAACCAAACAGTTCCAGGCAGTCGTATACATATAGGTATATCAGAAGTACAACAGTTCCAATTATAATAACAATGTATGCCAGATGATTCATGGACTCACTATGCACACGTGCCCTCAATAACCAAAATCCTATTCCATGGAGCTAGTACAAAACAGTTGGAGAGAACGATCAGGAGGTATGTCTGTATTCTTGGCTGCCCAGGCCCTCAAGTGCTAAAATTCTCAAATTATCATTTTGTACATCATGGCATTTTACAAGACATTCTACACAGATCTCGACATAGGACAGCGTCTCGGTCCGGATCGTCAGTGTGTTTGCATCGGTCTGCCCCACAGACAGAGAGCTACCAGCTGCCCATTGTGAGGTACCCGCACCCTGACGCCCCCAAGGTCAACAAGTAACCTACACTTGTCTATTCGCACCTGCACAAAGGTGTAAGTTCAACTCCTAGGCCACCGGCCTTAACCAAGTCCAACGGACAAACTCTTTCTTTTTGTTCAATGCATGACACAATCATACTCCTCATTACCAACTAGGCCCATCATGCTTCAAATGCATGTCATATCATTTATCAACAAGATCTGATCCCATTCACGGGTCTACAACAGTCCAATAGTACATTTTAAGGATATCCACAATTTCCATTCATAGTCATGATAAAAGTCAACCATTAAATTCATTATATGCCTCAAAAGCTCACCCATACTCATGTTCTTCCCTGTTTATGAATCCCTAGTTAATCTCTAGTCATCAAATCATTTATGATTTATGTGCTTTTATTAATCCCAGGGTTTTGAATCTAGGAAGATATATGGCCAGAATCACCAACAACGTCACAGATTTAATTACTAGGTATTGGGTGATAAACCATAGTTGTGGATTCGACGGAGACAATGCATTTAGTGGAAAATTGAGGCTGCCATTCGACGAAAACTAACATGGCAGAAGGATGAAAGATGGGAGAACATTTTATAACAAGACTGGATAAAAACCAATTTCTATCGGATGGAGGTTCTGTCGAACAAAGATCAGAACTGTCAAATTTTTCCAGAAGGTCAGCAGAAGTCCAATTTCGACGGATGTGGGTGTCGACGTTGGAGAAATCTCCCAAGTGTCGAACCGACGAAAAACACTGTGGTCAGAATTCTAATTCGATGGATCTTGACATTCTACTCGACGATTATTAACTTTGGGAAGCTTCTGATAAATGGACAGAAGATCTACTCGACAGGTATGTCTCTCAATGGGTATTGGCATTCTAACTCGACGAATATGTCACTCGACGGATGTGGTCATTCAAATTCGATGGATTTTGCATTGGAGGAGTTTCTCTCCTAAGTGGTCAGGAGTTCATACTCGACGGATTTCGATATTGCACTAAATGACCAGGAATCAAATTTGACGGGCATGGCTAGGGGTTCATACTCGACGGATTTTGACTTTACTAAGTGATCAAGACATCAAATTCGACGGGTTTGGCCATAGGGATGGAAATAGGCCAGGTCAGGCCAGGCTTTACACTAAACAGGCCAGGCCTGTGTTACAAATACTTGGCTTGAGCCTGGCCTGTTACCTGTCAAAGGCCTTTTTTTGAGCCTGGCCTGAAGCCTGTTTAGAAAGCCTGATTTATATTAAGGCCTCTAAATAGGCCAGCAGGCCAAGGCCTTCATACAGGCCTGAAATAGGCCTAAGCCTTCAAACAGGCCTTGAAAGGCCATTGAAAAAAAAATTAACATTTAAATACAACTCCTGTTTCTAAATACCATTACTAATCACTCATTAGACTAAATAAAATATAATTACACAATTAAATCATACACAACCATAACACACAAAATTCATCAAATTCAAAGACCTTTCTCAAGTCACTTGAGCATATAAAAAATGGGACTCTTTCAAGCACATAAAACACCTCTTTCAAGCTTGTTCTCACATCACATTCATAACCAATTAGTCATCACTCATTATCAACATCATAGTATCATCAACATCATAGTCTCAAGATCAATAATACATCTTAATAATGACAAATCCAAATTATTCAATTATCACATAATCAAATTCAATAACATAACACAATAACTAAATCTAAATAGTAAATTACAACCAATCAACAAAGTGTCAACGTGCAACCCGCCAACCAACCAACAAAGTGTCAAATCTTCAAGGTGATCTCTTCTTCTTGTTCAAACACCTTGAAAAAACAAATTAATTATATTATTAGATCATAGCACAATTTAACAACTACAAGGAAAAAGAAGTATTATTTTAATATCTAAAAGTTGTACCTTTTGTTGTCTCTTCAAATTATACTTGTTGCGAAGCCAATCGCCACCACAAATGAGTGCTTCAATAGATTCTTCATTCAATCTAGAACAAAATTCATCAATAACTCTTCCTCCAGCACTAAATGTGGACTCTGATGCTACTGTTGAGACTGGAATAGCTAGAATGTCAGCAGCCATCTTTGCTAAAATCTTATATTTTAAGCTATTATTTTTCCACCATTCCAAGGCACTGAATGAGTTAGAAATACCATCTGGAATATAAAGACCCTCCTCAAGATAAGCTTCTAATTCAGATTTTATTGGGGGAATTGTTTGTTTTTCACGAACAATACTCATGATTTGGTCAAATCCGGTGACAATTGAAGAACCAAGCACATTGGTAGAAGAGTTGTTGCCACCATTATCAACTTCACCACTAGCACTAGCAGATGCCTCATCCTTACTGAATCAACATACTCATCATATAATATTTCCAATGCATTCATCACCCTATCCACATTCTCTTTACCCACATAATCTGGTTTATATATCAATGAAAGGCAATAATTAACAACATGGAATTTGCATCTAGGATCCAAAACACTTGCAATAGCCATTAGCATATTGCATTCCCCCTAATGTTTGTCAAATTTTGCTTTCATTGGGGCTGCCATTTCTCTCATGAAGTAATCATCATTCTCTGCGGTTTTATCAATTACTCGTTTTACCCTCCAAACTTCAGGAAGATACAAATTTGCAGTTGGATACTCACTGCCTGAGATGACATGAGTGGCTAGATTGAACACTTCTAAAAGTTGACAAACCTTCTCAACCTTTCCCCAATCCTCTTGAGATGGTTCATAGTCATAATGTGGCTCTCTTTCCTTATAAGCTGGAAAGACAATCTTGAACTTCAAAGCAGTAGACAACATTTTATAGGTAGAATTCCATCTTGTTGAACAATCAATAATGAGCTTTCTTTCTTTCAAGTGTTTCTGCTCAACAATATCACAAAATGCCTTCAACCTTGAATCGTTATAATTAATATACTTAACACTCTCACGAACATTATGAATGATATCCTTAATTCTACCAAGGCCATCCAGCACCAACAAATTTAGAATGTGTGCACAGCATCTAACATGAAACAAATTACCACCAAGGACTAATTTACTACTGAGTGATAAGTTGTCCTTAAGAGTCCTGAGGCATGAGTCGTTGTAAGAAGCGTTATCAACTGACACAGAAAACACTTTGTTTTCAATCCCCCAAGCTTTTAGACACTTGAAAATAGCATCTGCCACATCAATTCCACGTCTAGGAGCAGCACTTTCACAAAACTCAAAACCCTCTTTTGAAGATTCCACCCTGCATCAATGAAATGACCAGTGATAACCATGTATTCAGTTACTTGGTGACTTGATTTCCACATATCTGTAGTCAAACTAATCTTGCTTACACCTTTTAACAAAGCCTTCAATTTTTTCTTCTCTACCTCATATATTGCTAAACAATCACTCCTAGTTGTTTTGCGAGAAACTTTATGAAATTCAGGATTAGCATATTGGAAGGCCCACATCAAAACTTCATCCTCAACAATGCTAAAAGGGTACTCATGTACCATGATTGCAGTAGCAATTATCTCTCTCATCTTTTCATTTGAATACCTAACACCAGGTGCTATAAATGGATTAATACCTAAGCTAGAAGCTTGAAATGGAATGGTGGGTTGCTTCTTTTGTGAAGCCATGTGCAACCTCCTTTGTATGCAAGAATCTGCATGTCTCTTCATATGACTAGTGCTAGCTCCCTTCCCTGTGCAAGCAAAATGCCCTTTACAGTACTTGCAAACAGCTTTCGTCACTCCTTGAGATACTTCTGTTTCATCAAAATTATTCCAAACAGTCGATGTCTTCTGCCTCTTCTTCTTAATAATAATGGCACAACCATTATCATGTTGATCTTTATTTTGATCACTATCAACTCTATTATCTCCAAGGTGACTTGAATCTGTTGGCGCTTGTTCATTGAATTCATTAGGGGGACGAGAAGCAGATGACATTGTTCCCTCAAGTGAAGAAGACATTAACTATACCTATAACATAAGTACAACATGTTTCATACGTGATAGAAGTAAGATCTTAAATATGTAGACAACCCACACGCACAAACAAAAGGAGAAGGAAAAAATCCACATGGTATTAAAAGAAAGATATTGGATTCTATAGATAAAGATAGTTTCCAAGGTCCTTAAATTTCTATGTTGTTGCTCACACTATAATCACACATTATCAACAAAGTTTCACTTAGCAGAATGCAACATAGGAAATATCAAAGGGAGTTATAATAAGAATTATAACTCATAATGATAAATCAAAGGATGTATGAAATTCATAATGATAAATCAAACAATCAGTGAAATAAGAATTTTGCATAATTAAGATCGTAGCACCCATCACCATAGCAGTAGGGCGTTTGAAAGGAATCGAAGGACAGAGTGGAGGATTGAAGTGCCACGAGCAGATATTAGTGAGATTCTAAAAATGAACCAAATTACCCTTGATCTACAGAAAATACAGTATTCTGAGACTCACGTGAAGCCCTATTTGCTTAATGCTTGGAGATTGGAAAATAATTTCAATCCATGATAGCTGACCTTTAGAAATGAAGGATAGCAGCAGAAGAGTAAAGCAGAGAATGGTAGCAGAAAGAGAAATTTCACAAGAAAATTGTCTTTAGGATTTTGGCCCCCTCCTGTTCTAAGAAGGGATTCCTCTAGCTGTTCCCTTACATCCTGAAGCACCCCATCAATGTAAGAACAAATAAGTCAGCATACTTTTGTGATGAACTTCAACTGGGCAGACATGATTACTTGAGGCTGAGAGTCAAAATTGATGACATATATTACATAATTAAGATCCAAGAGCCAAGAGCTGTAGCTTAAGTGGTACTAGGTCTCTTAGGAGACTACTTGATCCCAGGATTGAATTAATGAATGCTCTTCAAACACGAGAGCAAAGAAGGGCCTTGAGACAAAACAAAACCGTAGAAGCTGCTTTTCAATTCAAGCATAAATCAAATCAGCAAACAAAGGAAGTAATTTGAGTAATTCGATCCAAGTCCCTACTTTCCTAACACATAAAAATCCTTCATTTTGACAGACCCCCAAATATTGTTAACCCCAACAGCATTTTTCGTTCTAAGTAAGCCCCAGTAGTCATTTCAATAGATTTTCTACTGAAATTTCATAGGGATTTCAGCAAACTAATTACAAAATAATTTACAATACACAAAAGGTTCAAATATTAAAGAGAGAAAGAAGAATAAACCATAGAGCAATGACAAGCCGGTGACGAATCGCCTAGCACTGCCAAACGTCAATAGCACCAACCAACAACTACAATGGTTGCCTACATGTTAGCCTATTGTCCCCTTCCCCACACAACATCTTAAATCTCCTTTTAAATAAAAAAAAAGAAAAAAAAAGCTACCTAGCAGTTGGTTCTTTCAGCATGCTTGTTTAACTTCTCTACAAGTAGCAATCTTGCAAAACACTTAGCAGAATGCTATGAACCCTCAGATTTAACCCCGAAACCCTTCTTACCTGGTAGAAATCAGCGTAGGAGAGGGACCGGTCAGTCGGTCACGAAGGGCGTGCAGGCGTGCAGCCGCGAGTGGAGGAGGAGATCAGGAGAGGAGAGGAGGGACTGAGCGTTCGGTGATGGTGAGCGACTGAGCCAGCTTGCGTGGTGCGTCGAGAAGAGGAGAAGAGGGAGTGCCGACTGCCGAGCCGACTGAGAGAGTGAGAAGAGCCAGAGGATGGGTAAGGGGAAGTGTGGAATTAGGTCTCTGAACAGATTAGGAATTAGGAAATGAATTGAACGTGAAACGTGGTAAAGTTAATCTGAATAAATCTATAAAATATGTAATTGAAAGAATAATAACGTACCATAGCTTAGTGGTAAGTGGAGTGGAGTGTTTATATTAGGTAGTGAGTTCGATTCTTGTTAAGCATAATTTCAAATTTTTGTTAAATATATTTATAAATAATATAAATAGGCTTATTTAATAGGCCTAACAGGCTTTATTAAAAGGTTAGGCCTGGCCTATTAAATAAAACAGGCTATTAAAACGGCCTGGCCTAGCCAGGCCGGCTGGCCTATTTCCATCCCTATTTGGCCAGGAGTTCATACTCGACGGATTCGAACATTTGACTAAGTGATCAAGACATCACATTCGACGGGTTTGGCCAAGAGTTCATACTCAACGGATTTTGACTTTACTAAGTGATCAAGACATCAAATTCGACGGGTTTGACCAGGAGTTCATACTCGACAGATTCGAACATTTGACTAAGTGATCAAGACATCACATTCGATGGGTTTGGCCAGGGGTTCATACACGACAGATTTTGACATTACACTTAATGGTCAGAAACTCAAGTTATTACCATTTCTCACCAAGAATCCCAAAATTTTAGTCTCAAGGCGTGGCCATCCGAGAGCTAGCCCGACAGCGTTCCTTTTAAATTATACGTTCTAGTACACATAAATATATCAAAACACACAAAATAATCAACTAGATCACCAGCAGCATACAAACAGAGATGAATCTCAGTGCCAATCACAAACAACGTCCCTAAATGCTAAAAGAGGTTGAGGAGGAGTGTCTTCCTCTTACCTTGGAGAAGCACAAAGAAAGGTGGCTCCTTTTTGGTCAGGATTTCGTTTCCAGCTTCCAGGAAATCCTTAAAGCTCCAACCTTTAAGCTTCAAAGACGTAGGAGAATGAAGATGGAGGAAATGGCAGAACCTTGAAGCTGATTTCCTTAATGATGGTGGTTCTCCAAACACGAAATGGTGCTAAGATTGGGACGGTTTGAAGAACAAAATGGAGGTGTGGGTGGATGGTGTTCTTCTTTGTAGGGTGAAAGAGAAGAGAGAAGATGAGTGAATAGTAGCTGCGTATTGGGAGGAGAGGAAATGTGAGAAAAGGAAATGAATTAGACCCCTTAATTTCAAACGTCTTTGCACAAATTGGGAGGAGAGAGAAATGATAAAAATAATGGTTGGAGGAAGCTTCCTTGAGAAGCTTCGCGCGCTCCTCGATAAAGCACATAGTAAGCTTGTCTCCAAATTAAATACATCTGACAGATGATTAATTACACTGTGGAATTATTTTCTCAGTGAATAAAATTTACCATTGATGAAAATAATATTTTATTATTCATCAGATGATTTTATGATACTGCGACTTTATTTAACAGATAAAACCTCAAAAAAATGTAAACCTTGCAAACTGTGCCCGGCCTCGGGTTTAGTAAGATCCCCCATTGACACGTTGACAGTTCAAAGTTTATCAGCCTCAGGGAAAATATTCTAGTTTCCCCGGCTCCGCCCAGTGTACACGTAAAACGAAGAATATATTAAAATATTCATCATTTTCAGAAAAATTCACAAAAATTCCTAAAAATCATAAATATTATAAAATGATCGTTTATAATGAAATAAAGAATTTTCGGGATGTTACAGTTTCAAGCGCCTCACGATTGTCAACCCCACAGCTTACGTTTACGTCGTATCCCAAGAGTGGATCATAATATATGTGTTTCCCTCACTAAACCTTTGTTAGTAGAAGAGGTTCGGGATGCTATGTTTGCTATGAATTCTTATAAGGCGCCAGGTCCAGATGGTTTCCAACCAATTTTTTTCAAGACTTATTGGCACATTATTGCAGATGATGTCTGGGAGCTCATTGCTCGTGCTCTTTCTACAGGTTACTTTGATGATCACCTTGCAGAGGCTCGGTCCCGATTCCTAAAGTGGATGCACCGTCTACCTTCAAGGATTTTAGGCCCATCAGCTTATGTAATGTGCTCTTCAAACTCATTTCTAAAGTCCTGGTTAATAGAATTCGACCTCACCTCGATAGCCTTATTGGACCCCTTCAAAGTAGCTTCTTGCCTAAAAGAGGTACGGTGGATAATGCTATTGTTGCTCAGGAAATTATTCATTATATGTATAAGAGAAAAAAAGGAAAAAAAGGCTTTCTCATGTTTAAAATAGATTTTGAAAAAGCTTATGACATGGTGAACTGGGATTTCTTGGAATTAACGTTGACAGAGTTTGGTTTTCCTCCTCAAATTATTAGACTGGTCATGAAGTGCACTACTTCTTCTTCCTTATCTTTGAAGTGGAACGGGGAGAAACTTAATTCTTTCAAGCCTAGCAGGGGGCTGAGACAGGGTGACCCCATGTCTCCCTATTTATTCCTCCTTTGTATGGAAAAGTTAGCGCTTCTTATTCAGGAGAAAGTCCAGGACGGTAAATGGAGCCCTATCCGTATTGATAAAAATGGCCCTGGTATTTCCCATTTATTTTTTGCAGATGACTGTTTGCTTTTTACTCAAGCTAAAACGTCTCAAGTGAGATTGGTTTGGGAGGTCTTGCAATCCTTTTGTCTGGCTTCTGGGTTAAAGATTAATGTCCAAAAATCCTATTTTTTTGCCTCTGGTAATGTCTCACGGGCTAAGATCCAAAAGTTTGAATCCATCATTGGCTATCAACATACTCACAAGGTGGGTAAGTATTTAGGCTTTCCCATAGTGACTGGATGTGTCAAGAAAGCTGATTTTGCTTACATTTTGGACAAGATTGCCTCCAGACTAGCAGGGTGGAAAAGCAAACTATTGAATAGAGCAGGCAAAACTACTCTTGCTAAATCGGTTATGAATGCTATACCTGTCTATACTATGCAGAACTATTGGATTCCTCAGGGTGTGTGTGACAATATTGACATGAAGGTGAGAAGCTTTATTTGGGGTGGTAAGACGTCGCACTGGGTTAACTGGGATACTATTACTAAACCCAAGAGGAAAGGGGGGCTTGGTATTCGAAGAGCTCGTGAAACTAATATTGCGCTGCTAGGGAAGCACGTCTGGTCCCTATTACACGACCAAGACAAGCTATGGGTCCAACTTCTGTCATCTAAGTATCTCAAATCCAGTTATATCTTTGACACTGGTCCCTCCATCGAGATATCTTACTCTTGGTCATCAATCTTGAAAGCTGCAGAATGGCTATCTGATGGTTTTGTATATAGACTTGGCAAAGGGGAGGTGTCCTTCTGGTATGATAAATGGTTGGCAGGTGGCCCTCTTTGCAATATGGTCCCCTACGTTGCGATCCATGACTCTGCGCTGTTGGTGAAGGACCTACACTTCAATGGCTGCTGGCATTTGGACAGCTGCGTTACACCTATCCCTGATGATGTTAGAGATTTAATTATTGGCAAGTTTATTGATGGGGTCTCAGACGATGCCCTCATTTGGGGTCCGGCAAGTACAGGTATGTATTCTTCTAGCAGTGCTTATGGTTGGTTGTTATTGCAAGACCATCGCTCTCCTTCAGTGCACCAGCATTGGACTTGGCTCTGGAAGTTACAGCTACCTGAAACTGTGAAACATTTTTTGTGGTTAGCTTTTCATGGCAAGCTTCCTACCAACGATCTTCGCTTGCAACGTCACCTTACCAAAGATGGGTCCTGCCAAAGGTGTGGTGCACCAGTTGAATCTATTTCTCATGTGTTGAGAGATTGTTTCAGGTCTCGTCAAATTTGGCAGCGGCTTCAGCTAGATTGCGGACCCCACTTCCTCCTTCAAGACTCTTCTCAATGGCTGCGTTTGAATATGGACGGGGATAATGGTGTCAAGTTTGCTATTGCCTGCTGGATGTTGTGGAAGTCCCGCAATGAGGAAATCTTCTCAGATACAAAGTGGGAGGTTTGGAATCTTGTGAACCAGATTCACAGCCTGTTACGACTTGTTGAAGATGGCTTCGGCTCTGCCATGCACCATACGATGCATAAGGAAGTGACTTGGGTGGCCCCTACTATTGATAAATATAAATTGAATGTTGACGGTAGCACCATGGGTAATCCTACAAGATCAGGGTTTGGGGGACTCATTCAGAATCATAGAGGTGAATGGTGCAAAGGTTTTTCAGGGTTTTGTGGCATGAGTAATATCCTGTATGCAGAACTTTTAGGTATTTTTCAGGGGTTGACTTTAGCGAGGCATTGGGGTTATACACCTCTTATCTGTGAATCTGATTCCAAAACTACTCGCTCGCTCATTCAAAAGGGTGTACATCACTTGCACCCTCTTGCTCTTTTGGTGAACAGTATTCGAAATCTGGTTGCCCCCCCATGGCATTGTTCGTTTAATCACAACTTCTGGGAAGGAAACGAGTGCGCCGATTGGCTTGCTAAGCATGGAGCTGTGTCCGATAGTAGCTTGGAGATTTGGGAGACTTGTTCTCAACCTATCAACTTGGTTTTGCTTGCTGATGCAACCGGGTTGATTAGGCTTAGAGGTTAGTTCGTTTTGCTAATTGTTGTCTGTTTTGCTTCTCATTGATAAAAAAAAAAACACTTATCTCTCCTCCCTAAAATTCTACAACTAGTATCAGAGCTATGTTTGGTCATAGTCTGAACGTAACTCAAAAGTCCATTTATACACCGCACCAATTAAAAGTCAAACCAACTAAAGTAAACCAGTCACCATAAAAAAAAAGTTCACTAAGGCTTGTAAGATATCAAGGCTAACAAAATAGTCTGAGATCAAAATCAACGTTCTAAAGACCAACAACTAAATCAAGGTCATCAAGACCAATAACTATAACAAGGTCTTAAAGTCCAGCAAAGAAGCCAAGAACAAAAAGTACAATAACAAAAAGGAGTCCCTGTCAGAAGTCTTTAGCAAGGCTAGCAAGAAGACCCGTAACTACTAAGGGTGGGAATATGGCAAAACTATCATCATGGTGTGCAAACACCACTTTGGAGCTCAACAATAAGAAAAAGCTCTATAAACTAGCAACTAAGCGGTGTTGTAGGAGAAGAACAAAGGCAACAAGGGAACCAAGGCAACAATTGTAACATCTTTCCTAATTAGTTAGTCTTAAGGTTATGGAAGTTCAATAACTCGTGCAGGAGTTATCTGTTAGCTGTGATAACCTTTTTAAGATAGTTAGACTATTTTGCTATAACATAGGGTGTGGAAAATAATTGATAATAGTCCAAAAAGTAGCATAAATTGCTTTAGTGAGGAAAATAAATAAGGAGGATTTATTGCTAGGTCACAAATAAGTAACTTGTGATGTTGTTAAAGTTTGAGGATAAACTGAATTTGTTTGGTATTTTAAACTACACTGAGTGAGTGTTTTAATACCGGATTAACTTAGCAGATATATGAAACATTATGGAAATGATGAGAATAGAATTGAGATGATCCTAGGATTTTCTATAATACCTATGGAAGTTAGGAAACTTAATTCTGTGATATTAAAGTATTCCTAAGAGATATAGAGTTTCAGCAAAATATCTTAGTTGGCTTTATGACTCACGTTCCTATCCCTTAAGTCTTCAGTCGTGTTCTTTGACTCTTCTTACTCTCTCATTTCTCTCATGTTCAAGCAATAGTGGACAAAGGTAGAACAGAGAAAAAGAAAGAGAGAAAACGAAGGAGAGAGTAGAGGAAGAAGGATGAGGAACCAAGGAAGACCAAAGGGGAAAAGTTTGGCTTCATCTTCATGGAGTTGAGGTGCTTGAACCTATATGAACATCTCTTGCTATCTTCATCTTTATGCATGTTGTATTTTGAGAGATGAATAATGGGTTTGAGAGGCTTAGATTGTCTTCTACCTTGCTTAGTGTCTTTAATGGCGAAGCTTGGATTGCTTTTAGCTTGACCTATATATGGTCATGGTTTATGAACTTAGAAACACCTATTTGTATGCTTGAGTTAAGAGTTGAAAAATAGGTATTTCATTGATGTAAGTAGGACGTAAATCCATGTTTAATGACTTAGGTGTTGTTATGGAACCCTATCTAAACTAGTTTTTGGTAGCACTTTTGTTTTGGAATGTTTCCTTGAGTTTATATGGGATTTTGGATGAAGAAGGGCCATGAGTTGCCTTGTTTTTCTGCTGAATAATGCAGCAAATAAACGGTTATGCACAAGGCTAACTGATTATCTGCGTTTTACATAGGGTCATGGGAGCAGCAGATAACCAGTTAGGCACAAGGCTAACTGATTATTCCCTATATAGAAATGACTTCACGTAAAGCCATAACTGATTAGGCATAAGGCCTAATTGATTATTACTGCTTGGCAAAGAGTTCTGCTACCTATTAACCAGTTAGCAGTAAAAACAAAACTGATTATTGGCTTATACAGAAACTCACGAAGGGTATCAGTTACCTCATAACCGATTATTAGGAACCTATAACTGATTACGGGCAAGTCAAAAAATTAGAATTTAGCTTGTCATAACCAACTATTCAAGAGGGATAAGGGTTAGGGACTTATGAAAATAGAGTTTTTCATCCTTGGGCTTCATGTAAGGCTTGTATAAGCTAGGAAATGAATACATGTGATTCAATAGAGGCTTTTATACATTTTTTAGTATGAGATAAGATGTTACAAGTTTGTTTTAGGGATCTATGGATAGAGTGATGCTTGGTTCTTAGTGAGCCATGTTAATGAAATGAGTCTTTGTGCATCCAATAGTTATGGATCGCCATAGATAGGTACCTAGTCCCTTAGGCAACATAATGTTGTGTTTGATATCACATGTGAGGTGATGAGGTGGGATACTAGATACAAGTAAGCTAAGTTTAGTTGGTAATAGTCGCTTGTCATAGTGCATGAGTTACTCCTAAGAGAGGAAGTGGAGTTAGGGATGCATGAATGGACTTAGTATGAAGTTATTATGAGAATTCAAGTCTTCAAGCATTTCATAAGTTAGGAATTACTTAAAGTAGGTATTGAGGACCTTGAGCACACTAGTGTGGCATAGGTTACCACTTGTGGTGTGATAATAAAGCAAGTTAGATATAAGTACCATAAGTATGTTCTACTTAACTAAAAGCATGGAAATGCTCCTTTATAAGATAGATTGGAGGTGAGAGTACATGTTTACTAGATTTTAGTTCTACACTTGGTTAGAGAGAACCATGTGATAAGATAATGTGGTGATTTTGTTTGAGTTAAACATAGCGCCATATAGTTTCCTGTTACTTGCAAATTCCTAAGTAAAGTAATCTTTAATGATGTGCATAATCATGTGGTCAAAGGAGAGAGTCGGAAAGTCTAAAAGTTTCTTTGAGTCAGGATTTAGCCCTAGTTTCTCAGATTGTTAATGTGTACAATCATTTGGTCAAGGAAAATAAATGGGAAAATCCAAAAGTCTCTTTGAGTGAGGATTTAGCCCTACCTTCTCAACAGTTCCAAGTTACTAATTTTTATGTAGTAGAATCAGTACTATCACCAGTGTAAGTAGGAACTAGTCCACTTATTAATAGATAGTTTGAAGATTCGGTCTTCTTAACTATAATTTAAAAAAAAAAGGCGAATATACAAGTTGCACACACACAATTCTACACTTACACAATCATATTGAATTTCATAACCATCATTCCCGAACATAGCATACGCGCAAGCATATTGCATGCATATTCATTTCCAATTCCTTGACAATTGCATGGGCAATTGTCTTATTTGAGAATGAGTTTGGTTAAGGGTTGTGGATTGACTTAGTGAATGTTTACATAGAGTAAGGAAATATGAATGTTCCAATGGTATCAAGTAGAGACTCAATTACTTGTTGCGAATCCTAAATCCTAAGTTAGTAGGTTTATTTATAGCAGAAAGTTATATATGTAGTACTTATAACAACTTATCATATGAATGATGAACTTATGTTTATTAGATTATGTGTTTGTTTAGGGAACCTTTACATGAGAGGAAATGTGAATGTTCTAGTGATATTGAGTAGAGATTCAATATCTTTATGAATTCATAATCTATTATTAGTGAGTTCAAGTATTAATGTATGCATGATTGGCTTGTTTATTTAGTATGAATATTACTAATACTGGTTTTGGAATTGTTTTTACTAAGGATTTATGAATTCTCACCTCACTGTGTTTTCATGTAGATTCAAGTCAAGACCCTTCAAAGGGAGAGAAGTAGAAACATGAAGACTAATTTAGTTTTAATGCTTTTAGTACAAAGTTTATGTATTGATTTATACTTACTTTGAACATGTTTAAAGTTGTATATGTAACACTTTGTCCTCTTGAAGTTATGATGTATATATGTATGACTTTTTAGTTATGACTCTTCATAATAATTTAAATAAATGTTATGAGTTAGTTAATATTTTTAGTTATAAATAGTATGACTAACATTTATTATCTGAATATATTCATATATGCTAAGATACTGATATTAAAATATTACAACAATGCAAGAGGAGAACTAAGGCAACAAGAAGGTAGAGAACCAAGAGAGCAAAGCAAAGCAAAGCAGGAGGAAATAATTTTTGCAAGGGGTCACTAAATTGTGCATCAAGGAGGACTGTTGAAACGTGATGCCCACTTATAGAAGCTTCAAGATACTTCCAGCAAGGATGTCTACAACAAGTGGCTACAAGAAAAACTCTATAGCTAGAACTCTCTAGACCACTCAATCTTAAAGCTAGAAATAGAAAAGATGATTATAAACAAATATTAAATAAACAAAGTATCAGAATATTAGAAAATAATCTAAAAAAATTTAGGTAGCCACACCGACTAATACAGTGTCGGTTACAAAGGCTATAAATAGCCATTACATGTACTTATGCAAGTGTGGTACGATGGAGGGTGACAAAATACCATTCAACCCACCAAAATTATTCCTCCAAATATTAATCTAGAATTACCAATTATTTCAATGTCCCAATTCCAACTTATCTCTCCTCCCTTAAAATTCTACAACCTAATAGCTAGTTATCCTTGCTGATCTTATATATATATATATATATATATATATATATAATTATTTATTTTATTATGTGAGCTTTAATAAATGATGTAGAAATTCTTCATCTATAATCACTACCCTTTGGCCATCTTGAAATTATATAATGAATTGAGAAATCGCTTAACAATCTTAGGGAATAGAACTAGTTTCGATGCAACACATTTTATTATGTAAGCATTAATAAATTATGTGGAAGTGAGACTCAAATGACTCTATATAATTGCTAATGATATAAATTGAGAATACTAAATCAAATACAATAGGCAGAGATGTATCCATTCCTATATATTATAATATTATGATAGATACCTACCTATTAACAAGTTGTATGTTTGGAAGTGTTACATGAGTAACACAGGATCAGCTCCCTAAGTAAGCATGACTAGCAAGAGAAGTAACTAGCATCTTACGTGGCATGGGTCTCACGATGGAGAGAGGGAAAGCAATGGAGGTAGCGTGGGTTATGGGAAGGGAGGGAAAGAGAATAGGCAAGAAATCATTGAGTAAAGGAATTGGGTGGGAGAGAACCAGACCGCTTGAAAGTCTGGGTTGTCTTTATATTTTCTTTTCTTTCTGGTCAGTCATCTTCTCTGTAATTTCACTCCACTGATGTTGATATCTCCTTGATACCAGTAGCAGAGGGTGAATTGTATACAACTACAGTACCCATTCTCTATATTCTAATCCAGTTCCTATCAAGTGGTATCAGAGCTCCCAATTTAGGAGGTGTGCATGGTGAACACACATATGGAGGTGAGACTGGAAGCAATTAAAACAGGGTTCGAACGATGGAGGGAGGAGTAGGATAAAGAGGTTTAGAACAAGTTGTTATGGTTAATCAGAGAGATGCCTCGAGGAGGGAATTGTGAGACCAGATGTGATGAAAATGAATAAGGGCCTTTGTTTCAGATGTGACGAAAAATTCAACCCAAAACATGTGTGCAGATTCAAGTAATTCAGCTTGATGGTTATGGAAAGTGCAAAAGAAATAGAAAGAATGGAAGGGGAAAAAACCTAGGAAGAAAAAGAGTTGCAAGAAAAGGCCTTCTAATTATCCATCCATAGCATGATGGGGATGACTTCCAATTAGAGCTATCAAAATGGGTCGAGCCAAATAGGCTGGCCTAAATAATCCAACAAAATGTGCGAGTTGGGTTAGAAAAATTTAAGCCCGAACTTAATTTGGTTCGATGTGGCCTGATCCGAAATCAGGCTAACCCATTTCGGGTTGAGCCAGCCTGTTGGCCTGAATTTTAATTCTTTTTTTAATCTTATAATATACACCTAAAAGGAAACTACCATTTTTCTGTTTAAAAAAGTAAAACTCAATTAACAATTGGATTAATTATCTAATTTATTTATCATTGGCACAACACTAAGTAACCCAAATTTTCTATTTTTCACTAATTTATTTTTTTTTAAAGATTAAATTCATTATTTTTTTAATAAAATAAAAGAATTGTCAGACTCTTCAAATTTGCCGCCCAACCCCATGAACCGTAATGGTTGGTTGAGCTAGCAAAATGGATTAATACTATCTAGTATTTATTAGAGTTAGTAGAGTATTATTCCTTCAAGGAATTAGTTTACCAAGTACTACTATCTAGGCAACCAATAATTAAGAGTGATTTAAAGCAATTAAAAATACAAAATTATAAAAGACAAAAACACACAAGAATACACAAAATTAAGAGGAAAAAGAAAGAACAAAACACACAAATGCAAAGCACACTAAGGATGTAAACACACAAAATTAAGATACTAGGGTCCGACTTTACTTAATTCAACAATCTATCATAGATAATAGAGTAGCTTTGAGACATCCATTTTAATTAATTTCTAGTCATTCAATTGATAGGGAAAGTCTCTTAATTAATTATAACTCAATTCTTTGGTGGATTAATTCTTTTTAATTATCAAAGCCTAGTTAATTTCCTGATCTAAACCCCAACTCTTAAATGCATGACCTTTGCTATATGAATTATCATGGAAAATATCACAATTCTCCCATATAACTTATAACTTCCATTCCTAGATGATTATAAACCACAAGAATTGTTATTTATGATTTAAGTCATATGCAATCCTTCCAATTCTACATACATCTCAATTTATGAAGGGCGCCTAATTCATAAAATTATTAAGAATCATAATAAGCACTCAAGTTGAATAGAAAAGAAATTAATTAAAAATTCAATAATACATGTCGATTGAATCAATTTACATCTTCACCCTAGTAATACAAGAATTTAGCTACTTACGACAAAAAAGAGAAAGAGATATAAAGAGGAAAGAGAATTCATCATGATAGAACCATAGAGAAGAAACCCAAACGCCTTCAATGGTGATTCGATCTTCAACTCCATGAGAGCTCCATGACAATTCCTCCTCCTTTCCTAGGGCTCAACCCCTTGCTGACTTTGACCTTCAAAACTTTGTATTTTCATGTCCTAATCCTTATGAGTTGAATCCCTTTTGCTAAACTCCTTTTCCCTCTTTCATAGAAAAGCGAACAATTTTTTATGTCTAACTTGTACGATTTTTCTTGCCTTTCAAATTGCCGAAATTTCCCTCAATCTCAACAGAGAAGTTGTAGGATTTTCTATTAGCTTTCCAAAGCTGCAAATGGTGCATCGATCTGAGGAATGATCAAGATATGACCCAATTACTAAGGAATGGTCAAGATGCTACT
Source organism: Ormosia semicastrata (assembly GCA_029884595.1). Taxonomy (NCBI): domain Eukaryota; kingdom Viridiplantae; phylum Streptophyta; class Magnoliopsida; order Fabales; family Fabaceae; genus Ormosia; species Ormosia semicastrata. Next base: position 66,059,239 of record JAQQTO010000060.1, read on the forward strand.
ACAATCCAAATTTTGCTCCAAATTTAATCTATTTGAGAATTTTTATCCAATTTTCAATCCAATCCTTATTAAATTTTTTGTTGTCCAACTAAAACTCTAATTGACCTATAAGAATATAATAAGAATCATTCAAATATTTATCTTCAGGAACTTCTTATTTTTGCACAAAATCTAATGATTTATCTTGAAAATTCAAATAAATTTAAATATAACTAGATGAAGAGATAATTATTTAAAATTAAATTAAAAATAAATAAAAATAAACAAAAAATAAGCAAAAATCAATTAAAAATCCTAATATATAAATCCAAAAGATGAATGTATTTTACACTCATCATTTTCACTAAAAGATGGTACTGGATTGGTGCAGTAGCTCTCGTAGGATCTATTGTTCTCTTGCACTTCCCCTCAACCCTTGCACTTATGTACCTTAACCCTATTGGAAAGGCACAAGTCATTATATAAGAAGAAGCATCAAATGAGATGCACACAAACTTAAAGAAAACGAATGAAGAACTAACAACTCTAAAGGTGAAGAGTGGACCTGGGAAGATAGCATTCATGGTTGTTCTAGTAGGAAGAAAACCAAGTGATTACATTGAAGATGTGGCTATGGTAACTCATGGTGTGGGACCGTGAGAAGGTAATTGAGACCTAAGTGACAGTTCTTGTGCCTCCTACATCACTTAGTCCTCATGCTTCAAACAATGAGATCTTAGTGGAAGTTCTTTCAGCAACTACCAAAACATTTACCCCAATTTTCACCTTGAGAACAAGGTGAATCTTTTAGGGGGAAGTATTGATAGATACCCACCTATTAATAAGTTGTATGTTAGGAAGTGGTACATGAGCAACACAGGATCAGCTTCCCAGATAAGCATTACTAGCAAGGGGAGTAACTAACATCCTAGGTGGCATGGGTCTCATGATGGAGAGAAAGCAAGCAGTAGTGGAGGCAGCGTGGGTTATATGGGAAGGGAGAGAAAGAGAATAGGCAAGAAATCAATGAGTAAAAGGAATTGAATGGGAGAGAACCAGACCTCTCAAAAGTCTGGGTTGTCTTCGTATTTTCTTTTCTTTCTGATCAATCATCTTCTCTATAATTTCACTCCACTGATGCTGATATCTCCTTGATACCAGTAGCTGAGGGAGAACTGTATACAAATACAGTACCTATTCTCTATATTCTGATACAATTCCTATCATATTAATTCATTGTTAAAGGCATATAGGCGTTTAACATGTGTTCTGGAAAGCTCATCACCCCTAATCCATATTATTTGTTAATGGAATGGAGATTTCACATGCTAAGTTGTATTTTTGAATTTACAACAATATATTTCAGGAGGCAGTTTTAAAGATAGTTGCAGAAGTCTGCACCTTGGAAGTATTTAATTTGCAAAAGGAGATGACTTTGACTCTTCTATTATCAAGGATGAGAAGTCTTGGCTCCATCTTAACATAGTATACCCCAATATAATCTTTTCATGAATTTCATATTTATTACTATATTATGATTTCTTTGACATCCATTACTTTATAATTATAAAATTATTGTAGGTCTGGTGCGAAAAGCTTGGAAGATGCAATGATCAAGCATGTCAAAGTAACACCTAAGGAGGTTATTAAAAGAACCCTCGATCCTGTTGCAGCTGTTTTTAGTAGGAATGCATTAGTTAATACCATTTATTCAAATTTGTTTGATTGGCAATGAACGTGTAGCACTTTTTTTATTAGGCCATGTGCAATTCGCAGATCCCTTCCCTCATGTAGATCTGCTGTCTGCATTAATATGAACAATTTGTTATCTATATTCTACGATTCCATTTTTTTCTAATATTTTTTCTTGATTGAATAGTTGCAGCATGACTTTAGAATGAAACAAGAAGAATACGTAAAAGAAGATATCAATATAAGTCATATAGAGTTTGTTGATGTTCTGAAGCAGATTAGAAGTGTACATGAGATAAGCACGTCACGGTGGTTTCCTCCTTGCGTAGTAGCAGCAGAGCATGTTGAAACGAAGGGAGGTTGGTGATAGGAAAAATTGGTATGCCCTAGATCCAATCTGTTGTGCAATTTTTTAGAACACATTGTAATCATTTTATTTTGATAAATTATGTGGCATTTTTTCATTTTGGTTTTATTTGTCATATTCATTATTTAATTATTTAATTAATATGACAAGGTCCTTGATTAAATTTAGGCACTTATCATCATGATAGAGATCATAATATTGAGAAGCAAGTTTTTATTTATAATTTAATCTAAAGTGTTCTTGATCATAAGATTATTGAGAATAGAATATTAGTAATCTGGATAGATCAATATAAGTGTGATTGTCTCTATTGGATAGAAATTAATAGATCTCATTTATTAATTCACATATATACATGATGCAAATGGAGATATGATCTTTGAACTAACTCAATTGAGAATTCGTAACGGTTTATATTACCGTTAATTTGTCAATAGGATATTTTCATGAAGGATATGATGTACATTTTTCCTTTGACCTGATATTATCGTAATAATTAATAAGCTACTTATTATACTTTGATTCTGAACACCTAATGCCCTAGGGTGCTAGTTGAATGGATATTGGGTTTGACTAAATACTTGTAGGATTAATGATATATTAAGAAGGAATCCATCAACTCTTTGTAACACCCCTAGATCTAGTAACAACGACACAATTGTCATTATACCACGGTCACTAAATTTTTGGCGCGCTACAACTCAAATAACAATTTTTCAAACTTGATCATTGTACATTTAAAGAAAATATGAGTCATGAATGAAATTTGTTTATTACGTAGCCCCCAAAATACAATTACTGAGTAAAAAACCTTATATATATATAGATATATATACACACACACACACACACACATATATATATATATATATATATATGTGTGTGTGTGTGTGTGTGTGTGTGTGTGTGTGTGTGTATATATATATAATGAACACAAGATACTATTAACATAAAAACGTAGCACTTACATACCCAAATAACAAAAGATATGTACCAAAGCACTAAAGGGTAAGTAGTAACCCCATGATAGGTACTACCTGTGGACAGAGCCACTGCCCCTATACGCAAAGAAGTGTTTGGAGTCTCGGTCGACCCACCAGGCATCAATGCCCCCATGAAGCTGCACCTGCACGTAACCAAGGAAATCTCGTCTCAATGCCATCACAGGAATTAGAAAGTCAACTCAACCAAAACTAGCCAATTCAACCGTGTCCCCCTTCACAGCCTTTATCGAACACAAAATAAAATGGGACAATACAACAAAGAGGTGAGATATCCTACATCATTACCAACATGGCAGCAAAGGAAATAATACGAATGATGAGGTCATTCCATACATACAAATATTGCAGGTATATTCAAGTTATCAATCTCACACACACATATATATATATCATTAGAAAACATATTCTAAAATATTATAAATGTTAACAGCACTATAACAATATATATCCACCATAGATATATAATAATATTTATGTCTCCACAATATGTATGTTAACCATGCCATGACAATATATGAATTGACCATCCTCATGTATAATGTACTCATTTCCTACTTCATGGAGTTAGACTCAAAGTTTTCAGAGATGAAAGTCCCAGAAGATCTGTCCCCGACCCCCTCAAAAGACAGTCTATGCCGGGCCACGAAAAGTAATAGTGTATTGTCGGGCTGCCAGTGCGTTGCAACGATGTTCATGGCCAGGGGTATATAATGTGATAGCATAATCACCAAGTGAAACACCGCGCCCTGATGTCCCCCTTGATCTATCAAAGATCCCACTATCCTATAAGTTATCATTCACTCCTTAGGCATAAAACGCCATAATTGTATAATGCTCAAATGCATCTTCAATGAAATCAACCCACCGTTGCACCATTCCCAATGGTATTAAAGCAACCGTCCATACAATTATTTCAATACCATTTACATCTATGATATTATATAACTGTCCAAACGACTACATAATACCACTAGTATCTAGGTTTATTCTAATAACCAGTCCCATCTGACTCGATCGTCTATCTGACGTTTCTAGTTATAAAAGCAAACCACATCTAACTAAATCTTCCATCTGATGTTTCTGGGTCTGGTACTTCGGTTCTAAAAGCACAATACCAAATGCATGCTATCACTAATGATTATTCAATCATGCATATTTCAAGAATCATCACTATCAATTCATATGAGGCATGCTTTAACCCATAGCTCAAAAGTCATCATTCATATAACATGGAATTCATACTGTCACTTTCAATTAAGAGATACCTTCCTTGACTAACATTCTACCCATTATTTGCATTGTTCTCATTTTAATGAAGTCCCTTTCCATCCTTAATACTATAGATCCTTAATTAAACTCCTTGATCAACCGGTCAACCAGATTCACCACTAATGATTCATCTCCCATTATTCCAATTATCTTCAAATTATTCCCGTCAGTATTTCTAAAAGTTATTACTCCTCAAACCATAACATTATGATTATCCTCCCTTAATTCTCAACGTAGTCCTCTTAAACTAATTATTTGAGCTTTCCGCAACCTCATCTACACTCATGTTCTTTCTTTGTCTAAATCTCACTCTAGGCTAAGGGACAAGATTGTGTTCTTTATTCGTTCCACATTATTAACTCCTAATTAAATGTCTAGTTGATTAATCAACTAAGTTCTAGCTTGATACAAAGTCTCATATTGAGTGCCCAATGAGGTCGTGAGCCTCCGAGGGACTAGAAAACCCAACCATTCCTCACAACCTCAATTACATGGCCAAGCCCCATTACACGACCTAGATTACACGGCCTGAGCCGTGTACTCCTCTGGAAGGACCTGAAAATCTGAACTACTCGATTACACAGCCGTGTAAAATTACACGGCCTGGGCCATGTAATCCTCTGTCCTGTGACGTATGAGCTGTATTTCCAGTGTGAAACACGGCCTGCGCCGTGTAAAGCCACACGACCCCTGGATCTTGCCCAGAAACTTGAAAATATGCCTCCCTAAGCCTCCAATTCAAATGGTTACAAATCCATACACATATCCAAGCATTTAAGCATTTCAATCTATTAAAGTACATAATAACAAGCATTAAAAATCATATAACACATCCAAATCACAACATTATCAAAAAATCACAAAAACAAAGTGAGCAACCCATAAATGGATTCCTCATCATCAACCCAAAAACGTGTTCCTCACCACCATGAGTGGTTGATGAAGTTATCTCCCTCTTTCCTCGAAGAGACAACCAAGAAAGCAAGCTCCTTGATGCCTTTGAGCAATTTCTTCCACCATCACCAAGAAAGCCCTAAGATGGTCAAACCCAAGAAATCCAAAAATCAAAGCTTGAAGAGGGAGTCCTTGGTCACAATGGTGGCCAAGGACCACAAAAATGAGAAGAGAAAGGAAGAAAGCCATGGACTTTACCTCAAAGCTTCAAGCTTTAGAGCTTGAAGAAAATGATGGAGATGGAGGAAATCAAAGGAAGATCTTCAAAGAGGAAGGCTTCAAAGTGATGAGAGGAATTAAGATCCTAAATTGGCTTGAGCAAATGAGCTTGAGTGGCCATCAATGGAGGTTTGGCCATGTGGGTGGAGGAGAAAAGAGAGGAGAGGGCGTGAGAGAGAAGAGAGAACGTGAGAGAGAAAGAGAGAAATAAAAGATGAGAGAGAAAGTGATAGGTGAATAGGGTTAGATGAAAAGATGATAATTTGTCACTTTTCTTTCCCTTCATGGCCGTGTAAACCAAGGAGTAGGAGAGAGAATGTGATGTTGGGTAGGAAGTTAAATTTCCTTCAAGTTTCCTTGAAACTTCCTTGAGAAGCTTCGTACGCTTCTCGATAAAGTGAATGGTGATGTTGTCACTTAGATGCTATCATAAAAGTAATTAGATAGAAATATTCTGCTAGAGCTATTATCCAGTGGACAAAAGTTACAGTTAGCAGAAATAATATTTTATTGTCCCACAGATAATAAAATATACTACGATTTTATTTATCAGATAACATCTCAAAAAATGAAAACCTCGTAAACTGTATCCGACCTCGGGTTTAGTAAGATCCTCCATCGACGTCTCTACAGTTCAAAGTTTTTCAGCCTCAGCAAAAATATTTCATTTTCCCAGCCTCGCTCAGTGCGTACGTAAATCAAGAAAAATATTAAAATAATCAAACAATTCAGAAAATTCTAGAAAAATTTCCAAAAATCACAAATATTATAAAATAAATATTTACCATGAAATAAGTAATTTTTGGGATGTTACACTTTTGGTAATGAGTTTGAGCTCTATGATTATAACAACAAGATTAAGCCCTTGGCCAAGGAAACTGAATGAATTAAGAAATGAGTTTTTCAAATGATTCACTAGTTGGTTATTCTTCTAAAGGTTTACCTATTAGAGTTTGACAATTATACCATACTCTAAGGTTAACTCTGAGCTGGAATGACGGAAAGAAATATTGCATTATTATTCTAAAGGTTCTTTAAGAGAAAAAGATGTTACTTCGTGTTATCCAGTTGTTAAGGAGTGTTGCCAGACACCAACCTTGATTAGTAATTTGGTTTGACTAATTTACTATCGGCTTAGTATTGAACTTATGGGGTCACATGTAACACCCTAACCCCAGATACTACAGTATATTGAAAATATACGCAAGCAAACATAGTTAAGCGAGTTATTTATATATGATAAATATAAAATACAACCCGTAATAGCATACATGTCATTATGGAGAGCCTCAAAGGATGTTTATACATAACTAGCCTCAGAAGGGAAATTGTAATACAAAGTATCTTTGTACATCTCAAAGACAAAGTAAACATAATACAAAGCTTTGAAAAAAAGAAAGTCAATATCTAAACCATCTATTTCTTTCTCTGTCACTTTAAAGGATCTTGACCTGGAATTACATGGAAACACAAACAGGGTGAGAATTCATAATCCTCAGTATAAGTATTCCAAAACCATCATTTATAACAATAAGTATACAATCATAACAATATGAAGTAGAACATATTATAAAAGCTCATACATGACTCATCTTTAATAACTAAAGAAGTCAAGCTACATAAACATTTATGAATCATTAAATACTCAAGCTAATAAATAATCATGATCCATTAAGGAGTCAAGCTAAATGCATTTCCATGGCCAATTGAAGGAAACTAAGCAATTTCATATTCACGACTCGTTTAAGAATCAAGCTATAACCTACCAAGGTCTAATTAAGGAACCAAGCTACTTTGGTTACCATGGCTCACCTAAGAACCAAGTTGCTATTTTCTTGCATAGTTCCTCAAAGATACATTCCTTAACTTATCAAAAGAAACTTATAACATCTATTAGTATCTAACTACATACTAAAAATATGCATAAAAGTCTCTATTGAATCATGGGTATTCATTTCCTAACTTAAACAAGCTTTACATGAAGCCCAAGGGTGAAAAACTATGTTTCCATAAGTAGGATAACCCTTATCGCTATTGAAAAGTTGGCTATGATAGGCCAAAATCTAACTTTTAACTTGCCCATAACTAGTTAGGGGGTCCTGGTTATCGGTTATGGACTATTAGGAATTGTTCATGAGTCTCTATTTTAAGCCAATAACCAATTATGGCTTTCGTGCTAATCGATTATTGTGCACCAGGACTCTCTGCCACGCAAAAATAATTGGTTAGGCTATTTGCCATAACCGGTTATTCTGCATTATAACTCTCTGTCAAACACACATATAATCAGTTAGCTTTGTGCCTAATCGGTTATCTACTGCATTTTTCTGCTGAAAAACAGGGCACCAATGGCCCATCTCCATTCAACAACCCATATAAACTTAAGGAAAACCCTTCAAACATAAGTACTACCAGAAACTAGTCTAGATGAGGTTCCATAACAACAACCAAGTCATCAAATATGGATTCACGTTAACATAGTACAAAGAAATACCCATTTCTCAACTTTTAACTTAAGCTTACAAATGGGAGTTTCTAAGTTCATAATTCATAACCTTATCTAGGTTAAGCTAAAAATAATCCAAGCTCATCTATTAAAGGTACTAAGTAAGATAGAAGATAACCTAAGTCCCTCAAACCCATTTTTCACCCCTCAACATACAACATACATAAAGATGAAGATAGGTAGAGATGTTCATATAGGTTCAAGCACCCCTACCTCACTTGTAGTCTAGATGATCTTCAAACCTTAGCTTTTCCTTTTCCTTTTCTCTTCATTCCCTCTTTTTCCTCTACATTATTTTCTCTTCCTTTTTGGTCTGCTACTGCTGAAGTGGTTTAATGTGAGAGAAAGAATGAGTTTTAGTGTGAAAAGGACGAAAAACACCCACAAAGTCAAAGTAAGAAGCTGTTGGAAAGTGAGTCACTAAGTGACTTAATATATTGTTGGAACATTTTATCTATTAAGAACACTTGAATTTTACCTAATAAAGTTTCCTAAATTTTATAAGCATTAGAATAAATCATAAGATTCATCTAAAAACTCATTTCATCATTTACATAATTTTTCATATCTACTACAAGTCAATCTGATATTAAAACACATAATCTGTGTACTTAAAAATACCAAACTAACTCAGTTTATCATAAAACTTTAACTACATCTCATTTCATGCATTTGTGGACTAAAAATAAATTATCCATATTTATTTCTCCCATCTAAGCAATTTAATGCTATTATATGAGTCATTTTAAGCTACTTTTTACCTTCTGTGTTGTAGTAAAGTGCCTAAACTAACTTAGTTTGTCACAAAATTACACATACATATCAAGTAAGCAATATGCTACCTTAATAACTATATACAAGTCTAACATGTCTAAAAAGATGTTGTTACATTTCTCCCTTCTTTTTTTAAAATTTTGTCCCCAAAATTGCTTACTTGGCGCAAACAACCCTAGGTAGTCATGCTACATGTGGGACTCTAGCTCCCATGTAGCTTCCTCAAAGCCATCTCCATCCCAAAGTACCTTCACCAGAGGAATCTACTTACCTCTAAGCTCCTTGAACCCTCTGTCCATGATCCTTTCTAGTCGCATAACATAAGACAAATCATCCCTTAACTGCACAGATTTATTTCTTATGACATGTGAAGGATCTGGATTGTACTTCCTAAGTTGTGACACATGAAAGACATTGTGAAGATTTGACAAACTGGAAGGAAGGGTTATTTGATAGGCTACAAGTCCAACTTTCTTTAAGATTTGGTAAGGACCAGTGAAACGAGGATTCAACTTCCTTGTTCTCAATGCTCTACCAATCCTTGTTGTGGGAGTGACTCTCAAGAAAACATGTTCTCCTTCATCGAATTCTAGAGGTCTTCTCTGTCTATCAATATAGCTTTTCTGCCTACTCTGAGCTCTAACTAACCTATCCTTGATCATCTTAATCTGATCTATGGTTTGTTGTACCAACTTAGGTCCTAGGATGGCTTTCTCTTAAACCTCATACCAACATAATAGAGACCTACACTTCCTACCATAAAGTGCTTCGTATAGTGCCATTCCTATGCTGGTATGGTAGGTATTGTTATAGGCAAACTCCACTAAAGGTAATAACTTATCCCAACTACCTTATTATTCTAAAACACATGCTCTAATCATGTCCTCAAGGGTTTGGATAGTCTTTTCTGATTGACCATCTGTCTGTGGATGATATGCTATAGTTAAACTAAGTTTTGTTCCAAAATTTTTTTGCAAAACTCCCCAAAATCTAGATATAAATCTAGGGTCTTTATCTGAAACTATACTTAGGGGAATACCATGCAATCTAACTATCTCCTGTAGGTATAATTGGGCTAGTCTATCTAAGGAGTAGTTAGCCCTAATCGACAAGAAGTGGGCATACTTGGTTAGTCTATCCACTATAACCCAAACTGCATCATGCCTTGGCTGAGTCCCGAGTAAACCCATCACAAAATCCATTGTGATATTATCCCACTTCTACTCAGGGATTCCTAAAGATTGAAGTGGTCCAGAGGGTTTCGATGTTCTATCTTAACCTTCTGAGAAGTTATGTAACATCATCTTCAACATGTTAGACTTGTAAATATTTATAGAGGTAGCTTAATACTTGCTTAACATGTCTGTTTAATTTTGTGATAATCTGAGTTAGTTTAGGCACTTTGCTGCAGCCTGAAAGGTGAAAAGTAGCTTAAAATGACCTAAATATTAGCATAAATAGCTTAGCTAATGGAAATAGATGTGGATAATTTATTTCTAAGTCACAAATGTGTATTATGTAAATGGTTAAAGTTTGAGATTAATCAGAGTCAGTTTAGTATTTTCAGGCATACTAGTTATGCGTTTTAATGTCGGAATGACTAGTCACAGATATAGAAAATAATGGTTTTGGTGCAACAAGATTTTTTATGAATCTTGTGATTTATTTTAAATTTGTTGGCTTTAAGAAAATTGGATTTAGAGAAATCTAAGTGTTCTTAGCAGATCGGGAATATCACTTGATCACTTAAGTGACTAAGCCTTTCATGTTTCTGAGCCTTATATTGTTTTTCCTTGGTTATTTCTTCATTTTCAATTGTTTCTTGCTCACTCTCACAGCTGAAAACAGAGGCAGTAGAGAAAGAAGAACAAGGAGGAAAAGAGGAAAAGAAGAAGAGGAAATCCAAGGGGAGAGGCAAGCTTGTCATCCACTAGCCATTATCATCTTCTTTGCTACACAAGGTAGGGGTTTTTCTATCCATTTATCCTCTTTCGTTCATGTTGAATAACTTTAGGGTTCTTGGAGAAATTCTTGGCTTGGTGAACCAAATCCTTACTCTTAACTTAGTTCTTGATCCCAAGAGTGGAGCTAGAGTGTTTTTAGCTCATTGAAATTCATGGTAACTTATTTTGCTTGATGGATGTTCATATGCCTATTTGAGGAGCTTTTAGGTTTTGGATAATTCCATGGCTTGATTTTGGTTTAAATCCAGGTTTAATGAGTTGAGTTGTTGATTTATAATTCTAATATGTTAGGAAGCATGATAGAGATTAGAAATGATCTAGAATTTGGCCGTGAGGGGTTGAAACTCATTTTGTTCCTTAATGGAACAGTAACAGTTTCTGCAGAATTTTGCAGATTCTGTTCTGGGTGACGAGTGCCTAGGCTCCCTGAGGGGAGCACCTGAGCATCCTCAGCCCAGAAGATGGTCTCGTGTTGTTGGACGATAAGTGCCTAGATGCCTGTGTTAGAGCGCCCAACGTCCAGAGAGTCTCGCGGGATGCTATTGTTTATGGGCCTAAGCACCATTCTGGAAGCACCTGAGCACTGAGACAAAGCAAAGAATACAATTTAGCATGTGTTTCTAAATAAATTTCCTACTTATTGGGATCATTTGTGCAAGCCTTTTAGGGTGTAAAGAAACACTTTTGGGGATATTTCTTGGAGAGAATTATCAACTTGCATATATGAAAAGTTTGGGAAGTTCTTAGACATTCAAAGTGTGACACAATGTCTATGTTAGTGTTTAGAACTTTGGTCAACATGAGGTTGATTTCTAAATCACTTGTGAGTGATTGTGTGATGTTCTAGATACTGTTTAGATAGAGATATGAATCTTGCTACTTTGTTGGATAGGTGAGCTTAAGATTCCTATGTGCTAGTGTTTAAAATGTGGCTTGAATCTTTGGTTTTCAAACTTGGTATTTGCTATTTTCCTATGTATTGTGACCTTAGATGGTGTGTACAACCATGTGGCCTGGGAATGAGGTGTTGTATCCTAATTCTCCTTGCATTTATGCTTGTATGGTCAGGGTTACTGGTATGGGGGTGGTAGTAGTACTCTTATGATTGTAAGGGGAAGGTATTCACCTATTACCAAGTGGGTTTAGGCTTACAGGCTTATCCTGCTAGTATATACAATGAACGGAGGTTCTTGGAAAATAAGTAAGTATCTTGTGTTTTCAAAATTTAAAACTTGTATTGGCATTGCATATTCATAATATCAGGACATTGTTTGAGCATAATCATATCTCATAACATAAAGCATTGCATTGTTGACAATTGTATGGGCAGTTGTCTTACTTGATGGTTTAGTTAATTGGTTGCTTGTTCAATAGTATCTTAAGATTGTATGGGTGATTTTTTGATATTATTGATTGTCAGATATTCTTTTACATAGAGTGTAAATATGTGTTCAGTTGATTTATTTATTGTAAATGATTAACTGTTAGTCTTGGTATGCTTATACTGAGAAATTGTGATTTCTCACCCCTGTGTGCTCCATGTAAATTCAGGTGAAGTCCCTCCAAAGGGAAAGGGCAAGAAAAAGAAGAAGCGGAAGGCTTAGTTTAGTTGCTTTAATTCTTTTTAAATCAGATTGTATATTTGTACTTTTCTGGTTGTTTATAAAAGTTTATGTATACATTATGATTTGTGAGCCGGTGATGTATGTATATATGACCTTTTTATCATTCGTGGGTCTCTATAATGACTACACAGGTTATTATGGATTTATGTTTTATGCATTTTAGCAAGTGGCATGCTTAATGTGATTTATCTTGAAATATTCCATTTATTTTATGATAATTTGTATTAGGGTTTACAAGTTAAGCATCTAGACATAAACTCTACTATGTCATTCTTCATTCTAGGCTACCAAAACATCTTTTTAAGATCCTAGTACATCTTAGTGGCCTTAGGATGAATGGTATACTGACTTCTGTGAGCCTTTTCAAGGATCCTCTCCTTGATTCTGGATTCCTTTGGAATGCAAAGTCTTCCTCTAAACTTAACCATTTTGTCATCCGATATATCGAAATCCTTTTGATTTCCTAAGAAGATTTGCTCACTTCTATCCTCTAGAGTTTCATCCTCCCATTGAGCTTCTAAGATCTGAGTCCTGAAGTTATTTACTATGTCTACTCTACTCACACAGAGACTATGTGGCATCACAGTCACCGTAAGACTCAAGTCTCTAAAATTCTCAAGAAGTTCACTCCCCTGGATCATCATTTGAGACACATGTATGGATTTCCTACTTATTTTAGCTCAAAGTCATATTCCTTTAAGAACTCCATCCATCTCCTCTGCCTCATGTTCAGTTCTTTATGATCAAACAAGTACTTCAAACTCTTATGATCATTGAACACCTCAAACTGGACTCCATATAAGTAATATCTCCAAACTTTAAGGCAAACACCACCATTGCTAACTCCAGATCATGAGTAGGGTAGTTATCCTCATGTGGCCTCAACTGCCTTGATGTATAGGTAACTAATCACCTATTTTGTATCAGAACACACCCTAAACCCATCTTTGAAGCATCACAGAATAGCTCAAAGTCCTCGTGAGGATTTGGGATTACCAACACTGGGGTAGTGGTCAAATTCAACTTTAACTCCTAGAAACTATTCTCACAATCCTGAGTCCACTCGAAAATACTACCTTTCCTAGTAATCTAGTCAAGGGTAGAGCTAACTGAGAAAATTCCTTTATGAACCTCCTATAGTACCCAGCTAGGCTTAAGAAACTTCTTATCTAAGCCACAGTGGTGCGTCTTTCCCATTGTAACACTGCTTTAACTTTGCTTGGGTCCACTGAAATTCCCCCTTGAGAAATTATATGGCCCAAAAACTATACTTGCTTTAGTCAAAACTCACACTTAGACAACTTAGCAAACAACTTATTTTCCTTTAGGGTTTACAAAACTATCCTAAGATGTTACTCGTGCTCTTCCATTGTCTTAGAATATATTAAGATATCATCTAAGAACACTACCACAAACTTTTCTAGGTAGGGTCTAAAAATCTTATTCATGTAATCCATGAACACTACTGGGGCATTCATAAACCCGAAGGACATCACAAGGAACTTATAATGTCCATACCTAGTTCTGAAAGCGGTTTTAGGGATATCATCGTCCATAACTCTTATCTGGTGATATTTTTTATCTTAGGTTAATCTTTAAGAAAACTGCTGCTCCTCTCAGTTGATCTATTAGATCATCTATCCTAGGCAATAGATACTTATTCTTGATGGTTACCTTGTTTAGCTGCCTATAGTCAACACAAAGTCTCATGGTACCATCCTTTTTTTTTACTCACAACACAAGTGCTCCCCACAAGAAACACTTGGTCTTATGAATTGTCTGTCCAACAATTCCTCTATCTGTTTCTTGAGTTCTACTAGCTCTAAAGGTTCCATCCTATAGGGTGCTATAGATATAAGTCTTATCCCAAGAACAAAATCTATAGAGAACTCTATTTCTCGCTCGGGTGGCAACTCCTCTATTTCACTCGGAAATACCTCCGGGAACTCCCTCACTCCTAGTTATCATCTAAGCTCTACTAATCCTCTACACTCAACGAGAAAAGGAGAACATATCCTTGAGACCCTTCTACCAAGCAATGATTCACCTTATTAGCATTGAGATATACTAACTCAAAAGGAATAACTCTAGAAGGTAACTCAGACATGAAAACTAGAGTTTTATCTGAACAGTGTAAAACCACATGGTTGGAAGACAACCACAGCATACCAAGGATGATATCAATACCCACAAGAGGTAAACAAATAAGATTTACAAAGAAAATCATATCCTCTATTTTAAATAACAATCAAGACACACTTTTGAAGTCGTAACTAGATTTCCTGTGGCGGTGGATACAGACAAGTCATATGGAAGTTCTGACACTAGTAAATCTAACACTTTCACACAATCATAAGAAACAAAGGAGTGGGATGCTCTTGAATCATACATAATAGTTAACAGATCATCACATATCTTGTATTTACTTTGGATCAGATTGGGAGACTGAGTCACCTCATCTCCGCTCAGAGTGTAAACTCTCCTCTTGGCTTGTGGTTTGGGTTGGGCATGGCACTCTGCTTTTGTGGGCAATGCTTGGCAAAGTGTCTTAGTTGTTCACACGTGAAGCACACAGATTTGCTCGCCAAGCAGGGCCTATCACCATGTCATTTCCAACATCTAGTACAATTGGACCCCATTGAATCCGTGTGCATTTGCTTACCATTTACTTTCTTTTTGAACCTGTCGTCCATTTTCTTTTTCTTTGATGGTTGGACTTGTTCCACCTGTGGCCTACTATCACGGTCTTTGATAATTCGACATTTGTTCACCATAGTCGAAAAATCCTGAATTTCCAAAGGTTAAATAGCCTTATTCGACATTCATCAATCCGAAGGGCATCACAAGGTACTTATAATGTCCATAACTAGTTCTGAAAGCAGTTTTATGGATATCATCGTCCATAACTCTTATCTGGAGATATCTTGATCTTAGGTTAATCTTTGAGAAAACTATTGCTCCTCTCAGTTGATCTTTTAGATCGTCTATCATAGGCAATAGATACTTATTCTTGATGGTTACCTTGTTTAGCTGCCTATAGTCAATACAAAGTCTCATGGTACCATCCTTTTTGTTTACTAACAACACAAGTGCTCCCCACGGAGAAACACTTGGTCTTGTGAATTGTCTGTCCAACAATTCCTCTATCTACTTCTTGAGTTCTACTAACTTTAAAGGTGTCATCCTATAGGGTGCTATAGATATAAGTCCTGTCCCAAGAACTAAATCTATAAAGAACTCTATATCTCGCTCGAGTGACAACTCCTCTATTTCACTTGGAAATACCTCCGGGTACTCCCTCACTACCAGTATATCACCCAAGCTTTACTCATCCTCTACACTCAATGAGAAAAGGAAAACATATCCTTGAGACCCTTCTACTAAGCAATGATTCACCTGATTAGCATTGAGATATACTGACTCAGAAGGAATAACTCTGGAAAGTAAGTCAGACATGAAAACTAGAGTTTTATTTGAACAGTTTAAAACCACATGGTTGGAAGATAACTACAACATACCAAGGATGACATCAATATCCACAAGAGGTAAACAGATAAGATTTATAAAGAAAATCCTATCCTCTACTTTTAAATGAAACCAAGACACACTTTTGAAGTCTTAACTAGATTTTCTGTGGCGGTGGATACAGATAAGTCATATAGAAGTTCTGACACTGGTAAATCTAACACTTTCACACAATCATAAGAAACAAAGGAATGGGATGCTCTTGAATCATATATAACAGTTAATAGATGATCATTTATCATGCATTTACCTTGGATCAGATCAGGAGACTAAGTCACCTCCTCTCCGTTCAGAGTGTAAACTCTTCTCTTGTCTTGTGGTCTTGGGTTGGGCATGACACTGTGCTTTTGTGGGCAATCCTTGGCAAAGTGTCTTGGTTGTTCACACGTGAAGCACACAGATTTGCTCGCTATGCAGGGCCTATCACTATGTCATTTCCCATATCTAGTACTATTGGACCCCATTGAGTCCGTGTGTATTTGCTTACCCTTTTCTTTCTTTTTGAACCTGTCGTCCATTTTCTTTTTCTTTAAGGGTTGGACATGTTCCACCTGAGGCCTGCTATCATGGTCTTCGATTATTCAACATTTGTTGACCATAGTTGAAAAATCCTAAAATTCCAAAAGTCAAATAGCCTTATTCAACATTCATCAACCCAAAGGACATCAAAAGGTACTTATAATGTCCATACCTAGTTCTAAAAGCAGTTTTATGGATATCATCATCCATAACTCTTATCTGGCGATATCTTGATCTTAGGTTAATCTTTGAGAAAATTGTTGCTCCTCTCAGTTGATCTATTAGATCATCTATCATAGGCAATAGATACTTATTCTTGATGATTACCTTGTTTAGCTGCCTATAGTCAACACAAAGACTCATGGTACCATCCTTTTTGTTTACTAACAACACAAGTGCTCCCCACGGAGAAACACTTGGTCTTATGAATTATCTGTCCAATAATTCCTTTATCTGCTTCCTGAGTTCTACTAACTCTAAAGGTGCCATCCTATAGGGTGCTATGGATATAAGTCCTGTCCCAAGAACTAAATCTATAGAGAACTCTATTTCTCGCTCAAGTGGCAACTCCTCTATTTCACTCAGAAATACCTCTGAGTACTCCGTCACTACCAGTATATCACCTAAGCTCTGCTCATCCTCTACACTCAATGAGAAAAAGAGAACAGATCTTT
This sequence comes from Ormosia semicastrata, assembly GCA_029884595.1. Classification (NCBI taxonomy): domain Eukaryota; kingdom Viridiplantae; phylum Streptophyta; class Magnoliopsida; order Fabales; family Fabaceae; genus Ormosia; species Ormosia semicastrata. The sequence goes on from JAQQTO010000060.1 coordinate 66,076,310, forward strand.
GAGACCCTTTTACCAAGCAATAATTCACTTGATTAGCATTGAGATATACTGACTCAGAAGGAACAACTCTGGAAGGTAAGTCAGACATGAAAACTAGAGTTTTATCTGAACAGTTTAAAATCACATGGTTGGAAGACAACCACAATATACCAAGGATGACATCAATATCCACAAAAGGTAAACAGATAAGATTTACAAAGAAAATCCTATCCTCTACTTTTAAATAACAACCAAGACACAATTTTGAAGTTGTAACTAGATTTCTTGTGGTGGTGGATATAGACAAGTCATATGGAAGTTCTGACACTAGTAAATCTAACACTTTCACACAATCATAAGAAAAAAAGAGTGGGATGCTCCTAGATTATACATAACAGTTAACAGATGATCATTTATAATGCATTTACCTTGGATCAGATTAGGAGACTAAGTCACCTCCTCTTCGCTCAGACTGTAAACTCTTCTCTTGGCTTGTGGTCTTGGGTTGGGCATGGCACTTTGCTTTTATGGGCAATCCTTGGCAAAGTGTCTTGGTTGTTCACACATGAAGCACACAGATTTGCTCGCCAAGCAGGGCCTATCACCATGTCGTTTCCCACATCTAGTGCATTTGGACCCCATTGAGTCCATGTGCATTTGCTTACCCTTTTCTTTGTTTTTGAACCTGTCGTCCATTTTCTTTTTCTTTGATGGTTAGACTTTTTCCACCTGAGGCCTGCTATCATGGTCTTCGATAATTTGACATTTGTTCACCATAGTAAAAAAATCCAGAATTTCCAAAGGTCAAATAGCCTTATTCAACATTCATCAACCCGAAGGACATCACAGGGTACTTATAATGTCCATACCTAGTTCTGAAAGCGGTTTTAGGGATATCCTCGTCCCTAACTCTTATCTGGTGATATCTTGATCTTAGATTAATCTTTGAAAAAACTGTTGCTCCTCTCAGTTGACCTATTAGATTGTCTATCCTAGGCAATAAATACTTATTCTTGATGGTTATCTTGTTTAGCTGCCTATAGTCAACACAAAGTCTCATGGTACCATCATTTTTCTTTACTAACAACACAAGTGCTCCCCATAGAGAAACACTTGGTCTTATGAATTATCTGTCTAATAATTCCTCTATATGCTTCTTAAGTTCTACCAACTCTAAAGGTTCCATGCTATAAGGTGCTATAGATATAAGTCCCGTCCCAAGAACTAAATCTATAGAGAACTCTATTTCTCGCTCGAGTGGCAACTCCTCTATTTCACTCGAAAATACCTCTGGGTACTCCCTCACTACCAGTATATCACCTAAGCTCTACTCATCCTTTACACTCAACGAGAAAAGGAGAACATATCCTTGAGACCCTTCTACCAAGCAATAATTCACCTGATTAGCATTGAGATATATTGACTCAGAAGGAACAACTCTGGAAGGTAAGTCAGACAGAAAAACTAGAGTTTTATCTGAACAGTTTAAAACCACGTGTTTGGAAGACAACCACAACATACCAAGTATGACATGAATATCCACAAGAGGTAAACAAATAAGATTTACAAAGAAAATCCTATCCTCTACTTTTAAACAATAACTAAGGCACACTTTTGAAGTCGTAACTATATTTCCTAAGGCAGTGGATATAGACAAGTCATATGGAAGTTTCGACACTAGTAAATCTAACACTTTCACACAATCATAAGAAACAAGGAGTGAAATGCTCCTGAATCATACATAACAGTTAACAGATGATCATGTATCATGCATTTACCTTGGATCAGATTGAGAGACTGAGTCACCCCCTCTCTGCTCAGAGTGTAAACTCTCCTCTTTGCTTATGGTCTTAGGTTGGGCATGGCTCTCTGCTTTTGTGGGCAATCCTTGGCAAAGTGTCTTGGTTGATCACACGTGAAGCACATAGATTTTCCCGCCAAGCAAGCCCTATCACCATGTCGTTTCCCTCATCCGGTAAATTTGGACTCCATTGAGTTCGTGTGCATTTGCTTACCCTTTTCTTTCTTTTTGAACCTGTCATCCATTTTCTTTTTCTGTGATGGTTGGACTTGTTCCACTCGAGGCCTGCTATCACGGTCTTCGACAATTCAACATTTGTTCACTATAGTCAGAAAATCTCAACTTTTCAGAGGTCAAATAGCCTTCCTGATGTCCTCTCTCAGTCCCTCTTCAAATTTAATACACTTTCACTATTCATCTAGATTAAATCTGAAGTAGGAGGAGAATATTTAAACCTCGTCAAACTTGGCCATGTACTGGCCAACAGACATCTCACCTTTTTCTAACTTTAGGAACCCTTAGCACTCTGTAAACTCATAGGAAAGTATTTATTTGTGAAAAAGGTTTTAAACACTTCCTAAGTAACAAGAGTACCTGATTCCTCAAAAAGTCTGCTAGCACTTTTCCACTAGTTCTCCACTTCTCCTTTCAGCATAAAAGAAGCGAAGGAAACCTTCTGTTCATCGAAGCAAATCATTACTGCAAAGATTTTCTCCATCTCGCTTATCAACTCCTCGGCCTTCACTGGATTATATTCTCCTCTGAAGGGTGGAGGGTTTGCCTTTATAAACTTTGAAAAGTCTTGAAAGTTCTGGTTCCTACCCACTTGTACTTCCTAGACTGGTTGTACAAGTGGTGGTGTTGGTTCCTGAGGTGGATTGGCTTCCATCCTCTCAAGCATCCTTGTAGTCAAAGCAGATTGCTCCCTCATAGCAGTTGCAGTAATAGCAGACTATTCCATCATAGATGCTGCTCCATCATAGTTGTTGCCATTGCCATGCACGCTTCAGCCATATCAGCTAAACCTTCACTAGAAGAAGTTATGTTTCCTCTAGTTCGCCTTGGTGATGCCATTGTATCCTGTACACACAGAATAATACATATTGAGTTGATCAGTCTCAATATCATGTAACAGTGTGACAATAACTAAAAACAATCATACTAAGGGCAAGTCATGCAATTCCATCATATACCTCACTTATGAGACAAGTAAAGCACAATATACTGCAATATGCCAAAGCATAGTTAGTCCATACCCCGACTCAATAGGATGAATTGCTTTGATATCATAATGTAACATCCTAACCCCAGATACTACAGTATATTGAAAATATATGCAAGCAAATAGAGTTAAGTGAGTTACTTCTATCTGATAAACATAAAACACAGTTCATAATAGCATACATGTCATTATGGAGAACTTCAAAGGAAATAAAGATACATGTTTATACATAACTAGCCTCAGAAGGGCAATTGTAATACAAATTATCTTAGTTCATCTCAAAGACAAGGTAAACATAATACAAAACTTTGATAAAAGAAAATGGCTTTCTAATCCATTTGTTTTTTTCTCTTTCCCTTTAAAGATATTGACCTGGAATTACATGAAAACACAAACGGGGTGAGAATTCATAATCCTCAGTATAAGTATTCCAAAACTATCATTTATAACAATAAGTATACAATCATAACAATATGAAGTAGAACATGTTATAAAAGCTCATACATTACTCATCTTTTAATAACTAAAGAAGTCAAGCTACATAAACATTCATGAATCATTAAAGACTTAAGCTAATAAATAATCATGATCCATTAAGGAGTCAAGCTAAATGCATTCCATGGCCCATTGAAGGAAACCAAGCTAATTCATATTCATGACTCATTTAAGAATCAAGCTAAAACCTACCAAGGTCCAATTAAGGAACCAAGCTGCTTTGGTTACCATGGCTAACCTAAGAACCAAGCTGTTGTTTTCTTTAATAGTTCCTTAAAGGAAACTAACCTCGTACATTCCTTAACTTATCAAAAGAAACTTATAACATCTATTAGTATCTAACTTCGTACTAAAAATACGCATAAAAGTCTCTATTGAATCATGGGTATTCATTTCCTAGCTTAAACAAGCTTTACATGAAGCCTAAGGGTGAAAATTTATGTTTTCATAAGTTCCTAGCGCCTATCCCTGTTGAAAAGTTGGCTATGACAGGCCAAAATCTAACTTTTAACTTGCCCATAACCAATTAGGCAGTCCTGGAAATCGGTTATGGACTACTGGGCATTGTTCATGAGTCTCTGTTTTAATCCAATAACCGGTTGTGACTTTCTTGCAAACCGGTTATTGTGTAGCAGGACTCTCTGCCACGCGAAAATAATTAGTTAGGTTATTTGCCATAACTGGTTATTCTTCATTATAACCCTCTATCAAACACGTAGATAATCGGTTAGCTTTGTGTCTAACTGGTTATTTGCTGTGTTTTTCTACTAAAAAAAAGGCACCAATGGCCTTTTTCCCTTCAAAAACCCATATAAACCTAAGGAAAACCCTTCATAACATAAGTGCTACTAGAAAACTAGTCTAGATGGGGTTCCATAACAACAACCAAGTCATCAAACATGGATTCACGTTAACATACTACAGAGAAATACTCATTTCTTAACTTTTAACTTAAGCTTACCGATGGGTGTTTCCAAGTTCATATTCCATAACCTTATCTTGGTTAAGCTAAAAACAATCCAAGCTCGGCCATTAAAGGTACTAAGCAAGCTAGAAGATAACCTAAGTCTCTTAAACCCATTTTTCACCCCTCAACATACAACGTACATAAAGATGAAGATAGGTAGAGATGTTCATATAGGTTCAAGCACCCCTACCTCACTTGTAGTCTATATGATCTTCAATCCTTAACTTTTCCTTTTGCTTTTCTCTTCCTTCCCTCTTGTTCATCTACGTTCTTTCTCTACCTTTTTGGTCTGCTGCTGCTGAACTGGTTTAACGTGAGAGAAATAATGAGTTTTAGTATGAAAAGGAAGAAAAACACCTACAAAGTCAAAGTAAGAAGTTGCTGGAACATGAGTCACTAAGTGACTTAATATCTTGTTGGAATATTTTACCTGTTAAGAACACTTGAATTTTATCAAATCAAGTTTCCTAACTTTTATAAACATTAGAATAAATCATAAGATTCATTTAAAAACTCATTTCATCATTTACATAATTTTTCATATCTGTTACAAGTCAATCTGATATTAAAACACACAATATGTGTACTTAAAAATACCAAACTAACTCAGTTTATCATGAAACTTTAACTACATTTCATTTCATGCATTTGTGACTTAGAAATAAATTATTCATATTTATTTTTCTCATCTAAGCAATTTAATATTATTATCTGAGTCATTTTAATCTATTTTTTTTACCTTCTGTGTTATAGTAAAGTACCTAAATTAACTCAGTTTATCACAAAATTACACATACATGTCAAGCAAGTAATATGCTACATTAGTAACTATATACAAGTCTAATATATCCAAAAAAAAAAATATTATATCACACACTAATGAATATTTCAATCTTTGTTATAAGATTATTAATTTATTATTTGATAAATAAATTAAAAAAATTAATTTAATCAAATAAATAAATTTTTTATTCAAATAAAATATTATTATATTCTTTACTATCACTTAAAATATAATTGATACAGGATATAATTATTTGAAAAATTCTATTTAGAATAGAAAAACTAAATGTTTCCGAACGTTGTAGACATAAAAAGTCAACAACGTGGTGATATGCACCAAGAAGCCACCAATGGTTTAATAGCTTTATGGCTATTAAAAATTGCATAGTGATATACATAACGTGATAATATGCAGCAAATAGCTTTTATAGCTATTTGGTTTGGATGTGCACGTGCAACAATATCAAAAGGTGTCAATAGCCTTTTTGGCTATTTAGACAAGCACGTTATCAAAAGATGTCAATAGCCTTTTATGGCTATTTAGTCAAGCACATTATCAAAAGGTGTTAATATCCTTTATGGCTATTTAGTCAAGCACGTCCAGCAAGCAAACCAAAGGTGTTAGCAAATGAAACTTTAATAGCCTTTATGATTATTTAGACGTGCATGTATAGCAAACGAAACTCTAATATATAATGATATATGATAAACAAAAAAGGTAATTTTTCAGCTCTGGTTTTTCTTCTGAATTTTTGTAATTTCCATGTTCTAAAAAAGGTTTATAACAAGACTTGGTCTCGGTGTAGATACGCATAGAGTCTTCGTATAATCGAAGAAAATTTTAAAGTATCAAGAACTCTCTACCAAGTATTCCGCATTTATCTTCATAGTGCTAGAATAAATTTAAACACAAAACGATTACTTTGAATTGCTTTTTTTTTTTTGAAACATGATTTTATCACTATGCAATCCTTCAGTGGTATCAGAGCGAGGTTATTTGTGTTTAAATTGTATTACTAAAATTATAATTCATGAGTTTATGAAGTAGATGCGTGATTTAAATAATGAATTATTTTTCCTGTGATGTCATTTGTGCATAATTATTGTGTGGAGTGTTCACTCATATGCTTAAGTATAATTTGAAATTATACACTACTTTAATGGAATTAATTTACAAGTGATATAATGTTTTATTTATGGCTAGTTTTACAGACAAGGTGACAAATTATATTTATGAGTTTGTGTAATTATTGGATAATAGTCATACTCTCTGCGTATGTTTTTCTTGAAACATGACATTAGATTGTTAATTCCAATTGTGAAGTTGGTATACTTGTAATATGCATCTCTGTGACTTTTGAAAATTTTGTATGATGAAACATGATATGTCAGTTATATCACTTTGTATGGTTTTCTATATTCCTTGTTCACAAGGAATAACTTGACAACCAGGAGACTTGTGGTTTAAGGATAAAATAAAATAAAATTTATTGCATGTGATGCATATACATAGAAAGAATTAATTTATACAAAATGCTTGGACTACCCCGGGAGTATAAAGTTTAATTCATTAATACCAATAAGAATGACCTGACAACCAGGGAACTATATGGTGTGGAATTATTTTTTAAAGTTGTATGTTATACAAAATTATATACTTAAAAATATACAAGCATGAGAAATGACTTGACTACCAAGGGGGTCATTCATATATATATTTTTAAGGGATTTCTTAACTCCACTAAGAGAAATAGAGATTTATGAAACTACCATAACAATAATGTAGTTAGTGGAAATATCATGTAGATAAAAGTCCATATCTTTATGATAAATGAATATGTGTTCTTATGTTATTATGTTTATCTTTTCTTGTTCTTAGATTTCTTGACATGTCTTCTTTATCACTGTGCTCTATACTTGACACCAGCAAACTGGTTGGAGCCAATTATGATGATTAGTACCACAATTTAAGAATTGTTTTTATGCATGAAAAACTCATCGATGTGATTGATAAGCCTGCCATAACTGCCCCTATTGACAAAGAATATGCTGAAGCAACCAAGGCTTATGAAAAGTACTTGGAAGAGTGTCTTAGTTCTAAATGCATCATTTTGGCATCTGAGTTCTGAGCTTCAAAGGCAACATGAGGATATGAACCCACCTGCGATCATTGAACATCTTAAGAAGATTTATGGTGGACAATGTAACACCCTAATACCGATAACCTAGTATGTTAAGCTTACTCTAGGATAAACAGTATTAGTTATGCTACTTCTAACTTAACATCATACTAATCCATATCATTTAAACAAATAATAATGGAGAGCCTTGCGGAAACTAAAAGTCATATACATACATATTGCCACAAAAGGGCTCATTTTGTACATAAACTTTATACAAACTAAAAGCAAAGTAAATAAATACAAAGCTTTAAACTACTAAGCATAAAAACTATCCCAGTCTTCATACTTTTTCTTCTTGCCTTTGGATGAGCTTCCACCTGGGTTTACATGGCAACAAACGGGGTGAGAAATCTATATTTCTCAATATAAGTATACCAAAACCAGCAGTCTAAACATTTGAAATGAATAAACCCAACTTAAACTAATAAACATACTGAAAACTCATTGCATAAGAACCATCACAAAACTTCCTCTCTTTATGAAAATTTCCTCTCTCTATGCAATATTCCTAAGCAATCTATACTTCTGATCTGATAACCGAAACCACAATGATAACAAATAACTGCCCATACAATCATTTGGAATCATCTATTAGATAACCGCCCATACAATTGTCACCGAAGACACAATGCAATAATAAAACATACACAAACCAAACACATATTCCAATCTAAACAAATAATAAATAATGTAATGATGAAATGATGTATGCTCAAAGAAAAGAATATGCAGTGTAGGTGTAGTGTCGTGATACTTAACTATTCCCCCTTGATTAAGAAGATACTTTTCCATAATAACATGTGACCTCTTATAGCCTACCTAGTAGGGGCAAAGTCTGTTACCATAACATGTATCCTCCTTATCCTACAAAGTAGTCTACTATAAACTGGGTGGATATCGCCACCAAACTGAGTGGATGCCTCCACTATCTGATCTCTAGGGATAGTAAGTATATGTGAAGTGAAGTGCGTGGAAATGCGGAGTTATGTCCTAAATCTAACATAACCACCACATAACTCTATACTAAGTCCATTTTACACTAGTAAGACTATTTCTTCTCTATAAGAGCAATTCATGCACTACGACACTTTTCCAATGCCAACTAGACTTAGTACATTTTTTAACTTTGCATTACTAGCTCTACTTCTCTTTAAGAGAACTTTCATACACTATGGCATTCACCATTGCCAACTAGGGTCTAACTCATGCCATCTAGTTCCTTAAATCTTTAATCACCTCTCTTGTGATGTCTATGTAACACTAGGTTGCTTAAGAAACTAACTCTTAGTTTATAACAATCCATGTCCAATGGATACACACACTTTCCTCTACTTTCCCTTGTATGCCACTAGGTCTTTCTCTCTATGAAATACCCTCTTTAGTGCCTCAGCATTCTTAAAAAAGCATAAATAAAGGATTCTAAAACTAGGGAACTCAAACCATCAAAATCAGTATCTTGGTGAGTTTTAGACCCTCACGCCGCGACACTCCTTTTTCACGCTGCAGTGCCCTACTCTCAAGGGCAAAGGTGTTGGTTGCATCCTACGCCACTACACGACCTCTTTACGCTGTTGATGTATGTGAAACAACATCATGTTTTGTTCGTATTTTGCATGCATTCTTGAGCATTTTAGGCATTTTAGTTTCCCTTTTGGTTTGTTTTTCCCTTAGTTCGGATAACTGCTGTGTTTTTGGTGTTCTTGTGCAGGATTAATGTTGAATTAGCCTTAGATTGAATGGAATGCTTGCATGTTTGAAGTTGGAGCTTAATAGATAGCAATAAAGGTGCAAAAAAGGCCATTCCAGAGGGCTCCACGGCCTGTCCATGGTCTCTACCACGGCCATGGTTCGAGGGAATCAAGAAAATGCAGAAAACTGAAACAGACTCAACCACGGCCTGGCCGTGGTGGCCACCACGGTCGTGGTTGAGAGACAGCTTAACAATCCTGAGTCCAGAACTGACCACGGCCTGGCCGTGGTGGCCACCACGGCCGTGGTTCGCAGCGCAGCAGAATTTTAGTTTTTCTATTTTTATTTCTTTTGGGGGCTTTTAGCCCATAGAAGCCCTAGGCTATAAATAGGTGTTCTGATTGCAATTAGGGTATTCTAGCTTTGATTGAAACCTAGTTCGAAAGGAGGCACGAAGGAGGCTTGGGTTCTTGATCCTTCTTCTTCTTCTTCCATTGTTACGGGTTTGGGATGTTTTTAAGTTTGATTTCTGTTTCCTTCTTCTCTATGTCTGAGTAGTTACTTTTGTTTCTAGGATTGGGCAATGCCCTTTGATACATTGATAATGATGAATTGACGTTGTTTCCCCTTTTATTAATCTTGATTGTTCATTGATTCAATTCTTATTGCTTTTATTCATGTGAATTTGTTGGCCACTTATTTGCATCTCATAGGCATTTAGGGATGTACTGAGAGGTGAACCTAAGTGTTGGAACCATTAGAATTGAACTTAAGGTCTAAATCACGAGAGTAGTTTTAGCCTTTCGAGGAATCAATGAATTACCACAAAGCGTAATGGGTTCAATTTAAATTCAATTACCACGAAAGTAGGAATAGGTTTAATTGGGCACGGGTCTTGTATCTTGAAAGAGAACATTAACTAATTTTGGGTAATTCACCTTCAATTGAATTTCAGATTTAATAAAAGGGGTTGTCAATTAAGATTTGTCTTATATCATTGTGGTACCCCAATCTTGGAAGCTTTCTTAAATTTGAAAACCCCTTCTTGATAACTTGCTGTTTTTGTTCTAAATTCTGTTTTCTTGATTTTTATTTAATTGTTTTGTTACTACGTTATTCTTAATAAACAATCACACTCTCTTTTGTTTAATTTAATTGAATTAATTAATTAATTGGTATTCATAAACATAGTCCCTGTGGATTCGATCTTTTTATTACTTGACGACGAAACCGTACACTTACGAATTTCACGCATCAAGTTTTTGGCGCCGTTGCCAGGGACTGTGTTTTTCTTAAATATCAGTTTAAATTTTAATTTAATTATTTTAAACCTTTTTATTTTTACCATATTATTACGTTCTTGTTTTCTCTTTGACTCTCTGCAGGTAATTTTTTCTTGTTTATGCGAAGTGCTAGACATTTCACGACTCTTATTGAAGCGAATCCTGAAATTGAAAGGACTTTACATAGAAGGAGAAGACAATAAAGGCGCAGAGTTAGAGAAATATCTGAACCACCACTTGCCATGGCAGCAGCTGAAGATAATAAACCTTTAAAGGAGTATGTAGCCCCTAATGCTCGAGGTTTGCAATCTGGAATTGCTCAGCCAGACATTGAAGCCAAGCACTTCACCATACCTCCTGCCTTACTTTCTATGATAAGGCAGAACCAGTTTGGAGGATTACCCTTGGAGGACCCAAATGATCATATGGAGATGTTCTTAGAATTCTGTGAGACTCTCAAAATTGAAGGTGCCTCAATTGAAGGCTAGAGCTTGGTTGAAATTGGTACCCGCCGATATATTAACCACATGGAATCAATTGGAGCAAGCATTCTTGAATAAGTTCTTTCCTCCTTCCAAGACTGCACATCTTAGAACTCAAATAACAAGCTTTGTTCAAAGAGACGGAGAATCATTATCAGAAGCTTGGGATAGATACAAGGGGCTGTTGGAAGCTTGCCCGCATCATAGACTAGAGAAGTGGTTGATTGTCCACACCTTTTACAATAGTTTGGAATATTCTTCGAAGGTGTCTCTTGACTCCGCAGCTGGTGGAGCTTTGATGAACAGAAGGCTGACAGAGGCTTATGAGATTATTGAGAGTGTTGCTTCGAATCATCACCAATGGGCCAGTGAAACAGGTAACAACCCGAGAAAGCTCTCGGGAGGTAAGTTTGAGGTAGATGGTGTTGATTTAATTATGTCAAAGTTTGATTCTTTGAATAAACGTTTTGACATGCTTGAGAAAGCTCATGTAAATGCCATAGGTGCCTCTAACAATTTTTGTGAGATTTGTGGAGCACAGGGACATATTGGTGCTGAATGCCAAGTTGGAATAGGATCCTCACATGGTGCACTGGTGGAGCAAGTGGAATCCTGCCACAATTTCTATGACATTCCACCAAAGGTGCGCAATGATCCATATTCACAGACTTATAATCCCGGTTGGAGGTCTCATCCCAACTTCTCCTATCGGAACAATCAAAATCAAGCTGGACAAGGTAGTGCTCAACCCTCTATTGGTTTCCCTGTGTACAAAAGTCTAAACTCGAAACTCTCCTTGAAAATTTTGTAGAGAGTCAAACCAAGCAAAATGAAGAGTTTAGGCACCATGGTCAAGTTATTCGAGACCATTAGAGAGTTATCAGCTAAGGTTGACAATTTGGCCATTCATAATAAGATGTTGGAAACCCAGATTGCCCACCAAGCGAGCACTTCGCATAGGCAACAAGGTAAGTTTCCTGGTCAACCAGAAATAAACCCAGGGAATGAACATTGTAAGGCTGTGAGTTTGAGGAGTGGAGAGAAGTTAGAGAATCCCAAGGGTAAGGGGGAGAGTGACAAAGATGAGGGGACTGAGGAAAAAGAGACTAAGACACAGCCCTTAGGTGAGGAAGAAACAAATGAGAAAGTGTCTAAGTATGTACCCTCTGAACCTTACCAACCCCCGGTTCCCTTCCCTCAAAGATTGGCCAAGGCCAAGCTAGATAAGCAGTTTGGGAAGTTTCTTGAGGTCCTTAAGAAGTTGTACATTAATGTACCATTCACTGAGGCGTTGCAACAAATGCCTACCTATGCTAAATTTCTTAAGGACATTTTGTCTAATAAGAGAAAGCTAGAGGAGTATGAGACCGTAGCGTTAACTGAGGAGTGTAGCGCTTTAATTCAAAATAAGTTACCTCCTAAACTCAAAGATCTTGGCAGCTTCTCTATTCCTTGCTTGATTGGGAATACCAGTTTTGATAAAGCTCTGTGTGATTTGGGGGCTAGTGTTAGTCTTATGCCCCTTTCTGTGTGTAAAAAGTTAGAAGTGGGTGAGCTGAAACCCACAACTATCTCTCTTCTATTAGCGGATCGGTCAGTCAAGTACCCCGTAGGCATCTTGGAGGATGTTCTCATTAAGGTTGGTAAATTTTATATGCCTATGGATTTTGTTGTGCTTGATATGGAAGCTGATGCTACAATGCCGATCATACTTGGGCGCCCATTCCTTGCCACTGTACAGGCGATCATTGATGTCCATGAAGGAAAATTAACTTTGCGATTGAATGATGAGGAAGTAGTTTTTGATGTTTTTAATTCTGAAAAAAATTCTAATTCCTTAAATTCATGTAATCGCATTGATGCTACTAAAGTTGTGGATAATGTTGTGCTTTCAGGTATACAGGAATCAGTGACTGATGCTATGCCCTGCAAGGAAGGACCTAAGAAGCATAGTGACAAGTGTGACGAGAAGCGTGAATTTAAAATCGGGGATAAAGTCCTTGTTAATAACTCACTTCTACGTTTCTGTCCTAGTAAGTTATGGTCGAAATGGTCTGGACCATATGAGATTGTTCGAGTTTTATCCTACGGTGTACTTGAGGTAAAGAAAGAAGGTAATAAGCCTTTCATGATAAATGGTCAGAGAGTGAAACACTTTGAAGGAGTGGGGACTGAGCACTACTCCGTTGACATCACCTAAGCACAGAAACCAGACCGAAGTCAAGCTAATGACTTTAAACAAGCGTTTCTTGGGAGGCAACCCATGTTTTCTTATTTTTCTGTTTTATTTCATCTTTTTCTTTTAATTTTGCGTGTTAGATTGCTGTTTGATCTTTATCTCATGGATTCTGTTTAGGTTTGACTTTTTTTGAAGCTCAAATTAGTAGGAGAGTGAAGTCAGAAGGTTCCACACCCAGCTCATGAAAAATTCCATGGCTATGGATTGAACACCAGAAGTTTTTCCACCACTGCAGTGAGTTCTTTTCTTTTCTTTTATCCCTTCGCTTGTTTTAGGTTTTTTACATTGGGGACAATGTAGGTTCTAAGCTTGGGGGGGATATTTTAATATTTTAATATTTTCATTTATTCTCATATTTTCGTATTTTCATTTTAGATAATTGGCATTTTCATTTTCATTAGTTTCATGCATTTTCATGTCTTGTTTTGCATTGTATTTTCATGTTGCATTTTCACACCATCATATCTCTTGGGTTTTTGATTGAACTTGTGCCCCTCTCTTTTGAGGATTTTGAGATGGTATTGATTTGGAACCCAATTGTTAATTCTTGTGATAGGCTACAGGCATTGTTTTAATTGATAGTAGAGGTGATCTTTTGATAGTTGATAATTAGCATAATGTTCTCTGAATTTGTGCTTCTCATTGAAATTTTAAACCTCTAAATGTGAGTTTTGAACCTATATGGGATATATGCACTACATGATTTTTGTTCTCATTCTTTGTGTTAAGTGATATTCTTCATTGATCATGTGCTCTAGAACTTGATTTGAAACCTTTTTGAGGCAAAATTTTTGGTTGCATGCTTGAATGTGATTAAGGCATTTTAGGTTTTTTTTTTTTTTTGCCTTCTGAAATTGTTACACTTTCATCCTCTAGTTGCCCATTTTGAGCCTACTGCATACTTGTTTTCTTGATACCTATGCTGAAACATTGTTGGTTATCATTTAGAATATTAAATGGAGCGAATTGGGCTTGAAAGTTGTTTGAAAGTTGTATTGGGAATTATATGTATTTGAGCTTCCTCTTCCTCAAAAAAAAAAAGAGAAAAAAAAGAAAAAGAAAATAAAAGAAAATCATAAGATGAAAGCTTGAAAAAGAGGAGAAAGAGGAGAAGGAAAAGAAAGGAAGAAAATACTTGGAAATGTGGAGTTATGATCCTTTTTGAAAAAAAAAATACCTTTGCTCCATTTATGTTCTATTGTATTTCTGGTGATTATTGAAAATTTGGTTAGCCATTTGTGCAAACCTTCCTTTCTTTACCTTACCTATCATCATTCCCATGGCCCCATTACAACCCTTGAAAGACCTTTTGATTCTTGTATGCATGCTGATTATTAGTGGAAATCTGGTTTCTTATTAAGCATGTGGAAGTGCATTTTCTTTGAAGGATTTTGAGTGTATAGTTTCCACCCTTAAACACTTTGAGTGTGGTTAGTAGAGTACTTGATTCAAACAGTGAGGATGCATGATTTCTGAGAACTTAGCCTCTAATTGGACTTGATTTTGATTACCTCTCAGATTCTTTGTATGCCTTAGCCTATTGCTTGGATATTGTTTTCTCGGGTTCCTCATTCATTATTTTCTTTTGATCCCACTTCTTGGTTTGGCTTTAATTTTTGCTTGAGGACAAGCAAAGTCTTAAGCTTGGGGGGATTTGATGTGTGTGAAACAACATCATGTTTTGTTCTTATTTTGCATGCATTCTTGAGCATTTTAAGCATTTTAGTTTTCCTTTTGGTTTGTTTTTCCCTTAGTTCGGATAACTGCTGTGTTTTTGGTGTTCTTGTGCAGGATTAATGTTGAATTAGCCTTAGATTGAATGGAATGCTTGCATATTTGAAGTTGGAGCTTAATGGATAGCAATAAAGGTGCAAAAAAGGCCATTCTAGAGGGCTCCACGGCCTGCCCATGGTCTCTACCACGGCCATGGTTCGAGTGAATCAAGAAAATGCAGAAAACTGAAACAGACTCAACCACGGCCTGGCCGTGGTGGCCACCACGGCCGTGGTTGAGAGCCTTAACAATCCCGAGTCCGAAACCGACCACGGCCTGGCCGTGGTGGCCACCACGGCCGTGGTTCGCAGCGTAGCAGAATTTTACTTTTTCTATTTTTATTTCTTTTGGGGGCTTTTAGCCCATAGAAGCCCTAGGCTATAAATAGGTGTTCTGATTGCAATTAGGGTATTCTAGCTTTGATTGAAACCTAGTTCGAAAGGAGGCATGAAGGAGGCTTGGGTTCTTGATCTTTCTTCTTCTTCTTCCATTGTTACGGGTTTGGGATGTTTTTAAGTTTGATTTCTGTTTCCTTCTTCTCTATGTCTGAGTAGTTACTTTTGTTTCTAGGATTGGGCAATGCCCTTTAATACATTGATAATGATGAATTGATGTTGTTTCCCCTTTTATTAATCTTGATTGTTTATTGATTCAATTCTTATTGCTTTTATTCATGTGAATTTGTTAGCCACTTATTTGCATCTCATAGGCATTTAGGGACGTACTGAGAGGTGAACCTAAGTGTTGGAACCATTAGAATTGAACTTAAGGTCTAAACCACGAGAGTAGTTTTAGCCTTTCGAGGAATCAATGAATTACCACAAAGCGTAATGGGTTCAATTTAAATTCAATTACCACGAAAGTAGGAATTGGTTTAATTGGGCACGGGTCTTGTATCTTGAAAGAGAACATTAACTAATTTTGGGTAATTCACCTTCAATTGAATTTTAGATTTAATAAAAGGGGTTGTCAATTAGGATTTGTCTTATATCATTGTGGTACCCCAATCTTGGAAGCTTTCTTAAATTTGAAAACCCCCTTCTTGATAACTTGTTATTTTTGTTCTAAATTCTGTTTTCTTGATTTTTATTTAATTATTTTGTTACTACGTTATTCTTAATAAACAATCACACTCTCTTTTGTTTAATTTAATTGAATTAATTAATTAATTGGTATTCATAAACACAGTCCCTGTGGATTCGATCTTTTTATTACTTGACGACGAAACCGTACACTTGTGGATTTCACGCATCAGCTGCGGCACTCGAAACCAAACTAGTCTCACGCCTCGGTGTGAGCTCTCCACGCCGCGGTGCAAGCTAGTTTTCTATAGAATTCTACAGAAAACTCATGATTCTGCACTGTTTCATTAAATCATCTTAACTTCTAATCCTCTAAACTTAGTTTCTAGTTGGTTTCTAACACCACCAACAACTTCTAAACCTGTTATAACTCCATTGCAACCTATTAATTCACTAAACTTAGATCAAACACCAAAAATCACCCTCTTAGTTCCTTAAAAACCTAGGTTCCCCTCAAGAACCAACTAGGTTAAACTATGGATAAATCATCTATCTTGTTTTCATTAAGTTGAAACATTCAATTCCAATCAATGAAAGTAAGAATCAAGCTAAAGAAACTAGTTTTCCCTCTTTAAAACCCAACTTCTCCATCTAAAGACCTAAGTCCAAAACATAGAAGAGATGAAGAAACAAAGATAGAAAACACCCCTACCTCTTGCTTGGATGAAGATCTTGAAGCCTTGCTCTTGCTCTTGGAGCTTCCCCTTTGATTTCCTTCTCTTTCCTCTCCTCTTTCCTTCTTTCTTCCCTTGGTTTCCCTCTTTTCTCACTTTCTCTCCTCTATTTTTGCTCTCAACCATGGAAGTGAAGAAGAGAAGTCTCACTTTGCATTCTTAAAGGGTTACCACTAATGTGGTACTAGAAATCCCGATTTGCTATGAATACTTAGATTCCTCCAAATCAAGGTTCCAAACCTCCAACAGACTCAAAATAAATCCTAAGATTCATGAAAAATCTTGTTGCACTTTTTCTTTATTTTTTCATATCTGCTGGAGGTCAATTCGACATTAAAAGCACAACTAGTATGCCTAAAAATACCAAATTAACTCTGATTGTCTTAAAACTTTTACCACACCTTACTTAACTCATTTGTAACTTAGAAACAAATTATCCACGCATGTTTCCCTTCAAATAGCAGTTTATTCTATTTTTTGAGTCATTTTAGGCTATTTACCACATTCTGTGTTGCACCAAAGTGCCTAAACTAACTCAGTTTATCATGAAACTTAACTAATATGCTAAACAAGTATCAGAATACTTATGTAACCTTATACAAGCCTAACATGATTTTCCAGGATGTGACAATATACACATATGTATCACACATAAAAACACACATCACATGCACATATCACACACGCACACGCACACATGTATATCACATACACACATATCACACACACACAAACACATATATATCACACACGCATACACGCATATCTCTCTTTCTCTCTCTCTCTCTCTCACACACACACACACACACATACACACATTCATATAACACACAACTCATGCATATATATCACACACACACACACATATATCACACACACACACATATATATCACACGTACACACACACACACACACACACACACACACACACACACACACACACATATACATATATATATCACACACACACACACACACACACATATACACATATATATCACACACACACATACACATACATCACGCACACACACATGTAGACATATATATCACACACACACATACATATATCACACATACACTCACATATATTGTAATACCCTTAGTAACATGTTAGACTTATATATGATTACAAAAGGTAGCATATAACTTGCTTAACATGCCAGTGAAGTCTTGTGACAAATTGAGTTCGTTTAGGCACTTAGTTACAACACAAAAGTTGAAAAGTAGCTTAAAATGACTTAGATAATGGTTTATAAAGTTAAGTTGAGGAAAACAGGTATGGAAACCTTGTTTCTATGTCACAAATGAGCCAAGTAAGATGTGGTAAAAGCTTCAAGTTAATCAGAGTCAGTTTAGTATTTTTAAGCATACTGATTGTATATTTTAATACCGGATTGACTACTAGCAGATATGGAAAAAGAGAATATAGGAGAAATAATAATTTAGATGAATCTTATGATTTATTCTAAAGTTGTTGGAAGCTGAAAAACTTGAATTAGCATAATTCGAGTGTTCTTAGCAGATAAGGAAGTTCCAGCAAAATATCCTAAGGGACATGATGATCATTCTCTCATTTCTCTCGGTTAAAGGCAGCAAAAGCTGTAAAGGAAGAAAAAAAGAGTAGAAAAGAAACAAACGAAGGAAGAGAAGAGAAAAATGAAGAAAAAGATGAAGAAGGAGGAGAGGAAGACCAAGGGAAGATCAAGATCAATTATCAAAGCTTGAAGATTGATCATCCAATCGAGAGGTAAGGGGTTTTCTATTCATCTTTCTCCTCTTGATTCTCATTGAATGAAGTTTGGGGTTTTTGAGTAGAAATAGGGGTTGGAGAGCCAAATCCATGTTCTTGGCTTGGTTCTTGATTCCAAGGACTAGGTTAGGATAGTTTAAACTTAGTAAACCTAAGATGGCTATTTATGGCTCAAGATCAACCATTAGGATCCATAGATTTAAGAATTGGACAATGGTTGGAGTTATGTGATTTGGACTTAGATCTTTGCCTAAGAGAATCCATAGGTTGTATTTGAGTTACAACAAGTTTATGGGCATGGATGGGTGTTAGAAATTACTAAGAAACCAATTTTTAGATGATTCGAAGTAAGATTTGAATCATGGACTAGTGTTGCGATTCTGCAGAGTGAGTTGCAAAGTATCTGGTTAAGAGACACGACCCATGTTTGAAACATCGGGGGGGGGTTGTGCCTCTCTCTGCCTATTCTAATTCGTGGAATTGTGCTAACAGAGCAAGACAGGGGTGTGTGTAATAAGACATGGCCCATGTCTGAGGCTAGAATCTTCAAAATGTCATTTTTGATGTTTTGAAGCTATGGACTAGATGGGATCATTAGTATATGTTTCCTAAAGTGTGTTAAGGCACAAATGGGGATATTTTTAAGAGAGAAATTATCACCTAGCATGTATGAGAAATCTTAAGCCTTTGAGCATTCAAAAGTGAAGGATTACCCTAGGTAAGGATGTAGCACCTTAGGCAACCTAGTGTTGTATTAGATATCATTTAAGATGTGATGAGATGGTATATAAGTGACAAGTATACTAGGATGGATTATATGATTCACTCTAGTAAGGATAAGGAAGGTATGAACCTTAGGATATCTAAGAGTAGTGGATTATTTTGGGAATGTGCTAGAACCTTAAACAACAAAGAGTTGTAAGTAAGAACCACTCCTGAGTTAGATTCACTTGAGTGGAGATAATGTTATGTATTTAGTTCCAAAGAGAGAATGTTATGTACTAAGTCTCTAGTTAAACGGGACCTTATACATTGTAGAATACACAAAAAGGATGAATGTTGACTTGTGAGCTTGTCATATTCATTAAGTATGCAAAGTTCTAGAGAAATGCTCATTTGTTTCCTTAAGTAAGGTTGAATGAGGCATTAGCTAAGTTAAACTCTTTCACTAGGATGAGTTGAGTCTATAGGAACGTTAAGATGATATTTATGTAAGACGTAAACATAACAATACACTTTTCACACACTAGTTAGTTAATCTAGTTTGTATATGAAGAGTAAGAATCATAGTGCAACCAAAAGTAAGGGTTTGCTAAAAATAAGTGTCTAGCACCTATGGTAACTTATTGTTACTTAGCTTCACTATAGATGTGATGATGAGGGGTATTAGACGTAACACCCTCGCTTGGGAATTACATTTCAGACCAACTCTTTTAAAACTCAACCCAAGTCATAAAAGATTTAATATTATAAAATACGAGTTTTAAAATTTCTTTTCGCGGATAGCATAAACTTAACAGGATAAAGATAACACAAGATATAAAGAACTGAATAATACACTCTACATATATACACATAGTTTACAGAAAACAAAAGTACATAATACTTACATACCAAAAGGACATAAATACAACTTATTATAACAAACCTAAACTGGCCCAAGTTCATAACACCTAAGGGAAGGGTCCTCCACTGGATCTTCCTCAGAATCCTTACTAGACAAATTCCCTAGCCGGGGAATGTCTTGATGTAACACCCTCCTTAGGGTATGACATTTCAGATCAACTTCTTTTAATTTTTTTTACCCAAGTTATAAAACATTTAATATTATATTAATACGGGTTTCAAAATTACTTCTTCGTGGATAATATAAACTTACCGAATTATAGAAATACAAGGCATAAAATTGAATAATATACTTTATATATAAACAAAGTTTACTACAACCATAAGTACATTATACTAAAAAAAAACCCAAAAGCATAAACATCTAACATTACTAACCTAGACTGGCCCAAATTCACATCTAAAGAAAAGAGTCCTCCTCAGAAGACAAATTCCCTAGTCGGGAATGTCTCGATGGATAGAAATTCGACCAAAAGATATCTCAGAGTCCTCCCTAGGAGTATAGTGAAGATCATTCCACAACTCCCTGATAGGTATAACAAACTCTACAAATGCAACAGTAAGAGAAGAAGTAGTGACTCCATGTCGCGTCCTACTTACAGAAAGAGTAATGTCATCACAATACTATATATGCTCCGTGTCCTAATGGACACGCCAAACATTAGTGCCTTCAAGAAACTGTAGTCTAAAGAAACCTAGCCGATCCCTCCTTGTCACCATCGCAGTCTTCACAATGTAAGCATAAAACAGAAATAGACAGAACAATACAATAAAGAGGTGAGATCCCCTACATCAATACCATCATGGCAACAAAGAACAATAATGTCAATCATGCCATTCACATACAGTAATATCACAAAACAACATATATAATCATGTTATCAACTAATATATAATTTAACAGTGTATATCACAATTACAGGAATGCTAATCGTACCACAAAATAAGTATATTGACCATACCACAACAATATGTATATTGACTATGCGCATGCACAATGAATCAACCCCTCTTATGAACAATCCACTTATTTCCTACTCCATAGAGTTAAACACAATTTCGGAGAAAATGATCCAGAAGATATGTCTGTATATGGGCCGCCTCAGACCAAAGTGTTATAATTTCTCAATTTGCACAACACAGCTTATACAAGACAATCTACATCAAATCGTGAATAGAGTAGTGTTCACATCAAGAACGTCAGTGCGTTTGCATTGGTCACCACGGCATAGTAGTGCGACTAACTGGCCACATATGAATTCCCGCACCCTGACGCCTCCAAGGTCATTCATAAACCTTCACTAACAAAATTCGCACCCGCACGAAGGTGTAATTCTACTCCTAGGTAACAATAGCCTTAACAGACACCGACTGACAAATTATGCATGATCAATGACTCTATGCATATTACAAACCTTTACCGGCTATAACCATACGTTGATATATCTGGGTTCAATATATTAGCCCGACAGCAAATTACTGTATTTCTCAATCGCGTAGCATTTTTATCGCATTTTCACAATCGCGTAACACTTTTGTTATGTTTTCAAATCACGTAACAATTTTTCAGCGTTTTCTCAATCGCGTAAAGATTTTAAAATGTTTTCTCAATCGTGTAGCTAAAAATCATCATTTTTAAATCGCGTAAGAGTTTTTCTACGTATTTTCAATCGCATAAAACATTTTCTCAATATTCTAAGCTCAAATTAAAATTTTTCTTATTTAATATAAAAATTGGACTTTAATTCCAGTATTTCCTTAATAAATCACCTTTAAATAATATTTCTAACATTTTCTCACTAAACCTCCTCCAAATAATATTTCCTAACGTTTTCAATAAAACTTATATCATTTAAATTAATTCAAGATATCTCAAAATCTTTGTTCTTTAGTCTTAATAAACTTTATTAAATAAAATATTTTAAACTCCAAACTATCATTAAAAATTATTTCCTTGCTAAAACTCCTCTAAATAATATTTTCTAATATTCTTTCCATAACCTACATTTATTTTTAATTTAATAAAACTTTTTCCATCTTCCTTATTAAAAATCCTCTTAAATAAAGTACTTTAAGTTTCAAACTTAATTCTCAATCCTATTTCCCAATATCATGGTGAAAATCACTCTTTTGCTTAATGATAAAATTTATTCATTTCCAATCTTATCTTAGAAATCCTTAATTAAATTTCTTAACATTAAACCACTAAATTCACAATTTATAAACCATTTTCATCTTTTCAACTAAAACGTATTAAATAAAATATTTCAAATCTCCAAATTACTTCTTAGTCCTGATTTCACTATATTAATCAAAAATCACATTTTAATTAGTAATAAAAATATATTCATTTTCATTTTTTATTTTGTAATCCCTTTATTAGCTTTCTTATCCACTAATCCTCTAGGTTAACATTTAATAAAACATTTTGCATTGGATTACCCATTTGTGTGCATAGAGGCCATGAGCCTTATGGTCTTTGGAACCAAAAATTGTTTCCTCTGAATTACAATTTATAGCATACAATACAACATCAAGCATAAAAATCCTACTTAAACAAGTTCGTGCATAATATCAAAGCAATAAAATCACATAAGTAAAATAAATACAAATCACACAAACACACACATATATGGTGAATAAATCCTCATATGGATTCATCACCATCATACAATTTCGTGTCCCTCACCACCATAATTGATTGATGAGGTTAATCTCTCTCTCACCTTGGATATAGCCTCCTAAGCTCCTTGTATAGCGCTTTGTATCA
The DNA here is from genome assembly GCA_029884595.1 of Ormosia semicastrata. Taxonomy (NCBI): domain Eukaryota; kingdom Viridiplantae; phylum Streptophyta; class Magnoliopsida; order Fabales; family Fabaceae; genus Ormosia; species Ormosia semicastrata. The sequence continues at coordinate 66,099,112 of JAQQTO010000060.1, forward strand.
ACTTCCACCACCAAGTAATCTCTTGAGATCCAAACAAATACATAAAAATTAACATTTAAAGCTTGATTAAGGTAACCATAGATCAAATATGGTCTTAGAATTTCAAGAATAAAATAAGAAATGAAAAACCATGAACTTCACCTTAGAACCCTAGAACTTGAATTTAAAAATCAAGCTTGAAGATGATGGAATTAGGTCTTGATCACAACATGAAAGTTGCTTAGAATGAAGTTTAGGACTAAGTGGTGTGAATAGATGGAATTATGAATGGTTGGATAGTGTTTTTGGGTGAGGCCGTGAGCTTAGGGAGAGAAAGTGAGAGAAAATGGTGTTTAGCTTTGAGAGAAAAGATGATAGCTTTTAGAATGTGATAGAAAAATGAAACTTAGCCACTTTAGGGACTAAGTGGCCGTGAGGCTTCATGGAGAGAGTGAGAGATATTTTATTTTGCTACAAGCCATCACAACCATTGGTTAAATCAAAGGCAGATATCCTAAGCTTCTTCACTAAGCTTTCCTTCACAACCATTGATTAGATTAATGGTGGACATCCAAAGCTTCTTTACTAAGCTTGCTATCATAACCATTGATTAGATCAAGGGATGATATGCAAAGCTTCTCCTCCAAGTCTTGCCATCTAATGGTTCAAACCAAAGTCAAGCCCTCTTTGTTGACTTCAACTAGCTTCACCATTAGGCTTTCTTCCTATTGGTTAGCTTCACAAATAAGCTTCCTTTCTATTGGTTCTTCATAAAGTCATAGCCTCTTTAGTTGACTAATCTCAAGATATTTTCTAAAAGATATTTCCTAAAAGATATTTTCAGAAACTATTACCCTAATAGATAATAACTACTGTTAGTTATTGTCCAATGGATAATAACATTACACAATAAATAAAAATATTACCCAATAGATAATAACATTATCCAATGGATAATAGAAAACTCAGATACAAAAAATTTTCGTCAACTATTCCCAATTTCAGGTTTTGCAAGTTCTCCTGGCCCCGCATTAACAGTACGAAACTTTCTGGTCCAGGAAAAAGTTTTATTTTTTCGGGCCCGCCTCAAACACACATACAGCTCAAAATAATATTAAAATAATTAAAATAAATTAAAAATTTCCAAAAATTCCCAAATATTATAAAAGTCATAAATATCAAGAAAAATGAAAAATCAAGGTGTTACACTCGACGAATGGGAGTCTGAGCAGAAGATACCTCGGAATCCTCCCTAGAAGTATTGTGAAGATCACCCCATAAATTCCTTACAGGCATATAAAAGTTTAGATAAACAGTAGCATTAAAAGAAAAAGTAGTAACCCCATGGCGGGTCCTACTCAAAGATAGAGTAATATCTCCATAATACTCTATGCACTCCGTATCCAAATGGATGCGCCAGGCATCAGTGCCTCCATGAAACTGCACTCTAATGTAACCTAGCAGATCTCTCCTTATTGCCATCACAGTCTTCATAGAGCATAAACATAAAACAGAACAGATAGAACAATACCATAAAGAGGTGAGATCTCCTACATCACAATACCAATATAGCAGCAAAGAAATAGTAATAACAATAAAGCCACATAGTACAGAGTTAACAATTACAGTCATGATATTTATTAACAGATAATTAAACTATATATATATATATATATATATATATATATATATATATATATATATATATATATATATCACAATAACATGTCTACTGACTATGCACATGTACAATGAATCGAACCCTACTCCATGGAGCTAAAACCAAACATCGGAAAGAATGATCAGGAGATATGTCCGTATATCGTCAGCCTCAATTCATGTGCTTCAAAATTATTAGCGTATGTATCATAGCTTATACAAGATATTCTACACCAGATCGAGAATAGGAATAGTATCTCATCGAGATCGTCGGTGTATTTGCATCAGTCACCACGACACAGTAGAGCTACTAACTGGCCACTTGTGGGATACCCAGGTCCCGACACCCCTAAGATTAGTTATTGACCTTCACTACGCAATTTACACTCGGACAAAGGTGTAATTCAATCTCCTAGGCATACAACCTTAACAAACTAAGTCATCACTGTCGGTGTATGCCCTAGAGGCCAATACATTTTCTGTATTTACATACATTCTATTATGCTATTTTATATATGAGGTATTTCATTTATTGTGTTCTTTTTTGATAAACATAATAAAGTCCTTAGAATAGTAAGTTTGATGCCATAGGACATCAAGTGGATGACTTGATTGTGAGATCCTTTTAGTTACAACACTATTTTTAAATGTCCCTAGTCAAGTATTATTGTTAATTAGGACAACAATAATACATTGAGACTAGCATGTGCATAGACTGATGACCACATCTCACAGGTCATGGATATGAGATATCAAGTCTTCACATGGGTACACATTAAAGTAATGATGTACTGGACTGACCCACCATGAGAACGCTACATGGATCGTTACGTGAGTGTCATAAGCGATTCTTATAGTGACAATGTGTCTGTGGTCCTTTGACCTAAAATCACTACGATTCCTACATATGGAGTTGTGTGTTTTAATACCATCAAACGTCATCTGTAATAAGGTGATTATAAAGTTAGTTATTGGACATACCGCAAATCATGCAGAAGGATGCGAGTGACCTAGATGGGATTTGTCACTCCTACATAACAGGAGCGATATCTTCGGGCCCCCTGATTGAGTGAGACTACGAAATGCATGGCCATGCTCAAATGAGTCAATATGAGATATTGATTTCATTTCTTGTTACAAAGTCTACTCGAGTATCAGGAAACGAATGATTAGACTATACAAGGGTGACGCATTTCATGCCTTGTGTTTAATCTAGATATCTTGACTAAGCGACTAAACGACACGGAAACATTGGTCACGGAAAGGTTATGTCAAATCACTGACATTCTTATTACTTGGGTAGCAGCGATGTGTTGCTAGATACCATTCACTGCTTGTAATATTAAAATGGGATTTTAATATTACTGCCAACGTAATAAGAACCTGCAGGGTCACACACATAGAGCAGACTAAAATTGGAGCAATGGATCCAAGTTGGACTTGGATTCAAATATGGACCAGACTCATAACAGACGAGTCTAGGGTTGCACAGCTTACCTTGCTGCTGCTCACACGCACTTAAGGCAGTCACTATTATAAATAGTACTGCTAAGGGGCTGCTACGATACACAATTTCAGAACCCTAGCCACACCTACAGAAAAGTGAGTGAGAGAGCGGCAGGTTTCTTCTCTTCTCTTCGTAGCTAGCACTGTGTGAGAGATGTGAGGCTCCTCTTTGCGGACGTTGGATGTTCGTGAGTCTGTTCTTGTGGATACCGCAGAGACATCGTTTCTATTACGGTGTTGGTGACTCACGTCCTTCCTTTTGATCACGCTTGAAGAGGTAAATAAAATCATTTAAAAAACTTGGATTATGGCTTTTCACATGGATCCTCGGTGAGAATCCCTATTTTTCATTGCGTTATGTAACCTCAATTCCCAACAATCACGACTTTCATAATGCATAATAGAATAACTTAATAAATCGATAACCATTAACTTCATAAATTCCATGAAAAATAAGCCACCACTGGGCTTAAGCCGTCAACTGGCATCTCCAGGTCCAGTACGTCGGCCCAACAGTAAACTATTATTTTTCTCAAACGTGAAGTACTTTTTACTATATTTTCACAAATGCATAACACTTTTGGTTAAGTTTTTAAATCATGTAACATTTTTACACCATTTTTCAATTGCGTAAAAATTTTAAAAAAATTTCTTAATTGTGTAACTCAAAAATCAACATTTTTAAATCGCATAAAGTTTTATCTATACTTTTTAATCGCATAAAACATTTTATTGATATTCTAAGCTTAATTTTTAAGACTTTCCTTATTTAATATAAAATTTGGGCTTTAATTCTAACATTTTCTTACGAAACTTCATCTAAGTAATATTTTCTAACGTTTTTTCATAAAAAACTATATTATTTTAATTAAATCAAGATATTTCAAAAAAAATCTTTTTCGATTACTTTAATTAAGAACTCTCTTAAATAAAGTACTTTAAATTTTAAATCATCATTCAAAACTTATTTCCATTAGCATGACCGAAAACTAATCCATTTCAAATAACAAAACTTTGTTCATCTTCTTTTTAACTTATAAATCCTATTCTAGTCCCCTAATCATCTAGGTTCTCAATTCATAGAAGTTTTTGCCTTGGATACCCTATTTTAGGCTAAATGACCGTGAGCCATGTATGGTCTTTGGGACCAAAAAGCTTGCCTTTCATATATGATTCAAAGCATGTAATGCATTTCAATCATCAATTCATGCAATAGCAATTTCATGCATACTATAAAAATCAAGTAATCACATATAGCCAAACAAACATAAACCATTAAATTCACACAATGAAGTGAATACATTCTCACATGGATTTTTCACCAACAAACCACAAATTTTGTTCCTCACCACCAAGTTGGTTGATGAGGTTAATCTCTCTCTTACCTTAGATGATGATCAAAACTCCTTGTTGTCTTCTTGAAATAGCTTCTACTTCCAAAAAGATCCTTAAAAGAAATCAAACATATAATTATTAAAATCTAGGGCTTGAAATAAAATGACCATGAATCAAGATTATGATCTAGAACTTGAGAATAAAATTTAGAAGTGAAGATAAAGAATTTCACCTAGAACCTTCAAACGTTTAGCTTTGAGAAAGAGATTGAAGATTATTGAATTTGAAAAAACTCACAACATGAGAATGTCTCAAAATGGTGTTTAGATTCAAGATATGTGGTTATTTTGAATTGATCAAGATTTGAGAGTGATTTAGAGGTGTTGGCTGAAACTCACAAAGGAGAGAAAAAGAGAGAGTTTTGATAGCTTGTTTCTCAAAAACAGGACAAGATAAACTTAAGAGAGTTAAATAACTATTTTGGTCTCCTAAGCTTATCCTAGAAGCTCCTCTTGGCAGTGCACTCTTCCTGGTCTTGAGAGGTCAAAGCTTCTCCTCCAAGCTTGTTTTCCATTAGTGGAACACTATGAGTTAAAGCCACTAAACTTGACTCCATCAAGCTTCCCTTGTAAGCTTATTTTCAATTGGCTCAAATAAGGTGAGTCATGAATGGAAAAGATGAAAGGTTATGACTAGGCTCATGACTAGTCATCTAACTGGATATTTACCGGTAGCTATTACTCAATGGACAAAAGCTACTGCTAGCAAAACCAGTATTTATTATCCAATGAATAATAAAACGTACCTAGATTTCATCAATCAGATAAAATCTCAGAAAAAGGAAAATTTCAAAATCTGTTCCTGGTTTCTGGTTTAGTAAGCTCCCCCGACCCCGCGTGAACAATCAGAATTTTTTCAGCCCCAAAAATTTTATTTTTCCAGCACCGCTTCGAACACACAGAAAACCAAAAATAATAAAATAACCAAAATAAAGCAAACAATTCACAAAACTCACAAAAATCATAGAAAAAACACAAATAACAAGAAAAAAAATTTTGGGGTGTTACATTAGATATAAGTAAACTAGGATAAGTTGACATTATCTACCTGTGAATGTGACTTATATGACGCAAGGTCATTTAGCTAAGAAGGGAGGGAGTCAAGAAGTTACTAAGGGGATAAGTATTCCTAACCAAGTGCTAAGGTTGGATGTAGTGTGAAAATTCTAATTTTCCTATCTACAAGGGGGTAAACATGAGAAGTCAGAATTTCTTAGTAAAACATGCCTAGGTTTTAGATGACCTAAGTATGTAAGAATGACTGTAAGTATGTATGTCTATGAAAATGGTCTAATAGTATTGATCTTAGTGAGTATCCTTTGATGCCCATTTATGAAGGCCAAGGGAAATAAATGGATGTTCGAAAGACTTTTCTGAATAAGAACATAACCCTAATATTTCAATAGTGCCAAGGCCAAGGGAGATAAGTGGGAAGTCCAAAATCCTCTTTGAGGAAGGACGAAGCCCGAACTTCTCAGCATGCCAAGATACGTGCAATGTGAGGATGAGCTTTCCCTCTATTTACCACGAGACAATATACTGAACCAGTTCCTAATGAGATTCTTTATTTTCAACATAAAACTTTGCATGCATTTCAAAACAAAACATTTGATAAGCATATCTTTAGGATCTTTTTAGGCATAATCATATTGCATATCATTCGTATTGCATTTACGGATAGTTGTATGGGCATCATCTATTACTATTGGTATTTACAATTGTATGGGCATTTGTTTATATCTAACGGTATGTAGGCTATCGGTTTAGACCACACTACTAAGTAGTGTGTAGTTATGAGAATTAGTGGAGGAAACTCCTATGTTTGTAGTTATAACAATTGTTATATTTGTTATATAATGTTATAGTTAGCTGGTATTGGAATTGCTTTTACTGAGAATTTGTAATTCTCACCCCAGTTGTTCTTCCATATAAATCCAAGTAGTAGACAAAGCTCATGTATAAAGTTTATATTTGTTTTGTATGTTTTAAGTAGTATGTAGTACAATATGCCCTTTTGTGGCAAGTGTTGTATATATATACATATATATATATGAGTTTAAGTTTTTTCACATTCTCTCAAGGCTTTCTATAATTACTCACTGTGATTATGGATATATGTATTAGTTAGTATGTAGAAGTGACGCTTTAGTATTGTTTATTTTTATATATCTTGGTATTTCTAGGATATATATAGATATCTTGGTATTTCAACTGTCAGGACAACTGCGAGTTGTAGATCTTATCCCTAGAAGACAAAAGGGTGTGCTCCTCACGGGAGGTGAGTGCGCACTACATGTTCCTGTACGAGGACTTCTTCACCTGGCTTAGACTCCGGATCCCCTTCAACTACTTCTAGCTTGTTGTCCTCCACATTCTCCATGTTGCTCCAACCCAGATTCACCTCAACGGTTGGGCAAACATCCTTACCTTTGAGAGAATTTGCCGGTTGGTTGGACTGTGGCATTCAGAGAGGGTATTCTTAAATTTCCACACCCGGTGGAGTCTTTAGGGTGGTGGTGTTGCTTAAAAGACCTAGCTCATAGTCCAGTCAAGGCTTGGTCAAAAGATCTTTCAGGTTTTCCAAGATAGTTATAAGGACTTCAAGGAAAAATTCTTCAAACTAATGGCGGCCCTAGGGACTCATCTTTTCTAGCTAGACAATGACGGGAGCCAAGGTTCAACTTGTATTGCACCGAGAGGGCATGAAAAACCCTTTTTCAATTGATTGCATAGGAGAAGCACCACCTTGATCAAAATGACATTGAGTGTGTCGACTTCTTTACTATGTGGGTTCAATAAGTGGTCTTATTTCTTCTAAAGACGTGCTAGATGCCCCTGATGATGCAACTCTCTGGGCCATTCTTAGTAGTGTAGGCCATAGTCCGCATTTAATTTTGTGCATTATAATTTTTTTACATAATTTTCTTGTTATTTGATTATTTGCTTGTTTTGCAGTAAGTTTGGCTATGATGGCATCGAGGAACGCCCTGGCAACCCTCTAAGCCTTGAAAGCCAAGAATGCAGATGGTCCCTCCATTGCCTCTGTGGTCGCTATCTTGGTCCCTCCACCCCTGCCAATTGAGGCTCTGGTGATCGGGGGGGGGGAATTCAACTAAAGGATTCTCCCCCTCAGCCACTCGAGAAGCAGAAGAGGAGGGTTGTTGAAGACAGCAGGTGGAACAACCAAGGTAAGAGGGAGGCCATTGAGGTGAGGGAGGTTGGCTCGATCAGTTTGTATGGAGACAGCTCGAATCCCAGGGATTTCATTGACTTCAATATCCTCGATGACCAAGTAGTGAATCATGTTGCTCAGCATGACACAAAGGAGATTCTATTGACATTTTAGACTTACGCCTTTTATCTTGTTGTCGAATCCCTTTTTTAGAGAGGTGTTATGACGATTACAATGAGCAGATGGCAAGGAAGGGGGCAGCAACTGAGTAGGGTGAAAAATGGGCCCTTAAAGTCAAAAGAAGATACTCTGAAGGCCAAGAACGATGTTGAAGCTAAGACCTAGGAACTGGAGAAAGAAGTGGCAGCCTTGGAGGACACTTTGAAGCAGAAGGAGGACAATTTGGTGGAAGTTCAGAGGGAGGTCTTAGTACTCCAAACTGAAAGTGAGAACCTCTGTGCTGAGAATTAAGACCTCCGGACTGGGGTGGTGACTCTGCAAGGTGATATTCAGTAGTTGATCAAGTTTGCACGAATATCAGTGGGGAGCAATTCCAAAACATGGTCCACCAAGTCTAGCTCTTCAATCTCGGGTTGACCTTGGTATTGGATGTATTGGACCCCACAAGGGTGATTCGAGATGGTTGTGTCATGCTTCCAAACCTTGCTCCAGGTGATCAAAGTGTCATTGAGGCCCCATCCGTCGCCATTCGGGATTCGAATATTGTCGAGGACTCAAAAAAAGCATCTTAGTTTGCCTCTTATTTTTGTCCCCTACATGGGGCATTTTGCCTTTGTAAAGACAATTACCCTGGTTGTCGGGGTGTTTTAATTTACTTCCTTGTTTCTTATCCATGGTCCGGGATGGGTCCAACGCCCATTATGCTTTGTAACCGCTTTTAGGGACTTAGGATTTTTATTTAATTGAATTAAAACCTTAGTCCGGAGTTCAATGCTCAAAACATTAAGCATTCAAAAATTCATTAAGGCAAAATTTAAAATCAAAACCTTGGTTCGGGTTCCAACGCCCACTGTTTTGGCACTTAGGATCCCACTTGACTTAGGTATAAGTTAAAATCAAAACCTTGGTCCGGGGTCCAATGCCTACTATTTTGACACTTAGGATCCCACTTGACTTAGGTATTAAGGTTATCCATAACTGAGGTCTTTAATGATTACAATTTATAGTGGAAAATTGCCTACAATTTAGAAATTTTCAACTTCAAAGCTTATTTAACATAAGACTTTCGATGGATACCTGATAGTGGACCACGGATGTCGTAACCCGTACTGCCACTTTATTTCTTAACCTTAAAATGGTCAAGGCCAAGTGTTGAGGATTGGGTATTGACCCATAACTTACGACCAAAATACTTACACGAGTTTAGTGTGTTATTCCTCTTAACCTGGACTTTTTAAGATGCCCCGTACTCTATAGGGAATGGGCTTTAGATTCTCTCAAAGTGTTTTCCAGCTTGAGGGTCTTGGGACTTTAGACAATGCAAGATGATATCTGAATAACTCCATTTTATTGATAGATCAGAGAACAGAAGTTCGTACAAAGTGTATGTTCACCAAAATTGGGGCAGATCAAACAGAGTAAACTAAAAGACTAGGCCTTAAGGGGCACTTAGCTACAGTACTTTCTAAGTTTGTCTACATTCTAATAATTCTTAATTGGCTTACCTATCAATGTCCCCAAGGGTCCTTTGCTGGTGCTGATCACGATACGATAGGGGCCTTCCCAATTAGGGGCTAATTTCTCTTGGGAGGCATTCCTACCTCTGATATATGCTCTCCTGAGCACCAATTCACTTGGCTAGAACTTTCTTGGAACGACCTTCAAGTTATACTTGGCTGTCATCCTCTGTTTGATGGCGACATCGCGTATATGGGCAACGCGCCTTCTTTCTTCAAGAAAATCTAGATCTTCCCTTATTTGTCCAGGGTTGTTGTTAAGTGAAAACTGTTGGAGACGCCAACTCGGTTTTCTTATTTCGATCAAGATCATAGCCTCGTACCCATATGTGAGTTTAAAAGGCGTTTCTCTTGTTGTAGAGTGAGGCGTAGTCCGTAGGCCCATAGAACATGGTATAGCTATTTGACTCAATTTCCCTTGGCTTCATCTAGCCTTCTTTTAATTCATGGATAATAACCTGATTGGTGGCTTCAGCTTGCCCATTTGTCCTAAGGTTCTAAACGAAACTGCAATGGTGCTTGATTTTTCTTTAGCTCAGCAAGTAATTGTTCAAAACCTTTATCATTGAATTGGGTTTCGTTGTCCCTCATAATAGACTCCAACATCCTAAATCTGGTAATGATGTGGCGCTAAGTGAACTTTTGAACCCGAACGAAGGTTATCGTGACCAAGGGTTCTACCTTGATCCATTTTGTAAAATAATATCCTACCACTACCAAGTACTTCAATTGACCAGGTGCCTGAGGGAATAAACCTAGGATATCCATACCCTATCTGTAGAATGGCTAGGGCACCAACATCATGGATAGTTCCTCGGAGGGGGCCTGACAGTGGTCTGAGTGGTGCTGGCATTAGTCGCAGATCCAGACATGTGCATGGGAATCTGCTTCCATTGTTGGCCAATAGTATCCTGCCTGAGTACCTTTAATGCTAGGGCTTAGCCTCCCAAATGGTGTCCGCAGTTTCCCTTGTAAACCTTATCCAGTATATATTCTACTTCCTTTGGCGTGGGACATTTAAGAAAAGGTGAGGAAAACCCACGCCAGTATAACTGCCCATCATAGATGGTATACTTGACTGCTATCTTGACTAACTTGGAGGCTTCATTTGGATCGAAGGGTATGGCTCTGGACTACAGATATTCCAAGATAGGGGTGATCCAAGTACGCTCTCCCCCTTCGACTTTAAAACAACGTGATCTATGATGGAGGGTGGAGAGAGGGTCTCTTAGATCATGAAACGGTTGTTCCAGGGCTCTTAGTGTTGGCCAGCTTAGACAGGAGGTCCACTCTAGAGTTCTACTCCCTTGGTATATGCTCTATCCTGGCCTCCTGAACATTTTTAAGGAGCTTTTGTACTTTGGCCAAGTATCTCTGAAGGAAAGGCTCTTTGGCTTGATATTCACCTCGAATCTGAGAAGTCACAAGTTAGGAGTCACTGCAAAGTGTGATCTTAGTTGCTCCCATATCCTTAGCCATTACCAGTTCGACAATACATGGTTCATACTCTACCTAATTGTTTGAGATTAGGAACTCAAACTTCAAGGAGTTTTCTAATGTCAACCCTTCAAAATTTTTCAAGATTACCTTGACACCACTTCCCTTGGGGTTCAAGGATCCATTAACAAATATGGTCTAAGAAATTCCTTCAGGGTCACCAGGGTCCGATGTGAGCTTTTCCAAGAAGTCAGAAAGCGCTTGAGCCTTTATTGCAAGTTAAGGCTTGTATGCGATTCCAAACTCAGAAAGCTTGATGGACCTAGCTTTCATTCTCCCTACTAAGTTTGGTTTATGCAATATTTATTATATAGGCTGATCTATCCTTACCACCATGGGGTGGCACTGAAAGTATTGCCTCAGTCTTTTGGCCATGATGACGAGCGTGAAGGTAACCTTTTCAATTTTTTGATAGCGGAGTTCTGGGCCTTGCAGAACTTTGCTCACGAAGTAGACTGACTTCTGTCCCTCTTCCATCTCCTGGATTAGTACTGAGCTTATAGCCTCTTCTTTGGGAGAAGATGGAAGGCTCTTCAAAAAGGAAATGACATCCTCACACTCCTGATTTCACTCAAAATCTTTCCCTTTCTTGAGTAGTTTGAATAGGGGGAGGGATTTATGAGCAGCTTTGGCAACGAATCGTGCGAGGGCCACAATCCAGCCAGTTGGCTGTTGCACTTTTTTAACATTCTGAGGGCTTCGCATGTTGAGCACTGCTTAACATTTATCTAGATTAGCCTTAACTCTGTGGTGGGTCAGTATGAAACCCAAGAACTTGCCTGCTTGGACTCTGAAGGCACATTTTTCCTTGTTAAGCATCATATTGTACTTTGGAGTTATGTAAAAACTTCTTCGAGGTCTGTGATATATGATCCGCCTTGTGGGCATTTTACTATTATATCATCGATGTAGACCTCTAGCATCTTCTCCACTTAGTCTTCAAAGACCCTGTTCATCATTCTCTAGTAGGTGGCTCCTGTATTTTTCAAACCAAAGGACATAAACCTATAATAGTAGCTTACCCTATCAGTGATGAAGGTGGTCTTATTTTTATCTCCGGAGTATATAGCGATTTGGTTATACTAGAGTATGCATCCATGAATGACAACAATCGAAAACATGAGGAGTTATCCACCAATTTATCCACATTGGGAAGTGGGTATAGATCTTTAGGGCAAGCTTTGTTTAAGTTTGTGTAATCTTCACACATTCTCCAATTCTCATTAAACTTCTTTAGCAAGACCACGTTGGATAACCACGTGGTATAAGGTACTTCCCTGATGAAGTCGCCACTGAGCAACTCCTTCACCTATTCTTCAATAATCTGCTATCTTTCAGGACCAACTTTTCTTTTCTTCTGGGCAACTAGCCTTGCATCCTCCCTGATAGACAAATGATGATAGATGAAGGTGGGGTCAAGCCCAGGCATGTCAGAGGACATCCAAGAGAAGAAATCTTTATTTTTAAGCTAGAGCTCAATCAGTTGGTATATTTCTTCTTCTTCCAGGTTTACTCCAATCTTGGTTACCTAACCTGGCTTGGCACCAAGTTGGACATGCAGTAATTCACCCTCTGGATAGGGTCTAGTCCCTCTGATTTCTTATCAAACATCCAGCTCGGTCATAAAGATGTTGACCTTGCTGGTAATTGCGATTACATCACGCATCGAAAAAAAAAAGGATTTCCACCGAGGATCCATGAGAAAAACCATAATCTGAGTTTTTAAATTATTTACCTCTTGAAGCGTGATCAAAAGGATGGACGTGAATCACCAACACCATAATAGAAACGATGTCTCTGTGGTATCCACATGAACAGACTCACGAACGTCCAACGCTCGCAAAGAAGAGCCTCACGTTTCTATAGGTGCAGCTAGAGTTCTGTAATTGTATATCTTAGCAGCCCCTTAGTAGTACTATTTATAATAGTGACTGCCTTAAGTGAGTATGAGCAGTAGCAAGGTAAGCTGTGCAACCCTAGACCCATCTGTTATGAGTTTGGCCCATATTTGAATCTGAGTCCAACTTGGATCCATTGCTCTAATTTTAGTCTGCTCTATGTGTGTGACCCTGTAGGTTCTTATTACGTTGGTAGTAATATTAAAATTCCATTTTAATATTACAAGCAGTGAGCGGTATCTAGCAACACATCGCTGCTACCCAAGTAATAAGAATGTCAGTGATTTGACATAACCTTTCCGTGACCAATGTTTTCATGTCGTTTAGTCCCTTTGTCAAGATATCTAGATTGAACACAAGGCATGAAATGAGTCACCCTTGTATAGTCCAATCATTAGTTTCCTGATACTCGAGTAGACTTTGTAACAACAAATGAAATCAATATCTCATATTGACTCATTTGAGCATGGCCATGCATTTCGCAGTCTCACTCAATCAAGGGGCCCGAAAATATCGCTTCTGTTATGTAGGAGTGACAAATCCCATCTAGGTCACTCACATCCCTCTGCATGATTCGCGGTATGTCCAATAACCAACTTTATAATCACCTTGTTACAGATGACGTTTGATGGCATTAAAACACACAACTCCTTATGTAGGAATCGTAGTGATTTCAAGTCAAAGGACCACAAACACCATTGTCACTATGAGAATTGCTTATGACACTCACGTAACGATCCATATAGCGTTCTCATGGTGGGTCAGTCCAGTACATTATTACTCTAACATGTACCCATGTGAAGACTTGATATCTCATATCCATGACCCGTGAGATGTGGTCATCAGTCTATGCACATACTAGTCTCAATGCATTATTGTTGTCCTAGTTAACAATAATACTTGACTAAGGACATTTAAGAATAGTGTTGTAACTAAAAAAGATCTCACGATCAAGCCATCCACTTGATGTCGTATGACATCAAACTTACTATTCTAAGGACTTTATTATGTTTATAAAAAAAGAACACAATAAATAATATGCCTCATATAATAAAATAAGCATAATAGAATGTATGTAAATACAAAACAGTATCGGCCTCTAGGGCATACACCAACAATCTTTCACTTGCACTAGAGCCAATCAGGCATATGTCTAATGCTTAAAGACCTAGTGTGGCCTTCATGCTTCTGTTGTGCAAGAGGCTTCGTCAGTGGATCAGTAATGTTATCATCTGTTGGTACTCTGCATATCTTCACATCTCCTCTATCGATGATCTCTCGAATGAGATGGAAGCACCTAAGTATATGTTTGGATCGCTGGTGAGATCTAGACTCCTTAGCTTGTGCAATGGCTCCATTACTATCACAATAGAGGTCCACTGGGTCCACAATGCTAGGAATAACGCCAAGTTCAGTAATGAACGTCCTGATCAACACGACCTCCTTTGCTGTATTAGAGGCAACAATATACTCAGCCTCTGTGGTAGAATCGGCGATTATCTCCTACTTTGAACTCTTCCAGCTCACAGCCCCACCATTTAGGCAAAAAATATAACCCGATTACGATCTAGAGTCGTACTTATCGGTTTGGAAGCTAGCATCAGTGTAACCTTTTACAACTAGCTCTTCTTCGCCTCCATATACTAAGAACGAATCCTTAGTCCTTCTTAAATACTTAAGGATGTTCTTGATAGCAGTCCAGTGACTTTCACCGGGATCAGACTGGTACCTGCTCGTCATGCTCAAAGCATACGAGATGTCTAGTCGAGTACATAACATGGCATACATGATAGATCCAATTACAGATGCATATGGAATCTTTCTCATGCGATCCCTCTCATATTGGGTAGAAGGGGATTGAGCCTTAGATAGGCTTACACCATGTGACATAGGCAAGAGTCCTTTCTTGGATTCATGCATGTTAAATCATCTTAACACTTTGTCTATGTATGTACTCTGACTTAGTCCAAGTAGTCTCAGTGATCTATCTCTATAGATCCTGATACCTAATACATAGGTGGCTTTGCCCAAGTCCTTCATAGAGAAGCAGTTTCCTAACCAAGTCTTTATGGACTGTAGGGTAGGGATGTCATTTCCAATAAGTAGTATGTCATCTACATACAATACCATAAAGACAATAGTGCTCCCACTAACCTTCTTGTAGACATAAGATTCTTCTTCATTCTTGATGAAACCAAACTGTTTTATTGTATCATCAAAATGAAGATTCCAGCTTCTGGAAGCTTGCTTCAATCCATAAATAGATCGTTGCAACTTGCATACTTTTCTAGCATCCTCTGGAGTGGCAAAACCCTCAGGTTATGTCATGTACACATCCTCCAAAAGATTTCCATTAAGGAAAGCAGTTTTGACATCCATTTTCCAGATTTCATAATCATGGTATGCTGCAATAGCAAGCAAGATCCGAACAGATTAAAGCATCGCAACTGGGAAAAAAATTTCATCATAGTCTACACCATGAATTTGTTTGAAACCTTTAGCCACCAATCGCGCCTTAAAGGTATGCACATTACCATCCATGTCGATTTTCTTCTTGAAAACCCACTTGCACCCAATGGGTTTTACCCCTTCAGGTGGGTCAACCAAGGTCCATACCTAGTTGGCATACATGGAATCCATTTCAGATCTCATGGCCTCAAGCCATTTCTCAGATTCTGGGCCAATAATGGCTTCCTGGTAAGTCACAGGCTCATCTTGATCCATAAGCATTACGTCACCTTGTTGGGTCATGAGAAATCCATATCTCTCTGGTTGATGACGTATCTTGTTAGACTTACGCAAGTCTTGTGCTACTAGAGCAGGTTGCTGTTCCATAACATTTTGTGGAGGCTACTCTATTTCCACCATTGGTTCATTGCTGCTTTGTGAAATTTGAACTTCTTCAAGTTCTACTTTCTTCCCACTGATTCCTTTAGAGATAAACTCCTTTTCTAGAAATACAGCAGTCCGTGTGACAAACACTTTGCCCTCAGTAGGATTATAGAAAAAGTATCCCTTGGTTTCCTTTGGATACCCCACAAAGAAGCATTTATCTGATTTAGGTCCAAGCTTATCAGAAACTTGACGTTTCACATAAGCTTCGCAGCCCCAAATCTTCAAGAAAGACATACTGGGCCGTCTCCTAGTCCAAATCTCATATGGTGTCTTTTGAACCGTCTTAGATGGAACACGGTTAAGTGTGAAAGCTGTTGTTGACAGAGCATGTCCCCAGAAGGAGCTTGGAAGGTCTGCATGACTCATCATAGATCGGACCATGTCTAATAAGGTCCGGTTTCTCCTTTTAGAGACACCATTCCATTGTGGTGTTCCTGGTGGAGTGAGTTGAGATATTATCACACACTCTTTCAGATGATCATCAAACTGTTGGCTTAAGTATTCTTCTCCTCGATCTGATCGAAGGATTTTAATACTCTTGCCAAGTTGGTTCTGTACTTCATTCTTGAACTCTTTGAACTTTTCAAAGGATTCTGATTTGTGCTTCATAAGATATACAAATCCATATCTACTAAAATCATCAGTAAATGTAATGAAGTATTGAAAATTGCCCCTAGTGAGTGTGTTTAGTGGCCCACATACATCACTATGTATAAGGCCTAAAAGATCACTAGCCCTTTCATCTTGTCCAATGAATGGGGCCTTTGTCATCTTCCCCAATAAACAAGATTCACATGTCTCATATGATTCGAAATCAAATGAGTCCAAGAATCCATCTTTATGGAGTTTGGAGATGCGTTTCTCATTTATGTGGCCCAAACGACAATGCTAGAGAAAAGTTGGGTTCAGATCGTTTGATTTAAACCTCTTTGTATTTATATTATAGATGGGCGTTTCCAGATCAAGGACATAAAGTCCATTACTCAATTGTGCACTACCGTAAAAAATATCATTCATATAAATAGAACAACACTTGTCCTTTATAATAAAAGAAAAACCTTTCTTGTCCAAACAAGAAACAGAAATGATATTCCTGCTAATAGCAGGCACAAAATAGCAGTTCTCTAACTCTATTACAAGCCCAGTGGGCAAAGATAATAAATAAGTCCTTACAGCTCATGCAGCAACCTTTGCTCCATTTCCCACTCGTAAGTTGACTTCGCCCTTCATCAATGGTCTACTGCTCTTTAGATCCTACACATTTACACAAATATGAGATCCACATCCAGTATCTAATACCCATGATGCAGAAGTAGATAAATTGACTTCAATAACAAAAATACCTGAAGTGGAAGTCTCACTTCCCTTCTTCTTTTTGAGCTCTTCCAAGAACTTGACACAGTTCCTCTTCTAATGTCCGGTCTGACCACAATGGAAGCATGTACCTTCCTTAGCCACTCCACCCACTGGTTTCAAGCCAGAAGTGTTGGGCTTGGACTTATCCTTGCCCTTGCCCTTCTGGTTGTCCTTAGGCTTTTTCTGCTCTTTCTTGCCCTTATTCTTTTGGACCATCATTATGGCCTTTCCTTTGCCTTTGTTAATGTTCTGCTTAGTAGTTCTCAACATGCCTAGCAGCTCTGGTAGTGATTTGTCAATCTCATTCATGTTGTGGTTCATGACAAATTGACTAATACTTTCCGGTAACGATTGCAGGACTAAGTCAGTGGCCAACTCTTGGCCTAAAGGAAAACCAAGTCTCTCTAGGTTTTCAATGTACCCAATCATCTTGAGTACATGAGCACCAACAGGGCTTCCTTTTACTAGCTTGCACTGAAACAGTGCTTTAGAGACCTCGAATCTCTCATGCCTAGCCTGCTCTTGATAAAGCTTCTTAAGGTGTACGATGATATCGTATGCATCCATGTTCTCATGTTGCTTTTGGAGCTCAGAGTTCATGGTGGCCAGCATTAGACATCCGATGTCCAAGGCATCATCTTGATGCTTCTTATAAGCATCTCTTTCAGTTCTAAGGGCATTAGCAGCTGGTGGCTCAGGAATAGGCTGTTCCAAAACATACAGCTTTTTCTCTTGCTTGAGGACTATCCTCAAAATCCTGTACCAGTCTAGAAAATTCGTTCTAGGCAACTTATCCTTCTCAAGGATGGATCGCAATGATAAAGTACTCGATGTGTTTGTTGCCATGGTAATCTATTAACAGAAATATGCAAAATATAAGTATCATGCCATAAACATATTTAATGAGGTCTTTTAATTAAATATGCTTCCCACTATTTTATTCAAGTCAATGACCCTTAGCGTTGACTCGGAAAATCCCATCGTAAGATTTCCTAGTGGACCAAGATCCATATTTCACCTAGTTTTGAGTCAGCTTTGGCTGATCACCCAAAATTCAGTTATTTAGGTAGGAAACACTTTCCAATTACATCACATGTAACTCTTGGATAGTTGGGTGAATAACACTTATTCAAATCCATCTAATGGACCAAAGCCCAACTTCATGCCTCTAAGCCTTCAATCCTATTGAAATGGCCTAGTTAAGTCAGACCCAATGGTTGGCAGTTGGATATTATCTTTATCCCATCGTGTCTTACTAATATAGATAAAGGCATCCTACATTGGCAGATCTGCACTTGATCTATACTAGCATTGACGAGTGCCACACATTGGAAGGCATCACATAATGACTTAATATTTGCTTTAAGGGAATTATTATTATTATTATTATTAGATCTCACTATTTATTAAACTATTTATCATACCATAAACATTATTCATGCATCTCATACACAAAAACCATATTATAAAAGTGACATGGTTATGGCCCCCTAAGAGAGTAGCATTAACTAAGCTAGGTTCACTAAGCGTCTCCCATCAACGTCCTCACTTGATGTCGTCTTCTTGCCTCCACTTCATAATTACATTATATAGAAACCTCTTTTACATTCGAGGGGAGTTAGGTGAGAAGAGAATGTACAATTAGAATGTAGAGAGAAAGGCACGACACGTAGGTCATATTTTATAAAAACCAAAAGCATAAAAGGAGGACTAAGGCCATAACCATGCACCATGCATCTCAATGGACATACAAACTCAAAACAATAATACACTATTATTTTCAGGAGTTAAAAAATTGGATAGAAAATATCGCGCTTTTGAAAAACACACTACGCAGAGGTAGCACGGGGGTCCCGAAAAATTGGACCATAAACAAGAGCTGAATCTCTTGTGCCTCCCTTGAACCCTTGTGCCGCGCAGAACCCTAAGCCTGAACAACATGAACACTTCATGTGCCACGGGAAACCTTTGCACCGTCGTTCAACACTTGAACCTCTGGCGCCTCCTTGACGGCTTGACATCAATACTTGATGCTGCTACCGCAAAACAAGAATAGGGTTTCCAAAACCCCTTGTGCCGCGCCTCTTGTGCAGAAACAAGGATTCCATAACCCCTACTACCGCAAACCAAGAACAAGGTTTCCCAAACCCTTGCGCCGCGCATTGAGAATAAGGATTCCATAACGCTGTACGTATCACATACATACCAGAAAGCTTCGTAAAAACATACATCTTAAAACAAAACGATTTTCATAGAACATATGAATATCTTCATGGGTTTTTGAAAATAACATCACAGTTTTGCATACAACATACGAAACAGAATATGTTTTCACAAAGGGTTTCATACGGTTTTCTAAAATAACATATTAAAGATCATATCTTTTGTCAAAAATAAGAACAGAAAACATGTTATCTCATGTAAACGAAAATAAAAAACCGAATCATGGTTTCGCAAGACTCTCTGATACCATTATTGGTAATTGTGGTTACATCACACAGCGGAAAAAAAAAGGATTCCCACCAAGGATCCATGCAAAAAATCATAATTTGAGTTTTTAAATTATTTACCTCTTGAAGCGTGATCAAAAGGATGGACATAAATCACTAACACCGTAATAGAAATGATGTCTCTGCGGTATCCACACGAACAGACTCACAAACGTCCAACGTCCACAAAGAAGAGCCTCACGTCTCTCACACAGTGCTAGCTGCGAAGGGAAGAGAAGAAACCTGTCGATCTCTCTCACTCACTTTTCTGTAGGTGCGACTAGGGTTCTGTAATTGTATATCTTAGCAGCCCCTTAGCAGTACTATTTATAATAGTGACTGCCTTAAGTGAGTGTGAGCAGCAGTAAAGTAAGCTGTGCAACCCTAGACCCATCTGTTATGAGTCTGACCTATATTTGAATCCGAGTCCAACTTGGATCCATTGCTCCAATTTTAGTTTGCTCTATCTGTGTGACCCTGTAGGTTCTTATTACATTGGCAGTAATATTAAAATCCCATTTTAATATTACAAGTAGTGAGCGGTATCTAGCAACACATCGCTGCTACCCAAGTAATAAGAATGTCAGTGATTTGATATAACCTTTCCGTGACCAATGTTTCCGTGTCGTTTAGTCCCTTTGTCAAGATATCTAGATTGAACATAAGGCATGGAATGCGTCACCCTTGTATAGTCCAATCATTCATTTCCTGATACTCGAGTAGACTTTGTAACAACAAATGAAATCAATATCTCATATTGACTCATTTGAGCATGGCCATGCATTTCACAGTCTCACTCAATCAGGGGGCCCGAAGATATCACTCCTGTTATGTAGGAGTGACAAATCCTATCTAGGTCACTCACATCCCTCTGCATGATTCGCGGTATGTCCAATAACTAACTTTATAATCACCTTGTTACAGATGACTTTTGATGACATTAAAACACACAACTCCTCATGTAGGAATCATAGTGATTTCAGGTCAAAAGACCACAAACACTATTGTCACTATGAGAATCGCTTATGACACTCACGTAACGATCCATGTAGCGTTCTCATGGTGAGTCAGTCCAGTACATCATTACTCTAATATGTACCTATGTGAAGACTTGATATCTCATATCCATGACCCGTGAGATGTGGTCATCAGTCTATGCACATACTAGTCTCAATGTATTATTGTTTTCCTAGTTAACAATAATACTTGACTAGGGACATTTAAGAATAGTGTTGTAACCAAAAAGGATCTCACGATCAAGTCATTTACTTGATGTCCTATGGCATCAAACTTACTATTCTAAGGACTTTATTATGTTTATCAAAAAAGAACATAATAAATAAAATGCCTCATATATTAAAATAAGCATAATAGAATGTATGTAAATACGGAAAAAGTATCGGCCTCTAGGGCATACACCAACAGACCTAATCTAGGATCGGGCTATGTAGTAATTTTTGCTTTCTTGGGAACCCTGCAAATTCTGAGGCTCTCATTATAGCATTTTTAGGCTGCAATTTGGTCGCCTTTTACTATGACTACCTCATCATTCTTGCTAGGAAACTTCATGACCAGTTAGATGGTGGATACCATGGCGCTAAGTGCGTTTAAGGCAGGGCAGCCCAAGATGATGTTGTGAGCCGAAGGGCAGTCCACGACCAGAAACCTTACCTTGACTGTCCTGAAGCGTTTAGCAGATCCTAAAGTCAAGTGGGTCTTATAATAACCTATTGGGGTGATCTTCTCACCAGTGAACCCTGTGAGCTCCACATCGTAGAGGGTTAGCTCCATATGTGGAAGTTTTAGCTTTTAGTAAAGGTCCATGAATATGATGTCTGCCAAACTCCCTTGGTCTACAAAGATACACCAGACTTTGGCATTAGAAATTATTCTCAAGATAACTAGTGGGTCATTATGATTCGAGATAATTCCACCATAGCACTCATCCAAAAAAGTGATGGAGGGCATATTCCTTTCCCTAGTCCGTGACTTAGACCCAGAATGGGAGACACTGAACACCACCATCTTGAGGGCTTTCTTCTGAGCACCATTCGACAAACCACCACCAACAAACCCACCAGCAATAGTATTGATGGTTTGTTGGGTTGAGCCTAGCAGTTATCATTGTCATTGGATAGAGCATCCCTGTTCCTATCTTGCCAGTCAGTTGTATCACGGCGACGTGAACTCTAGGATCTTTTCCTAAGGCTCCAAGTTCTTCTCCATTGGCGTGGAGATGCGCTTTATAGAGAGCTATATCTCCCTTCTCTCTGCCTTCCACTACGTTCATCGTCTTGAACCCGACTGATATATTGTTGCAGCCTTCCTTCCCTAATTAAGAACTCAATTGCATCTTGGAGTTAATAGAAATCCTCAGTTTCGTGGTCATAACTTTTGTGCCAAGTACAATGTTTAGAGCGATCTTTCTACTTGTGCTTTTTTATATATAGTGGCCTCTTGATCTCCTGAAACTCTGTCTGTAACACTTCCCTTAAGATTGTCTCACGTGGGGTGTTCAGTTGAGTGTAACTGGAGTACTTGCCTCAGGGTGGGTTATCCTTGGAGTTTTGAGATCGTAAGGAATTGTGGTTGACTTTTTGGTGAGAGGACTCACCTTTGTCCCATCTCCTCTGATTTTTAATTGCCTCCTCAAGGTTTATATATTTAAGAGATCATTATCAAAATTCGTGTATATTCTCTGGCTTTTTCTTTGCCAAAAAGCAAAGAACTCAGAACCAGCTCGGAGACCACTTTTGGCATAATGAAGGGCAATTCTATCATTAAAGTTTTCCACATTATTACATACTGCACTAAACCTTTTAACATACTCGTGAAGGAGTTCGTCATGCTTTTTGCAAATTTTAGATAAAGATTCAATGGACTTGGGTTGTTCCTTGCTAGTGGTATACTAAAGCAAGAAACATTGTCTGAGATCTAACCAGTCATTGATCGATCCCCGTGGCAAGGTAACAAACCATCTAAGGGCTTTTTATTTCAAGGAAAGGAGGAAGGTACGACATAGTAACTGCATGGGTCCCCCATTGAAGCACATAGATTGGACGTAAGAGTCTATGTGTTCTTGGGGGTCTGTAGTCTCATCATAGAGCTTCACATTAGTCAGGAATTTGAAACTCCTTGGGACTCGGGACTCCAAATATTGAGCAGAGAAAGGTTGCTCTTGAACGTTGTGGTCCGAGTTATTATTGACAACATTGGACATTTTGGCATCAGGATGTAGTTCCCTCTGGTTATTATCTGCATTCCACCTTTCGTTCTGGTATTACGACCTAGACTGATCTTCATACACATCCCATCCCAGATTCTCCAATCTACGGTATTGTTCTTTTAACATCGTCGTGTGGTATTGCACCATATCTTAGAATTAGTGTCTGGATATATGAGATTGATTTGTGTGTTTAGGGTGAGACACACGATCATCGACTTCAATATTCAGGAGTCCCAAGCGCTGATGCATAGGAATTCTGGACCCTGAACATTTGAATTGGCTTCTTGCATGCGGATTCCAAGTCTATCTCGTATAGGAACCCTCCATGATAGGTGGGGGCTTTCATCAGAAAGTGAGGTTTCATACCCATCGCGTAGCTGTTCTACTTTGGGTGCCTAGTTTCTCGTAACTGAGGCTTCAACAACTAGTGGTGGAATAGAGTGGGGAGGATGCTGTGCTACTAGTCCTTGCCATTGGTTTGCAGAGGTTTGCGTAACATCTCTTCTCAAATTTTGTCTCATGTTCACCATAGTTTAGTGGGAATAGAAGTTTAACTTTCCTATACACGCCGCCACTATTCTAAAGTCAAAGGTGTACCTAAGATAGGCACGTCATGGTGGTTTCCTCCTTACGCTGCAGCAGTAGAGCATGTTGAAACAAAGGGGGGTTGGTACCTGCAAAGGGACTCTAACTTCTCAAGTCAGGCTATGCACAAGTAGGGTTTACGCTATGAGTGATAAATTACCTGAGGAGGTGGTTAAGCCTGGTATTTATAGAGGTTGGATAGATATGTTCCCTTAATAGAGAGATGCGTTCCCATAATAGTAGCAAGAAGAGATATATTTCTTATTTAGTTGTAAAGGATCCCTATAAGATCAAAATATTGATACTGCCATTGTGAGCAGTTGGAGGCAATGATAAGTGCTATTATTCTGCAAGATCATGATTAGCAATAACAGATATTCTTATGATTTATCCATTACGCATATCTCATGGTAAAGCTATTGTTTCCCAGTGTCGTGGTCCTACATGCATACATTTGGGATCCCGTTTGTGTGTCTTAAGCGAACTCCTACTAAGTGCATTCACGACGGACCTCGGTATACTGTGTGTAGGGTCGATCCATGGGGCATGATCTTGAATCACGGTCCAAAACAGTTGACAACCAAGATGTTTCATTGTTTTGCAACTAATTGAGAAGGTATTTTACTATTGCTTGTTGCATTGCTAAACTCTTTTTATCTTGTTAGAAGTATGTGAATTGTTCACAACCAGTTATATCTAAGTACAAAATGCATTCTCTTTTTTCCCCCCTAAAAATACATAGTTTATCATATGTCCTTGAAGTGTAGTGTTTTCTGTAGTCATATGAATGCTCTATTTAATTATTTTCCCACACAACAAATTCAAGTAATGATGATTATGTTATTCAATATTTGCAAGAACCTAGAGGAATAATTACACTTTCTGAAAAAGATTAGTATATGGCTAATACTAACTTCATTGTTAATCTTCTTCCTAACATGTACCCTAGTTCTGTTCATTTCATTTTTATGTTCAATTATTTATGGGTATGCAATCAGTGAATACTATATACTTGCGTTGGGTCAAATAAATATACACGAAGTACAAATAAAGCAAGAAGCTCTTCAAAAGGAAACTACCTAGTTTATTGATCATCTATTCATAAAAGAGCAACAATATGAAGCATATATGGTATCTGTGCCTAATTAACTTACCCAATAATCATTTTAGTGAGGCACCCAATGAGTTTGCAGAAGTTACTGAGGGGAACAATAACAATAATTTCTTAAGGTTTTTCTCCTTATTGTGATAGCTTTATTACAATTATTTGTCATTAATCATAGCAATAAATGACTAATCATTAAATATTAATGTTTTGCAGATTTAGTGTGAACAATAAATATTTTTTTCAATTATTCGATAAATGGGCCTAAAAGAAAGCATTTCAAGATCCACGGAGGTTTGCTTAATCACGAGGAGGTTGACAGTTTTATGATTGAACCCTAATTTTCTCACATCATTTTTTACACCACTTTTTACACTGGTTAATGAAGTACAAATTCATGGTTAATCATACATAAAAGTTAGTTGATGGGTATCCTGTTAACCAATCAATTCATATGATTCTTATTAACCAACCAATACACGTGATTAATCACGAATTTATACTTCATTAACTAGTGTCAAAAGTGGTGTAGAAAAAGTAGTGAGATTTTTGTTTATGATTATTCTCTGCCACACATCCGAAATTATATACATACATTTTTGTATAGCTTACCTATTATTTATATATAATTAAAGGAAAAAAGTGTTGTGAATATGTTTTGATAATGCAACTTACTAACGTTTGGTTGATTCAAATGGTTTGACACTTATTCCCCTTAAGTAAGGTCTCGAGTTCAAGTCTTGTGAATGGAAAATTTCAGCTTATGAGAGCTTTACACCTTAGTGGTCTGACCTAACTTGACTCTAGATTAATCAGAGCCTAATGTAGCTTCCAGATACTGAAGTGTTTACACCAAAATATGTTTCGATAATTTATATTTTGAAGTTATTTAATAAATAAAAGTGATTCAGACTTCTTTCACTTAATTTTACTATAGTTTCATACTTGTATGCTATTTTAGTTTGTTATTAATTTGTAAAGGACTTATATCAGGCATTGCCTAGATTAGTGTAGTTTGATTTTATGTCAGTTTTATTTCATGACAGACTCAGTATGTCTCCTAAATCCACACTTGAAACATTTGCTTAAACTTGTACAACTTATCTTTTCTCAAAGAATTTTGCCCTAAAGCTTGATACATCAGAAAAATAGAAAACATAAGACACTAAGTAGTTTAAAAATTTAGAAAAACTTATTCATATACTTATCAAGAGTACATAAGATTGACAAAAATAATATATCTTGTTTTGGAAAAGTTTCGGGATATCTAAACAAATAGTAGTCTGGCCCATCTAGGATGGATCCCAGCTTGCGGTGTGCATGACCATGGACCATAACTGAATTCAACAATAAGGAGGAAATCTCTCCCAAATCCCCCATTTATAGGAATTATGATTAAAGGAGACAATCACTCCAACCAATTCCTATTTTGTAGGGATTCCCATCAATGACATTCATTATCCTCAAATGTCTATTTGAAATACGATTTCCCTCCATCACACTCTCTTATAAATACTAGACAAATTCATCAAGGTATAGATCTAAACCTCTAAATACTGCCTACCTTATGTACAGTCTAACTTGAGTGTAAGAATGCCTTTTGTAGGTACCCACCCCTCACACCATCATCGCTGCCGCTATGCTACGAAGGAAACCACCATTATCAACCTTACTCAGGTGATCCTCTAAAACCCGTTTAGAACATTGGCGTTGTCTATAGGAAATGATAAAGTTCAAATCCCACCACCTATACCATGGTAACCATCAGACAAAATTGTGCCTTCACCGCATAAAACCAACCAGCAACCAGCCACTGTCATGGCTCCATCGCTGCTCAAGATCTAATCATTGCCAACTAGAACCTAGGCACAATGGTGAAGAGGTTTATCTCTCTAGCAAGAACCCTTCCCCTCCGCAACAGTGTGTTCCTACCACGCAGCGACTTGGATCACATAAAGCCCTTTAAGGAGAAGCTAGACCACAGATTTTGGCTCTGCGGTGCCTAAGCACGAAGGAAAACAATGAAGGGGATCAATCCCAACAGGGGGAGTCAATCCCTACTAGATTATCACACTGTGAACTGGTCTCCTAGATCCACCTCCAAGACGAGCGTATTCATGAGTTGGAGAAATCCATCCACATGGAAAGGGGAGACGAGAATCGGGTTCCACACAGAAACAATAGAAGGGCACTAGCTTGCAACAAGGACCGTGATCTAGAAAACTCCAAGATAATAAAACCTAGATGAACGGTTAGAAACCTATAAAGAGGAGATCCCAAGGAATAGGAACTTAAATAATGGAGGACTATGGTTAAACAGAACTAACTTCATCAAATATATAATGGCCCATGAGATCCCTAGGTGTTTCTGTAACATCCCGAAAATTCATTATTTTGTTAAAAACGATCATTTTATAATATTTGCAATTTTTAAGAATTTTTGTGGAATTTTCTGGAGATGATGAATATTTTAATATATTCTTCGTTTTATGTGTGTGCTGAGTGGAGCCGGGAGAATAGAATATTTTCCCTGAAGCTGGTAAACCTTGGACTGTCAACGTGTCAACGGGGGATCTTACTAAACCCGAGTCTGGGCACAGTTTACGAGGTCTACATTTTTGAGGTTTTATCTGCTAGTGTAATAAATCATCTGTTAGAGGCATTTAATCAAGGAGACAAGCTTACTATGCACTTCGTAGAGAAGCGTGCGAAGCTTCTCAAGGAAGCTTCTTTGAATCATTTTTTATTATTTCTCTCTCCTCCCATTTTTGTGCTGCACATTTGAATTAAGGGACTTAATTCATTCTTCAATCCACACATTTTCCTCCTCCTGTACGTAGCACTCATCTTTCTCTCTTTCCATTTCTCCTTACAGCAGCACCATCCACCCACCTTCATATTTTCATCCTCCAATACCGTCACACTCCTAGCACCATTTCGTGTTTGGAGAAACACCATACCTGAGGGAATCATCTTCAAAGTTCTATGTTTTCTTCATCTTCTTTTTCCTCCACGGTTGAAGCTTAAAGGTTGGAACTTTAAGGTAAAGTCCTTACCTTTTTCCTCATCTCTCCTCATTTTCGTAACCCACTGTCATTTTGATGACCATGGGTATCCATTTCAACACTTGATTCTGATTTTGGTGAGCTTGAATATTCAAGGATCTCTTGGGAGCTGAAAATATAATTTCTGACCAAAAGGAGCAGCCTTTCTTTGTGCTTCTCTAAGGTAAGAGGAAGACACTCCTCCTCAACCTCTCTTAGCATTTAGGAACGTCTGTGATTTGTGTTGAGGGCCTTTCTGCTTCTGTATGTTGTTTGTATGGTATATGTGCTATTTGATTGTTTGAGTTTTGAATGTACATATATATATAAATATAACTGGATGTATTGGAATGTGTAATATTGAAGGGAATGAGTTCCGAGTGATTTTCGGATAGTTACGGTGTTGAGCCCAGAATTTGGAAACTTAATGTGGAAACTAGTAATAGTATGAAATTTGGCCAAACTCGTCGAATACAATAACCTGATCTTTTGGTGATATGTTAAAATCCGTCGAGCAAGGACCCATGGCCAAACCTGTCGAACGTGATCACCTAATCACTTAGTAAAATGTTAAAACCCGTCGAGTAAGGACCCATAGCCAAACCTGTCGGACGTGATAACCTAATCACTTAATAAAATGTTAAAATCCGTCGAGTAAGGACCCATAGCCAAACCTGTCGAACGTGATAACCTAATCACTTAATAAAATGTTAAAATCCGTCGAGTAAGGACCCATAGCCAAACCTGTCGAACGTGATAACCTAATCACTTAATAAAATGTTAAAATCCGTCGAGTAAGGACTCATGGCCAAACCTGTCGAATGTGATAACCTAATCACTTAGTAAAATGTTGAAATCCGTCGAGTTTAGACTTCTGACCATTTCCGTCGAATGTCAAAACCCGTCGAGTTTAGATTTCTGATCACCAAACACAAAGTGAAAATCCGTCGAGTTTAGATCTTTGGCCACTAGACACAATGTCAAAATCCGTCGAGTAAGAACCCCGATCATGCCCGTCGAGATTGATCTTCCGACCAAAACCCGTCGAATAGAGTCCCTGGACACTTACAAGAAAATGCCCCAAAGTCAATAATCGTCGAATTTGAGAGACAATGCCCTGTCGAGTAGATGAATTTCTCCGGACCGTCGAAATTGGAGATTTCGACCAGTGTTCGTCGGTTCGACACTTGGGAGATTTTCTCCAACGTCGACACCTATACCCGTCGAATTGAGGCTTTTGCTGACCATCTGGAGGGTTCGACAGTTTGATCTTCGTCCGACAGAACCCCCATCCGACAGAAAATGATTTCTTCGTCCGACAGAACCCCCATCCGACAGAAAATGATTTCTTACCAATCCTATTATAAAATGTTTTCCCCATTCTTTCCTCCTCCTGTTACATTATTCTTCGTCGAATGGCAACTTCAATTATTCATAAAACGTAGTCTCTGTCGAATTCAAACGTATACCTATCACCCAACACCTAGTAATTGAAATCTGTAACTCAGTTTGTGATTTTGACCGTGTATTTTCCTAGACCCAAAACCTTGGGACTAATAGAGGAATATTGATCATAAATAAATGGGATGACTAGAAATTACTTAGGGATGCATAAACAGGGAAGAACATGAGAGTGTGAGATTTTGAGATCTTAGAATAACCTTCTAAGGGCATATGAATAAATTACCTAAGAGGATTTAAGTTAACTAAGAGAATTCCTTTAGAGACAAACCCTGTAAGTAAAGCTAAACCTAAGCAAGAATTCATAATACGTTTTGAAAAGGTATTGATCTATTTAATGACAATATTATGCTATGGTGGGTCCATGTGAGAGACCATTGACTGTATTAATTCTTGCTTTGGCAAATTGTGACATATGATGGAATAGTATGTGATAATGATCATACATGATTATGCATAGAGTCTGTATGCATTGTGATTTGTCCGTTGGACTGTCGTAAGGCCTAGTTGCCTAGGAGATGAACACACCTTAGTGCGGGTGCGAATAGACAAGTGGGGTCCTGTAGTTGGCCTTGAGGCGTTGGGGCGCGGGTGTTTCACAAAGGGGTGGTAGCCCCTACGGGACCGTGAGACAAACCGATGCAAACGCACCGACGATCCGACCGGCCACAATCCTATATCGAGATCTTGTGAGAATCTTTGCTTGTATAAAGCCTTGTTGCGCAAAATGAGTGATTATTTTCTCGGAAAGCACTTGTTTTTATGGTGACGAGATCTTGGCATGTCTCCCGATCATTCTCTCCGAGTGTTTTGTGTCTAGCTCCATGGAGTAGGATCTTGATTATTGAGGGCTCGTGTGTATAGAGTCCGTGCATTATTTGCATTTATCATTATTATGGTTTGGCATTGATATATTGTTGATATACCTATGATTTGCACAGGAATTTGCTTGATCATAGCTTGCTCTTGAATGTCTATTACTATTCTTGTTATTGTAAATGCTATGTGGGCGCTTTTTGTGCCGTTTGGTTTCTTGATGCTATAATTGGTAATGACGGAAGGATGTCTTACCTCTTTTCCTTCCTGTCTCTCCATTTCTCGTTTATCCGTACATTGCGTCTCATCGAAGACAACCGTGAGGAACCGGAAGCTCCCAACTTCCCCTGGTTTTGGCCTTATCTTGGTGGCGACCGACCACGAAGACTATGGAGCCCGTACGCACGTGATTTTTGGGAGATGTACGTCCGACTTTCTTAGGAGGGCCGAGTCTTTGGTATATCAACTATAGTTCGAACATTTGTGTCTACATGGGAGATGTCTCGATATCACTAGCTTTGGAGACGCCACGAACCACTGTCTTCACTGTTGTATTAGCCTACGTTTGGAGTTTCACCTACCGATACGTGAGATGTGGGGCGATCGTTACTTCACCCGAGAGAGGACTCTTTTCGTTCTACTGCTCGGGCCCCGTCCCGTGTCTCTGCTATTCCTATGGTGATTTCCTCGATGATGAGGAAGATCCGAGGAAGATCCGAGGAAGTCCACGAGGACGACCCGAAGAGGACCACGAAGAGGATCGACACGATTCCTCCTCACTTGAGGGATTGATGTTATTCGTAGCTCGAAGGCTACCAGTATTTTATTTTGGGGGCCCGATGTTTTGTTTGTAGTGGGCATGTAAATTCGATACCGTGGGGATGTGTATGTAATACTTTGGGGCGGTATAGCTTTGCTTTTGATGTACCGGGCTTGTAACTAAATGTTTTGATAAACTTATATATATATATATGATGATGCGAGATGTTAATTCCTATGCATGTTTTACTTCTGTTTGATCTTTTATTTCCATTGATGTCTCGTCAACATGATTACTAATTTAAAAAAAAAGTATATATATATATAACATAACCGCTAATTAAAATACCCAACTATAACCTAGTGAATATACGCGTCTTATTAAAACGAACCGGGTCTCAACTCACCTAATTTTATTTCCGCATTGTAATCGACCATGTGGCGTTTCCCTTGGAAGAGGGGCGTTACATTTTTGGTATCAGAGCCCCGGTTTATGTTTCTTTGGGTCTTGTGGTTGAGTCTGTCTTGTTTGTCTTTGTGTGTTCTCGAATGGTATTCGTAAAGGAGTAGTGTTTGGTATTCTTAGTGAATGCAACCGACTTTTCTGTGTTTTCGGATAATCTAAATCGAGAAAGTGAGATGGCACGAAGGGAAGACATGGCAAGACTATTACAGCGATGCAAAGGATGGCCGAGGTCATCGCACAACAACCGAGCAAGCCGCACGACAAGAAGAGAGAGAGTTACGCAACAACAAGAGCGAGGCTGCTCAACAGTTAGAGGCTACTGCTGATGCTCGAATTTAGCAGAGTTTCAACGCCATAATCCTCCTCAATTTAAAGGAGAATTTGATCCGGACAAAGCTAGTCTATGGATCAAGGAGTTGGAGAAGGTATTTCGAGGAATGAATTGCGCTGAGGGTAAGAAGGTGGATTATGCTACTTTTATGCTGGTAGGCAACGCTGAGAACTAGTGGAACGGAGTGTGGAGGATGCTAGAAGCTGCGAACCGAGATATTACTTGGGAGTTGTTCAAAGAAAAGTTCTTGGACAAGTATTTTCCTACGAGTGCAAGGCATGCGAAAGAGTCGGAATTCCTCAACTGCGACGAGGGGAATATGATGTTAGCGAGTACGTACGAGATTCGAAAACTTGTCACGTTTTCGACCTACTTTCGAGAACCAACCGGATGAGGCTTGGAAGTGCCGAAGATTCACGGAAGGATTGAGGTACGGGCGAGGAAAGCTGTAATCACCTTGAGGATCAATGAATTCTCACAACCGCTCTTGGATACTTCTTTGTGATGTAGAGGCTCTGGAGCAATCTAGAGATATGAGGAATAGAAACTTTGGGCCTGCGAGATTCCAGAGAGGCGGCAATAACAGTGCTAACCGCTTCCAGAAGAAGCCATACTCTCGACCAACGGGAAGTCACCAACAAGCCATGGGTGGAAGTTCAAGTGGAGGTTCTAGTGGGAACCGGACTGGCCAAAACTTGGCATACCCCTCCAAATGCCGGAAGTGTGGAAAAGATCATCTGACAAGGGATTGTCCTATCAAAGGGATTATCTGTTTTCGATGTGGGAAACCTGGACACATCTACAGAGACTGCAATCAAGCGAAGGTCGAACCTTCAATGAATGTTGCGAAAGCCAAGAAACCGCAAGCTGGAGGACGAGTTTACACTATGAGCGGAGCTGAAGCCTCCGAATCCGAAGATTTGATACTGAGGAGAAGGCATCATAGAAGGTAATCTTTTAACGCATCTTGTATGACTCGGGGCAACCCATTCTTTTATATCGTATGATTTGTGTGCAAAAGCGAGTCTACGTGTCGTCCTTACCTTTTGACTTAACCGTTTCTACCCCCATCGATAAACCGGTAGTTACTACCAAAGTTTGTCTAAAGCGTCCATTGATTGTTGAAGGTCGATCCTTTTTGGTCGATCCGATTTGTTTACCTCTTTCCCAATTAGATATTATATCCTAGGGATGGGTGGTTGTCTTCTAACCATGTTACGTTAGACTGTTCCCGAGAAAGACCATAGTTTTTCCCATAAATGAGAATTCTAGATTTCGACGGCCAACCGAGTTCAAGCTCTCTTGAAAGAAGGAGCTCACGGATACATGCTCTTGTCTTCTTTGAAAATTGAGAACGAGGTTGATGTGGACACAATTCCAGTGGTGAATGAGTTTCCCGAAGTCTTTCCGAGAGTGTGCCTGGTTTACCACCGGCTCGAGAGATAGAGTTTGCTATCGACTTAGTATGGGAGCTGGTCCCGTGTCTATAACACCGTGTCACCGGATGGCACCAACGAGTTAGCCGAGCTAAAGAAACAGACTAGAAGAGCTTTTGGAAAAGCAATTTGTCGGGCCAAGTGTGTCACCATGGGGAGCACCGGTCTTTGTTAGTTCGCAAGAAGGATGGCACCTCAAGGTTATGTGTGGACTATCGGCGGTGAACAAAGTGACGATTAAGAACAAATATCCACTCCCAAGGATTGACGACTTGATGGACCAACCGAAGGGAGCAAAGCGGTGTTTTCCAAGATTGATGCGATCCGGGTATCATCGATACGAGTGAAGACAGAGGATGTGCCCAAGGCGCTTTTCGCACCGATCACGGTCACTACGAGTATTTGGTGATGCCGTTTGGTGTGACGAATGCACCAGCCTATCTTCATGGACTACATGAACCGAATCTTTCGACCTTACTTGGATAAGTTCGTTGTGGTCTTCATTGATGACATTTCGGTATACTCCCAAAATCGGGAGGACCATCTTTGAACACCTCGGTATAGTTCTTGATTCGAAGGAGAAGGAATTGTATGCCAAGCTTGTCAAAATGTGAGTTTTGGCTGGAAGAAGTCAAGTTTCTAGGTCACGTGATCTCAAAGAGTGGGATTCTTTGTGGATCCATCGAAAGTGGAGGCGATCTTGCGATGGGAAAGGCCGAAGTCAGCAACAGAGATTCGAAGCTTCGTGGGTTTAGCGGGATATTACCGGAGGTTCATTGAGGGATTCTCCAAGATTGCTGGACCACTTACACAACTCACAAGGAAAAACCAAACTTTTGAGTGGACCGACAGCTGTGAGCGAAGTTTCCAAGAGTTGAAGAATCGACTGACTACCTTATCGGTGTTAGTGCTACCCGATCCGAATGAACAGTTTGAAGTGTACTGTGACGCTTCATACCAAGGGCTAGGATCTGTACTTATGCAACATGGAAGAGTGGTGGCTTATGCTTCAAGGCGATTGCGAGTGCACGAGAAGAATTATCCGACGCACGACACGGGAGCTAGCTACTTTGTAGTTTTTGCTCGAAAATATGGAGGCATTTTCTCTACGAGCAACGTTCGACATTTTCGGTGATCACAAGAGTCGAAGTATTTGTATGATCGAAGGAGTTGAACATGAGGCAACGGAGGTGGTTAGAATTTCGAAGGATTACGATTTCCAACACGTATCATCCCGGCAAGGCAAATGTTGTGGCGAGACGCTCTAAGTAGGAAGATGATCGGTGTCTACGCCACGATGATCAAGGAAAAGGATCTAATAGAGCAATTCGAGAGATGTATGGTCTTTTGTGAAGTTAGAACCTGGAAAGATTTGCATGAATATGGTTACAATCTCAAGCGAGTTGATGGACAAGATAAGAAAAGAGAGAAGAAGGACAAATTCTTGCAAGAAGTGAGGGAACGAGATGAAGCAAGGAAATGAAACAGAGTTTGCGAGAGGAACGGATGGAATTTTGAGATTCCATGGGAGAGTTTGTGTCCCTCGGAATCAAGAACTTAGAGAATACATCATTAATCATGCTCACACAAGCCAACTGAGTATGCACCCGGGCATGACGAAGATGTATCAAGACTTGAAGAAGTTATTCTGGTGGCACGGAATGAAGAGTGACGTTACTAGACGTGTATCTACTTGTCTGGTTTGTCAAAAAGCTAAAGTGGAACATCAAAGACCAGCAGGATTGCTGCAACCGTTATCTATTAGGAATGGAAGTGGGACAAGATGTGCAATGGACTTTGTAGTCGGATTACCAAGGACAAGAAAAGGTCATGATTCGATTTGGGTAATTGTGTGGACCGACTCACGAAATCAGCACATTTTCTTCCGATCGACATCAAGTACAAGCTAGAGATTGACTCGGATCTATATTGGAGAGATTGTCGGATCGCACGGTGTGCCTACAAGTATTGTTTCGAGATAGAGATCCGAGGTTTACTTCAAATTTCGGGAGAGTTTGCAAGAAGCATTGGGGACAAAATTACAACTTAGTTACGCTTATCATCCGCAGACCGACGGTCATCGGAGAGAACAATCCAATCTTTGGAAGATTTGCTTAGAGCTTGCACCATAGAGCAACCGGGAGTTGGGATGACATTCTACCCTTGATAGAATTCACCTACAACAACAAGTTATCATTCGAGCATAGGGATGGCACCCTATGAAGCTCGTATGGACGACGATGTTGAACACCTATGTGTTGGTACCAAGACGGCGAGCGCCTTACTATCGGACCGAGATTATACAATGGAGAACCGAGAAGGTTAAAATGATTCGGGAAAAGATGAGGACGGCTCGAGTCGACAAAGGAGTTATGCGAGACCGAAGGAGAAAACCTCTTGAGTTTGAGGAAGGTGAGCATGTATTCCCGAAAGTCACACCTACGACCTGGGGTGGGCCGGGCTTTAAAATCTAGAAAACTCACTCCTAAATTCCTTGGACCATACCAAATCATTGCTCGTGTAGGTCCCTGTAGCATACCAAATATCCTTACCTACCTCCTTTTCTTTCAAATATTCATAATGTTTTCCATGTGTCACAACTTCGGAAATACCTTCCGACCCAAGTCATATCATAGCACCAGATACTGTACAACTAAAAGAAAACTTAACTTATGAGACGTCTCCTATAAGAATCGAGGATAGCGGGATAAAGAAATTAAGAGGCAAGGAGATCGCATTGGTGAAAGTGATTTGGAACGAGGTATTTGGAGATGCAACTGGGAGTTAGAAGACAAGATGAGAGAGCAATACCCACAAACTATTCTAAGGTATGCAAATTTCGAGGACGAAATTTCTTTTTAGAAGGAGTGTTGTAACATCCCGAAAATTCATTATTTTGTTAAAAACGATCATTTTATAATATTTGCAATTTTTAAGAATTTTTGTGGAATTTTCGGAGATGATGAATATTTTAATATATTCTTCGTTTTATGTGTGTCTTGAGTGGAGCCGGGAGAATAGAATATTTTCCTGAAGCCGTAGTAAACCTTGGATTTGTCAACGTGTCAACGGGGGATCTTACTAAACCCGAGTCAAGACACGTTTACGAGGTCTACATTTTTGAGGTTTTATCTCGCTAGTGTAATAAATCATCTGTTAGAGGCATTTAATCAAGGAGACAAGCTTACTATGCACTTCGTAGAAGCGTGCTTGAAGCTTCTCAAGGAAGCTTCTTTGAATCATTTTTTATTATTCTCTCTCCTCCCATTTTTGTGTTTGCACATTTGAATTAAGGGACTTAATTCATTCTTCAATCCACACATTTTCCTCCTCCTGTACGTAGCACTCATCTTTCTCTCTTTCCATTTCTCCTTACAGCAGCACCATCCACCCACCTTCATATTTTCATCCTCCAATACCGTCACACTCCTAGCACCATTTCGTGTTTGGAGAAACACCATACCTGAGGGAATCATCTTCAAAGTTCTATGTTTTCTTCATCTTCTTTTTCCTCCACGGTTGAAGCTTAAAGGTTGGAACTTTAAGGTAAAGTCCTTACCTTTTTCCTCATCTCTCCTCATTTTCGTAACCCTTGTCATTTTGATGACCATGGGTATCCATTTCAACACTTGATTCGATTTTGGTGAGCTTGAATATTCAAGGATCTCTTGGGAGCCGAAAATATAATTTCGACCAAAAGGAGTGCACCTTTCTTTGTGCTTCTCTAAGGTAAGAGGAAGACACTCCTCCTCAACCTCTCTTAGCATTTAGGAACGTCTGTGATTTGTGTTGAGGGCCTTTCTCGCTTCGTATGTTGTTTGTATGGTATATGTGCTATTTGATTGTTTGAGTTTTGAATGTACATATATATATAAATATAACTGGATGTATTGGAATGTGTAATATTGAAGGGAATGAGTTCCGAGTGATTTTCGGATAGTTACGGTGTTGAGCCCAGAATTTGGAAACTTAATGTGGAAACTAGTAATAGTATGAAGTTTGGCCAAACTCGTCGAATACAATAACCTGATCTTTTGGTGATATGTTAAAATCCGTCGAGCAAGGACCCATGGCCAAACCTGTCGAACGTGATCACCTAATCACTTAGTAAAATGTTAAAACCCGTCGAGTAAGGACCCATAGCCAAACCTGTCGGACGTGATAACCTAATCACTTAATAAAATGTTAAAATCCGTCGAGTAAGGACCCATAGCCAAACCTGTCGAACGTGATAACCTAATCACTTAATAAAATGTTAAAATCCGTCGAGTAAGGACCCATAGCCAAACCTGTCGAACGTGATAACCTAATCACTTAATAAAATGTTAAAATCCGTCGAGTAAGGACTCATGGCCAAACCTGTCGAATGTGATAACCTAATCACTTAGTAAAATGTTGAAATCCGTCGAGTTTAGACTTCTGACCATTTCCGTCGAATTTCAAAACCCGTCGAGTTGAGATTTCTGATCACCAAACACAAAGTGAAAATCCGTCGAGTTTAGATCTTTGGCCACTAGACACAATGTCAAAATCCGTCGAGTAAGAACCCCGATCATGCCCGTCGAGATTGATCTTCCGACCAAAACCCGTCGAATAGAGTCCCTGGACACTTACAAGAAAATGCCCCAAAGTCAATAATCGTCGAATTTGAGAGACAATGCCTGTCGAGTAGATGAATTTCTCCAGACCCGTCGAAATTGGAGATTTCGACCAGTGTTCGTCGGTTCGACACTTGGGAGATTTTCTCCAACGTCGACACCTATACCCGTCGAATTGAGGCTTTTGCTGACCATCTGGAGGGTTCGACAGTTTTGATCTTCGTCCGACAGAACCCCCATCCGACAGAAAATGATTTCTTCGTCCGACAGAACCCCCATCCGACAGAAAATGATTTCTTACCAATCCTATTATAAAATGTTTTCCCCATTCTTTCCTCCTCCCTGTTACATTATTCTTCGTCGAATGGCAACTTCAATTATTCATAAAACGTAGTCTCTGTCGAATTCAAACGTATACCTATCACCCAACACCTAGTAATTGAAATCAGAACTCAGTTTGTGATTTCGACCGTGTATTTTCCTAGACCCAAAACCTTGGGACTAATAGAGGAATATTGATCATAAATAAATGGGATGACTAGAAATTACTTAGGGATGCATAAACAGGGAAGAACATGAGAGTGTGAGATTTTGAGATCTTAGAATAACCTTCTAAGGGCATATGAATAAATTACCTAAGAGGATTTAAGTTAACTAAGAGAATTCCTTTAGAGACAAACCCTGTAAGTAAAGCTAAACCTAAGCAAGAATTCATAATACGTTTTGAAAAGGTATTGATCTATTTAATGACAATATTATGCTATGGTGGGTCCATGTGAGAGACCATTGACTGTATTAATTCTTGCTTTGGCAAATTGTGACATATGATGGAATAGTATGTGATAATGATCATACATGATTATGCATAGAGTCTGTATGCATTGTGATTTGTCCGTTGGACTGTCGTAAGGCCTAGTTGCCTAGGAGATGAACACACCTTAGTGCGGGTGCGAATAGACAAGTGGGGTCCTGTAGTTGGCCTTGAGGGCGTTGGGGCGCGGGTGTTTCACAAAGGGCAGTGGTAGCCCCTCTGGACCGTGAGACAAACCGATGCAAACGCACCGACGATCCCGACTGGCCACGATCCTATATCGAGATCTTGTGAGAATCTTTCTTTGTATAAAGCCTTGTTGCGCAAAATGAGTGATTATTTTACGGAAAGCACTTGTTTTTATGGCTGACGAGATCGGCATGTCTCCCCGATCATTCTCTCCGAGTGTTTTGTGTCTAGCTCCATGGAGTAGGATCTTGATTATTGAGGGCTCGTGTGTATAGAGTCCGTGCATTATTTGCATTTATCATTATTATGGTTTGACATTGATATATTG
Organism: Ormosia semicastrata; assembly: GCA_029884595.1. Taxonomy (NCBI): domain Eukaryota; kingdom Viridiplantae; phylum Streptophyta; class Magnoliopsida; order Fabales; family Fabaceae; genus Ormosia; species Ormosia semicastrata. The sequence goes on from JAQQTO010000060.1 coordinate 66,137,809, forward strand.
TTGATATACCTATGATTTCGCTCTGAAGGCATTTGCTTGATCATAAGCGCTCTTGAATGTCTATTACTATTCTTGTTGTTGTAAATGCTATGTGGGCGCTTTCTTGCCGTTTGGTTTCTTGATGCTATAATTGGTAATGATGGAAGGATGTCTTACCTCTTTTCCTTCCTGTCTCTCCATTTCGTTTATCCGTACATTGCGTCTCATCGAAGACAACCGTGAGGAACCGGAAGCTCCCAACTTCCCTGGTTTTTGGCCTTATCTTGTGAGCGACCACGGAAGACTATGGAGCCCCGTACGCACGATTTTTGGGAGATGTACGTCCGACTTTCTTAGGAGGGCCGAGTCTTTGGTATATCAACTATAGTTCGAACATTTGTGTCTACACGGGAGATGTCTCGATATCACTAGCCCGGGAGACGCCACGAACCACACTGTCTTCACTGCCGTATTAGCCTACGTTTGGAGTTTCGGCTACCGATACGTGAGATGTGGGGCGATCGTTACTTCACTCCAGAGAGAGGACTCTTTTCGTTCTACGGCTCGGGCCCCGTCCCGTGTCTCTGCTATTCCTATGGTGATTTCCTCGATGATGAGGAAGATCCCGAGGAAGATCCCGAGGAAGTCCCCGAGGACGACCCGAAGAGGACCACGAAGAGGATCCCGACACGATTCCTCCTCACTTGAGGGATTGATGTTATTCGTAGCTACCGAAGGCTACCAGTATTTTATTTTGGGGGCCCGATGTTTTGTTTGTAGTGGGTCATGTAAATTCTGATACCGTGGGGATGTGTATGTAATACTTTGGGGGCAGGTATAGCTTTGCTTTTGATGTACCAGGCTTGTAACTAAATGTTTTGATAAACTTATATATATATATATGATGATGCAGATGTTAATTCCTATGCATGTTTTACTTCTGTTTGATCTTTTATTTCCATTGATGTCTCGTCAACATGATTACTAATTTAAAAAAAAAAAGTATATATATATATAACATAACCGCTAATTAAAATACCCAACTATAACCTAGTGAATATACGCGTCTTATTAAAACGAACCGGGTCTCAACTCACCTAATTTTATTTCCGCATTGTAATCGACCATGTGGCATTTCCCTTAGAAGAGGGGCGTTACAGTTTCAAGTATCCCAACAATATTGAAGCCTATGATGGGACCTCAGATCCCCAAGAGCATTTAGATGCTTATGTCTTAGTCATGTTATTCGCTAGGGACGATGATTTGCTCATATGTCATGCTTTCCGCCAATCTGAAGAAAGCAGCCTTAAGATAGTTCACAACCTTGACCCCGAAGTTCATGGTCAACTAGGAAGGCTTGTCCTTGTAACACCCTTGTGGGAATGTCACATTTATGATGCAATAAAATAAAATTCTTACCCAAGTTGTAAAACATTTAGTACATAAATAATATTAATGGTAAATTTTTTTCCTTTTATATTTATAACATTAAATAAAATAACACAGAACACAAAATAAAGCAAAACATAATCACACCATAATATACATATGATTTTTGTCTTAAATACATAAATAATTTACAACTACAAATATTTATCAAAGCAGTAAAAAGTCAGTATAAAGCTAAAACATAACATTGCCCAAGTGCACCTCGAAGATTTTCTAACCCTCCGATGGATCATCTTTAGAGAGATCATCGAAAGACAGAAATCCTGGAGGTCCCACAGCTCTACGGACCTGAGTCCGGGCTGTTGACTCACTCCTGAGCTCGCTAAGCACATGAAAAATTCCCTCCCAATAACGCCTAAGAGTTAGAGGCAACTCAAGATGTAAATACAAAGTAGTAGTAAATATAATCTCCCCATCAAACTCTCTACTCAGGGACACAATCAGACGTCCCACGTAGACTACTGATCCTCTATCCTCGCGCATACGCCAGGCCTCCGAACCTCTATGAAAATCAAGTCTCACGAAGCCGAAGAATCTCGGCAACGCCATGATCTCAAGATCAGTCTAGATGATAGGGGTGATCTATTTGCTCACCGTCCTCGTGCTGCTCGCTAGGTTGTCGCTTGTCCAGATACTGTATCTCAAGAGGCTGTTCCTCCTCCTCTTCCTCAAACTCTTTACGGAAATATAATAATAATATAAAGAAAAGCATATAGAGAGGTGAGACAATCTACATCATTACCAGCATGGCAATAAAGAAAACAACAATACAACAGATATCACAATAATACATACCATCATATCACATACAGCATAGCAAAGCAATACATCATACATTTTATCACAAATTATAGTAAACATTAAAATGCAGATAATGAATGAACACACACTGACTCGTTCCTACTCCATAGAGCTAAACACAGATATCTGAGAGAATAATCTGAAAAGAACTAATAGTACCTCAGGCTGCCCAACCAAACTATAACACTGTCCAATGTCGTGTTTATTGTGGCGTCCCAGGGCCGACGAGGGCGGGGAGTGATCGCCGGTGCAATGAAGCACGGACAAGGAGCGGCTCCTGGCAGGCTTCTAGGCATAGGGTAAGCATGAATGAACCGAATACGCACCGGAATGAGAGGGATTCAGAGACTGTGTAGGTATGAGACTACATAGTTAAGGATGGTTTAAAGGAATTGATTTGGTGTAACCATATCAACAAGTTGCAACTTCTTTTCGGGAGCCTAGAACATAAGAACTCCATGGTTAAGCGTGCTTGACCTAGAGCAATTATGGGATGGGTGACCTCCTGGGAAGTTTCCTAGGATGCGTGTGAGTGAGGACAAAGCACGCTGAAAAGACTCGTGTTGGTTTGTGGAGACACTCATCAATCCTGCAGGCAGTCCCGGGTCGTTACATTAATGGTATCAGAGACGGGACCTCTCCCAGTACGGTGTGGTTCGGGGACGAACCAAGCGGAAGTTGGTGGGCATGTGGCGTCTCGGGGCCGACGAGGGCGGGGAGTGATCGCCGGTGCAATGAAGCACGGACAAGGAGCGGCTCCTGGCAGGCTTCTAGGCATAGGGTAAGCATGAATGAACCGAATACGCACCGGAATGAGAGGGATTCAGAGACTGTGTAGGTATGAGACTACATAGTTAAGGATGGTTTAAAGGAATTGATTTGGTGTAACCATATCAACAAGTTGCAACTTCTTTTCGGGAGCCTAGAACATAAGAACTCCATGGTTAAGCGTGCTTGACCTAGAGCAATTATGGGATGGGTGACCTCCTGGGAAGTTTCCTAGGATGCGTGTGAGTGAGGACAAAGCATGCTGAAAAGACTCGTGTTGGTTTGTGGAGACACTCATCAATCCTGCAGGCAGTCCCGGGTCGTTACATTTATAGCCCACAGTCCAAAACATCGTGTAGCAGTGCACAGTCCAATACATCGTGCACTACAGGCATTGTACATAATAGTTTCCTCAAGATCTCGATTAAGAATAGTATTTGTCGAGATCATCAGTGTGTTGCCCGTTACCACGGCTCAGAGGAGCAACCCACTGTCCATATATGGAATTATCTGCACACTAATGCCTCCAAGATTCATATAATGAACCACACTACGCCTATCACACCACAATACGGTGTAATTCGTCTCTTCAACCAATCGCCAATTATCAATCAAATTGACACAACACTCTAAACATGATCAAAATTACCAAAATACCCCTATTGTCAATATTTTATCATATTTACAAGAATACCCTAAATCTCAATATACCAAAATATAGTATGTCTCCACTTGACAGTACTATCTCACAACATGTCCGGGTCCACCACTTTGGCTAGACAGTAAAACTCGCTATTCCATTTAGTCGCATAGAAATTTTATCACATTTTCACAATTGCGTCGCTTTTACAAACATTTATAAATCGCGTAAATATATTTTGACATTTTTGAACATTGCGTAATGTTTTTAAATCATTTTCTCAATCGCGTAAGATTTTTAAATCATTTTCTTAACCATATAGCTTAAAAGTCATTATTTCAAACATGTGTAAGCTATTTCTAGTACTTTTAAACTACGTAGAATATTTTCCTTACGTTATAAATATATTATGGAATCTTTTCATTTTATTTATCTAATTTTAATAAATTTTGGCAGCATTTTGCCTAGAAAATCAGTATATGGTATTTTTGACGTTTTCCTCTAAATACTGTTCATTTTAACCTTACCTAATAATTATACCTTGAAACTTGCTAATGCGCTTCAAAACTCAGAGAGTGAGCTCTACGTTAGTATTTTTCAAGCGTTCGCTTTGATTCTTACTTAAAAGAAATCCTTTTAATTAAGAATTTTGATTAGCTACTGAATCTATCTTAGAAAATAAATTTGGAATTCAAATATCAATTAAATGGCATGTTGGCCATAATTAACCTAAATCATTCTCTAATTCATTATTTTACCTAGATTCATTAAATCATTGTTTCGAAAATGGTTGAGAACATTTTGGTTCTCTGTTTCTTTGGAGAAGTCGTGAGCCTCTATTGTGTTCTTTGGAACACTCATACAATCGTTACATGTTATTCACATCCTACTATAATAATCATATAATTATAAACACATGCAATATATTTTAAAACTATAGACATGCTTGCAAATAAAATCAATCACAAAATAGGAAAGCAATAAACAAACACATAAATGAATCCTTATGGATTCTTCACACACATACAATTCCATTTTCTCATCACCACACAAGGTTGATGAGATTAAATCTCCCTCTTACCTCTTGAAGACAAAGATCTCCTAGCCTCCTCCTCTTCTTGAAATTTTGTGTAGATTCCAAAACAAATCCCTAAAATTCTTAAACAATAAGCAAAATCACATACAAGGCTTCATAATGGAAAACCATGGAACAAACATGGTTTAGAAAATCACAAATCAAACTTTAAACCATAGAATCAAAAGCTTACCCTTAGGGAAGTGAACAAAAGCTTTGATTTTGAACTAGAAGGAGTAGGTTTTTGATAAAACCTTGTAAAGGAAAAGTGTTTAGGAGATAGTTTTAGTTTAGGAAAAGTAAGAAAGAAAAATTATAGAAGATTGATGGTGAGTTTGAGGGTGAAGGCCGAAATATAGAGAGAAAATGGAAGAGAAAAGTGTTCTTGAGTTCTTGGAAATTTGAGAGAAAATGAAGGCTTAGATCTAAATGAGTGAAAAGTGAAATTTGAGTGTGTAAAATGTGAGGCCTGCCGTGTGAGTGTTGTAGGAGAGATTGAGTGTTTAACTTGGATAGTAAATATCCATTTATGTTCACACTTTGAAGCACATGGCATATGTCGTCAACTTGTCATGCATGGTCATTTGAATGGTTCAAGAACAATGGAGAACATGGAAATTTAGTCTCCTTTGGCCGTGGGGTTCAAGGGATATTAGGGGCTTAATTTTGATTTCAATTAAAGTTAATTACATGCTAATTAAATAGGTAATTAATTAGATTAAGTCTCCTATTAACACTTAATTAACATTCTAATTATATAACTATTAGTTTAGTATATATTAGCATATATCATAACTTCTAAACAAAATTAGGATATCTAGTTAATAATTAGATTATAACTAATCAACAACTAGGTTAGCTTACTTAGTTTGTTAATTAGGTAATTAGATTAATTAAATTAGGTTTAATTAGTTACTAAGCAAAGTCAAGCCACTATGTTTGCCTCAATCTCAACCTTTGATTTTAACTTTAATTCCTAGCATTTGATTTGATCTAAGGTGGATATTGCTTAGTGATTAAACTAGAATTATTCTTACACCATTGATTTGATCAACGGTTATGATCAAAAGCATCTAAATCATATTTTTCATCCAAGGGTCCATAAAGAAGTCTTTGCCTCTTTATTTGACCACTTCTCATTAGTTCAAAATAGTCAAGCCACTTTCGTTGACTGATTCTTATTGGCTTAGAATCTAGTCCAGTCAGAATCGTCGACTGCTTTTCTAAACGCGGGTCCCACATACTTTTTAGGGTCCATGATCATTTTGAAGTAGATTTCTACTATTTTTGAGACAGTAGGTACTGTCAAATAAAATAATATTATAATAATATAAATTTATTTTATTGCATAGTTAAATCCTAAATATTAAAAGATTAATATATATATATCAATCAGAATTAAGTTTAGTAAGATCCCCTAGCTCCAATTAATTAAAATAAGATTTTTTCATCCAAAAAATTATTATTTCCCTGGCTCGGAGCAAATCACATACAACAATCAAATACACTCACGAAACAGTCAAATTCAATTTACTATTCATAGAAATTACAAAATAGCACATTTTAGGACTATATTATAATTATCCCAAAAGTTGGAGTGTTACAGTCCTCATGATTTCTGCTACACTTTACCACTAGTAAGGTGTAGCTGAAATTCATTTTATGTTTCTCTCACATTAAGTAGGGAAAGGAAGAATCCCTTTGGGACTACATAACCTAGTTTAACAAGGAATTCTTGAATATCTATGATTGGGATGAAAAGCTAGCCTTCCACTACATAAGGGATGACCTTCATTCTGTTCTGTTCTTTACATCCCTCGCCAAAAAGGAACCCCGGACAATGGATGAGTTCAGAGCAAGAGCAGATAAATACAACAACGCAGAAGACGTTATCTATGCCAAGAAACATTTTGACAAATATGAAGAACCAAGGCCAAAGCTAGCCCAGCCTCCTTCATAACCTTGAAACTCCAAACCACCACCAAAGGGGAGGTATCGAGATTATACCCCCCCTTAACACAGCCCGGTTTCAAATTTATCAAGAATTGATGAACACGAAGTTCAGAGACATTCCAAAACCCTCTCCACTAAAAAAACATGCCCAAAAAGACAAATCCAAACACTGTGTCTTCCATGACGGTTACGGCCATACAACAAAAGATTGTGTCTGCTTTCAAGATGAAATTGAGTCCTTGATCCGGGATGGTCGCTTGGGGCGCTACATACGCCAATCTCAGAATGAGAACTAGAGAGGAAACAAAAATTATAGGAAAAGGAGCTATAGTCCTTGAAGAAGCCCTTCCCCGTACCAAAGAAAGAGGTCCCCAGTTAGGAATGACAATCAAAGGGAGGGTGCATCCTAGGATAACGCCCAAAATTAGGACAAGGTACGATCCCGGGATCCCCCCACCTAGAATAATGATTGTCATCATATAGAAGTAACCTGAACAATCAACACAAAATTGGGTGGCTTTACAGGTGGCAGTGAATTTGGCAATGTAAGGAAGAAGCCCTTTGAGTTGTACTAAGTGAGGCCACCCATCCAATCTCCAAACTAGGGAGCGAATCGCAAAAGGTCCCACTTATTTCTTTTTCTGAAGAGGACTACAGAAACATAATTTCGAACCACAATGACCCCATGGTGATATCCAGGATAATCACCAATGCAAAGTCTGGCATATATTCATGGATCAGGGGAGCTCGTCGGATATTATGTTCTTGGACTTATTCCAGAAGTTGGGGCTTTCAAATAAAGACCTAATCCCATACACCAGTGAGCTGATTGGTTTCACTAGAGACAAAACCACCTCAGTGGGATATGTTGAGACCTACTTGACCTTAGGTAAAAACCCCCTATTTAAAACACTCAAGGTCAAGTTCCTCGTGGTGGATTGCCCTTCTACTTACAACGTGATTTTAGGCCACCCTTTTCTCAATACTTTTGGGGTCGTGATATCCACCCTGCATTTAACTATGAAGTTCCTTGATCAACATGACAAGATAGTCACGATCAAAGGAGACCAAGCAATGACTCGAAGATGTTATAATGAAAGCCTTAAGATTGCTAAAGGGCCTAAGAAAATAGACCAACGCGGTACACCTAGTTTAGTCACTACAGATTCGTCAATATCCTCTTGACTGAATTGGATGTATGCGATCCAAGACACCTTCCATCAACAAAAAGAAGAGTTGGAACCCCTCCAACTTGGCGTAAAGCCGGATCAAGTCACCACGGTCGGAGGGCAATTGAATCAAGTGGAAAAGTCCCAACTAGTTGCATTCCTAGAGAAAAACAAGGACCTCTTCACCTGGACTTCGTCCAACATTGTAACACCCCAAAAATTGTTTGTTTCACAATAAATAGTCATTTTATAATATTTGTGATTTTTGTGAATTTTTGTGAATTTTTTTCAGAAATATTGAATATTTTAATATATTACTCATTTTGCATGCCCACTAAGCGAAGCCGAGAAAATGAAATATTTTTCCTGAGGCTGGTAAACCTTGAACTGTGAAAATATCGATGGGAGATCTTACTAAACCCGAGGCAAGGCACAATTTACAAGGTTTATGTTTTTCAAGATTTTATTTTATAAATAAAAATCGTTGTCTATTTTATTACTCATTGGACAAAAAATACTGATTTCTGTTAACTGTAACATTTGTCCATTAGTTAATAGCTTGTATTAAAATGCTTGTCATATTTTCAAAAGTGTTTACTTTATCTCACATCAAGTTAACCTTTCAAAAAGGTGAGTTTTGGCTTCTTGAAGAAGTTTTGGAGGAAGCTTCCTAGCACCTTCCTATTGGCTTTTTGGAGAAGCCAATTTCCCTTTCTCCTTTGTGAAGCTACACGGCCAAAAGGGGAAAAAGGTGACCAAAATACAATATTTTCATTTTACTCTTACATTTCAAAAACCTTACTATCACTTTCTCTCTCTACCTTTTTTTTCTCTCACTTTCTCCTTCACATTTTCTCTCTTTTTCTTCTCCTCTCCTACCTCATGGCCTCACCCTCTCTTCACACCTCTATGATTGCAAAACTTTCAAGTAATCACATTTTCTTGAACTTTATCACATTCTAAACCTCTTTCTAGTTGAAATCTACTTAAAAAGCTTTCATCTTTATCATCTTCTTCAAGCCTCAAAGCTTGAAGTTTTAAGGTAATGTTCTTGATTTTTTACCTTCTTTTTTTTTTTTGTTTCTGTAACACCCCTCGATTTAATAAACACGGCACAATCATCATTATACCGTGGATACTAAATTTTGGCGTGCTACAACTTTCACAATAGTATTTATCCAAATTAAACCATTGTGCATATACAGAAAATATGAGCCACGGATGAAATAATACATAAGCCGTCATTAGCACATATAATTCAATAGGCCAAAATCAAAATACAGTTCATGGGACTAGATAATTAATTTAAAGCATACATAGCACGACACATTTCATATACCGCTCAAATTAAAATACATCAAGTTGGACTTCAAAATGCAGTTATACTTAAATTACACTTTAATATAAGTAATGCAGAAGGAAACATAAACTACCCATAAAGACATTCACGTCTAAGGAGTTGGGCACTCCATCGGATCCACCTTGGGATCCTCCCCTGGGTCACCTGAAGATACAAAAACAGGATAGAGTGCAGTCCCACGAGCAGGTGCCCTAGCAACTGATGCCATCGAATCCTTGTCGTCTCTAGGGGTATGAAGCAGATCACCCCATAGCTCCCAAATAGGCAGAGTAAACTCTAGATACACTGATGTAGTGAGGGTCAGTATGGGATCTCCATTGTGGGTCCTCCTCACCGTCAAGATCAAATCCCCAACATATCGAATGCGCTCGCCGACCCAGTCGACTCGCCAAGCATTGACGCCTTTGGTGAACACAATCCTGACGAAATCGATAGAACCCCTTCTTGACGACATCCTCGAAAGCAAGAGGTCAATACCAAGTAAATTCTAGGAAAGACAATCTTGTCCACTCTACAGTCTTTAACCAAATATCACATAGAACAAGAATGGTGCAAGCAAGAGGTGAGATATCCAACTTCATTACTAATTATGGAAGCAAGAAACAGAAATGGCATAGGACGCCTACATAGCATTACAAGAAATATAAACAATATCAAGAAGCAAGTATTAAACAACTTAACAATTTCAGGAAGTTATAGCGTCGATAAGATAACAGTTCCAATCATCATATAATTTAAATGCCAAGTAATATATTGACTCACTATGTACATGTACACAATATAAAAATCCTACTCCATGGAGCTAGACACAAACATCGGAGAGAATGATCAGGGAGACATACCAGTATCTCGTCAGCCTACAATCAAATGCTTCCTAGAATAATAATAGTTTTGCGCAACAAGGCTTTATACAGCGACATTCCCATAAGATCGCGATATAGGACAGTGTCTCGGTCAGGATCGTCGATGCGTTTGCATCGGTTTGTCTCACGACTCAAAGGGGCTACCAACTGTCCCCTATGAGACGCCCACGCCCCGACGCCCCCAAGGTCAACAGCAGGACCTACACTAGTCTATTCGCACCTGCACTAAGGTGTGATTCAACTCCTAGGCAACATAGCCTTGACAAATAGTCCATCAGACTTCCACAATGCATGATGACTCAATGCATATATCATGTATGTTTATCATTACATACTTTTTCACAATATGCCTCAATTGGCCAAAGTAGCATCAACACATCATTGGTCCCTCACATGGACCCACAAGATCATATTATCAGTATTTAAATGAAATAATATACTTTCAAGGTTTATTATGAATTCTCACTTTAATGTAGCATTTATTACAAAGTTCGTCCCTAAAGGAATTCTCTTGATTGATTAAGGTTTCTATTATAAATTTATTCGCATATACTTAGAAAATTATTCTAAGGGTAGGGTCTCAAGGTCTTACACTCCCTTGTTCTTTCTTTAATTAGAATTACCCCAAGTTTTTATAGTAAAATTTCATTCTTGGTTCATTCCAATTTATAAGATCCTAAATAAATCCTAATTATCCAAATTAGTTAAGTTCCACTTCAATGTAATGTCTCTTATGAAATTCTTTTCATTATGAGCTTTCTTACTTTAAACTTAGTCATTCTCTTTATTAAGTGTCTTATGAATCTCAAAATTTCACTTACACTCTTAATTCTTGTTCCTCTAATTCCATTAGTCATTCTTTTTATTCATAATAAAACTTATTTAATTAAGTGTCTTATGATTCTCAAAGTCTCACTTTAATTTAGCATTTCTCAATGAAATTCTTCTCTAGAGGAGTTCTCTCATTTTGTTAAGTTCCTTTGGTCCAAAGATTCCTTTTAGGTTATCAAATTGATTTCTTTCCACTTCATTATTACTATTTAATTACTTAATTAATTAAATGTTATAGTTGCATAAAGTTACATGAATTGGGCCATAATTAACCCTAGAGGCCGTGAGCCTCTCTAAGATTTAGATTCCTAAATTTTCATTCAATTAATTATATGTTATCCTTTTTAATTAATTATATCTTCAACTTGTTACAAATTTTCACCAAGAACACCCTATCTTAGGGTTCATGGCCGTGAGCCTCTTAGAAAAGGGCAAGGGTCATTTTGCTTCCATTCAAGTTTTCAATCCATCCAAGCACATCAATATACATATTAAATTAACCAAACAATTCAAACAAATTAAAAACAACACATAGTCAAGTCATACAATAAAGAGAGTAACCCTAGCAAGGGTTTCTCACAACCAATCACAAAATCAAGTTTCCTACTACCAAGAGAGGTTGAAGAGGATTATCTCCTTCTTACCTAGATAAGAAAACAAGTAATGGAACTCCCTTGAAGCTCCAAGTGAAATTCGGATTCCACCCTTCAAGGAAACCCTAAGAACATCAAACTCACAAGAATCACAATCAAAGCTTGAAAAGGGCATCCATGATCCCCATAGTGACCATGGATCACGAAAATGGGAAGGAAAGATGATAAACTTATGAACTTTTACCTCAAAGTCTCCAACTTTAAAGCTTGATGGAGAAAAACGAAAATGGTGGATTTTGGTGGTGGTTACAAAAGAGAAGATGTTCTTGGTGATTGGTTGAATGAAAAAGCTTGGATGGCCAAAAATGGTGGTTTTGTCCATGGAAGAGGAGGGAAAATGGAGAGGAAAAGTTGAGTTTTTGAAGATGATCAGAAAGGAGAAAAGCCTTAGGATGATGAGAGGATTCAAGAAATGTGATTTGTTGGAGCAAACAAAAATGGAGAGGTGATGGTGGTGGGTAGGTGGCCAGCGGTTTGGAGAGGAAGAGGAGAAGTAAGAAGTGAAAAGAAGAAAATGAGAGAAGAAGAGAAAAGAGAAATCTAGAGAGAGAAGTTGATAGGAGAAGAGATGATGACTTTTTTATTTTGAAATTAGTATAGGAAGCTTAATTAATTGAAAGCACAATTTTGGGCTCCAAGTAGAAGTATGCAGCTGTGTGGTGTGTGGGGGGGGGAGGAGAGAGAAGTGTGCTTGGCTTCTTTGAGAAGCTTATTAGCTTTTTCAAAAAGAAGGATTTGATTAGACATAAAGTGGATTACTTTAGGATAAGATAGGGTGATAAAGTAATTAAATAATAAGGTGATTAGGATTTTAACTATAAGTTATTACCCAATGGATAATTGTTGTAGTACACAAGCCAGTATTAATTATCCCTTGAATAATAGAGCGTACTGCAAAATTTTATTTAACAGTACGTACAGAGATTTTATTTATCAGATAAAATCTTGACAAACATAAACATTATAAACTGTGTCCGGCTTCAGGTTTAGTAAGATCCCCCGTCGATGTTTCTGCAGTTCAAAGTTTACTGGCCTCAAGGGAAACATTTCATTTTCCCAGCTCCGCTCAGCACGCACGCAAAACGAGAAATATACTAAAATATTTAACGTTTCTAGAAAAATCCACAAAAATTTTCAAAAATCACAAATATTAGAAAATGACTATTCATCATGAAATAAACAATTTTCGGAGTGTTACACTGACTTTGCTCATTCTACACGTAAAATGAAAAATATATTAAAATATTCGATGTTTCCGAAAAAATACAAAAAATTTTCCAAAAATCACAATTATTTTAAAATGACTATTTGTGATGAAAAAAATAATTTTCGGAGCATTATACCGGTTCTGCTCAGAGTGCATGTAAAATGAAAAATATATTAAAATATTCATCATTCTTAGAAAAATCCATAAAAATTCACAAAAGTCTCAAATATTATAAAACGACTATTTATGATGAATGTAACATCCCGAAAATTATTTATTTCATTATAAATAATCATTTTATAATATTTATGATTTTTAGGAATTTTTGTGGAATTTTTGAAAACGTTGAATATTTTAATATGTTCCTTGTTTTGTGTGCCCACTGAGCGAAGCCGGGATAACGAAATATTTTTCCTGAGGCTGGTAAACCTTGAACTGTCAACGTGTCGATGGGGGATCTTACTAAACTCGAGGTCAGGCACAATTTGCGAGGTTTATGTTTTTCAAGGTTTATCTGATAAATAAAATCACTGTATCATAAAATCATCTGATGAATAATAAAATATTATTTTCATCGACTGTAACTTTTATTCACTGGGAAAATAATTTTAACAGTGTAATTAATCATCTATCAGATGTATTTAATTAAGGAGACAAGTTTACTATGCACTTTATCGAGAAGCGCGTGAAGCTTCTTAAGGAAGCTTTGAGGGAAACTTCTAGGAAGCTTCCTCCAACCACTATTCACTTTCTCTCCTCCCTCTCATTGTGCAGCACAGTTTTGGGGGGAATATCACAATTATTCCCTCCCATTTTCTCTCATTCACGCTGCTCTTTCTCTCTTCCTCTCACTCTCTTCCTCTCTTCTCCATACGGCTACACACCCACAACCACCATTGTTGATTTCAAGCTTCCTTTTCTCAACCCAATAGAGACCATTGTTTCCCCTCTCCATCTTCAAGCTTTCCTTTTGTGGGACTCCTCCTGCCTTCTTCATTTTCGTGTTCCACAGCCAACATCAAAGCTTGGAGCTTTAAGGTAAAAGCTCTCAACTTTCTTCTCCTCTTCTCCTCATTTTCGTGTTCCATGGTCACCTTGATGACTATGGCCACCATTTCCCCTCTTTGACCTTAGTTTTGTGGATTTGAACACCCAAGGTTTTGGTGGTGTGAAGAACGAAATTTCTAAGCAAAAAGGAGCATCCTTTCTTTGTGTTTCTCTCAGGTAAGAGGAAGACACTCCTTCTCAACCTCTATTAGCATTTAGAAACCTTGTCTGTGATTGATTGTGAGGAAACCCTATTGAGGGTTATCTTTTGTTTGCATGTTGTTTATAATGTGTTTGTGCTATTAGATTGTTTATTTGTGTATATTGATGTATTTGAATGGATTGGAATACATGAAATGGAAGAAAATTATGTCGGATTGGTTCTCGGATGGCCACGGTTTTGAGGCCCAAAATTTGGGGTTCTTTGTGAACAATTGTAGCAATTGGAATTCATAAAGAATCAACTGTACATTATGTAATTAATGAAGAGAAACTTCTCCAATGTCAATATCCATCGAGTTAGAATTTCTGACCATTTAGTAGGGAAACTTCTCCAATGTTAATATCCGTCGAGTTATAATGTCAATATCTGTCAAGTTAGAATTTCTGACCATTTAGTAGAGAAATTTCTCCAATGTTAATATCCGTCGAGTTAGAATGTCAATATCCGTCGAGTTAGAATTTCTGACCATTTAGTAGAGAAACTTCTCCAATGTCAATATCCATCGAGTTATAATGTCAATATCCGTTGAGTTAGAATTTCTGACTATTTAGTAGAGAAACTTCTCCAATGTTAATATCCGTCGAGTTAGAATGTCAATATCCATCGAGTTAGAATTTCTAACCATTTAGTAGAGGAACTTCTCCAATGTCAATATCCGATGAGTTAGAATTTCTGACCATTTAGTAGAGAAACTTCTCCAATGTCAATATCCGTCGAGTTAGAATGTCAATATCCGTCGAGTAAGAATTTTTTACCAATTACTAGAGAAATTTCTCCAATGTCAATATCCATCGAATTAGAATTTCTGAACATTTAGCATTTTCATCTGTTAAACACGAGAGAAACTTGTCCAATGTCAATATCCGTCGAATTAGAATTTCTAACCACATAGTACTTTCGTGGATTCAATACTTGGAAGATTTCCCCAACGTCAACACCCAACCATCAAATTAGGATTTCTGCTGACCTTCTAGTATATTCAAAAAAAATTTATCTGCATTTGACAGAACCTTCATTCGACAAAAATTGATTTTTTGCCATTCTTGTCAAAATTATAACTCAGCCATTTCCGTCACCAAATCACCTTATGACTGACATCTTTCATTAGTCGGTAATGTTATTTTTGGTCAAAAGGTAGCCTCACAATTGTACACTAGATACATTTTCTCCGTCGAATCCAAAATTATAATTTATCACCTAACACCTAGTGATTAAATTAATGGTAATAGGATGCAAGAATTAGCAAATTGAAAAATTAAATTATATTGAGATTCATAAATTTTAAAGAACCAAGAATGGAATTTTCGTAAGACTTAGGATAATTTTAATTAGGGTAACAACAAGAGAGTGTGAGACTTTGAGATCTATGAATAACCTTCTGAGTGTATGAGAATAAATTATCTATGAGAATTTAACTAATTAAGAGAATTCTTATAGAGACAAACTTTGTAAGAAAAGCTAAACTTAAGCAAGAATTCATAATACACCTTAAAAAAGGGCATTAATTCATTTAATTCTAATATTATGATATTGTGGGTCCATGTGAGTGACTAATGATTGTGTTGATTCTTGCTTTGGCAAATTGTGGCATATTATGGAATCGTATGTAATAATGATCATACATGATTATGCAGAGTCAGTATGCATTGTGAATGCCAGTTAGATTATTGTGAAGGCCAAGTTGCCTAGGAGTTGAATCACACCTTAGTGCGGGTGCGAATAGACAAGTGTGGTCCTGTAGTTGACCTTGGGGGCATCGGGGTGCGGGCATCTCACAGGGGGCAGTGGTAGCCCCTCTGGACAGTGGGACAAACCGATGCAAACGCGCCGACGATCCTGATTGTGGCACAGTCCTATATCGAGATCTTGTGGGAATGCCGCTGTATAAGGCCTTGTTGCGCAAAATGACTGATTATTTTCTGGAAAGCACTTGTTTTTATGGCTGACGAGATACTGGCATGTCTCCCTGATCATTCTCTCCTAATGTTTTGTGTCTAGCTCCATAGAGTAGGATTTTGACTTTGTATGCATGTGCATAGTGAGTCCATGAATTATCTGGCATTTATTATTATTATAATTGGAACTGTTGTATTACTGATATATATAACTGCCTGGAATTAGTTGGTTGATTATTACTGCTACTTAATGTTTATTGTCATTATTTCTGTCAAAAATGCTATATGGGCGCTTTGCGCCGTTTAGTTTGTTGTTGCTATAATTGGTAATGATGGTAGGATGTCTTACCTCTTTCTTGTACTTTTCTTATTCTATGTAAATTCTTGGTTAAAAACTGTAAATGGGAACAAAGTTGGATTCTTTTGGACTTTCTTGGTTTGACCCACTGTATCCGATGATGTCATCGCGAAGGAGGTTCTATTGGTTTTGTCATGATTGAGTTCACCGGAGGTGCCAAGACTTGGCGAGTCGACTGGACTAATAAGCGTATGCGATATGTTGGGGATCTGACCTTGACCATGAAGAGGACTGCGATTTAAGACCTTATTCTGTATTTCTCACTACACTGGTGAGCCCGGAGTTGCCTCACGCATTCGGGATCCGAGGGAGTGCCCAACTCCTTAGTCGTAGATATGTTGTGGGTAGTTTATATTTTACTTTACATGACCTGTATAAAGTGCATTTTGGGTATATGTAGGTTTTAAGGTGATTATCCAGTCTTAATTATTATAATTTGAGTACATCGTATAATTAATATTTTATTTGGTTGTATATGTAACTATTCATTTGTGGCTCCTATTTTCCTCATATGCGAAATGATTAATGTTTTTGGTAAAGTTGTTATTTGAAAATCATAACACGCTGAAATTTAGTGACCGTGACATAATGACGATTGTGTCGTGGTTATTAAATCGGGGGGTGTTACATTAGGTGGTATCAAAGCTCAGTTCATCCTGTTGAGCCGGGATATGGAGTGACTATGCTTAGACATGTTAGAAGTTTTTGTATGTTGTGTACTTCTTTGTCTCTTATTTGAGATGTTGGGAAAGGAAGGCATGACTTGCCATAGGTTGAGTGTTGGTAGCTACTGCTGCACAGTTACATGATATTGAGTATTGGCCCACTCAATGTGTAATGTTCTGTGTCTATGGGAAACTATGACTTCACCTAGGCGTATTAAGGTAATAGGAGTTCTTTATATAGAAGCTCAGCTGGTATGACTGAACTTGTTTAGGATTTGTCTGCATTTTCACCTTTGTGTGTTGTGTGACTCCTTCTGTTTGGTTTCGGAAAAGAGACATTATTATTTGAAATGGTTACTTCTTGTCTCCATTATGCCTGATTGTCTGTTTTTGAATGAAGATAATGGCTCACGAAAAACGTACGCGTAGGAATGTGGAACGCAACAACAAAGGAGTAGATACGACTGTGGAAGTAATGCAAAGAAAGGTTAATGTAACTACACGCCATGATCAGAGGGCCGCACAACAACAGGAATTAGAAGTTGAGGTTCAAAATTTGTTGGGAGAAAGTCAGTTTTTTGGTAATTCTGCATTATCTAAGTTCCAAACGGGGAACAAAAGGATGATCAATCAGTTTAAGCGAAAAATGTATTTGCGACAACTGAAGGGACAACACTAACAACAAACGTTGAAAGGGAGTGCAAGTGGTAGTAAATCCAATCCAACCGTGGTACCGTTATCAAGGTGTATGAAGTGCGAAAAGGACCACTTCACGAGGGACTGTAAGATCAAAGGAATAATTTGTTTCAAGTGCGGAAAGCAAGGACATGTGTCAAGAGATTGTACCTTGTATAGGATGAAGCTGTTTGTTGGAGATGTATGTACTTCAAGATCTCACGGAGAAGGAAGAGTTAAATTCTCAAGTAGAGTGGAAACATCCAAGACTGAAGACCTGAACGAGGGAGCTTGTACTACAACCGATGACCCTGTGATTTTACTGTATAATTCCGGGGGTAACCCGTTTCTTTATGATGTATGACTGTATGAGTATGTTAGGGTCGTATGTACCTCTGACATCTTTTGACTAAGTTATTTCTATTTTGGCTACTAAGAACCTATTGATGGTAGCCAAGTCGTTTAAGTCATCCTAAGACATGTTAAAGACTAAATCCTTTTGTTGATCTGATTTGTTTACTTCTTTTACAAATTAGATGTAATGTTAACGAAGGGATTGGTTATCTTCCAACCATATCTTGTTGAAATGTTCCAATGAAATTCTAAGAGTTCATTTCTGGAATTGGGTTATCTGTGTATTTACTTCCTATCGACCCGAATGATACTATTCACATTTGTAAGCCTGCTATCATCACAACAAGTTTACTTAAAACTATCCTATTATTGTTAGAAATTGGAACCCTTTTACCAATTCAATTATCTACTTCATGAATAGGCTTGGTCTCAGGAAGGAGATTGATCATTTTCTAAATGGGTCTCGTCATTCGATTCCGACGGAAGCTTAGTGCTTCATGAGACAGAAATTTCCTAGATGTGAATCAATGAAACTCACTCCTAAGTTTTATTGTATCATATCGTATTCTTCGCTGGACGGGTCCAGTGGTAAATCAAATGACTCCCCTACTTTTCTTTCTAACCTTTATAACGTTTCTAGTATACTTCGATTGAGTAGATGTATTCCCGAATTTGAACCATAGCAATGCGCCAAGTGTAGCACAATTAGGTGAGAACTTACCCTATAAGACATCTTGTTTGAATTAAGGAAAGATGGTTTGACGAATCAATTGAAAAACGCCGCTATTTTCTCTAAGATCAACTTGTATTCTGGACTATCATCGAGTTCGCTTAAAGATTTGTCATTGTCCTTGTTGACAACATTCTGACCTATTCCTGACGTTTGGAGGAATGTACCGAATCTCTCAGAGTGATTCTTAAAATCCTGAAGAAGAAGAAGAAGTTATGCGTAAAGATGTCTAAGTACGAATTCTAGTTAGAGGCAGTTCAACCTTTGGGTTACGCGATCTTAAGGGAAGGAATTGCTGTAAACCCATCAGAACTTGCAGCATTTCTTTAATGGGAAAGACCAACGACTGTAATAAAGATTTGTAACTTTATAGGATTAGCTGATTAATACGGGAGACTCGTCATAGAATTCTTCAAAGTGGCAAGACTTTTCATCTAACTCATGTATGAGGGTCAAGTTTTGTATGGACTGGTGTATACAGGGGAAATTTTAAAGGATTGAAGAGACACTCGATTTCTTCGCTAAAGATGATTCTTCCCAAACCCTAATGAACTTTTTAGGATGCCTAGTGATGCTTCGCATTGGAAGTTTAGAACGTATGCTTGATCAGAATAAAAGGAATGGTAACATACGCTTAGAGACAATCGAGAATACATGAGAAGGATTACCTTACACTAACTCAGAGTTAGCTTTGTAGTTGCATTGAAGATCTAGAAGCATTTTCTACAAGGAGAAATTCTCAGTGCCTATGGTAATCTTAAGAGCCAAAGGTATTTTGGTCTACTGGAATGAGTTGAATATGAGGCAGAGACGATGATTAGAAGTTTCGAAAGATTTTGATTTTTTTGTTTTAGTATAATCCCAGAAGAGGCGAATGTCATGGCGGATGCCTTAAGAAGAAAATAAGCTTAGTTGTCTACTATAGTAAGCAAGGAGAATAAGTTCGATAGAGCCACTCAGCGATGTATAGTTGTTTGGAGAGTTGGCTATTGGATGGCTGAAGACTCAAAGGGCGTAGAATCTTTTATTGATCGGCCTATGATGTCAACACATTTTTTCCCGTTAATATAAGATACTCAGTGGAAGGAAGCAACCTTATTGCCAGTGATTTGGATTGATGCAACAGAAGATACAACACGAGAACTAGGAGACAAAATGAAAGAAACACAGTCGCGTTTGTTCTAAGATTTGATGAATTTCGAGGATGAAATTCCTTTTTAGAAAGGGAGTGTTGTAACATCCCGAAAATTATTTATTTCATTGTAAATAATCATTTTATATTATTTATGATTTTTAGGAATTTTTGTGGAATTTTTTGAAAATGTTGAATATTTTAATATATTTCTCATTTTATGTGCCCACTGAGCGGAGCCGGGATAACGAAATGTTTTCCCTGAGGCTGGTAAACCTTGAACTGTCAACGTGTCGATGGGGGATTTTACAAAACCCGAGGTCGGGCACAGTTTGCAAGGTTTGCATTTTTTAAGGTTTTATCTGATAAATAAAATCACTGTATCATAAAATCATCTGATGAATAATAAAATATTATTTTCATCAACTGTAACTTTTATTCACTGAGAAAATAATTCTAACAGTGTAATTAATCATTTGTCAAATGTATTTAATTAAGGAGACAAGCTTACTATACACTTTATCGAGAAGCGCACGAAGCTTCTCAAGGAAGCTTTGAGGGAAGCTTCTAGGAAGCTTCCTCCAATCATTATTCACTCTCTCTCCTCCCTATCATTGTGCAGCACGATTTTGGGGGGAATATCACAATTATTCCCTCCCATTTTCTCTCATTCACGCTGCTCTTTCTCTCTTCCTCTCACTCTCTTCCTCTCTTCTCCATACGGCTACACACCCACAACCACCATTGTTGATTTCAAGCTTCCATTACTCAACCCAATAGAGACCATTGTTTCCCCTCTCCATCTTCAAGCTTTCCTTTTGTTGGACTCCTCCTGCCTTCTTCATTTT
The DNA here is from genome assembly GCA_029884595.1 of Ormosia semicastrata. Classification (NCBI taxonomy): domain Eukaryota; kingdom Viridiplantae; phylum Streptophyta; class Magnoliopsida; order Fabales; family Fabaceae; genus Ormosia; species Ormosia semicastrata. The sequence continues at coordinate 66,158,484 of JAQQTO010000060.1, forward strand.
CGTGTTCCACAGCCAACATCAAAGCTTGGAGCTTTAAGGTAAAAGCTCTCAACTTTCTTCTCCTCTTCTCCTCATTTTCGTGTTCCATGGTCACCTTGATGACTATGGCTACCATTTCCCCTCTTTGACCTTGGTTTTGCGGATTTGAACACCCAAGGTTTTGGTGGTGGTGAAAAATGAAATTTCTAAGCAAAAAAGAGCATCCTTTCTTTGTGTTTCTCTCAGGTAAGAGGAAGACACTCCTCCTCGACCTCTATTAGCATTTAGAAACCTTGTCTGTGATTGATTGTGAGGAAACCCTATTGAGGGTTATCCTTTGTTTGCATGTTGTTTATAATGTGTTTGTGCTATTACATTATTTGTTTGTATATATTGATGTATCTGAATGGATTGGAATGCATAAAATGGAAGAAAATGGTGTCGGATTGGTTCTCGGATGGCCACGATTTTGAGGCCCAAAATTTGGGGTTCTCTGTGAACAATTGTAGCAATTGGAATTCATAATAAATCAACTGTACATTATGTAATTAATGAAGAGAAACTTCTCCAATGTCAATATTCGTCGAGTTAGAATTTTTGACCATTTAGTAGAGAAACTTCTCCAATGTTAATATCAGTCGAGTTATAATGTCAATATCCATCGAGTTATAATGTCAATATCCGTCGAGTTAGAATTTCTGACCATTTAGCAGAGAAACTTCTCCAATGTCAATATCCGTCGAGTTATAATGTCAATATCCATCGAGTTAGAATTTCTGACCATTTAGTAGAGAAACTTCTCCAATGTCAATATCCGTCGAGTTAGAATGTCAATATCCATCGAGTAAGAATTTTCGACCATTTAGTAGAGAAATTTTTGCAATGTCAATATCCATCGAATTAGAATTTCTGACCATTTAGCATTTTTGTCGGTTCAACACGAGAGAAACTTCTCCAATGTCAATATCCATCGAATTAGAATTTCTGACCACATAGTACTTTCGTGGATTCAACACTTGGAAGATTGCCCCAACGTCAACACCCATCCGTTGAATTAGGATTTCTGCTGACCATCTAGTATATTTGACAGTTTTTGATCTCCATTCGACAAAACCTTCATTCGACAGAAATTGATTTTTTGCCATTCTTGTCAAAATTGTAACTCAGTCATTTCCGTCACCAAATCACCTTATGACTGACATCTTTCATCAGTCGGTCATGTTATTTTTTGTCGAAAGGTAGCCTCACAATTGTACACTAGATACCTTTTCTCCATCGAATCCAAAATTATAATTTATCACCTAACACCTTGTGATTAAATTAATAGTAATAGGATGCAAGAATTAGCAAATTGGAAAATTAAATTATATTGAGATTCATAAATTTTAAAGAACCAAGAATGGAATTTTCATAAGACTTAAGATAATTTTAATTAGGGTAAGAACAAGAGAGTGTGAGACTTTGAGATCTTAGAATAACCTTCTGAGTGTATGAGAATAAATTATCTATGAGAATTTAACTAATTAAGAGAATTCTTTTAGAGACAAACTTTGTAAGAAAAGCTAAACCTAAGCAAGAATTCATAATACACCTTAAAAAAAGGCATTAATTCATTTAATTCTAATATTATGATATTGTGGGTCCATGTGAGTGACCAATGATTGTGTTGATTCTTGCTTTGGCAAATTATGGCATATTGTGGAATCGTATGTAATAATGATCATACATGATTATGCATAGAGTCAGTATGCATTGTGAATGTCCGTTGGATTATTGTGAAGGCCAAGTTGCCTAGGAGTTGAATCACACCTTAGTGCGGGTGCGAATAGACAAGTGTGGTCCTGTGGTTGACCTTAGGGACGTCGGGGTGCGGGCGTCTCATAGGGGGCAGTGGTAGCCCCTCTGGACCGTGGGATAAACCGATGCAAACGCGCCGACGATCCTGACCGTGGCGCAATCCTATATCCAGATCTTGTGGGAATGCCGATGTATAAAGCCTTGTTACGCAAAATGACTGATTATTTTCTGGAAAGCACTTGTTTTTATCACTGACGAGATACTGGCATGTCTCCCTGATCATTCTCTCTTAATGTTTTGTGTCTAGCTCCATGGAGTAGGATTTTGACTTTGTATGCATGTGCATAGTGAGTCCATGAATTATCTGGCATTTATTATTATTATAATTGGAACTGTTGTATTACTGATATATATAACTGCCTGAAATTGCTTAGTTAATTATTATTGCTACTTAATGTTTATTGTCATTATTTCTGTCAAAAATGCTATGTAGGCACTTTGCGCCATTTAGTTTGTTGTTGCTATAATTGGTAATGATGGTAGGATGTTTTACCTCTTTCTTGTACTTTTCTTGTTCTATGTAAATTCTTGGTTAAAGACTGTAAGTGGGAACAAGGTTGGATTCTTTTGGACTTTCTTGGTTTGACCCACTGTATCCGATGATGTCATCGCGAAGGGGGTTCTATTGGTTTCGTGATGATTGCGTTCACCAGAGGTGCCAAGACTTGGTGAGTCGACTGGACCAACAAGCATATGCGATATGTTGGGGATCCGACCTTGACCATGAAGAGGACTGCGATTGAAAACCTTATTCTGTATTTCTCACTACACCGGTGAGCCCGGAGTTGCCTCACGCATTCGAGATCCGAGGGAGTGCCCAACTCCTTAGTCGTAGATATGTTGTGGGTAGTTTATATTTAACTTTACATGACCTGTATAAAGTGCATTTTGGGTATATGTAGGTTTTAAGGTGATTATCCATTCTTAATTGTTATAATTTGAGTACATCGTATAATTAATATTTTATCTAGTTGTATATGTAACTATTCATTCGTGGCTCCTATTTTCCTCATATGCGAAATGATTAATGTTTTTGGTAAAGTTATTTTTTGAAAATCGTAACACGCCGAAATTTAGTGACCGTGACATAATGACGATTGTGCCGTGGTTATTAAATCGAGGGGTGTTACATTGGGTGGTATCAGAGCTCAGTTCATCCTGTTGAGCCGGGGTATGGAGTGACTATGCTTAGACATGTTAGAAGTTTTTGTATGTTGTGTACTTCTTTGTCTCTTATTTGAGATGTTGGGAAAGGAAGGCATGGCTTGCCATAGGTTGAGTGTTGGTAGCTACTGCTGCACAGTTACATGATATTGAGTATTGGCCCACTCAATGTGTAATGTTCTGTGTCTATGGGAAACTATGACTTCACCTAGGCGTATTAAGGTAATAGGAGTTCTTTATATAGAAGCTCAGCTGGTATGACTGAACTTGTTTAGGATTTGTCTGCATTTTCACCTTTGTGTGTTGTGTGACTCCTTCTGTTTGGTTTCGGAAAAGAGACATTATTATTTGAAATGGTTACTTCTTGTCTCCATTATGCCTAATTGTCTGTTTTTGAATGAACATAATGGCTCATGAAAAACGTACGCGTAGGAATGTGGAACGCAACAACAAAGGAGTAGATACGACTGTGGAAGTAATGCAAAGAAAGGTTAATGTAACTACACGCCATGATCAGAGGGCCGCACAACAACAGGAATTAGAAGTTGAGGTTCAAAATTTGTTGGGAGAAAGTCAGTTTTTAGGTAATTCTGAATTATCTAAGTTCCAAACGGGGAACAAAAGGATGATCAATCAGTTTAAGCGGAAAATGTATTTGCAACAACTGAAGGGACAACAGCAACAACAAACGTTGAAAGGGAGTGCAAGTGGTAGTAAATCCAATCCAACCGTGGTACCATTATCAAGGTGTATGAAGTGCGAAAAAGACCACTTCACGAGGGACTGTAAGATCAAAGGAATAATTTGTTTCAAGTGCGGAAAGCAAGGACATGTGTCAAGATATTGTACCTTGTATAGGATGAAGCTGTTTGTTGGAGATGTATGTACTTCAAGATCTCACGGAGAAGGAAGAGTTAAATTCTCAAGTAGAGTGGAAACATCCAAGACTGAAGACCTGAACGAGGGAGCTTGTACTACAACCGATGACCCTGTGATTTTACTGTATAATTTCGGGGGTAACCCGTTTCTTTATGATGTATGACTGTATGAGTATGTTAGGGTCGTATGTACCTCTGACATCTTTTGACTAAGTTATTTCTATTTTGGCTGCTAAGAACCTATTGATGGTAGCCAAGTCGTTTAAGTCGTCCTAAGACATGTTAAAGACTAAATCCTTTTGTTGATCTGATTTGTTTACTTCTTTTACAAATTAGATGTAATGTTAACGAAGGGATTGGTTATCTTCCAACCATATCCTGTTGAAATGTTCCAATGAAATTCTAAGAGTTCATTTCTGGAATTGGGTTATCTGTGTATTTACTTCCTATCGATCCGAATGATACTATTCACATTTGTAAGCCTACTATCATCACAACAAGTTTACTTAAAACTATCCTATTATTGTTAGAAATTGGAACCCTTTTACCAATTCAATTATCTACTTCATGAATAGGCTTGGTCTCAGGAAGGAGATTGATCATTTTCTAAATGGGTCTCGTCATTGGATTCCGACGGAAGCTTAGTGCTTCATGAGACAGAAATTTCCTAGATGTGAATCAATGAAACTCACTCCTAAGTTTTATTGTATCATATCGTATTCTTCGCTGGACGGGTCCAGTGGTAAATCAAATGACTCCCCTACTTTTCTTTCTAACCTTTATAACGTTTCTAGTATACTTCGATTGAGTAGATGTATTCCCGAATCTGAACCATAGCAATGCGCCAAGTGTAGCACAATTAGGTGAGAACTTACCCTATAAGACATCTTGTTTGAATTAAGGAAAGATGGTTTGACGAATCAATTGAAAAATGCCGCTATTTTCTCCAAGATCAACTTGTATTCTGGACTATCATTGAGTTCGCTTAAAGATTTGTCATTGTCCTTGTTGACAACATTCTGACCTATTCCTGATGTTTGGAGGAACGTACCGAATCTCTCGGAGTGATTCTTAAAATCCTGAAGAAGAAGAAGAAGAAGTTATACATGAAGATGTCTAAGAACGAATTCTAGTTGGAGGCAGTTCAACCTTTGGGTTACGCGATCTCAAGGGAAGGAATTGCTGTAAACCCATCAGAACTCGCAGCATTTCTTTAATGGGAAAGACCGATGACTGTAACAAAGATTCGTAACTTTATAGGATTAGCTGATTAATATGGGAGACTCATCACAGAATTCTCCAAAGTGGCAAGACTTCTCATCTAACTCATGTATGAGGATCAAGTTTTGTATGGACTGGTGTATACGGGGGAAATTTTCAAGGATTGAAGAGACACTCGATTTCTTCGCTAAAGATGATTCTTCCTAAACCCTAATGAACTTTTTTGGGATGCCTAGTGATGCTTCGCATTGGAAGTTTAAAACGTGTGCTTGATCAAAATAAAAGGAATGGTAACGTACGCTTAGAGACAATCGAGAATACATGAGAATGATTACCTTACACTAACTCAGAGTTAGCTTTGTAGTTGCATTGAAGATCTAGAAGCATTTTCTACAAGGATAAATTCTCAGTGCCTATGGTAATCTTAAGAGCCAAAGGTATTTTGGTCTATTCGAATGAGTTGAATATGAGGCAGAGACGATGATTAGAAGTTCTGAAAGATTTTGATTTTTTCATTTTAGTATAATCCCAGAAGAGGCGAATGTTGTAGCGGATGCCTTAAGAAGAAAATAAGCTTAGTTGTCTACTACAGTAAGCAAGGAGAATAAGTTCGATAGAGCCACTCAGCGATGTACAGTTATTTGGAGAGTTGGCCGTTGGATGGCTGAAGACTCAAAGGGTGTAGAATCTTTTATTGATCGGCCTATGATGTCAACACGTTTTTGCCCGTTAATATAAGATACTCAGTGGAAAGAAGCAACCTTATTGCCAGTGATTTGGATTGATGCAACAGAAGATACAACACGAGAACTAGGAGACAAAATGAAAGAAACACAGTCGCGTTTGTTCTAAGATATGATGAATTTCGAGGACGAAATTCCTTTTTAGAAGGGGAGTGTTGTAACATCCCGAAAATTATTTATTTCATTATAAATAATTATTTTATAATATTTATGATTTTTAGGAATTTTTGTGGAATTTTTTGGAAATATTGAATATTTTAATATATTACTTGTTTTGTGTGCCACTGAGCGGAGCCGGGATAACGAAATATTTTCCCTAAGGCTGGTAAACCTTGAACTATCAATGTGTCGATGGGGGATTTTACTAAACCCGAGGTCGGGCACAGTTTGCGAGGTTTGCATTTTTCACGATTTTATCTGATAAAAAAAATCACTGTATCATAAAATCATCTGATGAATAATAAAATATTATTTTCATCAACTGTAACTTTTATTCACTGGAAAAATAATTCTAACAATGTAATTAATCATCTGTCAGATGTATTTAATTAAAGAGACAAGCTTACTATGTACTTTATCGAGAAACGTGCGAAGCTTCTCAAGGAAGCTTTGAGGGAAACTTCTAAGAAGCTTCCTCCAAGCACTATTCACTCTCTCTCCTCCCTCTCATTGTGTAGCATGGTTTTGGGGGGAATATCACAATTATTCCCTCCTATTTTCTCTCATTCACGCTACTCTTTCTCTCTTCCTCTCACTCTCTTCCTCTCTTCTCCATACGGCTACACACCCACAACCACCATTGTTGATTTCAAGCTTCCATTGCTCAACCCAATAGAGACCATTATTTCCCCTCTCCATCTTCAAGCTTTCCTTTTGTGGGACTCCTCCTAGCTTCTTCATTTTCGTGTTCCACAGCCAACATCAAAGCTTGGAGCTTTAAGGTAAAAGCTCTCCATTTTCTTCTCCTCTTCTCCTCATTTTCGTGTTCCATGGTCACCTTGATGATTATGGCAACCACTTGCCCTCTTTGACCCTGGTTTTGTGGATTTGAACACCCAAGGTTTTGGTGGTGGTGAAGAATGAAATTTCTAAGCAAAAAGGAGCATCATTTCTTTATGTTTCTCTCAGGTAAGAGGAAGACACTCCTCCTCAACCTCTATTAGCATTTAGAAACCTTGTCTGTGATTGATTGTAAGGAAACCCTATTGAGGGTTATCCTTTGTTTGCATGTTGTTTATAATGTGTTTGTGCTATTAGATTGTTTGTTTATGTATATTGATGTATCTGAATGGATTGGAATGCATGAAATGGAAGAAAATGATGTCGGATTGGTTCTCGGATGGCCATGGTTTTGAGGCCCAAAATTTGGGGTTCTCTATGAACAATTGTAGCAATTAGAATTCGTAATAAATCAACTGTACATTATGTAATTAATGAAGAGAAACTTCTCCAATGTCAATATCCGTCGAGTTAGAATTTTTGACCATTTAGTAGAGAAACTTCTCCAATGTTAATATCAGTCGAGTTATAATGTCAATATCCGTCGAGTTATAATTTCAATGTCCGGCGAGTTAGAATTTCTGACCATTTAGTAGAGAAACTTCTCCAATGTCAATATCCGTCGAGTTATAATGTCAATATCCGTCGAGTTAGAATTTCTGACCATTTAGTAGAGAAACTTCTCCAATGTTAATATCCGTCGAGTTAGAATTTCTGACCATTTAGGAGAGGAACTTCTCCAATGTCAATATATGTCGAGTTAGAATGTCAATATCCGACGAGTTAGAATTTCTGACCATTTAGTAGAGAAACTTCTCCAATGTCAATATCCGTCGAGTTAGAATGTCAATATCCGTCGAGTAAGAATTTTCGACCATTTAGTAGAGAAATTTCTGCAATGTCAATATCTGTCGAATTAGAATTTCTGACCATTTAGCATTTTTGCTAGTTCAACACGAGAGAAACTTCTCCAATGTCAATATCCGTCGAATTAGAATTTTTGACCACATAGTACTTTTGTGGGTTCAACACTTGGAAGATTTCCCAACGTCAACACCCATCCGTCGAATTAGGATTTCTGCTGACCTTCTAGTATATTCGACAATTTTTTATCTCCATTCGACAGAACCTTCATTCGACAGAAATTGATTTTTTGCCACTCTTGTCAAAATTATAACTCAGCCATTTTCATCACCAAATCACCTTATGACTGACATCTTTCATCAGTCAGTCATGTTATTTTTCGTCGAAAGGTAGCCTCACAATTGTACACTCGATACATTTTCTCCATCGAATCCAAAATTATAATTTATCACCTAACACCTGGTGATTAAATTAATGGTAATATGATGCAAGAATTTGCAAATTGGAAAATTAAATTATATTGAGATTCATAAATTTTAAAGAACCAAGAATGGAATTTTCATAAGACTTAGGATAATTTTAATTAGGGTAAGAACAAGATAGTGTGAGACTTTGAGATCTTAGAATAACCTTCTGAGTGCATGAGAATAAATTATCTAAGAGAATTTACCTAATTAAGAGAATTCTTTTAGAGATAAACTTTGTAAGAAAAGCTAAACCTAAGCAAGAATTCATAATACACCTTAAAAAAAGGCATTAATTCATTTAATTCTAATATTATGATATTGTGAGTCCATGTGAGTGACCAATGATTGTGTTGATTCTTACTTTGGCAAATTGTGGCATATTATGGAATCATATGTAATAATGATCATACATGATTATGCATAGAGTCAGTATGCATTGTGAATGCCCGTTGGATTATTGTGAAGGCCAAGTTGCCTAGGAGTTGAATCACACCTTAGTGCAGGTACGAATAGACAAGTGTGGTCCTGTAGTTGACCTTGGGGGCGTTGGGGTACGGGCGTCTCACAAGGGGCAGTGGTAGCCCCTCTGGACCGTAGGATAAATCGATGCAAACACGCCGACGATCCTAACCGTGGCACAGTCCTATATCGAGATCTTGTGGGAATGCAGCTGTATAAAGCCTTGTTGCACAAAATGACTGATTATTTTTTGGAAAGCACTTGTTTTTATGGCTGACGAGATACTGGCATGTCTCCCTGATCATTCTCTCCTAATGTTTTGTGTCTAGCTCCATGGAGTAGGATTTTGACTTTGTATGCATGTGCAAAGTGAGTCCATGAATTATCTGGCATTTATTATTATTATAATTGGAACTATTGTATTACTGATATATATAACTGCCTGAAATTGGTTGGTTGATTATTACTGCTACTTAATGTTTATTGTCATTATTTCTGTCAAAAATGCTATATTGGCGCTTTGCGTTGTTTAGTTTCTTGTTGCTATAATTGGTAATGATGGTAGGATGTCTTACCTCTTTCTTGTACTTTTCTTGTTCTATGTAAATTCTTGGTTAAAGACTGTAAGTGGGAACAAGGTTGGATTCTTTTGGACTTTCTTGGTTTGACCCACTGTATCTGATGATGTCGTCGCAAAGGGGGTTCTATTGGTTTCGTCATGATTGAGTTCACCGGAGGTGCCAAGACTTGGTGAGTCGACTGGGCCAACAAGCGTATGCGATATGTTGGGGATCCGACCTTGACCATGAAGAGGACTGCGATTGAAGACCTTATTCTGTATTTCTCACTACACCGGTGAGCCCGGAGTTGCCTCACGCATTCGGGATCCGAGGGAGTGCCCAACTCCTTAGTCGTAGATATGTTGTGGGTAGTTTATATTTTACTTTACATGACCTGTATAAAGTGTATTTTGGGTATATGTAGGTTTTAAGGTGATTATCCAGTCTTAATTGCTGTAATTTGAGTACATCGTATAATTAATATTTTATCTAGTTGTATATGTAACTATTCATTCGTGGCTCCTATTTTCCTCATATGCGAAATGATTAATGTTTTTAGTAAAGTTGTTATTTGAAAATCGTAACATGCCGAAATTTAGTGACCGTGACTTAATGACGATTGTGTCGTGGTTATTAAATCGAGGGGTGTTACAATGAATGAGATAATTTTCAGGATGTTACAGTTTCCATGGCCACTACCATGACCAATGATCCTTTCTTCCTCAAGCCTGGGTGTTGATTTGATGAGTTGTGATTCTTAGGGTTTTTGGAGGAGCTTAGCTGAATCTACAAGGAGCAATCATGAAGGTTTCTTTTCTTATTTTTCTCTTAGGTAAGAGGAAGATTATCCTCTTCAACCTCTATTGGTAATGGGAAGCTTGTTTGTGTGTTGGTTGTGAGAAACCCATGCTAGGGTTACTCTCTTTGTTATATGGTTTTTCTAATGATCTTTGTATTAATTTCCTCTTATGTGGTTTTATTGTTTGTATTTGTGTATGTAGATGATCTTGGATTGATTTTGATGGATTGGAAATGTAAATTGGAAGCAAGTGTTTCTTGCTCTCCTGAATGAGGCTCACGGCCATACCCCCTTCAATAGGGTGTTCATGGTTAAAATTTTGTTACAAGTTGGAGAGATAACTAATAAAGTGAATAAAAATGAATGGAGCAATGAAAAATTTTGGGTTTTTACCCCTTTGGGAGGCTCACGGCCTCTAGGGCTTTTGTTTGGGTTCAAATATGTAATTTTTAGGTAATCTTGGAACTTAAGTAATTAAGTGTTAAGTAATTAACAATGTGATGGAAAGAAATTTATTTGATGACCTAGAGTGATTTTTGAACTTGAGGGAAGAACAAGAGTGAGTGTGAGACTTGAGAACCTTAGAATAATGTTCTAAGTGAATATGGTTAAATTTAAGTAAAGAACTTAGCTAATTAAGAGAAATAAAGATTTAATGAGAATTACAAGAGAATTCCTCTAGAGAAAGATTTCATAAGAAATGTTAAATTAAAGTAAAACTTCATAATAAACCTTAAAAAGTGTATTGTCTCTTTTGAGAATTTGATAATAAGTTATTATGGGTCCATGAGTGGGACCAAAATTCTGTTGATGTTTAACTTGGCCAAATTATAGCATGTTATGGGATGAGTATATCATCGTTGAATATACATGAATATACATTGAGTCATCATGCATTATGAAAGTCTAGTGGACTATTGTTAAGGTCATGTTGCCTAAGAGATTGAATCATACCTTAGTGCAGGTGTGAATAGACTAGTGTAGGTTATAATGTTGACCTTGGGGGTGTCAGGGTGCGGGTGTCTCACAATGGTCAGTTGGTAGCTCCTCTGGGCCGTGGGATAGACTGATGCAAACACACCGACGATCCGGACCGAGACACTGTCTTATATCACGATCTTGTGAAGAATGCCACTGTATAAAGCCTTGTTGCGCAAAAATTATTGATTTTCTGAAAAGCACTTGATTTTAGGCTAACGAGATACTAGCATGTCTCCTTGATCATTCTCTCCGATGTTTGTGTCTAACTCCATGGAGTAGGATTTCGGTATCATGTGCACGTGCATAGTGAGTCAATATATTACTTGGCATTTATTTATATGATAATTGGAACTATTGCCTTATTGATGTTATAACTGCCTGGATTTGTTAAGTTGTTTACTATTTGCTTCTTGATGCTGATTATTATTCTTGAAATGTAGTATGGGTGTTTTGCGCTATTCTGTTTCTTTACTGCCATAATTAGTACTAAATGTAGGATGTCGTACCTCTTTTCTATATTTTTGCTATTCTGTTTATTTGTGTGTTTCTCTAAAGACGTCAGTGAAGAAGGGGAAGTGCATGAATTCCCTGGTTTCTGGCCTGATTTTGATTGTTTCCTATTTGGACATGGCGTCCCGTCTGCGTGGCTTTTTGGGTTATGTGATATTGACTTTTCATGAAGGTCCGGACTACTAGCACATCAATCTGAGTACAGATCGCTGCATCTACCACGGAGATGTGACTGTGTCTCTGACTTGGGGACATTATGATCCACCTGTCTTTACTTTTAATGTTCACTTGTATTTAGAGTTTTACTTGCCCATATGTGATATATGAGGTGATTGCTATTACTCCCCACAACAGGATTCGTTCTTATCCTCTGCACGAGCCCTCGCTCGTAACTCGGTTGCTCCGATGAGGATTTCCTCTGATGAGGAAGACCCTAAGGAGGATCCAACTATGGTTCCTTCTTATTCGCTTTATGGGCTGATGTTGTTGATGGCCGCTGATAGCTATCTGTAAATCTTTTTACGGCCCTGATGTTTTGTATTTTAGTGGGCTGTATATGTGTAAATCATTTTGGGGCATGTAAAGCTTCTACTTTTGTATATCTAATGATGTACCTAAACCAATATGGTATAAGTATATATATATATATATGTGTGTACAAGGTATGAATGTATGGTTTACTTCTCATGTTACTTTTTGCTGTAACTATGTCTTATCATCTTATTTTATTAAAAGAAAAAAAAGGAAAAAAAAATTCACCAAATCATTTGTAATATTACAACTAAACAAGTTTATCTATATTATAATAAACTAATTCTTAGTTTATACATTTTGTTTCCGTTTCGCGATTATGGTGTGACATTCCCTCCTCAAAAAGGGGCGTTACACTAGTTTGGTATCAGAGCCCTGGTTTAAGTTTTCTTTTGGGTCTTTGTGGTTAGCTCTGTCTTGTTTGTGCTGTGTGATTCTGTTGGTGTATTCCCTAGAGGCTGATACATTTGTCTATATTTATATACATTCTATTATGCTTATTTTATATATGAGGCATTTCATTTATTGTGTTCTTTTTTTATAAACATAATAAAGTCCTTAGAATAGTAAGTTTGATGCCATATGACATCAAGTGGATGACTTGATCGTGAGATCCTTTTGGTTTTAATACTATTCTTAAATGTCCCTAGCCAAGTATTATTGTTAACTAGGACAACAATAATGCATTGAGACTAGTATGTGCATAGACTGATGACCACATCTCATGGGTCATGGATATGAGATATCAAGTCTTCACATGGGTACATATTAGAGTAATGATGTATTAGACTGACCCACCATGAGAACGCTACATGAATCATTACGTGAGTGTCATAAGCGATTCTCATAGTGACAATGGTGTCTGTGATCCTTTGACCTGAAATCACTACGATTCCTACATGAGGAGTTGTGTGTTTTAATACCATCAAACGTCATCTGTAACAAGGTGATTATAAAGTTAGTTATTGGACATACCACAAATCATGCAGAGGGATGTGAATGACCTAGATGGGACTTGTCACTCCTACATAACAGGAGCGATATCTTCGGGCCCCTGATTGAATGAGACTGCGAAATGCATGGCTATGCTCAAATGAGTCAATATGAGATATTGATTTCATTTGTTGTTACAAAGTCTACTCGAGTATCAGGAAACAAATGATTGGACTATACAAGGGTGACGCATTCCATGCCTTGTGTTCAATCTAGATATCTTGACAAATGGACTAAACGACACGGAAACATTAGTCACGGAAAGGTTATGTCAAATCACTGACATTCTTATTACTTTGGTAGCAGTGATGTGTTGTTAGATACCGCTCACTGCTTATAATATTAAAATGGGATTTTAATATTACTGCCAATGTAATGAGAACCTACAGGGTCACACACATAGAGCAGACTAGAATTGGAGCAATGGATCCAAGTTGGACTCAGATTCAACTATGGGCCAGACTCATAATAGATGAGTCTAAGGTTGCACAGCTTACCTTACTGCTGCTCACACTCACTTAATGCAGTCACTATTATAAATAGCACTGCTAAGGGACTGCCAATAGACATAATTTCAGAACCCTAGCCGCACCTATAGAAAAGTGAGTGAGATAGTGACAGGTTTCTTCTCTTCTCTTCACAGCTAGCACTGTGTGAGAGACGTGGGGCTCCTCTTTGCGGACCTTGGACGTTTGTGAGTTTGTTCATGTGGATACCGCAGAGACATTATTTCTATTACAGTGTTGGTGATTCACGTCCTTCCTTTTGATCACGCTTCAAGAGGTAAATAATTTAAAAACTCATATTATAATTTTTCGCATGGATCCTCGATGGGAATCCTGTTTTTCCACTGTGTGATGTAATCGTAATTCCCAATAGATTCTCTGTGTTTGGTATTCCGAAAGGATACATCTAATCCTTCCTTGTGTTTTTCATTCATTCTACCCTGAAAAAGTGAAATGGCATGCGGTGGAGGCATGGCCGCAGTATCGAAGCAATGCAACGAATGACGGACGTTATTACACAACAAACTAGGAGAGCTTCTCAACAACAAGAAAAGGGTTGCACAACAGTTAGAAGCTTCAACCGATGCTCAAAATCTATCAGAGTTCTGTCGTAACAACCCTCCTCAGTTTAAGGGGGAATTTGATCCAAAGAAGGCTAGTCTTTGGATCAAGGAGCTAGAGAAAATTTTCAAAGGCATGAATTGTGCCGATGACAAAAAGGTAACCTATGTTGCATTTATGCTGATCGAAGATGCGGAAGATTGGTGGAACGGAGCGTAGAGATTACTAGAAGCTAAAGGTCGAGTAATCACCTGAAAGGTATTCAAGGATAAATTCTTGGAGAAGTGTTTCCCAGCAAGTGCAAGGCATTCCAAAGAGATGGAGTTCCTTAGTTTGAGGCAAGGGAACTTGACTGTTAGCGAGTATGCTGCGAGGTTCGAGAGCTTGTCCAAATTTTCAACGTATTTCTAACACCAGTCAGACGAGGTATGGAAGTGTCAAAAATTTAGGAAGGATTGAGGCATGACGTGAAAAGGGCGATCATAACCTTGAGGATCAACCAGTTTTCAGAGCTATTAGACACGTGTCACCGAGTGGAAGATCTGGATCAGGCGCGAGACACGAGGAATCATAACTTTGGACCTACTAGGTTCCAAAGAGAAGGTGGCAACAATGCAAACCGCTTTCAGAAGAAACCCTATTCCCAACCATTGGGAAGTCAGTAATAGTCACCTGGTGGAGGTCTCAACGGAGGTTCTAGTGGAAATCGAATTAGTCAGAATGTGGCGTCTTCGCCAAAGTATATGAAATGCGGAAAAGACCACCTAACAAGGGATTGCACCATCAAGGTAATTGTCTGTTTTTGATGTGGGAAACCTAGACATATCTCTAGGGACTGCAATCAAGCTAAGGCAGAGCCTTCAATCAACACTGCACGAGTTGCAAAACCGCAGGCAGGAGGTCGAGTCTACACTGTGAGTGGAGCGGAAGCCTCTGAATCTGAAGATCTTATACAAGGAGAGGGTACCATAGGAGGTAATCTTTTGACTGTAATGTATGACTCTGGGGCAGCCTACTCTTTCATTTCTTATGACTGTGTGTGCCATGACTTGGTTTACCTGTGTCTTCCTTACGTTTTGACTTGACTGTTTTTACCCCTACTGCTAAACTTGTTGTTACCACCAAAGTTTGTTTAAATTATCCTTTAATTGTTAAGGGTCAAATCTTTTCTATTGATTTGATCTGCTTACCTCTTTCCCAATTAGACGCAATTTTAGGAATAGATTGATTGTTTTTTAACCATATCCTGTTAGACTGTTCTAGTAGAACCATAGTTTTCCCTATAGATGAAGTTTCTAGATTTTTGACGGCCTACCAAGTTCGAGCTTTCTTGAAAGAAGGAGCTCAAGGATACATGCTATTGTCTTCCTTAGAAGTTGAGAGCAAGATAGATTTGGATGCTATTGCAGTAGCTAATGAATCTCCTAAAGTCTTTCCTGGTGACGTACCTGGTTTACCGCCGGAGCGAGAGATAGAGTTCACCATTGATCTTGTGCCTGGATCTGGTCCTGTATCTATAGCGCCTTACAAGATGTCACCATCAGAGTTAGTTAAGCTTAAGAAGCAGTTAGAAGAACTCTTGGAAAAGCAGTTTATTAGACCCAGTGTGTCACCATAGGGAGCACCAGTGTTGCTAATCAAAAAGAAGGATGAGACTTCGCGATTGTGTGTGGACTATCGCCAGCTGAATAAGGTCACAATCAATAATAAGTATCCACTTCCGAGGATAGATGACTTAATGGATCAACTGAAAGGAGCCGCGGTATTCTCTAAGATTGATCTGCGATCGGGCTATCATCAGATCTGAGTGAAGGTCGAGGATATTCCTAAAATAGCTTTTCGTACCCATTACGATCATTATGAATATCTTGTGATGTTATTTGGTGTAACAAATGCACCTGCCATATTCATGGATTACATGAACAAAATCTTTCATCCTTACTTAGACAGATTTGTTGTTGTCTTCATTGATGACATTCTGGTCTATTCTCAAAATCAGGCGGATCATGCTGAACATCTTAGTACAGTTCTCCAGATTCTAAGGGAGAAGAAGTTGTACGCCAAATTGTCAAAGTATGAATTCTGGCTTGAAGAAGTTAAGTTTTTGGGTCATGTGATCTCGAGGGAAGGGATTGCAGTGGATCCGTTAAAAGTGGAAGCGATTCTGCAATGGGAAAGGCCGAAGACAGTGACAGAAATTTAAAGCTTTGTGGGATTAGCTGGATACTATCAGAGATTCATTAAGGGATTGTCTAAGATAGTAGGGCCTCTTACTCAACTCACGAGAAAGAATCAAGCCTTTGAGTGGAGTAATGCTTGCGAAGAAAGTTTCCAAGAATTAAAGAGATGACTAACTACTTCACCAGTGTTAGTTCTACCTAATCCAAGTGAACTCTTCGAAGTGTATTGCAATGCTTCATACCAAGGATTAGATGTGTGCTTATGCAAAATAGAAAAGTGGTGACTTACGCTTCGAGACAATTGCGAGTGCATAAGAAGAACTACCCAACTCATGACCTAGAGTTAGCAGCTATGGTATTCACTTTGAAGATATGGTGGCATTTTCTTTATAGGGTGACACTCAATGTCTTTAGCGACCACAAGAGCTTGAAGAACCTATATGACCAAAAGGAGTTGAATATGAGACAGTGAAGGTGGTTGGAATTTCTGAAAGATTATGATCTTCAACTTCTGTATCACCCCGGAAAGGCAAACGTTGTGGCAGACACTTTGAGTAGGAAGATGCTCAATATCTCTGCTATGATGGTCAATGAAAAAGATTTGATAGAGCAATTCAGGGATGTATGGTCCTTTGTGGAATTAGCACTGGGGAAGATTTGTATGAACATGGTCATTATTTCAAATGACCTAATGGAAGACATCCAAGAGAAATAGAAAGTTGATAAGTTTTTACAAGAAAAAAGGGAGCTAATGAAGCAAGGCAGTGTAACAATATTTGAGGAAGGAACTGATGGAATCCTAAGGTTCAGAGGTAGAGTTTGTATACCCAAGGATCAAGAACTTAGAAAGTATATTCTCGAACACGCTCACACGAGCAAGTTGAGTATGCATCCAGGAATAACCAAGATGTATCAAGACCTGAAACAGTTATTTTGGTGGCACGAAATGAAGAATGATATTTCCAGATATGTGTCGTCTTGTTTAGTTTGTCAGAAAGCAAAGGTTGAACACCAGAGACTTTCAGGAATGTTGCAACCCCTAGCTATTCCCGAATGGAAGTGGGATAGTATTACGATGGACTTTATGGGTAATCGTTGATTGACTTATGAAGTCAGCACATTTCTTACCAATCAACATAAGGTACAACATGGAGAAGTTGACTCAGCTGTATATTGGTGAGATCGTTAGGCTGCATGGTGTGCCTACTAGTATTATTTATGATAGAGATCTAAGGTTCGCATTAAAATTTTGGCAATGTTTGCAAGGAGCGTTGGGAAAGAAGCTATGTTTGAGTTCTGCTTATCATCCTCAAACCGAGGGTCAATCGAAAATGACGATTTAATCATTGGAAGATTTGCTCAGAGCTTGCGCTTTGGAACAGATTGGAAGTTGGGATTAAGTTTTTAACATCGGTAGAGTTCACCTATAACAAAAGTTTTCATTCGAGCATAAGGATAGCACCCTATGAAGCTCTATATGGACGACGGTGCCGAACACCTTTGTGTTGGTACCAAGATGGAGAGCACCTTACTATTAGACCTGATCTTATATAACAAACGACTGAGAAAGTCAAGATGATTCAGGAAAAGATGACGATGTCTCAGAGTCGACAGAAGAGCTATGCGGATAAAAGGAGAAAGCCTCTTGAGTTTGAGGAAGGCGAGCATGTGTTTTTGAAAGTCACGCCTACGACTAGGGTCGGCCAAGTTCTAAAATCTAGAAAACTTACTCCTAAATTCCTTGGACCTTACCAAATTCTTCACTGGATAGGTCCAGTAGCTTACCAAATAGCCCTACCACCTTTTCTTTCTAACCTTCACGATGTCTTTCATGTGTCGCAATTGCGAAAATATATCCCTAACCCGAGCCATGTCATAACACCGGATACAGTACAATTGAAAGAAAACTTAACCTATGAGGCACCTCCTGTAAGGATTAAAGATAGGAGAGTAAAGCAACTCAGAGGGAAGGAAATCTCGTTAATAAAAGTGATCTGGAATGAAATTACCGAAGATGTAACATGGGAGTTAGAAGACAAGATGAAGGAGTAACATCCACAACTATTCTAAGGTATGAAAATTTTGAGGACAAAATTTCTTTTTAGAAAGGGAAAGCTGTAACACCCCAAAATTGTTTATTTCATGATAAATAGTCATTTTATAATATTTGTGATTTTTGTGAATTTTTTCAGAAATATTAAATATTTTAATATATTCTTCATTTTACGTGCACGCTGAGCGAAGTTGGGAAAATAAAATAATTTTTCTGAGGCTGGTAAACCTTGAACTATGAAAACGTCGATGGGAGATCTTACTAAACTCGAGGTCGGGCACAATTTACGAGATTTATATTTTTTGAGGTTTTATCTAATAAATAAAAATCATTGTACATTTTATTACCCGTTGGACAATAAATACTGATTTCTGTTAACTGTAACATCTATCCATTAGATAATAGCTTGTATTAAAATGCTTGTAATATTTTCAAAAGTGTCTACTTTATGTCACATCAAGTTGACCTTTCAAAAAGGTGAGTTTTGGCTTCTTCAAGAAGTTTTGGAGGAAGCTTCCTAGCACCTTCCTATTGACTTGTTGGAGAAGCAAATTTCCCTCTCTCCTTTGTGAAGCTACACGGCCAAAGGAAGAAAAAGGTGACCAAAATACAACACTTTCATTTTTACTATTACATTTCAAAAACCTTACTATCACTTTCTCTCTCTACCTTTTTCTTCTCTCACTTTTTCCTTCACATTTTCTCTTTTTTTCCTCTCCTCTCCTACCTCACGGCCTCACCCTCTCTTCACACCTCCATGATTGCAAAAATTTCAAGTAACCACATTTTCTTGAACTCCATCACATTCTAAACCTCTTTCTAGTTGGAATCTACCTAAAAAGTTTTCATCTTTATCATCTTCTTCAAGCCTCAAAGCTTGAAGCTTTAAGGTAATGTTCTTGATTCTTTACCTTCTCTTCTTCTTTTTCGTTTCCATGGCCACCACCATGACCAATAATCCTTTCTTCCTCAAGCTTTGGTGTTGATTTGATGAGTTGTGATTCTTAGGGTTTTTGGAGGAGCTTGGCCGAATCTCCAAGGAGCAATCAAGAAGGTTTCTTTTCTTGTTTTTCTCTTAGGTAAGAGGAAGATTATCCACTTCAACCTCTATTGGTAGTGGGAAGCTTGTTTGTGTATTGGTTGTGAGAAACCCATGTTAGAGTTACTCTCTTGGTTATATGGTTTTTCTAATGATCTTTGTATTAATTTCCTCTTATGTGGTTTTATTGTTTATATTTGTGTATGTTGATGATCTTGGATTGATTTTGATGGATTGGAAATGTGAATTGGAAGCAAGGGTTTCTTGCTCACCTTAATGAGGCTCACAGCCATACCCCCTTCAATAGGGTGTTCATGGTTAAAATTTTGTAACAAGTTGGAAAGATAACTAATTAAGTGAATAAAAATGAATGGAGCAATGGAAAATTTTGGGTTCTTACCCCCTTGGGAGGCTCACGGCCTCTAGGGCTTTTGTTTGGGTTCAAATATGTAATTTTTGGGTAACCTTGGAACTTAAGTAATTAAGTGTTAAGTAATTAACAATATGATGGAAATAAATTTATTGGATGACCTAGAGTGATTTTTGAACTTAAGGGAAGAACAAGAGTGAGTATGAGACTTGAGAACCTTAGAATAATGTTCTAACTGAATATGGTTAAATTTAAGCAAAGAACTTAGCTAATTAAGAGAAATAAAGATTTAATGAGAATTACAAGAGAATTCCTTTAGAGAAAGATTTCATAAGAAATGTTAAATTAAAGTAAAACTTCATAATAAACCTTAAAAAGTGTATTGTTTCATTTGAGAATTTGATAATATGTTATTATGTGGTCCATGAGTGGGACCAAAATTCTGTTGATATTTAACTTGGCCAAATTATGGCATGTTGTGGGATGAGTATATCATTGTTGAATATACATGAATATGCATTGAGTCATCATGCATTGTGAAAGTCTGGTGGACTATTGTTAAGGCCATGTTGCCTAGGAGATTAAATCACACCTTAGTGTGGGTGCGAATAGACTAGTGTAGGTCATAATGTTGACCTTGGGGGCGTTGGGGTGCGGGTGTCTCACAATGGTCAGTTGGTAGCTCCTCTAGGCTGTGGGATAGACCGATGCAAACGCACCGACGATCCGGACTGAGACACTGTCCTATATCGCAATCTTGTGAATAATGCCGCTGTATAAAGCCTTATTGTGCAAAAATTATTGATTTTCTGGAAAGCACTTGATTTTAGGCTGATGAGATACTGGCATGTCTCCCTGATCATTCTCTTTGATGTTTGTGTCTAGTTCCATGGAGTAGGATTTCGATATCATGTGCACGTGCATAGTGAGCCAACATATTACTTGGCATTTATTTATACGATGATTGGAACTGTTGCCTTATTGATGTTATAACTGCTTGGATTTGTTAAGTTGTTTACTATTTACTTCTTGATGCTGATTATTATTCCTGAAATGCTATGTGGGTGTTTTGCACCATTCTATTTCTTTACTGCCATAATTGGTACAGAATGTAAGATGTCTTACCTCTTTTCTATATTTCTGCTATTCTGTTTATTTATATGTTTCTCTGAAGACGTCGGTGAAGAAGGGGAAGTGGACGAATTCCCTGGTTTCTGGCCTAATTTTGATTAGTTTCCTATTTGGACATGGCATCCCGTCCGCGTGGCTTTTTGGGTTATGTGAGATTGACTTTTTATGGAGGTTCGAACTGCTAGCACATCAATCTGAGCATGGATTGCTGCATCTATCACAGAGACGTGACTGTGTCTCTGGCTTGGGGACGTTATGATCCACCTGTCTTTACTTTTAATGCTCACTTGTATTTAGAGTTTTACTTGCCCATATATGATATGTGGGGTGATCGCTGTTACTTCCCACAAGAGGATTCGTTCTTATCCTCTGCACGAGCCCCCGCTCGTAACCCAGTTGCTCCGATGAGGATTTCCTGTGACGAGGAAGACCATGAGGAGGATCCAACTATGGTTTCTTCTCATTCACTTTAGGGGCTGATGTTGTTGATGGCCACTAATGACTATCTGTAAATCTTTTTAAGGTCCTGATGTTTTATCTTTTGGTGGGCTATATATGTGTAAATCATTTTGGGGCATGTAGAGCTTCTGCTTTTGTATATCTAATGATGTACCTAAACAAGTATGATATAATATATATATATATATATATATATATATATATATATATATATATATGTACGTAGGTATGAATGTATAGTTTACTTCTCATGTTACTTTCTACTGTAACTATGTCTTATCATCTTATTTTATTAAAAGAAAAAAAGAAAAAAAAAAGATTCGCCAAATCATTTGTACGATTACAACTAAATAGGTTTATTTATATTATGATGAACCGGGTCTTAGTTTATACATTTTGTTTCTGTTCCGTGGTTATGGTGTGACGTTGCCTCCTCAAAAAGGGGCGTTACAAACTGTCAGGCTTGGATCCCATATTTATTTCTCACCATCTTTCCATTAAGAAAAATGCCAAGCTGGTTGTACAATGGAGAAGGAAGGTTGGACCAAAAAGGCAGAAGGTAATAAAGAAACAAGCGAATGAACTCTTGGATGTTGGGTTTATAAAGGAAGTTTCCTACACAACTTTGTTATCCAATGTGGTCCTAGTAAAGAAGGCCAATGGAAAGTGGCATATGTGTGTTGACTACACAGATCTAAACAAGGCTTGCCCTAAAGACCCCTACCTGCTTCCCAACATAGACAGGTTAGAGGACAATTCATCTTAATTCTGACTTTTATCTTTCATGGATGCCTATTCCAGATATAACCTATTCCCCATACACCCAGAGGATTAAGAAAAGGTTGCTTTCATAACCGAAATGGGGAATTATTATTACTGGGTTATGTTTTTTGGCTTGAAGAATGCAGGACCAACCTACCAACGCATGATGAATAAAGTTTTTGAAGAACAGATCGGTAGGATGCTTGAAGTCTACATTGACAACATGATTGTCAAGACTTTAGAGTCTGTGAACCATGTATAATACTTGAAAAAATTGTTTGCCAACTCTAGAAATATAATATGAGGCTGAACCCAAAGAAATGTGTCTTTGTGGTGTAAGATGGTAAGTTCTTGGGATTCTTGTTGACAAGACGTGGTATTAAGGCCAACTTGGATAAATGTTAAGTGGTGATTAACATGTGCAATCCACAATTCGTAAGGGGGATACAATGATTCACTAAAAGGATAGCAGCCCTCACTTGTTTCCTAACTAAGGCTACTCACAAATCCCTTCCCCTGTTTAAACTCCTCAAAAAAGGGAAAAATTTTGAGTTGACTTCGGAGTATGAGGCCGCATTCCAAGAATTGAAGAATATATTAGCTTCACCTCCCATTTTGACAAGACTGGAGTATGGCAAAACCTTGTATGCTTACCTTGCAAAACCTTGTATGCTTACCTTTCCATCAACGATGACGATGTTAGCTTATTCTTGATAAGAGAAACTCCAAAGGCCAAAGACCGGCCTATTTTGTGAGCAAGGTACTGCAAGGTTAAACTTCGATGTCAGAAGATCAAAAAACTAGCACTGGAACTACCAATTGCAGCTAGGTGACTACACCAGTATTTTCAATGCCATCCTGTTGTGGTAAGAATAGACTAATCAATCTTTTAGGTGTTACATAAGCCAGACCTTGCCGAGAGAATGATTGCTTGGTCCACAGAACTTTCTAAGTTCGAGATAACCTATAAGCCAAGACAAACAATAAAGGCTCAAGTGTTATCTGACTTCTTGGCAGAACTTACACCGGATACCAGCCATCCCAAAAGGAACTCTTGGACCATTTATGTAGATGGCTCCTCGAATCCCAAAGGGAGCAGCGCCAAGGTCATTCTTGAAAATGAGGCCGAACTCACCATTGAGCATTCTTTGAGGTTTGAGTTCTTGACTTCAAACAACTAGGCAAAATATGAAGCTTGCATTGCTGAAATCACTATGGCCAAGGAAATGGGGGTCATCGACATAGTTGGCGACTTCACAAATTCGGGGTAACTATTGTAACATCCTAATATAGGCACCCTAGTATATCTGACATATACCTGGATAAGCAGTATTAGCTATGCTACTTTTAACTTAAAACATCAATTAATCCATACCATTTATAAATAATTATGGAAAGTCATAACTAAAAAGTCATACATATATATATCATAGCCTCAGAGGGTAAAAAGTTATACATATAACACTAAACTTACTCAAAGCGAATATAAATAATTATACAAGCTTTAACTACTAAAAGCATTAAAACCAAACTAGCCTTCATACTTTTACTTCTTTCCCTTTGAAGGGTCTTGACCTGGATTTACATGAAAACATAGCGGGGAGAGAAATCAAACATTCTCAGTATAAGCATTTCAAAACCAGAATTAGCAATATTCATAAAGAATAAGCAAACCAATCTTACATGACATCATAAAACTAGAACTTAATAATAATAGATTATGGTTGCATCAAGACATTAAATCTCTATTCAATATCACTACAACATTCACATATTACTCGTATGTAGAGGTTCACTAAGCATAACATATAATAAATCAACATAAGTTCATCTCTCATATGATAGGAACAACTATCTATACAGTTGTAACATTCACAACTAGTTCATTCATAAACTTGTTAAGTACTACACATATAACCTTCTTCTATGAATAAACTTACTAACTTTGGCATTTAGGATTTAAACTAGGTAATTGAGTCTTTACTCGATACCACTAGAATATTTACATATTCTTACTCTATGTAAACATTCACTAAGCCAATTTATAACCTTAAACTCACATATAAAACTACCAATGATATCGAACAACTGCCCATACAATTGTAAAATATCATCAATACTAGGCAATTGCCCGTACAATTACCAAGGAGTAAGAAATGAATATGTATACAGTATGCTCGCGTGTATGAAATGTTTGAGAAAGATGATTATGAAATGTAATGTAATTATGTAAATGTAGAATTATGTATGTGTCACTTGCATGTTCCACATTCTCTTTAAACTTATAGTTAAGAAGACTAACTCTCCAAACTGCCTGATAGTAAGTGGACTGGTTCCTACCTACACTTGTGAGAGTACTATTTTCACTACATAAAAACTAGTAATGTTGGCACTAATGAGAAGCTAGGGCTAAATCCTCACTCAAATATACTTTTGGACTTTCTCATTTATCTCTTTTGGCCAAATAATTGTACATCTTTAAAGATTATTCTACTTGGGAATTAGCAAGTACAAGAAACTATGTGGCGTTATGTTTAACTCGTATAAAACCACCCCATTAACTCATCACATGATTCTCTCTAATCATGTGAAGAACTAAACTCTAGTAAACATGTACTCTCAGCTCACTTCTAACTCATAAAGGAGCATATTCCATATTTCTAGTTAAGTAATCATACTTATGATACTTGTACCTAGCTTGCCTTATTATAACACCACAAGTGGTAATTTATGCCACACTAGTGTACTCAAGGTTCTAGATACATACTTTAGGCAATTCCTAACTTATGGAATGCTTAAAGACTAGACCTTCTACAATATCTCCATACTAAGTTCATTCATGCATCACTAACTCTAGTTTCTCTCTTAAGAGCAACTCATGCACTATGGCAAGCAACTATTGCCAATTGAACTCAACTTACTTGTATGTAGTATATCCTATCCTCATCACCTCATATGTTAAATTAAATGCAACACTATGTTGCCTAAGGGACTAGATACCTATTTCAAACAATTCATGACTCTTGAAAAGCTTAAAAACTCAAACTTGTTCTTATATGCTAGGTGGTTATTTCCTTTATGAAATATCCCTAAAAATGTCTTATCACACTTAAGAAAACATATACAAATGAACCTAACTGATTGAGAAACTCAAAATGTCCATAAAATGGCCCTAGCCAATTCTGGAACCAGCGCTTAGGCGCCCCTCTCCAAAGCCTAGGCGCTGGCTGGGCAAAGCATTGCTTTGTTCTGTTCTATCACTGGCGCCTGAGCGCCCAATGTCCTACTGTATGCAAATGCTCTCTGGACTATGGGCGCCTGGGCGCCCAACTCCCGGCGCCTGAGCGCTGGTCACATACCACAGATTCTGTAAAATTTTGCAGAACCTGGTTACTGTTCCATTGGAACATAACTAATTTTTATCCATCATAAAATGGCTTCTAAGTAATTTCTAACATCAATAACAACTTCTAAACATGTTGTAACACACATAAAACTTATTGGCTCACTTAGGCATGGATTAATGACCAAAAGTCACACCCTCACATACCCGTCTTGCATTCACCAAGTGGAAAATGACTCATTTCAATAAATGAAAACAAGGACTAACAAATAAAACATACTTTTGCATCTCAAACCCATTTTCTCTATCTATGTAACCTAACATCAACCATAGAGTTGGTGAAGGAAAAAGATGAGATTAAAGGTTAAGAACCCCTACCTCAAGTGGTTGGTGATGGTAATGATCAAGCTTTGTCCTTCCCTTTTGATTTCCTCTTCTTCCTCTCTTCCTCCTCTTGCTTTTCCCTTTCTTCCTTTCTCTTTTCTTTCTCTTTTTCTACTGGTGTTTCTGCTTGGAAGAGCCGTGAATGAAGAGAAAACATAAGATAGGATCATTGACTTATAAGGCCACTTAAGCCGTATACTGGAACTTTATATCTACTAAAAACACTTGAATTATGCTAAATCAAGTTTCCAACAACTTTAGAATAAATCTTATGATTCATCTAAATTATTATTTCACCATTATCCTATTTTTTTATGTCTGCGACTAGTCAATCCGGCATTAAAGTACACAACTAGTATGCCTAAAAATACTAAACTAACTCTGATTATTCTCAAATTTTAACTACATCCTCTTGCACCTATTTGTGACTTAGAAACAAATACTCTAGATTTATTTCTCTCAACTTAGCAATTTATGCTATTATCTGAGTCATTTTAAGCTACTTTTCACACTCTGAGTTACAACAAAGTGCCTAAACTAACTCAATTTGTCACAAAAATAAGCAGACATGTCAAGCAAGTGTTATGTTACCTTTGTAATTATAAACTAGTCTAACATGCTAAAAAGAGGATGTTACAACTATCAAGCCAAAGAACCCCTCTTGCAGAAATATTTAGCTAAGGTGAAGAAACTTCTGGAGAACTTTGCAAGCACTAAGATTTAACATATCGCCAGGAAGCAAAACTTGTGAGACAACATCCTCTCAAAGCTTGCCATCACAAAGAGCCCTTGGTAATAACAAATCCGTAATCCAAGAAACTCTATTGGAACCAAGCATTACAGACTCTGACGTCCTCCTGTTTGAAGAACAAGAAACTTGGATCACGCTAATCGCTGCCTATCTCCAGGATGGTACCTTGCCTAAGGACTAAAAGGAGGCCCATAAATTAATATGGACCGCATTGTGGTTCACACTTTATGATAATCAATTGTACCGCTATGTGTTCTCATCTCCTCTCCTCAAATGTCTTGGGCCAAAGGAGGTTGAATACATTTTGGCCAAAATCCATGAAGAAAGTTGTGGACACCGCCTCGGAGGAAAAGCTATAGCTTGGAAGGCGTTACGGGCGGGATACTATTGGCCTAGCTATGACTACTTTACTAAGTGAATAGAAGCAGAATGGTTATCTACCATCACCTTCGCTCGTATCCAAAAATTCACCTATAGGAACATTATTCACAGATATGGGGTCCCAAAATCCATAGTAACGGATAATGGTACCCAGTTTACTGATCAAAAGTTCTGAGACCTACTATCTAAACTCTGCATAAAACAACACTTTACCTCGGTAGAGCATCCTACTACAAATGGCCAAGTTAAGGCCACAAATCGGATTATTCTTCGAGGCATCAAGAAAAGGCTAGATGAAGCAAAAGGAAGTTAGGCATAATAGCTTGACAACGTCCTTTAGGCATACTGGACCACGCCATACCCCTACAATCGAGGAAACTCCTTTCAAATTAACCTACGGTTGTGAAGTAATCATTCTAGTTGAGATTGGAGAGCCCAGCTGGTGGAGACAAAACTTCTCTGAAGATATCAACCCGAATCTCATCAACCAAAACCTAGATATGTTAGAAGAATAATGTCACATTGCTCATATCCATGAGGCCACCATCAAGCAAAGAACAGTAGTCCGGTACAATACCACAGTGATACCATGGAGGTTTGTGCCCGACGATCTTGTTTTATGAAGAGCAGATATCGGTGGAAGAAATGCATCTGAAGGAAAGCTAGTTCTTAATTAGGAAGGCCCAAACCAGATCACATCCAAGGCAAACACTGGTGCTTGTACTTTAGAAACTCTCACTAGCAAGAGTGTTAAAAACTACTGGAATGCAGACAAACTTAGAAAATACTATAGCTAGTCATTTCAAGTTTCCCACTTTGTTTTATCTTTCATCTAAGTGAGGAACTCTGATATGAATAAAATGATCACAGATTATCCAGTTAAATACTTGTTCTATTTACTTGTGCTTAACTTAATTGACAAGGTCAAAGTACCTTGGCGAGGTCTAAGGAATGCATTTTCCCCCCAGGATCAACTATTTTGATTGCACCTAAGGTCAAAATAGGCAACCCACTTGACTGCATTCCGTGATCTAGTAGCGAGCATACAAGTTTTCACCCAGGTCCCAACTAGCCTAACCTCAACCCATAAGTTTAAAAATAAATTTAACGAGGTTGAGCATAGTTAATAGAAACCAATCTAGGAATCATCATAAGGTACCTCTTTTTAGGTCCTTCCACTATTTCTTCAACATAAGGATCAACTAACACTTAGATAACTTTCTAAGTGTCTAAAGACTTTACTTATGCTAATACACCATATTCAGATATCTGTTCTTCGAGATTTGTTATCATTCACTCTTAATGATTCATTTCCCAATATCTATGATTATTTTGAATACATGTGTGAAGATTCTCCTAAGTCCCTTTTTTCAACATTCATATATGACCTCGGACATTGGACTCAAAGGTGTGCAAATACAAGAAGAACACAAAAAATTCTTCTAAGCCCCCTTTGAAAATTGCATACTAAATTTGGGCATTGTGTAACATTCTCTTTTTAGTATGTTAGACTTGCATATGATCATAGAGGTATCATAATACTTGTTTGACATGTTTGTTTAATTTTGTGATAAACTAAGCTAGTTTAGGTACTTTGTTGCAACACAAAATGCGAAAAGTAGCCTAGAATGACTCAAAAAGTGGTATAAGTTACTTAGTTGAGGGAAATAAATAAAGTGAATTTATTTCTAGGTCACAAATATGTGGATGTGGATGTAATTAAATTTTGAGAGTAAACTAAGTTAGTTTGGTATTTTTAAGCACACTGAGAGAGTGTTTTAATACCAGATTGACTTAGTACAAATATGGAAACTTAAGAAAGTGGTGAAACAAAAATTGAGATGAATCTTAAGATTTATTTTAATACTTTTAGAAATTAGAAAACTTGATTTTATAATATCAAAGTATTCCTAAGAGATATAAAGTTTCCAGTGGAATTTTAGAGTCATTTGATGACTCATGTTCCAAATTGCTTCTCTTGACTTTTTGGGCCTGTTTCCTCTCTTTTCTCACCAACTTTCTCACTTTCTCTCATGACCACACAGTTGGAGCAGCAGAAAATAGAGGAAACAAAGAGAAGGAAGAGGAAAAAAAAGAGGAAAAAGAGAGGAAAAGGAGGAAAACGAAAGGGAAGGCCAAGACTTAAAGTTCACCGTTCCAATACCTTGAGGTAGGGGAGCTTACTTACTCATCTTATTTCTTCTTGTTTCATCTTTGTGAAACTAGTTAATATGATTAGAGAAAATGGGTTTTGAGAAGCAAAAACTGTTTTCTTTGATTAGTTCTTGTTTCCAATGGTTGAGAATAGTTAGTTTCAACCTAGTGGATGCAAGAGAGTCATTTGTGACTTGAGAAATAACCATGTGGCTCCTTAAGTTTGGAGTTATAAAATGGGTATTAGAGAGATGAGTTTGAAGCTAGAATCATATATTTATATTCAACTTGATGGTTAGTGATTGATTCTTGTTGTTTCTTTCACTTAGGTCTTGGTTTGAATATATATTATATGAAGAGTTTTAAAGTGTAAAAGTAGAAGAGTAAGAAAGCATACAAAAAAGTGTGATAAGGCCCTGTTTCTAGTGCAATTTTGCACCAAATAATCGATTATCACATAGGGATAATCAGTTATTGAGTGATGGCAAAGAGCCTATTATCACGCCAGATATAGATAATCGGTTAGCCCTTTTGGACAACATGTTATTTGTTTATGGCAGAGAGTTCTGAGACTCAATAACCGATTGGTAAGAAAGAGCTAACCGATTATTTAGTGTCTCAAAATAGATTATAAGCAGTCTTAACCAATTATTTGAGACAATAACCGGTTAGGGACTTGCCCAAAATAGAATTATGAGGGGGCTAATTGATTATCCTTACTGAATAATCGGTTATATGGCTAGGAAGAATAGAGTTTTACATTCTTAGGGTTAAAAGTAACCCTAGTAAAGATATGTATTGGTGATTAGTGATTCAATCAAGATAAGTTATAAGCAATAGAAGCTCAAGGAGCTCTAATTACACCTTTATAGTTGAAAAGAAGCATGTACATAAAGAGTTACTCATTTACTTTAAATAGTTTGAGTTAACATAGTAAGTATATGCTAGATTTAAAGAAATGCTCTATTATCTCATTAAGTTGGGTTGTATGGAGTGTTTAGTAAGAGTTAGTTCCTTTATTTATTAAAGATGAACCTAACCAAAGAAGTGAGACAAGCCTCTTGACCTTGCAAAGGAATGAGAAAAGCACTTTACTAAGGATGGAGTTGTGAGACAATGGAGTGAGAAAAGCAACTTGTCATGGTAAAGAAGTGAGAAAAGCACTTTACCTAGTATGGTAGAGGAGTGAGAAAAAAACTCTACCTAAGACAAAGTAGTGAGTTAAACTCTTTGTTAGTTAACATGAGGAGTGAGAAAAACACTCATGTAAATGAGAGTAAGAGTGAGTTAAGCTCCCTACCAAGGGTAGTAAAGTGAGAAAAGCTTATTACCCAAAACAATAGGATGAGTTAAGTCCTATGCTAGGCAAAGGAGTGAGATAAGCACTTTTCTAAGTGAAATTGATATTTTACAATTATATAGACATTTGTTTGATATCGATAGTAAATCAATAAGTTTATAGTTTGCAAATTTACCTACATATATTTTTATAATAGTGCCATAAGATATATGTTTTATTACTGAGAATTTTTATGTTTTCACCCCATTTTATGTTTTATGATAAAGCAGGTCAAGACCCTCCTGAAGGGAAAAAGAAAAAGAAAAAGAAGAAAAAGCATCAAGAATAGATAGTTTCAATTTTTGTTTTGATGACCAAGTTTTGTAAATTTTGTTACTTTGAGTTGTATAAAGTTGTATGTATAACATTTGGCCCTTTGAGGATTTTGATGTATATATCTATAACCCTTTTAGTTATGGCTCTCCATAATTATTTGTTTAAATATTATGGGTTAGAAAGTTGTTTAAATTTGTAGTAGCATAACTAATACTATTTATCTTTGCATATGATGAATATATCGAGATATTTGTATTAGGGTGTTATACGTTGGACCCACAGCACGCTAAGACATATGGAAAACAACATCTACACAACACAAAGAGATGCAAAAAGTACTAAGTTATATAAAAAATTCCTGAGATACATGACTTTTTTATAAAATAAATGTCAAAAAATAGGACTTGTCCATGCAAATACCAAAAACCCCGCGTAAGGGGCAACAAAAGGAAAAAAGTAAAAATTGGAAGTGATCAAGGCTCTAGGTTAGGCTTATCCACCTCGGCACCTTCCTCTTGGTCGGACTCCTCATCCTTTTCGTCCTCCTCCTCATCCAAACCAGCATCCACCATCGGGATATAGATCACAAGAGTAGTGTTGGTAACGTCATCAACAATGATGTAACAACCCGAAAATTGTTTATTTTATGATAAATAGTCATTTTATAATATTTGTAATTTTTGTAAATTTTTCTGAAAACGCTGAATATTTTAATATATTCTTCATTTTGCGTGCGCACTGAGCGAAGCCGGGAAAATAAAATATTTTTTCTAAGGCTGATAAATATTGAACTGTGGAAACGTCGACGAGGGATCTTACTAAACCCGAGGCCGGACACGATTTACGAGGTTTATATTTTTTGAGATGTTTACCTAATAAATAAAAAATCGTTGTATATTTTATTACCCGTTGGACAATAAATACTGATTTCTGTTAACTGTAACATTTGTCCATTGGATAATAGCTTGTATTAAAATGCTTGTCATATTTTCAAAAGTGTTTACTTTATGTCACATTAAGTTGACGTTTTAAAAAGGTGAGTTTTGGCTTCTTGAAGAAGTTTTGAAGGAAGCTTCCTAGCACCTTCCTATTGACTTGTTGGAGAAGCCAATTTTCCTCTCTCCTTTGTGAAGCTACACGGCCAAAGGGGGTAACCAAAATACAACATTTTCATTTTTACTCTTACATTTCAAAAACCTTACTATCACTTTCTCTCTCTACCTTTTTCTTCTCTCACTTTCTCCTTCACATTTTCTTTCTTTTTCCTCTCTTCTCCTACCTCACGGCCTTACCCTCTCTTCACACCTCCATGATTGAAAAAATTTCAAGTAACCACATTTTCTTGAACTCCATCACATTCTAAACCTATTTCTAGTTGGAATCTACCTAAAAAGCTTCCATCTTTATCATCTTCTTCAAGCCTCAAAACTTGAAGCTTTAAGGTAATGTTCTTGATTCTTTACCTTCTTTTCTTCTTTTTCGTTTCCATGGCCACCACCATGACCAATGATCCTTTCTTCCTCAAGCTTTGATGTTGATTTGATGATTTGTGATTCTTAGGGTTTTTAGAGGAGCTTGGCCGAATCTACAAGGAGCAATCAAGAAGGTTTCTTTTCTAGTTTTTCTCTTAGGTAAGAGGAAGACTATCCACTTCAACCTCTATTGGTAGTGGGAAGCTTGTTTGTTTGTTGGTTATGAGAAACCCATATTAGGGTTACTCTCTTGGTTATATGGGTTTTCTAATGATCTTTCTATTAATTTCCTCTTATGTGGTTTTATTGTTTGTATTTGCGTATGTTGATGATCTTGGATTGATTTTGATGGATTGGAAATATGAATTAGAAGCAAGGGTTTCTTACTCTCCTTAATGAGGCTCACGGCCATACCCCCTTCAATAGGGTGTTCATGGTTAAAATTTTGTAACAAGTTGGAGAGATAACTAATCAAGTGAATAAAAATGAATGGAGCAATGGAAAATTTTGGGTTCTTACCCCCTTGGGAGGCTCACGGCCTCTAGGGCTTCTGTTTGGGTTCAAATATGTAATTTTTGGGTAACCTTGGAACTTAAGTAACTAAGTGTTAAGAAATTAACAATGTGATGGAAAGAAATTTATTTGATGACCAGAGTTATTTTTGAACTTAAGGGAAGAACAAGAGTGAGTGTGAGACTTGAGAACCTTAGAATAATGTTCTAAGTGAATATAATTAAATTTAAGTAAAGAACTTAGCTAATTAAGAGAAATAAAGATTTAATGAGAATTACAAGAGAATTCCTCTAAAGAAAGATTTCATAAGAAATGTTAAATTAAAGCAAAACTTCATAATAAACTTTAAAAAGTGTATTGTCTCATTTGAGAATTTAATAATATGTTATTATGGGTCCATGAGTGGGACCAAAATTTTGTTGATGTTTAACTTGGCTAAATTACGGCATATTATGGGATGAGTATATCATTGTTGAATATACATGAATATACATTGAGTCATCATGCATTATGAAAGTCCGGTAGACTATTGTTAAGGTCATGTTGCCTAGGAGATTAAATCACACCTTAGTGCGGGTGTGAATAGACTAGTGTAGGTCATAATGTTGACCTTGGGGGCGTTGGGGTGCGGGTGTCTCACAATGGTCAGTTGGTAGCTCCTCTGGGTCGTGGGATAAACTTATGCAAATGCACCGACGATCCAGATTGAGACACTATCCTATATCGCGATCTTGTGAAGAATGCTGCTGTATAAAGCCTTATTGAGCAAAATTATAGATTTTCTAGAAAGCACTTGATTTTAGGCTGACGAGATACTGGCATGTCTCCCTGATCATTCTCTTCGATGTTTGTGTCTAGCTCTATGAAGTAGGATTTCGGTATCATGTGCATGTGCATAGTGAGTCAACATATTACTTGGCATTTATTTATACGATGATTGGAACTGTTGCCTTATTGATGTTATAACTGCTTGGATTTGTTAAGTTGTTTACTATTTGCTTCTTGATGCTGATTATTATTCCTGAAATGCTATGTGGGCGTTTTGTGCCGTTCTGTTTCTTTACTGCCATAATTGGTGCTGAATGTAGGATGTCTTACCTTTGTTCTGTATTTCTGCTATTCTATTTATTTATGTGTTTCTCTGAAGATGTCGGTGAAGAAGGGGAAGTGCACGAATTCCCTAGTTTCTAGCCTGATTTTGATTAGTTTCCTGTTTGGACATGGTGTCCTATCCGCGTGGCTTTTTGGGTTATGTGAGATTGACTTTTCATGGAGGTCCGGACTGCTGGCACATCAACCTGAGTACGGATCGTTGCATCTACCTCAGAGACGTGATTGTGTCTCTGGCTTGGAGACGTTATGATCCACCTGTCTTTACTTTTAATGCTCACTTGTATTTAGAGTTTTACTTACCCATACGTGATACGTGGCGTGATCGCAATTACTCCCCACAAGATGATTCGTTCTTATCCTCTGCACAAGCCCCCGCTCGTAACTCGGTTGCTCCGATGAGGATTTCCTCTGATGAGGAAGACCCTGAGGAGGATCCAACTATGGTTCCTTCTTATTGGCTTTAGGGGCTGATGATGTTGATGGCTGCTGATGGCTATCTGTAAATCTTTTTAGGGTCCTGATGTTTTGTCTTTTGGTGGGCTATATATGTGTAAATCATTTTGGGGCAAGTAGAGCTTCTGCTTTTGTATATCTAATGATGTACCTAAACAAGTATGATATAAGTATATATATATGTACGAGGTATGAATATATGGTTTACTTCTCATGTTACTTTCTGTTGTAACTATGTCTTATCATCTTATTTTATTATTAAAAAATATAAGAGAATTTGCCAAATCATTTGTACAATTACAACTAAATAGGCTTATCTATATTATAATGAACCGGGTCTTAGTTTATACATTTTGTTTCCATTTTGTGGTTATAGTGTGACGTTCCCTCCTCAAAAAGGGGCGTTACAAGTGACATTATCCCAAACCACCTTCTGTGATCCATTACCCTCAATGATAAGGTCAAGATTCAAAAGTCGAAGTTGGGCCAGAGCGTTTGAAAATGAATCATCCACGGAGTCTGCCCATTCATTTTCAAGCTTCGTGACCTCAACCTTGAGCTTGTTTTCAGATTGTTTCAAAAAATCAACTTGAACCCTTAAAGCAATCATGTCAGATTTGGATTGAGCGACCTATTACTTCAAGCTCATGACCTGGGTCTTAGTCTCCTTCAGCTTGTTTTGGAGCCCGATTATCTCAGCCTTCCAGAGACTGACCTCCTCTCTAGCTTACTTCAGAAACCCGTCCTTCTGGGACACCTCTAGTTCCAACTAGGCCTTCTCATCTCTAAGGGAATTCAACTCCTTCTCAATGTCCTAGGCTTGATGCACAGATTCGAAGGCTCCTTCTAGAAACAAGGTTGTGGATTCATTTCGGAGTGATCGGACCTCCATATCCCGGATCACCTCAATCAAGTCCTACTCAATTAGGATATCATAGTTGGCAGGTATCAGGATGTCAATCACCCTGTCTAGCTCCATCCTCAGAGCCCAAATAGATGAAGCCTCAAACCGAAGAGGAGCGCCGTCTAGAATATCCATATCGCGGTCCGTGGTCAAGTCAATGTGACCCTCAGCAAACACTAATCTTTTCCCTTTCTATCTGCTCTAGTTATCGTTTTTCCTCTTACAAGGCCTCAAGGGTTGAGCGGGGAACTCAAGAGCCGGCTCTTGAGATTATGGTTGAGGTTGGGGCACGGGGACCAATGTCTGGAGTGTGGAACCATAAACCCTATCCCTTCTTGCTTCCAATCGGTGCTCAAGTGGCTCAATGCCTCCGGGGGCGCCATGCTTTCTACAAAACACAAAAAGAAGGAAGCATTACAACACTTAGAGAAACTCATGGCAAACATAAATACAAAGAAACATGCAATAAATGATCACGGCATACCCAGCAAAGCTCTAAGTGAGCTCTCGAGCTCGTCTAACATATCTTTACAATAGATGCTCTCTATCTTGTTTGCTCACTCAATAAGAAAAGCAAGGATCTCGGCTTCGTCTTTAATGAGCATGGATATCAGAGTCTCAATTTCTTCCTGACTCCATTTCTAAGCCACTTGCAACTAGTACAAGTACATCCAAAGAACACTTTCTGGGGTAGCTAAAATAAAGAGTCATTCTCGGAGCTCTTTCCAAATGAAAGAAGTCATTCTTAAAATTCTTGAAGGACTCCTGGTATAGCTTGAAAACCTTGCAACCCGCCTGGGCCCGCAAATTTATCCACCCTTTTTGGTAGTTGTTCCCAGAGGGCGTAAACTAGGTGAAAAGAAAGAAAATGTATTCAATAGAGTGCAGCTATCCAAAGGCCTTGCACATGAGTTCGAATGTCCTCATGAACCCCCAAGCATTTGAATGAATTTGTGTTGGAGCTACCGGCAGATGATTGAGCACCCCAATTTGAAAGGCAGAGAATGGAAGGCAGACGCCTATGGCTGATGCCTGTGCATGTGAGCATGGCCTTGTATATGTAAATGAAGTGGTCACCCTTAATTCACGTAGAGCACACCCTCTCTTGTTCATTGGGGGCCCGGATGACATACTCTCAATGCCAAAGCCTGTCCTCTATCAATTGGATGTACTATTCTTTCTATGTTGCGTTTTTTGCAGTCTTAACATTTGAAGGTGTCCCTAACACCTCCCAGTCAACCTATTGATATAAGCTGAGATCTCAGGGAAAAATATACTCCCTTGGCTCAGAGGTCCCTGCTCTCTGTCTCCCCATGTCTGAGATCCTGGAATCACCTACAGAGGTCATACTAGTTTCCTCACAACTTTCTAACTCTCTAATGAGCTCAGAGAGCGAAAGAGCCTATCTTAGCCATGCTAGCTCCCTAGTGTTCTTCGTTCTCCGATCATATCATGGATAACATTCCTAGATAATGGCCTCGACCCCCACCCCAACAGTGTTCTCACCTTGAAAGGAACGCCTCCTCAATGCCTGGCATGACAAAGACGGCAGTGCACTCAAAATCTCTAAAGAGCTTCCCACCCCGTCATCACTGTTCATTTCTCTCAGTCTCACCATGACAGTAATAAGAAGAAAAAAAGGATGGCTAGAAGGAATACATATTTGTTTAAAGAAAAAGGGAGAATGAAGACTCTAAAAATAATAGGATACCACCACAAACCACTATAAATAGTTGCCGAAAATTGCCTCTAGTCATCGGGGATTCAGAGAAAAAGGAAGGAAAAGTGAAAGTGGGGAGTGGTAACCCCCACTCCTATTTATAGGCACGGGGTAACACTCCAACTACCACCACTTGTAGGGGCAACTTTGTCCATTTACCATTAAATTCAAATAAAGGTCATCATGGTAGCACAAAAACCAAACAGCGGTGACGAGCGCCGAACTCAATCAAAATTAAAATCGATTTGTACCTATGGCTTGTAGCATAGGAGTTAACACCGGATCATCTCTCAAGGATCTTTAATTATAATTTAATCAGATCAAGCCAAGATTGGGGGGAAGAAGTTAATAAATAGAATACAAAATAACAAAATTAAGGAAAGAACAATCAATTAAAAGCGTATTCAATTCAAAAATCTATCTGAAATTTGGTGGATTCTATCATAGATCACAATTCAAACATTTGAATTGCATTCGAATGATTAACTTGGAATTAATCAAAATCTCTGCATTAAATCCAGAATTCATACTAGACAATCATCTAGAATTCAATTAACAATAGATACACAAATTCACAATCGCATAATTCATGTTAGATCTATGTTAATTTTAGATCCGAATTTAATTAACCTAAGCACAATTCAACACCTAACTTCTAATTTTGTGATTAAACCAGATTAATCAACCTAAATTCAATTACAATTCTCAATCTCAAAACAAGATCTAATCAGATCAAGATTAAGAAAAAGAAAGAGAAGAAGAAGAATCCAAATACAAATCAGAAAAACAAAATCAGAATAAGATCTCAAGAATCCAAATCAAAATTTCTTCAAGAATCCAGAATTGATTACAAGGTGTTTAGCCCTCCATGAGAAGGAAAGAACTCAGAAAAAATATGAAAAGAAGAGCAAAATGAAATTACAGAGAGCTAGAAGAGAATGAAGTCAGAATGCTTGATCTAGATCTAGATCTAGATCTAAATAAAGAAGGTGGAAGTGTAATCATGATGCTTGTGGGGTTGATCTCGGATTCCCCTTCTTTACAGCTAAAACTACCCCCTAAATTAGCCTCTAGTGTCTTATTATGCTTCCCAAACACGGCTGGGCCTTATAGGAATGCAATGGCCCAAGTCTCATTTGATTTGGACTTGAATTGACCAAGACATGCTCACTTTAATATCATATGCTCCCCAAATCCGAGTCTAAACTTCCAGGCCCAATTAGGTCCACTAGACATTTGATTAAGACTTTGAGCTCTTCGTGAAAGTTGTAGAGATTACTCTCATCTTTTCTACAAGGTAAAATGTATAATTATCAGATATCTAGAACTCAAGATATGGCCAAAATACAGAAACAATGTAAAACCTCAACAATGGTGGGAATTATCAATTAAGCCCAAGTTGAGCCCAAACTTGCAAAACATGGCCAAGCTCTAGGAATTAAGTACATAAGGAGTGTAAATGACGAAAAATGAGAGTTTATTAATATATAAAATTTGTGATTATCAAATTCTCCCACACTTAGCTTTTTGCACTCTTGAGCAAAATACATAAGACCCAACTAGGGAACAAAGAAAAACAAAACAAACTCACAAGCTAAAAACTCTGAAAGACTTAATTTCAAATGACATTCAAGAATGCAAAAGCTATAAGTAAGAAAATAACCAAAGATTTAAGGGAACAAAGCATTCATGAGGTAACTTTTAATCCACCTTAAATTTGAACAAGCAAGGTATCATCAATTTGAAAAGTATGAATTAAGAATGATAGATCCTCACAGGATACACTCCCAATCCCTCAATTATTTACAGGGTAAGTATTTCACTCAATTCAATCCATGAGAATTGCACTACCATAAGCTTGCTTATTTTCTACTTCTCCATTACTAAAACACATGCACACAAAAATCAAGAGGACTTTATTCCAGGTTGTAATTGTAACACCCCAAAAATTATTTATTTCATCGTAGATAATCATTTTATAATATTTATGATTTTTGAGAATTTCTGTGGATTTTTTCAAAAACGTAGAATATTTTAATATATTCCTCGTTTTGCATGCACACTGAGCAGAGTTAGTGTAACACCCCGAAAATGATTTGTTTCATCATGAATAGTCATTTCCTAATATTCGTGATTTTTGGAGATTTTTCTAGAATTTTTCAGAAATGTTGAATATTTTAATATATTTCTCATTTTACGTGCACACTGAACAGAGTCAGTGAAACACCCTGGAAAATTGTTTGTTTCATGACAAATACCCATTTTCTAATATTTGTGATTTTTTAAGAATTTTTGTGGATTTTTCTGAAAATATCAAATATTTTAGTATATTTCTCGTTTTACGTGTGCACTGAGCGGAGCCGGGATAACGAAATGTTTTCCCTGAGGCTAGTAAACCTTGAACTATTGACGTGTTGACGGGGATCTTACTAAACCTGAGGTCGAGCACAGTTTGCGAGGTTTGCATTTTTTGAAGTTTTATCTGATAAATAAAATCTTTGTACGCATTGTTACTTAAAATTTTGCGATACGCTCTATTATTCATTGGATAATTAATACTAGTTTTGTGCACTGTAACAATTATCTGTTGGGTAATATCTTATAGTAAAATCCTAATTACCTCATTATTTTAACTATTAAATCACATTATCCTATCCTAATGTAATCTACTTTATGTCTAATCACATCTCTTTTATTGAAAATGCACACAAGCTTCTCAAGGAAGCTAACCATTTTCTCTCTCTCCTCCCTCTCACCTCACGGCTGCTGCACCATTTTTGGGGGGGGGGGGGAATTTGTGTTTCACATAATTAATTATATCACATTAATTTCAAAAACCTAAAAACATCTTTCACTTTTCTATTCACTTCTCTCCCTACCTTCATCTTCCTTTGCATTTTTCTCCTCCTTCTCTCTAGAAACCCACACAGCCAGCCCCTTCATTTTGCCTCATCCATCACAAAAATTCTAACCAAATACATTTTCTTCATCTCCTCCATCATCTAAACACTTTTCTAGTTAGTGGTTTCTTGAAAAGCTTTAATCTTCACCACTTTCTTCAAGTTTCAAGCTTAGGATTTTTGGGTAAGGTTCTTGATTCTTCACTCTCTTTTCCCCATTTTCATTTCTATGGTCTCCTTTGTGACCATCTATTCCTTATTTTTCAAGCATTGGTGTTATCTTGATGAGATTAAAATTTCTAGGGTTTGGTTGGGTGCAAATCCAAAAATTGCAAGGAGCTTCTAGGAGGGTTCTCTTGTTTTCTTCTCTTTGGTAAGAGGAAGATACTCCTCCTCAACCTCTCTTGGTAGTAAGAAACTTTGTGTTGTGATTGATTGTGAGAAAACCCTATTGAGGGTTATTCTTTGTTTGTATAATTTGTATGACTACATATTGTCTTTAATTTGTTTGAGCTATTTGATTGATTGGTTATGTATGTTGATATACTTGAATGGATTGGAACACTTGAAATGGAAGAAAATAACCTAGATTTCCTCTAGGAGGCTCACGATTTTGGGGCTCAAGAATTAGGGTTCTTGGTGAAAATTTATAACAAGTGGAAGACTTAACTAATCAAGTGGACAATATGTAATTAAGGGATTGAAAATTTGGAATCCTAAAACCTTGAGAGGCTCACGGCCTTCATGGCTAAAAATGGCTCAACCATATTATTTCATACAACTATGACATTTAATTAATCAAGTAAATAAATAAGAGGATTAGGTAATGGAAGGAAACAAATTTAGTAACCTAAAGGAATTCTTTAGACTTTAAGAACAAATAAGGATGTGTGAGACATTGATAAGACTTAGAAATAATTCTTTAAGTGAATAAGACTAAGTTTAAAGTAAGGAACCTAATTATGAAAATAATTTCATAAGAGACATTACATTGAAGTGGAACTTAACTAAATTGGACAATTAGGAATTAATTAGGATTCCATAAAATGGAAAGGACCAAGAGTGGAACTTTACCTAAAAGACTTAGAATGATTTTCAATTAAAGTAAGGACATGAGTGTAAGTGAGAACACTAAATAATTCCATAATGTACCAAAAATGTAATGTACCATTGGAAGGCTTTAGACTATTTAATGTGGGTCCAAGTGTGGGACCAATAATATTATGATGCTTACTTTGGCCAATTGTGGCATATTGTGAAAAAGTATGTAATGATAAACATACATGATTATGCATTGAGTCGTAATGCATTGTGAAAGTCCGTTGGACTGTTATTAAGGCTATGTTGCCTAGGATATTGAACACACCTTTGTGCGGGTGCGAGTAGACTAGTGTAGGTCATATTGTTGACCTTGGGCGCGTCGGGGCACGGGCGCCTCACAGTGGATAGTTGGTAGCCCTACTGGGCCGTGAGATAAACCGATGCGAATGCACCGACGATCCGGACGTGACACTGTCCTATATCGTGATCTAGTGTAGACTGTCTGTACAATGCCTTGATGTGCACGTGGATAAACTGATGAATTATAGCACTTTGGCCGCGACAGCCGAGTTGCAGACATGTCTCCTGATCTTTCTCTCCTATTGTTTGTGTCTAACTCCATGGAGTAGGATTTTGATGTTGTATGCATGTGCATAATGAGTCCATATATTATCTGGCATTTTAATTCTTATGATATATTAGAACTGTCACTGTACTGATATATAATTGTCTGGAACTGCTTAACTATTTATTGCAGTTATTTAATGCTTATTATTATTACCTCTTGAGATGCTATATGGGCGATTTGCACCGTTTTGTTTCTCTACTGCCATAATTGGTAATGTTGGTAGGATATCTTACCTCTTTCCTGTGTTTTTATTATTTCTTCCTATTTGTAAATATGTTTCATCGAAGACGTCGGCAAGGAGGGTGAAGCTCCCGAATTTCCTGGCTTCTGGCCCGACCACGATTAGCACCTACTATTGGATCATGGCGGCACGCTCACGCGGATTTTTAGGTGATGTGCATTTGACCTTCCTTGGAGGGCCAGACTACTGGCACATTAACCTAAATTTTGATCACTGTGTCTACTTGGGAGACGTGTCGATCTCACTAGCTTGGAGGCGTCATGAACCGCTGA
The DNA here is from genome assembly GCA_029884595.1 of Ormosia semicastrata. Lineage (NCBI taxonomy): Eukaryota > Viridiplantae > Streptophyta > Magnoliopsida > Fabales > Fabaceae > Ormosia > Ormosia semicastrata. Next base: position 66,200,435 of record JAQQTO010000060.1, read on the forward strand.
TCTTTACTTGCTGCGTCAGCTTACATTTGGAGTTTTATTTGCCCATTAGGGAGATATGGGGTGATCGTTATTATACCCCACAGGAGGATTCTTTTGATTCCACTGCTCGAGCTCTGGCTCGTAGCTCGGTGGCTCCGATGGAGGTTTCCTCGGATGAGAAAGATCCTAATAAGGATCCCGAGGAGGATCCTGACACGGTTCCTCCTCATCTCAGGGACTGATACTGTTGGTAGCTACTGATGGCTATCAGTATTTATTTTTGGGGCCTGATGTTTTATTATTTTTGTGGGCTATATATGTATGATCCTTTGGGCAGGTATAATTTTACTTTTTGTACATCGGGCTTATAATTAAACAGATCTCGATATAATTATATATATATATATATATATATATATATATATATATATGAATATGTAATGTTGATCAAATGTATGCCTTACTTCTGTCTTGCCCTTTTATGTCATTTATGTTCCGTCACTATATTTTATTAATTATAAAAAAAATGGTCACCGTTTTACTTATGCAACTTTAATCAGACAAATGAAATTAAAACGAGAATAAGAACTGGGTCTTAACTTTATTTTTAATTTTTGCATTGTAAATGACAATGTGACGTTCCCTCCCAAAAAGGGACGTTATAGTAATGGGGCCAAGGTAAGGAAAGGAAACAATATGGATATGGCAAGTTAAACACCCAAGAGAATAAAAGAGCATTGGGAAGGAACTCAAATGACAAGTAACAAACATAAATTTTTCTCTTTTTTTCTCTTTTTATTTTTGAAAAATTCAACCTCTCTTACATTTTTTTTCTTTTTATCTTTCTTTATTTTTTTAATTTTTAATTTATTTTATTTTTTTAACATACATTTTTTTTTCAAACACTTTGCATATTGCACACCAATTTGCACAACCCCTACACTTGAACTGTTAATTATCCACAAGCCAAAGAGCTCCTCCAATGAAAATGAACCAATGTTGTCCCATTCCCTAAGGTAAGGTAAAACATGATGTTTCACATAAGGCATATAATGAGTTAAAACAAAGAATAGGCAAGTAGGCTCAAGGGGGTTAATCAAAGGGAAATAATGCAAGGTTGGCTATTTGGCTAAAGTAGCTAATAAAAGAAAGAAGGCATCAATCATGTTTATGCATGCATGTGAAAATGTAGTCTCAAAAAGAATCAAAGCAAGTTCTAGAGTGATCTATTGACATGAATGAAAATCACACAAGAAAGAGGAGAATGGTGCAAATGTTAAAATCCACCAATATGCTCAAAAACTCACAAGGTTTGCATCTACCAAACTCAATCCGCTAATTCAAACCATGAACCTTTTACTTGATCATCACTTTGACACAACTTAAAATCCATTCGAAAACACATTTTTCTTTCAAATTTTATTTTTGTTGCTGTTTTCAATTTTAATGCTTCTGCTGTTTAACTTTCTGGTTCTGTTGTTTCTGTTGTTTTGATTTTTCTGTTCTGTTATTTATTTTTCTGTTACTGTTTCTGTTTTCATTTTTGGTTGATCTGTGTTTGCATTTTTTTTAATTTTTTTTATAGTAAACAAACTCAGAAAACAAAACCAAAACAGAAACAGTAACAGAAAAATAAACAACAAAATAGAAACATCAAAACAATAGAAACAGCAGAACCAAAAAATTAAACAGCAGAAGCATTAAAATTAAAAATAGCAACAAAAATAGAATGTTAAAATTCCTCCCCCACACTTAAATTTTGCATTGCCCTCAATGTAAACATAGGAAAGATGCATAATGCAAATCACCAAAGTAGTCATGGCAAATAAAATAAAAGTGTGTAAGAGTCTCCTTCATTTTTCATCCGTGTAAACGGCATTGAGCAAAGCCATCACTTCTACATTTTGCTTTTGACAATCTTCATGAAAATGCTTAAGTCGATGCCCATTGACCTTAAATGTTCTCTTTGTTGTCACATCTTGGAGCTCAACTGCACCATAATGAAAAACATTAGTAACAACAAATGGTCCATCCCACCTAGACCTTAATTTTTCGGGCATTAACCGAAGATGGGAATTATAAAAGAGAACTTTTTGACGAATTTGAAATTCCTTTCTAGCAATGAGTTTATCATGGAAGGCTTTGGTCTTCTCCTTGTAAATCTTGAAGCTCTTACAGACCTCCAAATGGATCTCCTCCAATTCCTGCAACTGTAGCTTTCTCTCCATGCCCGCTTAGTCTAGGTCCAGGTTACACCTCTTCACTGCCTAAAATGCACAATGCTCAATTTCTACTGGCAAGTGGCATGATTTGCCAAAAATAATCCGATAACGAGACATCCCAATCGGAGTCTTATAAGCGGTCTTGTAAGCCCATAGAGCATCATCAAGCCTCTTGCTCCAGTCCTTCCTGTTTGGTTGGACTATCTTTTGAAGTATCTGCTTGATCTCTTTGTTAGAGGCCCCAGCTTGGCCATTGGTCTAAGGGTGGTAAGGTGTAGAAACCTTGTGCATGACTCCATACTTCTTCAGTACAGCCTCCATTCTTCGATTGCAAAAGTGTGAACCCTGATCACTGATTATGACCCTCAAAATGCCGAACCTGTATAAGATGTGAGACCTAGCAAAATCCACAACCACTTGAGAATTATCAGTCCGAGTGGCCTTAGCCTTCACCCATTTAGATACATAATCCACAATAAGCAGAATATAAACAAAACCAAATGATATAGGAAAAGGACCCATAAAATCAATACCCCACACATCAAAAATCTCATAGAACAACAAGGGTTGCTGGGGCATCTCATTCCTACGAGAAATATTTCCTGTTCTTTGGCACTGTTCACAAGACTTACAAAACAAATAAGCATCATGGAATAGGGTAGGCTAATATAAACCAGAGTCCAAAACCTTCCTAGCAGTCCGTTGGGGACCAAAATGACCGCCACATGCAAGTGTATGACAAAAGCTAAGAATAGAATAGAACTCACTATCAGGTACACATCTCCTAATGACTTGATCACTACCAAATCTCCAAAGATAAGGATCATCCCACACATAATACTTAGACTCACTCTTCAACTTATCAATCTGAGCCCTAGTAAAACATTGAGGGAAAACACCAGCAACTAGGTAATTTACCATATCTGCAAACTAAGGAGAAGTGACCTTACCTTGCAGCTGTAAAAGCTGCTCATCAAGAAACGAATCATCAATGGGAAGGGGATCTGAGGTTCTCTCAATTCTGCTCAAGTAATCAGCCACCAAATTTTCTGCTCCACTCTTATCTCGAATCTCCACATCAAATTCTTGGAGTAGCAACATCCACCTAATCAATCGTGGTTTAGCTTCAAGCTTCTTCAGAAGAAATTTCAGAGCTGCATGATCAGAAAATACCACAACCTTAGAACATAGCGAATAGGATTGAAACTTGTCTAATGCAAACACGATAGCTAAAAGTTCTTTTTCTGTGGTTGTGTAATTTACTTGAGCAGCATCCAAAGTTTGTGAAGCATAGTAGATCACATGAGAAGCTCTGCCCACTCTCTGTGCCAAGACAACTCCCACAGCATAATTAGAAGCATCACACATTAGCTCAAACGAGAGTGTCCAATTAGGTGGCTGAATGACAGGGGTACTGGTCAAAGCTCGCTTCAAATGATCAAAGGCCTCCATGCATTTCTGGTCAAATAAGAACTCCATATCTTTCTGCAACAGGTTGGATAGCGGAAGGGCTATTTGACTGAAATCTCTGATAAAGCGCCTATAAAAACTTGCATGTCCAAGAAAAGAACGAACTTCCCGCACACATGTGGGGTAAGATAATTAGGTAATAACATCTATTTTTGCAGGATCAACAACAATACCTTCACTAGACACTACATGACCCAAAACTATACCTTGTTCGACCATGAAATGACATTTCTCAAAATTCAGGACAAGGTTGGTTTCAATGCATTGATGCAGTACTCTAGATAAACTATCCAAACAAGAATCAAAAGAAGAACCATATACAATGAAATCATCCATAAACACCTCCATGCACTCCTCTAGAAAGTCAGAGAAAATACTTACCATGCATCGCTGGAAGGTACCAAGGGCGTTGCAGAGGTCAAAAGGCATCCGCGTGTAAGCAAAGGTGCCGAAAAGGCAGGCGAATGTGGTCTTCTCCTGATCCTCAGGTGCAATATGAATCTGAAAGTAGCCAATGTATCCATCCAGGAAGTAATAATAGGATTTCCCAGCTAATTGATCCAGCATCTGATCAATGAAAGGTAAGGGGTAATGATCTTTCCGAGAGGCCTGGTTGAGCCTCCTATAATCAATGCAGACTCGCCAACTGTTCTGCACTCTGGTAAGGATTAACTCATTACTCTGATTAGCCACAACTGTCACTCCAGATTTCTTGGGGACAACCTGTATAGGACTCACCCAAGTACTATCAGATATGGGGTAAATAATACCAACTTGTAATAGCTTGGTTACCTCTTTCTTTACCATATCCAGAATTAGAGGGTTCAGTCTCCTCTGGGGTTGTCGCACTGATTTAGCTCCATCCTCAAGTAAAATTTTGTGCATGCATGTGGAAGGACTAATGCCAAGAATATCTGCCAATGTCCATTTGATGGCCTTCTTATTTGCTCTCAAAACTTGCAGTAATCTTGCCTCCTGGTCAGCATGGAGGTTTCTGGTGACAATAACCGGAAGCTGCTCATCATCCACCAAATATGCATACTTCAGATGCTCAAGCAGAGGCTTAAGCTCAAGGGTAGGTGGTTTCTATATTGAAGGTATCAACCTGGTTGCAGAAACTTCCCAAACAGCAGGATCATATCTCATAGAATAAACTAATGTAGAACATGCAGATTCACCATTCACAATAGCTAAAATCTCAAAAAATTCAGATTTACCACAATTAAGAACAGCAAACTTATCAAAAACAAAAGCAGGATCAGAAGCAAAAAAATTGATCAGAAACAGCACATTCAGAAACAACAAATGCATAAATAGTAAATTGATCAGAAAGAGCAGTATGATCAAAATTAGCAGCAAAATCACATTCAGATGTAGCAGAATCACATACAGCAGCTATATCAAAATCAGAGTTAGCAGAATCAACAAAATCAGAAACAGCACATATGGAAACAACAACACCATCTAGAAATCTCACAATCTTAGGCAATTCAGCTAGCATATCAAAATGCACATCATCAACTAGCATATCAAGGACATCTAACTGAAAAACAGAATGCTCTTCTAAAGGATGTTTCATGGCATCAAAGATATTAAATTGAACTATATTATCACCAAACTCCATGGAAAGGGTACCAGCATGCACATCAATCTTAGTCTTAGCAATTTTCAAGAAAGGTCTACCTAAAATTAATGGCGGCTGACTAGATGCAAATTCATCTTCCATGTTCAAAATATAAAAATCTGCTGAAAATATTAACTCATTTACCCTTACCAAAACATCCTCAAGCACTCCTAATGGATGAGTCGTGCTCCTATTTGCCAGCTGAATGATGATTCTGGTAGGCTTCAACTCTCCAATGTGCAAGGATTCAAAGACTGATTTGGGCATGACATTAATGGAGGCACCCAAATCCAACATTGCATGAGTGAATTGTTGGCTGCCTATTATGCAAGGAATGGTGAATGTTCCAGGGTCCTTGCATTTCGGAGGCCTATTATGTTGTATTTCCATATCTCAAATTCGGATGGTCTCTCCAACCAGGGTTGTATGTGTTGGAGAATGGATCATATCTATGCTGTTGGGGGTACTGATATTGGGATCTGCTGGGAAAAATTCCTATTGCAGCAATAGGAAAGGCTTGAGTGGCAGAATTTTCCTCCTGAAGTGTTGGACAAGCATCTGTAGGATAAGATGGACAAGAACAGATTCCACATATAGTTGCAGCTATTTTCATAAGTTTTTGTTGTCCCAATGCTAACTGCCTCACCAAAGAGGTTTACTCATCAAGCCTATGTTCCATTCTCTGTTGATCTACATGAGATACTTGAACCTCATTCACTCCTCTAGTTGAGGTAATCATTCGTGTGCCAAACTGTTGAGTGTTCACTGCCATGTTTGCTATAAGATCTCTTGCAGCAGCAGGGGTCTTGTCTACTAAGGTTCCTCCACTGGCAGCATCAATCATGCTTCTATCCATTGGCATCAGTCCTTCATAAAAATATTGGATCAACAACTGATCATTGATTTGGTGGTGTGGACAACTTGAACACATCTTCTTGAACCTCTCCCAATACTCATGAAAAGTTTCACCAAAAATATGTCTGATGCCACATATGTCCTTCCTAATGGTAACAGCTCTGGAGGCAGGAAAAAACTTCTCTAAAAATAGCCTCTTCATGTCATTCTAGCAAGTCACAGAACTAGGTGAAAGATAGTAAAGCAAGTCCTTGGCTGCATCAGCAAGGGAGAAGGGAAATGCCCTCAGCTTGATGTGATCTTCATTGATGCGTTGAGGTCTCATAGTTGAGAACACAACATGGAACTCTTTCAAATGCTTGTGGGGATCCTCACCTGCAAGTTCATGAAACTTAGGAAGCAAATGGATTAGGCCAGACTTTAGTTCAAAATCAACATCAATTTCAAGATACTGAATGCATAATAGTTAATAAGTGACATCAGGGGCAGCAAGCTCTTTAAGAGTCCTATCATGCGTGTTATCAGCCATGGTTGAAAAATCACTAGAACTCTCGGATGTACTGACAGATTCAGCAATGATAGAATCAATGTCACAATTAAATTCAGAAGCAATCCTTTCACTTAGCCTACTAGTTCTAATCAACCTATGCAATGTTCTATCAATCTCAGGATCAAATTCAAGCAAGATATCAGGATTAGACCTAGTCATGAACCAATCAAGGCTAAACAGGCATCAGGATGCCAAAAACACAAAATCATACAAATCTACACTATAGAAATGGCTAGAAAACATAAAAATCATATCAAATGAATTTTAAAAATAATGGGACCAACACAGAATAAAAACTACACTAATTTAAAAAATTATCATGCAAAGAAAATATTTCAAAAATTGAAAAAGTGGTCTAAACGATGGAATTTTGGAAAACAGAGCATAGCTAGAGTTGATGGAATTTTGGAAAACGATGTCATATCTAGCCGAGTGATTTAGATTTTTTTCTATCAACTGACCAAAAATTAGCTCATTCAGAGATACAAAAATAATTGTAGAAATTATCGTTATGTCCCTACTTTTCTCAAAACTCCTATCAGATGATGGAATTTGGCTAAAATCCAAGTGGATGATCCCTAGGAGATCACCTTCCTCAAAATGATGATTAAACATTGAGGACCAAGTCTCAGCTTAAAACTCCATAGTCAAATTAACATTAGCCTGCCCCTATACCCGTAAAAATCAGAAAATGATGAAAACGTGCTAGCAGATATGAAACAGTGTTAGACAGTTAGGAACACGTCCAAAATGAGTGAAGGATACTTACAAGGAGATCTTGCAATGCAATTCTCACAAAAGGCAGCAAAAGAATGATCAACAACAGTAATAACCAATGTGACAGTAACAGCAATGCAACAGAATGCAATTCAGCAGTTATGATCAGAATGTAATGACAGAACAAGAGTTAATTTTTAGTAAGGGCAAGAACAAGAGTTAGTATGTTCACTTAATATGATCAGATCGTAATCAACAAATCCGCGGCAACGGCGCCAAATTTTTGACAAGCGCCGAACTCAATCAAAATTAAAACCAATTTGTACCTATGACTTGTAGTATAGGAGTTAACACCAGATCATCTCTCAAGGATCTTTAATTGCAATTTAATCAGATCAAGCCGAAATTGGGGAGAAGAAGTTGATAAACAGAATACAAAATAACAGAATTAAAGAAAGAACAATCAATTAAAAGTGTAATCAATTCAAAAATCTATTCAAAATTTAGTGGATTCTATCGTAGATCACAATTCAAACATTTGAATTGCATTTGAATGATTAACTTGGAATTAACCAAAATCTCTGAATTAAATCCAGAATTCATACTAGACAATCATCTAGAATTCAATTAATAATAGATACACAAATTCACAATCGCATAATTCATGTTAGATCTATGTTAATTTTATATCTGAATTCAATTAACCTAAGCACAATTCAGCAACTAACTTCTAATTCTGTGATTAAACCAGATTAATCAACCTAAATTCAATTACAATTCTCAATCTCAAAACAATATCTAATCAGATCAAGATTAAGAAAAAGAAGGAGAAGAAGAAGAATCCAAATACAAATCAGAAAAACAAAATCAGAATAAGATCTCAAGAATCCAAACTGAAATTTCTTCAAGAATCCAGAATTGATTACAAGGTGTTTAGCCCTCCATGAGAAGGAAAGAACTCAAAAAAAATATGAAAAGAAGAGCAAAACGAAATTACAGAGAGTAAGAAGAGAATGAAGTCAGAATGCTTGATCTAGATCTAAATAGAGAAGGTAGAAGTGTAATCATGATGCTTGTGGGGTTGATCTCGGATTCCCCTTCTTTACAGCTAAAACTGCCCCCTAAATTAGCCCTTAGTGTCTCATTATGCTTCCCAAACACAGCTGGGCCTTATAGGAATGCAATGGCCCAAGTCTCATCTGATTTGGACTTGAATTGAGCAAGATATGCTCACTTTAATGTCATATGCTCCCCAAATCCGAGTCTGAACTTCCAGGCCCAATTAGGTCCACTAGACATCCAATTGAGACTTTGAGCTCTCATGAAAGTTGTAGAGCTTCCTCTCATCTTTCCTACAAGGTAAAATGCATAATTATCAGATATCTAGAACTCAAGATATGGTCAAAATACAGAAACAGTGTAAAACATCAACAATGCTGGGAAATATCAATTAAGCCCAATTTGAGCCCAAACTTGCAAAACATGACCAAGCTCTAGGAATTAAGTATATAAGGAGTGTAAATGACTAAAGATGAGAGTTTATTAATATATAAAATATGTGATTATCAGGCGGCTACCATTCAATAACAACCATGTGTCCCTGCAAAATTGTCACAGCAAATGAAAAGACGTCAGACTGATTTGAAAAGTCGTGCATAGTATGAGGTTGAAATCTCCTTGAAACCCAATCCATCATGTCAAGGGACTCCATGGTCTTGATCACAGAAAATGGATACTAGGGTATGGAACTAAGTAAGACGCCTCATGTAAGACAACTTTCACAAACCCTGGTGCAAACTTAGCATGGGGGCAACATGTTAAGAACTCCAGATCACGGATAAAGAATATTGAGTCAGGTTCTTTCATAACGGACTATGACAAAACTCACCAACACAGGGGGCAATTGAGCTACAAACATAATATACCACATCATGGATGTCAGCATAGTAGGTACAACATCGCAAGATCCGACTTGCACACCACAAAACAAATCCCTTTGTCCTAAATGCATTGTTAATCTTGTTGTTCTTGAATATTTTGACACTTAGTTGTCACATTTGAGCGTCAAGCTGGGGACAACTGTTCTAAACTGAGTTTCGAGATATCTAAACAAATAGTAATTCAGCCTGTCCAGGATAGATCCCAGCTTGCTGCATTCGTGACCTTGGACCATAATTGCATTCAACAATAAGGAAGAAATCTCTCCCAAATCCCCTATTTATAGGAATTATGATTAAAGGAGGCAATTACTCCAGCCAATTCCTATTTTGTAGGGATTCTCATCAATGACATTTACTATTCTTAAATGCCTATTTCAAATACGATTACTCAAGTATAGATCTGAACTCCTAAACACTACTCACATTGTGCACAATCAAACTTAAACATCAGAGCACTTTTTGTAGGTACCTAACTCTCGCAACATCATCACTATCATCGTATTACGGAGAAAACCACGTTCAGAACATATCTAATTGCCAAAAGCTTCACCATACCATTCATAAATAGGATGTACTAGTAATTACATTTTTTTACTGAACGTACACAATTTCATATTTTGTCCTCTTGGTAATATATAAAGTATATAAATTGGATTAATTTATCTAACCAAATAAAATTTAAATGATTTTATTTATATCAACCAACGCAATGCGGGAGTTTACATCTAGTTATACATAAAAATCATACCTCTATTAGTCTTACACAAAATCCTCTTGTAAATTCTAATGAAATTTAATACGAGAATAAACAGCAAGCTATTTTTAAAAAAATGAAAAATTAAAAATGTAATACATTTTACTTCCTTAAATTATAACTCCCTCTCAACTTAAACCTGAAAGTTTGCAGTTAAATTAAAAGGAGCAAAAAGCACGTGTATACATGCTATCTCATCACTAGAAAAACAGTTTTCCGTTATCACTTAAACTCCTTAACCTTTTTTTATATCACTTAATCGTCTCAAACTTTAATTTTAAGTATCTAAATGTTAACTTCCATTTGATTTAACTAAAAAGTAACATTTTCACTTAAAACTAATCACCAATGGGGTTAAGTGATTTTAAAAAATAAAAAATAAAAATTGAAGGGATAAGTTGAGAGAGGACTATAGTTCAGAGAGAGATGAATTATAACCTAAAAACCATGTTTCTTAATATGTTACATTATAACACAGTCGTAGTGTAAACTGTGAAGAACAAGATCAGAAAATAGAAAACATAACTTGCTGGTTAGCCAAAACAAGTAATGCGTACTTAGTAACATAAGGTAATAGTATAAGAAGCAGAAAAAGAAACCAACATATTCACCATCAGATGAAGCCAGATTACAAAACTGAATAACATTCAAGAATCTGAAGTAGCAATACTGATATACTTAAAAACCTGCCAAACTTCTATTCTCCATCAACTATCCAAACCAAATATGATAATTTTAGATAAGCTCCAAATTTTATGCTTGGATTTTGAAAACAAAATACAAATTATGCTTTCAACCCTCGGTCTGCTCTCTCAGCCTCCGAATAGTGCTTCGCACAGTCACAGCACTGGCAGTGCTGTCAAGACGAATATGAACAATTCATATACTCAACCATTGTATGAAAGAAAATAATTAAATGGAAAAACAGACTTGGGGAAGATTCTTACTTCAATGTGTAAGCACCTCCAGCTTTAACTTTTCCACAATCCTTGCATCCCCAAATACCCACAGCCTTCCTCTTAACAGCATACTGTATGAATAACATATCATCAATAGTGATCCTAGGCCCTAGTCAATAGTGATCATAAAAATCATTAGACACAAAAAAGAATGGATCAGGATCCTCTCAATTTTTTCCTCTCTCAAGTGGTCAATTGTAAGAGAGAGAAAGATAAAAAAAAATTATTAATGAGACTCAATTGAAACTTGTAAAATTTCTTTTATAACATTGTGTCTTTTTCTCTCTTACAATTGACCACTTGAGAAAGAAAAAAATTGAAAGGATCCTGATCCGAAAAGAATACCTTTCCACAGAACTCACAGAAGAATTTACTGTGCTGACTGACTTCCATCTTCTTAATTTGCTTCCTTAGACTAGCACCATATCGGGTGCCTGAAATTTGAGAGCATTAGTATAACACCTCACTTATGACACATACAAAATAACATAAATACGCCAAACACAAACACATATGGCGACCAAACAAAAATAAGTAAATAAAACGAAGACCAAATAGTACTCAGAGTTGAAATGAATCACTATTTGATAGATGAAACTTTCAATGTTTTAATAAACAATGATAAAAGGAAAAAAAAAAAAAACATAGGTAATGGAAACAAACCAAATCAAAAACAGAAAAAAAAATGATAATACATAGAATTATCCAGTCAGCGTGTTAACCTGCCCAACAATTTAATGCATTTTGTTCTAAATCATCTTGAAATAATCTAAATAGATAAACTGATGCAGCCATGCTTTAGAAAACATAAACGTATATCTACTTCAAAAAATTTATGGTCACAAAATTGAACTGGTGTCTTGTCTGGCGTACCTATTAACCATGAAGTCCTGGTATTCAAACATCTCATTTTCATTCACATGTAATAGTTGTGACAAAATTAACGACCCTTTTTAAGCAACATTTTCCCCCTATTTCCTCTATCCAGCAAAAACAATATTTAAAGCTAATGCACCCAGGGGAATGCCCACATACCGTATTTCCCAACAATACCGGCTTTCTTGGTTCTCTTGGTCTGCACAGGAGAAAGGAAACCAAATGAGCAAGAAAAATATCATATACAGAAACCCATAAATAAAATAATCGTGTTCAAAATTCGAATTCGTACAAGGTATGGAGAACAAACTCCTTAAAATTCCAGAAATTAATAGCAAAGAAAGAGAGAGAGAGTGAGAGAGAGTACCATTTTGGCAGGCTACGAGGGAAGATGAGAGAAGTGGCTGCCTGCAAGTTTGGTGCGCGGCTGCAACGAGTTTCTGGTGTTTGAGGGTTTCTGAGAAAAAGGCTTATATTATAAGGGTATACTTTTTTTTTCGGTCATCATTATAAGGGTATAACTTCAGCACCATCGAATAGTAGACTTGTTATGGGCCTTAATCGGCCCATATGAGCCTGGTGATAACTGATACATTGTTCTATAACTAGTGATTATCCCGTGCGACGCACGGGTTGATTAAAAGAAAATTATGTATGTTAAAGATTTATATAAAATATAATATTAAATAATTTAATAGACATAAAAATAAAGATTTAATAATATTAAAAGATTGAAATTCATGTTTATAAATTGATAAATATGACAGAAAAATTAACACCTCTAAAATGAAAAAAGTAAATATGAATTAAAGAAATATAATTGGAATGATGAAAATAAATTAAAAATTAACAAATAAGTAATATTAGTTCAATAATTGATTTACCTTATACTCAAATCTTTTGAAAAATTTCTTTGTAAATAACATTCTTTTATGTTTGACATAAATTACCATGGTCGTTTGAAATAAGAATTTTCAAACCGTTCTTGTTTTGACTCTTGAAACTGCTACATATAATTGGTCATGTGTAAAAACAGGCCTTGGTAAGAATAATCCAATATATGAGAGGGTTTGTCCTTGGCTTTTGTTAATAGTTATTGCAAAACAAACATTTAAAGGAATTGTCTTCTCTGGAATGTTTTGGCATTCTAGGATTTGATGGTATCAAATTTATTCCAGGAATATAAATTTTCTCATCAATTTACTTCCTTGTTACTATTGTTGCTCCAATAACACAACTCATCCACAATCAATCTCGTCACATTACAAAAGACTTGATGCTTGATCAATATTTTTAAGGAGCATTACTGGAACTCATTTTTTAAGATTAATTCTATGATTTGACATGTCAGAACACTTGATCTCATTCAAAAATTCAACTGTAAACTATTTTGCTTCAATTTCAACTTCTTCATCAGCTACTAAGATAAAATCTAAACTAAGATATTCCTTAACTTTTGTAGGGATACTGGAAAGAATGAATTCATTATCGTGCTCCACAACTTCAAGATTAATTTTGAACCTGTGCAACGCATAAGATAATATGTAGAATTTTAATTTAAAGTGTTCTGAAGTGGATTCATAGGGTACCTGAGATAGGCATGCATGTGGTGGACTCCTTCGTGGCACAACTGCTCTTGCGGTGGTGCGGGGGGTGAGTACCTGCAAAAAGATACTTTGGTACTCAAGTTAGACTATGCACATAATAGACAGTCTGTATATCAGAGGAAATGCATACCTTCGAGACCTGACATGGTATTTATAAGAGCGTTTTAGAATGAGTACAATTTGTATTAAATGACATGGTATTTAGGATTAGAATCTGTTAGGGATTGTGATCCTTTTTAACTAATTTCCCTATTTATGTGGAATGTAATTAGCTTTCATATCCATCAATGATACTTGAGAGATTTATGCCTAATAAATAGGTTGATATACTCATCAAGATAGTGCATAGTAATATATGAGTATTATTCTAGTGGGCCAGGTTGCTCCTATACTGATAACCTGTAATCCAGTTTAGAACAGTTACCCCCAGCTTGAAACTTAGATGGGACAACTAAGTGTCAAGGTACCCATGTTTGATAGGAGCACACGGCACGCGGTGGACATAGGGATCCAAGTCGGAGTTAATGTCGAATCTCATGATGTTTTCCAAAGGGCTGAGGTCTGTGATAGATCATAGTATGCCTCTGGGGTTGACGTGTAAGGCTGGGATCCAAGTTGGGTTGCTCTGGTTATGTTGTCATTCCACCTTCCGAGGTATGTCATATATTGCCCCCATGTGTAGCTTAGGGGGTCTCAATTGCACGTCATGAATGCATTCTTGCCAAGGTGTCAACGACGGACTTCGGCCCGATGTGTGTCGGGTTGACCCATGGGACAGGATTCTAGATTATGGTCTAGAATAGTGTTGCCCCCATCTTAGCACCTGGACAATATAATGAAGTAGTAAGTCTCAATGTCCCTGGGCAACGAAATTTGTACTTTACTTGAAGTTGTTATCTATGCTACTCTGTTAGGTTATGAGCTCTAATCTGGAGGCATTTATGACAATCGTGGACACGCATAGTCCGGACAGGGTCCATGTGTTAGTTAGCCATAAGTGACTGGGTTCCATAGAATAAGCCAGAATTATTGTCACGTTTACTTCTTTTTCCATGGTCCATACCGGTTCTAATGCCCAAATTTTTGAGTATTTGAAGGACTTAAGAGAATTTTATGTAAAGGCTTGGTCTGGGGTCCAACGCCAACCGTTTTGGCACTTAAGATCCCACTTGACTTGGGTGTAATTAAAACCTTGTCCGGGGTCTGTCACCAACCGCTTTGATATTTAGCATCCCTCGTGACTTTGGTATAGAAACCTTGTCTGTGGTTCATTACCATTCGCTTTGGTATTTAGTATCCTTCGTGACTTTGGTAAAGAAACCTTGTCTAGGGTCCATTATCATTTGCTTTGATATTTAGCATCCCTCGTGACTTTGGTATAGAAACCCTGTCTGTGGTCCATTACCATTCGCTTTGGTATTTAGGATCCCTCGTGACTTTAGTAAAGAAACCTTGTCTAGGATCCATTACCATTCGCTTTAGTATTTAGGATCTCTTGTGACTTTGGTTTAGAAACCTTGTCTGGGGTCCATTACCATTGGCTTTGGTATTTAGGATCCTTCATGACTTTGGTATAGAAACCTTATCCTGGTCCATTACCATTCGCTTTGGTATTTAGGATCCCTCGTGACTTTGGTATAGAAAACTTGTCCCGGGTCCATTACCATTCGCTTTGGTATTTAGGATCCCTCGTGACTTTGGTATAGAAACCGTGTCTGGGGTCCATTACCATTCACTTTGGTATTTAGGATCCCTCGTGACTTTGGTTTAGAAACCTTGTTTGGGGTCCATTACCATTCGCTTTGGTATTTAGGATCCCTCGTGACTTTAGTATAGAAACCTTGTCCAGGGTCCATTACCATTCGCTTTGGTATTTAGGATCCCTTGTGACTTTAGTATAGAAACCTTGTCTGGGGTCCATTACCATTTGCTTTGGTATTTAGGATCCCTCGTAACTTGGGTATAATTTTAAGTGGCCCATTGCCAGGGTCTTTTAATGTTTACGATTTAGTGCGTGAATTTTCCTAAGACTTAGGATTTTTCTAGTGCACATGGTGCGGCTCACATGGGTACAGGTTAAGACCCTTGAATGCACTGCTTACCCCCAGAAGGCGGTCAAGTGGATTCTCCTGTTTAGCCGTCTAAGGTGTGGCTCACATGGGCACGGGTTAAGACCCTTGAATGCGCTACTTGCCCCCAGAGGGTGGTCAAGTGGATTTCCCTGTTTAGCCATCTAATGTGTGGCTCACATGGGCACGGGTTAAGACCCTTGAATGCGCTACTTGCCCCTAGAGGGTGGTCAAGTGGATTCCCCTATTTGGCCATCATGTATAGCTGATCCTTTTTCGGACGTTGTACTCCTTGGACCTTGCTAAAGTGTGGTAACCTTGTGGGTTATGTCATGCCAAAGTACTCATGGACTCGAGATCACGGCCGAAGCACTGGCTTAGATAATAACTTTTGTTGAAGTGTTAGCTTCTTTTGATGTATTGGGAAACTTTTTCCAAGTTATGTACAGAAGAAGGAGAGGAGCATAAACCTTCAAACCCATTGTGGAAAAGGCAGAGGATAGGTGTTTTTTGAGGCCAATGATGACACCCCATCTTTTTGAGCAGTGAATATTTATCGGAATGCATCCTTAAAGAAAACTTCAACTATATTGCCAATGAAGAAATATATTTAATTATTTTCTCAAATGCTTCCATGCTCAGGTCACGGTCTTCAAGACAAGGAAGGAAGTCAACATGCACTGATTGACTTTTATCACATGGATCACTTTGTAATTTTCTTTGGCTTCCATCACGTGGATCACCTCGTGATTTTCTCTCTCACATGTACTGACTTTGATATTAACTCTGAAACCAACTCCAAATCCGATGGCCGTGAGTGGTGCCTCTCCTAATCATCCCCTAAGCCCAGTGTCTCTTTATTGTGGAGCCAGATCATTGTGGCTGAAGCTCCTCTTTCCTCTTCGTCACTGCCAGTAGTCGCGGCCATCATCAGGTGTTCTACTATTGCACCATAAGTTTTGTACCATCATCAACAAAGGAAGCAAAGAAGCGACGGATCCTGAAACACATTGCAGGTGGCACGACATTTGCGGGGGCAACGAATGAAAGGCATTGAGCGAGAGCGACAGGGGAGAAGCGAAAGTGGTGAAGGAGCAGGCGTTGAGGAGCTTCGGTGAAAAGGCGGTGGAGTCGTACACTGTGGTGCCGAGCTCCATCGTGACTCAGAACTCAAGTCACCATTAATGGAGGAAAGGACCATTGTTTGTGGAGATAGCATTAGCAGTGACACAGTAATAGAGCAAAGCTTTAGTTCATGGAATGGTAGCACTGGTCCGTGTTCGTTGTCGCTGTTTATTGGAACTTGAAGCATGAAGCGATCCATGTGGTGAGTCCACTCGAAAATGAAATCGTCACCCTTGTCATTCCACTGTGTGGCCATTCCTCTAGCGCCATCGTGATGTGCTCATCCACCGAGATACCACAACATGCCCTTGTTTAAGTTATGGATTTTTTCTGCATTCTCATTCACCACATCATCAATAACAGAACTCAAAAACACAACAGCCTCGAAACTGGACTAGAGGTGTGGTGGATGATTCAAGCTCCATGGGCATGGCAGCGCGAGTGGGTCACCTACGATGATGACATATGGGATCTCGTGGTATTCTCATGGTATTTACCTAGGTCACTAGTTTCAAGGCTCAATGATGACATCTGAGATCGAGCTACGTGTGCATGCATACAACGTGCACTGGTGTTGCTTGTTTGTGGCCTGATTTGCACATTGGTGGTTGTCATTTACCATTGACAATGATGCGTAACTGGGTGTCCACACAAGTGACAGAGTGAACCCGTGGTCGAATGGTGGTGAGCGACGACCAACTGGGTGGTCAGGCGAGGTGGTTGGAACAAAGCAATGACTGTTGTTTTGAACTCCTCGTATACCTAGTGGACTCAGTCAATGAGTGGATTTGGTGAGGTTAATAATGGATAATTAATAAATTTAATTTTCCAATAACAAATTATAGTTTCATTAATTTAAATATATTTTCTTGTAAAATCTTCACTCCCGTGATTGTATATAAAAATATATTTTTAAATAAAGTTCTAACTTATGCTAATGTGAATATCTTTATATTAAAATATCATAGAATACACATAATATCATGAATTTTTAAATATTATAAAACACAAACATATTGTAACATCCTTAATATAATTACTAATTATGTATCCTAATTACGTATTAACAATTAAAATTAAGTATGTCACTTAAACTAATAAAATAATGTGAAATTATATTTATATAATATATACAAAATATGAGCTTGTTATGGTTGGAATTATACATATAATGTACAATACCTTATACAAATAATATACATCAATGTACAAAATTACATAATATGTTACAGTATATTGATTATACAATACAAAATTTCTAAATATCACTAAATCCTATTCTACATCTTCATCCGCTTCCTCCTTACTGAAGTACGCGTTCATGAAAATATTATGGAATATAAATAGAAAGAGGTGAGAATTCTAAGAATTCTTAGTGGTACTATTAAAAATATGTGTCATCATAATACTTCCAGCTGCTTTGGAGAAAAATCATTTCAAAACTCATTTTATAACGTAGGAAAGTGCCAAAAGCCAAATCCAGTCATTTCTCTTCTCGAGATAGAAGTCCAGTTATTAATAGTTTTCCAAAAACGTTTATTATCAAACATCACAATTTACATCCACAAATATTTTCACAAACACATTTTCAAATAAGCAATATAATATTATGTTTAAATTCAATTTCATCACAATGCTTATTTAAATCACTTGGTAGTAGTCTGCTTTCAGGTTGATGCACTTCAACTTATTCATGAGGATTCACCAGTCACATAGAACTACTCCGAGTAATGTTAAATTCAATTTCAAATTCTTCTCAGTGCTCATTATCCAGTGCTAATTCTCATAGAACCAGGTCACCTCACATAACCTGAATTCTAATTTGGTAATAGTCTACTTTCAAGTCGGCTCATTCTAACCTATTTATGACCATTCGCTAGTCACACAAAACTATTCCGAGTATCCATATATACACATGAGGGAAACTAGGCATGTGAGGAAACTAGTGAGGAATTTAAAAATACAGGATCCCCTTCCTCACAGAGGATCATCTCCATAATTCTAATGAAATTCCGGATACCCTTCCCTCACAGAAGATCAACTCCATAATTCACTAATGCCCAAATATATTCAAATACAAGAGGATACTCATACATTGGGAACAATATACTAGAATCATTTCTCTTTCCCATTCAAGGATAAATATCCATGATTCTCATATACAATTCAAATTCAATTCTCATGAGCATTGATTATTCAATCACATATTTTAGCCCAACCTTAAAGAATCAAGGGAGCAATGCCAATACAAATCTTAGCTCAACTTGAATATTCAAGGAGTAATATAATCTCAAATACACATCAAGTATCCAATACCATTCCATACATCCATCACATTCTATAGATACACAATGTACTTTAATTCAGTATACATTATCTAAATTCATCAATATATCAAATGCAATACCTTTCCAATACAATATTCAACTAATTCATCATTTACAAACTATAGCTAATAACAAATCTAGCACATAAGTATTGGATGTATTTTTAACATGGAGATTCCTATCTCCTTGTATTCGGCCTACATGGCCAAAATGACATAGTAAAGATTTTTTTTATTTAACCAATTAAGCTACTTAAACATCCAATTACACAAACACAAAAATTAAATACCATAATACTACAAATGATCAATAACAAGCATAATTGGCTATGGTCTAGTCTCAGCCTAAGGTCTTTTTCTATGCAAACCTAATAATTTCACCAATCAATGACTTATTCAAGGAACCATTCACAAGCATAAGTGATCTATAATATATCACGGTTATGGTCCCTCTTAATGATCATCTTCATAAGCTCACCAACTAAACATCATCTCATTAATTAATTTATTTGACAAGTGATTATAATTATATTTATGAAATCATCATTAATAATACATAGTTCTATCTATGGGATTCAAGAACACATCTTCATCTAATTCTACATAAAACTCACTTCAAACTTGTAATAACCCTGATTAGCCGTGAGCATCAAAATGCCAAAAAAATAATCATTTTCTAACTTTACATGTTAAATCCCTTCATAAAGTGCTAAAAATTAAAGAGATAAAATAGAAACATAGGATGGGCATCAACTTCCAATTCAACCCTGTTTTGGCCGTGTACAATCCAATGCAAAAACACCAAGAGTTTCATTTAACAACATCACAATTTATACTCAAGATTCAATGCAAAAAGAAAGAACAAATTGAGGCTAATGACCTTTCACTAAATTCTGTTTTGGACTGTGAGCAATATGGTCATTGAAACAAAATTTTAATTAAAATAAAACATAGAAGAAGGAGAGCAAATAGAGGATAAGCAGTCCCTACCTTGTTTCCACTAGCTAGCCAATGTTTTCCTTCCTTTTCTTCCCTTTGTTTTCTCCTTCCTCTTGTCTCATGTTTGCTTCTTGTTTTCTCTTGTTTCCTTGCTATTTCCTTGTTGTTTTTGGAGTTGTTCAGCCATGAAAAATAATGGAAAAAGAGTATGATGAACAACGTTAGATGTAGGTGAGATAGATGGATGAAAGATGGAAGTTGGACGGTGGATGATTGAGCCGTGTGGTGTGGTTTTCTCCTTTATTTTGGCAGCTGTTTTTCACGTAAATAGGAAGCCAAATTCAACAAAAGAAAGATCAAGAATTATGTAGAAAGTGAATGGAGGTAGGTTGGTAACAAAAGATGACCAAATTTCTATGCCGAAACTTTTGTATTTGTTGAATACACTTTAATATTCAAAAACTAAGTTTTCAAGTATCCATAAGTATTATACAAGATTTTAGGACTCAACTTAGTTCTTGAATCCATTTTTTCATAATTTTTCATATATTGCTATTTATCAGTTAAACTTCAATACTCTTCTTTGAATTAAGTTAAACCTAAAAATTAAGCAAACATGCTTATTAATATTCACCTTAACTAATATTCTTTACCAAAATATTCTCCATATATTACTTGTTATCTCCATATAATTTCATAATTTTTTAAGTTACTTAACTATCCAATTGGTCTTCTAAATTCTTATTCAGTATCGTTAAAAATATCAAATCAATTCATCTGATTCTCCAGAATTTACCACATCTTCTTCCAATCATTATAATTTAGAAATAAATTTTTCATATTTATTTCTATCATATCAATTATTTTGCAGAAACTTTAGTTATTTTTCATATTCGGTATTATAAAATTACGCTCAAATTGATCCAAAATTTAATTAATAACTTATACCAATATTATTGAACTTCTATAATCCTAATTAGGAGTATTAGGTTAAGGAGAATATTACACATATGACTTTACATAAAGTCTTAAATTCTGAGATGTTATCATGAGTTTTCTTTAATATTATTTATTCTTAAATTTTAATTTTATCTAAAAAAATCATAAAAAATTATTTAAACTAAATATAAATAATAAAATGTATTCATTTTGGTAAATAGAGTAGTACTAAAAATATCAATTAGAGATAGATCAATAGAGTATATGTCTCCATATATTCACTTTAAAAAAATTATAAACAAAATATAAGAATTTTAAAAAGAATTATTGAATTTTAATGGTGAGAAATTAACTTATACCTTTTCAAAAAACAATGTTTCATTTTGATGTAATGTCATTCATCAAAGTAAAAGCATCCTTGCCCATGAAGTCTAGCATAGATGCTTCCCACAATTTTATGATCTTTTGGACATATGGTCATTCAAAATAGTTAATAAAAACCAAATAATCATGAAAGAACTTAAGATTAATTGATTTAATGTTTCTGAGTAGTCTGTGATATATTAGAGAGTCCAAATTAATAATGAGATATTTATTAATTTCTAATTTACAAAGCATGCAACGAGAACTTCTTAAAGACCTTGACACAACCTTATTATAACTTATAGACCAATCCTAGTTACAAAACTTTGAGATTGTTAAAATACTCAAAAAGCTTGTAGCTAGACTTCAAAAAAGTTGAAGGCTTTCCCATCCCATTAGACATATGCATCATCAACTTTGTTCTTATCCAGTACAACAACATTAATTTTTTAATTCTGCAAATGCTTGTATCACTAAAACAATTTGATACTATTCCTTGCGACATTTGTTCAGAAGAACCATATGTAGCAATAAACTAAAAGAGAAAACTAATAATATAAACATGGTTTCAATTTTAGAAGAAAAAGATGCAAAATCTAGAGCTCTAACAAATTAAACTCCTTAATCCAACTTTTTTTTTAAAAGGCCTTGCAACAAATAGGTTGTCTAAATGATAATAAGGGAAACATAGTCAAATAGAAAAATTCATTAACACCTTTAGTGGGACAAAGGACACTCTGAGAACTTTCATTAAAATAAGAATATTCTTAACTCTTCTAAGTAAGTTTATTTAGAAAATATAATTCTCTCCTGAATGCCAATTGAAATCCAAACTTGAATCCAATACTACAAGCAACAACATTATCTTAATATCATATATTTAAAAATTTAATTTGATGAAAAGATAGATCTTTACTGGTAGCATATATTAAACTTGTGAGATTTTTATGTGACAAAGAGCAAATTTAAAAAAATAAAAAGGAAGAAGTAATAACTATTAAATAAGCATCAACATGTTTAAAAGCTATTTTTTAGTCAAAAACAAAAATGGGTTCAAAACTATTTCAACATAATTAAGTTTGAACTCCCTAGCCCTTTGAATATGTTATATTAAAATAGGAGCTATATTTGTCATTAAGGCATAGCAAAGAGAAAAAAATGAAACTATAAAACTGATAGCATTTTAGTTTATAATTGGACACAACAAAATGTATAAATTAAATAAGTTGAAGAAAATTACTCAATGCATTGACATGCAAACTGTCATTGCTTCGCCACTTATTCAATTAGAAAAAAAAATTGGTTGAAGGAGACTTGGAACTGGATGCCAATATGCAATACATAAAACTCATGTTCAAGAAGACACAAAATAAGTGTAATTACAAATTATTTTTTTTACAAAATGAAACAAAACTCACTATGTGCATTGCACTTTTAAGAGTTAACCAAAACTAAATGAGAATCAATGGATCGAAATAATTCAATGATTGGGGAAGAAAATAAAAAGACAAAAGAGTGAAAGTAACTTACTAAACACCACAATCCCAAGTTTTAGAATGCAAGAGAAATCATGTTGGGGGATCAATATTTTCTTTTGTCATTGCAATGACATGAAGTTCAAGGAAATCATATTTAGCTAATTCTTAAATATGATCAATAGAAACCAACTAAGGTTTTTTTTCCTACATATAGAAGGAAAATCACAAATATATCAATAGTTAAAATGACAATGTACCAACTCACTCTCACAATCACACAAACAAAAGGTAAGAAGAAGAATGATAAGCAACAATAGCAATACATACAAATCTATATATATCATTGCGTATGCCTTTGACAAATAAAGATTTAAACAATTCCTCTAGGATTAGGAATAGAAAAACTAAAAAGAACACTCCAAGATCATAAAAACTTAAAGTTAATTTAAGAAAATTAAAATACGTTTGCATTTTGTTGAATTGAGAAAAAACATACTAAAAGTTTTGAGATGTATTGAAAGAATCAAATTGAAATAATAAATTAGACCTCATTCTCAAACAAACTTATCAATCATGTATCTTCCAACGTTCCAAATCTATTCCTGAAAGATTCTCCATACCATATAATAACCTTAAGATGTTTGATGAAATCAAAATCACACTTACTTCCCCATCAATTTCAGAAATAACAGTAAACTCTTTTTAATTTTTACTAAATAAATACCCTATGTATCATTAACTTTTACAAAATTTACACACATACATAAAATTAAAGGGTTTTACTTTCCCAAATTCAAATAATTCAATCAAAACAACTAAGATCATAATAATGAAAAGGGCAATCACATGACTCACCTTGTCCAAGCATGACTTGAAAGGGCTATCCTTGTCCTAGGTTGAATCAAACTTTGTCCCATTATCAAGCATAGTACCTTTAGAGTGAATTATGAATCTACAAAATTCAAAATTTCCAAAATAAAAAAGGACAAAAATAAACCCAAAATTCAGACTTGCCCATATCTAGTAATTTTTTTTCCTTTTCCTTTTAAGTATATAATATTAACTATAAAATAATTCTTCATGGTTTAGCTAAAACATCCGGCATACATATTAACTTACATTTCTATAATATTTGATAATCATATTTATATTATATATCATATATAAAAACATTAGGATTTAGGAATTTAAAAAAATTATGTAGCAAAAAAAAAAAAAAGAAAAAATTATCAGCAACCAAATAGGCAAACAACGCTTGTAACAGTGTGATAGGCATGCCTTAATACCAAGACCTCTTTAGGTGTAAGGACACAAACCATTTCCACAAAAACATAGTGATCTTCACTGCAATTCCTGATGGCTATGTTAGCCAAAGCCACAACATGATCTATAGGTTCCAACATCCAGCAATATAGTTCTCTATTTTGTTTAGACCCCATTATTGAAAGTCATGAGATTAAAATAAAACTATATGAAGAGAATAAATTCTGAAAAATATTAACTAACTCATAAATTTTGTCTGTGACTCTTCCTCTGCACTCTCTCCAAAATGTTTAATGGATCCACTTTTTCTCCTTTAGCCACCACCTTGTTAGACTTGCAACTCATGATTACATCTTCAACCCTTGAGAATTTAAACAACACCCCAAAACAAATTCAGATAAAGCCTAAAATCACATCACATAACGAAAAAGGGTAAACAAAAGTGACACTCCCTCACTTGGGAACCCTTTGAGGGATCAACAAACCTTGCGAGCACAACCTTCACAATGCATGAACACTTTTAGCACAATCTCTAGCAGCATCACAACTTGGTCTTTGGATTCTTTGCCATCTTTTGACTCCTTCGATTTTTTCTCTTCGACTAGTTTTTCCAGTTTCTTAGATGATGAAAAAAAAAGATGATAGAGTCATAGAGCAATGTTATACAGACCTCACCCATTAGATTCAAGGCTTCAAGTTACTTAAAGAGACTATGCAAAGATAAGCTTGGTAGTTGGTAGTGCTGCTAGTAGCTACTTTTAATTTGTTGTGAAAAAGTTTCACTCTCTTTATTTGTGTAGTGTGTGTGTGGGGTAGTTTCAATGGGTTGGGGAAAGCAATAGTAGTAGAGAAAGAGAAATGAAAAGGAATAGAAAAGAAATGGTAGAAATGTAAGAAAAAGAGAGATGTGGGAGTTTCAATGGGTTGGGGAAAGTAACAGTCAGTTAAGGCTATTGATATTTCGTTTGTTAAATTTTTTGAAAACATGATAAGAAGGAGAGAGAGTATTGAATAATGAAAACATATTTAAGAAGGAAAGCAGAGTGAATAGATTGAAATAATAGTTTTAGAAACAATTGTCATACACAAAAGATAAAAATTTGAAAAATTATTGCAACATTGTTTACAATTGTATGTCACAATCATTGAAAATTTATTATTTAAAATTACTTTTTCAAATTTGTCTTGTTGAATAAAATTTAAAAGTTTACTAAGAAAATAAAGTTTTTTGTTTTGGAGGGGAAAAAGTCAACCAATGCATGCAAGTGATAATCCATTCTCTCAACATATCATCAAAACCTCACTATATAACATTCAAACTATAATTCAAATGATAATCAATTATCAGCAAGTGATAATCAATTATCCATGCCCAGAAACTTTGAATTCAAAAGTGATAATCGATTAGAGCCAATGTGCTAATTGATTATCAACTTCCAGAAAACCAAGATTTTGAGTGATAACCAATTAGACCAAGAGTGCTAATTAATTATGCTATTCCAGAATTACATGTTTGTAAGTAATAATCGATTATCCAAGGGTGCTAATCGATTATGAACTTATAGAATGTCATTGTTGAATGGTGAGAATCGATTAGAGCAAGGTGTTAATCGATTACTAAACCATGATAATCGATTATCAAGCCCTTATTTTGAGTAAATGGAGTTCTATATTGTATAATATGAAGGGAATTGATTGAGTTCACTAAATGAAGTGACCTATGTTATGAATGTGCACCTAGTAAATTAGTGGAATGATAATGTAGTGCACTAGATATGTCTATGTGATGGGATAACTGAGATTGTACAGTTTTTTTTGCTTATAAGGTGTACTAGAAAATGTTTTGCTCCTTTAAATTTTAAAGTTGAGCTAGAATTGAATTGATAAGAATGTGCTCAAGCTAAAAGACATTGGATATGAACCTTGAATAAAGGTGATCCATACTTGCTATTCCTTGAGTATTGTAACCCTTAGTATGATGTGCATAATCTTTTGGCCAAAGAATTTCAGGAGATGAACCTCAATATGGAAGGTGAAGATTTCTCATTCGTTTCCTTATCACAAATGTGAATTTCAGGAGATGAACCTCGGTGGGGAAGGTGATCCTAAATTCTTAGTATGAAACTTCTCATTTGTTTCTTCATTAGATATGGTCAGGGTTACCAGTAGTGTGAGGAGGTAACATTCTCTCCCTGCCAAGTGATATAAGGAATGAGGTTCTTGGGATTGGGAATATGCTTTGAAAGATGGTGATAAGTGAGCACTAATAAAAGATTTACACATGATTAAACATTATCACGTTATCATGAATGTTAATTATATAGATCATGGAATTGTTAATGAATGTTTACACTATGAGAAAATGTGAATATTCTAGTGATAGTGAGATATGACTCATTATTGATATTGTTGAGGTATTATATGATCTATGGGTAATGTGCTGAATTTAGATATAATTATTGAATATTGTTCAATGATAATAATGGAATTTCTGCCTCGGGAAGAGAAAGGAAACCATTTTGGCTTTATCCACCTTTCTATGTGTTATTCACAATTATGACTTTATTTCCCCAAAGTAGCTGGAGTTATTATGATGCCATGTTATATGTATACTTACTAAGGATTTTAGAATTCTCACCTCTTGTATCTCTTATTTCCATGATAATTCTAGAGCGGGATCCTCCTAAAGAGTAGAAGTGAAGATGTTAGTGTAGCATAGATTTATTTACTAGTTTTGACCATTACTTTGTTCCTATACATATCCAATGGTTTTGTAAATATGTTCTATGTACTTATGCTAATAAAAAAGGCTTACTTTGCATTATTTGTACACTGATGTAATAGTTTGTATGAACTATTCATATAAGTATAAAATGGACTTTCCATATATATATATATATATATATAGTATGTTGATTAACAAATATTGATGTTAGTTTAGTTATGACGTGCTTAATCATGATTACTTTTGTGTAAATCCGGATATACTAATAGTAATAGTTTTGGGGCGTTACACTTGGCCTGTTGATTTCAAATATGCTAGCCCATATCTAGTTGGTTGCAAGTCACTCTGTTGAATATTCAAGTCCTAGACCCGTTGATTTGCTAAAATATCCATGTTCTTAGCCTGTTGATTGGCTTCTCAAAGTATCCAAGTCCTGGACCTGTTGATTTGCTATAATATTTAGGTTCTTAGCCTGTTGATTTGTTGAATATCTGGGTCTTTAACTCATTGATTTGCCAAGATATCCAGGTCCTTAGCCTATTGATTCACAAAATATCTAGGTTCTTAGCATGTTGATTTACAAAGTATCCAGGTCCTTGGCCTATTGATCTCCTCAAAGTATCTAGGTCCTTGGCTTGTTGATTTTCTTAAAGCATCCAGGTCCTTGGCCTGTTAATTCACTAAACATCCAAGTTCTTAACCTATTGATTTTCTCAAAGTATCTAGGTCATTGGCTTGTTGATTTTCTCAAAGCATCTACGCCCTTGGTCTGTTGATTTGTTAAAAATCCATGTCCTTAGCTTTGTTAATTATAGGTTTTTTGCCCAATGACTTTCTCAAAACTTTCATTTAACTTGCAAATATTTTCAAAATGACAAGCCCATTTCATGTAGTTTTAGGCTCAGAGGCCTATTACATATAGTTTCAAGCTCAAGGCCCATTTCATAAGTTTCTGGCTCAAAGCCCATGACATTTACTTTCTAGGCTCAAGAGCTATTGTATTCAATTTTCTAGCTCAAGGCCTATTGTATTCATTTTTCTGGCTCACGCCCATTCTATAAGTTTCTAACTCAAGGCTCATTGCATTTAGTTTTATAGACTCAAGGCCCATGGCATTTATTTTTCAGGCTCAAGGCCTATTGCATTCAATTTTTTGGCTCATGGCCCATTGCATAAGTTTTGGCTCAAATAATTGCATTTAGTTTTATGGACTTAAGACCCATGACATTAATTAGTTTTGTGGCTCATGACCCATTGCGTTTAGTTTTTAAGGCTCAAGGCCCATTTCATTTACTTTTCAAGCTCAAGACTCATTGCATTTAGTTTTTTGACTCAAAGGCCTTTTTGGATTTAGTTTTTTGGCTCATAGGCCCATTGCATTTAATTTTTAGGCTCAAGGCTCATTGTATTTTGTTTAACAGCTCAAGGCCCATTGCATTTAGTTTTCTAGCTCAAAGGCCCCTAAGATTTAGTTTTTTGGCTTATAGGCCCATTGCATCAAGTTTTCAGGCTCAAGGCCTACTGCATTTTATAACATCCTCCCTATCCTGTTAGCTTTAATGGTTATTATAATAGTTTCTTAACCCAAAACTTAGAAAAACTACTAAAATGGTAGGAATAAATATGAAAAATTTATTTTTAAGTCATAAATAATTAGAATGAATTATGATAATTTTTGAGGAATTAAATAAATAAATTTGATATTTTTAATAAATAAAATGAGTGTTTAAAGGCCAAAATTAAATAGGAAAGTAGCTTGGAAAATTATGAAACTTTATGGAATTGTTAAATAGAGAATGAAGATTATTTTAAAAATGATTATGGGTAAGGGAAGATACTTGTAAGCATATGCAGGTTAGAATAGATACGTATTAGTTACTTCGTTAAGGTTATATTAACTTAAGGAAAAGTAATAGAGCCTAATAGTTATTAAATGGTGCGTCTAAGAACTTAATAGGATCCTAGAATTTTCTATAATATTTATGAAAGCTGAAAAATTCATTAGTGAAAGAGCAAAGTATGCCTAATAGACAAGTCTATCACATCAAATGACAATCACCTAACTTAATCTTATCATTTTCTTCTTCCACCGCCTAACAACATCATAAACCCACAAAAGCTCTCTTTTCTCTCTCGGTAGAATAAAAGGAACAAACAAAGAAAAAGAAAGAAGTAAGTAAAAGAGAGAAGGAGAGGAATCAAAGGAGAGAGGTACTTCAATGGCCTCTAAGAAAGGGAAAAAGATAGACAACATTGGTGGAGAAAGGAACCATGGCTTCCACCTTAGCTTGGGCAAAGAGGTAGGGGTGTTTTCCTACAACCTTTCATTATATTTACCAGAAATATATTTCTATGAATTTTGTACAAAGTTGTATTGGTTGAAATGAATTTAAATGAGGGTTTGGTTAGTTAGGGTTTGAAGGTAAAGAAAACTTTATTTTCTTACCCTTTGATTATTTCCTTAATGATTATTTATTTATGGTCATTTCCTTTTAGTAATTTTAGAATGAAAGAAGGTTTTGTTTATCCTTGATATTTGGATGTTAGATGGAACCTATGGCTTTAGCTATGAAGACTTAAGCTTATATGATAATTTGGAAGTGATTTGGTTATGTTTAAGTTAATGTTTTGGGTATAGGTTTTGGGAGGATTGGGTATGGTTTGATTGATTCTTGTCTTAAAATGGGGTGTTTGATGAAATTTGTGATATTAATATGCTTAGAACTCATTTGGGTTTTGGATTAATAGCAGGGTAATCAATTACTAAGGTTGGTAATAGATTACCAACCTACTAGAATTGCGTTAATTGATTACCAGTTATGGTAATCGATTACCAAGTGACCAAATGACCAAATTGCACAATGGTAATCGATTACCAGTCATGGTAATCAATTACCAAGCTCCTGTTTTGGGAAATTAAGTTCTGGTAATCGATTACTATATATGGTAATCAATTACCAAGCCTCTGAAATGAGAAAATACCATGTGGTAATCGATTGTGATGTGCACTTGATATATCTATATGATGAGTTGTGATGTGCACTTGATATATCCATGTGACATGTAGTGATGTGCACTTGACATATCTATGTGATGAGTAATAATGTGCATTTGTTACACTTATGAAATGAATCATAATGCACTGTGTAACACCCTCCTCAGGGTATCACATGTCTGACTCCCGAATCATAATCTGAAAAGAAGTTCGCACAAAGTTTGAGTTCTAAAAGATGGGTTTCAAAATTTTCTTCTTTACTAAAACGTAAATTTACTGAAAATATTAGGTAATATTGAAAATCATATTTCAACTATTCATTATGCAATATTGACACCAATTAATATCACAATTTAAAGAGAAATATAAAATTAACAGACTTATTTTTTTCAACAGTAGCAAACCCCATGACGGGTCCTACTTAATAGCACAGTACAACACTAACGAGAAACTTTAACATACTTATTCCTTTTTCTGTCCATCTTGATGCATCAGACATCTGTTCTTTTGTCAACACTGCACACCTTTGAGTCCTAAATGTCCACTCCTTATTATTGTCACCAATCTCAGAGTATCCATCGCCCGTTATGTCTAAGACAACTCGATCCTTCTATTATTTGATTTTAACAAGACAGACACAAAGAAAACAAAGATAACAAAGAGGTGAGATCACCTACGCTATTACCAACATGGCGATGCAGGGGATAACACAAACAAGATATCATACAGATAGATCATA
Source organism: Ormosia semicastrata (assembly GCA_029884595.1). Classification (NCBI taxonomy): domain Eukaryota; kingdom Viridiplantae; phylum Streptophyta; class Magnoliopsida; order Fabales; family Fabaceae; genus Ormosia; species Ormosia semicastrata. The sequence goes on from JAQQTO010000060.1 coordinate 66,230,949, forward strand.
CCATAATCATGCTATCGGCATTAATCAACTATCATCATCTAATCATTTATCGGTTCAATCATCATCCAAGTACTTAAAACAATTGTCATAGCCAACATTCCTCAATTAATATATCATACGAGATATAAATGCTCAGATTTATGCATATACACAAAGACTCAGTTTATCAAAAACAACTCCATGGAGGTTTTCACAATTTCGAGAAGAATGCTCTGGTTAATTGTCAGCCTTAGCCCAAAGACAATCTCCCAGTCGATGAAAAGAATCGTGTTCTTGTCGGGTATCGTCAATGCGTTGCAACGGACTGTATCGCCAAATGGCACAGGGTACTAGCCAACTGTCCACTGGTCGACCGCCGCGCCTCGACGCCCCCAAGATCCATCATAGACCTCACTATCAATTTTCATTCCCTCTTCAACCACAAGGGCTATAATAGCTATTAGCTATATTTTATACAATGCACGAATATATCAATGCAAGTCCAACCCCAAAGGGCCAAATCTTTTCAATTTCATTTGTTCAATGTAATTATATGCTTCAACGCATATTTTTCCAATGCATGTATAATGCACCAAATCCAATCACAGACATATCTTTCCAATGCATGTATAATGCACCAAATGCCAATCACAGGCAAAACATGTCATTTTCTCACACAGCATCCATATACTGGTTCTACAATATTTATACTGTATTTTTAATAGAAAAATCATATTATCACATTTTCATAGTTATAAAACACTTTCGTCGTGTTTTCACAAAATTGCGCAACATTTCCATTTCGTTTTCACAATTCCAAAATGTTTCTGTTATATTTTCACAATACCATAACACTTCTTTTACATTTTCACAATACCGTAATACTCTTGTTATGTTTTTAAAATTCCAAAACATTTTTATTACATTTTCAAAATACTGCAACTCTTCTGTTGCACCTTTAAATCAAATTTTTAACATTTTTCTCAATCGCATAAAAATATACGTTTCTCAAACCGCATAATGATTTTCCCTCATTTTCAAAATTGCGTAACTTAAAAATCATTCTTTTAAGTCGCATAAAACATTCTCCATCATTCTCAAAATATTTAAAACACTTTCCAAATCACATAACGATTTTTCATCATTTTCATAATCACGTAAAAATATTCTATCATTTTTAAATCACATAGTGATTTTTTAACAGTAGTTCAAATTACGTAAAATATTTAAACGTAATTAAAATCACTTAAAATGTTTCAATGCATCTCCAATTGCGTAGTAATATTTTATCATATTTCAAATTACGTAAAAATATTTTACTGTATTTCCAAACACTTAAAAATATTTTACTGTATTTCAAATTACGTACTTTAAAAATTACGTTTTTAAGATACATAAATAATTTTTTTCACCACAATTCCATTGCAGAAAATATTTCTCATTCTTCAAAAATTCCATTTCCACTTTTCTCAAAATAATATGACTTTATACTTTAATTAACACATTTTCTTTACTCAAGAAAATCTTTTTCCACATTTATTTACTCAAGAAATCCCTTTTCAAAATATAATTCACAAAATTACTTTTCCATTGATATAAATCAACGTTTCAAAACTTAACATTTTCTAATGTACTTCAAAACTCAAAAAAAAGTTATATGTTAGTAAATTTTCAAAATACCATTATATTCTCTATTTTTCCCAAATCATTTCCAAATCAACCTTCCTCAAAATAATATAACTTTCTACTTCATTTAATATATCTTCTTACTCAAGAAAATCTTTTTTCACAGTATATTCCACAAATTCACAATTCCATTGAATTAAATCAATGTTTCTAACTTTAAAAATTACTAACGCTTTCCAAAATCCAATGGATGAGTTACACGTTAGAAAATACCAAATCACTATTGTATTCTTCATTTCTTTTTCTTAAATCAATTTTTTAAAAAAATAAATTCTTTTTAAAACAAATTGAGGCTCACTTGCAACCTCTCTTTTTCATTTACATAAAAATTCATTTCTCAAGTGCTAAAATACTCTGATTCCCTTTCCAAATTTCTTGGATTAAATTAATTATATTTCTACTTGAAAAATCACTTTGTTTCATCAAAATCAATGCATTACAAGCCTTCAAAAATATGGAGATGATTATTGAAAATTATCAAAACATTTTTCCTTCTAAATTGATATGGTTTTACACAAACAAAATCATTAAAATTTTATTTTCAAAACTGAAATACCGATGGTTATAAAAATCGAACCCATTTATTCAAATTCATTTTTACTTTCTTTGCAAATCCTTTTTCACTTTCTTTGCAAATCCTTAAAATCAACGTTTGCTCGTTTCATTCAAAACTCATGTTTAGAAAAATACTCAGGATCTTTGTACACAAAATAAATAAATGAAAATTCTTCAAAAATCGTGTTCTTGTTCTCTTGAAAAACAAACCCTTTGTTTATTTTTCATACTCTTCAAATCATCCATTTTCATCCTTTATGAAATTATTAATTTATGAACACCTATTTAGATGTGTCTTGGCCGAAATTCACTAAGTTCTAGGGACCGAAAATTAATTCCCTTATTCTTGAAAAATTTCAACATGAACTCTAATTTTTGGGAGCTCAAAACCATAGCCTCCCCCTTGGCCTTTGGAGTCGAAAATCAATTTCCTTTCCACCATCAAATCATGACATACATATACATATTTAAATATATATCACAAACATACCATAATCAAAGCAATAAATCATGCAAATCACACCAAACATAGGCAAATAATCAAAGCACATAAACACCCACAAATAATTACATGACCATGGATATGAATCCTCACATGGATTCACCATCCATCAAATATAAAACCATCTCTCACCACCATACTTGATTGGTGAGATGAATCTCCCTCTTACCTCTTGAAGATCCTCAAAAGCTTCTTGATTTGCTTCTTTTTCCAAGTCCTTCACCACCAAAGACTTCTCAAATACAAAACAAAATACATAGAAATTAGTATACTAAGCTTGATCAAGAGGAACCATGGATCAAACATGATTTAGAACATGAAAAAGAAAAGAATAAATGAAGTTTCCTTACACTTCACCAACAAAACTCTATAACTTGATCTTAGTAAAAGTCCTTCAAGATGAAAGATTTAGAGAAAGTCTTCAACATAAAAGTTGTTTAAAATAAGGTAAGGATTCAAGAAACTAGGTTGTATGAAATTAAAAAGTGATGGAGGAGAGGTTTTGGGTGCTTGGCCGAATGGTCTTCTTTAGGGAGAGAGAATAGAGTTTTCTTTGGTTTGTTTCTTGAAACTTAAGTGAAATAGGTGAAGATATGATAATATGAAGTGTAGAAATGAATTACTTGGTCTTCAAAGCTATGCATGGCCGTAGCTTGCATTGGAGAAAGGTGGAAAGTGAAGTTTGAAAAACATGATCATTAATGATCAATAGGAAAATAATTGATGGTCTTGACACTTGGCTATTGCCTTCATCTTTTTCTTTGGCCTAAAAAGCCTATTCAAAGTTGTCTCCCCTCTCCCTTGCATCTCCAAACCGTCCCCCCCTTCCATGCTTCATAAAATGTGACAAATTTCATAGCCATCATCCTAAGCCATCCTAACCCTTGATTAAAAGAATGGTTTGGATTAAAATAGCTATTAGGTTTAGGTTATAGATGGAAGACTTTATTTGAGCCATTGGATCATTTTTGGCTTGCAATCCTAACCATTGAATGTGTCTCCAAAATGAAGGGTCAAGATTACACCTTCAAACTTTACATCCAAGGGTCCAAAATGGTTGTAGTCATTTTTGATGACCAATTCTCCACCATTGATCTAAATCTACATCTAAGGGTTGATAATGGTCATAGCCATTTATAAGACTAAATCTCTACCCTTTATTTAATTTCCATCCAGCGGTTATAATTGATCCTATTCACTTTTAAGATCAAATCTTCACTATTGATTAAATCAAGATTAAATCTCCAATGGTGATTAAATCGATGGTAGATATCCAAACCACCAATGTTGACTTAACAGTATAAAATTTTATTTTTATCTATTATAACCCCACGAAAGAATATATTTACTATATTTTTATCGTCCGATAATTAAATACAGTACAAAATACAATAAAGGAAATTTTCTAAAACTGTTTTCGGATTCAGGTTTAGTAAGATACCCTGTCTCCGTCTAAACAGTACAAATTTTTCTATGCGTAAAATTTTTTTCACTTTGCAGGACCCACCTGGGCCCACGTGTTGCCACTTGGGCCCACATACACTCCCGGGCCCACAAACAGTAAAAATTTTCATAATCACACATAAAATCACAAAAATTAGAAAACACACAAATATCAAATCAGATCACGTAAAATAATTAAAACCTAACGGTAAAAATTAAATTACGTAAAATTTTTCCCAGCCCCAAAATTTTTATTTTCCTAACACGGAATAAATCACTCAAAACGATCAAATACGCTGACGGGATAATCAAAATAATTTTACAGCATCCAAAAATTACTAAATAGTAAAATTCTGTTAACTGTCAAAATTACTGTTTACAAGGTAGGAAATTTTGGGGTGTTACATTAATCCCCCTCTAAAAAGAAATTTCGTCCTTGAAATTTAATAACCATGATTTTACACCCTCAGAATAATTATGAACATTACTCATTTATCTTATTTTCCAATTCCCATGAAGCTTCCTCTCTTACATCTTGCTATACTATTCTAACCAACAAAATCTTTTTGCTGATGTTCAACTTCTCTTGATCAAACAGATATCTCAGACTCCTATAATTACTGAAGATATTGAATGTTACTCCAGAAAGAAAGAATTTCCATATCTCTAATACCAACATAACGACAACCAATCTTTATTCATGCCTAGAATAGCTTTTCTCAGATAACTTCCAACTAATGTAATGTATTACTTAAAATTTTCTTATCCTCGTATCACTACATATTCTAGATTTTTGCTTTTAATAGGAAATGTCTCACTAACTGAGTTCTCCTTTCCACAGCACTATACCAAATACTATGACATAGAGTTAAATAGGAATATCGTTTCTTGTTCGTTCAATTGCAGGAGATGAAAGAAAACATCATGGAAGATAACAAAATGAATCGAACCTGTTATCGAACATATCCAGCAAAGAATTGGATGTAACCCGATTTTCAAGAATAAATTTTCTTTGGATTACTCACACTCTGATGAAATAATCTCATTGGATATGGTTGGAAAATAACTAATCAATTTCTAAAGATCACGTCTGTTTATGAAACAGATCAAATTACTAACACAAAGTTTTGATCTATAACAATAATTTGAATAACTTGAATAGCTCGATTAGTTAATAATAGAAACAGAAGTAAACAAATTAGAGGATAACAAATAACTCTAACATATAATTGATCTACTCAATCATATGTTATAAAGAATAGGTCACTCACAGAAATATTCAATATGGTTTATAGGATTAGCTCCAATGACACAATCTCCATTGTTTAAATCTTCCGCTCAGAACACTCCCGTTCTATTTAGAGTAACAACTTCCCTTACTATCTAAAATTTTACTAATAGAAAACTTTGTTTTCAAAGAGCATAATCTCTGGGAAAATGTGTCCAACTTTTTCACAAATTATTTTCTTGACGTACATTCCTTCATTAAGTACCTTCTTTCACATCACTTACTGCTTTTGGTTTCCTCAATGGTTGTAAATAAATCTTCCGTCGAAATCAATTACTTTCTCAATATCCTAAAAAAATACCAGGTTCCAAAATTACGAAATCTTATATTCCAAGACTGATTCTCTTCAATCAGATCCTAAACTTCAACTTCCAGTTTCCACTAAACAGCGGTCCTTTGTTTGTGCAGTCATCTTTCCACATTGCTCCCATAGAAGCAACTGCATTACTAGTAACATGTTTCACTTGCACATAAGTATAACTATCCCGAGCAATTTTTTTTTGAGGCATGCGGATCGAAATACAATGGATCTAATATCCATTATAAACAACATTATTTTCTTTCAGAAAAACAAACACAGAGAACACAACACAAGCAAAATAGACCTAACCACAAACCCCAAAAGACTCAAACCGTGCTCTGATACCAACTAATGTAACACCCTCCTCAGGGTATCACATGTCTGACTCCTGACTCATAATTTGAAAAGAAGTTTGCACAAAGTTTGAGTTATAAAAGATGGGTTTCAAAATTTTATTCTTTACTGAAATGTAAATTTACTGAAAATATTAGGTAATATTGAAAATCATATTTTAACTATTCATTATGCAATATTGACACCAATTAATATCACAATTTAAAGAGAAATATAAAATTAACAACTTATTTTTTTAACAGTAGCAAACCCCATGATGGGTCCTACTTAATAGCACGGTACAACACTAACGAGAAACTTTAACATACTTATTCCTTTTTTTGTCCATCTTGATGCATCAGACATCTGTTCCTTTGTCAACACTGTACACCTTCGAGTCCTCAATGTCCACTCCTTATTGTTGTCACCAATCTCAGAGTATCCATCGCCCGTTATGTCTAAGACAACTCGATCCTTCTATTATTTGATTTTAACAGTACAGACACAGCAAAACAGCATAACAAAGAGGTGAGATCACCTACGCCATTACCAACATGGCAGTACAGAGATAACACAAACAGCATATCATACAGATAGATCATACCATAATCATGCTATCAGCATTAATCAACTATCATCATCTAATCATTTATCAGTTCAATCATCATCCAAGTACTCAAAACAATTGTCATAGCCAACATTCCTCAATTAATATATCATACAGATATAAATGCTCAGATTTATGCATATACACAAAGACTCAGTTTATCAAAAACAACTCCATGGAGGTTTTCACAATTTCGAGAAGAATGCTCTGGTTAATTGTCAGCCTTAGCCCAAAGACAATCTCCCAGTCGATGAAAAGAATCGTGTTCTTGTCGGGTATCGTCAATGCGTTGCAACGGACTGCATCGCCAAATGGCACAGGGTACTAGCCAACTGTCCACTGGTCAACCACCGCACCTCGACGCCCCCAAGATCCATCATAGACCTCACTATCAATTCTCATTCCCTCTTCAACCACAAGGGCCATAATATCTATTAGCTATATTTTATACAATGCATGAATATATCAGTGCAAGTCCAACCCCAAAGGCCCAAATCTTTTCAATTTCATTTGTTCAATGTAATCATATGCTTCAACGCATATTTTTTCAATGCATGTATAATGCACCAAATCCAATCACAGACATATCTTTCTAATGCATGTATAATGCACCAAATGCTAATCATAGGCAAAACATGTCATTTTCTCACACAGCATCCATATACTGGTTCTACAGTATTTATACTATATTTTCAACAAGAAAATCATATTATCACATTTTCATAGTTATAAAACACTTTCATCGTGTTTTCATAAAAATTGCGCAACATTTTCATTTCATTTTCACAATTCCAAAACGTTTCTGTTATATTTTCACAATACCATAACACTTCTTTTACATTTTCACAATACCGTAACACTCTTGTTATGTTTTTAAAATTCCAAAATGTTTTTATTATGTTTTCAAAATATTGCAACTCTTCTGTTGCACCTTTAAATCACGTATTAAATTTTTTAACATTTTTCTCAATCGCATAAAAATATACGTTTCTCAAATCACATAATGATTTTCCCTCGTTTTGAAAATCACATAACTTAAAAATCATTCTTTTAAGTCGCGTAAAACATTTTCCATCATTCTCAAAATATTTAAAATACTTTCCAAATCACATAACAATTTTTTGTCATTTTCACAATCACGTAAAAATATTCTATCACTTTTAAATCACATAGTGATTTTTCAACAGTAGTTCAAATTACATAAAATATTTAAAATTCAAATCACTTAAAATGTTTCAACGCATCTCCAATCGCGTAGTAATATTTTATCATATTTCAAATTGCGTAAAAATATTTTACTGTATTTCCAAACACTTAGAAATATTTTACTGTATTTCAAACCACGTACTTTAAAAATTACATTTTTAAGATACGTAAATAAATTTTTTCACCACAATTCCATTACAGAAAATATTTCTCATTCTTCAAAAATTCCATTTCCACTTTTCTCAAACTAATATGACTTTATACTTTATTTAACACATTTTCTTTACTCAAGTAAATCTTTTTCCACATTTCTTTACTCAAGAAATCCTTTTCCAAAATATAATTCACAAAATCACTTTTCCATTGATATAAATCAACGTTTGAAAACTTAACATTTTCTAATGCACTTCAAAACTCGAAAATAAGTTATACATTAGTAAATTTTCAAAATACCATTATATTTTCCATTTTTTCTAAATCATTTCCAAATCAACCTTCCTCAAAATAATATAACTTTTTACCTCATTTAATATATCTTCTTACTCAAGAAAATCCTTTTTCACAGTATATTCCACAAATTCACAATTCTATTGAATTAAATCAATGTTTCTAACTTTAAAAATTACTAACGCTTTCCAAAATCCAATGGATGAGTTACACGTTAGAAAATATCAAATCACTATTGTATTCTTCATTTTTTTTTCTTAAATCAATTTTAACAAAAATAAATTCTTTTTAAAACAAATTGAGGCTCACTTGCAACCTCTCTTTTTCATTTACATAAAAATTCATTTCTCAAGTGCTAAAATACTCTGATTCCCTTTTCAAATTTCTTGTATTAAATTAATTATATTTTCACTTAGAAAATCACTTTGTTTCATCAAAATCAATGCATTACAAGCCTTCGAAAATGTGGACATGACTATTGAAAATTATCAAAACATTTTTTCTTCTAAATTGATATGGTTTTACACAAACAAAACCATTAAAATTTTATTTTCAAAATCCAAATACCGATGGTTATAAAAACCAAACCCATTTATTTAAATCCTTTTTCACTTTCTTTGCAAATCCTTTTTCACTTTCTTTACAAATCCTTAAAATCAACGTTTGCCTGTTTCATTCAAAACTCATGTTTAGAAAAATACTCAGGATCTTTGTACACAAAATAAATAAATGAAAATTCTTCAAAAATCGTGTTCTTGTTCTCTTGAAAAACAAACCCTTTGTTTATTTTTCATACTCTTCAAATCATCCATTTTCATCCTTCATGAAATTATTAATTTATGAACACCTATTTAGAGGTGTCTTGGCCGAAATTCACTAAGTTCTAGGGACCAAAAATTAATTCCCTTATTCTTGAAAAATTTCAACATGAACTCTAATTTTTGGGAGCTCAAAACCGTAGCCTCCCCCTTGGCCTTTGGAGCCAAAAATCAATTTCCTTTCCACCATCAAATCATGGCATACATATACATATTTAAATATATATCACAAACATGCCATAATCAAAGCAATAAATCATGCAAATCATACCAAACATAGGCAAATAATCAAAGCACATAAACACCCACAAATAATTACATGACCATGGATATGAATCCTCACATGGATTCACCATCCATCAAATATAAAATCATCTCTCACCACCATACTTGGTTGGTGAGATGGATCTCCCTCTTACCTCTTGAAGATCCTCAAAATCTTCTTGATTTGCTTCTTTTTCCAAGTCCTTCACCACCAAAGGCTTCTCAAATACAAAACAAAATACATAGAAATTAGTATACTAAGCTTGATCAAGAGGAACCATGGATCAAACATGGTTTAGAACATGAAAAATAAAAGAATAAATGAAGTTTTCTTACACTTCACTAACAAAACTCTATAACTTGATCTTAGTAAAAGTCCTTCAAGATGGAAGATTTAGAGAAAGTCTTCAACGTGAAAGTTGTTTAGAATAAAGTAAGAATTCAAGAAACTAGGTTGTATGAAATTAAAAAGTGATGGAGGAGAGGTTTAGGGTGCTTGGCCGAATGGTCTTCTTTAGGGAGAGAGAATGGAGTTTTCTTTGGTTTGTTTCTTGAAACTTAAGTGAAATAGGTGAAGATATGATAATATGAAGTGTAGAAATGAATTACTTGGTCTTCAAAGCTATTCATGGCCATAGCTTGCATTGGAGAAAGGTGGAAAGTGAAGTTTGAAAAACATGATCATTAATGATCAATAGGATAATAATTGATGGTCTTGACACTTGGCTATTGCCTTCATCTTTTTCTTTGGCCTAAAAAGCCTATTCAAAGTTGTCTCCCCTCTCCCTTGCATCTCCAAACCATTCCCCCTTCCATGCTTCATAAAATGTGACAAATTTCATAGCCATCATCCTAAGCCATCCTAATCCTTGATTAAAAGAATGGTTTGGATTAAAATAGCTATTAGGTTTAGGTTATAGATGGAAGACTTTATTTGAGCCATTGGATCATTTTTGGCTTGCAATCCTAACTATTGAATGTGTGTCCAAAATGAAGGGTCAAGATTACACCTTCAAACTTTACATCCAAGGGTCCAAAATGGTTATAGTCATTTTTGATGATCAAATCTCCATCATTGATCTAAATCTACATCCAAGGGTTGATAAAGGTCATAGCCATTTATAAGACTAAATCTCTACCCTTGATTTAATTTCCATCCAACGGTTATAATTGATCCTATTCACTTTTAAGATCAAATCTCCACCGTTGATTAAATCAAGATTAAATCTCCAATGGTGATTAAATCGATGGTGGATATCCAAACCACCAATGTTGACTTAACAGTATAGAATTTTATTTTTATCTGTTATAACCCCACGAAAGAATATATTTACTATATTTTTATCGTCTGATAATTAAATACAGTACAAAATACAGTAAAGGAAATTTTCTAAAACTATTTCCGGATTCAAGTTTAGTAAGATCCCCTATCTCCTTCTAAACAGTACAAATTTTTCTTTGCGTAAAATTTTTTTTCACTTTGCAGGACCCACCTGGGCCCACGTATTGCCACCTGGGCCCACATACACTCCTAGGCTCACATACAGTAAAAATTTTCATAATCACACATAAAATCACAAAAATTAGAAAACACACAAATATCAAATCAGATCACGTAAAATAATTAAAACCTAATGGTAAAAATTAAATTACGTAAAGTTTTCCCCAGCCCAAAAATTTTTATTTTCCTGACATGGAGTAAATCACTCAAAACGATCAAATACGCTGATGGGATAATCAAAATAATTTTACAGCATCCAAAAATTACTAAACAGTAAAATTCTGTTAACTGTCAAAATTACTATTTACAAGATAGGAAATTTTGGGGTGTTACACACTGAACATGATTTGCTCCTTTAGTATGTTAAAGTTGAGCTAGTGATATGCTCCTTTAGAATGTTAAGTGCTCCTTTAGATTGTTAAGTGCTCAAAGTTTAAAAGATATTGGACATGATTCTCTTAAAAGGGTGATCCTTAGATGTTATTCCCTCATGAAGAGTAATCCACTGATTGAAATGTCGATTTGGCCAGTAATGAATATTGGAAATGATCATCATACAGGAAAGTGATCCTAGATCTGATACTTTATAGATTTGGCCTAGGTTACCTAGTATAGTGCTGTATAACGGTAGACTGTTACGTATAGGCTGAGTGCACGAGCCTAATAAGTAGATTATCACTAAGTATTTAGTAGTGTGAGGATGCGACATTCCCTTCCTACCTATTTGAGATAAAAGGACCTGAGTCTTGGGAATAAGCTGAGAAAGATGATGACTAATGAGCACTAAAGGAAAGATTAATGGCATTGCTTGAGTATTGGCACATCTACATGAATATGTTACTCATATTATTAAATTGATAATGAATATTTGCCATTGAGATATTTGTTAATATTCTATGAAAGCGTAAAATGAGTTATATCCTATTGTATTTTGGAAAAATTAATGGTTTATTGATTTGGTTCCCTAAAGCAGCTGGAATTATTGTGATGACATATGTTTATTACATATACTGATAATTTCTAGAATTCTCACCTCTTTCATCTTGTCATTCCATGATAATTTCAGTATGTGACTCACCTATAGAGTAGAGACGAAGATGTTGATGTAGTATAGAATCACCTATTCTTTTTTGCCATTGTCATGTACTTATAATTATACAGTGGTTTGTATATGGTTTATATGTACATATACCTAAGAAGGTTTAGTATGTATAATTTGGATACTAATGTACTAGAAGGTATGGAATACTAATGTTAGTATGACTTATATTTGTCAAGTATATAATCAAGTATTTCAAGTATATGATTATACTTGGGAACATTATTATTGTCCCTCACAAGGCTCTAGTAAGAAATAAAATATGTATAGTTAATTATTGAGGAAACTAATAGTTTATTCGTGACGTGCCTAAATCTAAGTATTTCAGTGCAATTCGAATACATGTGGAGTATTAATCTTAGGGCATTACATTAGTGGTGTTAAAGCAGTTCATCCTGTGAGCCTGGGGTATGGACTAGCTATGCTTTTGGCATAATTAGATGTTCTTGTTATATGTTATGCATTTTTCCTATCTTGATGATAAGATATATAGGTAGAATTGTATAACTACCTTAGGTGTGAATGTTAATAGTTATTGTCATATTGTTATATGATATTGAGACTAATCAACTCAATATGTATTGTTCTGTGTGTATAGGAAGCTATGACATGTACCAAGCGAACCCATATTACTAGGGAACTTACCGAAGGAGACACGACAGAAATAGCATGAGCATTTAAAGAGGTGGCTATTGTTGTGAGGAAGTAGACTGCCATTACTAAGAGGATGCTAGGAAGGATGGGAAATAACCAACTTGGATAGCTGGTAGATAATGTAGATCTCATGAGAAATCAAAACTTTCAGGATCTCTCAGAGTTTCGTAAGGTTACTCCTTATTCTTTAAAGGGGAATATAGTCCAATTAAAGCCGAGAGATGGATTAAAGAGATGGAAAAGATTTTTACTCTTATGGCATGCACTGATGAACAGTTGGTGTCTTTTGCCTCTTATATGTTGGTAAGAGAGGCAAAAAGTTGGTAAGCTGATACTAGGAGATTGATGGAGACAACAAGTACCAAAATTATTTAGGAGGTGTTTAGAACTTCTTTTTTGGATAAGTATTATCCCAATAGTTTGCAGAATGCAAAAGAGTTAGAATTTTTTAGGCTTGAGCAGGGGGATAAGTCTATAGACCAATATGTGGTCAAATTCAAAGAATTATCTAAGTTATTCTCTTATTTTAAGTACAATACAGATGAAGATTAGAAGTGTGAAATTTGAGGTAGGATTGAGAGAGGATATTCAGAGAACAGTAAGAAAATTAGAGATTAAGGACTTTCATACTCTAGTTAACAAGTGTAGGATTATAGAGACTTATGACTCTAAACCCAAACCCCTACAGGAACATAAATCACAAAGTTCCCAGAAGAGGAAATGGTCAAATGTTAAGTTTAGAGGGAGTACTTCTCGGTCCAAGTACCTACAGGATAAAGGAAAACAGGTTCACGAAGAAACTTGGGGACCAAAGTGTTCAAAATGTGGAAAATATCATGGTACTAAAGCTTGTAGGTTGGACAAGGTAGTGTACTACACCTGTGGTAAAACTGGACATTATACTAGAAATTATACTTAGAGCCAGGGAGTGAAACCTAATTCCAAATCACAAACTAAGGAAAGAGTTTTCACTCTAAGTGGAGAAGAGGCAACTCGATCTCCCGATCTAATACAAGGTAAGTGCATAATCAAAGATAATTTCTTAACGGTTGTGTACATATAGATGATAGAACTTTTCTTGTAAATCTTATTTGTTTACCTTCTATTGGTATTGATATTATCTTAAATCCTCACGATCATAAAATTAGCAAGTATAGTTTGAAAATATATGTACAATTAGCTTGAGTTAGAGAATAGGAAATGAAAAGTTGATATTATGTTCTATTTTTGGAATTAAATTTGAGAATCCAATTGTTGAGTTTTAATGATCGAAAATAGAATGGCCTAGCAATTCTTAGGTGTGTATGTTGCTAAATGATTTGACATGTACCTTCAAATGTTGAAAATTTATATGATAATCTTCTATCATGTTTTTACATTGTGCATGAAAATTGATTTTGTTTTGGATTATACATTTATTGATAAGCAAATTGTAAAGTGGAAGATGAATGGGGAGGGTAAGAGCACTTAACTAAAATTCTATTGGCTTAGGAATTTAAAGTGCTAATTATTTGATTTAGAAATATGATTTGATAATAAGCTTATTAGAATTCATGCAAGAGAAAGGGTAGGACCTTAGGGTGTAATTTTAGTGGTTAGGATTAATGTACAATGATTATAGGATTTGCATAGGGTTTTAAATAAACCCTAATGTGATTTAATGTATGCATTGGTTATCAACCCTACCTAATTCCCTACCCTTCCACTTAAACTCACTTTCCACTCACCTAATAGCCTCTTATTCGCTACCTCCCACTCACTAAACACACACACACACACGCACGCACACACATATACACACTAACAAATAGAGAGATAAAGGGTGAGAGAGAGAGAGAGAGGCATCAAAGAAGAGAGAAAATCCATCTCCACCATGACTTCAGGGTCATGTGTGGTGGCCATCAAAGCTTCCAACCACCTTGCTCCATTTGGAGAAAATGCTCACCACCTCGAGCTCTACATCTTGCATTCCTTCTTTCTTCCATTCCATAACTTCCAACCTCCTCCATCTTTCCTCCACTGTGGCTTTGGTGAGAGGTAGGGGTTCTTCACCACCTCATCTTTTTCTTTCATTTGTTATTAGTGGTTGTTTGAGCTATAGTGGTGGGTTTGAGGTACAGTGGCCATGGAAGGTTTGTGGCTTGGAGCTTGATGCTATGGCTTGGCCAATTTGAGGAAGAAAATGAGGAGCTAATGGAGGATTGTGCCTCCCTTGGTAGTTAGAAATGGAGGATGGAAGATGGTGTGGCTGCAGGATTGGCCACATAAGGGGAGGAACAAGGTTTTTAATTTAATTTTCTTTTGGCCATGGTGGTGGTGGCCACCCACTTTGGTGGCCAAGGGATGGTGGTGGAAAGTGGTTGGTGGCTAGATGTTAGCCATGAAAGGCTAATGTTGGTCGTGGGTTTCATGGAGGAAGAATAAGGATTAGGGTTGGTTAATTACTTGATTATGAATTAGTTATGTAATTAGTTATATTAATTAAATGTTAAGAGGTTTTGTTAATTTAAATGGATGCTTGGATGTGGTTGGGAGGGCATGACCCAATTAGCCTTAAAGTGCCCATGATTATCAAATTTAGGAGCTAGGGTTTGTAATGCCCTAACAATTATCTCAATATAATTGTTATATTCAAAGATAAATAATATCAAGCACATTACTTCTAACTTGAAAACAATACTATAAATCTATGATAATCTTACAAGTCATTATAGAGAGTCAAAAGGGAAAGAAAAGCTACAAAAATACTTCATAGGTCTCAAAAGACACATAGTAATACATAACTTCTTTATACATCACAAAAGCAAATATAATAAATACAAGCTTTGCCTCAAAAAGCAAATAAACTATATTAATCTTTCTACTTCCTCTTCTTTCCTTTTGAAAGGCTACAACCTAGATTTATCATGAAATCAACAAACGGAGTGAGAATTCAGAAATTCTCAATATATATTTCCAAAATATGTCATAATTATCACATAATTATCTATTCACAAAGAGTAAACAAATCCATTTACATCAGAATATGTTTGCAATAACATGAGTCACTACTCATTACCAAAGGAACATTCACATAATCATTCCATAAAGGAAGACAACTGCCTATACACTTGTTAATTAAATGCAATGTTTATGTTATATGCCTATGCCTAAAGAAATGCACTAAGAGTATGCTTGTGCAATGCTTGTGTAAATTTTTGTTTTAGAAAGCACATGATACTTGCTCATTCCTAGGAACCCGATTTCCTTGTATCCTACTGGGTAGGGAGGAAATCTGTTACCTCCTTAACCTACTTGGTAATGAGTGGACTCGTTCTCCTTACACTGGTATAAGTACTAATACCACTTCATATTACCAGTAACCTTGACCATAATAGCCCGCTCGCTATGAGAATTTAGGATCTCTCATCCCATTCTCTAGCCAAATGATTGTGTACATCACTAAGGTTACAATACTAGGAATAGCAAGTTTAAAAACATGCAAAGTTATTTTCAAAACCTCACTCTTACATCATAAGGTTCACACTAACCAAGTGAAAGAGCAAAAACTAGAAAACCTAGAATTTTCATCTCAACTTATCACACAAAAGAGCAAACTCATGTTTTTAGCTTTTCTCATAGATCGACCTTACTAAACAAGGGAGCATACATCATTTATGCAACTTAAGCTTAACTTTCATTCTAAAGGAGCAATTCATGCATAAAGATAGGAAAATTATGCCAAACAAACTCAACTTTGTTGTATCTAGTACACCTTATCATCACATCACAAGTGATATGAAACACAACTTAATGTTGCTCAAGGTTCTAGATAACAACCTATAGCAAACCACAACCATTGGATGCTCAAAGTCTCCTACTTTCTCATATATGCAAGGTGGTCGTTTTCTCTATAAAATATCCTTACTAGTGTTTGAACACACTTCACAAAGCATATACATAGGATCCTAACAAGTGGGGAAGTCCATTTCATTGAAATAAAGATCCTTAGAAAGTCTGGACTTGGTGCCTAGGCATGGCCATGGCAGGAACTCTGCCATGTTTCTCAGCCTCTGGCGCATAGGCGCCCAACATTGGTTACTAGGCGCCATGCTCTCGACCTTACTCTGAACTGGTCCTAATTAGTGGGTGCCTAGGTGCCTAACTCTGGCACCTAGGCGCCAGTGCACCAGAAATATATTTTCTGTTCCATTGGTTGTCAAACCAGAATCCAACCCTTAAAATCATAGGCTCTAAGTGGTTTTCAACCCTAAACATGGTCTCTAAACATGTTAGAATCATCAAACACCTTCTCAACCCATCTAGCATGAAATCATGAACAAGATTCAAAGATCCAAAAACCCATTTCTCAACTTTTAACTCATGCATACAAATGAGTTTTTCTATGTCCACAATCAACAACCATGCATTAGGCCAAAAACAAACCAAACTCAACCATAGGAAATGAAAACCAATCAAAGGAACCATTTTTACGTCAAAAACCCATATTTTCAACTCACACAAACAAGCATGAAACAATAAGATGGTGAAGCAAAAAGATGAGGTTAAGGAACAAACACCCCTAACTTAAGTGATGTGGTTGATCCTCAAGCCTTGGATTTTCCTTTAGTCTCCCTTTTCCTTTCCTTTTCTTCCTCCTTCTTTTCTCTATTTTTTGCTCTTCCTTTCGTTAGAAATGTGATAGTGAGTGAAAAATGAAAGAGAGATGGCAAGAAAGTCAAAGGAAAAGGATAGAAACTTAGGATATTTAGCTAACACTTTATATCTGTTAAGAACACTTTGATTTTACATAATCAAGTTTCCTAACTTCCCTAAACATTCTAGAAAATCCTAGGATTCATCTCAACTCTACTTTCATAATTTTCATAAGTTTCCATATATTAATTAGGTCAATTCGGTATTAAAACACTCACTCAGTATACTCAAAAATATCAAACTAACTCGGTTTATCCTCAAACTTTAACTACATCACATTCTATACATTTGTGACCTAGAAACAAATTCTCTATATTTATTTCCTTTAACTAAATAATTTATGTTATTATCTGAGTTATTTAAAGCTATTTTTCACATTCAGTTTGTAGTAAAGTGCCTAATCTAATTCAGAATATCACAAAACTAAATAGACATATCATGTAAGTATTATGATACCTCTGTAATCATATACAAGTATAATATGTCAAAGAGAATGTTATAGGGTTGATAATTGTATGTTTCTTGGTTGCCAAGTTACCTCATTAGGTCATAGAGTATATGCATTATGTTCAATGTTGGTAACTTGAATCTTATGAATGCATATGTAACTAAGATGATTTAAATTGATCATTGAATATATGATTATTGAACTATTGTGATTGATATGATGTCTGCTAAGAAGCAAAGAACTGTAATGCTATATGATTGCATCATGCATTATGAAACTATAAATGTAAAACTTTTCCCAGAGATTATGTAAGGATTGCCTTACTGGAAGCGAAGAATGAGTAAATCACCTTGTTAGGGATATGTTTTATGTAGTGATGTATGACTATTAAGAGTAAACTAGATCATGTCTAACAAGCAGACTATTTCTATAGATGAAGGATGAGTAATTCCCTCCCTAAATATTAATGGAGCATAATGTATTTTCTTCAAGAGATAAAGGGGACAAAGTATAAGATATTAAAGATAAAGGATTAATTAGCTGAATACTGCATTCATATCTACAATTCAATAGTTGTATCATTGATATTCTATTAAATATACATTTTGAGTAATTATTGATAAAATGAACCTTTGCTTCGGGATAAGTAACTATTTTGGTTTTGAACACATATTTGATAATCTTTCTAAAACCCAAGGTAGCTGGAACTATTATGATGACTTATTGATTGTTAGTATTACTGAGAATTCTTATAATTCTCACCTAACATTTCCATGATATTCCAAATCTTGTGCATCAGACTAATGACCATGCCACTGATTAGTATCTATTATGAACTAACAGATGGGGGTTGGATCTATTCTGCAGATCCCAACACCTATACAATGCATGGTGTCATTCGAGTGCATGTGATGATATGCCTAGTGTAGTGGGAGGTGACCGAAGATAATGTCTTAGAGTGATATTATTTTTTAGATAGGCATCGTAGAGGGACCTTATTTTGTATGTAATATATCTAGTGTTGTATTGATATATTAGGGTATTAGACGTCTATCTATACTTGGCTTGTATATAGAACTTGTGGACTATGGACTAATTGTATGTACTAGGACCATGACCATAGGTACTGATGCCTATGGACGTGCTATGTTTTATTTCCTTTGTATGTATGTGAATATGGAAATGAAAATGAAAACCTAGAAGGTCATTATATTATTATGTTGTTGCGGATGTGAACTAGTGCATTGAGTTAGAATTCCACCTTGAAGGACTTGCTTAGAAAGAACTATTGTACTCATAAGCGAATAATTAAATCTTACACTTTATTCGAGGGCTTTAACTGACACCGAGTAAAGAATAAGTTTAAAATATAAGATGGTTTTATAGCCAATAGATTTAACTAAATATAGTCTTAACTTAATAAATGTTAAGTTGTGATGAACTCTATTCTATTTGGTTCACCCTAACTTGGTCAAGGTGGACTATATAGGTTAGAGGACATCACATATATTGCTATTTGTAAGCTCCAAAACCCTTTATATGGCAATGTTCTATATTGTGTTTTTATGAAAACTAACTAAGTTGAAAATTATGGTTTACATCTTAAGTGTTTTGAATGGATTAATGTACCTTTATGGAGTTTTTTCTTTGATTTTGAAGCATTAAGGACTTAAAAGTATGGATAAGACAACTTAAGAATGTTCTCTTGAAAACTTGAGAAAGTTCTCTACTAATATGAGAAAGTTCCTAGACAACATGAGAAAGTTCTTCAAGAACCTAAGATTGTTGTTCTAAGTTCAAGTCCTAAGAAAGTTCATATCAAGCTGAACAAGAATAAAGAACTATCCCAGAACATAACTAAAGATCAAAACACGATTGAAGAACATTTCATTCACCTACTATGCCATGAAAATTCATACAGTGGAGTTAATTGAGAAGCTAAGAAGATTGAAGCCTATCAGAAGCTGAGAAGATTAGCTGAAAAAGTTGGAGGTGAGAAAGTTCAAGGTAAATATTCTCAATTACTAACATATTGTACTTTCAAGTTGACTCATCTAAAAGGACAACACCAATGGCTAGTTGCAAAAACAAGTACAATGAACTATTGTAAAACTCCAACAGCTAGTTTTTGAAGCCTATAAAAGGATTTTAGCATGAAGATTTGAAGGTTAGAAGCACTAAGCACGAATAGAATAGTGATCATACTCTTTGAGCCTTCTCATCTTTTCCTACTTACTTCAAACCTAATTAAGTTCTTAGTAGGTGATGTTTAAGCTCTGAACTACTGTGTGTATCCACTCTAGGAATGATTTCAAGAGCTATCATTGTTCCAAAACTCTTATTCTTCTTCCTTTGATTATTTGGTACTGTAACTGAACTTGTGCGTTGAACAACCCACGACCATAGTAACATAAATAATTCCCATTTAACAAAGCACACAGCCATAGTATGTTTATACATTATTAGAAAAATACACAAATAACCTGTACAATCATAAGTATGATAATGAGTTTATACAATATTCTCTAAACTGATGAATCATAGGAAAGGAAAATGGAAAGTAATGCATAAACATTAACTATTTGTAACATCCTCCCTAACTTATTAGTCTTAATGATTGTTATAGTAGTTTATTAATGTAACACCCACCTTAGGGTGCCACACTTCTTGTTACTCAATTACCAAATTACCCCTTCATTGGAAAACTGTGCTTTATTATGTAAATACGAGTGATAAATTTTCTTGATGATAGTTAGATAAACTTAGCAGAAAATAAAAACATAATAATATTGTCACAAATTATTTACATCGTATATACACAAATCATAGTATTGTCATATTTTAATATTTACAAACTAGACTCTCAAAATATTTAAACTTTAATTTAAAACTAACATACTGCCCAAGTATTACTACACAGCAGAACCCTCAGACGGGTCCTTCTCAGACTCCTCAGAAGATAGAAGTCTGACTTGACGCGAAGTCCTACGGACAGGTGTCCGCACAGACAACACTATGCTAGTCGCACTCAGAGTACGATAGTATACTTCCCAATATTGTCTAATTGACAATGGGAACTCTAAATATTAATATTCACACTAATGTCCATGGTGTAGTCTACTCAATCTCATATACACAAGGAGACGAGACTCCTCCATCACTTCAAAACTCAGTGTCCTCTACCATAATCTGCTCTTCCTCAGCTTCTTGCTCAAGTTCTCGCTCAACGTCTTTAAAATTATAAAGACAATATAGAATAAACATACAAAGAGGTGAGATCACCTACGCCAATACCAGTATGGTAGCAATGAAGATAAACACATACAAATTCTCATACCAACACATCATACATTATTACAATTATGTCACCATTATCATTTATCTAGCACATATCATATCTCATACAATAAGCCATAATTACGATCATGTCCAATAAGCCATAATGACGATCATGTCATTATCAACATTCAATTGTTCAATAATTCAATTATCATAAACAATAAGTACGATAATACTCTCAGTATCTCTGCATATGCACCTAGACTCAATTTCCTACTCCATGGAGCTACAACTCAGATCGGAAAGAGTGATCGTAAAGATCTGTCTACACTACATGCCTCGGACCACGTGCTCAATTTCTTTGCACATCTAGCATATGCACCAGTCTTTATCAAATCTTGATTACGGATAGTGTCTCGGTCCGGATCATTGGTGTGTTATATCGGT